>JAHIAL010000034.1:606617-2025813 GCA_021605145.1 Aegilops bicornis | reverse complement strand
TGGCTGATGAAACTTAACCGCGTAGTCCTTGGCCCAATTTTGAAGTTCTACCAAGCTTTCAAAGATTGTTCCTTCACTAACACCATACACACTTGCTTTGGTGTCTCGCTTTGAAGTTAACCTTGGTGCAAGAATTTTACTTGTGCCACCATCAACAATCGCCTTATCGGCTAGGCTTAGATCACGGAACAATGATGTCTTGTGACTACGGCCTATTACCTTCTTGAAAGCATTGGCTTCTTTGGCCGTCAAACCATCCTCATCTATTTCTTCATCCGGGCCTTCATCCTCTGAGTCCCACGCATAGGTCCTATTGTATGGAATCTCATGGTCCATGTCCTCTTCCATGCAATTTGCCTCAACATCGCCAACATAATGGTCATGAAGATAAGCCCCCGATTCATCACCCTCAAACTCACCACCATCCATGTGCAAGTCTTCATTATCAACTTGGTCATTCCCGACGGGGCTGAAAGGTTGGGTCATTGGAGGTTGGCTCATTGTTGTGTCATGCACATCCGGAGTGACATGTGTTGAATCTCGAACCGGGCTTCTAACAACATATGAAGATGCACAACGTTTCAAATCAATGTGCAACCGAGCACGAACAACCTTTGTGGCAAATAACTCAAATGATTTATCTTGTGAGGCCAACACACTCTCTTTATATGCTTCCCAATGAAACTCGGAATCAAGAGGCATTATCTTCCAACGAATATGTTGCCCATACCCAACATTATACCTTTCGATTAAGTCTACTCCATCGCTTTCTTCCATCCAATTCAACCTTCTTCAAAGCTCAACCACAACCTCGTCAAGGCTAGGACTTGTGGGAAACACCATCACTACCAGCTTCTTCTTCGGGTCACCATACTTCGCGTCTCCCTTCTCAAAGGAGACAAAGTCCACATGATGCACATTGACGATCCTCGCCATCTAGAATCATAAACACAAAAATGCATCAACAAAAATAGCAAAATTGGATGAACTAGGGTTTCCCAAAATCCCCACAATATGGAGATTTCAACCAACAAAAAGAGGAGGAATGATGGAGAATACCTTGAGGGGTCGAAGGGAAGGATAAATCACCGATTTGGAGCTCCGATCCACGAAATTTTGTGAGTATTAGGGAGGGGCTTGAGTGGGGCGACCGGGGTGGAGAAGGGGAAAAGTGAGGGTTTGTGGAGGAAAAAACAGGGGCGCTCTCTGTTTTGTTGGCCAAGGGGCATGGCACCCTGGGCAGGGGCGTTATGGCCATGAGCATGGCGCCCTGTCCTGGGGCACCATGGTGACATGCCCTGCCAACGTGGCAAGTCACCGCTGACAGGTATGGCGCCCTTGACCAGGGCGTTGTGTATATTGGCATGGCGCCCCAAGTGCGGGCATCATGCGGTTAGGGCCATTTTATGAAATATTTTCAAAAGAGGGCCATTTTGTGCTGAACTTTAGCCAAAGGGCCAGTTTTGTGATTTTTCACCAGGAAATGTTCTCTAGTTTTTGGTGGCAATCTAGCCCATAGCTGCACATATATGCTTGCCCAAGTCAGGCAGCCAAAATGACTCGCTCTCGATGGCAACGAGCATGGTGTGCTTTGGAGCTAGAGACGCCTGCTTGTCAGGGCTGTCGATGAGGGCGTGCTAGGTGAGCGACCGCACAGGGCCCCCGAAAAAGTGGGCCCCCCAAATCGCACCAATCATGCACTAATTACGCATAGGATGTCGTGCACGATCGATCAAACCGGCTAGCGATTTATTTCCTTCTTTACGCACGGCCCGCTGTCTCCTTATTATCTCCTTGCATGCATGGGATTCCTTTGATTCATGGAGTAGAAAGATTTTTCTCTCGCAGAAGGCAGAACTTGCTACTGCATGCTTCCTTTATTTTTGGATCTGCCCGTTATGTGTGAGAATTGGAGAGGAGCTGAAATCACAAAGCAACATTCGTGGGCCTTTTTTAGGGAATCCATTTGTGGGGCCTTTTTTTACCGTAGACCAACCAGGGGCAAATTAGGTAATCAAACAGGTAGAAATGAAATATACCTAGTATTTAATAATTCCTAATGCACCTAATAATATGAAATGGAGGGGGTATGAATTTTTGATGACCGCCACTCGCGGGACTGCACCAATGACACACTCTGCATCTATTGCGGTGGTTTTGGTCACATCGCCAGGGAGTGCATGGTGCGGAGGAGCTCCTCCCCGGTGGATGGGCGGGCCCGAGGTTTTGTGGGACCGCTTCGGCTGGTGGATGCTGCTCCGCCAGGGCCCTCGCTCCATCAGGTGGCGGCTGCACCGGCGTGCCCCCCACCTCCGCCACCCCGCCCCAGGAGCACGGAGATGGCCCTGCCCCCGCCGCCGCCCAGTCCTCCCCCACTAGGCGCAGTTCGTCTCGGGCGGTCCTGGTGCCAAGTGGCTCAGGGGTCGTCGGTGGCAAGCGTCGCCGGGCCAAACTTCTCGGTCTCGTTCGCTGGCCCGGACACGGTGGCCTCGGTGGGCATGATTCGCATGGTCCCTGCAGTGCCGATGGACTGCTGCTTTCTCGAGCCCTCTGATGACATGCGGCGTCTGGAGCAAGACCTGGAGCGGGCGGTCGTGGTCACCATCACGAGAACGCGGCCGCAGGTGCCCTGGACACGGTGGCCGCTGCACTCCATGCTGAGTTCGGCATCGGGCCGCACGACATGTCCATCAGGCCCTTCCACCCGCAGGACTTCCTCGTGATCTGCAAGCACCCTCTTATCCGCCAGCTGAGGGTGGACCGTGGGCATGCCCCCGTCCCGGGCTCCTCTCTTTCTCTACGGCCGTGGACGCGTTTGATTCAAGCGACGGGCGCTTCGCTGCCATTCTTGATCCCCCTGGAGCTGGTTGGCATTCCAGCGCACGCGTGGACTCAGAGGACGGCGGAGGTGGTGCTCCGTGGATGTGGGTTCGTGATTCAGGTGGTGGAGCGGACGACCCAGCGCCATGACATGCGATCCTTCCTTGTCTGGCTCAGGACGGGTGACCCGGACTCAATTCCACCCTGCCGCGCTCTGTTCGTCCCTGAGCCGGGCACCCCGGAAGCACTGTGGTATCCTGTGGTGATCCACTGGCTTGCTCCGTCGGTTCGGGCTGGCCTCGCTGGAGCTGCGGCCAGGCAGCCACCCCCACCTCCCCCACCGTCTTCACGCCCTCTAGGGGGAGGGGTCACCCGGAGACAACCCGCCTGGAGCTCGGCACTCGGGGCGTCATGATGGTGGCCTGGCTGCAAGTGATGGCGGTGGTGGAGGCTCGCTAGCGTCGCCGGCATCCTCGGTTGCTTCGGCGCCCCCGGCGGCGCAGTGTGGGGCCGCTGTGGGGAGTACGGTCAGGCATGTCGACATCCCACATGAGCCTATGTCGAGCTGCTGCGCAGCCCTGGTGGATGACGGGTGTGACAGCTGCCAGCAGGTCTCCGTTCTGCAGAGAAACCTTTTGACCGGCCAGCTGGACGGCTTGCTGGCCCTGAGCGGGATTGGCTCACCTGTGCAGGCGCGGGCTGTCTCTTCATGTGGCTCACACCCTATGGGGGACAAGGAGAGATTGATTCCGACCCCACAATCAGTGGCCCTGGACAGGTGGAGGGTTCAGCCACCACTGGAGCAGACAGATCACGGCCTGGGCACTGTCGCACAGCCTGGCGTTGGCATGATCACCGAGACCCCGACAGGATCAGTCTATGTGGAATCTTTGGACCGGCTTTTTGTGGGGTCCGCAGCGGCACTGCCTAGGGTATATGGAGATCCTGGCGATCATATCCGCCCCTAGACAAGACAAACTATCGGATAGCCGATTGAACAACTTGGATCTCTCCGAGGCAGGAGTGGATGGATCAGAACTGTGCGTAGAGGATCTGGCGGCCCCCACCATGCCACCCCACATGCAAGTGGGTGCCACCTTCTGCGTCTCCCTCTCGGGCGCTGAGGAGCCTGCCACTCGCCCCACACCGGCTAGTGGATCACCATGCAACCCATGCAACGTTCCGCAACAACGTAGCCCCATTGATGCCCTGTGTGGAGAGCTGAGAAAGGCGCTGTCCCCAATTCTTGCTGCCATCCCGAGCAAAATTGAGGTCCAAACCAACAAGGGGCCAAGGAAGAAAAGGACACCGGTGTCAAACCCAAGGAGGAGCGTGAGAATCGCCAAGGGCGTGGCCATGGCTCGGCAGCAACCAAGCAACAAGCGGTCCTGATACGTAAATTGTGCCTTGCGAATGAGGGAGAGTTCATCAACGACGCTACTCTACAGGCATACGCTAAGCTATTCGAGACACCGATGACCGAAGGGCAGATCCAAGCTATCCTGGCCCTATTCGGGTGGGACGCCTCCATCCTTCCGTTGATGGACCATGATGGGATGGTGGATGGTGCATGCTGAGTATCACGTCGTGGATTCCTCTGTAGGCTTTTACTATGGATAGTTTACAGCTAAAAATCCTTGTGTGGAACGTTCGTGGGCTTAACTCACCCGCACGTCGTAGCGCTATATCACAAGTGGCCAGCCTAGCCAAACCTAGCATTATCTGCTTCCAGGAAACAAAAGTGGAGGATGTATCGACAGCCCTAGTGCTGCATTGCCTTGGCAATAAATATGAGACTTTTTACTTCTTGCCGTCCGTAGGAACAAGAGGTGGAATTCTGCTGGCTTGGGACGCCTCCACTATCCACTTATCGCGACCTCACTTCATAGAGAACACCCTGACTGCTCTGGTAAAGCCAGCAGAAGGGAGAGAATGGTGGCTCATAGGCGTTTATGGGCCACAATTGGACCACCAAAAGGTGGACTTTCTCCAGGAATTAGTGGAGATTAGAGACTTACACGCTGGCCCGTGGATGGCCGTGGGGGATTTCAACCTGTTGGTCAATCCAGAGGACAAGAACAATAACCACATCAACAGGCGAATGATGGCAAGGTTTAGGGCAAAGCTAAACGCCTTGGAGCTAAAAGAACTCTACCTCAATGGGAGGCGGTACACCTGGTCCAACGAAAGAGCTGAGGTGACTCTAGAAAAGATCGATCGCATCTTCTGTTCCTCATGCTGGGAAGATCTCCAGCCGACTTGCCAGCTGACGGCGTTAAGTTCATCGGTGTCCGACAATTGTCCTCTGCTCCTGGATGCAAACGCGGACCTACACATGGGGAGGCGCTTCAAGTTTGAGTCCTTTTGGCCTAAGCTAGACAACTTCTCGGATACGGTAGCTGAGGCTTGGAACTCTGTTCCGCGGGAAGGGAATCCCTTTGTGGTGCTGGACTTAAAACTACGTGCAACAGTCAAGAGGCTGAAGAAGTGGAGTGACCGCAAGATTGGCAACGTCAAACTACAAATTGCTATCGCCATGGAAGTTATATTCCGCCTGGACCAAGCCATGGATACAAGGACGCTTTCACGGCAAGAACATGGCCTCCGCAAGATACTCAAGAAGAAACTTTTGGGCCTTAGCTCCCTGGAGAGGACTATCGCTCGCCAACGTTCATGCCTGTTATACCTACGAGAGGGAGATGCTAGCACGGGACTTTTTCATCAACATGCGTGACATCGTCAGCGGAAAAATTTGATCGCCTCCATTCAAAACGGAGATGCCATGGCGACATGCCAGGAGGAAGTTGCTTGGGAGGTGGACTCATACTACTCTCGCGCCCTTGGAGAGACCAACGGCAGAGCCCAGGTCCTGAACCTGGAGATCCTGCAACTCCCTGTTCGAGACCTCACCCATCTTGAAGAACCATTCACTGAAGAATAAATGAATAAAGTTATCAAGTCGATGCCGCTGGATAAGGCACCGGGGCCGGACGGCTTCACTTGGAGGTTCTACGCCACCTGCTGGCCAATAATTAGAGAGGATTTTATGAGAGCAGTGGACTGTTTCTACCGTGGAGACATGAGAGGATTGCCGGCCATCAATAAAGCTATTGTGTCACTCCTCCCAAAGAAAGATGGAGCGGTGGACATTCGAGACTTCCGGCCGGTTAGCCTTGTCCATGGTGCAATCAAGATCTTTGACAAAGCTTTGTCGAATAGACTTGCACTTGACTTGCCGCAGCTTGTGGGGACTCACCAAAGTGCCTTCGTTAAGGGAAGATCGATCCATGACAATTTCATGCTTGTGCAGAGCACGGCGCGCCGGCTGCACGCGTTCAAGGAGGCTACCGTCATGCTGAAACTTGACATCTCCAAAGCCTTTGATTCGGTCCACTGGTCGTTCCTCCTTGAGATTTTGCAAATCATGGGCTTCGGGCCGAAGTGGACTTCCTGGATCTCCGGCATGCTCTCAAATTCTTCCACGCGGATCATGGTCAATGGTACCCCTGGGAGGCCAATCTTCAACTGTAAGGGTTTGAGGCAAGGGGCCCCCTTGTCCCCAATGCTATTCATCCTCGTCATGGAGCCGTTACAACGAATGTTTAAACTCGCGACCTCCCGTGGCATCATGGCGCCGCTGGCTAGGAGGGGCATGAAGCACCAGCTCTCCATGTTCGCTAACGATGTGATGATCTTCACCAAGTCGCATGATCAAGATCTTCGAACCTGCACTTCCCTCTTGCAAATCTTTGGCGGTGCCTCGGGACTACACGTCAATCTCAACAAAAGCGCAGCTTGTCCAATTCAATGCTCGGCAGAAACTTGGGAGAGGGTAGTAGAAACAATTGGATGCCCCGCGGGTGCCTTTCCATGCAGATATCTCGGCCTGCCGCTCACAATTCGAAAGCAAACGGCGAATCATCTCTCCGGTTTGGTGAATCAGCTTGCCGATGCTCTTCCCCGATGGAAGGCGACCTCTATGCCCAAGAGTGGTCGCCTCCTCTTGATCAAGACTGTGCTATGCGCGATCCCGCTCCACGTGATGCTGGCACTTGACATCCCTCCGAAGACTATTGCCGCCATGAACAAGATCTACCGTGGATTCCTTTGGTGCGCAAAGGCAGAGGCAAATGGCGGGCAGTGCTCTGTGGCTTGGAACTCGGTCTGCACTCCTATGTGGGCGGGAGGCCTAGGTATTCCGAATCTTAGATGGCTAAACGTCTCAATGCAGTCCAGATGGCCGTGGTTGCAAAGATCTGACCCCTCTCGGCCGTGGGCAGAATTCACCCTAACCGTGCCCGAGGCCTCGCGACAATTATTTCGAGCAGCTACCCGATTCACCGTTGGGAATGGGAGGAGCACATTATTCTGGGAAGATAGATGGCTTGAGGGATAGCGGATCCAGGACATTGCACCGTCGCTCTATAAGAGAGTGCATGAAGCTCTCTCCACAAACACTTGGGCCGCTAATATTGGCCCTGAGCTCACCCCGGCCTCAATCTGGGAGTATCTGCGCCTATGGGAGATGATCACGAGGCAGCAAATTCAGGAGGATCTCCCTGACTCCATTTCATGGGCCTGGGAAAAGAATGGCAAACACTCCACTAAATCAGCCTATGCGGAAATTTTTTGGGGAAGAGAGGTAGCACCGACTGCGGTATTCACGTGGAAATCCAGAGCCCCACTCCACTGTAGATTCTTTGTCTGGCCCGCCCTCAAGAACAGGTGCTGGACCTCGGATCGGCTAGCCAAGAGGGGCCTGGATCATCAAGAGGCCTGTCCCCTTTGCGACCAAGAAGAAGAAAAGATAAACCACCTTATGCTGGAATGTGTTTTTGCTCGTGAGGTTTGGACAGAAGTCTGCACGACGCTTGGCAGACAGGAGTGGACGCCATCAGGAAACGAGAAGCTGCAGGATTGGTGCCTAACCAAAGCTGGCGCCGGGGGTGATGGGAAGGACATCCGGGCCGTGCTCACCCTAGTTCTCTGGGAATTATGGAAACACCGGAACGCGATCATATTCGATGGGGCTACCCCATCTGTAATACAGGTTGTAACTAGGATCGAGCGCGAGGGCCGGACATGGAAGCAAGCAGGGCTGATCAAAGGGGACATAACCTCCTTCTTGGGAGCGTTGTATTTGTGGGCTACGGCGAGAGTGTAGACGAGATAAAACAACGGCGAGAGCTGAGCTCATGTATCACAGCATGTAATCTCAGTATGGAGGGGCTCTTTACCCCACTCATCTCTTTAATATATAGTACGCACGCTCGTGCGTATTCGAGAAAATTTTAGAACCCTATTTCATACTTGATGTTCATATCACGTGAATGTGCA
The DNA here is from genome assembly GCA_021605145.1 of Aegilops bicornis. NCBI lineage: Eukaryota > Viridiplantae > Streptophyta > Magnoliopsida > Poales > Poaceae > Aegilops > Aegilops bicornis. Next base: position 2,017,656 of record JAHIAL010000034.1, on the reverse strand, counting down.
ACCTCTAGTACTCCAAGGCAATGGAATTCAGGTAGTGCGATTGGATGCTTAGTAACCACACATGCAAAGATCATGGAGTGATAATGTCTCAAATGATATATGTGGCGATGAGCACGCATCGTGCTACATTATTACCACACCGTAATACAATCCTTTTGTATTTTGCACTGGGGCCCCAAATTCCTGGAGACGGCCCTGCTGCTTGTGTTTAGCTAAGCCCAAATGAGCAAAGCCAAACGTACTCAGTGCACACATGTAGTTCAAATTAGAAAACAGAAGACATACTGGGATTACGATCGACAGTAAAAAACTTAAGCGCACCATTATGCCCCCCGGCCCCGCCCCCCGCGGAGTGTATACTCTTACGTATTACCTCAAGAAAAAGCGTCTACTTACTGCCTTGCACGGTGACACGCCCGACATGACACACGTAGTTTTTCTCCTCTTCATGCGCTTGTCTAGTTGGGGTTAGCACAACGAAAATTGATGTTAATAGTTTCACCGGTGTGAAATCCAAATGCACCGTCAAATGCATAATGAAGATGATACTTAATGATCAATTATGCATGTCTCACCCGCAAGAGAAAACTTTTGGTTAAGTTCCAGTTACGCGGTTTAGCTTTGGAAAAGCAGTAACACATTGTATTTTTCATGTTAAATATTTTTTTAGACTTAAGCATCTTTTTCTACTAGCCAAACTCATAAACTAAGTTATTTACCAAGCCATATCTATTAGACTGCAATATGTATCCCATATAACGTGTCTTTTGAGGAAAGCAACATTTGCTTTTGTAAGGATTTAATATTTTTAAGAAAGTGTAGCAATACTAATAAAGATCAAAATTAAATCATATATATGTGAACTTATATTTAGGTTCCAATTTAGATTTTATGTTACGTTGTATCAATTGTTTTATCAAAAAACTAAGAGAAAATCAAGTGAGATATGGACCTATCATAACAAACCAATAGCTTTAATTGCTCGACCGACCAACCAACACGACTTGGAGAAGCATGCAAATCTCTCATTCTTAGTCTGCCTTTGACATCATGTAAGATTATGATGATAAAATTTATCCAACCACTTTTTGTCCATTTCACGATTTTTAGCCAACTTATCTCTAGTTTCGTATAGCTATTTCTACAACATACTGTAAAATAAGCACATCACATCACATCTCAACAACCCTAAATTGAATCGTAGTCGTAGTAATTGCATATGTTGTGGACAGCTATGACCAAACCTATCAAGGGACTGGGGTACAATATCATTTCAATTTTTCCTCCACTGAACTCACATTATTTTGTCTGGACAAGGCAATGGATACTAGGGAGTTGACGGATCAAGAACGAGCCTTGAGAAAAACTTTAAAGCACAAGTTGCTCGGATTGTGCTCGCTGGAATGATCGATCGCACGGCAGAGATCTCGAATCCTATTCCTAAGGGAGGGGGACGCAAACACTTGCCTTTTCCACCAGTCGGCATGTCATCGGCAAAGGAGGAATGCGATCTACTCGCTTAGGGATGGCTTGGCCGTTGCCACGGGCCATGAAGAGCTAGCCCAGATGGTGGATGCTGAAGGAAATATGCCCTAGAGGCAATAACAAAGTTGTTATTTATATCTCCTTATATCATGATAAATGTTTATTATTCATGCTAGAATTGTATTAACTGGAAACTTAGTACATGTGTGAATACATAGACAAACAGAGTGTCCCTAGTATGCCTCTACTTGACTAGCTCGTTAATCATAGATGGTTAAGTTTCCTAGCCATAGACATGTGTTGTCATTTGATGAACGGGATCACATCATTAGAGAATGATGTGATGGACACGACCCATCTGTTAGCTAAGCATAATGATCGTGTAGTTTTATTGCTATTGCTTTCTTCATGACTTATACATGTTCCTCTGACTATGAGATATGCAACTCCGAATCACCGGAGGAACACCTTGTGTGCTATCAAACGTCACAACGTATTTGGGTGATTATAAAGATGCTCTATAGGTGTCTCGAAGGTGTTTGTTGAGTTGGCATAGATCAAGATTAGGATTTGTCACTCCGTGTATCGGGAGGTATCTCTGGCCCTCTCGGTAATGCACATCACTATAAGCCTTGCAAGCAATGTGACTAATGAGTTAGTTGTGGGATGATGCATTACAGAACGAGTAAATAGACTTGCCGGTAACGAGATTTAACTAGGTATGATGATACCGACGATCGAATCTCGGGCAAGTAACATACCGATGACAAAGGGAACAACGTATGTTGTTATGCGGTTTGACCGATAAAGATCTTCATAGATTATGTAGGAGCCAATATTAGCATCTAGGTTCTGCTATTGGTTATTGAACGGAGATGTGTCTCGGTCATGTCTACATAGTTCTCGAACCCGTAGGGTCCGCACGCTTAACGTTCGATGACGATTTGTATTTTGAGTTATGTGATTTGATGACAAAAGTTTGCTCGGAGTCCCGGATGAAACCACAGACATGACAAGGAGTCTCGAAATGGTCGATACATAAAGAATGATATATTGGACGATGTTATTCGGACACCGGATGAGTTCCGAGAGGTACCGGGTAACTATCGGAGTGCGGGAGGGTTATCGGAACCCCCCGGGGGAACTAATGGGCCTTCATGGGCCTTAGTGGAGAGAGAGGAGGGCCGCAAGGGGCTGGCCGCGCGCCCCCTCTGGCATTCCAACTTGGACTAGGGGAAGGGGGCGGTGTCGGTGTCAAAACCGGCCGATCTCGGGTAGGGGGTCCCGAACTATGCGTCTGAGGATCGAAGGTAATAGGAGACGGGGGACACAATGTTTACCCAGGTCCGGGCCCTCTTAATGGTGCTAATACCCTACTTCCTGCTTGATTGACTTTGATGAGTATAGGGGTTACAAGAGTTGATCTACCTCGAGATCGTAATAGCTAAACCCTAGATGTCTAGCCTGTATGATTTGTGATGATCTCTACGGACTAACCCCTCCGGTTCATATAGACACCGGAGGGCCCAGGGTTGTACAAAGTCAGTTTACAGAGAAAGAAAACTACACGACTAGCCACCAAGCTTGCTATCCACGCCAAGGAGAGTTCCACCCGGACACGGGGGAAGGCCTTCTATCTTGTATCTTCACGACCCATTAGTCCAGCCTATGTCACATAGCCCGACCATCCGAGGACCCCCTAATCCAGGACTCCCACAGTAGCCCCCAAACTTGCCTTCAATGACGATGTAGTATCCGACTTTGCAAGGCGGGTTCTCCGTTGTACTTCGAATTGACGATAGTTCGGCTGCGCATTAAATACCATTTTCAATTGTTTCTTTGCTGCCGTCGCTTCGGCTTCCACGTGCCAAACAAATGTGAACAGTCTAGGTGCTTTTTACAAATAACCCCTTGACCATGTGGGAAATGCGCCTATTTAAAGAGATTAGATCTCAGTTACCATTCCACACCATGCAGAAATCCTTAGAACTCGCTATAGGAAATCGCCCAAACATGGTCAGTGTTCCTAGCTCTTCCTCGCACCGCAACGGCCCTCAAAAAGGCGACTAGGAAAGCTATTCGGTATCCCACGCCCATCTGAACAAGCTTCAGACGCAGGGATACCTTCCTCCCGCAGATCTAATCTCCGTTCGGGCTGGATTAACTTCCATTTACGGCGAAGCCCTGGCGGAGAATTTCCCCAATCCTTCTAAAGAGGAGCGGGTGTGCTTCGTTTCCTTCCTTTTGAGAGGCGTAGGATTTCCTATTCATCCTTTCCTCAGAGGTCTCACTACTGGAATCAGGATCTTTGCCGTCAGCCAGATCTTTGCCGTCCGCTAACTGACGGCAAAGAAGGTATTTGCCCTTAGCTTGAAAGAAGCTGACGGCAAAGAAAGAGCTGACGTCAAAGACCATGTTTACCGTCAGCCCACTCTTTGCCGTCTGCTAGCTGACAGCATAGCATCTTTGCCATCGGCTAGCAAACGACAAAGAACCGCGCCCTAACTAAAATCCAATGACCTAACGCACACTTTCTTTGCCGTCCACTAGCAGACGGCAAAGAAAGTGACCAAACTAACGTCTGTTAGCTAGGCTCTTTGCCGTCCGCTAGCAGACGTCAAAGAACCGTGCCCTAACTAAAATCCAACGACGCCCGCCCGCGCCCCATCTCTCTGTCCCCTCTCTCTTCGCTCGCGCCACCCCGCAGCCCCGGCGACCCCCTCCTCCGCCCTGCGCCATCCCTATCGCCACGCCGCGCCACCCCGGCCCGCCCCCGTGCCCGAGCCGCTTCCCCCACGCCACCGCGGTTGCAGCGGCGCCCTCCTCCACCCGGCGGCCCCGGGCGCCTTTCTCTCCACCACCGCTTGGCCGCCACGCGCTCGGCACCCTCCTCCACCCGGTCGCCCCGGCGCCCCTCTCCTCCACCATCGTGGCTGCCCCGCCCCTCCGGTGAGACCTCTTGTATTTTTTCTGTTTTTGTTTCTGTATTTTAAGTTTAGTTTAGGTTTACTTTAGGTTTGGTTTAGTTTAGGTTAACTTTAGTTTAGGTTTAAAGCAGATAGCCTTATATTGCAGTGCAAGAATTGATTACCATAGCTCATCCAAACTTTAGTTTAGGTTTGTCTTGAATGTTCGACCAATCATGGAGCATGATTTGCTACTTACAAAGTGGTCTTGTGCTTGTTACGCAATTTTTTGTCATGGTTCTTCTACTACCCTACTGCTATATTATGCATAGTGAATAATTGTAATTCTGGTATTTCCAGTGTCCAAGGAATGGCTGTTGTCATCATGTCCTTTGATGTTTTCCCTATTTTTTACATGAAAACAAACTTGGCAAATATACAAACCTGTTTTTCTTTGTCTTTAGAGAGAGCTAAATTGAATTCTAACAATATTAGCAGTTTTTTCGAGTACTAGATTGTTCTTTCCCCCCACATGTCATTCCTTGCTGCTTTATCTCACTTATTATGTGGTGTGGTACAACTTCATGATAATTTCCTTTGTGTCACCACATTTATATATACGAATTTTTTTCTCGTTTAGCTTTGCATGCGATTATGATAATTCTGCCCCCTACAAAAACAACACATAATAAAGCATTTTTAAAAATATTGAAATAATTAAGCATGAACCTGTTGAAGTAATCAGCAACGCTCGAATTAGTTTAATCTGAGAAAACAACAAGGCATGCATATTGCTTATGGAATCTGTCACAAGAGGGAAACTATACCCGTCTTTTTCTTTTCTTTTTTGCGGAAAGGAAAGCTATACATTCAGCAAGCCGAAGGAAAGTCTAGCGTGTCTTTCTCACTAGCATAGGCATGAAAGCATAATCTCAATCTAAACAAGAGGCCGCTTTCTCACTAGCACACCACAAGGAACTGCTTAGTTACTATGCTCTTTTTTTCAACATTTTCAGTTTTTTTTCATGTCTAAAGTAATTGATCTCTTCTGTTGCTTATCAGAGATGGGGGGAGGCCGCCACCGCAGGATCCGCTATGCCACACCGGAGTAAGAGTTGGATGCTTTCGAGTTCTTCAGTATCATACTTGGGAATTCCGCCATGCGGCAGGTATATAAAAGGAGAGATCTCCCCTTCACCCATCTCATTATGATAACTCTGCTGTTTGCTACATCACTCCTTGTCCCAAACTGCAGAGGCTGCCTGACACTTTTATGAAGATGCTTTGGACGCCATCGGCCAAAGAATGTGAAGTCACAGCCGGCAGCGGGCTTCACAGGTATTGGGACATGGAGGTGGTGATCAGGTACGGCCACATGTACCTGTGTCGTGGCTGGGAGCAGTTCTACCGTGCCTATGACCTGCGGCATGAGTACTTCCTTCTCTTCAGGTACGACGACGACACCATGCTCACTGTGAAGATGTTCAACACGACTATGTGTCGCATGCGCGCTACTGTGACGCACGATGATGCCAGTACGTTCTGCCTCTTCTTCCTCTACATTTGGCTTTGTCTCACATCAATTGTTAACGGTCATTGTTGCATTTGGTCAGGCAATGGGAGCAGCAGCAGCGAGGATGATCCGGAATGGAGTGGGGAAGAAGAGGAGCAGAGTGGGGATGAGGATGTGCTGGCTGACGATGGGCAAGAGATGGTGGTGGCTGAGGATGACCTAGCGATGGTGGTGGCTGACGATGGGAAAGAGATGGTGGTGGATGAGGATGACCTAGCGATGGTGCTGCCTGAAGATGGCCTCGCGATGGTGGTGGTGCCTGACAATGACCTCGCGATGGTGGTGGCACCGGTGATCCCACAGCCGGGTGACATGACCATGCCAATTGTGGTAGAAGACTACATCCCACTGCCTCGCCGCTCTAGGCGCATCCGGATGATGAAGGAGAAGGAGAAGAAGGAGGAGTGAACTATGTCAGGTATGTCAGATCTCCAAAATGATCTATACTTAGCTTTGTTTCCTCCGAAATGACCTAAGTTAGCTTTAATATGCTAAGTTATCTCTAATATGCTTAGTTACCTAGGTTTGATCAATAATGACATACACTTGGCTTACTTGTGTAAAAAATGGCATATTTATGCTTAGTTAACTCAAAAATGGCATAATTAGTTAAGTTAGCTCCAAAATGACACATTTAACCTAGGTTAGCTCCAATATGATCCATTTTACCTAGTTAGCTCCAAAATGACCAAGTTTACCTAGGTTAGCTCCAATATGATCCATTTTAGCTAGGTTAGCTCCAAAATGATCCATTTTACCTACGTTAGCTAAAAAATGGCACAATTACTTATGTTAGCAAAAAAAAAGACCTATACTTACCTTATTTTCCTCCAAATTGACATAATAAGCTTAGTTAGCTAAAAAATGGCATAATTACCTATGTAAGCTCTAAAATGACACTAATAAGGAATAAGAAGAAGAAAAACAAGGAAGAGGAGAAAAAGAGAGAATAGAATAAGAAAGAGAAGAAAAAGAAAGAATAAAAGAAGAAGAATGAGAAGGAAAAGGGTAAAAGCCTTCTTCTTCTTCTTCTTCTTCTTCTTCTTCTTCTTCTAGTCTTCTTCTTCTTCTTCTCCAAAATGACCTAAGTTAGCTCTAATATGCTTAGTTACCTAGATTAGCTCAATAAAGACCTATACTTAGCTGCTTTATATAAAAATGGCATAATATGCTTAGTTCACTAAAAAATGGCATAATTAGCTAGGTTAGCTCCGTTTTACCTAAGTATGCTTACTTCTTCTTCTAGTCTTCTTCTTCTTCATTTTCTTCTTCTTCTTCTAGTCTTCTTCTTCTAACTTTCTTGTTTCCCATTTTGCAATTTCATTTACTTCACGGAAGATTGCATGGATGGAGTGCTTCTTTTCCCTTTCTGCTTTTATTTTGTATCGATGAACAATGTGGAACTTGTTATATGGATGGATGGATAGGTGTTGGATGAACAATGTGAAACTATTGTAATATGTATGGATGGAACTATGTGTTGGTTATGTATGTACATATGATGAAACTTGTGTGTTGGATATGTCTGCTGTGAAATTTGTGTGTTGCAATTTGTGCCTTCAAACTTGTATGTTGAAATTGAATGAATTTAAGAAAAAATAGAAAAACAAAAGAAAGTATTAAAGAGCTTTGCCATTGGCGGCAAATAGACAAAGTCGCCACGTGGCAGCTACCTGTGCATCCTGGGGGCTGGCCTATTTGTTTACTTTTCCATCCGTTGGCGGACGGCAAAGGTGCAATGGTCTTTGCCGTCGGCCAGCGGACGGCAAAGCGCACCGTTAACCCCCTAACGGCCATAAGCTACCACGTGTGCCGTCCAGGACCTTTGGCATCTGCCGGCGGACGTCAAAGACCATTTCATCTTTGTCGTCAGCCAGCAGACGGCAAAGAGCCCTTTGCCGTAGCCTATTCAGCCAAACCTGTTGCCGTCTACTGACGGACGACAAAGGCCTTTGCCGTCCGCCAGGCATGCCTTTGCTGTCCGCCATGGTAGACGGCAAAGTGCCTGATTCCTATAGTGTCTACTGGAGTATTACGGCCTCCAACTGCACAATCTGACGCTAGGCTCCATCTTGCATATCGCGGGCTACTTTGCTCTTGGCGAGTTGTTTCTAGGCTGCAAGGCTCATTTCGAGCTATGGAGGAAATTTTTCTACCTCGTCCCCCGCTCCCAAAAGGGATCTATATTCGAGGTGGGCGGCGCTGAAGTATGGCGCATAGCCGGGACTGGATACCTATCCGGCACTCCAAAGAAGGCATCCGAAGAGTGGCCCTCGGAGTGGTTTTATATCGAAGACGTCGTTCTGCCGGACCCAATCCGGCGCGGTCTTCCCGAATTCTCCAGCGCTCCCTTAAAGAAGCGCGCCAGCTGGCATCCCTGAAATCTTGAGGAAAAATATAGTGCGGAGGTCAAGAGGCTAGCAAGTAAGATCAGAGTACTTGCCAACTCCGGGCTGTCTATAATCGAGGTAATGGCAATTTCAATAACGCGATGCGTTCAGCTGCTCCAATATAGGGGCTTTCCCATGTGGCATTACAACGGGGAGGACGATGCATCCCGTTGTCTACGCAAGGGTCTGGATAACTTTGCCCGCCCTGGCCACCATTTTAGCTGACCTTTACAAAGGGGAGAAGGAAGACTTCGCTCATTTGGCATGCCGGGAAGGCTTTTCCATGTACAACCCCATCCCCTGGGTGAGTTTTTCCTTCGATTATTGGCTTCACTCAGTCTCTTTCCTGAGTTATGCTAATCGAATGTAATCTGGCTATCTTTACTAGGAGTGGAGAAAGGTCATCGAGGGGATCTACAGCCCCGCTCCGCAGCCAGAGGACCATGTTCGAGACCTGGATTCCGGATATGAAGAAGATCCGGATATTTCCATAGAACTTAAGGAGGGAGTCTTTTATCAGACAAGCTATGATGGCACTGAAGTGGCTATTATAGCCGACTACCCCGGCCTTCTCCCCTCCTCCCATGTAAGTACCCAGGAGATGTCTCCTCCAAAAGAGTTTCCTCATTGCACATCACCCACCGCACTGTCTCATGCTCCGAAGGGGCGGCGCTCATCTCGCCGAGCTATATCAAAGGCATCCTCTAAGAAGGTGATGCCCGTGCAGGGCGAGTTGTTGAAAAGAAAGGCAAACAGTGATACTACCGAGCCCCTGCCTTCACCAAAGAGGTATAGTTTTCAACACGCACTCGGTGAACAAACCGAATAGTAACGTTTTCCGCTGTGTCATTTTATAGTAAGAGCATACGCCGGACTATATCCGGGGACCTCGCCGACCATGCATCGACCAATCCGGCCCTGAACCATGCATAAGGACTAGGGTTGATATGGGCAAAATGTAGGATTGCCATCTCCAAGAGGATTCGGATAATGTGTCCGTCACCAATTCCGAAGTGGAGAGCGCGATGAATCATCGGTGGCGGAAAGAGTCCATGCGCGACCCAAGTTTTACGAAAGAGGCATTCAACGCCCTTAGCTCTGCGGATGCATATATCTGAGCTGCTCGGGATGGACTTGCCGGAGCTACTCACCAGCTTTCAAAGGATATGCGGGTAAGAACTTTTGTGTAGATTCAATAATCATGTGCCAGTAGCCCCCGAGACTTGAAGCAGTTGGCCCAACTGATTTAAGGGTCATTAATATTATCAGGTACTCATGGCAAAAAATGACACGCTGTCCAAGGAGCTTGAAGAATGTCGGTCCAAGCTAACTGTTGCCACCGCTGAACTGGAAAATTTGAAAAAAATTCCAAGAAGGCTCCAGATGGTAAGCACAACAGTGTCCGGAAAATGTGATTCTGTGCTAACAATGATTTTTGAATATTCATTGGTTTATTTACGGCTGCAGGATCGACAAATCAGTTAGAGGAGAGGCTAAAGGCTGCTCAGGCGGACAAGCAACATGTCGAAGGGCAAGAAGCCGCTGGTCAACGTGTATTAACACAGACCATTAATGAGAAAAACAAACTACAAGATGCCAACATCAAGCAAGCAGAGGAGCTAAAGGACGTAAGAATCCAGCTGTCGGATGCTTTGAAGGAGAACAGGAAGCTGAAGAGTGGCATATTTATTATGTCCTTGAACCTAACTTCCATAAGATCCCCTGATGGGAAGTTTTACGAAATTTGTTCCTGTAGGCCTGTTAACTGGGCGGCCCGAGGGAGAAGTGTCTGGATTTCAAGGCGACTTGCTCCAAGAGCTATCCAAAGTGCACGAGCGATCTCGGAAAGCCATGAGTAACATGGCTAAGGCTTTATGGCCGTCCGATTCTCCTCCAGGAATGATGGAGGAGCTCGCCGATTTATTCAAGGGAGCTCGTCTTCGTTTTGAGCTACGGAAGGCATCATCGTGCCGAGAAGGTGCACGAGAGGCCTGGGCCATGGTGAAAACGCGGTATACCGGATTTGATTCGAATCATATGGCCCGGGTCGGACCTCGGGGACCAGACGACGAGAAATTCCGGCTAGCTTGGTGTACGACCAAATAAAGATAGCCGCCAAATTTTCACAACAGGACTGTAAACTAGACAGCCTGATAGATGGCATAGATAAAGAGTAGTTGTGTGATTTCATCTAACAATACATTTTATCATCAAACTTATCTCCGGTCGAATTGTAAAAGATTGTCATGGCAGACATTCCGCTTCGACCTCCGAAACTCAAGGGTTGGAGTGTTTCCTAATACCATAGCTATGGTAAACACCGGGTATGTTCAGAAACCAGGCAGTCCAGTCATAGTTGCTTGAATAGACAAGTTGTATCCGGGGAGTTATGTTATATTACTTTTTTAATTGCAACAAACATCTTCCAGAGAGAATAGTTCCTTTAAGGGTTCCTCTCCCTGGGTCGGCATGCGTTGTTTATGCATACCTATGCTGTGATGCAAGAAATCACAAGGGTTTTTATATGTTTGAGAGCTTATATTTGCAGCGAAGGCAGTTCGTCGTTTGTCCGCCGACCACTTATTCCCTTAAGAACGCTAGCTTTCGCTCACCCATTTGATGTACATGTCCGGATGACCCGGTTGTAACAATCGCAGAGGTGCTCCCTTTATGCCCTAGCCGAACAAGTGGGAACGTAGGGCATAAGCACAGGAGCCAGGCAACCCAGCTTGGCAAAAACTTAAGTCATAGAGGTGCATATAATGACGAAGACAGGACGTGAGTGAACAACACATATAGATGGCGAGCTTTATGCTCGAAATAATAAGCTTCTATTGAGAGAAGCCCCCAGGTATGATGGGGTGAGTACCTTTAAGGATGCATACCCCTCAAGTGTGCAGCTTACCCGAACACACGCTAGAAATCATAAAGAAAAATGAAAAGAAAAAAGAGGAAAAATGAAAAAGGAGAAAAAGGGAACGAACAAAGGTATGTGTCCGAACTCAGGCGTAGAATCTTTGGAGTCGAGCAGCGTTCCATGGGTTCGGCTCTAAGCGATTATCCGATGCATTGCGAAGGCGATAGGCTCCTTGATGACCCACAAGTATACGGGATCGCAACAGTTTTCGAGGGTAGAGTATTCAACCCAAATTTATTGACTCGACACAAGGGGAGCCAAAGAATATTCTCAAGTATTAGCAGTTGAGTTGTCAATTCAACCACACCGATAACTTAGTATCTCGCAAGAAAGTATTTAGTAGCAAAGTAATATGGAAGTATTGGTAACGGTAGCAAAAGTAATATTTTTGGGTTTTGTAGTGATTGTAACAAGAGCAACGGAAAAGTAAATAAGCGAAGAACAATACGTGAAAAGCTTCGTAGGCATTGGATCGGTGATGGAGAATTATGCCGATGCGGTTCATCATGTAACAATCATAACATAGGGTGACACGTAACTAGCTCCAATTCATCAATGTAATGTAGGCATGTATTCCGAATATAGTCATACGTGCTTATGGAAAAGAACTTGCATGGCATCTTTTGTCCTACCTCGCTATGGCAGCCGGGTCCTAATGGAAACTAAGGGATATTAAGGCCTCCTTTAATAGAGTACCGCATCAAAGCATTGACACATAGTGAATACATGAACTCCTCAAACTACGGTCATTACCGGGAGTGGTCCCGATTATTGTCACTTGGGTTCTTGGGATCATAACACATAGTAGGTGACTATAGACTTGCAAGATAGGATCAAGAACTCACATATATTCATGAAAACATAATAGGTTCAGATCTGAAATCATGGCACTTTCGGGCCCTAGTGACAAGCATTGAGCATAGCAAAGTCATAGCAACATCAATATCGTAACATAGTGGATACTAGGGATCAAACCCTAACAAAACTAACTCGATTACATGATAAAATCTCATCCAACCCATCACCGTCCAGCAAGCCTCACGATGGAATTACTCACGCACGCATCGTGAGCATCCTGAAATTGGTGATGGAGGATGGTTGATGATGACGATGGCGACGGATTCCCCTCTCCGGAGCCCCGAACGGACTCCAGATCAGCCCTCCCGAGAGAGTTTAGGGCTTGGCGGCGGCTCCGTATCGTAAAACGCGATGAATCTTTCTCTCTGATTTTTTTCTCCCCGAACACGAATATATGGAGTTGGAGTTGAGGTCGGTGGAGCTCCAGGGGGCCCACGAGGCAGGGGCGCGCCTAGGGGGGCAGGCGCGCCCCCACCCTCGTGGACAGGTGGTGGGCCCCCTGGCCTTGATTCTTTCGCCAATATTTTTAATATTTTCCAAAAATAAGTTCCGTGGAGTTTCAGGTCATTCCGAGAACTGCTTTACGCACATAAATAACACCATGGCAATTCTCGAAAACATCGTCATTCTGGGTTAGTTCCATTCAAATCATGCAAGTTAGAGTCCAAAACAAGGAAAAAGTGTTTGGAAAAGTAGATCTGACGGAGGCGTATCAACTCCCCAAGCTTAAACCTTTGCTTGTCCTCAAGCAATTCAGTTGACAAACTAAAAGTGATAAAGAAAACTTTTACAAACTCGCTTTGCTCTTGTTGTTGTAAATATGTAAAGCCAGCATTCAAGTTTTCAGCAAAGATTATAACTAACCATATTCACAATAACACTTAGGTCTCATGTTCACGCATATCAATGGCATAATCAACTAGCGAGCAATAATAATAAATCTCGGATGACAACACTTTCTCAAAACAATCATGATATGATATAACAAGATGGTATCTCGCTAGCCCTTTCGACAATCAAGAAACATAAATGCAGAGCACCTTTAAAGATCAAGGACTGGCTAAACATTGTAATTCATGGTAAAGAGATCCAGTCATAGTCATACCCAATATAAACTAATAGTAATGGATGCAAATGATAGCGGTGCTCTCCAGCTGGTGCTTTTAATAAGGGGGTGATGACTCAACATAAAAGTAAATAGATAGGCCCTTCACAGAGGGAAGCAGGGATTTGTAGAGGTGCCAAGAGATAAATAATATTTTGAGCGGCATACTTTCATTGTCAACATAACAACCGAGAGATGGCGATATCTTCCATGCTACACACATTATAGGCGGTTCCCAAATAGAATGGTAAAGTTTATACTCCCCCTCCACCAACAAGCATCAATCCATGGCTTGCTCGACACTTTCACGAAAGTGCCTCCAACTAACAACAGATCCCGGGAGTTTTGTTTGCAATTATTTTGATTTGATTTGCATAAAGCACGGGACTTTGGGCATCCCAAAGTGACCAGCCATTTTCTCGTGAGTGAGGAGCCAAGTCCACTCCTCTTGAGAATAACCCACCTAGCATGGAAGATAATGGACAACCCTAGTTGATACATGAGCTATTCGAGCATACAAAACAAAATTTCATTTGAAGGTTTAGAGTTTGGCACATACAAATTTACTTGGAACAGCAGGTGTAGATACCGCATATAGGAAGGTATGGTGGACTCATATAGAATAACTTTGGGGTTTAAGGGATTGGATGCACAAGAAGTATTCCCGCTTAGTACAAGTGAAGGCTAGCAAAAGACTGGGAAGCGACCAACTAGAGAGCGACAACATTCATGAACATGCATTAAAATTAATAAACATTGAGTGCAAGCATGAGTGGGATATAATCCACCATGAACATAAATATCATGAAGGCTATGTTGATTTGTTTCAACTACATGTGTGAACATGTGCCAAGTCAAGTCACTCGAATCATTCAAAGGAGGCTACCACTCCATCATACCACATTAGCATGTCGGCACACAAGGTAAACCATTATAACTCATAGCTAATTAGGCATGGCATAGGTAACTATAATCTCTAATTGTCATTGCAAACATGTTTATTCATAATAGGCTAAATCAGGAACGATGAACTAATCATATTTACAAAAACAAGAGAGGTCGAGTTCATACCAGCTTCTCTCATCTTAATCAATCCATCATATATCGTCATAATTGCCTTTCACTTGCACGACCGAACGATGTGAATAATAATAGTGCACGTGCATTGGACTAAGCTAGAATCATGAAAGCATTCAAAGAAACAGAGAAGACAAGGCAATATGGGCTCTTGGTTAAATCAACAATAATGCATGTAAGAGCCACCTCAACATTTTAATCATGGTCTTCTCCTATCGACCCCCAAAGAAAAGAAAAGAAATAAAACTATTTACACGGGAAAGCTCCCAACAAGCAAAAGAAGAATGAGAAATCTTTTTGGGTTTTCTTTTAATTATTACTATTACAGCAAGAAAGTAGACTAGCTAAGAGCTATTACTATTTTTTTGGTTTTTCTTTAAAGTTTATCAAACACACAAAAAGAAAGGAGGAAAAAAGGAAAATAAACAAGCATGGATAATACAGTGAAAGAGTATGAGCACCGACTTCTAGCAATGGGTGTGTAAACATAAATGTAATGTCGATGAGAGATACATACTCCCCCAAGCTTAGGCTTTTGGCCTAAGTTGGTTTATTGCCACGGATGGCCTGGCGGATATCCATAGTTATAGTTGGGGTCGTACTGAGATGCAGCGGCTATTGCATCGTGGGCTGCAGCTTGGAGGCGAGCTGCCCTCGTCCTCCTTTCGTACTCATTTGCCTCCTCCCTGGTTATAAAATGTCTCCCCTTTGCCTGAAAGTCAAAGAGAGTAGGGGCAGGGAGAACAATATTGACGGTGTGACGCCTGTCAAAGATTAGTCGGTACTGGAGAGGTGGTTCATTCCTCTCGACAACCTGATGGTGAACCATAGCATTAAAGTCTAGATAAGTAGGAGGCAATTCAATATCATCATCGCGTATGGTTACACCAAGAAAATCAGCTAAGCGGGTTGCATAAATTCCGCCAAAGAAATCTCCATTAAATCTATTATGATGCAACCTACGTGCAACAATGGCTCCCAAATTATAAGATTTATCTCCTAACACAGCACTCCTAAGAATACTGAGGTCAGGGACACACATGTGACATGCTTCATCCTTACCATATATGCACTTACCTATGAAGAGAGCAAAATAATGTATAGCAGGAAAATGAATGCTCCCTATGGTAGCTTGTGCTATATCTCTAGATTCCCCCACAGTTATACTAGCAAGAAAATTTCTAAATTCAGATTTGCAAGGTTCACTAGCACTACCCCATTGTGGAAGTTTGCAAGCAGTGG
The DNA here is from genome assembly GCA_021605145.1 of Aegilops bicornis. Lineage (NCBI taxonomy): Eukaryota > Viridiplantae > Streptophyta > Magnoliopsida > Poales > Poaceae > Aegilops > Aegilops bicornis. Next base: position 2,002,103 of record JAHIAL010000034.1, on the reverse strand, counting down.
TAAAATCCTCCAAGTCCATAGTATAAGAATTTTCATAGAGATCAAACAGGACCGTTTGAGAATTGCGTGAAGATGAAAATTCAAACCTCCTCACAAAAGAACTAGTGAGATGGTGGTACTGACGACACTTTTCCGCCTCGAAGCTCACAAGATCAGTGTTACGCAAATATGCGTTAAATTCTTCCTTGATTCCTGCCGATCCATAAAGTCTTGAAGGCCATTCACAAGGTCAAGACTTTGGAGCGTCCCTTGGTGGTTCATCATCAGCATCACGCATTGCAAGCCTGGGTCCTTGTTTCCTTGAAGAACCACCTTGGTACATTTTCCTAAACATATTTCTTCCTCTGAAAAATTTCTGAAAATTTTAGTAACTTCAAATAAAAGTGAACCAAACTCAACAAAATTGATAGCAACTACTCCTACAAGTGCCTAGAGCTTATATCATGCATTAGAATTACTTGGAACCATATATATTTGACATGCAAGCTCAAGAACATGGTCACCTAGGCAGCACAAATTTGCAATGAATAAAGCACTAGAACGAAAACTAATTGGACCATTGAAGGAGTCACATACCAAGGAACAATCCCCAAAGCAGTTTTGTGAGAGGTGCTTTGAGCAAGGAGATAGAAAATCGCAGCAAAATGAGCTAGAACTCATGCTTGAGCTGGATGGTGATTTTTTTGGGAGGAAGAAGTGTGTGGGTGCAGGAACAAGTGGAGGGAGACACCGTGGGCCCACAAGGGGGGCGCCTGGACCCTCGTGGCTGTGTGCTTGCTCCCCGCTGTGTTCTCGATCGAGATATTCTCAAATATTCCAGAAAAATCATATTAAATTGGCAGGCATTTGGAGAACTTTTATTTTCGGGGTATTTTTATATTGCACGGATAAATCGTAAAATGCAGACAAAAAAACTATTTTACTTTATTTCAACTAAATAATGTAAAGTAGAAAAAGGGTACACGGAAGGTTGTGCTTTTCTAACTTCATCCATCTCATGCTCATCAAAAGGAACCCACTAACAAGGTTGATCAAGTCTTGTTAACAAACTCATTCCGAATAACATGGAACTGGAGAAATTTGAATAACACTATGTTACCTTTCAATCTGGGATATGCACATCCCCAATAATAAGAATATCATATTTCTTTTCGACAGTAGGTAGAGGAAATTCAAAACCTCCAAAAATAATTGATGGAATTTTTCCAATAGAATTTATACTATGAACTTGAGGTTGTTTCCTCGGAAAGTGTAACGTATGCTCATTACCATTAACATGAAAAGTGACATTGCCTTTGTTGCAATCAATAACAGCCCCTGCAGCATTCAAAAAAGGTCTTTCAAGAATAATAGACATACTATCGCCCTCAGAATATCAAGAATAACAAAGTCCGTTAAAATAGTAACGCTTTGCAACCACAACAGTACATCCTCAAAAAATACCGATAGGTATAGCAGTTGATTTATCAGCCATTTGCAAAGATATTTCAAGAGGGTGTCAACTTATTCAGATCAAGTCTATGATATAAAGAGAGAGGCATAACACTAACACCGGCTCCAAGATCACATAAAGCAGTTTTAACGTAGTTTCTTTTAATGGAGCATGGTATAGTTGGTACTCCTGGATCTCCTAGTTTCTTTGGTATTCCACCCTCAAAAGTATAATTAGCAAGCATGGTGGAAATCTCAGCTTCCGGTATCTTCCTTTTATTTGTAACAATTTCTTTCATATACTTAGCATAAGGATTCATTTTAAGCATATCAGTTAATCGCATACGCAAAAAGATAGGTCTAATCATTTCAGCAAAGCGCTCAAAATCCTCCTCATCCTTTTTCTTGGATGGTTTGGGAGGAAAAGGCATGGGTTTCTGAACCCATGGCTCCCTTTCTTTACCGTGTTTCCTAGCAACAAAGTCTCTCTTATCATAACGTTGATTCTTTGATTGTGGGTTATCAAGATCAACAGCAGGTTCAATTTCTACATCATTATCATTACTAGGTTGAGCATCAACATGAACATCATCATAAACATTATCGCCAGGTTCATGTTCATCACTATATTGTGTTTCAGCATCAGAAATAGAAATATCATTTGGATTCTCAGGTGGTTCAGCAATAGGTTCACTAGAAGTATGCAAAGTCCTATCATTTTTCTTTTTCTTCTTTTTAGAAGGACTAGGTGCATCTATATTATTTCTCTGAGAATCTTGCTCAATTCTCTTAGGATGGCCTTCAGGATACAAAGGTTCCTGAGTCGTTCTACCAGTTCTAGTAGCCACTCTAACAACATAATCATTATTCTTACTATTTAATTCATTGAGCAAATCATTCCGAGCTTTAAGTACTTGTTCTACTTGAGTGGTAACAATAGAAGCATGTTTACTAATGAGTTTAAGTTCACCTTTAACTCTAGACATATAATCACCCAAGTGTTCAAGCATATAAGAATTTTGTTTTAATTGTCTACCAAAATAAGCATTGAAATTTTCTTGTTTGACAATAAAATTATCAAACTCATCTAAGCATTGGCTAGCAGACTAATAACGGGGAATATCACCTTCATCAAATCTATAGAGAGAATTTACCTTTACTACCTGTGTCGGGTTATCAAGACAATGAGTTTCTTCAATAAGTAATGGATTAGGATCACATATTTCTTCAACAGGCGGTAAATTAAGACCATGTATTTCTTCAATAGGAGGTAAATTCTTAACATCTTCAGCTTTAATACCCTTTTCTTTCATCGATTTCTTTGCCTCTTGCATATCTTCAGGACTGCGAAATAGAACACCTCTTTTCTTCGGAGTTGGTTTAGGAATAGGTTCAGGTGGCTCAGGAAGTGTCCAATTATTTTCATTTGTCAACATATTATTCAATAGAATTTCAGCTTCATCCTGTTCTTTCCCCGAAAATGTAACCAAAGCACAACTATCCGGTGGTCTCTGGAAGCATCGGTTAGTCCATTATAAAAGATATCAAGTATTTAATTTTTCTTAAGAGGATGATCAGCAAAGCATTAAGTAATTGGAGAAGCCTCCCCAAGCTTGTGCGAGACTCTCTTCTTCAATTTGCACAAAATTATATATTTCCTTAAAGCAGCTTGTTTCTTATGAGCAGGAAATATTTAGCAGAGAAGTAATTAATCATATCCTGGGGACTACGCACACAACCAGGATCAAGATAATTAAACCATATCTTAGCATCACCCTTTAATGAGAACGGAAATATTTTAAGGATATAAAAGTAGCGAGTTCTCTCATCATTAGTGAATAGGCTGGCTATATCATTTAATTTAGTAAGATGTGCCACAACAGTTTCAGATTCATAGCCATAGAAAGGATCAGACTCAACCAAAGTAATTATATCAGGATCAATGGAGAATTCACAATCCTTATCAGTAACAAAGATAGGTGAAGTAGCATAAGCAGGATCTATTTCATTCTAGCATTCAGATTTTTTTGTTTAAGCTTAGCTAATAATTTCTTCAGATCACTTCTATCATTGCAAGCAAGAAAGTCTCTTTTAGTTTCTTCATCCATAACATAGCCCTCAGGCACAACAGGTAATTCATATTTGTTGGGAGAGCCTTCATCATCACTATCATCAATATTATCAGTTTCAATAATTTCATTCTCTCTAGCCCTAGCAAGTTGTTCATCAAGAAAGTCACCAAGTGGCACAGTAGTATCAAGCATAGAAGTAGTTTCATCATAAGTATCATGCATAGCAGAAGTGGCATAATCAATAACATGCGACATATCAGAATTAATAGCAGAAGCAGGTTTAGGTGTCGCAAGCTTACTCAAAAGCAGAAGGTGAATCAAGTGCAGAGCTAGATGGCAGTTCCTTACCTCCCCTCGTAGTTGAGGGATAAATTTTTGTTTTGTCGTCTTTCAAGTTCCTCATAGTGACCAGCAGATATAAATCCCAAGTGACTCAAATAATAGAGCTATACTCCCCGGCAACTGCGCCAGAAAATAGTTTTGATGACCCACAAGTATAGGGGATCACAACAGTTTTTTAGGGTAGAGTATTCAACCAAAATTTATTGATTCAACACAAGGGGAGCCAAAGAATATTCTCAAGTATTAGCAGTTGAGTTGTCAATTCAACCACACCTGGATAACTTAGTATCTGCAGCAAAGTATTTAGTAGCAAAGTAATATGGAAGTATTGGTAACGGTAGCAAAAGTAATATTTTTGGGTTTTATAGTGATTGTAACAAGAGTAACGGAAAAGTAAATAAGCGAAGAACAATATGTGAAAAGCTCAGAGGCATTGGATCGGTGATGGAGAATTATGCCGGATGCGATTCATCATGTAACAATCATAACATAGGGTGACATGTAACTAGCTCCAATTCATCAATGTAATGTAGGCATCTATTCCGAATATAGTCATACGTGCTTATGGAAAAGAACTTGCATGACATCTTTTGTCCTACCCTCCCGTGGCAGCGGGGTCCTAATGGAAACTAAGGGATATTAGGGCCTCCTTTTAATAGAGTACCGGAGCAAAGCATTAACACATAGTGAATACATGAACTCCTCAAACTACGGTCATCACCAGGAGTTGTCCCGATTATTGTCACTTGAGGGTTGCGGATCATAACACATAGTAGGTGACTATAGACTTGCAAGACAGGATCAAGAACTCACATATATTCATGAAAACATAATAGGTTCAGATCTGAAATCATGGCACTCGGGCCCTAGTGACAAGCATTAAGCATAGCAAAGTCATAGCAACATCAATCTCGTAACATAGTGGATACTAGGATCAAACCCTAACAAAACTAACTTGATTACATGATAAATCTCATCCAACCCATCACCGGCCCAGCAAGCCCACGATGGAATTACTCATGCACGGGCGGTGAGCATCATGAAATTGATGATGGAGGATGGTTGATGATGACGATGGCGACGTAATTCCTCTCTCCGGAGCCCCGAACGGACTCAGATCAGCCCTCCCGAGAGAGTTTAGGGCTTGGCGGCGGCTCCGTATCGTAAAACGCGATGAATCTTTCTCTCTAATTTTTTCTCCCCGAACACGAATATATGGAGTTGGAGTTGAGGTTGGTGGAGCTCCAGGGGGCCCACGAGGCAGGGGGCGCGCCAGGCGTGGCGCGCCTCACCCTCGTGGATGTGTGGTGGGCCCCCGGCCTTGATTCTTTCGCCAATATTTTAATATTTTCCAAAAATAAGTTCTGTGGAGTTTCGTGTCATTCCGAGAACTTTTGTTTCGCACATAAATAACACCATGGCAATTCTGCTGAAAACAGCGTCGGTCCGGGTTAGTTCCATTCAAATCATGCAAGTTAGAGTCCAAAACAAGGGCAAAAGTGTTTGGAAAAGTAGATACGATGGAGGCGTATCACTCCTCCAGTGTGAACTTCATCCATAATGAAGGGACCCTCTCATTTGGGTTTGAGCTTGTCCTTTTTCTTCTCTGGTAGGCGTAGAACGAGTTCCCCGACATTATAAGTCTTTTCCCGCACTTCTCTGCTTTGGTATCTTCGAGCTTGTTGTTGGTAGAATGCGGAACGGGCTTTTGCGACGTCGCGCTCCTCCTCCAGGCCATCTAAGTCGTCCTGCCGATCGAGCTTGGCCTCTCTCCTCATACATTCACACTTGAGGTGAGTCATGAATAATATCACAGGGCAAGACAACCTCTGCGCCGTACACCATGAAGAAAGGTGTGTATCCGGTCGTGCGATTAGGCGTGGTCCGCATCCCCCAGAGTACGGAGTCTAGCTCCTCAACCCAGTGTTTGTCTGACTCCTTTAGGGATCGCACTAGTCTGGGTTTGATGCCGCTCATTATCAGGCCATTGGCCCGTTCGACTTGACCGTTTGTTTGGGGGTTGTATACGGAGGCGTAATCAAGCTTAATGCCCAGATTAGCACACCAAGTTTTCACCTCGTTGGCTGTAAAGTTAGAGTCATTGTCAGTAATAATACCGTGTGGGACACCATAACGGTGTACGACACCGGATATAAAGTCTATCACCGGTCCGGTCAAATTGCTTTTAACCGGGTTTGGCCTCTATCCACTTAGTGAATTTATCTACCATAACCAGCAAGTATTTTTTCTTATGGCTTCCCCTTTTAAGGGGTCCGACCATGTCCAGCCCCTAGACCGCAAAAGGCCAAGTAATGGGGATTGTGCGCAGGGCAGCGGGCGGCATATGGCTTTGATTGGCAAAAAGCTGGCATCCGACACAACGTTGTACGAGGTCCCGTGCGTCTGCTCGGGCCATGGGCCAAAAGAAACCCGTACGGAAAGCCTTACTTACAAGGGCCTGAGCTGCGGGGTGATGGCCGCCGAGACCAGCATGTATTTTGGCCAAGAGCTGTCGTCCCTCCTCTTCGGAGATACATCTTTGAAGGACTCCGGTAGTACTTTTCTTGTAGAGTTCTCCTTGAACTTTGTAGGCTTTGGAGCGTCGAACTATGCGACGGGCCTCATTCTGGTCGTCATGGAGCTCCTGCCTATTGAGGTAGGCTAAGAAGGGTTCGGTCCATGGGGCGATTACCGCCATGATTACATGGGCAGAAGGTGTTATTTCGGTGCCCGAGCCCCCGACGGTATCGGAATTGTGTTCGGCATCTGAGGGTATGATCAGATCTGGACTAGCAGTACCGCTCTCGTCCTGCCATACCACGGATGGCTTGAAGAGCCTTTCCACAAAGGTGTTAGGTGGGACGGGATTGCATTTAGCGCCCATTTGAGCCAGGATGTCTGTAGCCTGATTACTCTCTCGAGAAACGTGATGAAACTCGAGTCCCTCAAACCGGGCTGATATTTTGAGTACGGCGTCGCGGTATGCCATCATCTTTGGATCTTTTGCATCGAAATCTCTGTTTATTTGGGATATTGGGAGGTTTCAATCCCGGTTGTTTATGATGTCATTGAGTGGTACTTCGGAAGCCACTGTGATCGAGCACTCTTGAAAGTAGTGTCGCAGCTTCCGAGATGCCATGAACACCGCATAGGCTACCTTTTGATAGTGCGGGTATCGGGATTTGCATGGTGTAAGGACTTCTGGTACATAGTATGCTGGTTTTTGGAGTGGGAATTTATGTCCCTCTTCCTCTCGTTCGACGACGAGCACCGCGCTCACCACCTGGTGAGTTGCAGATATGTAGAGTAACATGGGTTCGCCGATGCCTGGTGCGGCAAGGGTTGGGTTGCTTGCTAACAAGGTTTTTATTTCTTCCAGTCCGGCCGTTGCCGCATCCGTCCACTCGAAGTGGTCGGTTCGTCGGAGTAAGCGATATAGTGGCAATGCCTTTTCTCCCAATGTGGAGATAAAGCGGCTCAAAGCTGCCACACATCCAGCTAGTTTTTGGACCTGCTTTAGGTCTGTTGGAGTTGCCTATTGTGATAGGGCTCGAATTTTGGCTGGGTTTGCTTTGATTCCTCTATTGGAAACAATGAACCCGAGTATTTTCCCGGCTCGAACGCCGAAGACACATTTTTTCGGATTGAGCCGTATGTCATATGTTCAGAGGTTGTCAAATGTGAGGCGTAGATCATCCACCAATGATTCGACATGCTTAGACTTGATGACCACATCATCTAATTATGCCTCCACTGTCTTGCCGATTTGCTTTTCCAGACATGTTTGAATCATGCGTTGGTAAGTGGCGCCGGCGTTTTTGAGTCCGAATGGCATGGTGTTGAAGCAGAAGGGCCCATACGGGGTAATGAACGCCGTTGCGGGCTGGTCGACTCCTTCATCTTAATTTGATGGTATCCGGAGTATGCGTCGAGGAAACACGGTGAATCGTGTCCTGCAGTCGCATCAATGATTTGGTCAATGTGGGGCAATGAGAAGGGGTCCTTAGGGCAGGCTTTATTGAGGTAATTTAAATCGACACAAAGGCGCCAGGATTTATCCTTCTTCGGCACCGTGACCAGGTTTGCTAGCCAGTCTGGGTGTTTGATCTCCCTAATAAACCCTGCTTCAAGAAGTTTAGCTAGCTCCTCCCCCATAGCTTGTCGTTTGGGTTCGGAAAATCGCCGTAGCATTTGCTTGACTAGTTTGAACCCCTTTATAATATTGAGGCTATGTTTCGTATGTCTGAAGGGTGCCAGGCGAAGATATCCCAATTTTCGCGTAGGAAAGCTTTTAGTGCGGCCTCGATCGTTGGATCCAGCTGTGCTCCAACGGAGGCTGTCTTGTTGGGATCCGTTTGGTGTACTTGAAACTTGACTATTTCGTCTCCTGGCTTGAAAGAAGTGGATTTGGGCCTCTTATCGAGGATTACGTCGCCCCTATCCACTGTAGCGCGTAGATTGGTTAGTTCCTCGGCCGCGAGGGCTTCGGATAGCGCCTCAGGCCAGTGATGCAGTTTTGTTTTCGGGCGCCGGAGTGCTATATCCGATCATCGGTGAGAGTGATAACTCTGCTGGCCCTCGGCATTTTGAGCTTCCTGTACCCGTAATGGGGGTATGGCTTGAAAGCGTGAGAATGCATCTCGCGCTAACAGGGCGTGATATCCGCTCTTGAAAAGAGCAACTCTTCAGACCTTATAGTTATTTGGCATGCCGAATACGACGTCAAGTTTGATTTTTACCAAGCTTCGGGCTTCTCGACTGGGGATGCTACCTCAGAAAGTGGTGCCGCTTTGGTCAATGCGGCTTTCGTCCATCTACATTTTATGGAGAGTATCTTCATAGATGAGGTTTGATACGTCTCTGATGTATCTATAATTTTTGATTGTTCCATGCTATTATATTATCTGTTTTGGATGTTTAATGGGCTTTATTATACACTTTTATATTATTTTTGGGACTAACCTACTAACTGGAGGCCCAGTCCAAATTGCTATTTTTTTGCCTATTTCAGTGTTTCCCAGAAAAGGAATATCAAACGGAATCCAAATGGAATGAAACCTTCGGGAGAGTTATTTTTGGAACAAACGCAATCCAGGGGACTTGGAGTGGATGCCAAGAAAGAAGCGAGGAGGACACGAGGCAGGGAGGCGCGCCTGCCCCCCTGGGCGCGCCCCCCACCATCGTGGGCCCCTCAAAGCTCCACCGACCTACTTCTTCCTCCTATATATATCCATGTACCCTGAAAACATTTGAAAGCATGACGAAACCCCATTTCCACCGCCGCAACCTTCTATATCCGTGAGATCCCATCTTGGGGCCTTTTCTGGCGCTCCGCCGGAGGGGGAATCGATCACGGAGGGCTTCTACATCAACACCATAGCCTCTCCGATGATGTGTGAGTAGTTTACCTCAGACCTTCGGGTCCATAGTTATTAGCTAGATGGCTTCTTCTCTCTCTTTGGATCTCAATACAAAGTTCTCCTCGATTCTCTTGGAGATCTATTTGATGTAACTCTTTTATGCGTGTGTTTGTCGAGATCCGATGAATTGTGGGTTTATGATCAAGATTATCTATGAACAATATTTGAATCTCCTCCGAATTCTTTAATGTATGATTTGTTATCTTTGCAAGTCTCTTCAATTATCAGTTTGGTTTGGCCTACTAGATTGATCTTTCTTGCAATGGGAGAAGTGCTTAGCTTTGGGTTCAATCTTGCGATGTTCGATCCCAATGAAAAAGGGGAAACTATTAACGTATTGTATTGTTGCCATCGAGGATAAAAAGATGGGGTTTATATCATATTGCTTGAGTTTATCCCTCTACATCATCTCATCTTGCCTAATGCGTTACTCTGTTCTTATGAACTTAATACTCTAGATGCATGTTGTCGGTGTCAAAACATGCGGATCTCGGGTAGGGGGTCCCGAACTGTGCGTCTAAGGCGGATGGTAACACGAGGCTGAAGACACGATGTTTACCCAGGTTCGGGCCCTCTCGATGGAGGTAATACCCTACTTCCTGCTTGATTGATCTTGATGATATGAGTATTACAAGAGTTGATCTACCACGAGATCGTAGAGGCTAAACCCTAGAAGCTAGCCTATGGTATGATTGTTGTTGTCTGATACGTCTCCAACGCATCTATAATTTTTGATTGCTCGATGCTATATTATCTACTGTTTTGGACCATATTGGGCTTTATTTTACACTTTTATATTACTTTTGGGACTAACCTATTAACAGGAGGCCCAGCCCAGATTTGCTGTTTTTTGCCTATTTAGGTGTTTCGAAGAAACGAATATCAAACGGAGTCCAAACGGAATGAAACCTTCAGGAACGTGATTTTCTCACCGAACATGATACAGGAGACTTGGACCGTACGTCAAGCAACCAACAGGGAAGGCATGAGGTAGGGGCGCCTCCCCAGCGCGCCTCCACCCTCGTGGCCCCCTGTTGCTCCACCGACGCATTTCTTCCTCCTATATATACCTACGCATTCTCGAACGGTCGACACGGAGCCAAAAACCTAATTCCACCGCCGCAACTTTCAGATCCACGAGATCCCATCTTGGGGCTGTTAGGAGTCTACCGAAGGGGAATCCACCACGGAGGGCTTCTACATCATCACAGCCTCTCCGATGAAGTGTGAGTAGTTTACCTCAGACCTTCGGGTCCATAGTTAGTAGCTAGATGGCTTCTTCTCTCTTTTTGGATCTCAATACAATGTTCTCCCCTCTCTCGTGGAGATCTATTCGATGTAATCTCCTTTTTGCGTGTGTGTTTGTTGAGACCGATGAATTGTGGGTTTATGATCAAGATTATCTATGAGCAATATTTGAATCTTCTATGAATTCTTTTATGTATGATTGGTTATCTTTGCAAGTCTCTTGAATTATCCGCTTGGTTTGGCCAACTAGATTGGTAGTTCTTGCAATGGGAGAAGTGCTTAGCTTTGGGTTCAATCTTTATGTGTCCTTTCCAAAGGATGAAGGGGCAACAAGGCACGTATTGTATTGTTGCAATCGAGGATAACAAGATGGGGTTTTATCATATTGCATGAATTTATCCTCTACATCATGTCATCTTGCTTAAGGCGTTACTCGCTTTTCATTAACTTAATACTCTAGATGCATGCCGGATAGCGGTCGATGAGTGGAGTAATAGTAGTAGATGTAGGTGGAGTCGGTCTACTTGTCTCGGACGTGATGCCCATATACATGATCATACCTAGATACTCTCATAACTATGCTCAATTCTCGCCAATTGCTCAACAAGAATTGCTCACCCACCGTGAAAATACTTATGCTCTTGAGAGAAGCCACTAGTGAAATCTATGGCCCCGGCCCATTCTCTATCATATCAATCTTCCATCACTTTACTATTGCTTTGCTTTTTTACTTTGCTTTTTATTTTACTTTGCATCTTTATACCAAAAATACCAAAAATATTATCTATCATCTCTATCAGATCTCACTCTTGTAAGTGACCCTGAAGGGATTGACAACCCCTAATCGCGTTGGTTGCGTTGAGCTATTTGTTTTGTATAGGCACGAGGGACTTGGCGCTGGCCTCCTACTAGATTGATACCTTGGTTCTCAAAAACTAAGGGAAATACTTACGCTACTCGCTGCATTATCCTCTCCTCTTCGGGAAATCCAACGCAAGCTCAAGAGGTAGCAAGAAGAATTTCGGCGCCGCTGTCGGGAGTTCACGCAAAAGTCAGCATACCAAGTACCCATCACAATCCCTTACCTCTCGCATTACATTATTTGCCATTTGCCTCTCGTTTTCCTCTCCCCCACTTCACCCTTGCCGTTTTATTCGCCCTCTCTTTTCCGTTCTCCTTCTTCTTTGTGCCCCTTTCGCTTGCTTTTCATCACGACTAGTTTTATATGTTCTCCGTTGTCTCCCGAGAATAAAGTTCTAAATTTTAAGCAAAGGGAGGGAGAAAATCTGAAAGACGCTTGGTATAGAATTTGCAATGCTCAAAATAGATCTACCAGGAAGCAATCTACTTCAGTTCTTCTCCGCAATTTTTATGTAGGTGCTAATCCTTGGTATAGATATATCCTCGATACCATTACCGGAGGGAATTTCTTGGGTAGCCATACTTTTGATTCTTACAATGCTGATAGATTTATTTGGCTCACCACCTCTTTTGGTTAATGGAACTATGTTAACTTTGGAGCATGTAATTCAAAGACTTGAAATTATTGAAAATAAATTTGCTACCGTTGAGTTAATTGAAAATTTAGATAAAAAGATCCACAATCAAATTACCCAATATGGATCTAAGGTAGGAGTAACTTTGAAAAATATTAAGGAGAAGGAACCCATAGTTAATGAGAAAATAAATCAAGATTCCTCTAGAATCGATAAACTTGAGGGTATCATTACCAACTTGGGAACCGCTTTTTCTTCCTTAAAAATACTCCAAGTCCACCTACTAAAATTGCTAAGCTCATGTATGTTCCTAAAAATAAGGGTGAATCCTCTAGTAAGGAAACCGCGGATCTTAAATCTATAAGTATTCATCCCAATCTTTTTGCTATCATTAAGGAACCATTTGCTACGAATGAATTTTTCGATGTTTTGACTAAAAATTTGATAATTACTAGAAAGAAAGAAATTTCTAAGGAAGGTAGATGCCTCGTTGAAGGATTGCCTACCAAAGATGGCAATACCTAGATCTATCCTTGCTTTTATGCCTAGCTAGGGGCGTTAAACGATAGCGCTTGTTGGGAGGCAACCCAATTTTATTTTTAGTTTTTGTTTTTGTTTCTGTTTAGGAATAAATAATCCATCTACCCTCTGTTTAGATGTGGTTTTATGTTTTAATTAGTGTTTGTGCCAAGTTAAACCTATAGGATCTTCTTGGATGATAGTTATTTGATCTTGCTGTAATTTCCAGAAATTTTCGGTTCAGGAAAACAATTGTTAAAAATTACCAGAACGTGATAAAATACTGATTCCAATTGCTGATGATCAACAAACAAATTTCCTAGGCCGTCCTATTTCGGCTGAATTTTTGGAGTTCCAGAAGTTTGCATTAGTTACAGATTACTACAGACTGTTCTGTTTTTGACAGATTCTGTTTTTCGTGTGTTGTTTGCTTATTTTGATGAATCTATGGCTAGTAAAATAGTTTATAATCCATAGAGAAGTTTGAATACAGAAGGTTTAACACCAATATAAATAAATAATGAGTTAATTACAGTACCTTTAAGTGGTCTTTTGTTTTCTTTCGCTAACGGAGCTCATGAGATTTCTGTTGAGTTTTGTGTTGTGAAGTTTTCAAGTTTTGGGTGAAATATTTTGATGGATTATGGAACAAGGAGTGGCAAGAGTTTAAGCTTGGGGATGCCCGTGGCACCCCAAGATAATCTAAGGACACCAAAAGTCAAAGCTTGGGGATGCCCCGAAGGCATCCCTCTTTCGTCCACTTCCATCGGTAACTTTACTTGGAGCTATATTTTTATTCACCACATACTATGTGTTTTGCTTGGAGTGTCTTGTATGATTTGAGTCTTTGCTTTTTAGTTTTCCACAATCATCCTTGCTGTACAGACCTTTTGAGAGAGCCATACATGATTTGGAATTTGTTAGAATACTCTATGTGCTTCACTTATATCTTTTGAGCTATATAGTTTTGCTCTAGTGCTTCACTTATATCTTTTAGAGCACGGTGGTGGATTTGTTTTATAGAAACTATTGATCTCTCATGCTTCACTTAGATTATTTTGAGAGTCTTAAATAGCATGGTAATTTGCTTAATAATAATGTGCTTGGTATTCAAGATTTGTAAAACTTTCTTTTGAATGCGTTGAATACTAAGAAAAGTTTGATTCTTGATAATTGTTTTGAGATATGGAGGTAGTAATATTAGAGTCATGCTAGTTGAGTAGTTGTGAATTTTAGAAATACTTGTATTAAAGTTTGTGATTCCCGTAGCATGCACGTATGGTGAACCGTTATGTGATGAAGTCGAGCATGATTTATTTATTGATTGTCTTCCTTATGAGTGGCGGTCGGGGACGAGCGATGGTCTTTTCCTACCAATCTATCCCCTAGGAGAATGTGCGTAATACTTTTCTTTGATAACTTGTAGATTTTTGCAATAAGTATATGAGTTCTTTATGACTAATGTTGAGTCCATGGATTATACGCACTTTTCTCACCCTTCCACCATTGCTAGCCTTTCTAATACCGCGCAGACTTTTACGGTATCATATACCCACCATATACTTTCCTCAAAACAGCCACCATACCTACCTATTATGGCATTTCCATAGCCATTCCGAGATATATTGCCATGCAACTTTCCAATCGCTCCGCTTATTATGACACGCTCCATCATCGTCATATTGCTTAGCATGATCATGTAGTTGACATCGTATTTGTGGTAAAGCCACCATTCATAATTCTTTCATACATGTCACTCATGAATCATTGCATATCCTGCACATCACGGAGGCATACACATAGAGTCATATTTTGTTCTAAGTATCGAGTTGTAATTGTTGAGTTGTAAGTAAATAAGAGTGTGATGATCATCATTTTTAGAGCATTGTCCCAAGTGAGGAAAGGATGATGGAGACTATGATTCCCCCACAAGTCGGGATGAGACTCCGGACGAAAAATAAATAAATAAAAAGAAAAGAAAAGAGGCCATAAAAAAAGAGAGAAAAGGCCCAAATAAAAAAATGAGAGAAAAAGAGAGAAGGGATAATGTTACTATCCTTTTACCACACTTGTGCTTCAAAGTAGCACCATGATCTTCATGATAGAGAGTCTCTCATTTTGTCATCTTCATATACTAGTGGGAATTTTTCATTATAGAACTTGGCTTGTATATTCCAATGATGGGCTTCCTCAAATTGCCCTAGGTCTTCGTGAGCAAGCGAGTTGGATGCACACCCACTTAGTTTCTTTTGTTGAGGTTTCATATACTTGTCGCTCTAGTGCATCCGTTGCATGGCAATCCCTACTCACTCACACTGATATCTATTGATGGGCATCTCCATAGCCCATTGATACGCCTAGTTGATGTGAGACTATCTTCTCCCTTTTTGTCTTCTCCACAACCACCATTCTATTCCACATATAGTGCTATATCCATGGCTCACGCTCATGTATTGCGTGAAGATTGAAAAAGTTTTGAGAATATCAAAAGTATGAAACAATTGCTTGGCTTGTCATCGGGTTGTGTATGATTTAAATACTTTGTGTGGTGAAGATAGAGCATAGCCAGACTATATGATTTTGTAGGGATAACTTTCTTTGGCCATGTTATTTTGAGAAGACATGATTGCTTTGTTAGTATGCTTGAAGTATTATTAATTTTATGTCAATATGAACTTTTGTCTTGAATCTTTCGAATCTGAATATTCATACCACAATTAAGAAGAATTACATTGAAATTATGCCAAGTAGCACCGCATCAAAATTATCTTTTATCATTTACCTACTCGAGGACGAGCAGGAATTAAGCTTGGGGATGCCTCGATACGCCTCCAACGTATCTATAATTTTGATTGCTCCATGCTATATTATCTACTGCTTTGGACCATACTGGGCTTTATTTTACACTTTTATATTACTTTTGGGACTAACCTATTAACCGGAGGCCCAGCCTGCATTTGTTGTTTTTGCCTATTTCAGTGTTTCGAAGAAACGGAATATCAAACGGAGTCCAAACGGAATGAAACCTTCGGGAACGTGATTTTCTCACCCAACATGATCCAGGAGACTTGGACCCTACGTCAAGCAACCAAGAGGAAGGCACGAGGTAGGCGCGCCCTCCCCAGCGCGCCCTCCACCCTCGTGGCCCTCCCTGCTCCACCGACGCATTTCCTCCTCCTATATATACCTCATACGCACTTCGAACGATCAGACACGGAGCCAAAAACCTAATTCCACCACCGCAACTATCTCAGTATCCACGAGATCCCATCTTGGGCCTCTCCCGAGCTCACTTTGAAGGGGAATCCACCACGGAGGGCTTCTACATCATCATAGCCTCCGATGAAGTGTGAGTAGTTTACCTCAGACCTTCGGGTCCATAGTTTGTAGCTAGATGGCTTCTTCTCTTTTTGGATCTTAATACAATGTTCTTCCCTCTCTCGTGGAGATCTATTCGATGTAATCTTCTTTTTATGTGTGTTTGTTGAGACCGATGAATTGTGGGTTTATGATCAAGATTATCTATGAGCAATATTTGAATCTTCTGAATTCTTTTATGTATGATTGGTTATCCTTGCAAGTCTCTTCGAATTATCCATTTGGTTTGGCCAACTAGATTGGTAGTTCTTGCAATGGGAGAAGTGCTTAGCTTTGGGTTCAATCTTGCGTGTACTTTCCCAGTGACAGAAGGGGTAGCAAGGCACGTATTGTATTGTTGCCATCGAGGATAACAAGATGGGGTTTTTTATCATATTGCATGAATTTATCCCTCTACATCATGTCATATTGCTTACATGCGTTACTGCTTTTCATTAACTTAATACTCTAGATGCATGTTGGATAGCGGTCGATGAGTGGAGTAATAGTAGTAGATGTAGGTGAGTCGGTCTACTTGTCTCTGGACGTGATGCCTATATACATGATCATACCTAGATACTCTCATAACTATGCTCAATTCTCACAATTGCTCAACAAAGAATTGCTCACCCACCGTAAAATACTTATGCTCTTGAGAGAAGCCACTAGTGAAATCTATGGCCCCCGGGTCTATTCTCTATCATATCAATCTTCCATCACTTTATTATTGCTTTGCTTTTTTATTTTACTTTGCATCTTTATACCAAAAATACCAAAAATATTATCTATCATCTCTATTAGATCTCACTCTCGTAAGTGATCGTGAAGGGATTGACAACCCCTAATCGCATTGGTTGCGTTGAGCTATTTGTTTTGTGTAGGTACGAGGGACTTGCACGTGGCCTCCTACTGGATTGATACCTTGGTTCTCAAAAACTAAGGGAAATACTTACGCTACTCTGCTGCATTATCCTCTCCTCTTCGGGGAAATCCAACGCAGGCTCAAGAGGTAGCATTGTCCTACGGACTAAACCCTCCGGTTTATATAGACACCGGAGGGGGCTAGGGTTACACAGAGTTGGTTACAAGGGAGGAGATCTACATATCCGTATTGCCAAGCTTGCCTTCCACGCCAAGGAGAGTCCCATCCGGACAAGGGACTAAGTCTTCAATCTTGTATCTTCATAGTCCAACAGTCCGCCAAAGGATATAGTCCTACCGCTGTCATGAGACCCCCTAATCCAGACTTCCTCGCTTGCTTCTGAACCAGGCTTCAATGACGATGAGTCCGTACAAGGCATTGTCTTCGCATTGCAAGGCGGGTTCCTCCTCGAATACTCCATAGAAGATTTTGAACACAAGGATAGTGTCCGCCGAAACAAATTCCACATACCAATGAGCGAGAATAATATTTCCACAAATCTAATCTGGCCGACGCATTTTGGCAAAGCATGACACCACACAACGGTCCGGCCATTATTCAACCGCTTTTTCTCAACCAGCCATCGCACGCATTATGCGAGGCGGTTTTCTTGGCACGTCTTGTCGAAGCAGAGATCGTGTCCCCTTATCACGGGATTCTCATCAATACGGATGTGGGTAACCCAACCGCATCATCAGTTACGACGCTTGGGGAATAAGCGAGTTTTACTAGGTAAGTGGGGAGGCGCATCGCCTCCTCCGCCCTTATAAAGGGACAAGGATTCACCTTTTTTACCCACGCCTTCTTCCTCCTTGCTCATCCATTCTTGCGCACTCGAGCTCCAGCACCCAAGTTTGCGCTTTCCCCTCAAACCACTCCAAGCATGTCCGGAGCGGGAGGCAAGTGGATGGTCTCCTCCGTCACGGAGGAGGATGTCAAAAAGCTGCGGGAAGCCAGATATCTGGCCGCGGACATCGCACACCGGCTGCCAGATGTGGGGCAGATCATCCCCACGCCCGAACCCCATGAGAGGGTGGTTTTCCTTACCCACTTCGTCCGCGGACTGGGATTTCCGCTCCACCCATTTGTCCGCGGGATCATGTTCTACTACGGGCTGTACTTTCACGATCTGGCCCCCAATTTCATCCTCAACATCTCGGCGTTTATAGTCGTGTGCGAGGCCTTCCTCCGCATGAGGCCCCACTTCGGCCTGTGGCTGAAGACCTTCAATGTTAAACCAAAGGTGGTGGTCGGCCAGCAAGCGGAGTGCGAAGGCGCCATGGTGGGCAAAATGCCCAACATCACATGGTTCGAAGGCTCCTACGTGGAGACCATAAAGGGGTGGCAATCGGGGTGGTTCTACATCACCGAGCCGCGCGACACCAACTGTGTGGCGGTCCCCAAATTTTGATCCGGAATCCCCATGCGGCTCACCTCCTGGAAAGAGAAGGGCCTGTCCTGGGGTTCCTCGGTAGAGCCGACCGGACTCCAGACATGTATCAAAAACTGTAGGATCTTGAGAAGAGGTGTCTAGAAGGGGGGTGATTAGACACTAAGTACCAAAGTTGCAGTTTTTAACTTCTTTAGGTTTAAGTGGAGTTTAGGCACACGTTTAACATTTACGATACATAACAAGCAAGCATGCAAAGAGTATGTGAGCAGCGGAAAGTAAAGCATGCAACTTGCAAGAATGTAAAGGGAAGGTTTGGAGAATTCAAACGCAAGTGGAGACACGGATGTTTTTGTCGTGGTTCCGGTAGGTGGTGCTATCGTACATCCACGTTGATGGAGACTTCAACCCACGAAGGGTAGCAGTTACTTGTGAGTCCACGGAGGGCTCCACCCACGAAGGGTCCACGAAGAAGCAACCTTGTCTATCCCACCATGGCCGCCGCCACGAAGGACTTGCCTCACTAGCGTAGATCTTCACGAAGTAGGCGATCTCCTTGCCCTTACAAACTCCTTGGTTCAACTCCACAATCTTGCTCTGAGGCTCCCAAGTGACACCTAGCCAATCTAGGAGACACCACTCTCCAAGAAGTAACAAATGGTGTGTTGATGATGAACTCCTTGCTCTTGTGCTTCAAATGATAGTCCCCCAACACTCAACTCTCTCTCATAGGATTTGCATCTGGTGGAAAGAAGATTTGAGTGGAAAGCAACTTGGGGAAGGCTAGAGATCAAGATTCATATGGTTGGAATGGAATATCTTGGCCTCAACACATGAGTAGGTAGTTCTCTCGTAAATAGGATGCTCGAAGTGTAGGCTTGTTCTCGATGGCTCTCTCTACGTAATGAAGAGGAGGTGGAGGGTATATATAGCCTCCACACAAAATCTAACTGCTACACACAATTTACCAAACTCGGTGGGACCGGATCATCAAACTCGGTCGGACCGATTTAGTAAACCTAGTGACCGTTAGGGTTTTCGTGGATCGACATGCAACTCGGTAGGACCGATATGATTAGGGTTAGGCATAACGAATCTCGGTGAGACTGACATACAAACTTCGGTGAGACCGAATTTGGTAGTTAGCTAACCGTAGAGTTTGTCAGTAAACTTCGGTGGGACCGATTCGCTCTTTCGTGAGACCAAAAGTTACGAAGGGAAACAGAGAGTTTACATTGCAATCTCGGTGGGACCGATCGCTCACTTCGGTTAGACCGAAACGCTATTTAAGGGAAACAGAGAGATTATAATCCTATCTCGGTGAGACTGAGATCCCTATCGGTGAGACCGACGGTTGCCTAGGGTTTGTGGCAAGGGCTATGACATCCGAACTCGGTGGCTACTAATAGAAAAGAATCGGTAGGGCCGAGTTTGACTTTAGGTTTAGGTCATATGTGGATGTGAGAAAGTAGTGGAGAGTTTTGGAGCATATCACTAAGCACATGAAGCAAGAGGCTCATTAAGCAACACCTCATCCCTCCTTGATAGTATTGGCTTTTCCTATAGATTCAATGTGATCTTGGATCACTAAAATGTAAAATGAAGAGTCTTGAGCTTGAAGCTTGAGCCAATCCTTTGTCCTTAGCACCTTGAAGGAGTTCCCACATCCTTTAGTCCATGCCACTCCATTGTTGAACTTTTCTGAAACATACTAGATAAAAGTGTTAGTCCAACAAGAGATATGTTGACATTAATTACCAAAACCACCTAGGGAGCACTTGTGCTTTCAATCTCCCTTTTGGTAATTGATGGCAACATACATCAAAGCTTTACATAAAGATATAAAGAATAGCAAGTAAAGCTTTGAAAAGACATGTAACAAGCATAAGCTCCCCCTACATGTATGCAATCATGTGAATATGGAATATAGAAGCATGTGAGAGCATAACCATGATAGAGTAGGCAATGTGTTACATGTATCTTGGCCATATGCATCAGAGCAAAGAATATTAAAGAAAATACCTCCATGCTTATGAGTCCTTCTTGAAACAGTATGTACATCAGCAAGAATTCCTCATACACATGAGTGTGATGCATATACTTACCTTGTAGTCTTGAGTTGGCTTAGGTGGAATGAACCTGCACAAACAAGGTTAGATAACACAGTACATCTACTAGCCAGAGGAAACAAAAGAAACCACAAGAATACCAAGACTGGATGACATGTAGAGAGTGAGTACTAAGTACCACATTGGATTAGACATGTCCCCAAGAGTAAAGGTATGCAATGAATTTGAATGATTCCTTTCCCTTAGATGTCTTGCTCCCCCTGAATCTAGCATGGGATACTAACACAGAAAATCAGAGCTGAAAGATATAAAAGAACAAAGCTTAATGCAAATAATCACATATGAACATGTCTTTCCCCCAAAAAGACATAAGATGCAAATATATCCAAGACATAAGATTTTCATCATAAGAGAAATATCAAGGATTAGTCATAAGCTCAAGTCTTGCATGTATCCAATGGAGTTTCTACTCCAAGTTTGAAGCATCAATGATGTTCAATTCTCCTCTCAACCTGCAAAACACTTTCTCATCAAGGGGTTTAGTGAATATATCTGCTAATTGCTTTTCAAAAGTAACATGCTTAAGATTAATGTCACCCTTAGCAACATGATCTCGAATGAAGTGATGACGAACTTCTATATGCTTAGTTCGAGAATGTTGTATGGGATCATGACCAATTTTGATAGCACTTTCATTGTCACAAAGCAATGGAACATGTTTCACATATATCCCATAATATTTAAGAGTTTGGGTCATCCAAGGTAATTGAGCACAACATGAACCAGCGGCAATGTACTCTGCTTCGGCGGTAGATAAGGATACCGAGTTTTGTTTCTTGGAGGCCCAAGACACAGGAGATCTACAAAGAAATTGACAAGTACTCGAAGTGGACTTTATATCAACCTTGTCTCCGCATAGTCCGAGTCCTGAGTAGCCAACAAGATCGAAGAGGCCCTCTTAGGATACCAAATGCCAAAATTTGGTGTATGAATTAAGTATCTCACTATCCTTTTTACGGCCTTAAGATGACATTCTTTAGGAGCAGCTTGATATCTTGCACACATGCACACACTTAGCATAATATCGGGACGTGAATCACATAGGTATAACAATGATCCAATCATAGAGCGATAAACCTTTTGATCAACCGGTTCACCATCTTTGGTCAAGTCAAGATGTCCACTAGTGGGCATGGGTGTAGACATACCTTTGCACTCTTGCATATTGAACTTCTTGAATAAGTCCTTAGTATACTTCATTTGAGAGACAAAAGTACCTTCTTTAGTTTGCTTGATTTGCAACCCAAGAAAGAATTTGAGTTCACTCATCATTGACATCTTAAACTTCTCCGACATTAGCTTTCCAAACTTTTCACTAAAGTGAGGGTTAGTTGATCCAAATATGATATCATCAAGATAAATTTGGCATACAAATAATTCTCGATTAACCCTTTTAGTAAAAGGGTGGAATCAATTTTCCCAATTTCAAAGCCTTTTTAAAGAAGAAACTTGGTCAAGCATTTATACCAAGCTCTAGGAGCTTATTTAAGACCATAAAGGGCTTTGTGAAGTTTGTAAACATGATTTGGTTTCTTAGGATTGACAAAGCCGGGAGGTTGTTTAACATAAACTTCCTCCTCTATTTCACCATTTAGAAAAGCACTTTTAATGTCCATTTGGTACAAGGTGATATCATGGTGATTAGCATAGGCAAGTAAGATGCGTAATGGACTCAAGTCTAGCAACGGGAGCATAAGTCTCACTATAGTCCACACCTTCGACTTGTGTGTAGCCTTGGGCCATTTAGACATGCTTTGTTGCTAACTAATTGTCCATCTTCATCTTGCTTGTTGCGAAACACCCATTTGGTACCGATGATGTTGTGGTTGTTGTCGGGCTTCTCAACCAATTTCCAAACTTGGTTTCTCTCAAAGTTGTGTAGCTCTTCATGCATAGCATTTATCCAATCCGGATCTTCCAATGCTTCTTCAACCTTCATAGGTTCAATGCTAGAGATGAAAGAATAGTTTTCACAAAAGTTAGCTAAACGAGTTTTAGAGCGAGTCATTCTCCCAATTTGAATATCATTGTAGATTTGCTCGACGGGATGGTCTTTAGCAATCCTTGCTCGAACTCATGAAAGCTTTTGCTTGGGTCTCGGTTGAACATCTTCTTCATCTTGTTCTTCTTCTTCTTCTTCTTGATCTTCTTCATTGTTGGCGTTGTCGTTCTCTTGTCGTGGGTGGAGAAGGAGGTTGTTGGCGTTCGTGATGTTCTTCCTCGCTTTTCTTCATCTTGGAGTGTTCCACCGGTGGATGCTTCCGTATCAATTCTTGGTTCACCTTGTCGTGAAGTAGAAGCTTCCACTTGGATGGGAGGTACTCTCCTTGACTTCGTTGGATGACCTTGCCAATAGACAAGTCTTGGATTGCTTAGAAGGGTCTTTGTCTCCTACATCAATTGGCCATTGCTCTACTTGCGAGCCGTTAGATTAATCAAACTTCACATCTACCGTCTCTTCAAACTTTCGAGTGAAATTGTTGTAGACACTGTAAGTGTGAGAGTTTGAGACAAAACCTAGTAGGAAACCGTCATGAGACTAAGTAGCAAAATTTGAACTACGATGTTTATCAAGAATGTAGCACTTTGAGCGAATACCGAAAGTATCCAACTTGGGGTTTGTTACGGTGAGGAGCTCAGATGCCGTCTTGCCGAGTAGCTTGTGAAGATACAAGCGATTTGTTGCATGACAAGCTGTCTCAACCGCTTCGCCCAAAAAGTGCTTTGGCGTCTTGTACTCATCAATCATCGTTCTTGCCATTTCGATGAGCGTCCGGTTCTTCCTCTCAACAACTCCATTTTGTTGAGGTGTGTATGTAGCCGAGAACTCGTGTGATATCCCTTCTTCGTCAAGAAAGGTGTCCACATTTGTGTTCTTGAATTCCGTTCCGTTGTCGCTGCGAACCTTCTTGATCTTCACTTCAAACTGATTTTGGGCCTTCCTAGCGAAGTTTTTGAAGATCTTTTGGACCTGCGATTTATCATCGAGAAAGAACACCCACGTAAATCTTGAAAAATCATCAACTATAACTAGACCAAAAGAATTTCGACCAAGGCTTTTGTAAGTGTTGGGACCAAAAAGATCCATATGAAGAAGCTCGAGTGGCCTCCTTGTGGTCATGATGTTCTTCACGGGATGCCTTCCTCCAACCTGTTTACCTGCCTGACAAGCACTACAAAGTCTATCCTTATCAAATATGACATCGTTAACTCCAAGGATATGATTTCCTTTAATAAGCTTGTCAAAATTTCTCATGCCAACGTGACCTAGTCGTCAATGCCATAACCAACCTTTTGAGGATTTAGCAATGAAGCAAGTTTTAGGTTGTGCCTTTTTAGAGAAATCAACAATGTAAAGATCACCTCTACGTCTACCGGTAAAGACCATTTTATGATTGTCTCGACGGACCACTTGGCAATCTACTTCAAAGAATAGGACATTGAAACCGAAATCAGCAAGTCTAGATAATCGAAAGTAAGTTGTAGCCAAGAGACTCAACGAGCATAACATTACGAATTGAGCTATCATGTGAGATGGCCACCTTACCGAGGCCAACCACCTTACCCTTTGAGTTGTCACCGAGAGTGACATACTTTCGAGGACTATCATTTTCAGCAAGCTCCTCAAACATGTCTTTATCTCCGTCATGTGATCGGTACATCCACCGTCAAGAACCCATTCCTTTCCTCGACACATATCCTCAAGATTTGCCATAAGACCAAAATGTCTCATTGCATCATCAAGATCAAGTCACTATCATCATCCTCATCATAGTATCCATGTTCAACATCGTCATGTGGTGGATCAAGTCCTAGAGAGGGTAATTCGTTAGAATGAGTTTGACAATGATCTTGCTTATGAATTCTTATAGCTTCAGAAATAGTATCACCAATAATTCCAACATCTCCTTTGGCACGCATAAGATTTGTAAGCTCAGATAGACGATCACCAAACATAGGATCACTAGTATTCATCTTACTCAAGGCAATAAACTTATGGAGAATTTCATCTAGATTTTTCAAGGAATAATTTGGAAAGCGTTCCACAAGAAATTTCCATATAGTGTAGGCACACTCAAGAGTAGGCAAGATTCTAATTAAGTTTCTAGGCAAGTCTCTAGTGATGAGATTAACAGTTCTCAGATTCCTAGTCATGTCAATTGATTCATCAAGGGTAGGATGCATAGGATCAACACAAGGTGCACAAGGGCTAGCAATGTACTTGTTCAAATGATATTGATTGAAAATTACAAGCATCTCATTTTCCCACTCATGAAAATACTCTCCATCAAGAATAGGCACTCTATGTCTAAGACTCCCAAAGTAGACTCATCCATCTTCCTCCAATGGTGATTAAACCAAGGCAATGGAGACCAATGCTCTGATATCACTTGTAGGATCTTGAGAAGAGGTGTCTAGGGGGGGTGATTAGACACTAAGTACCAAAGTTGCAGTTTTAACTTCTTTAGGTTTAAGTGGAGTTTAGGCACATGTTTAACATTCACGATACATAACAAGCAAGCATGCAAAGAGTATGTGAGCAGCAGAAAGTAAAGCATGCAAGTTGCAAGAATGTAAAGGGAAGGGTTTGGAGAATTCAAACGCAATTGGAGACACAGATGTTTTTGTCGTGGTTCCAATAGGTGGTGCTATCGATACATCCACATTGATGGAGACATCAACCCACCTAAGGGTAACGGCTATGAGTCCACGGAGGGCTCCACCCACCTAAGGGTCCAATGAAGAAGCAACCTTGTCTATCCCACCATGGCCACGCCCACGAAGGACTTGCCTCACTAGCGGTAGATCTTCACAAGTAGGCGATCTCCTTGCCCTCTTACAAACTCCTTGGTTCAACTCCACAATCTTGTCGGAGGCTCCCAAGTGACACCTAGCCAATCTAGGAGACACCACTCTCCAAGAAGTAACAAATGGTGTGTTGATGATGAACTCCTTGCTCTTGTGCTTCAAATGATAGTCTCCCAACACTCAACTCTCTCCCATAGGATTTGGATCTGGTGGAAAGAAGATATGAGTGGAAAGCAACTTGGGGAAGGCTAGAGATCAAGATTCATATGGTCGGAATGGAATATCTTGGCCTCAACACATGAGTAGGTAGTTCTCTCGTAAATAGGATGCCGGAAGTGTAGGCTTGTTCTCGATGGCTCTCTCTACAATGAAGAGGAGGTGGAGGGTATATATAGCCTCCACACAAAATCTAACCGTTACACACAATTTACCAAACTCGGTGGGACCGGGTCATCAAACTTCGGCCGGACCGATTTAGTAAACCTAGTGACCAAGTAGGGTTTTCGTGGATCGACATGCAACTCGGTAGGACCCGATATGATTAGGGTTAGGGCATAACGTAATCTCGGTGAGACCGATTACACAAACTTCGGTGAGACCGAATTTGGTAATTAGCTAACCGAGAGTTGGTCAGTAAACTTCAAGGGACCGATTCGCTCTTTCGTGAGACCGAAAAGTGTTACGAAAGGGAAACAGAGAGTTTACATTGCAATCTCGGTGGGACCGATCGCTCACTTCGGTTAGACCGAAACGCTACGAAGGGAAACAGAGAGATTACAATCCCATCTCGGTGAGACCGAGATCCCTATCGGTGAGACCGATTTGCCTAGGGTTTGTGGCAGTGGCTATGACATCCGAACTCGGTGGCGCGGATAGAAAGAATCGGTAGGGCCGAGTTTGACTTTAGGTTTAGGTCATATGTGGATGTGAGAAAGTAGTGGAGGGTTTTGGAGCATATCACTAAGCACATGAAGCAAGAGGCTCATTAAGCAACACCTCAAACCTCCTTGATAGTATTGGCTTTTCCTATAGACTCAATGTGGTCTTGGATCACTAAAATGTAAAATGAAGAGTCTTGAGCTTGAAGCTTGAGCCAATCCTTTGTCCTTAGCACCTTGAAGGAGTTCCCACATCCTTTAGTCCATGCCACTCCATTGTTGAACTTTTCTGAAACATACTAGATAAAAGTGTTAGTCCAACAAGAGATATGTTGACATTAATTACCAAGACCACCTAGGGAGCACTTGTGCTTTCAAAAACATGATGAGCTGGAAAATCAAGCTCGTCAACATGGTCCAAGTCATGCTGTTCTGCTGGATCCTCCTGTGTCAAAGACGACATTCCCCTTGTGCGAGTTCAACCCGGCCGAGCACCAGACGCTGCGAGAGCTCTTCGGCAGGACGCACAAGGACGTCTGGAGGGTGCTGTTCAAGGGCGCCGAGGTACCTCCTCCCCTTACCAAGGACCGCGGACTCAGCGCAAAGCGCCATGCCAATCCGGTAAGTTTTTATATCTTACTGGATATTTATTTTCTCCAGTTTAATCATGTGCGGGATCTAAGCTTTCACGCCATTAACAGCACTGGGTAGAGACGGCGGAGCATATCGATTGCCCAGCCCCCCTGCCTGAAGATCCTGCAGATGCTCTCCTAACGGAGATGCTGGTTCCGGCGCCTTACGAGGTGCCGGAGAAGAAGGCCAAGAAGAAGGCCACGGGACCTGAAAGGGTCTCCGGCAAGAAGGTTATATCGGACTCATCGTCCGATAACTCCAAGGCGTGCTCCTCCCACGAAAACAAGGAGGAGGAAGAAGAAAGTTCTCCCCCCAGCCCGGGGAGACAAGAAAAGGAAGGCTGCCCCAACCGGGGAGGCCGAAGGGTCCAAGAAGGGAAGGACCCTCCTTCCAGACTGCTCCACGACGGCCGCCTACAATGGCGACGAGTGGTTATCCAGGGACAAGCCCCTGGCGAAGTCGTAAGTATCCGGATACCATAGTAATTCATGGTATGTTTTATTGCACTGCTTCTCTTTACGCCGAACATGATTATGCAGTCCGGTCCGAGCCCGTATCGACGTATCTTCGTCGGATGGCTCTTTGGACCCGTCGGATATGAATAGCGATTCACTTCCGACCGCCTCCACCCCTCGCCCTACAGACAACGTCGAGGTGTTGTCTCATTGGCCACCGAGCCGAGGGGAGGTAGTCCTGGAGGCGCCTCGAGGCGACCTTCCGGACCCTGGGTGCAAAGGGAGCAAGACTCCCACGGGCTCCAAGTTCGGCCACCAGCCGAACACTGCGCCGGAACCTCCGATGGTTCCGGACTCCGGCAAGAGACCCCCCATTAAGAGGGGCGAGCCGCCCGTGCCGGTGGCCTCTGTCCATCCAGAGGCACCGGACAACTTGCTGGAAGCGCTTCGCGGCACTTCCATCGACGAAGAGCACTGCACTATCATGAGCGCGGTGATCGAGAAGGTTCAGTCCGCCAAAAACGGACTAACCGAAGCTTGTGCCAGCCTCCTAACAGGCTTTCAGGTAAGTAATCAAAATATAGGAAAATATTACCGCGTCGACAGTAGCCCCTGATGCTCTGTTTGGCGTTCGCGAAGAAAAGCCGAATAGAGGATCAAATAATAATCACAGGAGTCTAATCAGAATATGTCTGTGTGCATGCTACCTCTTGAGCACAGCGTTGGTTTTTCCCTGAAGAGGAAGGGATGATGCAGTAAACTAGCGTAAGTATTTCCCTCAGTTTTTGAGAACCAAGGTATCAATCCAGTAGGAGACTACGCACAAGTCCCTCGTACCTACACAAACGATAGCAACTCGCAACCAACGCGATTAGGGGTTGTCAATCCCTTCACGGTCACTTACGATAGTGAGATCTGATAGAGATAATATTTTTGGTATTTTTGATAGATAGATGCAAAGTAAAAAGTAAAGGCAAAGTAAAACAAAGCAAGTAAATAAAGTGATATAGATTGATATGATGAGAATAGACCCGGGGCCATAGGTTTCACTAGTGGCTTCTCTCAAGAGCATAAGTATTCTACGGTGGTGAACAAATTACTGTTGAGCAATTGATGAATTGAGCATAGTTATGAGTATATCTAGGCAATGATCATGTATATAGGCATCATGTCCAAAACAAGTAGATCAAAGCGATTACGCATCTACTACTATTACTCCACTCATCGACCGCTATCCAAAGATGCATCTAGAGTATTAAGTAAAAATGAATAACGCCGTAAGCAAGATGACATGATGTAGAGGGATAAATTCATGCAATATGATAAAAACCCCATCTTGTTATCCTCGATGGCAACAATACAATACGTGCCTTGCAACTCTTTACATCGAGTAAGGACACCGCAAGATTGAACCCAAAGCTAAGCACTTCTCCCATTGCAAGAACTACCAATCTAGTTGGCCAAACCAAAAGATAATTCAAGAGACTTGCAAAGATAACTCAATCATACATAAAAGAATTCAGAGAAGAATCAAATATTTTCCATAGATAATACTGGATCATAAACCCACAATTCATCGATCTCAACAAACACACCGCAAAAAGAAGATTACATCGAATAGATCTCCACGAGAGAGGGGGAGATCATTGTATTGAGATCCAAAAAGAGAGAAGAAGCCATCTAGCTAATAACTATGGACTCGAAGGTCTGAAGTAAACTACTCACACTTCATCGGAAAGGCTATGATGATGTCGAAGCCCTCCGTGATGACGGCCCTCTCCCATGGAGCTCAAACAGGCCCCAAGATGGGATCTCGTGGATACGTAAAGTTGCGGCGGTGGAATTAAGTTTTGGCTCCAGTTCTGATCGTTCGAGGATACGAGGTATATATAGGAGGAAGAATGCGTCGGTGGAGCTCCGAGGGGCCCACGAGGTAGGGGCGCCAGGGAGGGGGGCGCCCACCTCGTGATCGCCTCTGGCGCTTCTTGGAGTAGGGTCCAAGTCTCTGGATCACGCTCGGTTGGAAAATCACGATCCTCAAGGTTTCATTCTGTATGGACTCCGCTTGATATTCCGCTTTCTTGAAATCTTGAAAAAGGCAAAAAACAACAATTTCGGCTGGGCCTCCGGTTAATAGGTTAGTCCCAAAATAATATAAAAGTGGAAAGTAAAGCCCAATATAGTCCAAAATAGTAGATAAAGTAGCATGGAGCAATCAAAAATTATAGATACGTTGGAGACGTATCGAGGCATCTAAGCTTAATTCCTGCTCGTCCTCGAGTAGGTAAATGATAAAAAAGAATTTTTGATGCGGAGTGATACTTTGGCATAATTTCAATGCGAATCCTCTTAATTGTGGTATGAATATTCAGATCCGAAAGATTCAAGACAAAAGTTCATATTGACATAAAAATAATGATACTTCAAGCATACTAACTAAGCAATTATGTCTTCTCAAAATAACATGGCCAAAGAAAGTTATCCCTACAAAATCATATAGTCTGGCTATGCTCCATCTTCCCCACACAAAATATTTAAATCATGCACAACCCCGATTACAAGCCAAGCAATTGTTTCATACTTTAACATTTTCAAAACTTTTTCAATCTTCACGCGATACATGAGCGTGAGTCTTGGATATAGCACTATATATGGAATAGAATGGTGGTTGTGGAGAAGAAAAAAAGGGAGAAGATAGTCTCACATCAACTAGGCGTATCAACGGGCTATGGAGATGCCCATCAATAGATATCAATGTGAGTGAGTAGGGATTGCCATGCAACAGATGCACTAGAGCTATATAAGTATATGAAAGCACAACAAAAGAAACTAAGTGGGTGTGCATCCAACTCGCTTGCTCACTAAGACCTAGGGCATTTGAGGAAGCCCATCATTGGAATATACAAGCCAAGTTCTATAATGAAAAATTCCCACTAGTATATGAATGTGATAAAATGAGAGACTCTCTATCATGAAGATCTTGGTGCTACTTTGAAGCACAAGTGTGGTAAAAGGATAGTAACATTGTCCCTTCTCTCTTTTTCTCTCATTTTTTTTATTTGGGCCTTTTCTCTTTTTTTTATGGCCTCTTTTTTTTTCGTCCAGAGTCTCATCCCGACTTGTGGGGGAATCATAGTCTCCATCATCCTTTCCTCACTGGGACAATGCTCTAATAATGATGATCATCACACTTTTATTTTCTTACAACTCAACAATTACAACTCGATTCTTAGAACAAAATATGACTCTATATGAATGCCTCCATGATGTGCGGAATATGCAATGAGACATGAGTGACATGTATGAAAGAATTATGAAAGGTGGCTTTGCCACAAATACGATGTCAACTACATGATCATGCCGCAATATGACAATAATGGAGCGTGTCATAATAAACGGAACGGTGGAAAGTTGCATGGCAATATATCCCGGAATGGCTATGGGAATGCCATAATAGGTAGGTATGGTGGCTGTTTTGAGGAAGATATATGGTGGGTGTATGATACCGCGTAAAAGTAAAAGTGTCGGTATTAGAGAGGCTAGCAATGGTAGAAGAATGGGAAAAAGTGCGTATAATCCATGGACTCAACATTAGTCATAAAGAACTCATATACTTATTGCAAAAATCAAGAAGTTATCAAAGCAAAGTATTACGCGCAAGCTCCTAGGGGGATATATTGGTAGGACAATACCATCACCGTCCCCGACCGCCACTCATAAGGAAGACAATCAATAAATAAATCATGCTCCGAGTTCATCACATAACGGTTCACCATACGTGCATGCTACGGGAATCAAAACTTCAACACAAGTATTCTTTAAATTCACAACTACTCAACTAGCATGACTCTAATATCACCATCTTCATATCTCAAAACAATTATCAAGCATCAAACTTTTCTTAGTATTCAACGACTCAAAAGAAAGTTTCACATATCTTGAATACCAAGTATATTAACATTAAGCAAATTACCATGCTATTAAAGTCTCTCAAAAGAATCTAAGTGAAGCATGAGAGATCAAATAGTTTCTTTAAAACAAAACCACCACCATGCTCTAAAATATCTAAGTGAAGTACTAGAGCAAAAATTATCACGCTCAAAAAGATATAAGTGAAGCACTATGAGCAAAACTATCAAGCTCAAAAGATATAAGTGAAGCACTAAGATTATTCTAACAAATTCCAAATCAAGTATGGATCTCTCAAAAGGTGTGTACAGCAAGGATAATTGTGGTAAACTAACAAGCAAAGACACAAATAATACAAGACGCTCCAAGCAAAACACATATCATGTTGGTGAATAAAAATATAGCTCCAAGTAAATTACCGATGGAAGTGGATTTAAAGAGGGGATGCCTTCCGGGGCATCCCCAAGCTTTGACTTTTTGGTGTCCTTGGATTATCTTGGTGGTGCCATGGGCATCCCCAAGCTTAGGCTTTTGCCACTCCTTGTTCCATAATCCATCAAAAGAATTCACCCAAAACTTGAAAACTTCACAACACAAAACTCAATAGAAATCTCGTGATCTCCGTTAGAGAAAGAAAACAAAAGAATTCTTCAAGGCACTGTAATGAACTCATTCTTTATTTATATTGGTGTTAAAACTACTGTATTCCAACTTCTCTATGGTTTATAAACTAATTTACTAGCCATAGATTCATCAAAATAAGCAAACAACACACGAAAAACAGAATCTGTCAAAAACAGAACAGTCTGTAGCAATCTGTTACTAACGCAAACTTCTGGAATCCAAAAAATTCTACCAAAATTAGACGACCTAGAAAATGTGTTTATTGATCATCAGCAATTGGAATCAGTATTTTATCGCGTTCTGGTGATTTTTAACAATTCGGGCACTGAGCACAAAGATTCTGGAAATTACAGCAAGATCAAATAACTATAATCCAAGAAGATCCAATAGGTCCAACTTGGCACAAACACTAATTAAAAGATAAAACCACATCTAAACAGAGGCTAGATGTATTATTTATTCCTAAACAGAAGCAAAAACAAAAAACACAAAATAAAATTGGGTTGCCTCCCAACAAGCGCTATCGTTTAACGCCCCTAGCTAGGCATAAAAGCGAAGATGGATCTAGGTATTGCCATCTTTGGTAGTAGGAAAGGAAAGAGAAAATTTCTTTTCTATGGCATTTATTCTTCTATTTTGGGAAAGCACATGACCATTAATGGATGAGGTAATATTAAGCACATTACGAAAATTTGCATCCAGACTAGATTTCATTTCTTTGAGAATTTCGTTTTGATAAAAGCATAAGAGGGTGGTAGATTCAACTTTATCATTCATGGGATGCCCAAATATAGTTTTCATCCTTTCATAGGTGTCTATAGCATCTCCTTCGAGAAAACCCTCTTGAAAAATAGAATCTAGCACTTGTTTGAAAGAAGTAGGTAGTCAAATATAAAAACCTTTCAAGTAAACCTCAATTTGATATTGTGGTATGTAGCTAGCCCTAATTCTCAATAACCTATCCCAAGCATCTTTTAAAGACTCATCAATTAAATAGCAGAAAATTCCAGAGTCATCTTCATCTAGATTATTTGAACTCTCTTTGGTAACCCCAGTGGGTCTTTCCATAGCATCATTAATTTTTAGCTTAGAGAGGATAGAGGGGTCATCCAAGGTGCTGAAACCCTGGAAAGGACCTTTTATTCTTTTTGATTCGGCCATGGCAACGGGAAAACGGCAATCGGAAAGAGAGGAGGAGATTGGGAAAGCGAGGGCAAATAAAACGGCAAGGGTGAAGTGGGGGAGAGGAAAACGAGAGGCAAATGGCAAATAATGTAATGCGAGAGATAGGGATTGCGATGGGTACTTGGTATGGTTGACTTGCTCGCATGAGCCTCCCCGGCAACGGCGCCAGAAATCCTTCTTGCTACCTCTTGAGCATCGCGTTGGTTTTTCCCTCAAGAGGAAGGGATGATGCAGTAAAGTAGCGTAAAGTATTTCCCTCGGTTTTTAGAACCAAGGTATCAATCCAAGAGGAGACCACGACAAGTCCCTCGTACCTAAACAAAACGATAGCAACTCGCAACCAATGCTTAAGGGTTGTCAATCCCTTCACGGTCACTTATTTAGAGTGAGATCCGATAGAGATAATATTTTGGTATTTTGATAGATAGATGCAAAGTAAAAAGTAAAAGGCAAAGTAAAACAAAGCAAGTAAATAAAGTGATATAGATTGGTATGATGAGAATAGACCCGGGGCCATAGGTTTCACTTTGGTGGCTTCTCTCAAGAGCATAAGTATTCTGATTGGGTGAACAAATTCTTGTTGAGCAATTGACGGAATTGAGCATAGTTATGAGTATATCTAGGCAATGATCATGTATATAGGCATCACGTCCAAAACAAGTAGATCAAACGATTCTCAAGATCTACTACTATTACTCCACTCATCGACCGCTATCCAGCATGCATCTAGAGTATTAAGTAAAAACAGAGTAACGACGTAAGCAAGATGACATGATGTAGAGGGATAAATTCATGCAATATGATAAAAACCCCATCTTGTTATCCTCGATGGCAACAATACAATACGTGCCTTGCAACTCTTTCTGTCACTGAGTAAGGACACCGCAAGATTGAACCCAAAGCTAAGCACTTCTCCCATTGCAAGAACCAAAAAGATAATTCGAAGAGACTTGCAAAGATAACTCAATCATACATAAAAGAATTCAGAGAAGAATCAAATATTTTCCATAGATAATACTGGATCATAAACCCACAATTCATCGGTCTCAACAAACACACCACAAAAAGAAGATTACGTCGAATAGGGGGCAGATCATTGTATTGAGATCCAAAAAGAGAGAAGAAGCCATCTAGCTAATAACTGTGGACCCAAAGGTCTGAAGTAAACTACTCACACTTCATCGGAAAGGCTATGATGATGATGTAGAAGCCTCCGTGATGACGGCCCTCTCCGTGAGCTCGAACAGGCCCCAAGATGGGATCTCGTGGATCTGTAAAGTTGCGGCGGTGGAATTAGGTTTTTGGCTCCTGTTCGATCGCTCGGGATACGAGGTATATATAGGAGGAAGGAGTACGTCGGTGGAGCTCCGAGGGGCCCACGAGGTAGGGCGGCGCCAGGCGCCCTCCACCTCGTGACCGCCTCGGCGCTTACGGGAGTAGGGTCCAAGTCTCACGGATCACGTTCGGTTGGAAAATCACGATCCTCAAGGTTTCATTCTGTTTGGACTCCGTTTGATATTCTGTTCTTGAAATACTGAAAAGGCAAAAACAACAATTACGGGCTGGGCCTCCGGTTAATAGGTTAGTCCCAAAAATAATATAAAAGTGGAAAATAAAGCCCAAGTATAGTCCAAAACAGTAGATAAAGTAGCATGGAGCAATCAAAATTATAGATACGTTGGAGACGACGGTGCATATATGCAGGTTTCATCACGTCATTGTCGACGCATCGCGGAGGTCATCAGATTGAAGCAGGACCTTGAGCGGTCCAAGGAAGTGCTCGGCCTTACCAAGAGGCAGCTCAAGGAGAGCAAAGGTAAGCAATACCTTGTCTATATATATTAAAAATAA
Source organism: Aegilops bicornis (assembly GCA_021605145.1). NCBI lineage: Eukaryota > Viridiplantae > Streptophyta > Magnoliopsida > Poales > Poaceae > Aegilops > Aegilops bicornis. The sequence goes on along the minus strand of JAHIAL010000034.1, from coordinate 1,967,433 downwards.
ATTTGGTTGCAAAATAATAGGATCATCATGGATTTGCCAGGGGCCACGACCGAAGTGGCGACCCTGAAGAAGGCGCTATCCAAGGCCGAAGACAAAGCGGCCAAGGAGTGCATCGAGCAATAAAAGCAAGAAGCCCGGGTAGGCGAGGCGCAGCAAGAGCTACAGGCTCTCGTCAAAAAACACGAGTCCTTGGATCTTGACTCTAAGACGCGAGAGTCCGAGCTTGCGAAGGCCCTCGAAAGCGCTCAAAACGCCAAGGCTGAAGCCCACAAGGACCTCCAAGAGATTGATGCGGTGAAGAAGGTGCCAGCGGGTAAGGCATTCATTATGCAAAGCAAGCACGTAAAGGAAACTTTCCTTTTACTTACCCGAAGTTCGAGTTTCCAGAGCTGCTCGCAGATCTTCCCCGCAAGGTGTCGGATGTCATGGAGTTCTACCGGCCGAGGAGGGAGCTCGACGGAGAAATTGTTCTGGTCTCGATATCACGGGACCAAACACCCAATGCCCTTTGAGCGACCAGCTGAAGCAACCGGTCGAGCTCCACAAGGCGGCCGAACAGGCCATGAAGGGTCTTATAGTCCGGATGTGGCTCGGCAAGCCTCGCCTGGCAGCTACTTCGCCCGGTGAGGCGGCTTGTGAATGCCTGCCCCTGGTTTGAAGTCATCAAGCGGTCCGTCTGCATCGAAGGTGCACGTGGGGCCTTTGCCCGTCTTGAAAGTGCTGCTGGGCGAAGATGGACGCCGAGAAGCTGGTGAAGGAGGGCCGCCAGGGCAAGGAGCATCGCCACCCCGAAATGTATTATGACAGTGTCCTGAAGGGTGCCCGCCTCATGGCGAAGGAATGTTCTAAGGATGTAATATTTGAATGAATGTACTCACGTGATCCTGTAATATGAAAACGAGTTCATTTGCGCTATGCAACGCTTGTGAATTTAAAATATTACCTTCTGTGCAGCCATTTATAAAATTTGAGAGTTGGCCAGTCGTCGGCTTCTGCCCTCATGTAACTAGTACTGAGGTGTTCGGGATAAATCTGAGCACTCTTTCTACCATTTTTGGGTCCTTCGAGGGAGGTGTTCAGCACAACGAACCAGACAATCAGACTATAAGGCTTTATCACTCTCACTTAGCCATAGAAGTCTACAATTTTAAATTTTGGCGAAGCGCCTAGTATTCGGAAGGCCGAATTTGGGGCGCTATATACGCCTAAGTCGGACAAGGCCGACTCCTCGCCTGAAGCGGAAAAAGTCTTTAAGGACTTGAGACCTCTCGAACAGCGACCAGCTCTCGTCTTATCATGACAGTCAGTTTTGGCTTTCTCTACCGAGGTGCTTGTCTGGAAGAACCGGGACACAATCACAGTAGTTCTCCCAGTGCTACCTTAGCTGATATTGCGGAACGTAAGGTACCAAAACATGGGAGCCGGGCAAACCCAACTATTGACCCAAGACATGATTCGGAGCTGATGCATATAATGATATAAGTTCGGGGTGCCGCACTGTCAAAAGTATTCGGACTTCTCACGCCGTATTTATGGGGTATACTGAAGCCTCTGGCGTGTTTTTCGTACCATAATGTACGGGTGCAATTTGTCGTAAATGAGCAGACAAGAAAACAAGAAAGGGTAATGCAATAATAGACTAACGTTGTGCATTGTTATTTAAATGATACGTCGAAGCATATGTATACAGGTAGTGCAAATAAGCAAAGAATAGGACTATTTGACATGTCCTATCCAAGGGCAAGCTGCATACGGGTATTTAAAACAGGTATTTCGATCGTTATCAGAGACCACCTTGGGATTCCATTGTATGACTTAGCTTCTTGCCTCCTTGGTTGTTCCTTCCCGTAATGTGTCCGGCAGTCGTACTGCCGGAAAGGGCTTCCAGAGAGTAAGGTCCTGAAAGAGAAAAAATTATAAAGGTATGCAGCCCCTAGGGCGGTTGAGCCGCATTGCGGGACGTGCCCTGATCGTGCCCCCGCCTATGCCCATGGTATTTTCAGTGCGTAATTATGTACGCGCGGCACGGATTTAGTCGCTTGACTGGGACTAGGATGAGGGCCAAATTGCTAGGCGAGCTTTGAACGTGCCAGGTGATCCTGCTGCAGGTTACTCCGGACTCGCTTGAAGGTGTCCGCGGGCTTTATCGCTGAATTGGTGGTTTGCCTTAAAAGGCTGCTTTGTGCCTCTGCTGTGAGGGCCGTAGTGTGCTCCTCCGTGCGGAGCGAGCGTTCTGTGTTTCCATTGACTGTTATGACCCCCCTAGGTCCTGGCATCTTGAGCTTGAGGTATGCGTAATGCGGTACCGCATTGAATTTTGCAAATGCGGTTCATCCAAGCAGTGCGTGATAGCCACTGCGGAACGAGACGATATCGAAGATTAACTCCTTGCTTCGGAAGTTGTCCGGAGATCCGAAGATCACTTCCAGTGTGATTGAGCCCGTGCAATGGGCCTCTACACCTAGGATGACACCCTTAAATGTGGTTTTGGTGGTTTTGATCCTCGAGGGATCTATACCCATTTTGCACACTGTATCCTAATAGAGCAGGTTCAGGCTGTTGCCGCCGTCCATGAGAACTCGAGTGAGGTGAAATCCGTCAATAATGGGGTCTAGGACCAATGCAGCGGATCCGCCATGACGGATACTAGTAGGGTGGTCCCTGCGATCGAAGGTGATCGGACAAGAGGACCATGGGTTGAACTTTGGGGCGATGTGCTCCATCGCATAGACGCCCCTTAGTGCACGCCCATTCCCTCTTGGGAATGTGGGTTGCGATATCATGTTCACCGTCTTCACTTGTGGGGAACCTCTTACATCCTCCCGTGTTCGGGCGGGCGGGGGCTCCTCCTCGTCATCACTATGCAACCCCTTGTCCTTGTTTTCGGCACTCAACTTGCCGGCCTGCTTGAACACCCAACATTCTCTGTTGGTGTGATTGGCTGGCTTATCAGGGGTGCCGTGGATTTGACACGAGCGATCGAGTATGCGGTCCAAACTGGACGGGCCCGGAGTACTTCTTTTGAATGGCTTTTTCCGCTGACCGGATCTAGAGCCTCTGAATCTGGCGTTGACTGCCGTATCTTCGGCGTTATCGCCGTTGTTGCGGCGCTTGTGTTTGTTACGACGTGGCCTGCTGTTAGCATCTTTAGTATCTGAAGTGCCCGGATTCCTTGAAGTGTTGTTGCTGCGAGCCAGCCAGCTATCCTCGCCCGCGCAAAAGCGGGTCATGAGTGTCGTGAGGGCTGCCATAGACTTCGGCTTCTCCTGGCCGAGGTGCTGGACGAGCCACTCGTCATGGATGTTATGATTGAATGCCGCTAAGGCCTCTGCATCCGGACAGTCGACAATTTGGTTTTTCTTAGTTAGGAACCGTGTCCAGAATTGCCTGGCCAATTCCCCTGGCTGCTGAGTTATATGGCTCAAGTCATCGGCATCCGTGGTCGCACATAAGTGCCCCGAAGTTGTCAAGGAATGCATCTTCCAAATCCCCCAACCGCCGACAGAGTCTGGCGGCAAGCTATTCAGCCAATGCCGAGCTGGTCCTTTTAGTTTTAGTGGGAGGTACTTGATGGCATGTAGATCATCACCGCGAGCCTGGTGGATGTGGAGGAGGAAATACTCAATCCATACCGCGGGGTCTGTAGTACCATCATACGATTCGATATTTACGGGTTTAAAACTCTCCGGGAATTCGTGATCCATAACTTCATCAGTGACGCATAGGGGGTGTTTGGCGCCTCGGTGCCGGGCTATATCACGGCGCAATTCATATGAGTCTTGTCAGCTGTATTCGGCCCGGCCGGATTTACTTTTAGTGTATCCGTCGTGACGGTCATCGTCCCGCGTTGGTGTGCGCCCCCGTGACCCATATATCGATCTTGCATGTTTTGCCCTGCTTTCCAATACGTCTCGTAGGTCCCGCGTGTTGCCCCGGGCCTTGGTATTTTTGTTTGAGTGGCGGCGGCGTGCAGGCTGAATTCAGGCTGAAACGCCTCTCTGTCTCGTCCACGAGGTGGTCGGTCAACCGCATCGTACGCTGGTGAAGTAGGTTTCAATGCTTCCTCCTCGAGCGACCTGCGCTTTGGGTAAGTCTTGGAGGGGCATTTGAGTTCGTATTCCTCGGCCACAAGGACTTCGGTCCATCTGTCTGCTAGCAAATCTTGATCAACTCGAAGCTGTTGTTGCTTTTTCTTCAGGCTATTTGCTGTGGCTATAAGCCGGCGCTTGAAGCGCTCTGCTCGATGGGATCCTCGAGCACGATAAATTCTTCGTCAGCCGAGGCTCACCTAAATCTTCGGAGAGAGGCATGTAATTGTCATCCTCCGTTTCTCCATCTGCTGCCTATTCTGGAGGGCTAGCTTGTTCATCCTCCTGCTCTAAATCTGGCTGGAGGGGATTGTCATCGTCTTCGGCACTATCCGGAGTGTTATTGTCTCTTGTGCCGGTATCATTGCTTTTGCTATGGCGGGACTTAGAGCAGCGCCGCTGACGTTGATGCTTGGGTTGCTTCTTGGAGGGGTCATCCTCCGCTGTCTTGTCACCATTGCCTTCTTTGGGGGTATCCACCACATATATATATATATATATATCATATGATGAGGTGGCGGTCCAGTGCCCTGTGGGCAGTGGTTCCTATTCGTCTCCTGCATCGTCGTCCATATCGTCGATATCTTCGGAGTCGAAGTCGAGCATGTCGGTTAAATCGTCGATAGTGGCTACTAAGTGGGTGGTGGGTGGGCAGCAAATTTCTTCGTCGTCCGCATCCCATTCTAGCCGGACATAGTTCGCCAAGGTTCTTCGACAAGGAGAGAGACCTTAATGAATTTAGCACGTCCCCGAAAGGCGAGTGCTGAAAGATATCCGCAGAGGTAAACTCCAAGATCGGTGCCCAATCGGATTCGATAGGCACGGACGCAGGCGGCTTGGAGTCTGTGGCAGGAGACGAATCCAGTGGTTCGGCATCACGGCTCTTGTAAGGGGTGAAGTCAGTATCCGGCTCTATCGCCGTTGAGAGTGCGGCCTCCATGGCGGGGTCTATCCACCCGTCCTCGGATGGCGCAATTTGCTCCGGATTGAAGGCCGGAGTAGTTGCAGGTGTGATCTCCCGAACACTGTCCGACGGCAGAGCTAAATCATGCTCGTCGTGATCGTGCGGTGCACCTGGCATGGCCTCGAATCCGTCGAAGATCAAGTCTCCGCAGACGTCGGCAGTATAGTTCAAACTTCCAAACCGGACCTAATGGCCAGGGGCGTAGCTTTCGATCTGCTCCAGATGGCCAAGGGAGTTGGCCCGCAGTCTTGAAGCCGCCCGAATCTGAAGATCTGCTCGGGAGGAAAACCTCACCTGGACCGCATCGTTACCGATGATCGAAGGAGCCATCAAGCCTTACGGTGACGGCACTGAGAACTCTCAATGAAAGCACCAATGTCGGTGTCAAACCGCGGATCTCGGTAGGGGGTCCCAACTGTGCATCTAAGGCGGATGGTAACAGGAGGCGGGGACACGATGTTTACCTGTGTTCGGGTCCTCTCGATGGAGGTAATACCCTACTTCCTCGCTTGATTGATCTTGATGATATGAGTAGTACAAGAGTTGATCTACCACGAGATCATAGAGGCTAAACCCTAGAAGCTAGCCTACGGTATGATTGTTGTTGTCCTACGGACTAAACCCTCCGGTTTATATAGACACGGGAGGGGGCTAGGGTTACACAGAGTTGGTTACAAGGGAGGAGATCTACATATCCATATTGCCAAGCTTTGCCTTCCACGCCAAGGAGATTCCCATCCGGACACGGGACGAAGTCTTCAATCTTGTATCTTCATAGTCCAACAGTCCGGCCAAAGGATATAGTCCGGCTGTCCAGTGACCCACTAATCCAGGACTCCCTCACATGCTGGATAGCGGTCGATGTGTGGAGTAATAGTAGTAGATGCAGAATCATTTCGGTCTACTTGTCGCGGACGTGATGCCTATATACATGATCATGCCTAGATATTCTAATAACTATGCACTTCTCTATCAATTGCTCGACAGTAATTTGTTCACCCACCATAATACTTATGCTATCTTGAGAGAAGCCACTAGTGAAACCTATGGCCCCCGGGTCTATTTTCCATCATATAAGTTTCCGATCTATTTTATTTTGCAATCTTTACTTTCCAATCTATACAACAAAAATACCAAAAATATTTATCTTATTATCTCTATCAGATCTCACTTTTGCAAGTGGCCTTGAAGGGATTGACAACCCCTTTATCGCGTTGGTTGCAAGGTTCTTATTTGTTTGTGTAGGTACGAGGGACTTGTGTGTGGCCTCCTACTGGATTGATACCTTGGTTCTCAAAAACCGAGGGAAATACTTACGCTACTTTGCTGCATCACCCTTTCCTCTTCAAGGGAAAAACCAACGCAAGCTCAAGAGGTAGCAAGAAGGATTTCTGGCGCCGTTGCCTGGGAGATCTACGCTCAAGTCAAGACATACCAAGTACCCATCACAAACTCGTTTTCCTCTCCCCCACTTCACCCTTGCCGTTTTATTCGCCCTTTTTCCGTTCGCCTTCTTCTTGTATGTCTTTTTTTCCCACGTGCCTTCTATTTGCTTGCATCTTTGCTTGCTAAAAATCTATTGATATGGACCCACTTAAAGTGTTCTACTTGGATCATCTTCGATCCTTATGCACTCGTGCTGAAACCCCAACTAGCCTAGTTGATGGGAAATCTTTAGATGAGCATGCTCATTTTGTGCGTCATCGTTTGTCTGAAAAGGGGAAGCTCTTATGATATCAAATAAATAGTTTGCTATGCTATGCTTGGAATCTTTGTGAAATTTATGACTTTACTTGTTTCTCTAAGAACCCTAAAAAAACACCTTCCCTACCTATGTGAGTTTAATGATAATGAAATCTTATCTTCTTATGGGAAGGGTGTTTACAGTTACTATGATATCGAACAAATTGAAGAATTTGTCATTTTTAAGGGTGCTCATGAAGTTGCTTCTTTGATTGAAAAGTATGACATTACTTTCCACAAATCTGAAAATTCTGACATACTTAAATATTGCTATGAAAACTATGCTCATAATGTCTATGTCAAAGAATTTATTGAGAGAATGACCGTTGCTTTGGAAGAAAATAATGATATGCATGAATCTATAGATAATGATGATTCCGATGGTTTGATTGAAATTTCCCTTGATGAACATGATGCTTGCTATTCTTGTGGCCATGATGCCAATATTTTTGAAGGCGAATTTGCTATAGTTCCTTATGTTAATCATGAGATCGTTGCTATTGCGCCCCTACTTGATAGTTCCTTTGATGAAAAGCATGATTGCAATGATGTTACTATAAATTCTCTTGATGTCAATTGTCCTAATAATATGCAAAACCCTAAGCTTGGGGTGCTAGTTTTGCTATGACTACTATTTGTTGCAATGATCATGATTGGGGTGATTCTTCTTATGATCTTGAAAATTTATTTAAGCCCCATGATGAATATGAGATTGATAATAGTGTTTGCAATAATATTGAAAGTGGGTTTGGAAGAGTGTAAACTTTAGATCCCACATATTTTCAGAATGTTCAATCTTATGGTATTTTTTATAAAAGTGGGTTTGGAGAGGTCATGACTTTAGTTAATGTTAATCCCACTATTTTGGAAGAGTGTCAACTTTGCATGCATGTGGATCGTGTTGAAAATATTTTATGTGATAGATATTTGTTGAATTTGCTTATGAACCCACATGTAATTATTATGAGAGAGGAAAATATGGTTGTAGAAATTTTCATGATAATAAATTACCTCTCGTTATGTTGAGATTGCTATTGTTTCTTTCTGCTTCCTTGCATATGCTAGTTTTTGCTTGCTATGATAATTTGTTTGCCTATAAGATGCCTATGCATAGGAAGTATGTTAGACTTATATGTGTTTGTCACGTGTTTCATGATGCTCTCTTTGCGCTTCAATTCTTTTCTTTCATGTGAGCATCATTGAAATTATCAACGCCTAGCTAGGGGCGTTAAACGATAGCGCTTGTTGGGAGGCAACCCAATTTAATTTCTGTTTCTTGCTTTTTGGTTCTGTTTAGTAATAAATAATTCATCATGCTACTGAGATGATTGTGTTTTTTGTGTTTTAACTAGTGTTTGTGCCAAGTAAAACCTTTAGGATAACCTACGGTGATAGTTATTTGATCTTGCTGTAAAAAACAGAAACTTTGCGCGCACGAGATTAGTTTTCATAAATCACAGATACATGCTTTTAAGTTGATTCTTTTTGCAGTATATTAATAAACAAATTACCCAGGACTTCCTAATTTGGTAGAATTTTTGGCGTTCCATAAGTTTAAGTTTGATACAGATTACTACAGACTATTCTGTTTTTGACAGATTCTGTTTTTCGTGTGTTGTTTGCTTATTTTGATGAATCTATGGCTAGTATCGGAGGTTATGAACCATAGAGAAGTTGGAATACAGTAGGTTTAACACCAATATAAATAAAGAATGAGTTCATTACAGTACCTTGAAGTAGTGGTTTGTTTTATTTCGCTAACGGAGCTCATGAGGTTTTCTGTTGAGTTTTGTGTTGTGAAGTTTTCAAGTTTTTGGGTAAAGATTTGATGGATTATGGAACAAGGAGTGGCAAGAGCCTAAGCTTGTGGATTCCCAAGGCACCCCAAGGTAAAATTCAAGGACAACCAAAAGCCTAATCTTAGGGATGCCCTGGAAGGCATCCCCTCTTTCGTCTTCGTCCATGGGTAACTTTACTTGATGCTATATTTGTATTCACCACATGATATGTGTTTTGCTTGGAGCGTCTTGTATGATTTGAGTCTTTGATTTTTAGTTTACCACAATCATCCTTACTGTACACACCTTTTTGGAGAGACACGCATGAATCGGAATTTATTAGAATACTCTATGTGCTTCACTTATATCTTTTGAGCTGGATAATTTTGCTCTAGTGCTTCACTTATATCTTTTTAGAGAAGGCGGTGGCTTTATTTTATAGAAATTATTGATCTCTCATGCTTCACTTATATTATTTTGAGAGTCCTTTAGAACAGCATGGTAATTTGCTTTGGTTAAAATGTTAGTACTAATATGATAGGCATCCAAGATGGATATAATAAAAACTTTCATATAAGGTGCATTGAATACTATGAGAAGTTTGATACTTGATGATTGTTTTGAGATATGGGGATAGTGATATTAAAGTTGTGCTAGTTGAGTAATTTTAAAATTGAGAAATACTTGTGTTGAAGTTTGCAAGTCCCCTAGCATGCACGTATGGTAACCGTTGTGTAACAAATTTGAAACATGAGGTGTTCTTCGATTGTCATCCTTTGTGTGGAGGTCGGGATCGCGCGATGGTTAACTCTTACCAACCCTTCCCCTCGGAGCATGCGTGTAGTGCTTGGTTTTGATGACTTGTAGATTTTTGCAATAAGTATGTGAGTTCTTTATGACTAATGTTGAGTCCATGGATTATACACACTCTCACCCTTCCATCATTGCTAGCCTCTTTGGTACCGTGCATTGCCCTTTCTCACCTTGAGAGTTGGTGCAAAATTCGCCGGTGCATCCAAACCCCGTGATATGATACGCTCTATCACACATAAACCTCCTTAGATCTTCCTCAAAACAGCCACCATACCTACCTATTATGGCATTTCCATAGCCATTCCGAGATATATTGCCATGCAACTTTCCACCATTCCGTTTATTATGACGCGCTTTGTCATTGTCATATTGCCTTGCACGATCATGTAGTTAACATCGTATTTGTGGCAAAGCCACCATGCACATTATTTCATACATGTCACTCTTGATTCATCGCCCATCCCGGTACACCGCCTGAAGCATTCATATAGAGTCATATTTTGTTCTAGTATCGAGTTGTAATCATTGAGTTGTAAACAAATAGAAGTGTGATGATTATCATTCATAGAGAATTGTCCCAAAAAAAAGGCCAAATAAAAAAAAGGAAGGCCCAAAAAAAGAGAAAAGAAATAAAAGGGACAATGCTACTATCTTTTTTCCACACTTGTGCTTCAAAGTAGCACCATGATCTTTATGATAGAGAGTCTCTTGTTTTGTCACTTTCATATACTAGTGGGGATTTTCATTGTAGAACTTGGCTTGTATATTCCAACAATGGGCTTCCTCAAATGCCCTAGGTCTTCGTGAGCAAGCAAGTTGGATGCACACCCACTTAGTTTCTTTTGTTGAGCTTTCATACATTTATAGCTCTAGTGCATCCATTGCATGGCAATCCCTACTCCTTGCATTGACATCAATTGATGGGCATCTCCCTAGCACGTTGATTAGCCACATCAATGTGAGACTCTCTCCTTTTTTGTCTTCTCACACAATCCCCATCATCATATTCTATTCCACCCATAGTGCTATGTCCATGGCTCGCGCTCATATATTGCGTGAAAGTTGAAAAAGTTTGAAAATTCTAAAGTATGAAACAATTGCTTGGCTGAAACCGGGGTTGTGCATGATTTGAATATTTTGTGTGACGAAGATGGAACATAGCCAAACTATATGATTTTGTAGGGATGAACTTACTTTAGCCATGTTATTTTGAGAAGACATAATTGCTTAGTTAGTATGCTTGAAGTATTATTGTTTTTATGTCATATTAAACTTTTATCTTGAATCTTTCGGATATGAATGTTATGCCACAATAAAGAAAATTACATTGAGGAATATTCTAGGTAGCATTCCACATCAAAAATTCTGTTTTATCATTTACCTACTCGAGGACGAGCATGAATTAAGCTTGGGGAAGCTTGATATGTCTCCAACGTATCTATAATTTTTGATTGTTCCATGCTATTATATTATCTATTTTGGATGTTTAATGGGCTTTATTATACACTTTTATATTATTTTTGGGACTAACCTACTAACCGGAGGCCCAGTCCAAATTGCTGTTTTTTTGCCTATTTCAGTGTTTCGCAGAAAAGGAATATCAAACGGAATCCAAACGGAATGAAACCTTCGGGAGAGTTATTTTTGGAACAAACGCAATCCAGGGGACTTGGAGTGGACGTCAAGAAAGAAGCGAGGAGGTGATACGTCTCCAACGTATCTATAATTTTTGATTGCTCCATGCTATATTATCTACTGTTTTGGGCAATATTGGGCTTTATTATCCACTTTTATATTATTTTTGGGACTAACCTATTAACCGGAGGCCCAGCCCGATTTGTTTGCTTTACGCCTATTTCAAGGTGTTTCGAGGAAAAGGAATATCGACGGAGTCGAAACGGAACGAAATCAAGCTGGAGAAGTTATTTTTGGAAGGAAAGCCACCAGATAGACTTGGACTCTACGCCGAAGATACGGGAGCTGGCCACGAGGGTGGAGGGCGCGCCCCCGGCCTCGTGGGGCCCCTGAAGCTCCACCGACGTACCCCTTGCACCCATATATACCTACGTATCGAAAAGCTTCCAGAAAAGAGAATAGATCGGGAGTTCCACCGCCAAGAAGCCTCAGAGCTACCAAAACCAATCGGGACCCTGTTCAAGACTCACGAGGAGGGGGGGAACCTCACCGTGGCCATCTTCATCATCCCGACACTCTCCATGACGAGGAGGGAGTAGTTCACCCTCGGGGCTTAGGGTATGTACCAGTAGCTATGTGTTTGATCTCTCTCTCTCGTGTTCTCTCTCGTGTTTCCTTGTAACACCCCAAAAAATTAACCAGGTTTTAATTATTAAAATCTTGCCAGGAGTTTAAAACTTTTGCTTTCTCGGTTTTTCATTGATTTTAACCTTTCTTTTTAATATTGAGGAGTTTTACCCAAGTGAAAACTTTCCAAAAATGTATTGGACTTCTATGCTCTCTCAATATAACAACTTTTAATCAGTAGATTTTATTTATTTAATTATATCTCTCTGAGCTTTATTCCTTAAAATGACTTCCATTAGTTTTGGAGCTCTTTTTGAACCACCACCATTTGATAAATTTAACTAAAATTCCAACCAAAATTTGGAGATGTCATGTGATGTTTCTAAATCACTTTTATGCAAAAATATATTTCATTCATTGCATATTTTGAGTTCTACACCTGATTTTCAAATCTGGTCCAGTGGGCAGTTTTGCACTCTGACCTATTTAAATATTTCTTTAAATCCTCCACCAAAATTATGGGATGTCAGTGGTAGCATGCAATCCAACTTTATGCAAAAACCTAGTGATGTTCTTTGGAAAAATTGAGTGAACCAACCTCTTTTTCATTCTGGTCCAACATTGTGATTTCTACTACAACCCTATTTATTTTTGCTCTAGTGACCTCGTGCTTTCTCCTGCTTGTAGTCAACCCTACAAAACCCCTAAGTCCAGGAGCATGCACCCATTGGGACATTTTGGTTCATGAAATGATGCCATTTACCCCTATCCAGAATTGAAGTTTTGCAAAACTTGCACTTACAAGTTTCTTCATTTGTCAAACTAACCTCACCACCCTCTCATGCATCTAAAGAGACCCCCACTACTGAAGATTTGGCCACTCAAAAGAAATGCCTAGGTGCCCCGACATTATGACAAACACCTTATGGGCATGATCTATTTTGACATGATCTTTGTTTTGCACCGAGGCCTTGCGCCTGGGAAAGCTAACTTGTCCACTAAGCCTCTAGATGACTTTAGCCTAGGTCTGCATTAAGCCCCAACCTCACCCGAGACCTCTAGCATGCCACGGCATTTTGTCGAAAGCACGTCCCTGCGTGCTTTAGGCGCGCCAGGCAGCGTTTTTTGCACGTGCCGCGACCGAGCCGCCGCGTCTCGCCCCGCACCCGCTCTGGCCCTTGGCCGACCGCAGCCAGCACGCCACGTCTCCTTCTGCACCCCACGAGCACCGCAGCCCTCGCCACGTCTCCGGCAAGCCAGCAGCTAGCCGCCACTGCCGCCCGACAGCCCCTGCACTGGTCGGCGCCGCCCGAGCCACTCCCGCTCGCTTCGCCGCTTGAGCAAAGGCTCGCTCGTCCGCTAGCTCCTCGCCGCCATCCCCAGCCCCGCCACGATGCCTCGCAAGCGTAGAACGGCGGTCGCCGACGATCCTATCCACGGCCGCCGCAAACCGACCTCGTTACGCTATAAAAGGAGGCCCCCGAACTCATCCGAGCACGCAGGCGACCTCAGGCCACCCCCATGGCACCTCCACAGCCCGCAATCGTCGGGGGGAAGCCGTCTTCCCCAACTCCGGCCGGTTCGGCCGCCGCCACGTCCCAGCTCCGTTCACCGCAACCAGAACCCCTCCCGTCCGTCCAACGCCACCACCAGGCTCCACACGATCTTGCTGAGTCGCCTGCATTCTTCAAATTTCGATGGAGAGCCACCGAGGCGGATCCCCAATCGTGCTCGGCCACCTCCGCTGCCAAGCTTCGCCGCCGGGCGACTCCGTCCATGTCGGCGACCATGGCGGGTACCTGAAGTTCGTCTCGACCTCCCGAGCACACCCATGTGCTCAGATCACCGAGGACGCCTCCGTTCACGGGCAATCCTCGGAGCTCCGCCTCTGTTGATCCGGAGGAGGCGGCAGCGTGGATCGGTCAAACGACCAGTGGGCCAAGCGGTCCACTGTCAAGAACTCCAGTGCAGTCCACGCAGGCATAAGTGGAAACGTATTTCCAAAGTGCGTGTTCGACGTGTACATTTCGAAACGTTTTCTTTTTCTGTTTTATTTAAAAACCAGAAATTTGACTAAACTTTGACTGGCTATAACTTTTTAAATATAAATCCAAATGAATTGATTCTTTTTCCTACCTCTCTCAAATTTAATCTAGTTTATTTTAAGATTTATTTGAAAATTTTTCAACCAACGTCTTTGTGCTGTTTTGAAATTGTGTGTTAATTCAAATTTATTTAAAATAGGACTTTGGAGAGAGAGAAGCAAACTTTCAAAAGTTTTGGAGAGCACCTCACCCCTCCACAACTTGAAGGCAAGCATTCTAAACCCTAGCATAATATTGTGTGTGTTATTTGACACGGTGACAACACCACCCCGACACGGGCATACGTCATTTTATGTGATGATGTGTTCCTACTCATGAGTGCATATTAATGACTTCATGCTATTGGAGTTGATATGGTTGTGATGGTAATCACCGTCATATGCCTTTCATGCATACCGGAAGGGAACCCGGGAAGGCCTCTGTCTTGGGTAGACACGGTCTTGTCCTTCGTCCTCTGTCGAGAGGGTCGTGTCCGGTATGGCATGAGGGGGTATGTCGCGTGGTGTTATGTCTGTTGGTTGAAGTATATATTGTTATGCTAATCATGCAGGGAATATTTAAACCTCCTAAGTCGACCGTAGATCGAGTCTTGTTCCGGTAACCCCCATACTTGTTTCGTGCTGCCACTCGTCCCTGCCATAGGTAGGGTATGGTTCAGTAAGTTGTCAACCCCTCTCCTAGCACACACCGTACAGAGAGGCCATGGTGGAAGATACCGGAGGCATCCGGTAGGCAGGCATCCGGTAGGCATGCCACCTGGTCCGGGAGCATGGGTGTTTGGGTTGTAGCCGAAGGGGTAGCTCCCCTAGCTTGCGCGCGGTATAAATTTTGTGATCCCATGTTACGTCGAGGTTGTAGCCTCCCACTTAGAGTTTCGCTTAACGGGTGTCGTGGGTGCTTCCGCATACACCAGTAAGTTAAATTTGGTGTGTGCGGATAGGTGTGTTTTCAATTAAAAGGCCGTAGACGGAATTAGTCCCGATGGACTAAATGAATCCGTTACTCGTGGGTAAAGAGTACACTCTCTGCAGAGATTAAACCTATTCGATTAGCTGCGTCCATGGTTAAGGATTACGATGCAGGATGGGTCAAGTGTCGGTCTTAGTGTCGGTCTTCGGAGGAGAAATTGTTAAACCGTAATCGGGATCATGACTTGAGACTTATGATGATTATGATTATTTTTTTTGTGGACTAATCCGTTATATTATTGGCATTATCGAATATCCCTGGGATGGTTCTACCTCCTAGATATTCATTGTGATTATTTATTAGTCCTTTATGTGGTGTCGCTGAGACGCTCGACTGTGGCATGCTTGTTATTTATTAAATCTATAAGCCCTTTATGTGGTGTCGCTGAGACGCCCGACTGTGGCATGCTTGTTATTTATTTACTTTATAAGCCCTTTATGTGGTGTCGCTGAGACGCCCGACTGTGGCATACTGGTTATCTATTTACTTTATAAGCCCTTTATGTAGTGTCGCTGAGACGCCCGACTGTGGCATGCTTGTTATTTATTAAATCTATAAGCCCTTTATGTGATGTCGCTGAGACGCTCGACTGTGGCATGCTTGTTATTTATTTACTTTATAAGCCCTTTATGTGGATTCGCTGAGACGCCCGACTGTGACATACTGGTTATCTATTTACTTTATAAGCCCTTTATGTGGTGTCGCTGAGATGCCCGACTGTGGCATGCTTGTTATTTATTTACCTTATAAGCCCTTTATGTGGTATCGCTCAGACGCCCGACTGAGGCATTTCTCATTGTTTACTAACCTTTCGAGGCGTCGCTTCAGACACCCGATCATTGCATATATAGATAAATGACCTGCTTGCATGCATCAGAGATTTTAATTTGTGACTGACGTCATGATCATAAAATATTTCAGTTCATAATTATCGTTGTTATATTATACTCGTGTTCATAATGTTTGCGAGTACATTCAAAAGTACTCACTGGCTTGTCCCTGGCTATTGTCTTGGCCAGATTTCTTGCACGGAGAGGAGGCGATCGTGATGACAGCCGGAACCCAAGCAATGGTGATAGCCGCTTCGCGAAGATAGGGAGTTATCCCGTCACTGTTCCTGTGGGAAATGGAGTCCCGGAGACGCTGATGATCCACAAACCGCTTCCGCCATCAACCACTAGAAACCACTTGCTGTACTCACAGACTGTAATGGTCTTGTACTACATATTTTTTGTTTTGCTTGGAATTTCAGTATCAAGTTGGTGCCTCATCGCCTAATAGTAATCACAGGGCTGGTGAGCACAAAGGCCATTTTGGAAATCAATATCCGGAAAACCGGTCGTGACAAACTTGGTATCGAGCCAGGTGACCATTGGCTAATCCTATCTTAGCCAAAGTTGAAAAACCTAGGTAAACCAACCCATCAGACCTTTAACCAAACCCTCACCAAGCTTCCCGTGCAAGATAGCCACACAAAGGAGCTCCGACACCTTTTACGCCGGGTGCCCAACCTATCATCTTAACCTGTCGATCACACGCCAGTGACCGACGCCCAATATGTCCCATCCGCAAGAGTGCGAAGGAAGACTCCGTCCCCTTTTCTATAAAAGGGCACGCTAGTCTCAACCCAAAGACAACACAGCCTCTCCCGAACCAAGCCATAATGCCCGGCCTCAGAGTGCACAATGAGACCACAAAGAACCAACCTTGGAGGTTTTGTGACCATACCGCAAACCTCACCCGTCGTGCCTATGCGTTAGAAGAACCCCGAATATGTTGTGTACCAAGGACCCATGAGCAGTGAAAGCCGTCAATTACGGCCTTGTGCTTATCTACGGTAGGGGTGCGTCGCCGTAACGCCCCTACTGAGTTCACCGGAAGGACAACTTCCTTCGAGCCACAAGCCATCCAGCTAGCTGCTCGGGAGGCTATAGTTCAACTCCGTAGTTGTCGCCAGAGTTAATCGTCGCCGTTCTACTACTACCCTGCACGTGAAGGGTATGGTAGACCACCCCAAGTTGCCAACGGAGATCACGAGACGGATCCTGCATTGTTGCACCTAGTGCGCTATGTAGGTGCACTAGAGGCACTGCTCGATCAAATCACCATTGATCTGATCGCAGCTCGTGGAGAGCTGGTTCGCGAGCCCCGACAAGCGTGGAAGACGAACCCGACGCCAACAACCTGGGCCGTGTTGTTCGGACACCCGATCGAGACCCCGAGGTCGGTCCACCATCAACCAAGGTGCTTTGATGACCCGAAGTGCTTGCCGCCTTTTGGGAGCACACTCAACGGGATTGTGGCCAACAATCCCCGCGATGGTCATCATCGCCACCCCGACCCTGCAGCCCCTCAACCACCTCTAGCTAATCCCAACGGTGAGACCCGTGGAGAAGCCTCGACATCCACAAGGCACGCCCGTTTGGATGTAAAAGAGGTATACTAAGTCACCGAGTAGTGCCGAGTCTTAGTGTATCCTTGCTTTGTAATCGTGTGACCTTGTAAATAAACACGACTGTTGTTGTGCCTCTGCTTTAATAGTAACCCTTGCATAATTGTGTCGACTGCGATTGCATTTCAGGCACGCCTACCCAAACTAATTCTCGACAACCCCCACAGTGATACGTCACTTTGGTGAGATATATA
This sequence comes from Aegilops bicornis, assembly GCA_021605145.1. NCBI lineage: Eukaryota > Viridiplantae > Streptophyta > Magnoliopsida > Poales > Poaceae > Aegilops > Aegilops bicornis. The sequence continues at coordinate 1,950,065 of JAHIAL010000034.1, read as the reverse complement.
TTTGTAGCTTTGACCCCGACCCTTGGAGCTGATCTAGCAAATTTATTACCTTCTACCACGGTAAATAACCCAGCCCGGATGCTATATAAGAAGGCCACCTCGTGACCCTGCCAAGCACCCCTCCCCTCGTGCACCACCCTCACAACCATTTATTGCCATGCCGAACCCTAGTATTTATCTGAGAACCCCAGATGCAACCCCGGGTAGCTTTGTCAAAATATTGTGGGACTTTACTGCGATTACCATGGGTTCTACCCAGCCACCCCAGTACGAGCTGTTCAAATCGAGAATCACCCCTTGCACCTCAAAATATTGGGCAGCAGTACACATCCGCCCCGTAGACTCCAACCAAGACCCAACGGAGGTCTCCTTCGTGGGGAAATCTATGCCGACCCCACATATGGCCATAGAAGCTGCTGCATACGAAGCGATTACTCGCCTTCGATCCGCGGTACCCTATGCCAGCGAACGAGGATATTATTACTTTACGAGCCCAAAGACCCGGAGAAGTAATATCTTTTCCCGGTGGGACGATTTGAGAGAGACCAAGATCGCCAACCTTGTCCAAGACGTCATCGCCAAGAACGCTTGAACCAACAAGTAATGGGTTATCTCCGTAGTCTCGCTGATTTGAATCCTCGATTGCCATCGGCGCACTAACGAGGCCCGACCAGAGAGACACATACATCGATGGTCAATCCACTCCCGATAGAAGAGGAGTGTGTCCCATGCAGTAGACGCTTTCGTGACCCCGCCCGATTACTGCTTTTCATTTTAGACGTCACTACTGTGTTTATTATTGCAACATTTATTATTGCGTTGTAACTTATGCGTGGTACCCCGAGGTTATGCGGAGAATAAATTATTTAGTTTCTATTTATTTGAGTAGTTTTGATGTGGTTTAACGCTAGATTTTTTGGATTTCTTTCGCGAAAGATCCTGGAGTGAGATTTCTTTTCCCCGAGTTGCTGCATCATCTATCTTCTCGTGACATGGATTATTTTTATTCACGGAACACCACGGCAGCAGACTCCACAACCACTCGGACTCATACACTGCCATAAAGGCACGTAACCATGTTGCATCTCACCGATTCCCTCCCTAAGAGCACCACGGCCTCCAAAGGAGAGATTAGCGGATAATCATCCGGATACTAATCACCCCCGGCACACCGACAACAGTTAACACCCGGCATCACACCTAGTCCTCGTGATCACCGCCACCACAGAGAGCCATCACCCAAGCGGTAGCATCACGGCGATCATCGAGGATCATCGCGCACAGGAGCACGGAGAGCCCCAACATTGCCGCCAGCCCTCCGCACACCAGGATCACGTACCAGTCCGGCACCGCCTCCACCATTAGAGCCTCGTCTCGAGCTCCTCAGAAGTGATAATGGAGGAGAAGGAGGAGGAGAAGCGAGGCAGGTGCAAAGAAGAAGAAGGAGCACCGCTGGGTCGCTTTTATAGCTCGAGATCGGGTGTACGGTGGCGAGGTCCACCAGCGCCGCGCTTCGTCACCCGATCACCGGTGTTCGAAGCGAATCCGCGAGGAGTATAACAAGACTGGCAGCATGAAGTTGAGTGCACGTTCTTGGCACGGGCAAGCACGCGCGCACTACCATGATACAGCCTAGATGCCCTACGAGCTAGACATCGCCGGTGGAGAAAGCGCAGGAAAGCACGCGGGAGAGAGGAAGAAGAGAGAGCCAGAGGAAGAAGGAGAGATCGACATGGGCGCTGGGTCCACTGTCACCCGTAGGGAGCATCAGGTTCTCTGCACGACTCAACCAGATTTTAGAATTTAGAATTTATTCTAAATTTTATCAAGGCCCAACGCGAAATCACTCGTTTTTCCCTAAAACGTGAATTTCTCCACACAACGCCAGTGCCCCACACTGTAATTTCACACCACTTATTGCCCTTTTACTATAGCCGCATTTTACCGCTTGAGTAAAGTAAATTGTTTTGACCTGGTAAAAGTATTATTTTCAAAAAAAACACTCCTTAGCAAATCTCGAGGACAAGATTTTTCTTTAGGGGGGGGGTAGTATTGTAACACCCCAAAAAATTAACCAGGTTTTAATTATTAAAATCTTGCCAGGAGTTTAAAACTTTTGCTTTCTGGTTTTTCTGTTGATTTCAGAACCTTTCTTTTTAATATTGAGGAGTTTTACCCAAGTGAAAACTTTCCAAAAATGTATTGGACTTCTATGCTCTCTCAATATAACAACTTTTAATCAGGAGATTTTATTTATTTAATTATATCTCTCTGAGCTTTATTCCTTAAAATGACTTCCATTAGTTTTGGAGCACTTTTTGCACTACCACCATTTAATAAATTTAACTAAAATTCCAACCAAAATTTGGAGATGTCATGTGATGTTTCTAAATCACTTTTATGCAAAAATATATTTCATTCATTGCATATTTTGAGTTCTACACCTGATTTTCAAATCTGGTCCAATGGGCGATTTTGCACTCTGACCCTATTTAAATATTTCTTTAAAGCCTCCACCAAAATTATAGGATGTCAGTGGTAGCATGCAATCCAACTTTATGCAAAATCCTAGTGATGTTCTTTGGAAAAATTGAGTGAACCAACCTCTTTTTCATTCTGGTCCAACATTGTGATTTCTACTGCAACCCTATTTATTTTTATTCTAGTGACCTTGTGCTTTCTCCTGCTTGTAGTCAACCCTACAAAACCCCTAAGTCCAGGAGCATGCCCCCATTGGGACATTTTTGGTTCATGAAATGATGCCATTTACCCCCTATCAAGAATTGAAGTTTTGCAAAACTTGCACTAACAAGTTTCTTCATTTGTCAAACTAACCTCACCACCCTCTCATGCATCTAAAGAGACCCCACTCTGGAAGATTTGGCCACTCCAAGAAATGCCTAGGTGCCCCTGACATTATGACAAACACCTTATGGGCATGATCTATTTTGACATGATCTTTGTTTTGCACTGAGGCCTTGCACCTCTGGGAAAGCTAACTTGTCCACTAAGCCTCTAGATGACTTTAGCCTAGGTCTGTTAAGCCCCAACCTCACCCGAGACCTCTAGCATGCCCTGGCATTTTGTCGAGCACATCCCGTGCATGCCATGGGCGCGCCCAGAGTGCGCGTTTTGCACGTGCCGCGACCGAGCCGCCGCGTCTCGCCTCGCCACCCGCCTCGCCTTGGCCGACCGCAGTAAGACGCCACGCCTCCTTCTGCACCCCACGAGCACCGCAGCCCCTCGCCACGCCTCCGGCAACCCGGCAGCTAGCCGCCATCGCCGCCCGACAGCTCTCAGATCGTCGGCGCCCGAAAGCCACTCCCACTCGCCAGCTTGCCCTTGAGCAGTGCTCGCCGCCCAGCTCCTCGCCGCCATCCCCAGCCCCGCCACGATGCCCTGCAAGCTACAGAACGGCGGTCGCCGACGATCCTATCCACGGCCGCCGCAAACCGACCTCGTTGCGCTATAAAAGGAGGCCCCCGAACTCATCCGAGCACGCAGGCGACCTCAGGCCACCCCCATGGCACCCCCACAGCCCGCAATCGCTTGGGAAGCCGTCTTCCCCAACTCCGGCCGGTTCGCCGCCGCCACGCCCCAGCTCCATTCACCGCAACCGTAACCCTCCCGCTCGTCTAACGCCACCACCGGGCTCCACACGATCTTGCGGAGCCGCCAGACCTTCAAATGGAGAGCCACCGCCGCGGATCCCCAATCATGCCCGGCCACCTCCGCAGCGAAGCTTCGTCGCCGGGCGACTCCGTCCACGTCGCCGACCATGGCGGGTACCCACGAGTTCGTCTCGACCTCCTGAGCACATCCATGTGCTCATATCACCGAGGGACGCCTCCGTTCGCCGACAATCCTCGCCGGAGCTCCGCCTCTGTTCGGTCGGAGGAGGCGACGCGCACGTGGACTGGTCAAACCTAACGATGGCCAAAGGGTCCACTGTCGATGACCCAAAGGCCGGTCCACACAGGCATAAGTGGAAACATATTTCCAAAGTGCGTGTTCGACGTGTACATTTCAAACGCTTTTTTCTATTTTATTTAAAACCAGAAATTTGACTAAACTTTGTTGGCTATAACTTTTTAAATATAACTCCAAATGAATTGATTATTTTTCCTACCTCTCTCAAATTTAATGTTTATTTTATGATTTATTTGAAAATTTTTCAAACAACTTTTTTGTGCTGTTTTGAAATTGTGTGTTAATTCAAATTTATTTAAAATAGGACTTTGGAGAGAGAGAAGCAAACTTTCAAAAGTTTTGGAGAGCACCTCACCCCTCCACAACTTGAAGGCAAGCATTCTGAACCCTGGCATAATATTGTGTGTGTTATTTGACACGGTGACAACACCACCCCGACACGGGCATACGTCATTTTATGTGATGATGTGTTCCTACTCATGAGTGCATATTAATGATTTCATGCTATTGGAGTTGATATGGTTGTGATGGTAATCACCGTCATATGACTTTCATGCATACCGGAAGGGAATCCGGGAAGGCCTCTGTCTTGGGTAGACACGGTCTTGTCCTTCGTCCTCTGTCGAGACGGTCGTGTCCGGTATGGCATGAGGGGGTATGTCGCGTGGTGTTATGTCTGTTGGTTGAAGTATATATTGTTATGCTAATCATGCAGGGAATATTTAAACCTCCTAAGTCGACCGTAGATCGAGTCTTGTTCCGGTAACCCCATACTTGTTTCAGGTTGCCACTGCCCCCTGCCATAGGTAGGGTGCAGTTCGATAAGTTGTCAACCCCTTTCCTAGCACACACCGTACAGAGAGGCCATGGTGGAAGATACTGGAGGCATCCGGTAGGCATGCCACCTAGTCTGGGAGCATGGGTGTTTCGGTTGTAGCCGAAGGGGTAGCTCCCCTAGCTTGCGCGCGGTATAAATTTTGTGATCCCATGTTACATCGAGGTTATAGCCTCCCCACTTAGAGTTTCGCTTAACGAGTGTCGTGGGTGATTCCAGACACCGGTAAGTTAGGCTGGTGTGTGCGAATAGGTGTGTTTTCAATTAAAAAGGCCGTGACGGAATTAGTCCCGATGGACTAAAGGAATCCGTTACTCGTGGGTAAAGAGTACACTCTCCGCAGAGATTAAACCTATTCAATAGCCGTGTCCATGGTTAAGGATTACGATGCAGGATGGGTCAAGTGTCGGTCTTAGTGTCGGTCTTCGGAGGAGAAACTGTTAAACCAGAACTGGGATCACGACTTGAGACTTATGATGATTATGATTATTATTTTGTTGTGGACTAATCTGTTATATTATTGGCATTATCGAATATCTCTGGGATGGTTCTACCTCCTGGATATTCACTGTGATTATTTATAAGCCCTTTATGTGGTGTCACTGAGACGCCCGACTATGGCATGCTTGTTATTTATTAAATCTATAAGCCCTTTATGTGGTGTCGCTGAGACGCCCGACTGTGGCATGCTTGTTATTTATTTACTTTATAAGCCCTGTATGTGGTGTCATTGAGACGCTCGACCGTAACATCTTGGTTATCTATTTACTTTATAAGCCCTTTATGTAGTGTCATGAGACGCCTCGATCGTGGCATGCTTGTTATTTATTAAATCTATAAGCCCTTTATGTGGTGTCATTGAGACGCCTAACTGTGGCATGCTTGTTATTTATTTACTTTATAAGCCCTTTATGAGGTGTCATTGAGACGCATACCGTGGCATGCTTGTTATTTAGTTACCTTATAAGCCCTTTATGTGGTGTCGCTCAGACGCCCGACTGAGGCATTTCTCATTGTTTAGTAACCTTTCAAGGCGTCGCTTCAGACACCCGATCGGTGCATTTTAATACTATGCTGTTATTGCATACTGATATATATAAATGACCTGCTTGCATGCATCAGAGATTTTAATTTGTGACTGACGTCATGATCATAAAATATTTCAGTTCGTAATTATCGTTGTTATATTATACCCGTGTTCATAATGTTTGCGAGTACATTCAAAAGTACTCACTGGCTTGTCCCTGGCTATTGTCTTGGCTAGATTTCCTGCGTGGAGAGGAGCGACCGTGATGACAGCCCCGGAACCCAAGCAATGGTGATAGCCGCCTCGCGAAGATAGGAGTTATCCTGGTCAGCTATTCCTGTGGGAAATGGAGTCCCAGAGACGCTGATGATCCACAAACCACTTCCGCCATCAACCACTAGAAACCACTTGTTGTACTCACAGTCCAGAATGGTCTTGTACTACATATTTTTGTGTTTTGCTTGGAATTTCTGTATCAAGTTGGTGCCTCATCAGCTACTTGATAATCCACGGGGCTGGTGAGCACAAAGGCCATTTTCTGGAAATCAATATCCGGAAAACCGGTCGTGACATTCCTACATGGCACGATCTTGATGTATCACGAGCTTTGTTATTATAGTTGGATCTTATGATGTTTCTCCCCCTCTACTCTCTTGTGATGAATTGAGTTTCCCTCTTGAAGTTATCTTATCTGATTGAGTCTTTATTTGAGAACACTTGATGTATGTCTTGTCGTGTTTATCTGTGGTGACAATCGGATATCACGTGCCACTTGATGTATGTTTTGGTGACCAACTTGCGGGTTCCGCCCATGAACCTATGCATAGGGGTTGGCACACATTTTCTTGACTCTCCGGTAGAAACTTTGGGGCACTCCTTGAAGTACTTTGTGTTGGTTGGATGAATCTGAGATTGTGTGATGCATATCGTATAATCATACCCACGGATACTTGAGGTGACAATGGAGTATCTAGGTGACATTAGGGTTTTGGTTGATTTGTATCTTAAGGTGTTATTCTAGTACGAACTCTAGGGATGTTTGTGATACTTATAGGAATAGCCCAACGGATTGATTGGAAAGAATAACTTTGAGGTGGTTTTGTACCCTACCATAATCTCTTCGTTTGTTCTCCGCTATTAGTGACTATGGAGTGACTCATTGTTGCATGTTGAGGGATAGTTATGTGATCCAATTATGTTATTATTGTTGAGAGAACTTGCACTAGTGAAAGTATGAACCCTAGGCCTTGTTTCAACGCATTGCTATACCGTTTACGCTCACTTTTACCACTTGTTACCTTGCTGTTTTTATATTTTCAGATTACAAAAACCTATATCTACCATCCATATTGCACTTGTATTACCATCTATTCGCCGAACTAGTGCACGTATACAATTTGCCATTGTATTGGGTGTGTTGGGGACATAAGAGACTCTTTGTTATTTGGTTGCAGGGTTGTTTGAGAGAGACCATCTTCATCCTACGCCTGCTACGGATTGATAAACCTTAGGTCATCCACTTGAGGGAAATTTGCTACTGTCCTACAAACCTGTGCACTTGCAGGCCCAACAACGTCTACAAGGAGAAGGTTGCGTAGTAGACATCAAGCAGTTTCTGGCGCCGTTGCCGGGGAGGTTAGTGCTTGAAGGTATATCTTTAGATCTTGCAATCGAATCTTTTTGTTTCTTGTTTTATCATTAATTTAGTTTATAAAAGAAAACTACAAAAAAATGGAATTGAGTTTGCCTCATACGCTTCATCTTTTTAATATCTTTCGTGAGTATGACGGAAATGAAAATTGTGCCAAAGTGTTAGAAGAAGAATGCATTAAAATGTTTGGTACTAAATTTTTGAATGATGAGCATGATTGCAATGTTGTTAGTACGAATTCCTTGAATATCCATGATGCTAATGATATGCAAAGCCACAAGCTTGGGGAAGCTATGTTTGATGAAGATGATATTTTTTGTCCCGCAAGCTTTGATGAGCAAAATTACTATGATGAAAGCATGCCTCCTATATATGATGATTATTGTGATGACATGTATGCTTTAAAGAATAATTATAACCATGAAACTTGTCATCTTGATCTTAATTTTCAATCATATGATAGTTATTTTGTTGAGTTTGCTCCCACCACTATTCATGAGAAGAAATTTGCTTATGTGGAGAGTATTAAAATTTCTATGCAAGTAGATCATGAAAAGAATGCTTTAGGTTCTGGTTATATTGTTGAATTCATTCATGACGCTACTGAAAATTATTATGAGGGAGGAACATATGCTTGTAGGAATTGCAATAATATCAAGTTTCCTCTCTATGTGTTGAAAATCTTGAAGTTATGCTTGTTTTACCTTCCTATGCAAGTTGATTCTTGTTCCCATAAGTTGTTTGCTCACAAAATCCCTATGCATAGGAAGTGGGTTAGACTTAAATGTGCTAGTCATATTCTTCATGATGCTCTCTTTATGTTTCAATTCTTATCTCTTATGTGAGCATCATTGAAATCATCATGCCTAGCTATGGGCGTTAAACGTTAGCGCTTGTTGGGAGGCAACCCAATTTTATTTTAGTTTCTTGCTTTTTTGGTTCTGTTTAGGAATAAATAATTCATATAGATTCTGGTTAGATGTAGTTTTATGTTTTAATTAGTGTTTGTGCCAAGTAGAACCTTTGGGAAGACTTGGGTGAAGTCTTTATGATCATGCTGTAAAAAACAGAAACTTTAGCGCTCACGAGATTAGCTATAACGTTTTACTGGAAAGTGCTATTTAGTTGATTCTTTTTGCAGATGATTACTAGACAAATTCCTCAGGTCCAGAAATTTATTTTAGAATTTTTGGAGTTCCAGAAGTTTGCGTTAGTTACAGATTACTACAGACTGTTCTGTTTTTGACAGATTCTGTTTTTCGTGTGTTGTTTGCTTATTTTGATGAATCTATGGCTAGTAAAATAGTTTATAAACCATAGACAAGTTGGAATACAGTAGGTTTTACAAAAATATAAATAAATAATGAGTTCATTACAGTACCTTGAAGTGGTGTTTTGTTTTCTTTCGCTAACGGAGCTTACGAGTTTTCTGTTGAGTTTTGTGTTGTGGAGTTTTCAAGTTTTGGGTAAAGATTCAATGGAATATGGAATAAGGAGTGGCAAGAGCCTAAGCTTGGGGATTACCAAGGCACCCCAAGGTAATATTGAAGAGTAGACAAAAGCCCAAGCTTGGGGATGCCCCGGAAGGCATCCCCTCTTTCGTCTTCGTTCATCGGTAACTTTACTTGGAGCTATATTTTTATTCACCACATGATATGTGTTTTGCTTGGAGCGTCATTTTCTCTTGTTAGTTTTTGCTTGCTGTTATTTATAATAATGTTTTGCATCTTTAGTTCCAATAAAAATGTCAAGGATAGCCTTTGCCATGCTTATTTTGCTAGTATACATGTTGCTGTTTGAAAACAGAAAGTTTACCGCTGTTGCAAAAATTCCTAGAAAAGTCAGAGGGTGGTATAATGTTGAATATTTTTGCATATTGAGCTCTGATAAATTTATTACAGTGGGAATTTTAGTTCATAATTTTGGAGTCAGGGAAGTATTGATACTCTTGCATTCTTTACAGACTGTACTGTTTTGGCAGATAGCTGTTATGTTTGCATTGTTTGCATATGTTTGCTTGTTTAATGATTCTATTTAAGGATAGGAGTATTAAATATGCAGAGGCATTTAGTATGCAATGTTGAATAATAATGTTAGTGATTTGTTACAGTAGAAAATGATAAGGTTTTGCATTGGTTTATACTAACCTATCTCACGAGTTCTTGTTGAGTTTGTTGTGAATGAAGCTTTTGATAAAAGAGAAACCATGATATGAGAGGAATTAAGGAGACACAAAAAGTTAAAGCTTGGGGATGACCATGGCACCCCAAGATAATATTTCAAGAAGTCTCAAGCATCTAAGCTTGGGGATGCCCGGTAGGCATCCCACCTTTCTTCTTCCACAACTATCGGTTAGTAATAAATTTGAGCCTAAGTTTTTGCTTCTTCACATGAGTTGTGCTATCCTTGCAATGTCATTTTATTTTCTTTAGCTTTGCTTTCGTTTGAATAAAATACCAAGATCTGAAATTCTTAAATGTTAGAGAGTCTTCACATAGTTGTATAATTATTCGACTACTCATTGATCTTCACTTATATCTTTCGGAGTAGTTTGTCATTTGCTCTAGTACTTCACTTATATCTTTTAGAGCACGGTGGTGGTTTTATTTTGAAGAAATAGATGAACTCTCATGGTTCACTTATATTATTTTGAGAGTCTTAAATAGCATGGTAATTTGCTTAAATAATCCTAATATGCTAAGCGTACAAGATTTGTAAGAATTCTTATGAGTGTGTTGAATACTAAGAAAAGTTTGATGCTTGATAATTGTTTTGAGATATGAAGATGGTGATATTAGAGTCATGCTAGTTGAGTAGTTGTGAATTTGAGAAATACTTGTGTTAAAAGTTTGTGATTCCCGTAGCATGCACGTATGGTGAACCGTTATGTGATGAAGTCGGAGCATGATTTATTTATTGATTGTCTTCCTTATGAGTGGCGGTCGGGGACGAGTGATGGTCTTTTCCTACCAATATATCCCCCTAGGAGCATGCGCGTAATACTTTGCTTTGATAACTTGTAGATTTTTGCAATAAGTATATGAGTTCTTTATGACTAATGTTGAGTCCATGGATTATACGCACCCTTATTCCTTCCACCATTGCTAGCCTCTCTAATACCATGCACCTTTACGGGTATCATACACCCACCATATACATTCCTCAATAAACAGCCACCATACCTATCTATTATGGCATTTCCATAGCCATTCCGAGATATATTGCCATGCAACTTTCCACCGTTCCGTTTATTATGACACGCTCCATCATTGTCATATTGCTCTGCATGATCATGTAGTTGACATCGTATTTGTGGCAAAGCCACCATTCATAATTCTTTCATACATGTCACTCATGAGTCATTGCACATCCCGGTACACCGCCGGAGGCATTCATATAGAGTAATATTTTGTTCTAAGTATCGAGTTGTAATTGTTGAGTTGTAAGAAAATAAAAGTGTGATGATCATCATTTTTTAGAGCATTGTCCTAGTGAGGAAAGGATGATGGAGACCATGATTCCCAGGAAGTCGGGATGAGACTCGGACGAAAAATAAAAAAGAAAAAAAGAGGCCATACAAAAAGAGAAATGGACCAAAAAAAAATAAATAAATAAAAAAAAAAGAGAGAAAATGAGAGAAGGGGCAATGCTACTATCCTTTTACCACAGTTGTGCTTCAAATTAGCACCATGATCTTCATGATAGAGAGTCTCCTACGATATCACTTTCATATACTAGTGGGAATATTTCATTATAGAACTTGGCTTGTATATTCCAGTGATGGGCTTCCTCAAAATGCCCTAGGTCTTCATGAGCAAGCGAGTTGAATGCACACCCACTTAGTTTCTTTTGTTGAGCTTTCATATACTTATAGCTCTAGTGCACCGTTGCATGGCAATCCCTACTCACTCACATTGATATCTATTGATGGGCATCTCCATAGCCCGTTGATACGCCTAGTTGATGTGAGACTATCTTCTCCTTTTTGTCTTCTCCACAACCACCATTCTATTCCACCTATAGTGCTATGTCCATGGCTCATGCTCATGTATTGCGTGAAGATTGAAAAAGTTTTGAGAATGTCAAAAGTATGAAACAATTGCTTGGCTTGTCATCGGGGTTGTGCATGATTTAAACACTTTGTGTGGTAAAGATAGAGCATAGCCAGACTATATGATTTTGTAGGGATAACTTTCTTTGGCCATGTTATTTTGAGAAGACATGATTGCTTTGTTAGTATGCTTGAAGTATTATTATTTTTAGGTCAATATGAACTTTTGTCTTGAATCTTTTGGATCTGAATATTCATACCACAATTAGGAAGAATTACATTGAAATAATGACAACTAGCATTCCACATCAAAAATTATCTTTTTTATCATTTACCTACTCGAGGACAAGCAGGAATTAAGCTTGGGGATGCTTGATACGTTTCCAACGTATCTATAATTTTTGATTGCTCCATGCTATATTATCTACTATTTTGGGCAATATTGGGCTTTATTATCCACTTTTCTATTATTTTGGGACTAACCTATTAACAGGAGGCCCAGCCCGATTTGCTATTTTATGCCTATTTCGGTGTTTCGAGGAAAAGGAATATCAGACGGAGTCAAAACGGAACGAAATCAACTGGAGAAGTTATTTTTGGAAGGAAAGCCACCGGATAGACTTGGACTCTATGTCAGAAGATACGGGAGCTGGCCACGAGGGTGGGGGGGGGGGCGCCCACCCCCCTAGGGCGCGCCCGCTGCCTTGTGGGGCCCCCGAAGCTCCACCGACTTACCCCTTGCACCCATATATACCTACGTATCGAAACACTTCCAGAAAAGAGAATAGATCGGGAGTTCCGCCGCCGCAAGCCTCTGTAGCCACCAAAAACCAATCGGGACCCTGTTCCGGCACCCAGCCGGAGGGGGGAACCCTCACCGGTGGCCATCTTCATCATCCCGACGCTCTCCATGACGAGGAGGGAGTAGTTCACCCTCGGGGCTGAGGGTATGTACCAGTAGCTATGTGTTTGATCTCTCTATCTCGTGTTTTCTCTATGGCACGATCTTGATGTATCGTGAGCTTTCCTATTATAGTTGGATCTTATGATGTTTCTCCCCCTCTACTCTCTTGTGATGAATTGAGTTTCCCTCTTGAAGTTATCTTATCGGATTGAGTCTTTATTTGAGAACACTTGATGTATGTCTTGCCGTGTGTATCTGTGGTGACAATGGGATATCACGTGCCACTTGATGTATGTTTTGGTGACAACCTTGCGGGTTCCGCCCATGAACCTATGCATAAGGGTTGGCACACGTTTTCTTGACTCTCCGGTAGAAACTTCGGGGCACTCTTTGAAGTACTTTGCGTTGGTCGGATGAATCTGAGATTGTGTGATGCATATCGTATAATCATACCCACGGATACTTGAGGTGACAATGGAGTATCTAGGTGACATTAGGGTTTTGGTTGATTTGTATCTTAAGGTGTTATTCTAGTACGAACTCTAGGGCTGTTTGTGACACTTATAGGAATAGCCCAACGGATTGATTGGAAAGAATAACTTTGAGGTGGTTTTGTACCCTACCATAATCTCTTCGTTTGTTCTCCGCTATTAGTGACTATGGAGTGACTCTTTCTTGCATTTTGAGGGATAGTTATGTGATCCAATTATGTTATTATTGTTGAGAGAACTTGCACTAGTGAAAGTATGAACCCTAGGCCTTGTTTCAACGCATTGCTATACCGTTTACGCTCACTTTTACCACTTTTTACCTTGTTGTTTTTATATTTTCAGATTACAAAAACCTATATCTACCATCCATATTGCACTTGTATTACCATCTCTTCGCCGAACTAGTGCACCTATACAATTTGCCATTGTATTGGGTGTGTTGGGGACACAAGAGACTCTTTTTTATTTGGTTGCATGGTTGTTTGAGAGAGACCATCTTCATCCTACGCCTCCTACGGATTGATAAACCTTAGGTCATCCACTTGAGGGAAATTTGCTACTGTCCTACAAACCTGTGCACTTGCAGGCCCAACAACGTCTACAAGGAGAAGGCTGCGTAGTAGACATCAGGAGGCCACGAGGCAGGGAGGCACGCCTGCCCCCCTGGGCACGCCCCCCACCCTCGTGGGCCCCTCACAGCTCCACCGACCTACTTCTTCCTCCTATATGTACCCATGTACCCCGAAAACATCCGAGAGCATGACGAAACCCTATTTTCACCGCTGCAACCTTCTGTATCCGTGAGATCCCATCTTGGGGCGTTTTCCAGTGCTCCGACGGAGGGGGAATTGATCACGGAGGGCTTCTACATCAACACCATATCCTCTCCGATGATGTGTGAGTAGTTTACCTCAGACCTTCGGGTCCATAGTGATTAGCTAGATGGCTTCTTCTCTCTCTTTGGATCTCAATACAAAGTTCTCCTCGATTCTCTTGGAGATCTATTTGATGTAACTCTTTTTTATCTATGAACAATCACTACAAAAAATTACACTTCCGTGATGATACGTGTTTGTCACAATGAGGTCGCGTTTTACATCATGCATTTACATCCATGGCGATTTTATGATGTAATCAAGATAGTCATACATCTTTGTCGTAGAGAAGTGTTCCATGACATTACCAAAATTATCATCACGAAGTGTCCACTTCCATGACGATAAATCGCGCGTCCTGAAGTGCTTTTGTCAAGGGTGACCGACATGTGGCATCACCGTAATGTAACGCCGTTAATCTATCGGGTCGGGTTTTGGATCCGATAACCCGTTAATGACCGACCAATGGGGATTTTCCACGTGTAAAATCATCATTTCTTTGGAGGAAACACGTGTCGGCTCATCATTGGGACGGATGTCATCCACTCATTGGATGAGAAGGCGCCTATGATACGTCGACACATGGCACGCCCAACAGAGGCCCATTCACGTGAAAAGGCCGCCCGTTTGACTTGGTCAAAGGTGGCGGGCGCCCATGGAAACCCTATTACCGGCCTATTCGCATATAGCCCATTTACATCCCGCTAACCCAAGGCCCGTTACGCCCTATTCAAATTAGGCCCAGTAGCGTCATCTGGGCCATCCAATATGATTCCAAATTCGTTTTCGCCGGCCCATGTATGGCCCATGGCGTCTTTCGCCCATATGAGGCCCTATGCAACTCTTGGCCTATTAACGGCCCGTGGTGAACCGGCCCGTAATGAACAGTGTATCACTTTACACCATTAACGGCCCGTGGTGAAATCCGGCCCATAAAGAACGATGTATCACTTTATACCCATTAACAACCTGTTATTCTCATGGGCCGTTTCCGGCCCATGTTATCTTCGGCCTTCTCGAGCCCATTTATTCTTGGGCTCATTTCAAGATTCGTTTACTTATGGCCCGTTCATCGCTATTTTTACGCTTGTGGGCCAAATTTAGCCCGTGGTTACAGTCGGCCCGTTTGTGGTCCGTTAATACGTTGGGCTGTTTTCATAGCGTCATCAAATACGGCCTATTAACGATGGCCTGTTCTGGTCGGCCGATGAATGGAAGATTCCAACTCTAGCCCGTTACGGGCCGAATGCGATCTGTTTGGCCCATGTTTGCCAATCGATCATCGGCCCGTATAAAGGCCCATTGATGATCTGACTCGTAGAAGTCCCATTGTTTCTATGGCCCGTAGAAGGCCCATTGTTTCTCTGACCCGTAGAAGGCCCATCGCTTCTATGGCCCGTAGAAGGCCCATTGTTTATCTGACCCGTAGGAGGCCCGGTGTCACTGATAAATATTAGCCCATGGTTATTGTGGCCTAGTTTTAAAAATAGGTTATTGCAGCCACTAGCAAACCGCGAGAAAAAAGAACTGACCGACTACAAGCAAACAAATAAACAAGAAAACAAGGAAATAAATAAGCAAGCAACTTACACTAGGCAATCACGGCTATTACACATATTACATCCTTTGGGCATCAAAGTTCGCCACGGTGCAAATACAGGAACACAATGACATATAAACGCCGCAAAGAAACAAGTCCAGCACTGAAACCACTTGAAGAGCTCAACAAACAATATCACGGGTACCCATAATCGGGCAAGATGCTTAGCAAGCTTATTAATTGTCTCTTGTTTGGCGCTTAAGTCCTCCAGCGCCTGCTGTTGCACCAGAAAGTATGCATCTGAATTCTGCAGGGACTTCCTCAGTCCTTCGGCTTCCTGTCGCATAACATCTGATCGATGTCTTTCAACTTGAAGTTGAGACTCAAGAAGCCAAACTGATTCAGGCAACGAGTTCGAAGAGCTGGTGCCAGCAGTGGTAGCCAGTAACTCGAACACTACATCAAGACAGGACTTTGGGGTTGTCTCAGTGTCTTCAATATAGTTTTTATCAGCTTTCTTGGAGACCAATAGGGATGTCTCACTATCTTGAACCTTATCTGCATTATTTCCTTTACCATTGCATGACAGGGTACTCTTCTCCAATATTTTATCCGCGTTCTAAAAGAGAAACAAACAAACACATCTCATGTTTACAATGTAGTATATGAAACTCATTTTGGTAAACCAGTTCAGTAGTAAGGTGGACAGGATAATGATAATCCCCAAGTGCAAGGAATAATCGTAGCACTTTACAAAGGTGGAAGTGATAAGTACGGAGTGTCGAACCCACAAGGAGCTAAAGGTAAGATCAATATTCTCTCAAGCCCTATCTCGCCACAGATCACGACTCTCGTGCAATCGAACGTTTACTTCCAACTAGAAGCGAGAAATAAAACTACGTTGTGGGTATGAAGAGGATAACTTTGCATGATATCGGAGAGCTAAAATATAAAAGTAGGTGCTATTATCATAAAGTTAGAATATATTACTAAATAATATAAATAGCGAGTGTGGAATAATGGTGGATCGGTGTGTGGAATTGTCCTAAGCAATTGTTAACAAGATCGATAGTCGTCATTGCAATTTCATATGAGGGAGAGGCATAAGCTAACATACTTTCTCTACTTGGATCATATGCACTTATGATTGTAACTCTAGCAAGCATCCGCAACTACTAAAGATCATTAAGGTAAAACCCAACCATAGCATTAAAGCATCAAGTCCTCTTTACTCCCATACGCAACAATCCCTCTTACTCGGGTTTGTGCTTCTGTTCACTCACCAACCCACTATAAGCGAATCATGAACGTATTGCAACACCCTACAGCGGGAATCCCTCACGCTTGCGCGACACGGAGGGCACCATAGGACAACACCAAAATAAAACATACAACTCGTACCAATCTAGATCATCAATCAACCCAAGGACAAAAGATATCTACTCAAAACATCATAGGATGGCAACACATCATTGGATCATAATATGTGGCATAAAGCACCATGTTCAAGTAGGGATTACAACGGGTTGCGGGAGAGTGGACCGCGTAAAAGAGATGAGGATGGTGATGATGATGGTGATGTTGATGAAGACGATCACCGCGGCGATGATTCCCCATCCGATGGCACTCCGGCGCCACCGAGAGAGAGGAGGAGAGGTTCTCCCCCTTGTGCTTCCTCCTCTATGGCTTTCCCCCTCTGGTCCTTGGCCTTCATGGCGATGATGGCCCCTCCGATATCCTCCTCCATGGCCTCCGGTGATGATAGCCCCCTCCAGCAGGGTGCCGGAGAGGGCCTAGATTGATTTCTCGTGGCTACAGAGGCTTGCGGCGGCGGAACTTCTGATCTAGGTTAATTTTCCGAGGTTTCTGTATTTATAGGAATTTTTTGCGTCGGTCTCACGTCAAGGACGTGCCCGAGCTGTCCACGAGGCAGGCCCACGCCCGTGCACTGGTGGGCGCCCACCCTCGTGGGAAGCTCGGGACTCTTGGCCCAACTCCGATGCTCGTGGTCTTCTTTTGGTCCATAAAAAATCATCAAAATTGGCCCGTCAATTGGACTCCGTTTGGTATTCCTTTTACGCAAAACTCAAAAACAAGGAGAAAATGTAAACTGGCCTTTGGGCTCTAGGTTAATAGGTTTGTCCCAAAATCATATAAAGTATCATATAAATGCATATCAAACATCCTAGAAGGATAATATAATAGCATGAATACTTCATAAATTATAGATATGTTGGAGACGATATCAGCATCCCCAAGCTTAATTCCTGCTCGTCCTCGAGTACGTAAATGATAAAAGAAATAATTTATGAAGTGTGAATGCTAGCAAGTGCTTAAGTTTGATCAATGATAATTCCAATCACTTTTTCTAGCATCACTATATGTCATAACAATAGCTCATCTCATAAAACTTTTCATGATCAAGTAATAATCTATTCACAATGTCAAGTATGGTTCAGAAACTTCACTGGGAACTAACAAACTATAATCTCAGTCATTGAAGCAATTGCAATTTATCATAACATCGAAAGAGTCATCGATAGAGCTTTTCACAAGTTCACATACTCAACTATCTTGTAGTCTTCTATAACTAACACTCACGAAATACTTGTGGTTATGGAGTTCAGCGGAGTTGAGAAAGATAGGGGCTTATTGTATTGCCTCCCAACGTATTCACCTTTAGGTGATGTCAACAATAATAGCCCATGCTAACTTACATCCAATTGGATATATATATCATGATCTTTCAAACACGAAGAGCTTGCCAAAGGATAAAATGAAAAAGGGAAAGGTGAAGATCACCTTGACTCAAGCATAAAGTAAAACATAAAGTAAAAGATAGGCCCTTCGCAGAGCGAAGTAGAGGTGGTCATGCGCTTTTAGGGTTGGATCCACAAAATCTTAATGCGAATGAACATCACTTTATATTGCCACTTGTATATGGACCTTTATTATGCAGTCTGTCGCTTTTATTTCTTCCACATCACAAGATCGTATAAAGCTTATTTCCTCCACACCAATCAATCATACATATTTAGAGATCAATTTTATTGCTTGCACCGATGACAACTTACTTGAGGGATCTTACTCAATCCATAGGTAGATATGGTGGACTCTCATGGCAAAACTGGTTTAAGGGTTTTGGGAAGCACAAGTAGTATCTCTACTTTGTGCAAAGAATTTGGCTCGCATGAGGGGGAAAGGCAAGCTCAACATGTTCGGAAGGTCAATGACAATATACTTTAACTGAGATGTGAGAAAACATAAACCATTACGTTGTCTTCCTTGTCCAACGTCAACTCTTTTAGCATGTCATACTTAATGAGTGCTCCCAATCATAAAAGGTGTCCAAGATAATATATTTATATGTGAACCTCTCTTTCCTTATTACTTCCTATTAATTGCAACGATGACCAAAACTATGTTTGTCAACTCTCAACAACTTTTATGCCTCATACTATTTATGTGTGAAGTCATTACTATCCAAGTTATAAGCATATGAAACATATATAAATTAAGATTTATGACATTCAATTCATTCAACCATTTACTCATAGGATAGACATGAAGCATGTGAGCAAATGACAAACTACTCCAAAAATATGAGTGAAGAACAACTGATTAGTAAAATTATTAACTAGCCATGGGAGGATTCTTTTTCATTCAATATTTCAGATCTAATGATTTTATTCAAACAGCAAGCAAAACAAAATAAAATGACATTGCAAGGATAACACAACTCATGTGAAGAAGCAAAAACTTAGGTTCAACCGATACTAACCGATAGTTGTTGAAGAGAAAAGGTGGGATGCCTACCGGGGCATCCCCAAGCTTAGATGCTTGAGACTTCTTGAAATAATGTCTTGGGGTGCCTTGGGAATCCCCAAGCTTGAGCTTTTGTGTCTCCTTAATTCCTTTTATACGTCGGTTTCCTAAATCTCAAAAGCTTCATACACACCAAACTCAACAAGAACTTCGTGAGATAGGTTAGTATAAACCAATGCAAAACCTTATCATTTTCTACCGTGACAAATTACTAAAATTATTATTCAACATTGCATACTAAATTCCTCTGCATATTTGACACTCCTATCCTTAAATAGAATCATTAAAGAAGCAAACATATGCAAACAATGCAACCATAACAGCAATCTGCCAAAACAGTATCGTCTGTAAAGAATGCAAGATTCATCATACTTACCTAACTCCAAAAATTATGAAAGAAAATTCCCACTGTAGTAAATTTGTCAGAGCTTATTATGCAAAAGGTTTCAACATTTTAGCACATTCTGACTTTTCTAAGGAATTTTTGAAACAGCAGTAAACTTTCTGTTTTCAAACAGCAACATGTAAACTTGCAAAATAAGCATGGTAAAAAGGCTATCCTTGACATTTTCTTGAAAATAAAGATGCAAAACATTATTCTACATAACAGAAAGCAAATACTAGCAAAATAAATTGACGCTCCAAGCAAAACACATATCATTTGACGAATAAAAATATAGCTCCGAGTAAGGTATACCGATAGTTTTCAAGACGAAAGAGGGGATGCCTTCCGAGGCATCCCCAAGCTTAGGAGCTTGAGTCTTCCTTGAATATTGCCTTGGGGTGCCTTGGGAATCCCCAAGCTTAGGGTCTTTCCACTCCTTATTCTCCTCATATCGATATCTCACCCAAAACTTGAAAACTTCAATCACACAAAACTTAACCAAACTTCGTGAGATAGATTAGTATGATAAAGAGCAAACCATTCACTTTGGTACTGTCAAAGACAAGGTTCATAATTTTTCTCACACAATTCCTACTGTACCATATCATTTCTACAATTTATATTGAGGAATATAAGTCATAGAAACTAGAAAACAAGCAAACTATGCAATGAAAACAGAATCTGTCAGAAACAGAACAGTGTGTAATGATCTGAACAATAACCATACTTCTTCTACTCCAAAAATTATGAAATAAATTGGTGGACGTGAGGAATTTTTCTATTAATCTTCTTCAAAAAGAATCAACTCAAGACCACTCTTCTGCAAAAAATGACATCTATTCTCGTGAGCGCGAAGTTTCTGTTTTTTACAGCAAGATCACATTAACTATCACCCAAGTCTTTCCAAAGGTCTTACTTGGCACTTTATTGAAACAAAAGCTATAAAACATGATTAATACAGTAGCTTAATCATGTAAACACACAAAAACAGTAAGGGTAAATATTCGGTTTTCTCCCAACAAGCGCTTTTCTTTAATGCCTTTTAGCTAGGCATGATGATTTCAATGATGCTCACATAATAGACAAGAATTGAAGCACAAAGAGAGAATCTTGAAGAATATGACTAGCACATTTA
The DNA here is from genome assembly GCA_021605145.1 of Aegilops bicornis. Classification (NCBI taxonomy): domain Eukaryota; kingdom Viridiplantae; phylum Streptophyta; class Magnoliopsida; order Poales; family Poaceae; genus Aegilops; species Aegilops bicornis. The sequence continues at coordinate 1,929,416 of JAHIAL010000034.1, read as the reverse complement.
AATATAACCTACTTCCTATGCCTAGGGATTTTGTGAGCTCACAATTTATAAGAACAACAATCAACTAGCATAGGAAGGCAAAACAAGTATAACTTCAAAACTTTAAACACATAGAGAGGAAACTTGATATTATTGCAACTCCTACAAGCATGTATTCCTCCTTAATAATAATTTTAAGTAGCATCATAGATAGCAAATTTGTTCTAATACTCAATTGGAACCTCTTTCGAAATAGTGGAATCATTACTAGCTAAAGTTGACACTCTTCCAAATCCACTTTCATAAATATCACACTAAGATTCAACACCCTCCAATATAGTGGGATCACTAATTCCTAAAGTTGACACTCTTCCAAACCCACTTTAAATGATAGTATTATTCATACTCCAAAGGATATAAGTGAAGTTCATGGAGCATTCTACAATTAATATAGACTATCCAAGCTCAAAATGTATAAGTGAAGCACACGAAGCATTCTATAAAACCATACTCAAAAGATTTAAGTGAAGCACATAGAGCAATTCTATAAAATCATACTTAAGAGATATAAGTGAAGATCATGAACTATTCTATAAATCAATGAAGGGCTATCTCATGCTAGCATGGTTCTTGAAGAAAAAGAAAAATACAAAGGACACAAATGATGTGAACAAAACAAAAACCGAGGTATACCGATAATCGTTGAAGAAGAAAGATGGGATGCCAACCGGGGCATCCCCAAGATTAGATGCTTGAGTAACCTTTGAAATATTTACTTGGGGTGCCTTGGGAATCCCCAAGCTTGAACTCTTGCCTCTCTTTATTCTTCTCACATCGGTAACTCGTTCTTCAAACACTTCATTCAAAAAAACTTAAAGAAAAACTTGTGAGATCCGTTAGTGTAATAAAACAAATCACTACCTTTAGGTACTGTAATGAACTCATTCTTTATTTGTATTGGTGTTAAACCTACTGTATTCCAACTTATCTATGGTTCATACCCCCCGATACGAGCCATAGATTCATCGAAATAAGCAAACAACACACGCAAAACAGAATCTGTTAAAAACAGAACAGTCGGTAGTAATCTGGAAGTTTGGTAAACTTATGTAACTCCTAAAACTATGAAATAAATTTGACAATTTGAAAAATTTGTACAGAAGTAATGTGCAAAAAGTTTCAGACCCATTTTACTTTCCAGTAAACAATGTAAATTCGCGCACTACAGCCAAAGTTTCTGTTTTTGTTTTGCACATCGCAAACAAGCAATCTAATCATCCTAAAACCAAAGCTTGGCACATTTATTTTTATAATAAAATGAATATATACAAGGGGATAATTATTTACAGAGAAACTTCCATGAAAAATTCTACATTTTGTCCGTGAGCATGAACACAAGTGCTCAAGGTCGACCCTCACTTCTTCAATGCATAACTTTCCAATCACTTCTCTTTTTGAAAAACTTTTTAGGCATGAGAGGCAAGTAATAATTTTTTTTGTATTTTCATTCTTGTAATTTTTTTGTATGTTTCACCCACAACTAAACAGAAACAAAAAGGAAAAACAAAATCTACTTAGTGAAGAAGGCAAACAAGCACACACGAGAATATCAACCCCACGCTATTGCTCCCCGGCAACGGCGCCAGAAAAGAGCTTGATAATCTCCAAGTGCAAGGAATCACTACTAGGAAAAGGGCTATAGATAGGATTGATACTAATGGCGCACCAGGTAAGTAGTGCGCCACTACTATATACTAATGGCGCACCGGTTGTTGATGCGCCATTAGTGTGGAAGACACTAATGGCGCACCATACACTCGGTGCGCCACTAGTATTAATTTTTTTTTCCATTTTTCCATACATACTATTGGTGCATCAGGTCGAAGTGCGCCATTACTAGTTCTAACTAGTAATGGCGCAAGCATGACAGTGCGCCATTATTATATTTTTTTTACTTTTTTGCAAAACTACTAATGGCGCACCGTGTCACAGTGCGCCATTACTAGTTTAAACTACTAATGGCGCACTTTTCCACAGTGCGCCATTAGTATATATATATATATATATATATATATATATATATATATATATATATATATTACTTTTACAAAACTACTAATGGCGCACCACCTGCAGGTGCGCCATTAGTAACTCATAATTACTAATGGCGCATTTGCTGGTGGTGCGCCATTAGTAACTGAGACTAACAAGATATTTTGGACAGCCACATACCTACCCACTCACTTTCCCCACTTCATTCCCTCCACCTCCTTCTCCAAGCTTTGGCTACCTCCTCCTCCTCACCTCATTTCCACCATAGATTCATCAAAATTAAGTGGTGAAATTACCTTTTTGATAGGTAAGTAAGGGAAAGCTATCTTCGTGATGTAGATCTACTTTTTTTCTTCCTAGCTCGCTCCAACAACGTGCACATGCACTTTTTGTGGCCTAGCTAGATCTATGTATGTTTGTCGTGTTGCATGTGTTTGTGGTGTTGCATATATGTTTGCGTTTGCAGGTACCGGTATTTGAAATGCGATAGTTGCCAATATTTTGCGGAATGTTGATTCATTTCCATTTCGTGAGAATTTTGGCACTATGCATTCTTTTTGGTCCTATTTTTAGGGAAGGTCATGCCAAATTTTTCTTGGTTCTAAAATATCATTTTGCTCTACCCGCAGGCCACCATGGTCCGCACGATGACGAAGGCATCGTGAATAGGTTTTGAGCTCATGAAGGCCGAGATGCTTCAAAAGAACGAGACGGAGATAAGATGTCCGTGTCGAAGATGCAAGCTGAAGAGCCTTATTGCAGACCCGGATTCCGGGCAGGTGCGGGACCACCTGTTCTTGCGTGGTCCGTGGATGGCTATCGGTGGCAAGGTGATGAAGATGACTATGAAGTCGTCCATGGGGGCCGGGCAAGAAATGAGGAAGGGCAACAAGACAAGTACCACCGCGGCGAGGGCGGGCGAGAAGACGAAGAATCTCCAGGACATGATCACGGCGGTGATGTTGCACACACGATCATCATGTAGAAGATGTCGTACATGATGATGAGGAAGATCAAGACGAAGGGCATGATCATGAAGATGAAGATGCCGGAGGCACTGACGATGGAGGCTGAGTGCAGGACCCTCATATTCAAGAGTTGCTTCTCAAGCTGCACGGATAACGCAAGAGCTGCCGCCCGAGAGAAAGCCAAGATGGATCAACCGGAGATAGACGCGGTTACTCCATTGTATGAAGGATGCAGGCCCGAGGATACCCGCTTTGAAAGTAACGCTCATGGCTCACGGAGATGAAGGTAAAACACAAAATGACCGACGCGTAGCTTCGACGAGAACATGTCATTACAGCACGAACGTCTTCCCAGGGGGAACAAGTGCCCGACCAGTTTCGAGTTGGCGAAGAAAATCGTGTGTCCTCTGGATTTACCGTACGTGAAATACCATGTGTGCATGAACAATTGCATCATTTATCGGGACGAGCACGCGGAGTCTACCATATGTCCGGTGTCTTGGCGTCACTCGATACAAGAAGAGGAAGAAAGCTCCTCGAAAATCGGTGTGGTACTTTCCGATCACTCCTCATCTGCAGCGGTATTTCGCGGACCCTAAGGTAGCAAAGCTCCTGCGTTGGCACGCGGATAGGGAGGAGAAGAAGCGGGAAGATGACGGAAATGATCCGGAGATAAATAAAAAAGACAAGATGCTGAGTCACCCTAAGGATGCGAGCCAGTGGCAAGCGTTGAACTTCGAATACCCAGAATTTGGGAAGGATCCAAGGAACATCGTGCTGGGCGCAAGCACCGATGGAGTCAATCCGTTTGGCAGCCAGAGAAGCACACATAGCACCTGGCCTGTGTTTGTGTGGATGTACAACCTTCCCCTGTTTGTGCATGAAGAGGAAGTACATTCACATGAGTATGCTAATTGAAGGGCCGAAACAACCAGGGGAGCGACATCAATCTGTACCGGGGTTCTTTGAAGGAGGAGCTAGACACGCTGTGGAAAAATGCCAGCCAATACGTGGGACGCCCTTGAGAGAAAGAATATTTCCCTATGAGAGCCGCCTTTGCTCAAAGGCGGTGCCGCGACTATCTCGATTACGGATATCTCATGGGCAGGTGTAGTCCACGGATTTTACGGATGCGTAAGGTGCATGGATGACACAACGTATCGCCAGCTAGATAGAGATCCCGGGTCTTCAAGAACCGTGTTCATGGGACATCGAAGGTGGCTTCGCGATGATGACCCGTGGAGGAAACGCAAGGATCTGTTCGATGGTGAAACCGAACCCCAAAAACGCCCGTGTACGAGGAGCAGCGAGGAAATAGACGAGCTGTTGAAAAATTGGAAAGATTGCCTTTGCCGGAAAAAGAAGCAAAAGGCGCCAGAGCCGGAAAAGAAGCGAAAAGGCGCGAGCCGCTGCTGAAGATATGGAAAACGAGGTCTGTTTTCTCGGGACTTGTCGTCTTGGAAGATCCACCGTGTGCCTCACAGCCTTGATGTCATGCATATCACGAAGAGCGATGTGCGAGAGTCTGCTTGGTACCCTGCTCAACATGCCGAGAGGACCAAAGATGGGCCGAAAGCAAGGGCGGACTTGAAAACAAAGGGCATCAGGCAGGAACTTAACGCTAATGATGATCATGATGATGATGATGATGATGATGAGGCGAAGCAGGACCACGTAAAGTCGTCGCAAAGGCAAAAGGCCAAGAAGACCGGAAATGACTACCCTCCCGCGTGCTTCACTCTAAGTCGGGGAGGAGATCGAGCAGTTTTCACCTGCCTCCTAGGAGTAAAACTTCACGGTTACGCTGGGAAGATAAGCAGATACCTAGACCCAGTGACGAAGTTCAGCGGGATGAAGTCTCACGACATCACGCGTCGATGACGCAGATACTTCGATTGCAATCCGTGGGATCATGGACGCGCACGTCCGTGAAACGCTATTTGGCCTATGCAACTTTTTTGACGTCATCTCTCGGAAGTCCATTGGCGTGAGGCAACTCGAAGGCTACGAGGAAGAGATCGTGGTGATACTATGCGAGCTTGAGATGTACTTCCCGCCGCATTCTTGAGCGTTATGGTGCATCTGCTGGTCCATATCGTGGAGGATATCATCCAACTCGGGCTGACGTTCCTGCACGGCATGATGCCGTTCGAAAGGATGAATGGTGTCATCAAAGGATACGTTCAAACATGTCACGTCGAGAGGGAAGTATAGCCAGGGGCTTCGACCGAAGAGTGCATCTCCTACTGCACGAATTATCTAGGCATCGAGAACCCGTTGGTCTGCCCGTCAGCGAGCACCTCGGCGGGCTCGCTGGATGGGGTCACCGTGAGGGTCGCCAGCGAAATGCATGTCGACTTCGAGGGTCGACTTCGCCGACTTTGAAAGAGCAAACCTAGTCGGCGCTACAACACATAGACGTGGTCGATCCTTGGGTGGTAGAGCACAAAACCTTTATTGAGAAGGCGTACAATGACCGAGGCCAACGAGAGGACGGACGGAGATATAATCAAAGAGCACAACTCATGTTTCACGCGTTGGTTCAAGCAGAAGCTTACATTGCACCCTTTACATGAGGATTCTTCCGCGGAAGAACAACTCATATTCGCCTTGTCACAGGGCGCCGAGCACAACCTGATGACCAATGAGGCGTATGATATCAATGGCTACACATTCTACACCGAGAACAAGGACATGAAGAGCGATGGTTATCAGAACTACGGGGTAACAATGGAATCCTACACCGGCAACGACAAGGACAGATACTACGGAAGGATCGAGGAGATGCAGGGAGCTGAGCTTCTGGAGAGAAGGTCCGATGTTCCGTGTCGAGATGGGCCAAGAGCATCCTAAAAGAAGACCGGTATTTCACCACCATGATTATACGAAGCCAAATCCAAGACCCATGGCGCATAAGCGTCACCACAAAAATGAGCCATGGGTACTGGCTTCCCAAGTGGACCAATGCTTCTTCATTACCGACCCGTCAAAGCCCGGTCGTGTTGTCGTGAGGAGAGGCAAAAGGAAGATCATCGGAATGGATGGAGTAGCCAATGAGCAAGACTTGACAAATGCACTGGCGACCAAGATCGAACATGATGGCGACGATGAAGTAGCAGCACACACCACAAGAAGAAGCAGGACCACCCTACCTAAAGGACGTCCGTTCCACGGAAGAACTCCATTTGCGAAAAAGAAGGGCAAGAAGATTGTGAGCAGATAGCTAGCTAAGACCGATTGTATTTAAATCGTAGTCTTCATTTCTCGATTTTATTTCTTGGGCACTTTTTGATTTGATGAATATTTTTAAATTTCATGGGCACTTTTTTAATTCATGAGGACACTTGATCTCGATCCCCCTCAATCTCGATCTCGATTCCACCTCCATCTCGATCTCGATCCCCTCCATCTCGATCCAACCCGCACCTCCCCCGCTTAGCTCCACCGCCGACGACCCACCGCAACCCACCCCCGCTCCACCGCCCCCGACGAGCACCCGCCCCGCACCCTCCCGCTCCACTGCCGCCAACGGGCACCCCGCACCCTCCCGCTCCACCGCCGCCTATGATATTTTCAAGTAAGAAATTTGAACATATTTTTTAAAAAAATTATTACTGTTTTTATAAAAAATATTACTGTTATGATTTAAACAAGTTTGAACATATTTAAACACAAATAAATATAAAAAACAGCATTTAAAATGCATAAAAAAATATTGGGGAGCCTGGGAATCGAACCCAAGACCTCCTGGTGTGTGTGCTGCGTGCTTACCAGTCGGGCTAGTGGGTGGGTTCTGTAGTAGATAGGGTTAGGTTATAGATAGGGCTAGTGGGCTAGATTAAAACAAAATTCTAATGGCGCACCGATGGGTGGTGCGCCATTAGAATAGTCGTACTTATGGCGCACGAGGGGGTGGTGCGCTATTAGAAAGCTTCCCCCCCACACTAAATCCCCAATCTCTCTAATCTCTCCCTTGCCTCATCGATCTCACCCGCTGCCCCCCATGTTCGCCGTCCCCCTCGCCTCCTTCGCCGTCCCCGAGCCGAGCGCCGTCTCCCTCGCCACCTCCCTCGCCGTCCCCGAGCCACGTGCCCTCGACGTCCTCCCGCCCAAGAGCCCCCTCCCAGCGGCCCGCTGCGCCTTGACACGTGTTTCGCCGTCCAACACCAAGGCTGCCTGCCCAAGAGGACCGCCGCCGTCTTCCTCTTCGACTACGAGGACCCGGACGAGCTCGACGCCCAGAGGACCGCCACCGCTCGGCGCCCTCGACCAGCGGCCTGCCCAGGAGGACCGCCACCGCTCGGCCTTGGTCGTGCCGCCTCGACTAGCTCCGGCTGCCCGAGTCGCCTCGACCTCCCAAGTGAGCACCCGAGCTTCCCCTCTCCCCCCTCTTTATTTCCTTCCGATGTGTTCTAGGGTTGGGGTTGGAGAAATTTGGACAAGGAAAGGGGTTGGAGAATTAAGTAGCTAGGGTTTTCCAAATGTTCAAATCTACGAGCTTGCATTTAGATGCATTTTAGAGGATACTAGGCTCAATTACTGAATTTTCCAGGTGAGTTTGGATTCATGCAACAATATGAAACATTAATTACTATTCTTTCTGGCCACTAATGATAGATGTAACATGTAAGAAGTCCATAATTGATGAATGGATCTGTTTTTTTGATAGTTTTTTTAGTGTTGCACCTTTTCCTTCTACAACTTGCAGATGTGCACACAGTTTTTTGTGTTCAGTTTAGGAGTTGGCCCTTGGGAAGCATAAATAAAACATTATTGGCAAGTGCAGTCTTGTTACTCCTAGGTATCTACAAATGAGTAGATGAATATTTGTTACCGGAGGGGTTACAATATCTTTCAAACTGATGTTGTTCTCATGATCATGCTTTCTAATGGTTTGATATCACCCAAAGTTTGGCATGGAAACTACAGAGGTACTATGTAGTGTTGTATTACTTCTTAGGATTCGAGGTGTTTAAATGTGCATTAGTTCTTACGATAATTAATGGTTAAAGTCCTTTGACAAGAATGTGAACAATAAGAGATGTAACCAATCCCGTAAGTAGAACCATGTATCTTTTCTCTCTACAATTCTCATGCAACAATATGGAACTAATGCTTTAAGTAGTTAATGAGAACACTTGGTCCATATTCATTTGCAGTGAACATACATTTTCATTGTTCTTATAATATTTGCTTGATGTCGATTATGCTATGAGGATATTAGTCTAAGCCCAGTCTTGGATGCATTGTTTTATCCTGCGGTGGTTAAACCGGTTACGAAAATTATCTAGTTTGACCTGTACTTGTCCAGCTATCATAATCTATTCTTTGACCATGGCAGTAGGCGGCATTTTGTTATGATAATTTCAGTATATATCTTACTGTCCTTTGCTGATCTCGTTGTATTTTCAATTCACAGGCAACTCTCCGTGAAGTCTCTTCCATGTAATATATGTCTCATGCTTTCTAAAGAGTACTAGTATACTTGACTAAACTATCCACTTGCTATGCTTAGCTGCTCGTTATGCGAATCGTGACACTTTACTGTCATAATGCAACTAAGCATACTAGTCTCAACTAAGCATACTAGTTTTTTGTAGTGAGACATGAAGATAGTGAGACGATGAAGAAGGAAACTTCCAGATTATGTAGAAAGAAAATACTTGGTTTGACAGCAAGTACCATGACATGAATCAAAAACATATCACGGTGGGAAAAATAAAATGGCGTAAACACAGGAGGTTCTGGTTTGCTGTATCTCCACCAGTTTGGGTTGGTGAATGTGGATGATTTTTTTATCCTATGAACTCATTGTACTGCTACAAGGATTTGGTATCATCATGGTGTAATTTTGTTAACATTCTGGTTTTGTTAGATAGTGGCTACACTAATCTAGAGTGATACAATTTTCCTTCCCATTTGGTATCATCATGTTCGGTATACTGATTATAACATCATGTGGGTTTTTTAAGTCTGCATTTACAGCTCTAGTACACTTCTCTTACACTTACCGAGGACTTGTATTTGCTCTTGTTGTGTTGTTGTTCCTATCGTAATTGCTTCAGCACACTACCATGACTTAATGTTTACAATAGCTGTTTTGTTTGTGTCCAATAGTCAGCGTATATTTTTCTTCAGAGGTAATCGTCAAATGTTCGGTGTGTATGTACGAACTTGAATGTTGCAATGCTGTTTTCTTGAGAGGCTCTTGTCAAAAACTTGAGCTCTTGTCTTGCAAAGATGATGATCATCTTGCTAGTTTGTTGGGTTTTGTCTCCGACCATTGTGTCGTGATGAATTTGCAGGTACCGAGAGGCCCTTGAGTTTGCCGGAATGTCGATTAACTTCCGTTCCGGCAAATTCGGTATTTCCATATGTCCTATTTTCAGCAAAGGTCATGCTAAAATTTTCCGTGAATTTTAGCATGACTTTGCTAAAAATAGAACATATGGGGTACTTGCGACTAATGCATGGGCCGGGTATCTTAGTACTTAGTTAAGTAGGATCAACTGCCTCGCCATTCTTGCTGCATTAAACCATAGGTGGCAATAGAGCCAAGTGATTAGGCCCAACTTAGAATTCTCCTTAGCATCGATAAACCCTAGATGATAAACCCAACATAGGTGGCAATAGAGCCAAGTGATTAGTGCCAAGTGATTAGGCCCAACCTAGGGTGCCTCGGCATCGATAAACCCTAAATGATGAAAACTTAACTTGGCTGCCGGATGCCTCGGTGTCGATGAGAACCTAAATGATGTATGCTTAGGCTTTTAGGGTGCCTCAAGGCGTTGACAAACCCTAAATGATGAAAGCTTAGGCTTTTAGGGTGCCTCGGTGTCGACAAACCCTAAATGATGAGACCATGATCTTGTTCCTTGACAATAACCAACTTTTGACCAAACTTTTTTCCTATTTAGAGCGTAAACATGGCGCATAAACGATGAGGCCGGTGGTTGGGCGGCAAGCAATTCAGGAGCTGTCCCGGAGATGGAGGAACAACCTCACCGCTATGAGGACGCCGCGAAGACACCGATCCTGATTACACAACCCCTAGTGGCGTCGGGGATGACACCACCGATGGTGCCGCCGAGGATGCCACCATCGATGATGGCGGCGCACACGAGATGGCAGCCAACCGAAGAAGCAAAGGAAGGACCGGCGCCCGAATGCGCTCTGCACCCTCAAGGAGGAATTCACTCAAGTGAACTCCGACGGGAATCCAACGGAGCCCAAACATATAGTCAAGGGGTACTCGGTTCAGCTCGGGTGCATTCTCCGAGCACCGCCTCTTGATCAACACCGAGAACCTTAGGCATAAGGACCGAGGGAATTTGTGCAACCTCCTCTTCACGAAGCTGCACGAACGATACAAGTTCCCCGCCGAATTTGAAAACACACGCCTCTCAGGGAATAAAGTGAACAGTGCCGCCCTCACGAAGATGAGCACGGCCCTGTCTACTTGGAGAAGCGGTGAAGAGAATGATTGATAAAGGTGATAGTTATGAGAAGATCAAGGCGAAATATCCTTTGATGAGCGAAGATGAGTACAAGGAGTTCAAGATCAAGTGCGAGAGCGGCAACCTCCGAATCAAGTAAGTGGGGAAAGAAATGCGGGAGTTGAACTTAGGGAACACAAACTTGGTCCCCCGGTTCTGAGTGGCGGAGCCTATATGGGACAAGGAGGACGCGGAGGCGTGCGAGCAAGGCCTACCGCCCGCTTCGAGAAATACAGCGGTGACAAGCGCATCAGGAACTATGTCGGGGCCCGGTACAAGGAGGACGGATAACAAAGGAGCTTACCACGGATCCGAAGACCAGGGCGCTTGAGCTTGTTACGGTAAGGAATACACCAGCGTAATTAGCTCCATATGGTTGCACTCTAATTAATCCCCAATATTTCTAAATGGTTCACGTTCCTTTCGCAGGACACGAAAGCGATGGCTGGGTCGCCTCAGAGCTCCCCTTCGACACCCCTTTAAATAGGGCGTTGACCGTAATGAAAAACAAGGATAAGCTCACTAAGCCGACGTCAGCTGGTCGTGTGGCCGGCAAAGGCTTGTCCACAAAATGGGGGTCATACTATACCGCTGGTGTGCGGAAGGAGAAAAAGACCAGCTCGGAAAGCCAGACGCGCGAGGTTGAAGAACTCAAGGCACAAGTGGCACGGATTAGGAGCTTGTCCAAGAGCAAGTGGAACAACAATCGGGAACGAAGCTCAATGCCATGGTGCCTACGTTGATTCATGGGTCGACGGCGTGGATTGCGGGCGGCCAATAGGGGGCCTCCCGGTTCCCGGCTTCACGGCCACAAGAATTCGCCTGCAGGCGGCACCATTGGTGTCTCCGGCGGTGGTGCCATTGGTGTCTCCGGCGGAGGTGGTATTCGTGTCTCCGGCGCCGGCACGGGCATTGGAGCTTAATGCACCCGGGTACGCCGGTGGCACCTCGCCAAAGAAGCGCCCCTCCATCGGTTACGCCGCCGCCGTTGGCGGTGCCTCGACATTAGCCGAGCTCGACGGCATCACGGTAACTAAGCCTCTCGGCCGATGACTTCATCTCCTTGCCTTTTGATCGGGCATCCTCGACGCCATACATGTTTTCGCAGGGCACCGCCGACGTTCCTTGCACTCTTCTGCACTTCGTGGGCGCCGAGTTGGTCGATGTCGCCAAGGGCAGAATTGTTCAACCGGGCAACCCCATGTTCCACGGTAATCCGATGCCACCCACAGTGTATAGGGTTGAAGTCGTTCAGGTGCTGCCAGGCTGCGCGATTTAGCTGTTACCTCGATTCAACCCGCTGGGGCCGACGAAGAAGATGAGATGACCGTCGGCGCTGCGTAAACTGGCCCCTGCTTTGGCCGAAGAGCCAGATTCGTTTGGGGGCGGGGGACACCACCCCACAGACAAGACCGCCAGTCGTGCCGGCGCCAAGCCATGGCAAGAATGCCGCAACGCTACCGGACCTGCCGGACATCCCTATGGCACAGGATCCGGACAGCCCTATGGCACAGGATCCGGACGGCGACGACAACGACGATGGTACATTTACCAAAGTTGATAAGTACTTTGCCGAACATGGGTACGCGACGAAGTTCTGCGGGCCTCTTTCTCAAGAACCCAACCAAGACGACCGCGATCTAGCTGGTACGGCGGAGAAATCCAATTGCAACAAAGCGCCGTTGCGGCGTTCAGTTCTCAGACACGCCTCCGGCTCCCGCCTTCACCGAGGCTCGAGATAGCTGAGGTGCGAAATATTATCAGCCCCAACGCGCTCAAGAAGGCGATGCGTGAGCGAGAACTTCGGTCCCATTACAGGAGATCAAGAAGAAGGGATGGAAGCGAAAGACTAACAAGGGCGCCGGTGCGAGCCGGCCGGCACCGAAGTTTGATCCGTGCTCGAGACGGGCCACCTTCACCTAAGGATATCTCGAGGAGGGTGCATGTGGCGGGTAGGGCGATGCTACCGCCAATTAGGCTGAATGCTGCAACCGGTGCTTTGCGGAGTCTGCTCGACTGTGTTCTTTCTTTGGAGAAGCGGCGTCTCAGAGAGAATGATGTGGCATACCCGGTTTTCGTGGCCAAGGTGCCAGAGGGCAAGGGCTTTGTGGATGGCGACATCGGGGGTACGATCGTCCTGCGGTTTGATGACATCTTTGCTATGTTTAACCTTCATCCGCTGCACTACACCTTCGTTCGGCTGTTTTCGCTGAGTATGGAGGTGCGGATCATTAGAGACAAGACCCCGGACATCGTGATAGTCGACCCCTTCTACATGTGTGCTAAGCACTTGAGCATGGCAGGGGACCGCCAAGTTGCGAGTTCACACCTCGAAGGCGTCATTACAGCAAACCCAGATAAGGATAACTTCCTTGTGGCTTACTTTCCCGAGTAAGTCATCCCTTAACCGCCCGTAACATATGATTTCTTAGATTTCGATCGTTTTTTTTTTCTAACATTCCGTGTTACGTGCAAAGGACACATTGCACACTCATCCTCTTAAGCCCGAAATATTCCATGGCCACGTATTTCGACCGAATCGTAACTCCAAGATAGACTACACAAATGTCAAGAAAGTTCTTGATGATGTTCTCCCTGCCACGCCAAATCTGGAGGCACCTTCACGGGGCAGTTCGTAAGTCACGGCAAGCACACCTTCTCACTGTCTGAAGTTACGCTGCGTCAAGCAGCCGCCTGGCGGTCAGAAGGATGCCTACTACTCCCTCTATCACATGCGGGCGATCGTAAGGGACCATCATCACCTTCTGCTACCAGATAATCTCAAAGATTGGGTTGCGAGCTTGTCGCCAATCCAGGACGCGAACCTCAGACAAGAATTCTTTTCGCATCCGATCCGGAGTTTGCGGACATCATCCATCAAGATGTCCTTCATACCTCGGGGCAGTTCTTCCTCATATATGAACCGTCCAACGGTGAGATAGATGGAACGCTACAAATGCAGGTGACAACGATCATGATTTCATGACCATCACGACAGACGGCGGCTTCATCCACGCTCTGTCCGATGAGTCGAGTCCAAAGTAGTGATGTGTAGTTACGAAACATTGATTGGCTCATGTTGTAATTAAACTTTAATGAATTCGTATGTCTCTTTGGTTTGGACAGTCGTTCAACTTAGATGTAATCGATGCTATTTATTAGTAGGACCATGAATCGTGCTATTAATGTCTTGCTTTTCTCTTCCGATCCTTTTGTTGCATACTTACATATTGCTTATGTATTATGCATTGTCTGTTGTTTGGCTTGTGCATAGAGATGCCATCGTATGTCGTGGTACAAGGGTAAGGTTCCAGTCTACGACGATCGGGAGGAGTGTCGGAGACAGGTTCACCATTTCAGCGGTAACAGTTACAAAGGGTACACCACTAGGGCGGAGGCGAATCTAGATGCGCCCGCTATCTAGTGGGAGAGAGGGAGCGGTGGAGGAACCGGATGAAGACCGGTTTGATCGCGATGATGCTCATCGTGATGACCGCATCTCTCTTCTATGTGATGGTAGTTTAGATGATCGATATCGACTTGTAATGTGAAGACAAACTCGATACTCGCGGTCTTGAGACTTGTAATGTTTTATCTTTGTTCGGTCTTTTGAATTCGGAGACTAATATGATGAATTGTATTCGGAGACTAATCTTCTATTGTATTCGATGAATCTGCTGTTGCTGTGTGCTGCTATATATATTCTGTCCTATAATATATTTTGTAACATGTGGAAAAATCAGAAAAGCAAAAAAAACCAAATATTCATACTAATGGCGCGTCAAGGAAGAGTGCGCCATTAGTATGCCAAAGGATACTAATGGCGCATCAAGGCAGAGTGCGCCATTAGTATGACAAAGCACATGGTTACATATGGCCCCCTGGGAGGCATACTAATGGCGCATGGAGTTACATACTAATGGCGCACTGCTTGGTGTGCCATTAGTATACCAGATACTAATGGCGCACCAGTGGTGCGCCATTAGTAAAAAATTCTAATGGCGTGCTACTAATGGCGCACCGGTAGTGCGCCATTAGTAGGCAAAACCGATGCGCCATTAGTAGGCCTTTTCCTAGTAGTGAATCATCGTAGCACTTTCCAAAGGTGGAAGTGATAAGTATGGAGTGTCGAACCCACAAGGAGCTAAAGGTAAGATCAATATTCTCTCAAGCCCTATCTGCCACCGATACGACTCTACGTGCATCGAACGTTTACTTCCAACTAGAAACGAGAAATAAAACTACGTTGTGGGTATGAAGAGGATAACTTTGCATGATATCGGAGAGCTAAAATATAAAAGTAGGTGCTGTTATCATAAAGTTAGAATATATTACTAAATAATATAAATAGCGAGTGTGGAATAATGGTGGATCGGTGTGTGGAATTGTCCTAAGCAATTGTTAACAAGATCGATAGTCGTCATTGCAATTTCATATGAGGGAGAGGCATAAGCTAACATACTTTCTCTACTTGGATCATATGCACTTATGATTGGAACTCTAGCAAGCATCCGCAACTACTAAAGATCATTAAGGTAAAACCCAACCATAGCATTAAAGCATCAAGTCCTCTTTATTCCCATACGCAACAATCCCTCTTCCTCGGGTTTGTGCTTCGGTTCACTCACCAACCTACTATAAGCGAATCATGAACGTATTGCAACACCCTACAGCGGGAACCCCTCATGCTTGCGCGACACGGAGGGCACCATAGGACATGACCAAAATAAAACATACAACTCGTACCAGTCTAGATCATCAATCAACCCACGGACAAAAGATATCTGCTCAAAACATCATAGGATGGCAACACATCATTGGATCATAATATGTGGCATAAAGCACCATGTTCAAGTAGGGATTACAGCGGGTTGCGGGAGAGTGGACCGCGTAAAAGAGATGAGGATGGTGAGGTTGATGAAGACGATCACCGCGACGATGATTCCCCTCTTGATGGCACTCCGGCGCCACTCAAGAGAGAGGAGGAGAGGTTCTCCCCTTGTGCTTCCTCCTCCATGGCTTTCCCCTCTGGTCCTTGGCCTTCATGGCGATGATGGCCCCTCAGAGATCCTCCTCCATGGCCTCCGGTGATGATGGCCCCCTCCCGGCAAGGTGCGGAGAGGGCCTAGATTGATTTCTCGTGGCTATAGAGGCTTGCGGCGTGAACTTCCGATCTAGGTTAATTTTCCGAGGTTTATGTATTTATATGAATTTTTGGCGTCGGTCTCACGTCAAGGAGGTGCTCGAGCTGTCCACGAGGCAGGCCCACGCGCCGTGCACCAGGTGGGCGCGCCCCACCCTCGTGGGCAGCTCGGACTCTTCTAGCCCAACTTCGATGCTCCGTGGTCTTCTTTTGGTCCATAAAAATCTTCAAAAAGTGGCCCGTCAATTGGACTCTGTTTGGTATTCCTTTTACGCAAAACTCAAAAACAAGGAGAAAATGTAAGCGGCACTAGGCTCTAGGTTAATAAGTTAGTCCCAAAAAGCATATAAAATATCATATAAATGCATATCAAACATCCTAGAAGGATAATATAATAGCATGAATACTTCATAAATTATAGATACGTTGGAGACGTATCAGATAACAGCATGAAACAAACATATATCTATGTAGTATGGTCACTGTATGGTATATCATTCTAGTTTATGTTGCCAAATCAAG
Organism: Aegilops bicornis; assembly: GCA_021605145.1. Taxonomy (NCBI): domain Eukaryota; kingdom Viridiplantae; phylum Streptophyta; class Magnoliopsida; order Poales; family Poaceae; genus Aegilops; species Aegilops bicornis. Next base: position 1,913,256 of record JAHIAL010000034.1, on the reverse strand, counting down.
ATAGATACAGTTCGAATCATATCTAGTTAAGACAAAGCAGCATAGACAGAATATAAGTGTGGGAAACTACGGCAAAGAATAACAACACTTGTAATGTGCATGGCATGAGAACATAACTGTTTATTCAATTGAAACTGAAATCAACATAGAGCAAGTTACAATAGCAAACAGCCAAACAGGTTGAAGAAACAGGTTTAAAACATACTGCTATGCCCATTGGAGTTTCAATTGCATCCTTCAAATTTGAAATTAGTTGGTATCAAGAAATATGATGATGCAAGAGCAAAGTAGTATGAACCATAGCTACGGAACACGACACGAGAACAATTCTTCTGCTTTAAGCGTTGACTTTGGATTCGGAGTGGTGGTCCTCGTGATTTGGGCACTGCAGTTGCCTTACTAACTGCTCGTGTTTGGGTGCTCTGTGGTGGAGACGGTGATGTGTCAACGGGAACTGGGTGTCTATCCGCTAGGGTTGGGGTTAGAAGGGGTGTAGCTGGTTCTCTGTCCAACTAGGTAGGGGTACAATCTGCATGAGTGTGGGTTATGTGTGGTGGGGCTGGTTCTTGGGCAAGTACAACCGTGGTTCTATCTGCATCGACAGGTAGCACGATCTTTTCTGAAGACCGTGTTTTTACTCGCATGACATCTGCCATCACTCCTCCAATTGAAATGGCTGATAAACAAGAAAAGTAATTGAATGTCTGAGACATTGTAAGATAGACAGTGCAATGGATAGTAGGGAAGAAAACAGGGCATGAAATAATTCACATTTATGTTGTCTAAGCAAACAGAATAGCAGGACATAATTTCACATATATGATGGCTAATTAAACAGGATAGCATGACACAATTTCACATGTATGATGGCTAACTAAACATGATAGAATGACATACTTCAAAATATGATGACAATGTAAACAGGATGACATGATATAACTATACGATGTGTCTATTAAAGTGGTTGGCATGTCATAAATCACAAAAATGTAAATGCGATGGAAACATGATGGCATGATATAATTCACGGATAGAATGACATAATTTAAAATATGATGACTATGTAAACAGGATGAGATGATATAACTATATTATGTCTTTAGGAAATGGGTTGGCATGCCATAATTCAGATACATGTTGTCTATGTAAACATCATGGCATGACATAATTCAAATATATGATTTATATACTAAGGAAGTGAGCAGAGGGCAATCGCATATATGATGTGTCAACTAAGGAGATGGCATTCAATATTGTGTATGTGATGTAAAAAATAAGCATTGCAATACAACATATGCAGTATATGAGTAATATAACCCTGCCAAGTTTGAGCATACACCTCAAGGGGATAATAGGAATTTGGTCATACGCCTCTGAATCCTCCTCTGAAGAGCTATACGTAACCAACAAGATATCTGCTTCGCCAGGTAGCATTGTCCTCACGAAGACCTTGTTTTCACTCCAGATTTCTCCATCACCAATTCAAATGGCTGATGCATAGGAAGAGCAGTTGAATATACAAACATTGTCGACAAAAGCAATGAGAAATACAAAAAAAAGGACAACATGATATAATTCACATATATGGCGCTTGCCTAAACAGCATGGCATTGCATATTTCAAATACATAATGCCTTGCAACAAGATAACATTGCATAATTCACATATATAATGTCTTGCAACAAGATGGCATTGCATAATTCACATATATGGTAATTAGACACTAAACAGGTGGCATTCACACAAAGCATGTCTAAACTAAGCAAATGACATAGCAATGCAAGATACCATACGCACGATATGAGCAACATAACCTGCCAAGTTAGGGCACGTACCTCGGGGGAATATGACTGGTCATACTGTCTACGAATCCTCCTCCGAGGAGCTATCGGTAACCAAAGAAGACATGCACTTCATCAGATAGCATTATGCGCTCAAGACCTTATTTCCACTCCAGATTTTTCCATGACCGTGCGAATGGCTGATGCAAGGAAGAGTAATTGAATGTACTAAAATTTTTGACAAATTTAACACGTGATAAAAAATGATGGCATGATATAATTCACATATAAGATGATGGCTAACCAGGGTGGCATTGCAAAATTCACATATATGATGCCCGGCTAGATAAGATGGCATTGCATGATTCACATATACGATAAAGAAACTAAGCAGGATGGCATTGACACAAAGCATGTCTAAACTAAGCGAGATGACATCTTTAATGTATACGATAAGCAATGCAAGGCACCATATGCATGATATTACCAACATCGACATGCCAAGTTAGAGCGAAGACCTCATGGGGTAAATAGGAGTGGTCTTCTCCTACGAATCCCCTCGTAACCGTTATCTTCCTCTTGATTACAATCCGAAATGGGTGGAGGGGCTGCCTTTGCGCCCACCATGGGACGACGTCTGCATGAAATTTTATTGCCACGCAAGGCTCATCTCTTTGCTCTACATGATCAGTTCCATTGTGTACAATAAGCGGCATGCATAGGAATAAAACATAGTGAGATTATGTAAGGAGTGCATGCACAAATCCAGTGATGGTAGCAAGCGTGGATAGACCCAAAACCAATGATAGCGAGCGGATAATAGCTTTAGTTAAAAAATACAGATAATGGCTCCTTTAATGTTTGTTTGCACCCAACATGAAACTCATAGTAGACACCGGAGATTAACGGATAGTAGGCAGATAGTACTGATTGCTGCCCCAATATGTACCCCACAACCATTTAAAAACTCAAGTTTGACATTAGTTTGGACCTGACTTTGAGTCTAATAGGTGAACAAGGCGATAATGTAGCATGTCATCATATTAAGCGACGCATAACGAAGCGGAACACGGAAGAGTGCGACCTCTCTTGCGGACCCGTGTAGTCCTCAAGGTCATTTGCTCGATTGATGCTTTGGTAATGCGATTCTTTGTGGCTGCGGCGGTGGGGAAGAAGATGCGAGGCGGCGAAAGACAGTCTAGAGAGCGGATCCTGGCATGTGGTGAACCCTTACGTCATTGGAGCAGCTGAGCTGGGGTGGAACACGGTGCAGCAGGAGCGGGACAAACCACACAAGGTTTTCTTTGACACATATCTGTAACAGAAGTAATTGTGTAAGGGCTTGTTTGAATTTGCGGATTCTAACAATGCAGGATAGGAAATAGACAGGAATAGGATAGGACTGCTGCGTGCAAAGCAGTAGAATTTAAAAACACAGGATTTACGCCAACTGGGTGTTTGATTCACAACAATTGGAAGATCACAGGATGCAAAAAAGCATGGTGAGATTAAGTCAAACCACAAGAAAATGTACGGTTATAATGCTATTATGCTACTATCTCTTAGTCTTGTGCTTGATGAATAGGAATATGAAAAGGAGGAGAAGTGGAAATTAGAATTCCTACGGTTTTTCTTTCAAGGAGACACTAAAGAAACAAATCCTACAGTTTTCCTTTGCTCCATTCCTTTGCACCAAATTCATGAAAAGTAGTACCACAGGAAACTTTCCAATTCCTATGTTTTTCATTCACTTTTCCTTTCAAGCACTGGCGATTCTAGTAGGCAGGCTTGAGCAAGGAAAATCCTACACTAAAAAAATGTTTTTGTGCTACTTCTATTACTTTGGACCCAGGCCACTGCCATACTAGCTCAACTCCCAGGCCCATCGACCAATAGACAACTCAAACGCGCAGAGATAAATAATGATGGTGTTCAAGAGAGTCCATCATGGATAGCTAAGTTGCCTGGTACCTCACTGCTTGTCATATAGTAGGATAAAATAATCGTATTTCCCTTTACTACGAGTGCTCAGTGGACAATATATATAACATGTAGAGTAAAAAAGAGATGCAACAAGTGTACAACCTCTTGGGCGAAGCCATGTCGATCTCAGCGTGATTTGGTTGGCCGGTGAGGATGCTCCGGCTGACTTTGCTATCGGAGGAGGGGAAGAAGATCTTAGGCGTCTGGAGATGGAGCCCGAGGTATCGCTCCGCTGTGATGGAGGGTTTAAATCGTTGGAGCAGCTCCGTGAGTTAGACGGCCCGAGGCTGAAGCGAGACAAGAGAGACAATGAACAACGTTAACTTTGAGTGGAATTCTAATAGCATCTCCAATACATGACGTAAAATACATAACCACAAAGTGCTAGATGTAAAATACATCAGCCGCTCATCTCTGAACTTAACTATCTAAACCGAACTTAATCAAACTGAACTTAACTCGCCGAAACTGAATTTTGCCGTTTAAACTGAATTTTGTCATTAAACCGAACGCACTAGCAAGGTGAGGCTACGTCCGGTCGATCGACTTTTTTATCTCCGGTGGGTCAATTTTGCAGCCGTTGGATCTGAAATCAAGGGCTGCGGTTCATCTTCAACCTCCACCCCTCGAGCCGCCCGACCACCACCGGCCAAACAGCAGCCTGCTGCCGTGGCCCGGCAGTGCGCCGCCCGCCCGCCAAAACACTCCCCATCGCCGTCCGCCACCGCCCAAAGCCATCCCTCTAGGCCCCCCCGTGCCGAGCTTATTTGCCAGCGATCCCCCCGCCACCGCCCCGCCAACGCCGGTGACCACCGCCTCCATCCTGAACCCTAAGATAGATAGTGGGGTACCTCTCCGGCGAGCCCCCCTCCATGCTGCGGCTGGTTCTTCCTTCACCACGGCGAGGCCCCCCCACCCCCTGAAAATCGACTGACCCAAAAGTCAATTCAGTCGACCGAAGTGTAGCTAAATTGGAGCAGCATCGCAAGCAAGAGCACGAGCAAGAGGGAGAGCAGTAGCGCGAGCAAGAGCAATAGCAAGAGCAGACCAGGCAGGGGACCGAGAGCAAGAGCAGAGCAGCAGCGCGAGCGAGAGCTAAAGCAGCAGCAGCTCCTACTGATGTGGACGTCGCCGCCGAGGGAGCGACGATGGAGGAAGTGGTCGGGCGACGCCGCCGTGGATGGAGCAGCCGTGTCGACTCAGGACCGAGCGCCCGGCAGCACCGTGAGATCGAATCAAGAAGAAAATGCGGCGATTAGTGTACAACCTCTTTGGTGGCGCCGATTAGGGCCGCAGCTTCATCCGAGGAAGCGGTGATGATGATGCTCTTCGGTGGTGCGGTGAAGACGGCGGTGTGGGAATGGAGGTGGCGCGAAAAGACGAGGGGAACGTCGGGGCAGCTCCTTGGAGGTGGAGGACGGGGTGGCTGAACCGGCGGGACGATGAGATCGACGACAGATCCTCATTTGGTACGGTGGATGAGGGACGTCGAGGTGTTGCTGTGGACGATGTCGTCGGGGAAGAGCCTCCGGCTGGGTGGCGGATGGAGCAGGGTGTGGGGTTTTGTCGCGGGTTTTCGCCGCCTCGGTGTACGAATGGGTGGGCGGATGGGTTGGCAGTGGGGAACCATGGCTTGGAGGGCGCTTGTCCGAAATGTGGGGTAAGTTCTGAAAGTACCCCCACCGATTTGAGGCGGTTCTTCGGTTCAGGGATACCACGGGCATTTCACGTGTCGGGATTTCATAGGAGGTGGGAGTTTTAAATGCGTGTTGTAATTTGAATAGGAAAGGCGCGGGTTGAGATGGAGGGATTTGTCGGAGCACAACTGTGAGACAAAGATATATCTTAAATATTTTGGGCTAACAAAGTAGCGGGTTGAAGATGCGGGAGTTTCAAGACGATAGACGAGACGCTTAGCTTGAATTTTCGGCATAACAAGGCGCGGCTTGAAATTTCGGAAGAACAAGCTTAACGTGTACCAAAGAAAAAGACAATTTGCACCTCAACACGCACAACACACACACAAACACAATTTAGACTAGAGTAAGGTACACGTGCATTGCACGCATGAGATTTGACAACCAAATTATGAATAAATACCACATTAGAGCATGCAAGCTTTGAGTCATATATGCATGATGTTATAGTTCATTTCATTCAAAATCATCTAGTTTTAATAAGAAAGCTAATCTATTTTAAGATTCATGGAATTGTGCGTTGTAAGACATAAAGTAAAAACAAATAATGGCAAATCATGTAGAAAAACATTTGGGCAATTACGATCTGGAAGATTCTAGAACAAATAAGAAGTGCTTGTGTTTTGATGTTTGTGCATTATGCTTAAGTTCAACCATGGAGTCTTCTAGATTATACATGTGGCGAAATCTGGTGGAATCTAGATGATATCCAACAGCCAATAGTGCTCAAATTTGCCATCTTTGGACCATCGGATTCACCTCATCCAACGACCATCTTTCAAAGTTAAAGTTACCCGCACACAATATAAAAAATATAAAAGATAATATATATATATATATATAGGTGTATATATATGGATATGTGATGCGAAACGCCCATCATCTCCAATTAGAATAGTGTGTCCATGCACGGATGCGACGTGGCCAAATGATGTACGCCATCGGTATCTCAAATTCAAATCAGTCGACCTTGTTCAATGTGTATACATTACAACATGCTCGTTTCCAAACCACACAGCGCTAGTTCTCCATTATATTCACGCATGCATGGGTTTCAAACATCGGGATCTCTTATTCAAATATTTGAATTCAACTTTACATTGATTATGACCTCACCTATTCTTTTACACCCACACAGTAGTCTTCTCTTTATAATTGTACCACTAACTTTCTCTCGTGCATGCATGCACACACACTACCAGTCGGCAGTATCCATCGCACGCATGCAATCTTTTTCTTCAGGTCAGTCTCCCATGAAGGCACACACCCACACACATCCCCCTCTCCATCATATCGGGCATTCTTTATCTCTCACGCGTGCATGCGCAACGATCGATGTTCCTCTATGTATGTGTGTATATAGCTAGGTCTTTCATAGTTTTCCACACAAACCGATCAATCAATATATCTAGTGAGGTCTCACCCTCTTTCCCACGTCCACATCGATCAATCTATACCTCTCTATATAGGATTAACATATATGGCTAATACACCCACATTAATTATATATCCAATGTCCCCTCTCATCATACATGCCTTCCGCTTCATCTCTCGGGAGCAACGTGCACAATGCGAAGACAGGCGATAAGGCCCCCCTAACATCACTATACATCGAGGCTAATATGAATGTGATCATTAGACAATTGCCGCTAAATAGGTTTAATTTCATGAATTGACCCTCCTCGTAAAGGATTAGCAATGCTTGGCCCCCTAGCTCATTTATTTTTCATGGCTCCGCCACTTCGTGCAACAGCGCACGTGTTCGCCCCCTCTCTCTAAATATCGATCTCACACTTGTGCATTCCTTCATAGTCTCCCTCCACTCGGCCCCTCGCACCATCTTCTAGCTCCCACCGGATTTTGCCACATGTACAATCTAGCAGACTCCATGGTTGAACTTAAGCATAATGCACAAACCTCAAAACAACAGTGGTTCCTTTTGTTCTAGAATCTTCCGTATCATAACTGCCCAAACTTTTTTTCTAGTTGAATTGCCGTTATTTGTTTTTACTTTATGCTTTACAACGCACAATTCCATGAATCATAAAATAGATTAAGGGCTTCTTTGATTCAAAGGATTCTCAAAGGAAGTTTGGAGGATTCTAACCATTAGGAATTTTTCCTATCTTGATTGTTTGATTCGTAGGATTGTAAACCATAGGAATTTTTCCATATGATTCATTTGCACTAGATTTCATAGGAAACATCCCATCCACTCAACCCTCTGAAAGAATTCTGTGTATTTTATATGCACAATCAAACACTCGTACAATCCAGTAGGATTCAAGACGACATTCCACTATAATCCCATGTTTTTCCTATTCGCGTTCTTAGCTTTTTTATAAAAACTAAGAGGGTTCTTGGATCCAAGGGACTTATTTTAGTCGACTAAAATAGTCTCTTTAAGAGACTAAAGTTCCAAGCACCCCCGACTAAAGAGGGGCTAAAACTAGTCTTGGGACTAAATTTTTAGTCGGGGTACCCTACTAAAATGTGGATTAGTCATCTCTCTCCTCATTTAACTCCTCTCCTTTAACACGGCGAGTTCGGATTGGAGGGTTTGGAGGATAATAAATGCTCATTAACTTGATTTTAGTCTCCTTAGTATTTGGATCCAAGCATGGATGAGGCTAGCATGTTTTAGTCTCACTACTTTTAGTCATGGGACTAAAACGTGTCCAAGCACCCTCTAATTGATTTTCAATGAGATGAACTATAAGAATTAAGCGAAGGGCTACATCAGCATATATGACTCGTAGCTTACATGCTATAGTGTGGTATTTATTTATAATTTGGTTGCAAAATCTGATGCGTGCAATGCACGTGTACCTTACTAGTACTTCGGTATGTGCAAAGCACGTAAATTAGAATACCAATGGCACGCTACACGGTGTCTCTCTTATAGTTCATGAAGCCACGTGGCACATGTGGAGGCGTTATCGCGACCTCCTTGCGTGGATTGATCACGATGACGTCTTTGCTGGTTCGAGAAGAATGTACTCATCCTCCACGAGCCATCTTGGCGGTACTTGCACGAAGCGAAGATGTGCACGCACGCCACGCGCGCACTCATTCCCTACGCACGCGCTGCAGCGGTACACGGAGGACGCAATTTTGTACCAAGATCCACCCCATGTGATAATTTGACGCGTGTAAAGTCGTTCACTTCATTGATGGTCAATTAATACAGTGCATGCGAATTGAGTGGACGTGAGGGCGGAAGAAAGACATTATTACTCCACTGCGGCGCATGCAGTAGTTAAATCGTGGGTTGCTAAGTAGTACTTCCATTGGTCTCCTTCAGATTTGTGCCAATTTTTAGAGTAACATAATATTTACGCATTTGAGCAGTGTAGTACTTGAAATTTATGTTCTGCTAAACTCATCGGGAGCCGTTTCGGGCCTCGAAACCAAAACCATCAATTAATCTTTACCTTGTTCCCATCACATTCGAAAGTCTGCTCACACCTACTAGTACGTACCAAACCTGAACATGTTCCCACTATGCAGGTATTAGTACTAGTGCTAGTACTTAGGTTATAAATGAAGGAAATATGCCCTAGAGGCAATAATAAGGTTATTATTTATTTCCTTATATCATGATAAATGTTTATTATTCATGCTAGAATTGTATTAACCAGAAACATAATACATGTGGGAATACATAGACAAACAGAGTGTCACTAGTATGCCTCTACTTGACTAGCTTGTTGATCAAAGATGGTTATGTTTCCTAGCCATAGACATGTGTTGTCATTTGATTAATGGGATCACATCATTAGGAGAATGATGTGATTGACATGACCCATTCCGTTAGCTTAGCACACGATCGTTTAGTATGTTGCTATTGCTTTCTTCATGACTTATACATGTTCCTATGACTATGAGATTATGCAACTCCAGTTCTGGGAGGAACACTTTCTGTGCTACCAAGCGTCACAACGTATTTGGATGATTATAAAGGTGCTCTCTGAGTGTCTCCGAAAGTACATGTTGGGTTGGCGTATTTGAGATTAGGATTTGTCACTCCGATTGTCGGAGAGGTATCTCTGGGCCCTCTCGGTAATGCACATCACTTAAGCCTTGCAAGCATTGCAACTAATGAGTTAGTTGCGGGATGATGTATTACAGAACGAGTAAAGAGACTTGCAGGTAACGAGATTGAACTAGGTATTGAGATACCGACGATCGAATCTCGGGCAAGTAGCATACCGATGACAAAGGAAACAACGTATGTTGTTATGCGGTCTGACCGATAAAGATCTTCGTAGAATATGTAGGAGCCAATATGAGCATCCAGGTTCCGCTATTGGTTATTGACCGGAGACGTGTCTCGGTCATGTCTACATAGTTCTCGAACCCGTAGGGTCCGCACGCTTAACGTTACGACGACAATTTTATTATGAGTTTATGTGTTATGATGTACCGAAGGTTGTTCGGAGTCCCGAATGTGATCACAGACATGACGAGGAGTCTCGAAATGGTCGAGACATGAAGATTGATATATTGGAAGCCTATGTTTGGACATCGGAAGTGTTCCAGGTGAAATCGGCATTTTACCGAGTATCTTAGAGAGGTTACGGAACCCCGGTAACTTAATGGGCCTTAATGGGCCTAGTGGAAGAAGAGGAGAGGAGGCCAAGGGGCAGCCGCGCGCCCCTCCCCCCTCAAGTCCGAATTGGACAAGGAGAGGGGCGGCGCCCCCCCCCCTTTCCTTTCCCCTCTCTCTCCTCTTTCCCCCCAAGTCCTAGTCCAACATGGAAGGGGAGTCCTACTCCAGTGAGGGAGTAGGACTCCTCTGGCCCGCCCAAGTCTGGCCGCACCTCCTCCCCTTGCTCCTTTATATCACAGGCGGGGGGCACCCCATAGACACAACAATTGATCATTGATCTCTTAGTCGTGTGCGGTGCCCCCTCCACCATAGTCCACCTCGATATCTTGAAGCGGTGCTTAGGCGAAGCCTGCATCGGTTGAACATCAACATCGTCACCACACCGTCGTCGGCGAAACTCTCCCTCAACACTCTCGGCTGGATCGGAGTTCGAGGGGCGCCATCGAGCTGAACTGCTTTGAACTTCGGAGGTGCTGTCGCTCGGTACTTGATCGGTCGGATCATGAAGGCGTACATAACTACATCAACCGCGTTATTATAACGCTTCCGCTTACGGTCTACGAGGGTACATAGACAACACTCTCCCCTCTCGTTGCTATGCATCACCATGATCTTGCGTGTGCATAGGATTTTTTTTCAAATTACTACGTTCCCCAATAGTGGCATCCGAGCTTGGTTTTATGCGTAGATGTCGTATGCACGAGTAGAACACAAGTGAGTTGTGGGCGATATAAGTCATACTGCTTACCAGCATTTCATACCGTGGTTCGGGCGGTATTGTTGGACCGAAGCGGCCGGACCGATATTACAGCGTGCGCTTACGAGACCGGTTCTCCGGCGTGCTTTGCACAAAGGTGGCTAGCGGGTGTCGGTTTCTCCAACTTTAGTTGAACCAAGTGCATACGCCCGGTCCTTGTGAAGGTTAAAACAACACCAACTTGACAAACTATCATTGTGGTTTTGATGCGTAGGTAAGAACGGTTCTTGATAAGCCCGTAGCAGCCACGTAAAATTTGCAACAACAAAGTAGAGGACGTCTAACTTGTTTTTGCAGGGCATGTTGTGATGTGATATGGTCAAGACATGATGCTATATTTTATTGTATGAGATGATCATGTCTTGTAACCGAGTTATCGGCAATGGCGAGCCATATGGTTGTCGCTTTATTGTAGGCAATGCAATGTACGTAATGCTTTACTTTATCACTAAGCGGTAGCGATAGTCGAGAAAGCATAAGAATGGCGAGGCGACAACGATGCTACGATGGAGATCAAGGTGTCGCTTGGTGACGATGGTGATCATGGCGGTGCTTCAGAGATGGAGATCACAAGCACAAGATGATGATGGCCATATCATATCACTTATATTGATTGCATGTGATATTTATCTTTTATGCATCTTATCTTGCTTTGATTGACGGTAGCATTATAAGATGATCTCTCACTAAATTTCAAGACAAAAGTGTTCTCCTGAGTATGCACCGTTGCCAAAGTTCGTCGTGCCCGGACACCACGTGATGATCGGGTGTGATAAGCTTCACGTCCATCTACAACGGGTGCAAGCCAGTTTTGCACACGCAGAATACTCAGGTTAAACTTGACGAGCCTAGCATATGCAGATATGGCCTCGGGACACTGAGACCAAAAGGCCGAATGTGAATCATATAGTAGATATGATCAACATAGTGATGTTCACCATTGAAAACTACTCCATTTCACGTGATGATCGGTTATGGTTTAGTTGATTTGGATCACGTGATCACTTAGAGGATTAGAGAGATGTCTTTCTAAGTGGGAGTTCTTAAGTAATATGATTAATTGAACTTAAATTTATCATGAACTTAGTACTGATAGTATCTTGCTTGTCTATGTTGATTGTAGATAGATGGCCCGTGTCTTTGTTGTTCCGTTGAATTTTAATGCGTTCCTTGAGAAAGCAAAGTTGAAAGATGATGGTAGCAATTACACGGGACTGGGTCCAGAACTTGAGGATTATCCTCATTGCCGCACGTAAGAATTACGTCCTTGGAAGCACCGCTGGGAGCCAGGCCTGCTGTAGGAGCAACACCAGATGTTGTGAACGTCTGGCAGAGCAAAGCTGATGACTACTCGATAGTTCAGTGTGCCATGCTTTACGTCTTAGAACCGGGACTTCAACGACGTTTTGAACGTCATGGAGCATATGAGATGTTCCAGGAGTTGAAGTTAATATTTCAAGCAAATGCCCGGATTGAGAGATATGAAGTCTCCAATAAGTTATATAGCTGCAAGATGGAGGAGAATAGTTACGTCGGTGAGCATATACTCAAGATGTCCGGGTATAATAATCACTTGATTCAACTGGAGTTAATCTTAGGATGATAGTGTCATTGATGAATTCTCCAATCAACGCCACCAAGCTACAAAAGCTTTGTGATGAACTATAATATGCAAGGGATGGAAAAGACAATTCCTGAGCTCTTCGCAACGCTAAAGGCTGCGGAGGTAGAAATCAAGAAGGAGCATCAAGTGTTGATGGTCAACAAGACCACTAGTTTAAAAAAAAAGGGCAAAGGGAAGAAGAAGGGGAACTTCAAGAATAACAACAAGCAAGTTGCTGCTCAGGAGAAGAAACCCAAGTCTGGACCTAAGCCTGAAATCGAAAGTGCTTCTCACGCAAGCGGTAGTCCTTTGGAAGCGGAACTGCTCCAAGTATTTGGAGGATAAGAAGGAGGGCAAGGTGAATAAAGGTATATGTGATATACATGTTATTGATGTGTACCTTACTAGAGCTCGCAGTAGCACCTGGGTATTTGATACTGGTTCTCTTGCTAATATTTGCAACTCGAAACAGGGACTTAGGATTAAGAGAACACTGGCCAAGGATGAGGTGACGATGCGCGTGGGAAATGGTTCCAAAGTCGATGTGATCGCGGTCGGCATGCTACCTCTACATCTACCTTCGAGATTAGTATTAGACCTAAATAATTGTTATTTGGTGCCAGCGTTGAGCATGAACATTATATCTGGATCTTGTTTGATTCGAGACGGTTATTCATTTAAATCAGAGAATAATGGTTGTTCTATTTATATGAGTAGTATCTTTTATGGTCATGCACCCTTGAAGAGTGGTCTATTTTTGATGAATCTCGATAGTAGTGATACACATATTCATAATGTTGAAGCCAAAAGATGCATAGTTGATAATGATAGTGCACCTTATTTGTGGCACTGCCGTTTGGGTCATGTCAGTGTAAAACGCATGAAGAAACTCCATACTGATGAACTTTTGGAACCACTTGATTATGAATCACTTGGTACTTGCGAACCGTGCCTTACAGGCAAGATGACTAAAACGCCGTTCTCCGGTACAATGGACAGAGCAACAGATTTGTTGGAAATCATACATACAGATGTATGTGGTCCAATGAATGTTGAGGCTCGTGGCGGATATCGTTATTTTCTCACCTTCACAGATGATTTGAGCAGATATGGGTATATCTACTTAATGAAACACAAGTCCGAAACATTTGAAAAGTTCAAAGAATTTCAGAGTGAAGTTGAAAATCATCGTAACAAGAAAATAAAGTTTCTGATCTGATCGTGGAGGAGAATATTTGAGTTACGAGTTTGGTCTACATTTGAAACAATGCGGAATAGTTTTGCAACTCACGCCACCCGGAACACCACAGCGTAATGGTGTGTCCGAACGTCGTAATCGTACTTTACTTGATATGGTGCGATCTATGATGTCTCTTATAGATTTACCGCTATCGTTTTGGGGTTATGCTTTAGAGACGGCCGCATTCACGTTAAATAGGGCACCATCAAAATCTGTTGAGGCGACGCCTTATGCACTGTGGTTTGGCAAGAAACCAAAGTTGTCAAGTTTACGAAAGTTTGGGGCTGCGATGCTTATGTGAAAAAGCTTCAACCTGATAAGCTCGAACCCAAATCGGAGAAATGTGTCTTCATAGGATACCCAAAGGAAACTGTTGGGTACACCTTCGATCACAAATCCGAAGGCAAGACATTCATTGCTAAGAATGGATCCTTTCTAGAGAAGGAGTTTCTCTCGAAAGAAGTGAGTGGGAGGAAAGTAGAACTTGATGAGGTAACTGTACCTGCTCCCTTATTGGAAAGTAGCTCATCACAGAAATCTGTTCCTGTGACACCTACACCAATTAGTGAGGAAGTTAATGATGATGATCACGGAACTTCAGATCAAGTTGTTACTGAACCTCGTAGATCAACCAGAGTAAGATCCGCACCAGAGTGGTACGGTAATCCTGTTCTCGAAGTCATGTTACTAGACCATGATGAACCTACGAACTATGAAGAAGCGATGGTGAGCCCAGATTCCGCAAAATGGCTTGAGGACATGAAATCTGAGATGGGATCCATGTATGAGAACAAAGTGGGGACTTTGGTTGACTTGCCCGATGATCGGCAAGCAATAGAAAATAACCGGATCTTCAAGAAGAAGACCGACACTGATGGTAATGTTATTGTCAACAAAGCTCGACTTGTCGCAAAAGGTTTTCGACAAGTTCAAGGGATTGACTACGATGAGACCTTCTCACCCGTAGCGACGCTTAAGTCTGTCCAAATCATGTTAGCGATTGCCGCATTTTATGATTATGAAATATGGCAGATGGATGTCAAAACTGCATTCCTGAACGGGTTTTACGGAAGAAGAGTTGTATATGATGCAACCGGAAGGTTTTGTCGATCCAAAGGGAGCTAACAAAGTGTGCAAGCTCCGACAATCCATTTATGGACTGGTGCAAGCCTCTCGGAGTTGGAATAAACGCTTTGATAGTGTGATCAAAGCATTTGGTTTTATACAGACTTTTGGAGAAGCCTGTATTTACAAGAAAGTGAGTGGGAGCTCTGTAGCATTTCTGATATTAATCTTGGAGTCCGTTACAATGGTAGGAGATCTACATATCCGTATCGCCAAGCTTGCCTTCCACGCCAAGGAAAGTCCCATCCGGACACGGGACGAAGTCTTCAATCTTGTATCTTCATAATCTTGGAGTCCGGCCGTGACGATAGTCCGGCTATCCGGACACCCCCTAGTCTGGGACTCCCTTAGTAGCCCCTGAACCAGGCTTCAATGACGACGAGTCCGGCGCGCATGTTGTCTTCGGCATTGCATGCCGGGTTCCTCCTCCGAATACTTCATAGAAGGTTTTGAACACAAGGATAGTGTCCGGCTCTGCAAAACAAGTTCCACATAACACCGTAGAGAGAATAACTTTGCCTGGATCTGGCGGCGTATTCCGCGGCGTGACATCACACCACGGCCAGGCCTTTATATGAATCATTTTTTACTGTTCCACCTCAGCGTGTTTAGCGAGGCAGTTTCCTTGGCACGTCCTATCAAAGCGTAGATCGTGCCCCCTTATTCTGGGATTCTCATCAATACGGACGTGGGTAACCCAACCGGGCCCGTTAGCCTGCCTCCTCTATCAAAGGCGAGTCCTAATCGACCACGGGGTGGGCTCTTGGTATTCAACCTCTTTATAATGAGACCAAGGCCCTCTTCTTTTTTACACCCTCCATCGAGTTCGCCTCGCGCTTCGAGTTCCAACACCCAAAGCTTGATTCAAAGGCGATTCGGACTTTCGGCGATGTCCGGATCCGACCAACACGGCCGATGGATGTCTTCCTCTGTCATGAAGAAGATGTGCTAAAGCTGCATAACGCCAGTACCTAACCGCGAGATCTCGCCAGGTGCTCGCTCAGGGGCAGGTCATTCCCACTCTGAGCCCCGCGAGAACGTGGTGTTCGTGGTCCCACTTCCTTCGGGGTTTAGGCTTCCGACGGATCCCTTTGTGCGGGGCTCATGTTTTATTATGGGCTTGATTTCCATGACTTGAATCCGAGTCCATCCTCCATATCTCGTCATTCATTGTTGTATGTGAGGCCTTCCTCCATATTACCCCCCATTTTGGATTGTGGCTCAAGACCTTCAAGGAGGAGCCAAAGATGATCGAGGGGCAGCAAATAGAGTGCGGAGGGGTGGTCATAAGCAAATGTGCTGATGCTCCGTGGCCCGAGGGCTCTTTTCAAGAGGAGCTTGATTTGTGGCAACGGGGGTGGTTTTATATCACCGCTCCCAGGGGCACCAAATGGGCGGCGCTCCCTGCCTTCCGCTCAGGTCCACCACAGCGGCTGGCGTCATGGGTCAACAAGGCTCGGCCGGGGCCGTCCAAGGGCGTTCCCTTGCTGCAGGGCCGTGTCGAGACCTCCGTGAAAGAGGAATCAATCTGGTTGCGATGGCGCAGGTTATGGTGATCCGGCGCCTTCAGCCACAAGCGTCGCCCCCTCCGCTGTGGGAATTTAATCCGGAGGGACCATGAGCTCTCCAAAACTTCATGGGCACGACGCCCATGGAGATGTATAAACTGTTCTTCGGATCACAAGAGAAGTGTTCGGACTTGACCGAGGACGCAGGACTAAGCTGCAATCGCCCAGATGCTCAAGTAAGTAGTCCTGTAACCGGACAAGCTGTTCATTCTTTTATTTTATATATGTGCCCTTTAAAGGAGCTATTTCTTGAACATGCATGGATAACCAAGGCAAAGTTAATAAGGTGTCCGGCTCCCCTCCCAGAGACCATGCCGGATCCCATGCTGACCAAGATGTTGAAGGTCGAGCCCTTTGAAGAAGAAGGCGAAGGGGGAGCGGGAAGCAAGCGCCTCTTCGAAAGAGGCCGTTGAGGAAGGAGGGATTAAGAGTCCCACCTTCCGAGGAGAGAAGAGGACCGCTTCGGAAGATCCGGAGGTCAAGACCTCAAAGAAGGGAAAGGGATCTTCGGCAAAGAGTCCGGCGCCGGGAAGTAACCCAGCCGCATTATTTCCCCAAGGGGGGAAGCCCTCCAACAAGCCGTAAGTTAAAAGGAAGGGGTCTTGTAAATAAGGAACATCCCTATATTTATTCATGAAGATAACAGAAATTGTACCTTGTAGTTCGGACTTCAGCCCTTCTCAGCAGAGCTAAGCTTCGGGGGATCTTCTTCCAGAGATGATGGAGAGCGAAACGCCTCCACCTGTCGTACCCTCGTGTGAAGCGGACGACCCGGAGGTGTCGTCGCGGAGGGTTCCCCTAAGTCCGGCGGGGCCGGAAGGTCCGGCGCCAAGTGGTGTGCGGTCGGAGGAGCTGAAGGATCTGCTCGGGCGAGCGGCTATTTCAGAGGATCACCGTGCTCTAATGGAATACGATGATTGAAAGAATTGCATCCAGCGAGAGAGGATTGCATGAAGCCGTCGAAGCTTCTTGACAGGGTTTGAGGTGCGTAAAAATGATGTACCTTCGGCGATTATGCATATAAAATGCGCCTGTATAGATAGTAGCCCCGAGACTCGGTATGTTGTCAAAATTGATGACGTGCCGAGGATCAAATTCTCGATTATAACATGTCACCGCTCCCTAAACAGGTGGTGGCGGGCGTCCGGAGGCCAGCCGGATCGATGAATATGCCGAACTAATGCGGCGACTTGACGAAGCGGATGCGGACATCACGCTGGTCAATGAGCAGTTCAACGAGTCACAAGGTATGCGACTTACGTGCGGACACTGGTAAGGGGTCTTGACGCCCATGTCTTACTATTCGTATGCTTAATGCAGATGGTGCCGCTGCCGTGGAGGAGCTGCGGGCGGAACTCGCCCGAGCAAAAGAGCAGGCCCGAATCAGTAATGCGGCTGCTTTAAAGGCAGCCGAAGAGCTAGAAGCCGAACGGGCTGCTCATTGCCGAAGCAAAGAGGAAATGGCCGATATGGCCAAAAAGTTAAGGAATACTACCGATCGCTGCGAGGTTCTTGAAAAAGAGCGTCAAGCGGAACAAGAGGGCCTAAAAAAGGCCGCCGCCGAATCCAAGAGTGCCCAAGCGGCGTTGAGAGCTGCCAAGGAGGAGCTGAGTCAGGCCGGGGCAATTGCGGCTGGAAAACCGTTTTTGCTGCGGAGAAAATACCCAGAGCCAAAGTATGCTCAATTGGATAAGTTCTGGAGTTCGGAGGATGCTTATCTGGACTTAGCGGCGAAAATGCTGCGACGCCAGTTGAGCACTTCGGGGCGTAAGGGAAGGAAGAGCTATATTGGTCTCAATTCCATAGTCCGGATCGTCCTCTGTCGCTGACCGATCGGTTGGCCAAATGGGCCGAACTGAATCGGTTGACCGGCTTTGCCATGAAGCATGTCCTGACTCACTTGTGGCCGGGTGGACCCCAGCCGAAGAGCTATTTTGGTTTAGTGCAGCAGTTCCTTGGTGCGGTACCGCGTATCGACGAAATGAGGCGGTTGGCGTGTATTGAGGAGCGGATGGCTCTTGCCCGTGTCAAGACATACTGGGCAGAGATGAAGGCCACCGATGTTGCATCCCAAGATTCAGACAGAAGCTGAGTACCTGCCGAGCACTAATTTGAAGAAGTCCTACCGG
Source organism: Aegilops bicornis (assembly GCA_021605145.1). Classification (NCBI taxonomy): domain Eukaryota; kingdom Viridiplantae; phylum Streptophyta; class Magnoliopsida; order Poales; family Poaceae; genus Aegilops; species Aegilops bicornis. The sequence continues at coordinate 1,894,761 of JAHIAL010000034.1, read as the reverse complement.
TCGCTCGTTTAATAGAGACGCAGTGCTCGAAGGATATTATGTTTTAGATGACATGTATGTTTTTTGAAACAATGTTTCAATATAATATAAGAGCTTTTTATACTTGTGCGTTCAAGTAGTAAACTACTCCCTGTGTGGCCGTTTATGTATATGTGTATATAACTGAAAGATGGCAGTCCTTGGCTTCAGCCCCCACGCACATAGTGCGGGGTGTTTGCAAAGAAAGCGCTTTTCACACTTAATCCAACGTCTTGGTCCTGTTAAGGAGGTGATAGCGTAGCAAACCGAGCAACCGGGACTATAATGCTTTATCACTTTCACTTAGCCATGGGAGTTCGAGGGTGGGGCTACGATATAGCCCCTGGGGGCACCGCACTCTCCCGAATGCGGGGTGCGTATGTGCCTGACCGAAAACCGGTCCTTCGTTAATGCGGAGGAATCCTAAACATTCCTGTAAGTCATCGAGTGGTTGACCAGTCTCTCGCTATATCATGACAGTCAGTTTTCGGCTTTCTCCACTGAGGTGCTCGCCCGGCCGAACCGGGGCACAATCGCAGTGGTTCTCCTGGTGCCGCGTTAGCCGTGAAAACGGGCGTAAGGCAGCAAAACACGAGAGCCGGGCAACCCAACATTTGACCAAAGACATGATTGGAGCTGATGCATATAAGTCCTAACTCGAGACGCCGAATACTCCCTAAGGTATTCGGTCTTTATGAAAATGGGCAGAATAATGCCCTAAGCCCTGATGTCCGTGCACGCATAAAAATTCTGGTGCGGTCGATGCCGAACGCATGACCTCCTCCTCGGTTATAGTAAGGAACCGGGGGATGTATATCAACAAGAGACAGTGAAAAAAGGTTTACGTAGGGTCTTAATCTGAAAAGAATCCTTGCAACGGGTCCCTACTGCACGTCTGCGCCTGTGTCTCCGTTGTGCCGTATCCTGGACGGGTGTAGCACGTTGTCCATCTGAAAAAGAGAGGCACTTGGTTTAAAAAAAAGATCGTGCAAAATATGTACTTAATAGTAAATAAACAAAGTATTGTTCGAAGTAGTGAATAAAGTTTAGCTTTATTGTCTCTTATTATACATGCATGCAGCCCCTCGTATGGGTGTGTGCCGCTAGTAGGCGCCAGACTCGTCTAGCCGTGTCCGGAGAGTGAATGACCAATTCAGGTTCTTTGCCTAGTAGAGCCGGATAATGTGGGGCTGTCAAGGCAGTCTCCGCTTTTTCCGTGCTCGAGTAACACTTAATACTTCCTTTTAACGAGATGATGCCGCTTGGACCGGGCATTTAAAGTGTAAGAGATGCATAGTGCGGTATTGCGTAAAAGCGGGCGAAGCCATCGCGTCCCAATAGTGCTTGATTGCTGCTTATAAACGGGCGATATGGAAGAGTAACCTTTCATGACGGAAGTTGCGGATGAACCAAAGACAACTTCTAGCAGTATGGAGCCATTACAATGGGCATATGGGCTGTCATTACTCCTTTAAAGGAGGTGTTGCTACGGCGAATTTTGGTTGGGTTTATCCCCATCCTGCGGATTGTGTCCTGATATATCAGGTTTATGTCACTGCCGCCATCCATGAGGACTCGTGTAAATTGGAATCCGTTGATTATAGGATCCAATATCAGGGCAGTCCATCATGCGTTCCGGATATTTCCGGAATAGTCCTGATGGTCGAAGGTGATTGGTTTTGACAACCAGTAGCGTGGCGCGCTTTTTAGTGGGCGTAGCTTGTTTTTTCCTTTGATCACGTGAAGTGAGTTTACGATTTTGACCTCTTGTGGGAAAGTATTTTGTTTTCGAGGCTCGCTTGTGGTGCTCGTCGTCATCTTCACTTGGTGTGTCGAGCCCCTTGTGTTCGGGCGTTCGATCTCACGGACTGTCCTCAAGACCCAACAATTTCGTGGGTATGGTTAGCATGCCTCCCGTGAGTCTTGTATTTGACATACCTTGTCCAGATTTTGTTGATTTTGGATAGCTCATCGCTATTGTCCCGAAGGGCTGTTTTTTTGTGTTCTGCCGTGAGCTTTTGAATCCGGCGTTGACTGCCGTGCTCTTTGGACTGTTCCTTTTAATCCGGCGCTGGTCCTTGTTGCGCCGTGGTTTCCCATTTCCATCCCTTATTTCGGATGTACTTGGGTCGCTGGTGCTGCATCTTGCTAGCCAGCTATCCTCTCCCGCGCAAAAGCGGGTCATGAGGCTTGTTAGTGCGGCCATTGTTCTTGGCTTTTCTTGACCGAGGTGTCTGGCGAGCCATTCGTCTCGGACGTTGTGTTTGAAAGCTGCTAAGGCTTCGCCGTCCGGACGACTATTTGGTTCTTTTTATTGAGGAACCTGTTCCAGAATTTCCGGGCTGACTTTCCGGGCTGTTGAGTTATGTGACTTAGATCGTCTGCATCCGGAGGGCGGACATAAGTCCCCGAATTTGCCTGAAATGCATCCTCGAGCTCTTCCCAGCTTCCAATGGTATTTTCGGGGAGGCTCTTAAGCCAATGCCGAGCTGGCCCTTTGAGTTTAAGGGGAAAGTATTTTATGGCGTGGAGATCATCTCCTCTAGCCATGTGTATGTGGAGGATGTAATCCTCGATCCAGACTCCGGGGTCTGTTGTTCCGTCGTATGCCTCTATGTTTACGGGTTTGAATCTCACCGAAAGTCATGATCCGGCACCTCATCGGTGAAACATAGGGGTGTGCGGCGCCCTGTATTTGGGTGTGCCATGATCTTCGAATTTTGGCGTGTTGCATTGCTTTGACGAGCATGCTTTCTTGGTCCGTAGATGGACCTAACTGGGCCATCCTTTTGATGTGAATCCTTATGCGGATCGCATATTGTCTTGTGTGCGGCACCATTCGCCGCTCTCTTCTTTCCGTGTGGTCGTCCATCCGACCGGGTGGTTTTCTTGCTTTTTGATTGTGGGGGCTCTAAGGCCTCCTCGTCGAATTCGGGCAATAGATTTCTTTTCGGGTAGTTGTTTGTTCGGCGACTGTCGCCGTATTTGTCTGTTGTACTGAATACTTTGCTCCATCTGATCCTGAGTGCATCTTCCGCTGTTTTGAGCTTCCGTTTACGCTTTTTTGTGCAGGCGATGGCGACGAGCCTTTCTCGAGGTCGTTTTGCTCCAATAGTTTGTCCGCGCCAGATCGTCCGGACTGTTGTCTTTGTCGGGACAGATTGTTTATCCACGTTGTCTTGTTGGACGATTGCTCAATAGCTTGTTCGTTGTCCACCGGTTCGCCCTGCTTTATGGCTGGGTCTTTGTTGGCGGGACTTCGCTCGGCGTTTACGTTGCTGTTTTGACTGCTTAGGGATTTATCCTTCGTAGCGCCCCGTTGTTCCTCGTCTTCATTTCCTTTAGGTGTGTCCACCATGTATACATCATGAGATGAGGTGGTTGTCCAGCATCCTAGAGGTGCTGGCTCATTGTTTTCTCCTACATCGTCGTCCATACCGTCGATGTCTTCGGAGTCGAAGTCGAGCACGTCGTGTAAACTTTCGACAGTAGCTACGAAGTGGGTGGTGGGAGGGCGTTGAATTTCTTCGCCGTCCGCATCCCAAACTTCCTGACCGTAGTCCGGCCAGGGCTCTCCGGATAAAGAGAGAGACTTTATTTAATTCAGGATGTCGCCAAAGGGCGAGTGCTGAAAGATGTCCGTGGCCGTGAACTCCATGACCGGCCCAATCGGATTCGATTGGCCGGGTCGCGGAGGGTTCGGAGTCCGGAGAGGAGTCCGGCACCCTGGAGTCGAGGTCTTCGGCAAGGACAAGGATGGAGTTCGGCTCGATCGCCATAGAGATTGTAGCCCCCGAGGGGTGTCCAACCACTCGTCCTCGATCGGGGAATCCGGCTCCGGATTAAGAGCCGGAGCGGATACTGGTGCGGCCTCCAGGGCACTGTTCGGCTGCAGAGCGAGATCATGCCCATCGAGACAGTGCAGCGCGCTTGGCTGCGGCTTGAATCCGTCGAAGATCAAGTCTCCGCGGATATCGGCCATATAGTTCAAACTTCCAAACCTGACCTAATGGCCAGGGGCGTAGCTTTCGATCTGCTCCAGATGGCCAAGTTTAATTGCCAAAGGTGTGCAAAGCCGCCGAACACGAAGATCTATCCGGGGAGAAAAGTCTCACCCTGGACCGCGTCGTTGTTGATGATCGAAGGAGCCATCGGGCCTATCGGTGACGACACAGAGGAACTCTCAATGAAAGCACCAATGTCGGTGTCAAAACCGGCGGATCTCGGGTAGGGGGTCCCGAACTGTGCGTCTAGGCGGATGGTAACAGGAGACAAGGGGCACAATGTTTTTACCCAGGTTCGGGCCCTCTCGATGGAGGTAAAACCCTACTCCTGCTTGATTAATATTGATGATATGGGTAGTACAAGAGTAGATCTACCACGAGATCAAGGAGGCTAAACCCTAGAAGCTAGCCTATGGTATGATTGTTGATGTTGTAGTTGTTGTGTCCTACGGACTAAAACCCTCCGGTTTATATAGACACGGATAGGTTAGGGTTACACAGAGTCGGTTACAATGGTAGGAGATCTACATATCCATATCGCCAAGCTTGCCTTCCACGCCAAGGAAAGTCCCATCCGGACACGGGACGAAGTCTTCAATCTTGTATCTTCATAATCTTGGAGTCCGGCCGTGACGATAGTCCGGCTATCCAGACACCCCCTAGTCCGGGACTCCCTCAATATGTTTCTCGTATATGGAGGTGACAAAGAGCTCATCGTAAATGGTTACGTTGGTGAAGCTTTGACACTGATCTGGACGATTCTAAATCGCAAACCGGATACGTGTTTCAATTGAACGGTGGAGCTGTCAGTTGGTGCAGTTCTAAACAAAGCGTCGTGGCGGGATCTACGTGTGAAGCGGAGTACATGGCTGCTTCGGAAGCAGCAAATGAAGGAGTCTGGATGAAGGAGTTCATATCCGATCTAGGTGTCATACCTAGTGCATCGGGTCCAATGAAAATCTTTTGTGACAATACTGGAGCAATTGCCTTAGCAAAGGAATCCAGATTTCACAAGAGAACCAAGCACATCAAGAGACGCTTCAATTCCATCTGAGATTTAGTCCAGGTGGGAGACATAGAAATTTGCAAGATACATACGAATCTGAATGTAGCAAAACATGATCAGCACCAAGGCTCCATGGGTGTTAGAATCATTACTGTGTAATCTACATTATTGACGCTAGTGCAAGTGGGAGACTGAAGGAAATATGCCCTAGAGGCAATAATAAAGTTATTATTTATTTCCTTATATCATTCTAAATGTTTATTATTCATGCTAGAATTGTATTAACCGGAAACATAATACATGTGTGAATACATAGACAAACAGAGTGTCACTAGTATGCCTCTACTTGACTAGCTTGTTGATCAAAGATGGTTATGTTTCCTAGCCATAGACATGTGTTGTCATTTGATTAACAGGATCACATCATTAGGAGAATGATGTGATTGACATGACCCGTTCCCTTAGCTTAGCACACGATCGTTTAGTATGTTGCTATTGCTTTCTTCATGACTTATACATGTTCCTATGACTATGAGATTATGCAACTCCCGTTTACCGGAGGAACACTTTGTGTGCTACCAAACGTCACAACGTGAATCGGGTGATTATAAAGGTGCTCTGGTGTGTCTCCAAAAGTACATGTTGGGTTGGCGATTTCGAGATTAGGATTTGTCACTCCGATTGCTGGAGAGGTATCTTCAGGCCCTCTCGGTAATGCACATCACTTAAGCCTTGCAAGCATTGCAACTAATGAGTTAGTTATGGGATGATGTATTACAGAATGAGTAAAGAGACTTGTGACGGTAACGAGATTGAACTAGGGATTAAGATACCGACGATCGAATCTCGGGCAAGTAACATACCGATGACAAAGGGAACAACGTATGTTGTTATGGGGTCTGACCGATAAAGATCTTCGTAGAATATGTAGGAGCCAATATGAGCATCCAGGTTCCGCTATTGGTTATTGACTGGAGACGTGTCTCGGTCATGTCTACATAGTTCTCGAACCCGTAGGGTCCGCACGCTTAACGTTACGATGACAGTTTTATTATGAGTTTATGTGTTATGATGTACCGAAGGTTGTTCGGTGTCCCGGATGTGATCACGGACATGACGAGGAGTCTCGAAATGGTCGAGACATTAAGATTGATATATTGGAAGCCTATGTTTGGACATCGGAAGTGTTCCGGGTGAAATCGGCATTTATCGGAGTACCGGGAGGTTACCAGAACCCCTCGATAACTTAATGGGCCTTAATGGGCCTGGTGGAGGAAGAGGAGAGGAGGCCAAGGGCAGCCGCGTGCCCCTCCCCCCCCCAAGTCCGAATTGGACAAGGAGGGGGGCGGCGCCCCCCCCCCTTTCCTTTCCCCTCTCTCTCCTCTTTCCCCCCAAGTCCTAGTCCAACATGGAAAAGGGGGGAGTCCTACTTACGGTAGGAGTAGGACTGCTCCTGGCACGCCCCAAGCCTGGCAGCACCTCCTTCCCCTTGCTCCTTTATATACGGGGGCAGGGGGGCACCCCATAGAGACAACAATTGATCATTGATCTCTTAGCCGTGTGCGGTGCCCCCTCTCCACCATAGTCCACCTCGATAATACTGTAGCGGTGCTTACGCGAAGCCCTGCGTCGGTAGAACATCAACATCGTCACCACGCCGTCGTGCTGACGAAACTCTCCCTCAACACTCGGTTCGATCAGAGTTCGAGGGACGTCATCGAGCTGAAGGTGTGCTGAACTCGGAGGTGTTGTACGTTTGGTACTTGATCGGTCGGATCGTGAAGACGTACGACTACATCAACCGCGTTGTGCTAACGCTTCCACTTTCGGTCTATGAGGGTACGTAGACAACACTCTCCCCTCTCGTTGCTATGCATCACCATGATCTTGCGTGTGCGTTGGAATTTTTTTGAAATTACTACGTTCCCCAACAATAAAAAGGGGAACTAGCTAACCAAAAATTACTCTACCTTTCCTCCTCATAAGTGCTTCTTCTCCGTCCATCGTTGCCATGGCCGGTGAGCAGAGCTCTAGGTCGAGAACTACTCGTAACAAGGGAGCGACAACCAAGGCTGCAGAAAAAAATAGAGGGCTCGCCGCCACGCAGAGACCTCGAAAGATCTCTCACGGTAGGCGATGGCTCCTGTGAGCGCCCTAGCCATGAGGCTAACATGCCGAGCCGGGCGGAGCTGGAGTCGTTATCCCTCGACGGCATGCCCGATCAGCTCAATAAGCACCTGAATAAGCGAAGGAGTTCATCCAAGGCTTGATGGAGTTGTCAAGGAGAGCCTCGACGACATTCCCACTGAGCTCAATCGGCGGGGGAGTTGACCGCCCGGCTTGGTGATGTCAGCTGAACAAGAGCATTGCCTCGGAGAAGAAGGCGACCGGCGAAATCCCGCGACTTCAGGAGGACAAGGTGAAGCTCTGCCACGAGATCGACCTGTTGAAGGAGAAGAACGCCGGCTGGAAGAAGCTGCATGAGAATAGTAGTTCCTCGATGAAGATGCTGCAGGCCCTCGTCATGGAACAGAAGGAGGAGTTGGCGAAGCTCCGCATTGAGCACCCGGCTGCTGTTAAGGTACGTAATGCGGCCGTGGAACATATGATGAAGGCTCGCGTCGAGAAATCCTGCGTCATGGACAGAATGAAGAAGATGGCGGAGGAGACGCGCAAGGAGATGGAGGTCGTGGATATGGCGATGAAGAAGCGATTCACGACTCGCGGCCGAATTAGATCATTTGGGGTGATAATCTTCCTTCTTCTTTTGCTGCTGTGTTTCATCTTTTGCTTCGGGTGTTTCGCCGCACGTGTCACGTTATCTGCGAGGCATGAATAGTAAAATGGTTATTTTTAGGGAATGAATAGAACAATGCTAAGAATGAGATGACTAGCAAGTTAGATAATTTTTTATCGCCATATGGCACTGGGTTGCCGTGTTTCGTGCTCCTCCGTCGTAGTACTACTCCAGTGGAAAACTTGAAATTAAAAAAAAGGTGGTACATATAGAGAGCGCTCGTCGCCAAATTATGCATATAGTACTATTAAAAAGGCTAGTCACAATAATAGTGTCCAGCCCAACCCACCCCTCAAATAAAACTAAGCACCCTGGAATTCTTTGACAAAGCTAAGCACCCTGAAATTCTTTGACAACTGTACTACTGGCTATATGATGTTGGCCATATATATTGTACGTATATAATGTGAAGAAACGAGTGGTAGTACTATACCAACTAAAAGATGATATGTAAGAAATACTAGTATGTACGTCTTTGAAGAGTTAAAGTAACAAGAAGAAACATAACATAGTTCTCATTGGGGCTCAAAGACAACACACCCCTCAAATTAAATTAAGCACACCAAATTAAACTTTGCAACTATCCCGTAAACACTGCATTAGAACCACCAGAGCAACGACATCGCCACCTTACTCGGAGTCCTCGCCCACGCCCTCGACTTCGTTCTTGTCCCTCTTCCTCTTGGGCGATACTTCTTGCTTGAACCGCCAACTTGGCTATTGCTTTTCATCCAACCCTTGTAGATATTGAAACAAAGGTAGCCATCCATTGCAGCGTAGTGGATGTGGTCTATATCTAGTACAGTCCGCTGCCATGCATGACGATGAAACGTGTATGGAGGTTTCTCCAGTTCTTGTCACGAAAGGATGAACCATGGCTCCTACCAGGGTCAGCATTGAAGGTCGATGAGAGGACACTTGACCCGATTCTTTTGGAGGTCGAAGGTGTTGCGCATAACGAGGCCTATCCGACGAGGACTTCTTTGTCGTTACCAAAGTCTACAGAACGAATTTGACTAGGTTTCTCTCGAGGAAGTCCTTAAAATCCTGGCACTCAACGTCGGCATGGCATATGTGGTAGACCAAGCATAAGTCATGCACGCAAACCTGGATCACGGCGGGCTTCTTCCTCTCTTCGCCCTTTAGATCCTTCTCTCGTCCCAGGACTGTGGTGTACTCAACATCTAGCACAGCGACCCACTCATCATCTGAGTCTTGAACATGCGTCGAAGCGAGAAAGGCATCCTTTCACCGTCGCGGAAGAACGGGTGTAGATGACGTCGAACTCATCGCCGGTGATGGTTCTAACCTTGTACTTTCGTGCGATCGGGGAGATTTGGGACGCCATGGGTTTGGGAGGAGGGTTAGGATTAGTGGAACTGCCGTAATGTGAATGGACGGGACGACTAGGAGCGAACCACGGTAGTATTAAAGGACGTCTTGAGGGGACGAGTAGGGAGCGAACTGCCAGCCGGCGAGCAACAGTGGTAGTGGCTTTCCATTCTCCCATGATACGGGCTTCCGAGAGCCCTTGGATCTGAGATCGAGCGGTTGCATGGCGTGATTCTAGACCTATGGGTGAATATCCTATCCTCGGAGGGTTATTCTGCAAATTTTCAGCAACTTAGCATGCATCGCTTGATCTCAGATCCAAGGGCTGCCAAAGAGCCTGTGATCATGGTCGCGCCTACCACGACCTCTCGCGCGGTCGCGCCCTTGGAGATTTAACACGGTGCGTTAGGCTATCTGATGTTGGCATGTCATACATAGTCATCACTTAGTCACTCATACTACAACACGGTTGGCTATAAGTGTATTTTTTTTACTCCTCTCTATCTCTTTCTTCATACTCCCTCCGTCCCATAATATAAGAACGTTTTGACACTAGTGTAGTGCCAAAAACGTTCTTATATTATGGGACACAGGGAGTACTAGTATTTATTGCATTTGCCAAGGAGTGACCTCTTCCAATGAAATGGTGTTGCTAAGTTTGCTTCATTTAATTAGCTATACACTCAAAATTGTCTTTTCACCTAGGTACACGCGCTTAGCACCGTTTCTTCCTTGGGTCACCAAACTAGTCTCTCTCTTCTTGATTAACTTGCCACATCAGACTTTATGCCCATGTGGCAAGCTTAAGCACCGTAGGAGCAAGTAAGTACAATAGTGCGCTTTACATGGCATTTTTGCATATGTGGAGGAAATAGAGGCAAGGAAAAAGTGGAGAAGTGGGCTCTCATGCAAGAGCCAGCCTCTACTACATGGTGGAGCATTGGGAGAGGCACTGTATGGAGGTTGTCAGGGAATCGGGAGACTCACACCGGTCAGAAGCGCCAGCAGCTTAAAATGATAATGGCAAGTCAAATCACGGAGCCCCACCTGTCCAGCAAAGAATCATTGTCAAATCACACAACCCTACGCTTGTAGCAGCCTACTACCTCGTCTTCTCGCGTCTCTGCCGAACCGAATAGGCGGAACTGCCCGCCGCCACACAAGCAGGAAAAGCCCCGCCCTCGACTTTTAAATAGTATACAGTATACTAATTTTGTATCCACGGATTGCGCCCGCGCCATGGAACAAAGCTTCTAGAAAATGGCGGTACACATGTACGGAGTATACAGCACACCCACTGCTGTCAAGGTTGCGACTCCTGCATTTGCCGGTATTGGCCTGGGCACGCTGCCTCTCCGAATGGAACGCAGCTGGCCATATTGCGTTCGCACACACACATGTGGGACGGCAATTGAGAACCGACCATAGGCACACTCCCGGCCCCGCAAGTCGGGTGACTTAATAGAAGAGGGAGACGGCGATAGTACTAGAGAAGTGTTGTAGTACTACGTTGGTGCTCGGACGATCCACGCAAGACACGGAAGATCAGCTCGTCCATGCATGTGACCAGACTCCACAGAGACACGCGCTGGATTGGCTATCATCTACATATCGTGCAGTGTGCTGTGTTGTACATGGCTGTAGTTGTGGTGAGAAATCTAAAAAGGTTTCTTGTCATCTCGCAAAATTAGGTGTCATGTGCTTCGGATCACCGCGAGGGTTAAACAACGACAACTGAGTTGGGCTAGTAATTGGGGCACATGCACGAGCGGTGACTACTCGCTGCCATCTAGGTCAAGCCCGGCTATTTTAATTAGGACATCTATCGATGGACCCCTTCTTTACGAAGTTTATCTTTAATTTGAGCTTTGTTCCTCGCCTAGTTTGTCCGTCGGGATTCATGTTGTTGTCTCCTTTGGGCAGTGAGGTTATGATTTCTTGTCATGTGGCATTTTTCGTGTTATATGTTATAATCCGGCGCGAGATCAAAATGACGACAACTAAGCCTCCGGCCACGTGCATGAAGACTACTCGACAGGTCCATTGACGAGGTCAAGCCAGCTCCGTAGACAAAAGAAAACTAATACTACTCCACTATATAGGCAGGAGCCTCCGCGCTTGCTTGCTAGTGTTGCTCCCTTCACACTGTCTCGGCCTCTCCAGATCTAAACACGACAGCGGTGGCCACACTCTTTGCTCACCGCTGGACACAGATCCAGCCGGATCCTCTCCGCCGGGGAAGGTGAGAAGGTGCAACGTTCATGCGGTCGTCCTCGACGACGGCTCTTACCCACTGCTGGGCGCATCCCGATCAGCCTGCCTTGCCGTTCTCTACCAAGCACCGCTGGCGAGGGAGGGTCTCCGACCCCTTCTTCCTCACTGCCGTAGTGTGGGCAGATCCGGCCTCCCACCGCCCACCTAGCGACATCCCAGTGACCATTCAAAAACCACCTCTGGCGAGTGAAGGTGCTGTGGAGAATTAGATTTATGGAGGAGTACAACCGATACGTGAGGATCGAAGATGGCGACCCTGTGAAGCCAGCTAGGATGTTGGAGATACAGTCTTGGTTTGACAACAAGGACCAACTAGCGGCGACGGCGACATCCATGGCCAAATATCTGCAATGAGCAAAAGGCGGCGATACTCCGGAGGGAGTCGTGCCGAGTACATAGAGCTGCTCCTCCGGGCCATGGAGCAAACAGATTCACCGAATCCGATCGTGAGGGAGCGGTGGTGGGAGACGATCCCCGACACGTCTCCAACGTATCTATAATTTTTGATTGCTCCATGCTATATTATCTACTGTTTTGGGCAATATTGGGCTTTATTATCCACTTTTATATTATTTTTGGGACTAACCTATTAACCGGAGGCCTAGCTTGATTTGCTTTGTTTTATGCCTATTTGGTGTTTCAAGAAAAGGAATATCAAGCGAATTGAAACGCAACGAAATCAAGCTGGAGAAGTTATTTTTGGAAGGAAAGCCACCGGATAGACTTGGACTCTACGTCGGGGAGATACTGGGAGGTGCTCACGAGGGTGGGGCGCGCCCACCCCCTAGGGCGCCGCCCACCCGTCTAGGGCGCGCCCTGCCTCGTGGGGCCCTCGTAGCTCCACCGTACGCACTTCGCACTCCATATATACCTACGTATCGTAAAACTTCGGAACAGAAGATAGATCGGGAGTTCCACCGCCACAAAACCTCGAGCCACCAAAACCAAACGGGACCCTCGTTAGGAACCTCACGGAGGGGGGGAACACTCACCTGTGGCCATCTTCATCATCCCGGCGCTCTCCATGACGAGGAGGGAGTAGTTCACCCTCGGGGCTGAGGTTATGTACCAGTAGCTATGTGTTTGATCTCTCTCTCGTGTTCTTGATTTGGCACGATCTTGATGTATCGCGAGCTTTGCTATTATAGTTGGATCCTATGTTTCTTCTCCCCCTCTACTCTCTTGTAATGGATTGAGTTTTCCCTTTGAAGTAATCTTATCGGATTGAGTCTTTAAATATTTGAGAACACCGGATGTATGTCTTGCCGTGTGTATCTGTGGTGACAATGGGATATCATGTGATTCACTTGATGTATGTTTTGGTGATCAACTTGCGGGTTCCGCCCATGAACCTATGCATAGGGGTTGGCACACGTTTTCGTCGTGATTCTCCGGTGGAAACTTTGGGGCACTCTTTGAGGTTCTATGTGTTGGTTGAATAGATGAATCTAAGATTGTGTGATGCATATCGTATAATCATGCCCACGGATACTTGAGGTGACATCGGAGTATCTAGGTGACATTAGGGTTTTGGTTGATTTGTATCTTAAGGTGTTATTCTAGCACGAACTCTAGGGCTGTTTGTGACACTTATAGGAATAGCCCAACGGATTGATTGGAAAGAATAACTTTGAGGTGGTTTTGTACCCTACCATAATCTCTTCGTTTGTTCTCCGCTATTAGTGACTTTGGAGTGACTCTTTGTTGCATGCTGAGGGATAGTTATATGATCCAATTATGTTATTATTGTTGAGAGAACTTGCACTAGTGAAAGTGTGAACCCTAGGCCTTGTTTCCTAGCATTGCAATACCGTTTACGCTCACTTTTACCACTTGCTACCTTGCTGTTTTTATATTTTCAGATTACAAAAACCTTTATCTACCATCCATATTGCACTTGTATCACCATCTCTTCGCGAACTAGTGCACCTATACAATTTACCATTGTATTGGGTGTGTTGGGGACACAAGAGACTCTTTGTTATTTGGTTGCAGGTTTGCTTGAGAGAGACCATCTTCATCCCTCGCCTCCCACGGATTGATAAACCTTAGGTCATCCACTTGAGGAAATTTGCTCTTGTCCTACAAACCTGTGCACTTGCAGGCCCAACAACGTCTACAAGGAGAAGGTTGCGTAGTAGACATCAAGCTCTTTTCTGGCGCCGTTGCCGGGGAGGTGAGTGCTTGAAGTTATATCTTTAGATCTTGCAATTGAATCTTTTTGTTTCTTGTTTTATCACTAGTTTAGTCTATAAAAAGAAAACTACAAAAAAATGGAATTCAGTTTGTCTCATACGCTTCATCTTTTTAATATCTTTCGTGAGAATAAGGATTCCGATAATTGTGCTCAATTGCTAGAAGAAGAATGCATTAAAATGTTTGGTACTGGATCTTTGTATGATGAGCATGATTGCAATGTTGTTAGTATGAATTCCTTGAATATCCATGATGCTAATGATATGCAAAGCCACAAGCTTGGGGAAGCTATGTTTGATGAAGATGATATTTTTTGTCCCCCTAGCTTTGAAGAGCAAATTTACTATGATGAAAGCATGCCTCCTATCTATGATGATTATTGTGATGACACATATGCTTTAAAGAATAATGATAACCGTGAAACTTGTCATCTTGATCCTAATTTTCAATCACATGATAGTTATTTTGTTGAGTTTGCCCCCACTATTGTTGATAAGAACAAATTTGCTTATGTGGAGAGTAGTAAAATTTCTATGCAAGTAGATCATGAAAAGAATGCTTTAGGTGCTAGTTATATTGTTGAATTCATTCATGATTCTACTGAAAATTATTATGAGGGAGGAATATATGCTTGTAGGAATTGCGATTATATCAAGTTTCCTCTCTATGTGCTTAAAATCTTGAAGCTATGCTTGTTTTACCTTCCTATGCTAGTTGATTATTGTTCCCATAAGTTATTTTCTCACAAAATCCCTATGCATAGGAAGTGGGTTAGACTTAAATGTGCTATTCATATTCTTCATGATGCTCTCTTTATGTTTCAATTCTTATCTCTTATGTGAGCATCATTGAAATCATCATGCCTAGCTAGGGGCTTTAAACGTTAGCGCTCGTTGGGAGGCAACCCAATTTTATTTTAGTTTCTTGATTTTTAGTTCTGTTTAGGAATAAATAATCCATCTAGCCTCTGTTTAGATGTGCTTTAATTTTTTAATTAGTGTTTGTGCCAAGTAGAACCTTTGGGAAGACTTGGGTGAAGTCTTTATGATCATGCTGTAAAAAACAGAAAGTTTAGCACTCACGAGATTAGCTATAACTTTTTACTGGAAAGTGCTATTTAGTTGATAATTTTTTCATATGATTACTAGACAAATTCCTCAGGTCACCCAAGTTATTTTAGAATTTTTGGAGTTCCAGAAGTTTGCGTTAGTTACAGATTACTACAGACTGTTCTGTTTTTGACAGATTCTGTTTTTCGTGTGTTGTTTGCTTATTTTGATGAATCTATGGCTAGTAAAATAGTTTATAAACCATAGAGAAGTTGGAATACAATAGGTTTAACACCAATATAAGTAAATAATGAGTTCATTACAGTACCTTGAAGTGGTGTTTTGTTTTCTTTCGCTAACGGAGCTTACGAGTTTTCTGTTGAGTTTTGTGTTGTGGAGTTTTCAAGTTTTGGGTAAAGATTCGATGGACTATGGAATAAGGAGTGGCAAGAGCCTAAGCTTGGGGATGCCCAAGGTACCCCAATATAATATTGAAGAGTAGCAAAAGCCCAAGCTTGGGGATGCCCCGGAAGGCATCCCCTCTTTCATCGTCGTTCATCGGTAACTTTACTTGGAGCTATATTTTTATTCACCACATGATATGTGTTTTGCTTGGAGCGTCATTTTCTCTTGTTAGTTTTTGATTTATGTTATTTATAATAATGTTTTGCATCTTTAGTTCCAATAAAAATGTCAAGGATAGCCTTTGACATGCTTATTTTGCTAGTATACATCTTGCTGTTTGAAAACAGAAAGTTTACCGCTGTTGCAAAAATTCCCTAGAAAAATCAGAAGTGGTATAATGTTGAATCGTTTTGCATATTGAGCTCTGATAAATTTATTACAGTGGGAATTTTAGTTCATAATTTTTGGAGTCAGGGAAGTATTGATACTC
Source organism: Aegilops bicornis (assembly GCA_021605145.1). Taxonomy (NCBI): domain Eukaryota; kingdom Viridiplantae; phylum Streptophyta; class Magnoliopsida; order Poales; family Poaceae; genus Aegilops; species Aegilops bicornis. The sequence continues at coordinate 1,879,190 of JAHIAL010000034.1, read as the reverse complement.
TTGCATTCTTTACAGACTGTACTATTTTGGCAGATTGCTGTTATGTTTGCATTGTTTGCATATGTTTGCTTGTTTAATGATTCTATTTAAGGATAGGAGTATTAAATATGCAGAGGCATTTAGTATGCAATGTCGAATAATAATGTTAGTGATTTATTACAGTAGAAAATGATAAGGTTTTGCATTGGTTTATACTAACCTATCTCACGAGTTCTTGTTGAGTTTGTTGTGAATGAAGCTTTTGATAAAAGAGAAACCATGATATGAGAGGAATTAAGGAGACACAAAAGTTCAAGCTTGGGGATGCCCAAGGCACCCCAAAATAATATTTCAAGAAGTCTCAAGCATCTAAGCTTGGGGATGCCCATTAGGCATCCCACCTTTCTCCAACAATTATAGGTTAGTATCGGTTGAACCTAAGTTTTTGCTTCTTCACATGAGTTGTGCTATCCTTGCAATGTAGTTTTATTTAGCTTTGCTTGCTGTTTGAATACAATACCAAGATCTGAAATTATTAAATGGGAGAGTCTTCACATAGTTACATAATTATTCGACTACTCATTGATCTTCACTTATATCTTTCGGAGTAGTTTGTCATTTGCTCTAGTGCTTCACTTATGTCTTTTAGAGCACAATGGTGGTTTTATTTTGAAGAAATATATGAAATCTCATGCTTCACTTATATTATTTTGAGAGTCTTAAATAGCATGGTAATTTGCTTAAATAATCATAATGTGCTACGCATACAAGATTTGTAAGAATTCTTATGAGTGTGTTGAGTACTATGAGAAGTTTGATGCTTGATAATTGTTCTGAGATATGAAGATGGTGATATTAGAGTCATGCTAGTTGAGTAGTTGTGAATTTGAGAAATACTTGTGTTAAAGTTTGTGATTCCCGTAGCATGCACCTATGGTGAACCGTTATGTGATGAAGTCGGAGCATGATTTATTTATTGATTGTCTTCCTTATGAGTGGCGGTCGAGGACGAGCGATGATCTTTTCCTACCAATCTATCCCCCTAGGAGCATGCGCATAATACTTTGCTTTGATAACTTCTAGATTTTTGCAATAAGTATATGAGTTCTTTATGACTAATCTTGAGTCCATGGATTATACGCACCCTTCTTCCTTCCACCATTGCTAGCCTCTCTAATACCGCGCACTTTTCGCCGGTATCATACACCCACAATAAACCTTCCTCAAAACAGCCACCATACCTACCTATCATGGCATTTCCATAGCCATTCAGAGATATATTGCCATGCAACTTTCCATAGTTCCATTTATTATGACACGCTTCATCATTGTCATATTGCTTAGCATGATCATGTAGTTGACATCGTATTTGTGGCAAAGCCACCGTTCATAATTCTTTCATACATGTCACTCATGAATCATTGCATATCCCGGTACACCGCCGGAGGCATACACATAGAGTCATATTTTGTTCTAAGTATCGAGTTGTAATTTTTGAGTTGTAAGGAAATAAAAGTGTGATGATCTTCATTTTTAGAGCATTGTCCCAGTGAGGAAAGGATGATGGAGACTATGATTCCCCCACAAGTCGGGATGAGACTCCGGACGAAAAATAAAAAATGAAAAAAAATATGAAAAGAAAAGAGGCAAAAAAAGAGAGAGAAAAGGCCCAAATAAAAAAATAAAAAATGAGAGAAAAAGAGAGAAGGGACAATGCTACTATCCTTTTACCACACTTGTGCTTCAAAGTAGCACCATGATCTTCATGATAGAGAGTCTCTCATTTTGTCACCTTCATATACTTGTGGGAATCTTTCATTATAGAACTTGGCTTGTATATTCCAATGATGGGCTTCCTCAAAATGCCCTAGGTCTTCATGAGCAAGCGAGTTGGATGCACACCCAGTTAGTTTCTTTTGTTGAGCTTTCATATACTTATAGCTCTAATGCATCCGTTGCATGGCAATCCCTACTCACTCACATTGATATCTATTGATGGGCATCTCCGTAGCCCGTTGATACGCCTAGTTGATGTGAGACTATCTTCTCCCTTTTTGTCTTCTCCACAACCACCATTCTATTCCACCTATAGTGCTATGTCCATGGCTCACGCACATGTATTATGTGAAGATTGAAAAAGTTTGAGAATGCCAAAAGTATGAAACAATTGCTTGGCTTGTCATCGGGGTTGTGCATGATTTAAATACTTTGTGTGGTGAAGATAGAGGATAGCAGGACTATATGATTTTGTAGGGATAACTTTCTTTGGCCATTTTATTTTGAGAAGACATAATTGCTTTGTTAGTATGCTTGAAGTATTATTATTTTTATGTCAATATTAAACTTTTGTCTTGAATATTTCGAATCAGAATATTCATACCACAATAAAGAAGAATTACATTGAAATTATGCCAAGTAGCATTCCACATCAAAAATTATCCTTTTATCATTTACCTACTCGAGGAATGAGCAGGAATTAAGCTTGGGGATGCATGATACGTCTCCAACGTATCTATAATTTTTGATTGCTCCATGCTATATTATCTACTGTTTTGGGCAATATTGGGATTTACTATCCACTTTTATATTATTTTTGGGACTAACCTATTAACCGGAGGCCCAGCCCAGATTTGCTCTTTTATGCCTATTTTAGTGTTTCGAAGAAAAGGAATATCAAACGGAGTCAAAACGGAACGAAATCAACTGGAGAAGTTATTTTTGGAAGGAAAGCCACCGGATAGACTTGGACTCTACGTCAGGAGATACGGGAGGTGCTCACGAGGGTGGGGGGCGCGCCCACCCCCCTAGGGCGCGCCCCCTGCCTCGTGGGGCCCCCGTAGCTCCACCGACGTACCCCCTGCACCCATATATACCTACGTATCGTAAAACTTCCAGAACAGAAGATAGATCGGGAGTTCCGCCGCCGCAAAACCTCCAGAGCCACCAAAAACCAATCGGGACCCTGTTCCGGCACCCTGCCGGAGGGGGAACCCTCACCGGTGGCCATCTTCATCATCCCGGCGATCTCCATGACGAGGAGGAGTAGTTCACCCTCGGGGCCGAGGGTATGTACCAGTAGCTATGTGTTTGATCTCTCTCTCTCTCGTGTTCTTGATTTGGCACGATCTTGATGTATCACGAGCTTTGCTATTATAGTTGGATCCTATGTTTCTTCTCCCCCTCTACTCTCTTGTAATGGATTGAGTTTTCCCTTTGAAGTAATCTTATCGGATTGAGTCTTTAAAGATTTGAGAACACTTGATGTATGTCTAGCCGTGCGTATCTGTGGTGACAATGGGATATCATGTGATTCACTTGATGTATGTTTTGGTGATCAACTTGCGAGTTCCGCCCATGAACCTATGCATAGGGGTTGGCTGCGTTTTCGTCGTGATTCTTGGTAGAAACTTCGGGGCACTCTTTGAGGTTCTATGTGTTGGTTGAATAGATGAATCTGAGATTGTGTGATGCATATCATATAATCATGCCCACGGATACTTGAGGTGACATTGGAGTATCTAGGTGACATTAGGGTTTTGGTTGATTTGTATCTTAAGGTGTTATTCTAGTACGAACTCTAGGCCTGTTTGTGACACTTATAGGAATAGCCCAACGGATTGATTGGAAAGAATAACTTTGAGGTGGTTTCGTACCCTACCATAATCTCTTCGTTTGTTCTCCGCTATTAGTGACTTTGGAGTGACTCTTTGTTGCATGTTGAGGGATAGTTATCTGATCCAATTATGTTATTATAGTTGAGAGAACTTGCACTAGTGAAAGTGTGAACCCTAGGCCTTGTTTCCTAGCATTGCAATACCGTTTACGCTGACTTTAACCACTTGCTACCTTGCTGTTTTTATATTTTTCAGATTACAAAAACCTTTATCTACCATCCATATTGCACCTGTATCACCATCTCTTCGCCGAACTTGTGCACCTATACAATTTACCATTGTATTGGGTGTGTTGGGGACACAAGAGACTCTTTGTTATTTGGTTGCAGGGTTGCTTGAGAGAGACCATCTTCGTCCTACGCCTCCTACGGATTGATAAACCTTAGGTCATCCACTTGAGGGAAATTTGCTACTGTCCTACAAACCTGTGCACTTGTAGGCCCAACAACGTCTACAAGGAGAAGGTTGCGTAGTAGACATCAACCCCAGATGGAGCATCCACCAGAGATTGAAGGATCGAGCATCTACAGGGTGCCGTTTGTGAGGGTGTCCTGCCAGAGCGAGCCGGTGGAGTCTTCGTCGACCGAACCCAACTGGAAGAGGAGAAAAGCAGTTGGCCCGACGACGCTTCCCGCCATCGTCTCCCTCGCCGTTCACATCGTCTCACGGGCGGCTGTCTCGCCGAGGAACAGGAGGGGCTGCCTGCAGCCCAATAGTCGGGCAGGTTGTGAATTGTCGGGGAGGAGCTTAGGGTTGTCAGTATTTGCAGGTTGTGAATTGTGTTTTGTGTTGTGTATTTTGAGAGTACTTCCAGGATATGAGTGTCTTTTGAATTTCAGATTTGCAGTATTGAGCATACGAAGTATTTTATGAATTCTAGAGATCTATTTTTAGCACTTAAAAAATGTAGTTTCATAGGAGTTTAAAAGTGCAGACAATGTGATTCTCAGAGAAGAAACTGCAAGTTTCAGTTTCAGATAAGAAATTGAAAGTTTAGTTTCAGATAAGAAACTGCAACTTTCAGAAGCAGAGCATTTATATTAACACGGCCTTTTCAAACAGGGATAACATCATGTTGGAAGTTTTATTCATGGTCGAAAATGGAACTACCAGCTAGTTAACATCATGTTGATCAACATTCATGCATAGCACATCTTCATATGATGCACAGTCAAAATGCCCACACAATGTCGAGTGTGCGAAACATAGAGAAAACGAGGGACGAAGTTTTGGCAAGTGTTGGACGTGGTTTTGGGCTGCCCCGTCTAGGCTTTCATTTTTAACATGCGCAGCCCACGACCTCGGATGGGAGGTCCATAGGCATGTTTGTATTTTCTTAGGGCCGTCATGTATCGACCGGCCTATGGACCTCCCATCCGAGGTTTTATTTTTGGCAGCCCAATTTATGTATTTTTTTGAAGAAAACACAGAGGCCTGTTCTATTTTTCTATATAATAAGAATAGGAACGGCAGGTCCAACTTATGTTTCCCTTCTAAATATATTACTCCCTCCGTCTAGGTGTGTAAGTCATCTTACGTTGTGTACCGCGACCAAGGCGGAGTGGAAAACAAGAAAACTTAATGTCTCTTTGCTAATTAATAGCATTTCATGCAATGAACTAACCACTGCATGTCATGTTTGGTAGTCTCAAGTCATTGAAAGCATGCACAGCCCACATCTCTTATTGGTTGATATGTCACAAAAGAAGAAATGAGGAGGGAGTTAATGTACCGTGCCTAAGTGTTTTGGGATTATTTGGTTTTCGTAAAGTGACTTACACACCTAGACGGAGGGAGTATATATATTTAAATTATTTTATATGTTGACTGTTTGGTTCACATAATTGGCAAATAGATAACCGCTCTCGCGATCCCCTTCGCCCCCGCCACCACCTCCACCCTCGCCGCCGCCCCCGCCACTACCTCCATCCTCGCCGCTGCCATAGATCTCGCCGCCACCCCGCCTCGACTCGGGCGCACCTGCCCCTCGGCAAGTCCTTTCCTTGGCGCCCCATGGAGTCGTCGTCCATATCCACAGGGGAATGGCTGGAAAACGGCAGATGTACAAGATGCATCTCCCACATGTCTACAAAGCCTTCCGCGGATGCTCCAGCCGCTCGACTCCGTCGGCCGGTGTTGCAGGAGACTTCGAGGGAGGAGATGGAGGAGGAGCGGCGATCTGGATCCGTGACGACGCTCTCTCCTGGACCCAGTGCACGCGCGAATGGAGGGAAGCAGAGGAGGAAGCTACGAGGGAGGAAGCCGAGGAGGGACTGAATCCGTTCTCTCACTCGCGCAGGTATGCTCGGATGTGCAAGGATCATGTGGATTGGGAGCTGCTGAATCTAGCCTTGCGGATCTACTTCGAAGGAGATTTCTCGGAGAAGCACAGGATGCCCCACCACAGTGAGCCGCTGATTGCGTTCGTTCGATGGGCGAAAGGAGAAGTGAATTCAGGAGATCCACGCCGTGCTGCGAGATGGGAATGCTTGACTGGACTCCTGCCCACCAGCATGCCACCGGAGCCGGAGCAGGTGGATCCCCTACCTTACCTCTCCCCCAAACCTGCAGAAGATTGAAATTAGGCTTGCAATCTGCTTCAATTGAGTTGTTTGGTGGTTATTTCTGCTTCCTGAGAGACAACATCTGGCTGGAGGATGAGAAGGAACCAGGAACTCTGATGAATTCCCCCTATCACAAGGGGGGGGAGCGCCGGTCGGGCAGTGGTATGGCCCACCTCGGCCCCAAATGGGGACACAATCTGGGCAAGCTCCTGTAATTGCCCAAGATCAATCTGCTGGTGGTTCTGACTCTCAGATCAGTGGGAAATCTCAAGGCAAGAATCAGCAAAAGAAGAGATGGGACATCCGTAAAACTGTTCCTGCCGCCTTGGGCCTTATGGCATACTACGAGGTGATCTGCTACAACTGTGGTGGGGAACCAGGGGCATCATTTGGATAAATGTGTCAAGCCCAAGAGTTGTTTTATCTGCAAAATGGTTACCCATAAAGTTGAGAATTGCCACATCGGAAGGAAAACCCACGATTACGCGGATATATTGGAAGTCTTTGCTCAGGATTATGTCCACCATTGATGTAATTTTTCTGTGATACGGAATTAGATAGTTTCTTTCCCCTTTCTAGTTGTAGAGCTCTGCCCAGATGTGGTAGTGACCACACTCCTTTGCTCTGGGACTCTGGTCTTAACCAAACTCCAAAGAGAAATAGTTTTAAATTTGAAAAGTGGTGGTTGCTTAGAGAAGATTTTACTAAGCTAGTCAGGAAAATCTGGAACGGGCCTACTGGGAGTAGCTGCCCCCTAGAAAATTGGCAGATCAAAATCAGGAGATTTAGAAGAACTACCAACGGGTGGAACTCCAATGAGGAAGCTAATCTTAGAAGATACAAAAGGCTTCTCCTCCTTGAGTTTGATTTTCTAGATATTAAGGCAGAAACCACTGACCTCTCTGAGGCTGAGACTAATAGATTAAACTTTGTCCATGGAAAGCTCAAGAAAATTTGGCTTCAAGAAGAAATCAAAGCCAAACAAAGGTCTAGAGATAGGAATATTAAGGAGGGTGATAGAAATACTGCTTACTTCCATGCAGTAGCTAACGGAGGAGGAGGAAAACCCTCATTCACTCCCTTGATGGCCCTAATGGCCTCATTCTTGAGGTAGATGAGATCTGAAAGTGGCTAGTGACTTCTACAAAGACCTGTTTAAGAAAGAAAACCCTTTTGGGTTCTCTCTACAAAACAATTTTTTCTCTGCTTCTGAAAAAGTCTCTCCTGGTGAAAATGAGCTGCTAGAAGCCCCTTTTTCAGAGACAGAGGTGAAGAAAGACATTTTTAGTTCTTATCCTGATGGGGCTCCTGGTCCTGATGGGATTCCCTTCTTGTTTTACCAGAATTTTTGGGACTTGGTGAAAATGATCTCTTAGATCTTTTCCAAGCCTTTCATAGAGGAGAGTTGGATCCAGCAACTTACTCATGGGGGGTCTGTTGGGGTCAAGTTAAATAACTGTGAAAGTGATTTTTTCCTTCTTGGTAAAGGGCCTTAGGCAAGGCGACCCCATCTCCCGCTTTTGTTTAATTTAGTAGTGGACGTTCTTACTAAAATCTTTGAGCAAAGGCTGGCGATCATAGTCTGATTGCAGGGCTCTGTCCTGAGGTCTGCCCTAGTGGCATCATCTGCTTCAATATGCAGATGATACCATCCTTTTCTTAGACAATGACTCCACACATGCTAGCAATCTGAATAATGTTCTAACCTGTTTTGAACAAGTCTCAGGCATGAGAATCAACTACTCTAAAAGTGAACTCATCCCTATCAACATGGATGATCAGGAGTTAGCTGACTTCCTCTCTATTCTAGTCTGTAATAAAGGTAACTTCCCCATTAAGTACCTAGGTATCCCTCTCCACTATGATAAACTAAGGAGAGAGGATATCCAACCCCTTCTGGATAAAATCATTAAAAGGATTGCTGGGTGGAGGGGCAAACTTCTCTCTTACAGAGGTAGATTGATCCTCATACAAGCTTGTTTGGCTAGCATTCCGATTATCTCCTATCCTTCTTCAAGTTCCCTAAATGGGCAGTGAACCTCATCAATTCTCGAGATGTCTCATTGCTTGTGGAATGATTTTGAGGGAAATAGGAAGCTACACCTTGCTAATTGGGCCCTAGTCTCTATGAAAAGATTTTGGAGGCACAGGCATACCTAACCTCCAAGAAATTAACATCTGTCTTCTAGGGTCTTGGATTAAAAGATTCTACGAGGAAGACACAGAAACCACAGGAAGCTTCTTATTGCCCATAAATACCTAGGAAATAAACCTAATATTTTTGTCCCTTCCTCCAACCCTAAGACCTCTAGATTACGGAAAGGATTAAAATCTATTATGCATCTTTGTGAAATTTGGCTGAGATGGAACTTAGGGGATGGGAGCGAACCAGGTTACGGAAGATACTTAGTTTGGCACATCCCCCCTAGCAGTCCAATTTTGGCCTATTTACTCTGTCTGCAATGAGCTTAACAAAAGTGTTAATGAAGTTTGGGACGGTCAAGGCCTAAAACTCTCTTTTGGAAGGAACTTTAGTGATAGTCTCATGGAACAATGGTTCCAGTTGGAGGAAATTGCCAAAAGCATTACCTTCTTTGCCGAGCCGGATGCTTACGATTTGGCAGCTGGACAATAAGGGGAAGTATTCCTCCAGCTCCCTCTATCATGTTATCAACTTTAGAGGGGTTCAACCCGTGTTTATCCTCTTTGTCTGAAATTGAGAGTTCCCCCTAGAATTCATGTATTTCTCTGGCTTCTCTCCAAAAACAAATTGATGACTAGGGGTAACCTTAGGAAGAGACACATCATCAAACCCCTTGATTGTGTTTACTGCTTGGAACAAGAGTCTTGTTCTCACCTATTTTTTGAATGTATAGTTGCTAAACATCTACGGGCCCACATTGAGGAATATTTCTCTAGTCGATTGGCTCATCCTTTGAATCAGTCGCCGGATTAAGATTGCTACCAAAAGTGCTCAGTTTAAACACTATTAGCTCAGTTGTCCTTTGGTGCCTCTGGAAATATAGAAATGCTATGATTTTCGGTAACACCTCCTGGATTTCCATTCCGCAGGTCTTGAGGTTGATCAGGGGAACATGGTGAGGCTGAGGCAAGTCTCTCCTCCGGATCGGACAAGGACAAGTTGATGAGCTTCGTGGAAACCCTAACAAGATCCCTCCAGAAACCGGTGGCGATCACTTGTGGCTGAACAAGGCTCGACCTGCTCTGGGGCTGGACCCATGGGCTCGTCTCAAGATCTCTGATGAAGATGATGGGCACCTGGCGCCGAAAAAGAGGGACATCCACCATGCTACGCCTTCCAGCCCGGTGTCTCCGCTTGCTTACTGGTCGCCGCAGGCTGACACGGCCCCTCGGCTGAAGACCATGAAGGCTTTGCTGGACCCTCCTTGTGTCATTTGAGTGCTCTATCTGCTCTGCCTTTGGCACCGCTGGGGTGATTTGTGTTATTCAGAGACCTTGTTCATCCACCCCCAGTTTGTAGCTTTTCTACCTTTGCTTTCGAACTGCTCTTTGAGCTGCTTTGTATCGAGAATATGTTGTGGTTTCGTTCTCGACAATGGAACAAGGAGATGCTCCGTTTTTCTAAAAAAATATTTTATATGTTATTATATATTATTTTTATTGTCATCATATATTTATGAGATACTTACATATGTAAGAAAACAATATCCCACATCTTATTAACTTATAAAAATAATTTCTTAACAAATAAAATCCTAGATTGTTTTGGCACAAAAAATCCTAGTGATTGTGTACAAAAGCTTGGTAAGATTTAAGGACGAATGTAATAATATCACTTATTATTTAAATATATTTATAACAAAATGCTCAGCCCTTTTTATTTTTTTTGATAACATTGTTGGCCCAACCCAACATTATAATTAGAATCGGCCCACAAAATGTTGTATTTAGAAAGTGCAAATGGCCTGTAATTTTTAGGAAATAAAATAAGCGGGCGCATGGACGCTACATTATTTGTTCACCCAGCCCAGCTAATGGCTGTAATTCAAAAAAAAGATCAAATTGACTGTAAATTCTACCGCGCAAAAAAAGACTGTAAATTCTGAAAAATGGGTTGAATACGTGATCAAATTGGCTGAAATGTGGGCCAATAGGTCGAAGCCAACGCAAGTCGTTGTCAATTTAGTCAACAAATGATTCTGACATGTTAGCCGTTGGATTTACATCCAACGACCGGCATCCATCTTCAATCTCTCGTCTTCTTCCTCCAGCCTTGGACCACCTCCGCCTCCTGCTAGCAGACTCGCTTAGCACGCTTTGCTATGAAGCGCTACTCCACCGTTGGCCAGGCGATCCCTCCACCCATCCACACCACCTGTTCTTCTCCACCGACTGTCGAACCACACCGCACTAGAACCAGTTAACCCTCGTACACCTCTCTGTTTGCGACTCTACTCCCGCGTCTTCCCATCTCCAGCTCGTTGCTGTCCGGGCCTCATCGCCATCCACCACCTTGGATGCGCTCGGCGTGGCATGGTCAATGTGGTCAACAAAGCGACAATCGGAAGTAGATTGTGCGTGGAGAGGTCGACAGCTGGGTCCACGGCCACACACAAGGAAATGCCTCCTTATTACACGCAAAATAATGATTCCTCCACGACATCCGGGACCCACGGAAGGGCCTCTCGTATTTAGCGAAAAAACGCATGCCCTCACCGACATGTCGGACCCACCAGCTATCTTCGCACGCAAGGAAGTGCCTCCTTATTACGCATAAAAAAATGAATACTCCCCCTGCCAGCTGGAACCCAGCATAGTGGGAGGCTGACTTGTGGGCCTACCAAGTTGACGGGGATGGAGGGCTTTGTCAACTTAGTCATTATGAATGATTCTAGCTCCTCACATCAGACGATGTTCATCCAACGGCCGTAGTGCTTCTTCAACCTCTGGTCTTCTTGCTCCAGCCGCTCAAACCAGCGCCGGTCGTGCCGCGTGCTCCTGCCTCCCGTGGCCGGCTGTGATGCCGCAGAGGCCTCACCGCCTCCTACTACTCCCACCGCTGGCCAGGCCATCCCTCTACTCACCCACACCCCCTATTATTCTGCAGCGACGGCAGCCTCACCCTCGTACTCCTCTTCGCGTGGGTATCCACTGCTGCGTCTTCCCCGGCTCTGAGTCGTCCCCTTCCTAGGCCTCGCCGTCGTCCACCGTCGTGGTGCTCTCAGTGCGGCGTGGTCAACGTGGTCAAGGAACGACTTCCATCGGACGTGGATCAGACGTGGAGAGGCTGACAGCTGGGTCCACGGCCGCAACGAAGGAAGTGCCTCCTTATTACGCCGCAAAATAATGATTCCTCCACGGCAGCGGGGACCCACCAGACGGGCCACCCGTATTTCGCCGAAAAATCGTTTCCCCTGACTGCGGGGCCCGACAACTACATCTTCGCACGCAAGGAAGTGCGTCCGCAAAAAACGATTCACCCTCCCGATTGCTGGGACCTACCAGCTACATCTTCGCACGCGAAAGGAAGTGCGTCGCGCCAAAAAATTATGATTCGCCCCTCTGACTGCTGGGACCCACCAGCTACATTTTCGCACGCAAGGAAGTGCCTGACAGTCAGGACCCACCTGGTCGAAGCGTACGTAGCATTGTCATTCTGGTCGCGAACATGTACGTACATACTGGTCGTTCTAGAGGCGCGCACGTGTCGTAGTAGAGGCGCGCACGTAGCATGTACACGTACGTACAGCGGCGAGTGTGCAAGAAAGAAAATCTGACCATGTCACGTACATACGGGCAGGGTCTCGAACGCCTACTCGCGCATACGTACATGGCTGGGTCGAAACGGAGAAATAGCGTCGTCTTCGTGTTCATGGGGAGGCAACGGAATGCGTCGTGTTCATGGGGAGGCAACGGAATGCGTTGTGTTCATCGGGAGGCAATGGAACGCGTGGGAGCCAACCGGCTTGGACGGAATAGGCGATGGAAACGAGGCCTGGTATACCGCAGAATGGAGGAAACGGCCTTGTGTTCGACCGGCCACGTCCGGAACAGGGTCCTGTTGATCGGGAGGGGTGTGGCGTACCGCAAAACAGAGGAAATGGACCTCCTACGGTCGAAACGGGGGTCCTGTTGATCGGGAGGGGTGTGGCGTACTGCAAAATGGAGAAATGGACCTCCCTACGGTCGAAACGGGAGTCTGTTGATCGGGAGGGTGTGGCATACCGCAAAACGGACAAAACGGACTTGTGTTGGGCGCCACGGTCAAACGGGGTCCTGTTCATCGGGAGGGTGTGGCGTGCCAAAAGCAGGACTCCACGGGATACTATTCATCTCCACCGTCGACCTCCTCCAGCCTCCACGGGCTACCATCGACCTCCTCCAGCCTCCACGGGCTCCTGTTCATCCAGCCTCCACCGCGCGCTACTCCACCGGCTACTGTTCAACCACCCCTCCACGGGCACCCCTCCACCGTCTACTGTTCATCCAGCCCTCCACACCACGGGGTCCTGTTCAACCACCCCTCCACGGCCACCCCTCCACCGTCTACTGTTCATCCAGCCCTCCACACCACGGGGTCCTGTTCATCCAGACGCAACGCCACCGGCCATCGCTCATCCAACCCCCATAGCGCTCACTTTGTTCATCCAATCGATCGGCCCGATTAGCGGCGATAGTGAAGGAATCGCTCGTCGGGTTCGATTAACAGCCATCGATCGATCGCTCGGGTTCGATAACGTAGCCTCTGATTGCAATATTTCGGGTTGATTAGAGCCCAACGCCTCGCTTCGGAGTTCGATGAGCCAACGCCTACGCTTGCGCATGCAGCGTCACGTAATGCGAGAAAAGCATCGCATTTCGGCCTCGACCTCCCATTATGGCGGCAACTCCCGAAATTTTCCTCCCCCTCGCTTCTACCACGGTTTTTTCCATCATGGATGGCCCAAAGAATGTCATGCAGCTGCGTCTCCGGCCCGCCCAGGACGAAAAGCCCATTTTCTGGCATCATTTTTTGTCATAGAAGTAGGAGCTCACCACATCTATGATGATACCGGGTTTTGTCACAATTATTGTCATAGAAGTGTCATATGTATGGCAGAAAAAAATTTCGTTCGGCCCAAAATGTCACGGATGTGTCTTTTTTTTGTAGTGCCGCGCCGCACCCGCGGTCGCCGTGCGATGGCAGCACGCACTGTTGCTCTCGGAATCCACGCCGAGGATTCTTCGCGCGAGCTTGTGCTATGGGCGCCGATGCCCCCAAGCTCTTGGATCCGCTTCCCGCGGTTCTTCTCCGACGTGATGCCGCCTCAGGGGCCCCTCGAGCCCTGGTTGCAGCACGCTGACTGCGATGCTCTGGCGACCGGAGCAGAGGTGGAAGCGGTCCCGACCGGCAAGATCTTCATGACCCGTGCCTGGGGCGAGGTCGCACGGGTCTGCCATGCGAGGGGCGCCCTCGCGATCCTCTTCGAGTATGACGGTGCCGCCACGCTTTTCTTCAAGGTCTTCAACGCGGAGGGCCGCCGCTTGGAGTGTTGCCCTGGAGGGGAGCGCCGGGATGACGCGCGCTCCGATCGTGGCTACTCCAGCAGCGACCGGCAGGGAGTTCAGCGGTTCTCTGAGCTCTACGAGACTCGAGACGGCGGCGACAACTACGTGCCCCGAGCTCTCATGGCGGGCTCGGAGCAAAAAGGCTGCGGCGTCCAGCCGCGCCTTGCCCATGTCTGAGATGGGGTTGGCGCCGGCCTCCCGCAGCCCACTGTTTATGATGGCGTTTGCCGCGGGAGGGTGTAGATAGTATTCCCCTAGGTTCTCATCTCTTGTTCCCTACGAGGAACCAAGAAGTGCCCCGTGGGGGCGTGTAAGGGTCTGTGATGTCTTTCGTGTATATCTTCCTTGTTATGAAAACCTGCGAACGCATGTCCTGTTGAGGCTCGGCCTCCCCTTTCCAACCTCACGGTAGCTTGTTGCTCTACGCTGACAGGTCCCGGTCCCCAGGCAGGCTGCAGCCGTCGCTGGTATGCTAGGTCGCGTGCCGTGGTCATGGCCAGGAGGTGAGAGGCCCAAGGTCCAGTAAGAGCCCTTGAGGCGCGATGCTCAGGAGGTCCCCTTTAGCGCTCAAGCAGCTATGGTAAGGCAAGAAAGGGTGGCGACGTGGCTGCAACAGGGCTGCGGTGAGCATAAACCCTAGGCTCCAACAATAAGTTAACCCGAGCGCGGGACTTATCTCGATGGTTTGGGGCCGAGTCCTTGTGATGCGCCAGGCCCGTGCGCAAGCTTCTGCAGCATAGCTAGGTCGGGCCCGTACGAGCCTCCCTTTTTGCATGTTCTCCTTAGTGCTCTATGTCCTCAGGTCCCGGCCCTCGAGCGAGCTCAGCCACCGCTGGTATTCCAGGTCGCGATGCCGGGTCAAGGCCAGGGGGTGAGGGCTGGAGAGCCAGTAAGAGCTCCTGAGTCGTGATGCTCAGGAGCCCTCCTTTTAATGCGCAAGCGGATGGCACGGGAAAAGAGGAAGCTCGCAGTGCCACCTGCTATCCTCCTCATGAGATCCCTGCGAACCAGCATAAGGAGAAACATGGTTGGCCGTTATGGTTGCCAGCCTGTCGTTGGTTGCTCCGCGAGGAAATGAAGGCACTGAGGGCCTGGTGAGGTGACGTGCGCGGGGCGTGCCGCGAGCCAGAGCTCGACCGCTTATGTTTGTCGACATGGCAGGGGCGGACCCATGCACCAGCGTCGTGCCAGTGTGAGTAGCCCCCGTGGGAGGTGATAGTCGAGCAGGCGACAGTCATGGATGGGTTAAGCATGGAGAACAAATCAGCTTGGGTAAATGCAGAAAGATACATGCCACTGGGTCAGGCCCGAGCGGCTTGGGGATGATGCAGCCCGAGGGGCGCTCCCAGCAAGGTAAGCTAAAAACATACGCAAAAGGGATACATGCCATAGGGATGGACCCACGCGGCCTGGGAATGATGCAGCCCGGGGGCGCTCCCAGCTGAATGAACTTGGAAAATGTCACCTGCTTCTGTTGATGAAGGGTTGTCGGGGCAGTTGAAGGTACGCGGTGAGGGGATTGCTCTTCACGAGCCACCGGGGCCCTGAACCTCGGGAGGCTCTGGGGGCTCAGGTGGTTCCCTGAGGACCGTCTCCATCTCTGTCAGGACGGCGTGGTGCCTGGCCTCCTGAGCCGGCAGGACACGCCACAGGTTGTGCTGATAAGCTGACGACACGCTCGGCAGGCCGAAGGGCATGCAAACGTAGCTGTGTGGGGGACCCTCACAACGGCCCACGCGCGAAGGCCAAAAAAGCTCCTGAGAAGCGGCCCTGTTGAGCCCTGGGACGTTGATGCATACACGCAGCCCGACATCCTCGCCTGGATGGGGAGCTGCGCCTCGTGAGCGGCGGTCACCGCGTATGGCCCTTGCGTCTTGCAGTTCCTGAGTGGTCTCAGTGATGAACTCCTGAGCGGTGGGCGCTCCTTGCCTGTGTCCTCTGAGGGAAGCGTGTGCCTTGAAGCACGCCTCCAAGTGGTGCCCGGCGCCTCGGCGTGATGTTGGCCAGGTTTGAGGCCCTCTAGAAGAGAGCCCTCGGCCCTGTCCGAGGAGGGCGCCGGGCGCGCCTTCTTATGCGATGGAGGGAGGCGCCCCTGGAGCGGGTGCTGATCTTGACGAGGTTCCAGGCGCGACGCAGCTGCTTCTTCTTCTTGGGATGGCTTCCGGAGTGCCATCGCCCTGGCTGTCGGGGTCGACGATTACTGCAGCTTGAAAGGCACGCTCGAGGGAGCACACCGCGTCTCTTTCTTCGCATGGGACCGTGATGATTTCGCCGCTTCCCGGCATCTTGAGGACATTGTAGCCGTGGTGTGCTACCGCCATGAACTTGGCCATGGCTGGATACCCTACGATGGCGTTGTATGGCAGACGTATGTGCGCGACGTCGAAGTCGATGAGCTCGGTGCGGTAGTTCTTGTGTTCCTCGAAGGTGACAGGGAGGCGGACCTGCCCTATCGGTGTGGTGGAACCGCTACCACCTCCGAGAAAGGCTTGGTAGGCTGAAGCTTGTCATATGGCACCTGGAGGTTGTCGAACGTGTCAACGGATAGGACATTGAGCCCTGCGCCGCCGTCGATGAGGGTCTTGGTAACTTGCACATTGCTAATGACCGGTGAACAAAGCATCGGGAGGGCGCCAGCGGTGGCTGCGCACTTGAGCTGATCTGCCGAGTTGAAGGTGATGGCGCACAGGGACCACCTGAGCGGGCGTGCGGCCTCTAGCTTTGGGAGGACTGCTTTCACTTCACGAGCAAACTGTTTGAAGGTGCGCTGCGAGGCTGGGGCCTGGGCTCCGCCAAACATGCAGGCGATAGCGCGCGGCTCCTAGAAGCCCCCAGCCCCCTCGTCCTGATGGTGGTCGTCATTCCTTCTTGGTGGTGGCGGCGTGGCGAAGACCGACGCTTTCACGAGACGATCCTCACGAGGCTGGTCCCTCAGGCACCCTCGCGAGGATGATCCTACCAGCGTCCTCACGAGGCCATCGCGCCACTCTGGCGCGGGGCCACTTGATCGTCCCAGCCGCCTCCACGTCCTCCTCCCGGCTATAGCCCCGGCTTGCGAGGCGTCGGCCAGCG
The DNA here is from genome assembly GCA_021605145.1 of Aegilops bicornis. NCBI lineage: Eukaryota > Viridiplantae > Streptophyta > Magnoliopsida > Poales > Poaceae > Aegilops > Aegilops bicornis. The sequence continues at coordinate 1,862,371 of JAHIAL010000034.1, read as the reverse complement.
ATCGCCCTTCGTGAATGGCTCGAGCTCTTGGCGATGGCCGGTGTTGTGGGTGTTCGGGTTGTGAAAGGTGCAGAACGGTCGGCTGCTCTTGGATCGCTCGGGCTGGTCTCTGTCGCGCTTGATGTCTGGTTCTGCTGCAAGCACGGCTACTCCCTTGCGCTTCACGTCCTTAGCCTTGGCTTTTTTCTCCTCCGGGTCGGGCAGCTCGAGGATTCGGAGAGGCGCCCTTCCTCGGCTCTTGCGCACTTGGTCGCCAGTTGAATAGCTCCTGAGATGTGCACTGACTCCTCGTGGATAAGCGAGCTCTTCCTTCATCTTGCCAGCGCATGGACGCCATCAGAGAATGCGGAGATGATGGCTTCGTCCATCACCTTGGGGATCTTGAGACAAATGTGGTTGAAGCGCTGGATGAACTTCTGGAGGGTCTCCCCTGGTTGTTGCTTGACGCGGCGTAGGTCGCGAGTGCCCTGGAAGTTGGCGACGAAGCGGTCGCGCATCTCTTCCTAGGAGGAGATCGAGCCTGGAGGCGGGTTCAGGAGCCACGAACGGGCGCCATCTTTGAGTGCCATAGGGAACCAGTTCGCCATGACTTTCTCATCACCGTTGGTCGCCTCGATGCTCAGCTCGTAGAGCTGCAAGAACTCCGCGGGGTCTGGGGTGCCGTCGTAGCGAGGAGGCAGATCCTGCTTGAACTTGCCCGGCCAGGTGACGCTACACAGCTTGGGGGTGAAGGCGCGGCAGCCGGCCGTGGTCGCCGAGGCCCGTCTTGGAGGTGGAGCTTGGTCTTGACGCCCACGTGCCGCCACAGCAAGCGGCGTGGGGTCCTGCTGCGGCGGACGATCCTGGCGCGACGGCGCGAGGAGCGGCGGAGGGACTTCTTGACAGCTTCTTTCTTCGCGCGCGGGCATGGGATGCGGTGGGTCGCATCATGGGGCCGCGCGCCTTGGCGCCAGAGCGCCGTCTTGGGGCTGAGGTGGTGGAGGTGCTCCGTTAGCTACGTCGCTCGTAGCTGGCGGAGGGTGAGGCGGAGAGGGACGGCGCCATGGAACCCTTGCGGCGCGGACGAGCTCGGCGATGCGGTCGAGCCAGTCCTCGTAGAGGTCGTCGACCGGGCGGTAGCGCAGGAGCTCGTGCACCATGAGGAGTGTGGCCTGTGCGTCCAGGAGCACGACAAGCATGGGATGAGGAGCCGGTCGGGGTCAGTGATGGAGTGGCGGTGCGGCCGTCCCGCCGCACCGAGGGGTGTAGTGAGGACGCTTCCTGCTCGTTCCCGCCGGGCGGTGGCAGCGTTGGCGGCAGGAGGCGAGGAACGATGAGGTAACCCATCGGCAGAGGGCCATCGGCGGCAGCAGGTGGCTAAGGCAGCCCGGCGCTCAGCCTGGCTGCAACCGAGAATCCGCCATGGAGGCGGCAGAGCAAGCTGGGCGCGAGCAGCGGAAAGGAAGCTACTGGCGCACCCCTACCGCACGCCAAATGTCGAGATCACGGGTTCCGGCAAAACCCTCAAGGTTCGAACAACAGGAGCGCAGCGGAGATTTCCTTCCTACCGATCTACGCCCTAGCTCGCTAAGGTCTCGCGGACGAACTCGGCGAACTCACAACACAGAGACACAAGATATATACTAGTTCAGGCCACCGTTGTGGTGTAATACCCTGCTCCAGTGTGGTGGTGGTGGATTGCCTCTCGGGCTGATGATGAACAGTACAAGGGGAAGAACAGCCTCCTGAGGTTGATGTGTTCTTGTGCTCAGCGAGCTTGTGGATGTGAGGATGGGTGGTCAGATGCCTCTACTGTGGTGGCTAGTCCTACTTATATAGGCCCTAGTCCTCTCCCCAAATATTGAGCGGGAAGGGAGCCAACAACGACCAATTTGAAAGGGGACAACTAGTACATCTTATCCTGGCAAGAGCGGTCTTCGCCTGCGAAAGGCTCTGGTGGTGACGCCGTCTTGGGCTCCATGGTGACCTCCGTCCCGCCGTCCTGCTGGTCTTGGCCTCGCTGCACTGATATGGAAACCTTTGCTTGATGCCTTGGTACTCCGCGCCTGCGCTTGCCTCCTTAGCACCAAAGAGGAAACAAGGGCACTGGCACATTGTGGCGGGCGCGATCTTGATCGTCATGGCTCATGTCACGAGAGCCTCACGAGGTTTGCCCTGCCTTGATTTCTCCGCTCCTTGCGAGGCAGCCTAGTGAGGCCGCTCCCGAGGAGGTCTTGCATCGTCCGCCTCACGAGGCTTGGCCCCTCGCGAGGGTCTTGGATGCCTTGTCGATGAAGATGGGCCGTACAGGCCTGCAGCACAGCCACGCCGCGGGCCGCGGGCAGGCAAGTCTGGGGACCCCCGTTCCCAGGACGCCGACAAACATTACATGCATGATTTGGCTAATAAGCAGGAGAAACTTACCACGAGGAGCTCGTATAGGGCCTAGTGAGACACGTCGTTCCGGTTCCTCTCCTCCTCCAGCATCCTAGCCGTCCTCTGCTCCATCTCGGTCTCCCTCACCTTGGCCTGCCTGTTTGCCTCCGCCAGAAGCTCCTGGGCCCTAGCCTCGATGGCGAGGTCCACTGGCCGTGGTCGAGGCGGTATGTTAGGAGGAGACCTCGCGTGGCACTTCTTGATCTCCCTGAGACTTCTAGGACAACATATCAGTCCATCCCCAATGGCTGACGAGCCATGTTTCCTCCCCTCACCAGATAGCATCACGAGCTCTATATCAAAAGGACTCTGGCTCGGGTTGAAGTCATCCCCTTTCATCGCCTTCCCCCAGTCTCTGTACCTCACGAGCTTGTTGTGCGAGGGGATGTTGGTGAAGTTCTCTGGATGATCGAGGTCATCCTCAGAGAATGCCTTGGCCTTCTTGAACGGGGCCATATGGGCCATGGCATAGAGGTCGTACAGCGGTGGCACTTCCTTCTTGTTGTGTTTCGCCTAAAAGAGAGGAACAACATACTAGTTAAGGGCTGAAGCTAGCATGAAGAATGAAATTGCATGAATCATTAAGGGCTAGAACCACATACCCAGTGATCCCCATACTCAAACAGGTTGGAGCTCCCTTGATGGTGTGGCACACCTCGCATTTGGGAACGCTTATCCCTGGCCTTGTTGTGTTGGGCTAGCCATTGGGGAGAGCACCACTCATCCACCAACACCTCCCAACAGTCCATCATATCCGCACACCATCTCGGGGGCACCTACGTTTGGCAAAGAGAAATTTCAGTGCTACGCCTACGAATGAAATCAAGATAACTAAGTACAAGGCCTTAAGAATAGGTAATTACCTTCATGTACTTCTCCTTACTTAGATACTTGCCGCAGCACTTCTTCTTGGCCCTCCTAATGTTATTCGAGGCGTAGTAGTCTCGAACAGCCTACACCCTAGCCTCATGCCGTAAGTTCTGAAGTAGGCGCTTGCACTCGGCTTGGAGAACCCTAGCCGCCTCCTCCTGTGTTCCTCAGCAACCCTGTAGAAGGTCTTCAATCAAACAAGACAACACTGATTAGTACAATCACTAGGTAATGTTGATTTTTAATTCTGTAAAGTAGAAATTACCCAAAACTGCCGCCTCACAATGTCGGCCACCGTCTCGCACACGACACCGTCGACCCTCTCCTCTGGCTGGGCCGGGGCAGCCACGTACAGCTCCCAGCTCATTGCTAGTCAGGAGCTGACCCTCACTGGCAACGCGTGACCCACCAGGAAGTGGTGCTCGACTAGAGTACCAAGGACCTGGTTGGGCTCATGGACACCATCGGGGTGTATCCAACCCCTGAAGTATGACATGTCAACACATTAGATATTAATTTGAAGAAACATGAAGGACAAAGGTTAAAACAGAGTAAATGCACTTACTTCTCCCCATTAGGCTGAATCAACCACCTCTGATCGCGGGTCGCCGGCACGGCCGGGAGCTTCGTACCACCACGCTAGTAGACCTTCTTGCCCTGCTCAACCAGCTCGCCATCGCTAAAACTATTGTTAGACCAGGTCTCCTCGCCATCAGCATGGCCACTAGTCTCCTGAGTCACCTGGGACGAAGACTCTAGGACCGGAGTCTCGTGGGATGAAGACTCTGGGCCCGAGTCTCTTGGGATGAAGGCTCGGCGACACGAGGCTTGTCAGCTCGAGGCTCGTGGACCGGAGTCCGAGACGGGTCCATGTCTAACGGCTCCACCTGAGACAGAGCACTCCGGTGGTCCGAAGAATCAGCTTCGGGTGGCGGCGAGGAATGCACAACAACCTTCCTACCTCTCCTGCCGTCACGTCCACCTCTAGATCCCCTCTTTGTCTTCCCGCGACCTCTCCTGGCCGAAGAAGAAGGGTCTGCCGATGTCGCCATGCTGTCTACGAGCGCACTACGAAGCTGCTGGGGTGGAATATAGCCACCCTCCCAGCACGCGCCGAGGAAGAAGGAGGCTCGGAGCTCTCTCGGCCCACGCCCACCATCTGTCAACACCTGCAATGACAAAGAGTAAATGAAATTAGTACAACATAAACATAATAAAAAATTGGTGGGTGAAAACAACACTGTCGGTGTCAAAACCGGCGGATCTCAGGTAGGGGGTCTCGAACTGTGCGTCTAGGCGGATGGTAATAGGAGACAAGGGACACGATGTTTTTACCCAGGTTCGGGCCCTCTCGATGGAGGTAAAACCCTACTCCTGCTTGATTAATATTGATGATATGGGTTGTACAAGAGTAGATCTACCACAAGATCGTAGAGGCTAAACCCTAGAAGCTAGCCTATGGTCTGATTGTTGTTCGTCCTCACGGACTAAAACCCTCCGGGTTTTATATAGACACGGAGAGGGTTAGGGTTACACATAGTCGGTTACAAGGGAAGGAGATCTACATATCCGCATTCACCAAGCTTGCCTTCCACGCCAAGGGAAGTCCCATCCGGACACGGGACGAAGTCTTCAATCTTGTATCTTCATAGTCCGTGAGTCCGCCAAAGGTCATAGTCCGCCATCCGGACACCCCTAATCCAGGACTCCCTCGGTAGCCCTGAACCAGGCTTCAATGGCCAGCACGAGTCCGGCGCGCAGTTTGTCTTCTGCATTGCAAGGCGGGTTCCTCCTCCGAATACTTCATAGAAGATTTTGAACACAAGGATAGTGTCCGGCTCTGCAAAATAATTGCCACATAACACCGCAGAGAGAATAATATTACACAAATCCAATCTGCTGACGTATTCCGCAGCGTGTCATCACACCACGGCCAAGCCTTTATTCAATCGTTTTCTTGTCCCCACCTGAGCGTTCAATGAGGCGGTTTCCTTTGCACGTCTTGTCAAAGCGTAGATCGTGTCCCTTATTCCGGATTCTCATCAATACGGACGTGGGTAACCCAATCGCGCTTTGTTAGCACGTCTCCTCTATCGAAGGCGAGTCCCCAAACGGTCACGCGGGAGGGCTCCTGGTATTCAACCTCTTTATAAAGAGACCAAGGCTCTACTCCTTTCTTTCAATCTCAATCGAGTCTGCCCCTCGCCTCGGTTCCAACACCCAAAGCTCCAGATTTAGGCGCCGGACCTTCGATGATGTTGGCTCCGACCTTCAAGGTCGGTGGATGCCTTCCTCCATTACGGAAGAAGACGTGCTAAAGCTGAGAGATGCCAGTATTTAACCGGCGAAATCTCGTGACAGGCAGCCTGCTCAAGGGCAAGTTATTCCACTCCCAAGCCCTGGTGAGAGCATGGTGTTCGCGTCTCACTTCCTTCGGGGTTAGGCTTCCCGACGGACCCCTTCGTGAGGGCTCATGTTTTATTATGGGTTAGAATTTCACGACTTGGATCCGAGTCCATCCTCCACATCTCATCATTCATCGTCAGTATGCGAAGCCTTCCTCCGCATTACCCCTCACTTCGGATTGTGGCTCAAGACCTTCAAAGTAGAGCCGAAGAAGATGATCAAGGGCTGACAAGCGGAGTCTGAGAGGGGCTGTTATAAGCAAGAATGCTGACGCGCTCCATGGCCCGAGGGCTCTTTCAAGAGGAGTTTAGCTTATGGCAGCGAGTGGTTTTATATCATAGTGCCCAGGGGCACCAAGTGGAGTGGCGCCTCCTGTCTTTCATTGGGTCCTCCCCCACGGGCGTCATGGGTCAATAAAGAGGGCTCGACTGGGGCCGTCCAAGGACGTGCCCTTGTTGCAGGGCCACATTCAACATCTCCTGGAAAGAGACATCAACCTGGCGTAGTGGCGCAGGTCATGTTGATTTGCCGCACTTTGCCCTGCAAACGCCGCCCCCTCCGCCTGTGGTAGTTTAATCCGGAGGGACCACGAGCTCTCCAACACATTACGGGCATGACGCCCATGGAGATGCATGAATTGTTCTTCGGATCACGAGCAGTGTGTCCAGACTTGACCGAGGATGCAGGTCTAAGCTGCAATCGCCCGAATACTCAAGTAAGTAGCCATGTACCTGGACACGCTATCCGTATATTCGTCTTAAAATTGCCCTTAAAGGAGTTGTCCCTTTAAACAGGAGTGGATAGCGAAAGCAAAGCTGATCAGGTGTCTGGCCCCCCTCCCCGAGACCACGCCGGATCCCATGTTAACCAGGATGCTGGACGTTGCGCCCTTGGAAGAAGGCGAAGTGGGGAACAAGGAAGCTACCGTCTCCTCGAAGGAGGCTATCCGGAAAGGAGGGATCGAGAATCCCTCCATCCAGGGAAAGAAGAGGACCGCCTCTGAAGACCCGGAGACCATGGTCTCAAAGCGAGGGAAGATATCTTCGTCAGAGGGTCCTGCACCGGGAAGTGCCTCGGCCAAGACTGTGCCCTCTCAAGGGATCAGCCCTCCAAATGAGCCCTAAGTAGAGAGGGAGTTTCCAAATAAGAGACATCCCTATTTTATTCCTTTAGAAAGACAACTGAATTTTTACCTTGTAGTTTGGATCTCCGCCTTCGCCATGTGAGCTCATCTTGAGGATCTTTGTCCGGAGATGATGGAGAGCGGAACGCCCCTCCTGCCCGTGCATCAGCTTGGCAGGCGGGCGACCCTGAGGTGTCGTCGCAGAGGGTTTCTCCGGATCCGGCAGGGCCGGAAAGCAGCCGTACGACTCCCTAGAGCCCTCCGTGCCAGACCTTTGAAAAAGGCCATCAAACGAGTCCATCACCGTCCGGTGCATGGTCGGAGGATTTGAAGGATCTGCTCGGCGAGCGTCTATCTCAGAAGAACATCGTGCATTGGTGATAGACAGGATTTCATCCGCGGAGAGCGGGTTGCACGAGGCCGTCGGGAGTTTACTGACAGGTTTTGAGGTACGTGAAATGATGTACCTTTGGATGGTTCCGCATATAAAAAGATGCGCCTTGTATAGATAGTAGCCCCTGAGACTCGGTGCGTTGTAGAAGATGATAGCGCGTCGAGGATCATAATCCCAGGTATAACATGTCGCTCTTCCTATGTAGGTGGCGAAGTGTCCGACGGCACGCCGGACTGATGAATTTGCCGAGCTAAAGCGGCAACTTGACGTGGCGGATGCCGACATCGCGCTTGTCAACAAGCGGTTGGACGAGTCGCATAAGGTATGAAATATTCTCCGCGACACCGGTAAGGGGCTTGATGACCTTGCCTTACAACATGTATGCTTGATGCGTATGGTGCCGCTGCCATGGAGAACCTTCAGGCGGAACTCGCCCGAGCCAAGGAGCAGGCCAGAAAAAGTGATGCGGCTGCCTTGAAGGCAGCCGAAGAGCTGAAAGCCGAACAGGCTGCTCACTGCCGAAGCAGAAAGGAAATGGCCGAGATGGCGGTGAAGTTGAAGGATGCTGCCGACCGCTGCAAGCTTCTTGAAAAAGAAGATCGGGCGGAACAAAAGGACCTAGAGAAAGCCACTACCGAGGCCAAGGATGCTCACTCAGCATGAGAGCCATGAAGCAGGAGCTACGTCAGGCCGGAGATTTCGCGGCTGTGAAGCCCTTTATGCTGAGGTTGAAGTTCAGGGATCCTAAGTATGCTCTGTTGGACCAGCTGTGGAGTGCGGCGGATACTTATCTGGATTTGGTGGCTAGTGCGCGGACACGGCCGAACACTTGCCGGGATCAAAAGGATCACGAAGTGGAAAAGCTTTTGGTCGCAGATTCCACAATCCGGGCGCCCACTTCCATTATCCGGCGATTGTCCGAATGGGCGAACTGAATAGGTTATCCGGACTCGCCATGAAGGGAGTCGTGAGTCATCTGTGGCGGAGGGCCTCGAGCCGAAGAGTTATTTTGGTTTGCGCAGCAGTTCCTTGGTGCGGTGCCCCATATCAATGCAATGAAGAGGTCAGCATGCATAGAGGGTGCACGGATGGCTCTAGCCCGTGTCAAGACATACTGGGCGGAGATGAAGACCACCGACGTTGCATCCCAAGATTCGGACGGGAGCCGAATACCTGCCGAGCACTATTTTCAGGAAGTTCTGCAGGGCGCTCGTTTAATAGAGACGCAGTGCTCGAAGGACATCATGTTCGAATAACATGTATAATTGTAAGACAATGTTTTGATGGAATATAAAGGCTTTTTTATACTTGTGCCTGCAAGAATTAAAATACCTCTGTGCTTGACCGTTAATGTATATGTGTATATAACTTGAAAGATGGCAGTCTTGACTTCGGCCCCCTCACATATAATGCGGGGTGTTCGCAAAAGCGATTTTCACACTTGATCCAATGGCTTGGTCCTATAAAGGAGGTGATAGCGTGGCGAACTAGGCAACCGGACTATAATGATTTATCACTTTCACTTAGCCATAGGAGTTTGTGGTGGGGCTACTATATAGCCCCTAGGGGCACCGCTTTCGCCCGAATTTAGGCGCATGTGTGCCTGACCGAAAGCGACCCTTCGTTAATGCGGAGAATTCTAAAGATTCCGATGGGTCATCGAGTGGTTGACAGGTCTCACGCTACATCATGATGATCGGTTTGGCTTTCTCTCGAGGTGCTTTCGCTTGGCGAACCAAGGCACAATCGCAGATAGTTCTCCTGGTGCCGCCTTAGCCGATAGAGCGGAACGTAAAGGCAGCAAAACACAAGAGCCAAGCAAACCCAACATTTGACCAAAGACATGATTCGAGCTGATGCATATAAGGCCAAACTTCGCGACGCGAACACTCCCTAAAGGTATTCGGGTCTTTATGAAAGCGGGCTGAACAACGCCCTTATTAATAAGCCCCACTGTGTCCAGTGCCGCATAACGCCCTGACGTGGCCGATGCTAAGACGCCAGCCTCCACCTCGGTTATAGCAAGAAACCGGGGATGTGTATCAACAAGAGGCGATTAAAAAAGTTTACGCGAGGTCTTAACTGAAAAGAATCCCTTGCAGGTCCCTACCGCACGCGTCTGCGCTGTATCTCCGTTGTGCACGTATCCTGGAGGGCCGGGGAGTAGCACGGTGTTCATCTGTAAAGAGAGGAACTTAGTTGAAAAAGATCGTGCGAAAATGTACGTTACATTAAATAAACAAAATGCGCTTTTTTAAATGAATAAAACTGAGCTTTATTGTCTCTTGTTGTACATGATGCGGAGCCCCTTGAACGGGGCAAGCGGATAGTAAGCCCTCACGCGGACTCGTCTAGCCATGTCCGGGGTCCGAACGAATTTGTTTAGGTGCTTTGCCTAATGAGGCCGGTTTAGTGTGTGGTTGTTAATGCAGCCGCACAATCTTCCGTGCTCGAGTAACACTCGATATTTCCCTTTAATGAGATGATGCCTCGTGGACCGGGCATTTTAATTATAAGGGATGCATAATGCGATATTGCGTTGAAGCGGGCGAAAGCTTGGCGTCTCAAAGAGTGCTTGATAGCTGCTTGTAAATGGTACGATGTGGAAGGTTAGCTTTTCGGCGAGAAGTTGTCGGGTGAGCCGAACATAACTTCTACTGTGAGAGAGCCCGTACAATGGGCATCTGGGCTGGCGTCACCCTTGAAAGGAAGTGTTGCTTTAGCGAATTGTTGTTGGGTCTATCCCGGTTATGGATTGTGTCACGATATATCAGGTTTAAATCATCGCCGCCCATTAGGGACTTGTGTCAAGTGGAGTTCGCCAATTATCGGATCTAATACCAAGGCAGTCCAACCTGCGTTCCGGATACTTCTAGAGTAATCCCGATGGTTGAAGGTGATTGGTTTTAACAACTTGATTGGCGGGACTCCTCAGGATAGGCCGTGTGGTAGCGTATCTCTATAGGCGCCTCTATTTTCTCCTTTTTGTCACGTGAAGTGAATTTACTGCTTTTGACTTCTCGTGGGAAGTTCTTTTTTTCCGGTGCTTTCTGCTTGTGGGGTTCGTCATCGTCCTCACTTGGTGTGTCGAGCCCTTGTGTTGGGCGTTAGGTTTGCGGATTGCTTGAAGACCCAACAATCTCTGTGGGTATGGTTTGCGGTGCTTCCCGGAGTCTTGTGTATTTGACATATCTTGTCCAAGATTTTGTTTAAGTTAGCTAGCTCGTCCCTGTTATCTTTGGGGGGCAGCTTTTTCTGATTCTGCCGAGGGCTTTTGAATCCGGCGTTGACTGCCGTGCTCTTCGGGCTGTTTCCCTTGGTCCGGCGCTGGTCCTTGCTGCGTCGCGGTTTTCCGTTCCCATCCCTAACTTCGGATGTACTTGGGTCGCTGGTACTGCATCTTGCCAACCAGCTGTCCTCTCCTGCGCAAAAGCGGGTCATGAGGCTTGTTAGTGCGGCCATTGTTCTTGGCTTTTCTTGGCCGAGGTGTCTGGCGAGCCATTCGTCTCGGACGCTGTGTTTGAAAGCTGCTAAGGCTTCGGCGTCCGGACAGTCGACTATCTGGTTCTTTTTAGTAAGAAATCTGTTCCAGAGTTTCGGGCTGAATCTCGGGTTGTTGAGTTATGTGACTTAGATCATCTGCATCCTGGAGGTGGACATAAGTCCCTTGAAAATTTTCCCGAAAAGCATCCTCGAGCTCTTCCCAACTTCCGATGGTGTTTTCGGGAAGGCTTTTGAGCCAATGCCGGGCTGGCCCTTTGAGTTTGAGTGGTAAGTATTTTATGGCGTGGAGATCATCTCCTCTAGCCATGTGTATGTGGAGGATGTAATCCTCAATCTGCACTCAGTGGTCTGTTGTTCCATCGTATGCCTCTATGTTTACGGGCTTGAATCTTTGGAAATTCATGATCCAAAGCACCTCATCGGTGAGACATAGGGGGTGTGCGGTGCCCCTATATCTGGGCGTACTGTGATGTTCGGATATTTGATGTGTTGCATTGCTTGCTAGAGCTTGCTATCTTGGCCCATAGATAGATCTGGCTGGGCCATCATTTTGATGCGAATCCTTGTGCGGATCGCGTGCTCGCTGTGTGTGCGGCGTCCTTTGCTGCGACCGTCGGGCTATGGGATCGCTTTGTCCGACCGGGTGGCTTCCTTATTATTTTTGATTGCGGGGCTCTAAGGCCTCATCATCAATTCCGCAATAATTTTCGCCGGATAGCTCTTTGTGCGACGACCCAGCCGCCGATATTGTATCTCTGACGTGAGTACTTTGCTCCATCTAATTACGAGGTGCATCTTCCGCTATTTTGAGCTTCCGCTTCTGCTTTTTCAGGCTACGCGCAGTGGCGACGAGCCTTTTTTGGTGGTTCTTCTGCTCTAGCAATTTGTCTGGCGTGACGTTGTTCGGACTGCTGTCTTCACCGGGACGGGATGTTTATCCAAGTTGCCCTGTTCGGGCGGTTGCTCGATGGCATGTTCTTCGTCTGCCGGTTCGCCCTGCTCTATGGCCGGGTTTGTATGGTTGTTTTCTCTGTCGGTGGGGTTTGGAGCGGCGCCACGCCGCCGCTTTGATTGCTTTTAGAGGAACGGTCCCTCGTTCGTCCCTTGTTCCTCGTAAATGCGTTTCCTTTAGGTGTATCAACCATGTATACATTGTGAGATGGGGTGGTTGTCCGGTGGCCTATAGGCGCTGATTCCTATTCGCCTCCTACATCATCGCCGTCCATACCGCCGATGTCTTCGGAGTCGGGTTAAGCATGTCGGTTAAATCATCACAAAGGTGGCTACAAAGTGGGTGGTGGGTGGGCATTGAATTTCTTCGTCAGTCCGCATCCCAACCTTCACGACCATAGTCGGCCGGGCTCTCCGATAAAGAGAGAGACTTTAGTGAATTCAGAATGTCGCCGAAGGGCGAGTGTTGAAAAATGTCCACGGCGGTGAACTCCATTATCGGCGTCCAATCAGATTCGATTAGCAGGGCGCGGAAGGTTTGGAGTCCGGAAAGGAGTCTGGCACCTCGGAGTCACGAGCTTCGCAAAGGACAGGTATGGTGTTCGGCTCGATCGCCGTAGAGATTGCAGCCCCAGGCGGTGTGTCCAGCCACCCGTCCTCGAGATAGGCGATCGGCTCCGAGCTAAGGGTCGGGCGGACACTAGTGTGGCCTTCCGAGGACCTTTGCTCGGTGCAGAGCTAGATCATGCCCATCGAAAGCGATGTTGCGTGCTTGGCGTGGCTCGAACCCGTCGAAGATCAAGTCTCCGCGGACGTCGGCCGTGTAGTTCAAACTTCCAAATCTGACCTAATGGCCAGGGGCGTAGCTTTCAATCTGCTCCTGATGGCCAAGCGAATTGGCCCACAGTGCAAAGCCGCCGAATACGAAGATGCATCGGGGAGAAAAGTCTCACCCTGGACCGCGTCGTTGTTGATGATCGAAGGAGCCATCAGGCCTAAAGGTGACGACACAGAGGAGTTCTCAATGAAAGCACCAATGTCGGTGTCAAAACCGGCGGATCTCGGGTAGGGGGTCCCGAACTGGGCGTCTAGGCGGATGGTAACAGGAGACAAGGGACACGATGTTTTTACCCAGGTTCGGGCCCTCTCGATGGAGGTAAAACCCTACTCCTGCTTGATTAATATTGATGATATGGGTAGTACAAGAGTAGATCTACCACGAGATCCGAGAGGCTAAACCCTAGAAGCTAGCCTACGGTCTAATTGTTGTTCGTCCTACGGACTAAAACTCTCCGGTTTATATAGACACCGGAGAGGGTTAGGGTTACACAGAGTCGGTTACAAGGGAAGGAGATCTACATATCCGTACCGCCAAGCTTGCCTTCCACGCCAAGGAAAGTCCCATCCGGACACGGGACGAAGTCTTCAATCTTGTATCTTCATAGTCCAGGAGTCCGGCCAAAGGTCATAGTCCGGCCATCCGGACACCCCCTAATCCAGGACTCCCTCAAACACCAAAACCCCTTTTCTGATATTTCAAGCTTTTGGAATATTCACATAGGAAATATTCTCTATAAATTCCAAGAAAATTCTAGCATGTATGAAAATGCCATATTTGGTTATCTTGCCAAGTATCATCTCTTTGAGAACAAAATGACATCACCAAAACCCCTCAAACTACTTAACATAACTAACTTATAAACTAACCTAACTAACGTAGTCTAAAGATAACTAACGTAACTAACCTAGAAAATCAAACTAACCTAACTAACACCTTATACTTATTCTAAAGATAACTAAACTAACCTAGAAACTAACCTAACCTAGTCTAAAGATAACTAACCTAACCTAACTAACCTAGCTACCTAAACTAAACTAAATTAACCTAAAATAAACTCCTTTCCCCTTCGATCTTTTTTCTTCTTCTTCCTTCTTTTCCTTCTTCCTCTTGTCTTCTTTTTCTTCTTCATTTTCCTTATTTTCCTCTTCACTTCTACTTTTTCTTTTTTTTCTTATTAATATAAAAAACTAACCTAAAATCTAACCTACAATCTCCTAACCTAAAAATAGCTAACCTACAATATACAATCTACTAACCTAATTAAAGCAACTAAATCTACTAACCTAATTAAAGCAACTAAGTACTAACCTAAAGCAACTAAATCAACTAACCTAAATCAACTAACCTAAAGCAACTAAATCTATTAATTAACCTAAAACAACTAAATCAACTAACCTAAATCAACTAACCTAAAGCAACTAAATGTACTAACCTAAAGCAACTAAATCAACTGACCTAAATCAACTAATTAACCTAAAGCAACTAAATCTACTAACCTAAAGCAACTAAATCAACTAACCTAAATCAACAAACCTAAATCAACTATATCACCTAAAGCAACTAAATCAACTAAAACAGCAAGAAAAAAAAGGGCAGAACCTCACCAGGGGCGGATCGACGACGGGCTGCGGGCGGAGCTGGCTGGGCGGCGATGGCCTCGAAGGCCAATGGCGGGGCACCGGGACGGCAGGCGCCTCGAGGGCTCAAAAGGTGGGGGTCCGAGCATGGGGGCGGTAGGGGTCAAGGCAGCTCTGTGCAGGGGAGGGGAGAGAGAGAGAGGGGAGAGAAAGAGGATGGCGCGGCACGGCGCTAACCTTTTGATAGGTCAAATCTCTCGTAAATACGCTAGCAGACGGCAGAAAGCCTAGGTAGTGGGGTGGGGCCGGGGGGAACAGCCATTAGGTGGGGCACTTTCTTTGCCATCCGCTAGCTGACGGCAAAGAAAGTGGTCGTTAAGTTCTTCTCATTAGTGGGCCACCCACCCTCTTTGTCGTCGGCTAGCTGACGACAAAGCTTCTAAGCCGTCAGCTAGCAGACGGCAAAGAGCAGGCTGACGGAAAATATGTTCTTTGCCGTCAGTTTTCGTCAAGCCGATGGCAAAGACCCTCTTTGCCATCAGCTAGCTGACGGCAAAGCGCTGGCTGGCGGCAAAGATCCCTATTGTAGTAGTGTAAACTACAGTTCATACGGTGTCGTCTCAACAGATTTAGATAGTGCCCCATTTTAATGTGAATGCAACTCTCTCTAATGCATAATCCCAAAACTATAGTGGTAAATCGGTAAGAGACATCATAGATCGCACCATATCTAATAAAGTATGGTTACGACGTTCGGATACACCATTACGTTGTGGTGTTCTAGGTGGCGTGAGTTGTGAAACTATTCCACATTGTTTCAAATGAAGACCAAACTCATAACTCAAATATTCACCTCCATGATCAGATCGTAGAAACTTTATTTTCTTGTTACGATGATTTTCCACTTCACTCTGAAATTCTTTGAACTTTTCAAATGTTTCAGACTTATGTTTCATCAAGTAGATATACCCATATCCGCTCAAATCATCTGTGAAGGTTAGAAAATAACGATACCCGCCGTGAGCCTCAACACTCATTGGACCGCATACATCAGTATGTATTATTTCCAAAAAGTCAGTTGCTCGCCCCATTGTTCTGGAGAACGGAGTCTTAGTCATCTTGCCTATGAGGCATGGTTCGCAAGCATCAAGTGATTCATAATCAAGTGATTCCAAAAGCCCATCAGCATGGAGTTTCTTCATGTGCTTTACACCAATATGACCTAAACGGCAGTGCCACAAATAAGTTGCACTATCATTATTAACCTTGCATGTTTTGGCTTCAATATTATGAATATGTGTATCACTATGATCGAGATTCAATAAACCTTTTATATTAAGTGTATGACCATAGAAGGTTTTATTCATGTAAACAGAACAACAATTATTCTTTGACTTAAATGAATGATCGTATTGCAATAAACATGATCCAATCATATTCATGCTCAATGCAAACACCAAATAACATTTATTTTAGGTTTACCACTAACCCCGAAGGTAAAAGGAGTGTGCGATGGCGATCTTATCAACCTTGGAATCATTTCCAATGCACATCGTCACCTCGTCCTTAACTAGTCTTTGTTTATCTTACAACTCCTGTTTTCGTGTTCCTACTCTTAGCAACTGAACCTGTATCAAATACCGAGGGGTTGCTATAAAAACTAGTAAAGTACACATCAATAACATGTATATCAAATATAGCTTTGTTCACTTTGCCATCCTTCTTATCCACCAAGTATCTAGGGTAGTTCCACTTCCAGCGACCATTTCCTTTGCAGTAGAAGCACTCAGTTTCAGGCTTGGGTCTAGCTTTGGGTTTCTTCATGGGAGTGGCAACTTGCTTGCCATTCTTCTTGAAGTTCCCTTTCTTTTCCTTTGCCCTTTTACTTGAAACTAGTGGTCTTGTCAACCATCAACACTTGATGCTTTTCTTGATTTCTACCTTCGCGATTTAGCATCGCCAAGAGCTCGGGAATAGTTTTCGTCATCCCTTGCATATTATAGTTCATCACGAAGTTCTAGTAGCTTGGTGATAGAGACTAGAGAACACTATCAATCACTATATTATCTGGAAGATTAACTCCCACTTGATTCAAGCAATTGTAGTACCCAGACAATCTGAGCACATGCTCACTGGTTGAGCTATTCTCCTCCATCTTGTAGGCAAAGTACTGTCAGAGGTCTCATACCTATCGACAAGGGTGCTACCTCTTGAGCACTGCGTTGGTTTTCCCTTGAAGAGGAAAGGGTGATGCAGTAAAGTAGCGTAAGTATTTCCCTCAGTTTTTGAGAACCAAGGTATCAATCCAGTAGGAGATCATGCACAAGTCCCGCGCACCTACACAAACAAATAAGAATCTCGCAACCAACGCGATTAAGGGGTTGTCAATCCCTTCACGGTCACTTACGAGAGTGAGATCTGATAGATATGATAAGATAATATTTTGGTATTTTTATGATAAAGATGCAAAGTAAAATAAACGGCAATAAAATAGCTAAGTGTTGGAAGATTAATATGATGGAAAATAGACCCGGGAGCCATAGGTTTCACTAGTGGCTTCTCTCAAGAGCATAAGTATTACGGTGGGTAAACGAATTACTGTCGAGCAATTGATAGAATTGAGCATAGTTATGAGAATATCTAGGTATGATCATGTATATAGGCATCACGTCCGCGACAAGTAGATCGAAACGATTCTCATCTACTACTATTACTCCACACATCGACCGCTATCCAAAGCATGCATCTAGAGTATTAAGTTCATAAGAACGAGTAATGCTTTAAGTAAGATGACACGATGTAGAGGGATAAACTCATGCAATATGATATAAACCCCATCTTTTATCCTCGATGGCAACAATACACACGCGTGCCTTGCTGCCCCTGCTGTCACGGGGAAAGGACACCGCAAGATTAAACCCAAAGCTAAGCACTTCTCCCATTGCAAGAAAGATCAATCTAGTAGGCCAAACCAAATTGATAATTCGAAGAGACTTCCAAAGATAACCAATCATACATAAAAGAATTCAGAGGAGATTCAAATATTGTTCATAGATAATCTTGATCATAAACCCACAATTCATCGGATCTCGACAAACACACCGCAAAAGAAGATTACATCGGATAGATCTCCAAGAAGATCGAGGAGAACATTGTATTGAGATCCAAAGAGAGAGAAGAAGCCATCTAGCTAATAACTATGGACCCGAAGGTCTGAGGTAAACTACTCACACCTCATCGGAGAGGCTGTGGTGTTGATGTAGAAGCCCTCCGTGATCAATGCCCCCTCCGACGGAGCGCCGGAAAAGGCCCCAAGATGGGATCTCACAGGTACAGAAGGTTGCGGTGGTGGAAATAGTGTTTTTGCTCCGTATCTGATGTTTCCAGGGTATATGGGTATATATAGGAGGTAGAAGTACGTCGGTGGAGCAACGTGGGCCCCATGAGGGTGGAGGGCGCGCCTGGGGGGTATAATATAGCATGGAACAATAAAAAATTATAGATATGTTGGAGACGTATCAAGCATCCCCAAGCTTAATTCCTGCTCGTCCTCGAGTAGGTAAATGATAAAAACAGAAAATTTGATGTGGAATGCTACTTAGCATAAACTTCAATGTAATTCTATTATTTGTGGTATGAATATTCAGATCCGAAAGATTCAAGACAAAAGTTTAATATTGACATAAAAATAATAATAATACTTCAAGCATACTAACTAAGCAATTATGTCTTCTCATAATAACATGGCCAAATATAGTTATCCCTACAAAATCTTATAGTCTGGCTATGCTATATCTTCATCAAACTAAGTTTTTAATCATGCACAACCCGATGACAAGCCAAGCAATTTTTTCATACTTTTGATGTTCTCAAACTTTTTCAATCTTCACGCAATACATGAGAGTGAGCCATGGAAATAGCACTATATGTGGAATCAAATGGTGGTTGTGGAGAAGACAAAAAAGGAGAAGATAGTCTCACATCAACTAGGCGTATCAGCGGGCTATGGAGATGCCCATCAATAGATAACAATGTGAGTGAGTAGGGATTGCCATGCAACGGATGCACTAGAGCAATAAGTATATGAAACTCAACAAAAGAAACTAAGTGGGTGTGCATCCAACTCGCTTGCTCATGAAGACCTAGGGCATTTTGAGGAAGCCCGTCATTGGAATATACAAGCCAAGTTCTATAATGAAACATTCCCACTAGTATATGAAAGTGATATCATAGGAGACTCTCTATTATGAAGATCATGGTGCTACTTTGAAGCACAAGTGTGGTAAAAGGATAGTAGCATTGTCCCTTCTCTCTTTTCTCTCATTTTTTTTCTTTGGGCCTTTTCTCTCTTTTTTATGGCCTTTCTTTTTCTTTTCCTTTTTTTATTTTTTTTCCAGAGTCTCATCTCGACTTGTGGGGGAATCATAGTCTCCATCATCGTTTCCTCACTTGGGACAATGCTCTAATAATGATGATCATCACACTTTTATTTACTTTACAACTCAAGAATTACAACTCAAAACTTAGAGCAAAATATGACTCTATGTGAATGCCTCCGGCGGTGTACCGGGATATGCAATGACTCAAGAGTGACATGTATGAAAGAATTATGAACGGTAGCTTTGCCACAAATATGATGTAAACTACATGATCATGAAAAGCAATATGACAATGATGGAGCGTGTCATAGTAAACGGAACGGTGGTAAGTTGCATGGCAATATATCTCGGAATGGCTATGGAAATGTCATGATAGGTAGGTATGGTGGCTGTTTTGAGGAAGGTATATGGTGGGTGTATGATACCGGCGAAAAGTGCGCGGTATTAGAGAGGCTAGCAATGGTGGAAGGAAGAAAGTGCGTATAATCCATGGACTCAACATTAGTCATAAAGAACTCATATACTTGTTGCAAAAATCTACAAGTTATGAAACCAAAGTATTACGCACATTCTCCTAGGGGGATAGATTGGTAGGAAAAGACCATCGCTCGTCCCCGACCGCCACTCATAAGGAAGACAATAAATAAATAAATCATGCTCCGACTTCATCACATAACGGTTCACCATACGAGCATGCTACGGGAATCACAAACTTTAACACAAGTATTTCTCAAATTCACAACTACTCAACTAGCGTGACTCGAATATCACCATCTTCATATCTCAAAACAATTATCAAGCATCAAACTTCTCATAGTATTCAACACACTCATAAGATTTTTTTTTTACTAATCTTTGATGCCTATCATAATTAAAGCAAATTACCATGCTTTTTTGTAGGACTCTCAAAATAATATAAGCATGAGAGAACAATAGTTTCTATAAAACAAATCCACCACCGTGCTCGAAAAGATATAAGTGAAGCACTAGAGCAAAAACTATAGCTTAAAAGATATAAGTGAAGCACATAGAGTATTCTAATAAATTCCAAATCATGCGTGTCTCCCTCAAAAGGTGTGTACAGCAAGGATGATTGTGGTAAACTAAAAAGCAAAGACTCAAATCATACAAGACGCTCCAAGCAAAACACATATCATGTGGTGAATAAAAATATAGCTCCAAGTAAAGTTACCGATGGACGAAGACGAAAGAGGGGATGCCTTCCGGGGCATCCCCAAGATTTGGCTTTTTGGTGTCCTTAGATTATATTGGGGTGCCATGGGAATACCTAAGCTTGGGCTCTTTCCACTCCTTGTTCCATAATCCATCAAATCTTTTACCCAAAATTTGAAAACTTCACAACACAAAATCTCGTGAGCTCCGTTAGCGAAAGAAAGCAAAACACCACTTAAAGGTACTGTATTGAACTCATTCTTTATTTGTATTGGTGTTAAACCTACTGTATTCCAACTTTTATATGGTTTATAAACTCTTTTACTAGCCATAGATTCATCAACATAAGCAAACAACACAGGAAAAACAGAATCTGTCAAAAACAGAATAGTCTTTAGTAATCTGTAACTAACGCAAACTTCTGGAACTCAGAAAAATCTGCAAAAATAGGACGACCTAGATAATTTTTTTATTGATCTAATGCAATTGGAATCAGTATTTTATCACGTTCTGGTGATTTTAAACAATTGTTTTCGTGAACAGAAAGTTTCTGGGATTTTCAGCAAGATCAAATAACTATCATCCAAGAAGATCCTATAGGTTTAACTTGGCACAAACACTAATTGAAACATAAAAACAAATCTAACCAGAGGCTAGATCAAATATTTATTCCTAAACAGAAGCAAAAAGCAAAAAAACTGAAATAAAATTGGGTTGCCTCCCAACAAACGCTATCGTTTAACGCCCCTAGCTAGGCATAAAAGCAAGGATAGATCTAGGTATTGCCATCTTTGGTAGGCAATCCATAAGTAGCTCTCATAATAGATTCATTCTTTCTAGGGAAGTGTTCCATGCCTTTCCTTAACGGAAATTGTAATCTAATATTCCCTTCCTTCATATCAATAATTGCACCAATCGTTCTAAGGAAAGGTCTACCAAGAATAATAGGACATGAAGGATTGCAATCTATATGAAGAACAATAAAATCTACGGGAACATAGTTCCTATTTGCAACAATAAGAACATCATTAATTCTTCCCATAGGTTTCTTAATAGTGGAATCCGCAAGGTGCAAGTTTAAAGAGCAATCAAATTCGCGAAAACCTAACAAATCACACAAAGTTTTTGGAATCGTGGAAACACTAGCACCCAAATCACACAAAGCATAGCATTCATGATCTTTTATTTTAATTTTAATAGTAGGTTCCCACTCATCATAAAGTTTTCTAGGGATAGAAACTTCCAACTCAAGTTTTTCTTCATAAGATTGCATTAAAGCATCAACGATATGTTTGGTAAAAGCTTTATTTTGGGTGTAAGCATGAGGAGAATTTAGCACGGATTGCAACAAGGAAATACAATCTATCAAAGAGCAATTATCATAATTAAATTCCTTGAAATCCAAAATAGTGGGTTCATTAATATCTCTTCAATCCCACTTTTACCAATTTTTTCATCAAGATCTAAAAACTCCGAATTTTTGGGACGCCTCCTAGGTAAAGGTGACTCATCAGTCCCATCATTATCAAGATTCATATTGCAAAACAAAGATTTAATTGGAGACACATCAATAACTTTTAGATCTTCATCTTTATTTTCATAAAAACTAGAAGAACATGCTTTCACAAAGCAATCTTTCTTAGCACGCATCCTAGTGGTTCTTTCTTTGCACTCATCAATGGGAATTCTCATGGCTTTGAGAGACTCATTGATACCATGCTTAGGTGGAATAGATCTAAGTTTCAAAGAATCAACATCAAGAGAAATTCTATCAACGTTCCTAGCCAATTCATCAACCTTAAGCAATTTTTCTTCAAGCAAAGCATTGAAATTCTTTTGCGAATTCATAAACTCCTTAACACTAGTCTCAATTTCAGAGGGCATCTTATTAAAATTTACATAAGAATTGTTGTAGGAATTACCATAATTATTAGAGGAATTAATAGGGAACGGCCTCGGATTAAAGTTTCCTCTATACGCGTTGTTACCAAAATTATTCCTACCAACAAAATTCACATCCATTGATTCATTATTATTCTCAATCAAAGTAGACAAAGGCATATCATTAGGATCAGAAGAAACACTTTTACTAGGAAATAATTTCATAAGTTCATCCATCTTTCCACTCAAAACACTAATTTCTTCTATCGCATGCACTTTTTTATTAGTAGATCTTTCAGTGTGCCATTGAGAATAATTAACCATAATATTATCTAGGAGTTTACTAGCTTCTCCTAAGGTGATTTCCATAAAAGTGCCTCCCGTGGCCGAATCTAAAAGATTTCTAGAAGCGAAATTCAATCCAGCATAATTTTTTTGTA
Source organism: Aegilops bicornis (assembly GCA_021605145.1). Lineage (NCBI taxonomy): Eukaryota > Viridiplantae > Streptophyta > Magnoliopsida > Poales > Poaceae > Aegilops > Aegilops bicornis. The sequence continues at coordinate 1,840,417 of JAHIAL010000034.1, read as the reverse complement.
TAATCATCCAAAGATTCAAACCATGTGTAGGGCAATTACGTATCATTAATTTTATCCTCTCCCAAGCTTGTGCAACATGTTCATGATCAAGTTGCTTAAAATTCATGATCTCGTTTTTAAGAGAGATGATCTTAGCGGGAGGAAAATACTTAGAGATAAAAGCATCTTTGCACTTATTCCATGAATCAATACTATTTTTAGGCAAAGACGAAAACCAAACTTTAGCACGATCTCTAAGCGAAAAAGGAAATAGCTTCAATTTAACGATATCATTGTCCACATCTTTCTTCTTTTGCATATCGCACAAATCAACGAAGCTATTCAGATGGGTAGCGGCATCCTCACTAGGAAGGTCGGCGAGTTGATCTTTCATGACAAGATTCAACAAAGCAGCATTAATTTCACAAGATTCAGCATCGGTAAGAGGAGCAATTGGAGTGCTAAGAAAACCATTGTTGTTGGTATTGGTAAAGTCACACAATTTAGTATTATCTTGAGCCATCATGACAAGCAAGCAATCCAACACACGAGCAAACAAGAAGCAAGCGAAAAGAGGCGATAGGAAAAGGGAGGCCGAATAAAACGGCAAGGGTGAAGTGGGGGAGAGGAAAACGAGAGGCAAATGGCAAATAATGTAATGCGAGGGATAAGAGTTTGTGATGGGTACTTGGTATGTCTTGACTTGACTTGGTGCGAATCTCCCCAGCAACGGCGCCAGAAATCCTTCTTGCTACCTCTTGAGCACAACTTTGGTTTTCCCTTGAAGAGGAAAGGGTGATGCAGTAAAGTAGCGTAAGTATTTCCCTCAGTTTTTTAAAACCAAGGTATCAATCGAGTAGGAGATAATGCACAAGTCCCAGGCACCTACACAAAAAATAAGAACCTCGCAACCAATGCGAGAAAGGGGTTGTCAATCCCTTCACGGTCACTTACGAGAGTGAGATCTGATAGATATGATAAGATAATATTTTTGGTATTATTATGATAAAGATGCAAAGTAAAATAAACGGCAATAAAAATAGCTAAGTGTTGGAAGATTAATATGATGGAAAATAGACCCGGGGGCCATAGATTTCACTAGTGGCTTCTCTCAAGAGCATAAGTATTACGGTGGGTAAATGAGTTACTGTCGAGCAATTGATAGAATTAAGCATAGTTATGAGAATATCTAGGTATGATCATGTATATAGGCATCATGTCCGCGACAAGTAGATCGAAACGATTCTGCATCTACTACTATTACTCCACACATCGACCGCTATACAGCATGCATCTAGAGTATTAAGTTCATAAGAACAGAGTAATGCCACAACAGAAAAAGACACATCCGTAACATTTTGGGCCGAACAATTTTTTTTTCTGTCATACATATGACACTTCTATGACGATAATTGTGACAAAACCCGGTATCATTATAGATGTGGTGGGCTCCTACTTCTATGACAAAAAATCATGACAGAAAATGGGCTTTTCGTCCTGGGCGGGCCGGAGACGCAGCTGCATGACATTCTTTGGGCCGTCCATGACGGAAAAAATCGTGGTAGAAGCAAGGGCGAGGAAAATTTTGGGGAGTTGCAGTTACGGTGGGAGGTCGGGGCCGAGCGATGCGCTGCTTTCTCTCGCATAACGACGCTGCTGCAGGCGAGGCGCGCCGGCTCTAATCAACCCGAGTGAGGAGTTGGGCTCTAATCGAACCCGAAGCGATTGCACTACAGGCTACGCGCCATCGAACCCGGAGCGATCGACCGATGGCTCATAATCGAACCCGATCGGCGATTCTTCGCTATCGCCGCTAATCAAGCCGATCAATGCTGCCTCTGGAATGAGCGGTGAGCGCTATGGGGGGGTTGGATGAAAATCGAGCGGTGGCGTTGCCTCCGGATGAACAAGACCCGTGGTGTCTTTGGAGGGCTGGATGAACAAGAGACGGTGGAGGGTGCCCGTGGAGGGTGGTTGAACAGGACCCCGTGGTGTGGAGGGCTGGATGAACAGAGACGGTGGAGGGGTGGTTGAACGATGGCAGGTGGAGTAGCGCCGGTGGAGGCTGGATGAACAGGAGCCCGTGGAGGCTGGAGGAGGTTAACGGTAGCCCGTGGAGAGGCCGGAGGAGGTCGACGGTGGAGATGAACAAGATCCCGTGGAGTCCTGTTTATGCGTACGCCACACCCTCCCGGCGAACAGGACCCCTGCTTCGACCGTAGGAGGTCCGTTGCCTGCTTTTGGCGGGTACGCCACACCCTCCCGATCAACAGGACCCCTGCTTGACCGTAGGGAGGTCCGTTTCCTCCATTTGCGGCACGCCACACCCTCCCAATCAACAGGACCCTGCTGACCGTAGGAGGTCCGCTTCTCCCTTTATGCGACGCCACACCCTCCCGATCAACAGGACCCCATTCCGAACATAGGAGGTCCGCTTCTCCACAGCAAGACGCCAGCCTCGTTTCCATTCCATGTTCCGCCCAAGCCCTCCCGATGAACATGACCACGCATTCCGTTCCGACCCACCGGTTGGCTCCCACGCTGCCTGCTGTTCTCCCGATGAACACAACGCATTCCGTTGCCTCCCGATGAACACGACGCATTCCGTTGCCTCCCGATGAACATGATGACGCTGTTTCTCCGTTCCGACCCAGCCATGTACACGAGCCCTGGCCGTACGTACACATACGTGGTCGTATTTTCTTTCTTGTACCCTGGCCGCTGTACATACGTGTACATGCTACGTCGCGGCGCCTTACGACACGCACGCGCCTCTACTACGACGCGTCGCGGCGCCTCTACATCGACCAATATGCGTACGCGTTCGCGACCAGAATGAAAACGCCACGCACGCTTCGACCAGGTGGGTCCCGACCGTCGAGCACTTCCTTGCGTGCGAAGATGTAGCTGGTGGGTCCCGAGTCGTCGGTAATCGTTTTTGCCTGCAGACGCACTTCCTAGCGTGCGAAGGTGTAGCTGGTGGGTCCCAGCAGTCAGGGGGGAAACATTTGTTCGCGAAATACGGTGGCCCGTCCGGTGGGTCCCCGATGTCAGGTATAGGAATAATTATTTTCCGCGTAATAAGGAGGCACTTCCTTGCTGCGCCCGAGGACCCAGCTGTCAGCCTCTCCACGCATGATCCACGCCTCGATGGAAGTCGTTCCTTGACCATATTGACCACGCCGCGCTGAGTGCACCTGTGGCGATGGACGACGGCGAGGCCTAGGGAAGGGACGACGGGGAGCCGGGAAGATGCGGCGGTGGAAGCCCGCAGAGAGGAGTCTGAAGGTTCACCGGTTGGCTGCGGTGTGAGGCTGCCATCACTGCAGTGCGATGGGAATAGTAGGGGCGGTGAGGCCTCCAAGGCGACACTTCCGGACACGAGAGGCAGGGGAGCATGCGGCGACCGGGCGCTGCTTTGGGTGGAGGAGCAAGAAGACCAGAGGTTGAAGAAGCACTACGGCCGTTGGATGGACATCGACGTCAGTTGGAGCTAGAATCGTTTATATTGACTAAGTTGACAAAGCCCTCCATCCCCGCCAACTTAGTAGGCCCATTAAGTCAGCCTCCCACCAAGGTGGGTCCCAGCGGTGGGGGTATTCATTTTTTGTGCGTAATAAGGAGGCACTTCCGGTGGGTCCGAGTGACAAATGAGGGGGAACGTTTTTTCGTGGAAATACGGTGTCCCGTCGGGTCGATCCCAGCAATCGAGAACAAACATTTTTTCACGAAATACTGGTGGCCCGTCCGGTGGGTCCCTACCGTCGGTGGAGGAATAATTATTTTCCGCGTAATAAGGAGGCACTTACTTGCGGTGCCGGTGGACCCACCTGTCGCCCTCTCCACGTGACAAGATTCTTCCGATGGAATTCGGTCGTTAACCACATTGACCACACATGCCGAGAGCACCACGGTGGTGGACGGCATGCTGACCTAGGAAGGGGACGATGCGGAGCCGGAAAGACGCGGCAGTGGATGCCCACGCCGAGTGGAGTACGAGGGTTCACTGGTTCGGCCGCGCAACCATCGCCATGAATAACAAGGGGTGTGGGTGAGTGGAGTGGAGGGATGGCCCGCCAGCCGGTGGAGTAGTATGGGGTGGTGAGGCCTCCGGCGACAAGACACTACTGTCGGTGTCAAACCGCGGATCTCGGGTAGGGGGTCCCGATCTGCGCGTCTAGGCTGATGGTAACAGGAAGCAAGGGACATAGATGTTTACCTGTGTTCGCCCTCTCGATGGAGGTAAAACCCTACTTCCTGCTTGATTAATATTGAAGATAAAGGTAGTACAAGAGTAGATCTACCACGAGATCGTAGAGGCTAAACCCTAAGAGCTAGCCTATGATGGTATGATTGTCATTGTGATCGGCCTTCTGAGGACCAACCTCTCCGGCTTATATAGGCACCGGAGAGGGCTAGGGTTTACATGGAGTCGGTTACAAGGAAGGAAATATAATATCCGGATCGCCAAGCTTGCCTTCCACGCCAAGGAAAGTCCCATCCGGACACGGTTCGAAGTCTTGAATCTTGTATCTTCACGCTTCAATTGTCCGGACGATGTATATAGTCCGGCTATCCGGATACCCCCTAATCCAGGACTCCCTCAGTAGCCCCTGAACCAGGCTTCAATGACGATGAGTCCGGCGCGCAGTCTTGTCTTCGGCATTGCAGGGCGGGTTCCTCCTCCGAATACTCCCAAGTAATCATCGAACACTTAGATCGTGTCCGGACCCACGAGGGAATTCTTTACACACCGTTGTAGGGAGCACGGCATAAATCTGATCCACTGGCAATCTTTGTACGCCGTGCCTTCGCATCGTAACCTAGTTCAACACGTAACCGTGCTTCTCGCCTCTACCTCGATTTCGCTAAGGCCATGAGGCGGTTTTATTGGCATGTCCCGTCGAAGCAGAGATCGTGTTCCTCTTATTACGGGATCTTCCATTAATGAGGGCGTGCGTAGCCCTACGACGGCCGCTGGTATGACTCCCTGTGCCGTAAGGTAAACCTTAAGAGGTCACCCTAAGGACTCTTGATATTCACCCCCTTTATAAAAGGGGCCGAGGCCTATGCCTCTTTTCCACCTTCCTCGCTCCTTTCCGCACCTCGAGTTCTAACACCCGAGATCTAAGCTCCAACATCCCAGATCCTTCAATATGTTCGGATCCGACCCTCAAGGCCGGTGGGTGGCCTCCTCGATTCAAGCGGAGGACATTGCGAGAAGCTTTAGGAGGTCGGATATCCGACTCACGACATTCAGCACAGGCTTCCTGTTCCAGGGCAGGTCATCCCTACGCCGGAGCCCAATGAGTGCGTCGTGTTCATTCCTCACTTCCTCCGTGGCTTGGGCCTCACCCTCGATCCTTTTGTGAGGGGGCTCATGTTCTATTTTGGGTTGGATTTTCATGATCTAGCTCCGTACGCTATCCTCCATATCTCGTCGTTCATTATAGTGTGCGAGGCCTTCCTCCATGTGTCGCAACCGGTTTTCCGGGTATTAATTTCCAGAAAATGGCCCTCGTGCTCACCAGCCCTAGGATTACTGTTAGCTGATGAGGCACCAACTTGATACAGAAAATTCCAAGCAAAACACAAAATATGTAGTACAAGACCATTCTGGTCTGTGAGTACAACAAATGGTTTCTAGTGGTTGATGGCGGAAGCGGTTTGTGGATCATCAGCGTCTATGGGACTCCATTTCCCACAGGAACAGCTGACCAGGTTAACTCCTATCTTCGCGAGGTTGCTATCACCATTGCGTGGGTTCCGGGGCTGTCATCGCAACGCTCCTCTTCACGCAAGAAATCTGGCCAAGACAATAGCCAGGGACAAGCCAGTGAGTAATTTGAATGTACTCGCAAACATTAAGAACACAGGTATAATATAACAACCGATAATCATGCTCTGAAAATATTCTATGATCACAACGTCAGTCATAAAAATAAAATCCTTGATGCACAAGCAGATTATTAATACGTAACAATGAATATGTATTGACAGAGTAGGAATAACATGCACCATTCGGATGTCCAGGCGGCGCCTCGAATTGATGGTAAATAACAAACATGCCTCGACCGGGCGTCTGAGCAACACCACATAAAGGGCTTATAAAGTAAATAAATAACAAGCATGCCACAGTCGGGCGTCTGTGCGACACCACATAATGGGCTTATTAAGTATATGAATAACAAGCATGCGACGATGCAAGGCCTCAAATGCGACACCACATAAAGAGCTTATAAAGTAAATGAATAACAAGCATGTTATTACAAGGCGTCTCAAATGACACCACATAAAGGGCTTATAAAGTAAATGAATAATAAGCATGCCACACGGAGGCCTCAGCGACACCACATAAAGGGTGTATAAAGTAAATAAATAACAAGCATACTGCCACGGATCAGGCGTCTCAGTGACACCACATAAAGGGCTTATAAAGTAAATAAATAACAAGCATGCCACGATCGAGGCGTCTCGGCGACACCACATAAAGGGCGTATAAAGTAAATAAATAACAAGCATGTTATTACAAGGCGTCTAGCGACACCACATAAAGGGCTTATAAAGTAAATAAATAACAAGCATGTTATACGATCAAGCGTCTCAAATGACACCACCTAGAGGGCTTATAAATAATCACAGTGAATATCCAGGAGGTAGAATTATCCCAAGGATACTCGATAATTCAAATAATATAACGGGTTAGTCCATAACAAAATAATAATCATGGTTCTCACAAGTCACAAGTCGGAATCCCAATTCTAGTTTAGCGCTTTCTCCTCGGAAGACCGACACTAAGACCGACACTTGACCTATCCTGCATCGTAATCCTTAACCATGGACACGGCTATTCGAATAGGTTTAATCTCTGCAGAGCGTGTACTCTTTTACCCACGAGTAACGGATTCCTTTAGTCCATCGGGACTAATTACATCTATGGCCTTTTAGTTGAGAACACACCTAACTTGCACACACGACTTAACTTACGGTGTCCTGGAATCACCCACGACGCTCACAAGCAAAACTCTAAGTGGGAGGCTACAACCTCGCGTAGCATGGGATCAAATTTATATCGCTACGCTCTAAGGGGTGGCCTCCCTCTCGGTCTCAACTGAAACACCCATGCCCCGGACCAGGTGGTTCGCCTACCAGCTACAACCGGTATCTTCCACCATGGCCTCTCAGACGGTGTGTGCTAGAAAGGGGTTGACGACTTCTTGAACTGCAGTACCCTACTTGTTATAGAGACAAGTGGTAGTACGAAACAAGTATGGGGTTATTGGAACAAGACTCGATCTATGGTCGACTCAGGAGGTTTAAGTATTCCTGCATGATTAGCATAATGAATATATTTCATCCAATGCATGTAATCACCACTCATCATACCCCTCATGCCATGCCGGACACACTCGTCTCGACGAGGAACTAGGGACAAGCTCGGGTCTACCCAAGACAGAGACTTTCCAGTTTCCTTCCGGTAGGCACGAAAGGCATACAAAGATGATCGTTATCACAAGCCTGTCCATTTCCAACAGCAAGGAAGTTTCAAATAAGCATTCATGCAAATGATCACATCACCACATAAAATAACGGGTTCCACGTATTGAGGTGGTGTCATAATCGTGTCAAACAATGCATGCAAAATATTATGCCAGGGTTCAGAATGCTTGCCTTCAAGGTGTGGAAAGGCAGGTGGTGCACTCCAAAACTTTTGAAAGTTTTCTCCTCTCTCCAAAAATCCTATTTAAAATATTTTTGAATCAATATATAGTTTCAAAAACAGTACCAAAAAGTTGTCTGAATTTTTTTGAAATAAATCTTAAAATAAACCAGACAATATTTGAGAGAGGTAGGAAAAAGAATCAATTCATTTGGAGTTATAATTAAAAAGTTATAGGCAGTCAAATTTGTGGTCAAAATCTGTTTTTAAAAATTAAACAGAAAAAGAAAAAAAAAACGTTTCGATTACTGACCACGTCGAAGGCGTATTTTGGATTTAGGCTTCCACTTACTCCAGCGCGGACGGCGCGTGGGTCACTGACAGTGGGCCCGAGGGACCCACTGGTCAGGTTTGACTGGTCTTCTCCCTCCTCTTCCTCTGCCCCGAGCGGAGGCGGGACTCCGGCGATGCTCGCCGGCGAACGGCGGCACCGTTCGGGAAACGGAGGTCACCCGTGGGCTCAGGGGGTCAAGGCGGTCCCTTCGATAGTCGTTACGGTCCCCGGGATGGACGGTGGCCGTCGGGCAGAGTGGTTTTTCTCCTGCGGCGAGTCCCGATCAAAATTGAGCAGGGGGATGGACTCACGAGGGGGAGAGGGAGCTCCGGGTGAAGAGAGTGGAGAGGGGAGGCCTGGTGGCGCCCGGAGTGACCGGGACAAAGGGCGGAGGCTGTGATTGCCGGAGATGAGGAAGACGACCCTCCGGGTCTTCCTATCAAGCTACGAGCGGATCGGTGAGGGAGTGAGAGAGGTTGCTTGAGGCCTGGACGAGCTCGGGGGGTCCTATTTATAGCGCATCCATGGCGGTTCCGCGGCCGAGGATAAGGGCGCCGGCGAACTGCCGCTATGTAGCGGTCAGGGCGACGTGGCGGCGACGAAAGCTAGAGGACGCTCTTGTGGATGAGTCTGAGCTGCTCCAGGGGCAGGTGGCGAGCGGGAGAGGCTCGGGCGGCGCCGACCTGTGCAGAGGCATGCTGCGGGCCGGCGTGCCGCCAAAGGGGCTCGACGGTGGTCAGTAGGGCACCAGTGGCTGCTTGGCGTGATGCGGTGAGCAATGAGTGAGTGGTGCTCTGTAGAGTGGGTAAACCTGAGGGCGCGACGCTGGCGTTTCGGCGCACGCAGTAAAACGCAGCCTGGCACGCCCAGAGCATGCCCACCAGGTGCTCGGCGAGATGCCCGTGCATGCCACAGGGCTTGGGTGAGGCTGGAAATTAGCAGACCTAGGTTAGGAGTAGCTAGGAGTTTATTGGACAAGGTGGTTAGGCAAGGGAAGCAAGTTCATAGTGCAAACTAAAACTCATGTCAAAACTGGTCATGCCCATAAAGTGTTTGATGTAATGCCACATGCACCTAGGCATTTCTTGGAGTGGTCAAATCTTCCAGAGTGGGTCTCTTTAGATGAAAGAGAGGGTGGTGAGGTTAGTTTGCCAAAAGAAGAAACTTGGTAGTGCAAGTTTTGCAAATCTTCAGCTGGGATGAAGGTAAAGGGCATCAATACATGGACCAAAAATCTCCCAATGAGTTCATGCTCTTGGACTTAAGGGTTTTGGGTGGAGGACTACAAGTAGGAAAAGGAATCACAGCAAAAAAGGAGCAAGTTAAAATATAGTTATAGTACAAATCATCAAGTTGGACCAGAATGGAAATGAGGTTGATTCACTCAAATTTTTCAAAGAACAACACTGGGTTTTTGCAAAAGTTAGTTACTGTACTCTGTTGACATCCCAAAATTTTGGTGGAAGCTTTAAGGAAATATTTAAATAGGTTGTAGTGCAAAACTGCCCACTGGACCAGATTTGAAAATTAGGTGTAGAACTCAAAATATCCAAAGATTGAAATATATTTTTGCATAAAAGAGATTTAAAAACATCACATGGCATCTCCCATTTTTGGTGGAATTTTTTAATGGATTTATAAAAGGGTTGCAGTGCAAATGGAACCCTAAACTTATGAAAAACCAAATTAGAGAAATAAAGCTCAGGGAAAGATAATTATATAAATAATCCTACTGATAAAAGAATTGTTTTATTTGAGAGGGTAAATAGTCCAATAATGATTGAAAAGTTTTTACTTGGGATAAAAAACTCCATAAAAATAAAGGAAAGAATGGTTCTGAAATCAAAAGAAAATCCAGAAAACCAAAGTTTAAGTTTCCTGGAAAAAAATTAATTAATAAAACAAGGTTAAAAATTTTGGGGTGTTACAATACTACCCCCCTTAAGAAAAAATCTCGTCCTCGAGATTTGTTAAGAGTTGTTTTGAAAAACAATTACTCCATGGTTACGAGTTTTTTGCAAGCAGTGTATGTGTTCGAGCGGTTGTGAGTCTGCTGCCGTGGTGCTGCGTGAATAAAAATGATCCATGTCGTGAGAAGATATATGATGCAGCAACTCAGGGAAAAGAAATCTCACTCCAGGATTTTTCGCGAGAGAACAATAGTAACATATTAGAGTCAAATCGCAACAGAACTACTCACATTAATAGAAACTAAATAATTTACTTGCCGCACAAACTCGGGGTACCACGCATAAGTTACAATGCATAAATAAATGTTGCAATAATAAACACAGCAGCGACGTCTATAATGCAAACGGTAACTGGACGGGGTCCCGAGAAAACGTCTCTGGTACTGGGATGCACTCCTCCTCTATCGGGGAAAGCGGATTGATCAGCCGATGAATGTGTCTCTCCTGGTCGGGCCTCAGTGGTCTGCCGATGGCGATCTGAGGATTTAAATCCGCGAGACTTTCGAGATATCCCATTACTCGCTGGGTCAAACATTCTTGAGCGATGACGATCGACCAGGTTGGCGATCTTGGGTCTCTCTCAATCCGTCCACCGGGAAAAGATGTTACTCCTCCGGGTGCAGCACGGCTCGGAAAGTAATAATATCCCCTTTCACTGGCATAGGGTACCGCGAATCGAAGGCGGGCAAGTGCTTCGTGTGCAGCCGCTTCTATGGCCATTAGTGGAGCTGGCATAGATTTCCCCACGAAGGAAACTTCCATTGGGTCTTGGTTTGGGTTTACGGGAGGAATTTGTACTACTGCCCAATATTTCGAGGTGGAGGGGGTGATTCTCGATTTGAACAGCTCGTAGTGGGGTGGCTGGGTAGAACCCATAGTACTGCAGGTAAAGTCCCACAATATTTTGACAAAACTACCCGGGGTTGCATCTGGGGTTCTCAGATAAATACTAGGGCTCGGCATGGCAAGAAAATGGTTGTGAGGGTGGTGCACGAGGTGAGGGGTGCTTGGCAAGGTCACGAGGTGGCCTTCTTATATAGCATCCGGGCTGGGTTATTTACCATGGTGAAAGGTAATAAATTTGCCAGTTTAGCTCCAAGGGTCGAGGTCAAAGCCACAGATACATATCTCACTAAAGTTACGTATCACTGTGGGGGTTGTCGGGGTGGTTGTTGGCAGCTGTTCCTGGAATAAAAATGCAACTGTAGGATGACACAATTATGCAACGTTACTATCAAAAACAGAGGCACATCAACATGCTGCGTTAATTTACAAGGTCACACGATTATAAGACGTGGGTACACTGAGACTCGGTACTATTCGAGTGATTCAGTCTACCTCGTTTATATCTAAACGAGCCTGCCTTGAGGATGTCGAGGCTTCTCCACGGTTCTCACCGTCGAGGTTAGCTGGAGGTGGTTGAGGGACTGCAGGGTCGGGGTGGCGATGATGACTATCGCGGGGATTGTTAGCCACAATCCCGTTGGAGTGTGCTCCCAAAAGGCGACGAAGCACATCCGGGGTCATCAAAGCGCCTTGGTTGATGGCTGGGGCTGACCTCAAGGTCTCGATTGGTTGTCCGAACAGCACGACAGGGCTGTCGGCGTCGGGCTCATCTTCTCCTCTCGCCGGGGCTCGACGAACCAGCTCTCCACGAGCTGCGATCAGATCAATGGTGATTTGATCGAACAGTCCCTCTAGTGCACCTACATAGCGCACTAGGTGCAACAACGCAGGATCCGTCTCGTGATCTCCGTTGGCAACTTGGGGTGGTCTGCCATACCCTTCACGTCTGGGGTAGTAGTAGAATGAGCGACAGTTAACTCTGGGCGACAACTGCCGAAGTTGAACGATAGCCTCTTGAGCAGCTAGCTGGATGGCTTGTGGCTCGAAGGAAGTTGTCCTCCCGGTGAACTTGTAGGGGCGTTCTGGCGACAGAACCCTACCGTAGATGTGCACAGTGGCCCGGAATTGACAGGCTCTCACCGCTCATGGGTCCTTGGTACACAACATATTCTGGGGGCTCTTCTAACGCATAGGCACGACGGGTGAGGTTTGCGAGTATGGTCACAAAACCTCCAAAGTTGGTTGCTGTGGTCTCATTGTGCACTACGGGGCCAGGCATTATGGCTTGGTTCGGGGGAGAGGCTGTGCTGTGCTGGGTTGAGGCGAGCGTGCCCTTTTTATAGAAAAAGGGAACGAAGTCTTCCTTCGCACGCTTGCGAATGAGACATTATAGTCGTCGGTCACTGGCGCGTGATCGACAGGCTAGGTTAATAGGTTGGGCACCGACTGCCAAAAGGTGTCGGGGTCACTGTGTGGCTGTCTTGCACGAGAAGCTTGGCTGGGTTTAGGTTAAGGTCTGCCGGTTTGGCTTACCTGGGTTTTTCGACCTGGCTAAGATAGGATTAGCCAATGGTCAGCAGCTCGATACCAAGTTTGTCGCGACCGGTTTTCTGGGTATTAATTTCCAGAACATGGCCCTCGTGCTCACCAGCCCCAGGATTACTGTTAGCTGATGAGGCACCAACTTGATACAGAAAATTCCAAGCCACACACAAAATATGAAGTACAAGACCATTACGGTGCGTGAGTACAACAAATGGTTTCTAGTGGTTGATGGCGGAAGCGGTTTGTGGATCATCATCGTCTATGGGACTCCATTTCCCACAGGAATAGCTGACCAGGTTAACTCCTATCTTCGCGAGGCTGCTATCACCATTGCGTAGGTTCCGGGGCTGTCATCGCAACGCTCCTCTCCATGCAAGAAATCTGGCCAAGACAATAGCCGAGGACAAGCGGTGAGTACTTTGAATGTACTCGCAAACATTGTGAACATGGTATAATATAACAACCGTTAATCATGCTCTGAAAAATATTCTATGATCACAACGTCAGTCATAAAAATAAAATCCTTGATGCATACAAGCAGATTATTAATACGTAACAATGAATATGTAATGATAGAGTAGGAATAACATGCACCATTCGGATGTCTGAAGCGACGTCTCGAATTGATGGTAAATAACAAACATGCCTCGATCGAGGCGTCTGGCGACACCACATAAAGGGCTTATAAAGTAAATAAATAACAAGCATGCCACGATTAGGCGTCTCATAGACACCACATTAATGTCTTATAAAGTAAATTAATAACAAGCATGCTACATTCGGGCGTCTCTGCGACACCACATAAAGAGCTTATAAAGTAAATGAATAACAAGCATGCCACGATCGAGGCGTCTCGGCGACACCACATAAAGGGCTTATAAAGTAAATGAATAATAACAAGCATGCCACGATCAGGCGTCTCAGCGACACCACATAAAGGGCGTATAAGGGAAATAAATAAAAGGCAATGCCACAGTCGGGCGTCTAAGCGAAACCACATAAAGGGCTTATAAAGTAAATAAAAAACAAGCATGCCACGATAAGGCGTCTCAAATACACCACATAAAGGGCGTATAAAGTAAATAAATAACAAGCATGCCACAGTCGGGCGTCTCAGCGACACCACATAAAGGGCTTATAAAGTAAATAAATAACAAGCATGCCACAGTCGGGCGTCTCAGCGACACCACATAGAGGGCTTATAAATAATCACAGTGAATATCCAGGAGGTAGAATTATCCCAGGGATACTCGATAATTCAAATAATATAACGGGTTAGTCCATAACAAAATAATAATCATGGTTCTCACAAGTCACAAGTCGGAATCCCAATTCTGGTTTAGCAGTTTCTCCTCCAAGACCGACACTAAGACCGACACTTGACCTATCCTGCATCGTAATCCTTAACCATGGACACGGCTATTCGAATAGGTTTAATCTATGCAGAGGGTGTACTCCTTACCCACGAGTAACGGATTCCTTTAGTCCATCGGGACTAATTCTGTCTACGGCCTTTTAGTTGAGAACACACCTAACTTGCACACACCAGCTTAACTTACCGGTGTCTGGAATCACCCACGGCGCCTGTCAAGCAAAACTCTAAGTGGGGAGGCTACAACCTCGCGTAGCATGGGATCAAATTTATATCGCTAAGGCCTAAGGGTGGCCTCCCTCTCGGTCTCAACTGAAACACCCATGCCCCGGACCAGGTGGCTCGCCTACCAGCTACAACCGGTATCTTCCACCATGGCCTCTCTGCACGGTGTGTGCTAGAAAGGGGTTGACGACTTCTTGAACTGCACCCTACTTGTTGTAGAGACAAGTGGTAGTCTGAAACAAGTATGGGGGTTATCGAACAAGACTCGATCTATGGTCGACTCAGGAGGTTTAAGTATTCTCTGCATGATTAGCATAACGAATATATTTCATCCAACAGATAGAATCACCACTCATCATACCCCTCATGCCATGCAGGACACACTCGTCTCGACGAGGAACTAGGGACAAGCTCGGGTCTACCCAAGACAGAGACTTTCCCGTTTCCTTCCGTTAGGCACGAAAGGCATACGAGGATGATCAAATACGGAGCCAAAAACTCATTCCTCCTATATATACCTACGTACCCCCGACAGATCAAATATGGAGCCAAAAACCTAATTCCACCGCCGCAACTTCCTGTATCCACGAGATCCCATCTTGGGGCCTGTTCCGGAGCTATGCCGGAGGAGGCAACCACCACGGAGGGCTTCTAGATCATCACCATAGCCCCTCCGATGAAGTGGGAGTAGTTTACTTCAGACCTACGGGTCCATAGCTAGTAGCTAGATGGCTTCTTCTCTCTTTTTGGATCTCAATACAATGTTCTCCCCTCTCGTGGAGATCTATTCGATGCAATCTTCTTTTTTGCGGTGTGTTTGTTGAGACCGATGAATTGTAGGTTTATGATCCAGCTTATCTATGAATAATATTTGAAACTTCTCTGAATTCTTTTATGTATGATTGAGTTATCTTTGCAAGTCTCTTCGAATTATCCGTTTGGTTTAGCCAACTAGATTGGTAGTTCTTGCAATGGGAGAAGTGCTTAGCTTTGGGTTTGATCTTGCGGTGTCCTTACCCAAGGATGTAAAGGGTTGCAAGGCACGTATTGTATTGTTGCCATCGAGGATAACAAGATGGTGTTTTATCATATTGCATGAATTTATTCCTCTACATCATGTCATCTTGCTTAAGACGTTACTCTTTTTAACTTAATACTCTAGATGCATCTGGATAGCGGTCGATGAGTGGAGTAATAGTAGTAGATGAGAATCGTTTTGGTCTACTTGTCTCGGATGTGATGCCTATATACATGATCATACCTAGATATACTCATAACTATGCTCAATTCTATCAATTGCTCAACAGTAATTTGTTCACCCACCGTAGAATACTTATGCTCTTGAGAGAAGCCAGTAGTGAAACCTATGGCCCCCGGGTCTATTTTCATCATATCAATCTCCATCACTTTAATACTTGCTTTGTTTTTACTTTGCTTTTGACTTTTCACTTTGCATCTCTATATCAAAAATACCAAATATTATTTATCATCTCTATCAGATCTCACTCTCGTAAGTGACTGTGAAGGGATTGACAACCCCTAATCGCGTTGGTTGCGAGTAGCTATTGTTTTGTGCAGGTATGAGGGACTTGTGCGTGGCCTCCTCATCGGATTGATACCTTGGTTCTCAAAAACTGAGGGAAATACTTACGCTACTTTGCTGCATCATCCTCTCCTGTTCGGGAAATCCAACGCAAAGGCTCAAGAAGTAGCAAGAAGAATTTCTGGCGCCATTGCCGAGGAGGCTCACGCAAGAGCAAGTCAACCATACCAAGTACCCATCACAATCCCTATCTCTCGCATTACATTATTTGCCATTTGCCTCTCGTTTTCCTCTCCCCCACTTCACCCTTGCCGTTTTATTCGCCCTCTCTTTCCCAATCTCCTCCTCTTTTTCCGTTGCCTTTTTCTCATTTGCCTTTTGTTTGCTCATGTTGGATCGCTTGTTTGTCGCTATGTCTGAAATTGGGGAAGTTATCGCCGATATGGGCGATAACAATATCTTGGAAAATTCTAATGCTCCTGCTGAAGAATCCCCTACCTATCATACAAAGAGATTTCGAATCGGTAGTGGTAATATTATTGGAAAAGGAGTTATTCAAGATTTCTTTACTTGTGCCGGTGCTTTTCCCTCTATGGGCAGTTCTATTCTTCATAGAACTAGTAGTCTTGCGGATGCCATTGCCATGCTTATCGTTGAACTTGAAGGGCAATTTATGCATATGCACCCTTCTATACAAAGGATTTTCCTAGAATTTTCTAATATCGAACACTCCTCTGTTAAGCGTGCCGCTACTATATTTTTGGCTCGTGAATTCAGATTTATAATAAAAGAGGCCAAAGAAATCTTTGTGCATTATAGGGTGGACGCCGGCCGTCCTCCCATAGAATCTATCCTCTTTGATCAAGAAGAAATTATGCGTTTTCAATCTCTTGACTATGTCGCTTTCAATGAAAACCTTAGAAAAAGGTGCCAACCAATATTTTAATTGATAGAATCTCTGAACTTAATGATGATTTGGATATTCGAAATAATGAGTTAGGATACTCTCTTGAGTGTAGACTCACAAGGTTCTGTCAAAAGAATGCTTATAATGATGAATTGGTTGTGCATTATGAAGGGCCGAAAGAGGAACCTATACCTCCTAAAATTGATCTTGGGGATTTTTGCCCTATTAAATTTAGCCCTTTTGATTACTTTTTCTTGCCTCAAAGAAAACTTGTCACTTTAACATAGAGAATATGAAATGAGTTTCACCGATCTATCTTATTACTACGGCACTACCTAGATCTATCCTTGCTTTTATGCCTAGCTAGGGGCGTTAAGCGATAGCGCTTGTTGGGAGGCAACCCAATTTTATTTCTAGTTTTTTGTTTTTGCTTATGTTTAGGAATAAATATTCCATCTAGCCTCTGTTTAGATGTGGTTTTATGTTTTAATTAGTGTTTGTGCCAAGCTAGACCTATTGGATCTTCTTGGATGATAGTTATTTGATCTTGCTGTAATTTCCAGAAACTTTGCGCTTAGTGCCCGAATTATTAAAAATCACCAGAACGTGATAAAATACTGATTTCAATTGCTGATGATCAATAAACAAATTTTCTAGGTCTTCTAATTTTGATGATCAATAACTTGGAGCTATATTTGTATTCACAACATGATAAGTGTTTTGCTTGGAGCATCGTGTATTATTTGTGTCTTTGCTTGTTAGTTTACCACAATCATCTTTGCTGTACACACCTTTTGAGATTGCCATACATAAATTGGAATTTGATAGAATACTCTATGTGCTTCACTTATATCTTTTGAGCTTGATAGTATTGCTCATAGTGCTTCACTTATATCTTTTGAGCATGATAATTTTTTGCTCTAGTGCTTCACTTAGATCTTTTAGAGAACGGTGGTGGATTTGTTTTAAAGAAACTATTGATCTCTCATGCTTCACTTAGATTATTATGAGAGTCGTTAATAGCATAGTAATTTGCTTAATGTTAATATACTTGGTATTCAAGATATGTGAAACTTTCTTTTGAGTGCGTTGAATACTAAGAAAAGTTGGATGCTTGATAATTGTTATGAGATATGAAGATGGTGATATTAGAGTCATGCTAGTTGAGTAGTCGTGAATTTAAAGAATACTTGTGTTGAAGTTTGTGATTCTCAGAAAGCATGCACGTATGGTGAACCGTTATGTGATGAACTCGGAGCATGATTTATTTATTGATTGTCTTCCTTATGAGTGGCGGTCGGGGACGAGCGATGGTTTTTCCTACCAATCTATCCCCCTAGGAGCATGCGCGTAATACTTTGCTTTGATAACTTCTATATGTTTGCAATAAGTATATGAGTTCTTTATGACTAATGTTGAGTCCATGGATTATACGCACTTTTTCCCATCCTTCCACCATTGCTAGCCTCTCTAATAGCACACACTTTTCGCCGGTATCATACACCCACCATATATTTTCCTCAAAACAGCCACCATACCTACCTATCATGGCATTCCATAGCCATTCCGAGATATATTTCCATGCAACTTTCCACCGTTCCGTTTATTATGACACGCTCCATCATTGTCGTATTTGTCATGACCGGTTTTCCAATAAAAAGCTTATTGAGAAACCGACCTTTATATAGACCAGTATAGGAGAATCCTCCTTACTGGTAGACAAATCCTTGATACGTAAATCCAAAGAATACTAAATATTATACAAGGTTGAGCCGAGGCTGCTCAACAATTTATTACAAGCACGCCGATATAATACATAAAGGCGGATATGACACAAGGGTATGGTGGCATAGCTACTGACTCGCAATAAAAGTGGTGGTGGATATGCCACAGTGACGTGGGTGACATGACTCCTAAATCTTACAGCTCATCGAGCGCCGGAGTGAGGCTCGATGATTTTGTTCGGGTAGCGGAAGCGTATATGATACAAGTGACCAATTCCAGGATCGCACGGGACTGACTGGGACCCCTCTAGGCATCGGACTCGCTATCGAACTCTTCATCCATAAGATCGCCTTCATCAACATCTGGCCAAATCAACAAGCCAGGTGAGTACTTTGAATGTACTCGCAAGACAGTTTGGACATAAGATATAACAAATGTAAACATGATGCACATGAGCAGATTAGTAATGCGCATTCAGATAATAAATTGCACTATATGAAAATAAAAAGGAAGTCAGGCGGTAGTCCTCCCGAAATCCAAATAAAAATAACTGAAGACCGATCGGGTGTCTGAAGCGACGCCTCGAAAGGTAAAAAAATAAATTAACATGCCACAGTCGGGCGTCAGGGCGACACCACATAAAGGGCTTATATTGAAATGTAAATGATAGTGCGTGCCACAGTCGGACGTCTACGCGACATCTCGGAAAGGGCTTATAATGAAGGTAAATAACATGGATGCCATAGTCGGACGTCTGAGCGACATCACATAAAGGGCTTATATCGAAAGTAAATAACAACAGTGCCACTGAGGGAGTCCTGGACTAGGGGCTGTCCGGATAGCCGAACTATCACCGGTGGCCGGACTACTGGACTATGAAGATACAAGATTGAAGACTTCGTCCCGTGTCCGGATGGGACTTTACTTGGCGTGGAAGGCAAGCTTGGCAATACGGATATGTAGATCTCCTACCAATGTAACCGACTCCGTGTAACCCTAACCCTATCCGATGTCAATATAAACCGGAGGGTTTTAGTCGGTAGGACGAACAACAATCATACCATAGGCTAGCTGCTAGGGTTTAGCCTCTC
The DNA here is from genome assembly GCA_021605145.1 of Aegilops bicornis. Lineage (NCBI taxonomy): Eukaryota > Viridiplantae > Streptophyta > Magnoliopsida > Poales > Poaceae > Aegilops > Aegilops bicornis. The sequence continues at coordinate 1,821,220 of JAHIAL010000034.1, read as the reverse complement.
TGATCTCGTGGTAGATCTACTCTCGTACTACCCATATCATCAATATTAATCAAGCAGGAGTAGGGTTTTACCTCCATCGAGAGGGCCCGAACACAGGTAAAAACATCGTGTCCCTTGTCTCCTGTTACCATCCGCTTAGACGCACAGTTGGGACCCCCTACACGAGATCCGCCGGTTTTGACACCGACATTGGTGCTTTCATTGAGAGTTCCTCTGTGTCGTCGCCTTTAGGCCCGATGGCTCCTTCGATCATCAACAACGACGTGGTCCAGGGTGAGACTTTTCTCCCCGGACAGATCTTCGTATTCGGCGGCTTTGCATTGCAAGCCAATTCGCTAGCCATCTGGAGCAGATCGAAAGCTACGCCCCTGGCCATCAGGTCAGGTTTGGAAGTTTGAACTACACGGCTGACATCCGCGGAGACTTGATCTTCGACGGGTTCGAGCCACAGCCATGCGCGCCGCACTGTCTCGATGGGTATGATCTAGCTCTGCCGCCGAACAGTGTCCTAGAGGCCGCACCAGCGTCCGCTCCGACCCTTAGTTCGGAGCCGATTTCGCCGATCGAGGACGAGTGGTTGGACACCGCCTCGGGGGCTACGATATCTACGGCGATTGAGCCGAACACCAACCCTGTCCATAGCAGAGCCCGTGACTCCGAGGTGCCCGACTCCTCTCCGGACTCGAACCTCCCGCGCCCTGCCCGATCGAATCGACTGGCGCCGGTCATGGAGTTCACCGCCCTTGAGACATCTTTTCAAAGACTCGCCCTTTGGCGATATCCTGAACTCATTAAAGTCTCTCTCTTTGTCGAGGAAGCCCTGGCGAACTACGGTCGAAAGGTTGGGATTCGGACGACGAAGAAATTCAACACCCACCCACCACCCACTTTGTAGCCACTGCCGATGATTTAACCGACATGCTCGACTTCGACCAAGACATCGACGGTATAGACGACGGTGCGGAGACGATCAAGAGCCGCGCCCACGGGCAATCGGAAGGCCACCTCGTCATATGACATATACATGGTGGACATCCCAAAAGATGGGAATGGCGATGGAACAGCGGAGGATGACCCCTCCAAGAAACAACCCAAGCGCCGACGTCAGCGGTGCCGCTCTAAATCCCGCCATAGCAAAAATGACGATTCCGGCACGGGAGATAATAACACCCGGACGGTGCGAAGACAACCCTCTCCAAAGCAGGATTCAGACAGAGGAGGGAGAAGCCAGCCCTCATGATAGAGCGGCAGACAGAGAGGTAGAGGACGATAATTATATGCCTCCCTCCGAAGATGAGGCAAGCCTCGACGACGACAAATTTGTCGTGCCGGAGGATCCCGCCGAACAGGAGCGTTTCAAACGCAGGCTTATGGCCACGGCAAGCAGCCTCAAGAAAAAGCAGCAGCAGCTTAGAGCTGACCAAGACTTGCTAGTGATGATGGACTAAAGTCCTTGCAGCCGAGGAGTACGAACTCGAACGCCCCTCCAAAAGCTACCCCACCCGTCGGCCGTGGCCTCGATCAGAAGAGGAAGCACCCGCATCACCAACACACGACATGGCAGACCGGCCACCCCGTGGCCGCGACAGAGAGGCCTCTCGACCCTCCGCTCAAGCCACACCCCGACGCCGCTCAAAAAGTACCAAGGCATGGGAGAACGCGCCGGACTTGCGAGATTTACTGGAGGATAAGGCAAAGCAAACAAGATCGACCTACAGATCGGCGTGCGCCTAACGACTTCGGGATGATTACCGTCACGCGGATACAACAACCCGGCCGGGCCGAACACAGCAAACAAAGCTCATATGAGCTACGTCGTGATATTGCCCAATACAGAGGCACTGCACACCCACTATGCTTCACAGATGAAGTAATGGATCATCAAATCCCTGAGGGTTTCAAACCCATAAACATTGAATCATACGATGGTACCACAGATCCTGCGGTCTGGATCGAGGACTATCTCCTCCATATCCACATGGCTCGCGGTGATGATCTACACGCCATCAAATACCTCCCACTCAAGCTTAAAGGACCAGCTCGGCATTGGCTCAACAGCTTGTCAAAGAATCAATTGGTTCTTTGGGAAGACACGAAGCCGCATTCCTCGATAACTTCCGGTGGCACATATGTGCGACCACGAACGCCGATGACCTTAGCCATATAATTCAGCAGCCCGGATGAATCGGCCAGACAATTCTGGACATGGTTCTTAACCAAGAAAAATCAAATCGTTGACTGTCCGGATGCAGAGGCCCTTGCAGCCTTCAAACATAACATCCGCGACGAGTGGCTTGCTCGGCACCTCGGACAGGAAAAGCCGAAATCCATGGCAGCCCTCACATCACTCATGACCCGCTTCTGCGCAGGAGAGGACAGCTGGCTAGCTCGAAGCAACAACTTGGAAAAACACCCTGGTAGTTCGGATACCAAGGACAGCAATGGCAGGTCGCGTCGCAACAAGAATAAATGCCGCGTGCGGTGACAATTCTGAAGATCTGACGATAAATGCCGGATTCAGAGGCTCTAAACCGGTCAGCGGAAGAAGCCATTCAAAAGAAATACCCAGGGCCCGTCCAACTTGGACCGAATACTCGATCGCTTGTGCGGATACATGGCACCCCGAAAAACCAATAACCACACCAGAGATTGTTGGGTGTTCAAGCGGCGAGCAAGTTAAATGCCGAACTCAACGACAAGGGGCTGCATAGCGATGACGAGGAGGAGCCCCGGCCGCCGAACAATAGAGGACAAAAGGGCTTCCCCCGCAAGTGCGGACGGTGAACATGATATACACAACCCACATACCCAAAAGGAAGCAGAAGCGTGCACTAAGGGATGTATATGAGATGGAGCCAGTCGCCCCAAAGTTCAACCCGTGGTCTTCCTGCCCGATCACTTTTGATTGAAGGACCACCCACTAGCATCCGACACGGCGGATTCGCGGCATTGGTTCTTGACCCAATCATTGTGGATTCCACCTCACTAGAGTCCTCGATGGACGGCGGCGGCAACTGAACCTGCTTTACCAGGATACGAGCGCGCAAAATGGGCATAGACCCCTCAAGGATTAAACCCACAAAGGCGACCTTTAAAGGCGTCATTCCAGTGTAGAGGCCAAGCTGTACAGCTCCGTTACACTTGAAGTGGTCTTCGGATCTCCGGATAACTTCCGGCGAAGAGTTAATCTTCGACATAGTCCCGTTCTGCAGCGGCTATCATGCACTACTTGGACGCACCGCATTTGCAAAGTTCACTGTGGTGCCGCACTACACATATCTCAAGCTCAAGATGCCAGGCCCTCGAGGAGTAATCACGGTCAATGGAAACACCGAACGCTCTCTCGAGCGGAGGAGCATCTGGCCCAACCCTAAGCGGCGAAAGTGCAAAGCAGCCTCTTAAGGCAATTCTCGAGTCTGGCCATTAAACGTCCGGACACCGTCAACCGTGCCCGGAGTAACCTACAGCAAGACCGCCCGGCATGATCCAAGCAAGCGTAGCAATGCGGCCCCAACCCCGGCCCTCGCGAAATCGCGAAGCCAGTACTACGCGTACATAACTACGCTCTGGAGATACCATGGGCATAAGGGGAGGGGCATGACCATGGCATGCCCAGAGTGCGGCTCAACCGCACCAGGGGCTCCTGATTGTGTCATTCTTTTTTTTCTTTTTTCTCTTACTTTCAGGACTCCGTTTTCCATAAGCCCTGTCTGGCACTAGAATTGCCGAACTCACGATGCAACAGCCAGGAAGCGTAAAGCCACGTCGAGTGTCGGTGGTCTCTACTACGAGCATTATACCTGTTTTACATACCACCCGCAGCTTACCCCCGGAGGGGGACATGCTAAATAGTCCCATCCCTTGCTTACCGCACTATTTGTATCGCTACGCTTTCATTGCAGTACCTTTTGAATAAACAATACATAGCTTCTACTTATTATTGCATCCCCTTTTTCCATATATGTTCATCTATGACACGTTGCACCCGTACACTTTGGTACGGCCAATACACCGTGGGGCTTGAGTACCCCACAGAATGGTGTGATAAGTCCGAACACTTTCACAAGTCGGCACCCGAACTTATAGCATTATATGCATCGGCTCCGAATCATGTCTTGGGTCAATAGTTGGGTTTGGTCGGCTCCCATGTTTTGGTACCTTACGCTCTGTTATATCGGCTAAGGTAGCACTTTGGGAGAACCAACTGCGATTGTGCCCGGTTGAGCTGGGTTGAGCACCTCGGTGGAGAAAGCTAAAACTGACCGTCATGATAAGGCGAGAGCTGGTCGCTGTTCGAGAGGTTATTTTCGGGTCCCTAAAGATTTATGCCGCATAGAGCGAGGAGTCGGCTCTGTCAGGCCAAGGCGGGGATAGCGCCCCGAACTCGGTCTTCCCAATACTAGGGGCTTCGCCGAAATTTAAAATTATAGAATTCTTTGGCTAAGTGAGCGTGTACAAGCACTATAAGTCCGGTTGCACTGGTTACGTTGCGTTGAGCGCCTCCCTCGTAGGACCCAAGAATGGGAACAAGAGCGCTCAAGTTTATCGAACACCCCAAAGACTTCGTGGCATGGGAGTGAAGCCAACGACTTGCCATCTCTCAGATTTGATAAACAACCGCATGAAGGTAATATTTTAAATTCACAAGCGTTGCTTAGCGCATATGAACAAGTTTTCAACGACAGGATAACAAATGCGAGTCTGTTCAAAAATTACATCTTTGGAACATTCACCCGCTATCAGCGGCACCCTCGAGACACCCTCATAATACATTTCGAACTGATGCTCCTTGCCTTTGGTGGTCCGTCCTTCACAAGCTTCTCACCATCCAAATTTTGCCCCAAACAAGACCTTAGACGGGCAAGGGCCCTACGGGCACCTTCGATGCAGACAGAGCGCTTGATTACTTCGATCCACGAACATGCGTCCACCAGCCGCCGCACTAGCCCGAAGTAGCTCCCAGGCATGGCCTCATTTGGCCATAGCCGAGCTATAAGGCCCTTCATGGCCTGTTCGGCGACCTTGTGGAGCTCGACCAATTGCTTCAGTTGGTCGCTCAAGGGCACCGGATGTTTGGCCTCAGCATACTGAGACCAAAACACCTTCTCCGTCGAGCTCCCCTCTTCGGCCCGGTAGAAAGCGGCAGCATCGGATACACTGCGGGGTAGATCTGTGAAGGCTCCTGGAGAGCTCCGGATTTGGGTAAGTAACAGATAATTGACTTTTACATTCTTGCTTTGCATAAAGAATGCCTTACCTGCCGCTATCTTCTTCATCGCCTCGATTTCCTGGAGGGCTTTTTGGGCTTCGGCCTTAGCGGCTTTGGCACTCTCAAGAGCCGAGGCAAGCTCGGACTCTCGGGTCTTCGAGTCCCGCTCCAAATCCTCATGTTTTTTCACGAGAGCCTGGAGCTCTTGCCGTACCTCCGCCAGCTGCGCCTCCCCCTTCTCTCGCTCTAGTGCGCTCCGCTCATGCAGCTTTGTTTTCGGCCGCGGTCACCGCTTCCTTTAGGGTCGCCACCTCGTTCGTGGCCCCTACAATACCCATGTTATTCCTATCTTTTTTGCAACCAAGTCCTTTCTATAAGGTATTACTTTAATAAGGTATTTTTTACCTTCTTTGTCCTCGAGCTGCTTCTTGGCTTGGCCGAGCTCTATCTCGGACCGCTCGAGGTTCTCCTTTAATACATTGACCTCCGCAGTCAGTGCGGCAGAGGTCAGCAGGGCAGCCTGCATTCCCATATTGACACAATTGTGTTAGACTCCTGCATATATCTTTTTAGATCCTTAGACCGGTTTTTCTTTCCGAACACCGAACTAAGCATCGAGAACTCTTGTCTATGCGGTAATCTTCTTGCATATATTGAAAACTTACCTCAAAGCTTGTTAGAAGGCTGTTGTAAGCTTCGATCGACCCGCTCTTGGCGGACTGAACTTTTCGGATCACCGCACTCATAGCAAGGCGGTGCTCCTCCTCGATGGAGGCGCTGTTAGCGCCTCCAATAAGCTGTCCGGTGCCTCCGGTTGGGCCAAGGACACGGCGTCTTACCCTTCTTATGCGAAAGGGGTTGCTTACGGACTTCGGAACGGCTGAAGGTTCGGTATGGAGTCCGGACAAGGGTCGGGCTTAGAGCCTGAGGGGCCTTGCTCCCCTCACGCCTGCAGTCCGGGAGGCTGCCTTGTGGCACCTCCTACGCCACCTCCTCTTGACCAGGCCCCCTTGGGGCCCCACCTCGGCGTCGTGGCGGCGCGAGGCGAGGAGGCGGCCGGAAGAGAAGTGCTCTCCACTTCGGACGAATTCAGGAACCCACTTGACGAAGCGGCAAGCTCGCCCATGGGGGGCTGCATGATTGTTCGGCATTAGAGAACACTATGCAGTAAATAAGGAAAAAAAACCATGGGTATCCGGACACTTGCAATCTCGCCAGGGGCTTGGCCCTCGAGGGCCACTCCTCCTCGCCGTCGTTGGCGTTGGTGGAGACGTCCAGAGGAAGGGTTCTTCCCTTCTTGGACCCTCCGGCCTCCCCAGTCGGGGCGGCCTTCCTTTCTTCTCTTCCCCGGCGGGGAAGGCTTCTTTCCTCCTCGAGGAGAGGATTCGGCTTGATCGACACCACTAGGTGCCGGGAGCACCTTCGAGTTCCCGTGGCCTACTTCTTGGCATTCTTCTCCGACACAAGTGAGGTGCCGTAACCAGCAGCACCGTCAAGCGGGAGTCCGCTAGGACTTCTGGCAAAGGAGCCGGACAGTTAATCTGTCCGGACGTCTTCAACCAGTCCTGTCAAAGGTTAGGGAGTTTTAGATCCCGCATAGAGTCAAACTATGAACAAAGAGTCCCATAAAGGGCAAAATCATTTACCTCACTGGCTTGACGCTGCGAGCGGAATCCGCGATCTTCGGTAGCGGATGCGGGAGCTTCGGCGCCCTTGGACAGCACCTTCTAGGCATCTTCGTACGTAGTGTCGAAGAGCCGGCTCAAGGTCCGGTGCTGTGCCGGATCGAACTCCCACAAATTGAAGGCCCGGGCATGGGAGAATCCGGCGGATGAGCATAACCTGGACTACGTTGACAAGCTTTAGGTTCTTGTCCACCAGGTTCCGGACACAGGTTTGGAGTCCGGCCAGCTCTTCAAATCACCCCACGTCAGGCCCGTCTCTTTCCATGATGTGAGCCGCGTGGGGGAGCCAGATCTGAATTCGGGGCCCACCGCCCATTTGGAGTCGTGCGGCTCAGTGATGTAGAACCACACCGATTGCCACCCCTTTATGGTCTCCACGAAGGAGCCCTCAAGCCATGTGGCGTTGGGCATCACGCCGCCATGGCACCTCCGCACTCCGGCTTGTCGGCAGACCACTATCTTCGCTTGACGCTAAAGGTCTTCAACCATAAGCGAAGTGGGGCTGGATGCAGGAAGGCCTGCATACCCATTTACGATAAACGTCGAGATATTGAGGATGAAGTTTGGGGTCAGATCGTGGAAATCCAGGCCGTAGTAGAACATGAGCCCCCGGACAAATGGGTGAAGTGGTAAACCCAGTCCGCAGAGGAAGTGGGTGAGGAACACCACCCTCTCATGGGGCCTGGGGGTGGGGATGAGCTGCCCCTTGGTGGGGAGCCGACACGCGATGTCGCCGGACAAGTATCCGGCCTCCCGCAATCTTGTGATGTGCCCCTCCGTGTGGAGGAGACCATCCACTTGCCTCCCGCTCCGGACATGGCCGAGAGAGATGTGCGGACTCGGGCGTTGGAGCTTGAGTGCTTGAAATGGATGAACAAAGGAGGAAGAAGGTGTAGGTGAAAAGGTGGATCCTTATCCCTTATATGGGCGGACACAACTAAGCGCCCCCACCGCCTGGTAAAACTCTCTTATCTTCCAAAGCGTCGTAATCAATGGCGCGGTTGGGTTACCCATCCGTATTGATGAGAATCCGGAATAAGGGGACACGATCTCTGCTTTGACAAGACGTGCCAAAGGAAACCGCCTAAACGCCTTGAGGCGGTACAAAGAAAAAACGATTCGAACGAAGACTTGGCGGTGGCGTGATGGCACGCCGCGAGTACGTCGTGATTGATTTTGTGTAGATATTATTCTCTCTCACGGATTGTTGTGTGGGAATTATTTTTGAGCCGGACACTGTCCTTGTGTTCAAAATCTTCTATGAAGTATTCGAGGAGGAACCCGCCTTGCAATGCGAAGACAATATGCACGCCGGACTCGTCGTCATTGAAGCCTGGTTCAGGGGCTCTTGAGGGAGTCTGGACTAGGGGTGTCCGGATAGCGAACTATCACGGTGGCGGACTCACGGACTATGAAGATACAAGATTGAAGACTTCGTCCGTGTCCGGATGGGACTTTCCTTGGCGTGGAAGGCAAGCTTGGCAACACGGATATGTAGATCTCCTACCAATGTAACCGACTCATGTAACCCTAACCCTATCCGGTGTCTATATAAACCAGAGGGTTTTAGTCCGTAGAGACGAACAACAATCATACCATAGGCTAGCTTCTAGGGTTTAGCCTCTCTGATCTCGTGGTAGATCTACTCTCGTACTACCCATATCATCAATATTAATCAAGCAGGAGTAGGGTTTTACCTCCATCGAGAGGGCCCGAACCTGGGTAAAAACATCATGTCCCTTGTCTCCTGTTACCATCCGCCTAGACGCACAGTTCGGGACCCCCTACCTGAGATCCGCCGGTTTTGACACCGACAGCCACAGTCGGTTGTCTGGGCGACATCACATAAGGGGCTTATATCAAAAGTAAATAACAACAGTACCACGGTCGGACGTCTGAGCGACATCACAGAAAGGGCTTATATCGAAAGTAAATAACAACAATGCCACAGTCGGACGTCTGAGCGACATCACATAAAGGGCTTATATTTCATCATTCGTATCCCATCAATTCATGAGTTTAAATCACTCCAAGAAAAATTCTCAGTGCATAATAATAAATGGGTTAGTCCACCACACGGATAAAATTCAGCCGGTTTACCACTCATGTTTGTTCACCGGAGTGTTGGAAATATGCCCTAGAGGCAATAATAAATTAGTTATTATTATTATATTTCCTTGTTCATGATAATCGTTTATTATCCATGCTATAATTGTATTGACCGGAAACCGCAATACATGTGTGGATACATAGACAACACCATGTCCCTAGTAAGCCTCTAGTTGACTAGCTCGTTGATCAATAGATGGTTACGGTTTCCACGACCATGGACATTGGATGTCGTTGATAACGGGATCACATCATTAGGAGAATGATGTGATGGACAAGACCAATCCTAAGCCTAGCACAGAGATCGTGTAGTTCGTATGCTAAAGCTTTTCTAATGTCAAGTATCTTTTCCTTAGACCATGAGATTGTGCAACTCCGGATACCGTAGGAATGCTTTGGGTGTACCAAACGTCGGAACGAATCGGGTGGCTATAAAGGTGCACTACAGGTATCTCCAAAAGTGTCTGTTGGGTTGTACGAATCGAGACTGGATTTGTCACTCCGCAGACGGAGAGGTATCTCTGGGCCCACTCGGTAGGACATCATCATAATGTGCACAATGTGATCAAAGAGTTGATCGCGGGATGATGTGTTACGGAACGAGTAAAGAGACTTGCAGAATGAGATTGAACAAGGTATCGGTATACCGACGATCGAATCTCGGGCAAGTACAATACCGTTAGACAAAGGGAATTGTATACGGGATCGATTGAGTCCTTGACATCGTGGTTCATCCGATGAGATCATCGTGGAACATGTGGGAGCCAACATGGGTATCCAGATCCCGCTGTTGGTTATTGACCGTGAAACGTCCTCGGTCATATGCGCATAGTTCCCGAACCCGTAGGGTCTACACATAAGGTTCGATGGCGCTAGGGTTATAAAGGAAGTTTGTATGTGGTTGCCGAATGTTGTTCGGAGTCCGGATGAGATCCGGGACGTCACGAGGAGTTCGGAATGGTCCGGAGGTAAAGATTTATATATGGGAAGTCCTATTTTGGCCACCGGAAAATGTTCGAATTTTCGGTATTGTACCGGAAGGTTCTAGAAGGTTCGGAGTGGGGCCCACCTGCATGGGGGACCCACATGAACGTGGTGGTAGTGGGGGCAAGGCCCCACACCCCTGGTCAAGGCGCGCAAGATTCCCCTTAGAAGGAATAAGATCATATCCTGAAGGGATAAGATCAAGATCCCTAAAAAGGGGGGATAACAATCGGTGGGGAAGGAAATGATGGGATTTCTTTCCTCCCACCTTTGCCAACGCCCCAATGGACTTGGAGGGCAAGGAATCAGCCCCCTCCACCCCTATATATAGTGGGGAGGCGCGTGGGAGCTTTACAAAAGTTCTGGCGCAGCCCTCCCCCTCTCCCGCGGTGCTTGGCGAAGCCCTGCAGGATTGCCATGCTCCTCCACCACCACCACGCCGTCGTGCTGCTGCTGGATGGAGTCTTCCTCAACCTCTCCCTCTCTCCTTGCTGGATCAAGGCATGGGAGACGTCACCGGCTATGCGTGTGTTGAGCCTTGAAGGTGCCGTCTGCTCGGCACTAGGATCTCCGGTGATTTGGATCACGACAAGTCGACTCCTTCAACCCCGTTCTCTTGAACAGCTTCCTTTAGCGATCTACAAGGGTATGTAGATGCACTCTCCTTCCCCTCGTTGCTAGTCTCTCCATAGATAGATCTTGGTGACACGTGGGAAAATTTTGAATTTTTGCTACGTTCCCCAACAATGATGGCATCATGAGCTAGGTCTGTCGTAGTTTCTATGCACGAGTAGAACACAAGTTGTTGTGGGTGTTGATTTTGTTCAATATGCTTACCGTTACTAGTCCAATCTTGTTTCACGGTATTGTGGGATGAAGCGGCCCGGACCGACCTTACACGTACACTTACGTGAGACAGGTTCCACCGACTGACATGCACTTGGTGCATAAGGTGGCTAGCGGGTGCCAGTCTCTCCCACTTTAGTCGGATCGGATTCGATGAAAAGGGACCTTATGAAGGGTAAATAGCAATTGACATATCACGTTGTGGTTTTGCGTAGATAAGAAACGTTCTTGCTAGAAACCCATAGCAGCCACGTAAAACATGCAAACAACAATTAGAGGACGTCTAACTTGTTTTTGCGAGGGTATGCTATGTGATGTGATATGGCCAAGAAGAATGTGATGAATTATATGTGATGTATGAGATTGATCATGTTCTTTTAATAGGAATCACGACTTGCATGTCGATGAGTATGACAACCGGCAAGAGCCATAGGAGTTGTCTTTTTTATTGTATGACATGCGTGTCATTGAACAACGCCATGTAATTACTTTACTTTATTGCTAACCGGTAGCCATAGTAGTAGAACTAATAAGTTGGCAAGACAACTTCATGGAGACACGATGATGGAGATCATAGTGTCATGCCGGTGACGATGATGATCATGGAGCCCCGAAGATGGAGATCAAAAGGAGCAAAATGATATTGGCCATATCATGTCACTATTTGATTGCATGTGATGTTTATCATGTTTATGCATCTTATTTGCTTAGAACGACGGTAGTAAATAAGATGATCCCTCATTAAAATTTCAAGAAAGTGTTCCCCTAAGCGTGCACCGTTGCGAAAGTTCGTCGTTTCGAAGCACCACGTGATGATCGGGTGTGATAGATTCTTACGTTCACATACAACGGGTGTAAGCCAGATTTACACACACAATACACTTAGGTTGACTTGAAGAGCCTAGCATGTACAGACATGGCCTCGGAACACAAGAGACCGAAAGGTCGAGCATGAGTCGTATGGTAGATACGATCAAGATGAAGATGTTCACCGATGATGACTAGTCCGTCTTCACGTGATGATCGGACACGGCCTAGTTGACTCGGATCATGTAATCACTTAGATGACTAGAGGGATGTCTATCTCGAGTGGGAGTTCATGAGATGAACTTAATTATCTTGAACATAGTCAAAAGATCTTTGCAAATTATGTCGTAAGCTCGCGCTTTAGTTCCACTGTTTAGATATGTTCCTAGAGAAAATATAGTTGAAAGTTGACAGTAGCGATTATGTGGACAGAAGAAAGCTTATGTCCTTAATGCACCGCTCAGTGTGTTGAACATCGAACGTGGTCTGTGGATGTTGCGAACATCTGACACACACGTTTTGATGACTACGTGATAGTTCGGTAATGTTAAACGGCTTGGAATTGAGGCACCAAAGACATTTTTGAAGCGTCATGAACATATGAGATGTTCTGAGGGCAGAAATTGGGATTTCAGGCTCGTGCCCACGTCAAGAGGTATGAGACCTCCGACGAGTTTTCTAGCCTACAAACTAAGGGAGAAGATCTCAATCGTTGAGCTTGTACTCAGATTGTCTGGGTACAATAATCACTTGAATCGAGGGAGTTAATCTTCCGGATGAGATAGTGATGTTTCTCCAAAGACATTGCCACCAAGGTACTAGAGCTTCGTGATGAACTATAACATATCGAGGGATAGATATGATGATCCTTGAAGTGTTACGCAATGTTTGACACCGTAAAGTAGAAGTCAAGTAGGAGCATCAATAGTTGATGGTTGGTAAAACCATTAGTTTCAGGAAGGGCAAGGGCAACAAGGGATAATTCATGAAACGGCAAAACAGTTGCTGCTCTAGTAAAGAAACCCAAGGTTGAACCCAAACCCGAGACTAAGTGCTTCTGTAATGAGAGGAACGGACATCAAGCGGAACCACCCTAGATACTTGGTAGATGAGAAGGTGGCAAGGTCGATAGAAGTATATTGGATATACATTATGTTAATGTGTACTATAGTAGTACTCCTAGTAGCACCAGTGGTATTAGATACGGTTCGGTTGCTAAGTGTTAGTAACTTCGAAATAAAAGCTACGGAATAAACGGAGACTAGCTAAAGGTGAGCCGACGATATGTGTTGGAAATGTTTCCAAGGTTGATGTGATCAAGCATCGCACGCCTCCTCCGCCATCGAGATTGGTGTTAAACCTAAATAATTGTTATTTGGTGTTTATGCGTTGAGCATAGACATGATTGGATTATGTCTATCGCAAAGACTGATTATTCATTTAAGGAGAATAATGGTTACTACATTTATTTGAATAATACCTACAATGGTCTTGCACCTAAAATGAATGGTTTATTGAAATCACGATCGTAGTGATACACATTTTCATGCCAAAAGATATAAGATAGTAATGATAGTACCACCTGCTTGTGGCAATCGCCATTTGAGTCATATTGGTATAAACGCATGAAGAAGCTCCATGTTGATGGATCTTTGGATTCACTCGTTTTTGAAAAGGTTGAGACATGCGAACCATGTCTATTGGTGTATACGCATGAAGAAACTCCATGCAGATGGATCGTTTTGACTCACTTGATGTTGAATCATTTGAGACATGCAAATCATACCACATGGGCAAGATGACTGAAAAGCCTCGTGTTCAGTAAGATGGAACAAGAAAGCAACTTGTTGGAAGTAATACATTTTGATGTGTGCAGTCTAATGAGTGTTGAGGCATGTAGTGGATATCTTATGTTCTTACTTCACAGATGATTCGAGTAGATTCTGAGTATGTTTACTCGATGAAACACAAATCTGAATTATTGAAAGGTTCAAGTAATTTCAGAGTGAAGTTGAAGATCATCGTGACAAGAGGATAAAATGTCTACGATATGATCATAGAGATGAATATCTGAGTTGCGAGTTTGGTACGAAATTGAGACATTGTGGAAATTGTTTCACAATTAATACCGCCTGGAACACCATAGTGTGATGGTGTGTCCGAACATCATAGTTGCACCCTATTAGATATGGTGCGTACCATGATGTCTCTTATCGAATTACCACTATCGTTCATGGGTTAGGCATTAGAGACAACCACATTCACTTTAATAGGGCACCACGTAATTCCGTTGAGATGACACCGTATGAACTATGGTTTAGAGAAACCTAAGTTGTCGTTTCTTGAAAGTTTGGGGCTGTGATGCTTATGTGAAAAGTTTCATCGTGATAAGCTCGAACCCAAAACGGATAAATGCATCTTCATAGGATACCCAAAATGGTTGGGTATACCTCCTATCTCAAGATCCGGAAGCAAAAGTAATTGTTTCTAGAAACGGGTCCTGTCTCAAGGAAAAGTTTCTCTCGAAAGAATTGAGTGGGAGGATGGTGGAGACTTGATGAGGTTACTGAACCATCACTTCAACTAGTGTGCAGCAGGGCACAGGAAGTTGTTCCTGTGGCGCCTACACCAATTGAAGTAGAAGCTTATGAAGCTCCGGATCAAGTCACTACCGTACCTCATAGGGTGACAAGGATGCGTACTACTTCAGAGTGGTACAGTAATCCTGTCTTAAAGGTCATGTTGCTAGATGAACCTACGAGCTATGGAGAAGCGATGGTGGGCCCATATTCCAACCAATGGTTAGAAGCCATGAAATCCGAGATAGGATCCATGTATGAGAACAAAGCATGGACTTTGGTGGACTTACCCGATGATCGGCAAGCCATTGAGATAAATGGATCTTTAAGAAGAAGACAGACGTGAATGGTAATCTCACCGTGTGTGAAGCTCGACTTGTGGCGAAGAGTTTTTTCACAAGTTCAAGGAGTTGACTACGATGAGATTTTCTCATCCGTAGCGATGCTTAAGTCCGTCGGAATCATGTTAGCATTAGCTGCATTTATGAAATCTGGCAGATGGATGTCAAAACGAGTTTCCTTACCAAGTAAAGATTGTATGTGATACAATCAGAAAGTTTTTGTCGATCCTAAGGATGCTAAAAGGTATCTTTGGCTCCAAATGATCCTTCTAAGGACTAGAGTAAGCATCTCGGAGTTGGAATGTGCGCTTTGATGAGATGATCAAAGATTTTGGGTTTATACAAAGTTTATGAGAAACTTGTATTTCCAAAGAAGTGAGTGGGAGCACTATAGAATTTACGATGAGTATGTGTTGTTGACATATTGTTGATCGAAATGATGTAGAATTTCCGGAAAGCATACAGGGTTATTTGAAAGGTGTTTTTCAATAGAAAACCTGGATTAAGCCACTTGAACATTGAGCATCAAGATCTATAAGGATAGATCAAACGCTAAATGGTACTTTCAAATGAGCACATACCTTGACATAATCTTGAAGGTGTTCAAGATGGATCAGTCAAAGAAGGAGTTCTTGCCTGAGTTGTAAGGTGTGAAGTTAAGAGTCAAAGCTCGACCACGGCAGAAAAGAGAGAAAGGACGAAGGTCGTCCCCTATGCCTTGGACGTAGGCTCTACAGTATGCTATGCTGTGTACCGCATGCAAGTGTGCCTTGCCATGAGTCACTATAAGGGTACAAGAATGATCCAGGAATGGATCATTGGACAATGATCAAAATTGTCCTTGGAGTAAATAAGGACATGTTTCTCGATTATGGAGGTGATAAAGAGTTGGCGTAAAGGGTTACGTCGATGCAAGCTTTAACACCTATCCAAATGACTCTGAGTAGCAAACCGGATACGTATAGTGGAGTAACCATTTGGAATAGCTTCAAGTGGAGCGTGGAAGCAGCATTTACAATATGACATAGAGAATTGCGAAGTACATACGGATCTGAATGTTACAGACCCATTGACTAAAACCTCTCTCACAAGCAAAACATGATCAAACCTGAGAACTCATTGAGACTTAATCACATGGTGATGTGAACTAGTTTAAGACACTAGTAAACTCTTTGGATGTTGGTCACATGGCGATGTGAACTATCATTGTTATTAACATGACTATGTGAACTAGATTATTGACTCTAGTGCAAGTGGGAGACTGTTGGAAATATTCCCTAGATTCAATAATAAATTATTTATTATTATTATATTTCCTTGTTCATGATAATCGTTTATTATCCATGCTATAATTGTATTGACGGAAACACGCAATACATGTGTGGATACATAGACAGCACCATGTCCCTAGTAAGCCTCTAGTTGACTAGCTCGTTGATCAATAGATGGTTACGGTTTCACGACCATGGACATTGGATGTCGTTGATAACGAGGATCACATCATTAGGAGAATGATGTGATGGACAAGACAATCCTAAGCCTAGCATAGAGATCGTGTAGTTTGTATGCTAAAGCTTTTCTAATGTCAAGTATCTTTTCCTTAGACCATGAGATTGTGCAACTCCGGATACCGTAGGAATGCTTTGGGTGTACCAAAGCGTCACAACGAATCGGGTGGCTATAAAGGTGCACTACGGTATCTCCGAAAGTGTATGCATTGGGTTGGCACGAATCGAGATGGGATTTGTCACTCCGTGTGACGGAGAGGTATCTTTGGGCCCACTCGGTAGGACATCATCATAATGTGCACAATGTGATCAAAGAGTTGATCACGGGATGATGTGTTCTGAACGAGTAAAGAGACTTGCCGTGAACGAGATTGAACAAGGTATCGGTATACCGACGATCGAATCTCGGGCAAGTACAATACCGTTAGACAAAGGGAATTGTATACGGGATCGATTGAGTCCTTGACATCGTGGTTCATCCGATGAGATCATCATGGAACATGTGGGAGCCAACATGGGTATCGAGATCCGCTGTTGGTTATTGACCGTGAGAACGTCTCGGTCATGCGCATGGTTCCCGAACCCGTAGGGTCTACACACTTAAGGTTCGATGACGCTAGGGTTATAAAGGAAGTTTGTATGTGGTTGCCGAATGTTGTTCGGAGTCCCGGATGTGATCCCGGATGTCACGAGGAGTTCCGGAATGGTCCGGAGGTAAAGATTTATATATGGGAAGTCCTATTTTGGCCACCGGAAAATGTTCGGGAATTTTCGGTATTGTATCGGGAAGGTTCTAGAAGGTTCCGAAGTGAGGCCCACCTGCATGGGGGGACCCACATGAACGTGGGTAGTGGGGGCAAGGCCCCACACCCCTGGTCAAGCCGCACCAAGATTCCCCCTTAGAAGGAATAAGATCATATCCTGAAGGGATAAGATCAAGATCCCTAAAAAGGGGGGATAACAATCGGTGGGGAAGGAAATGATGGCATTTCTTTCCTCGCACCTTTGCCAACGTCCCAATGGACTTGGAGGGCAAGGAACCAGCCCCCTCCACCCCTATATATAGTGGGGAGGCGCGTGGGAGCTTTAAAAAAGTTCTGGCGCAGCCCTTCCCCTCTCCCAAGTCCTCCTCCTCTCCCGTGGTGCTTGGCGAAGCCCTGCAGGATTGCCATGCTTCTCCACCAGCACCACGCCGTCATGCTGCTGCTGGATGGAGTCTTCCTCAACCTCTCCCTCTCTCCTTGCTGGATCAAGGCATGGGAGACGCCACCGGCTGTATGCGTGTGTTGAGCAGCGGAGGTGCCGTCCGTTCGCACTAGGATCTCCGGTGATTTGGATCACGACGAGTACGACTCCTTCAACCCCGTTCTCTTGAACGCTTCGCTTAGCGATCTACAAGGGTATGTAGATGCACTCTCCTTCCCTCGTTGCTAGTCTCTCCATAGATAGATCTTGGTGACACGTAGGAAAATTTTGAATTTTTGCTACGTTCCCCAACACGGAGGTTGTTACTGAAACTGACACCGAGACTGACATAGATAAGTTGATCACAGTCCCTGACCATGGATATGGTTATTCGAATGGTTTGACTCTGCAGAGTGTGTACTATTTAACCACAGCCAACGGATTCCAGTAGTCACAACAGACTAGTTCCGTTTACGGTATTTCAGAGGAAACTCATCTAACCAGTACACACCCATTCCACATCCCGATGCCAGGAATCACCCTAGGCAACGTTCAAGAAAAACTTTGAGACGGGGAGGCCACTACCTCGAGTAGCATGGGATCAAATTTATATCGCGTGCTCTAAGGGGTGCCCCCCTCTCGGTCCCAACCGGAAACACCCATGCCCCCGACGGATGATCGGCTTTAATCCGGGGCATGGAACCCTCATCACGGCCCCTCTATTTGGTGTGTACGAGGAAAGAGGTTTGCAACTTACTAAACCATATTCTTTGAAGAAAACATGTGGTAGTACAAGAAAAGGAACGGATGATAACGTGACTTGATCCACGTTGACACTGGAGTCAAATGGTTTGTCATAAGACTGGCATGCTTCAACAATACCATCTTACCACCTTTCATGTCACCACATGGTCGTGTAAACTCACATCAAATAACACATCGAGTTTCGGAGCTCTCTTGTATTAGCTTTGCATGCAATATAATACTTACTGATGTTCATATAAACATGCCATGAAGTAACCACTCAAGCAAACATGCAAAACACTCATCATATCAAAGGTTCAAACATGCTTGCTTGGTTCGGAGTAGTCGGAGTCTAGCTCGGTGAAGTTTGCGGTTCCGTCACCTCCTCCGGAATCTACGGTATAAAGAAAACGCATACTAACGTAAATACCGTGTGTTCACAAAAAGTGTTCCAAATATTTTTCAAATAAATATGATAAAAAACTAGACAGAAAAATAAAGATGACAGAAAAAGAATCAATCAAAAATCATTTTCTGTTTAAAAGTTATAAAGGTTTTGGTCCAGGGACTCATCTGTAATGAAACAGAAAGTTTCCAGGGGTCTGAACAGAAAAAGACAGAAAAACGTTTCAGTTAGAAAGCGTATTTGCCCGAAGGCGTTTTCAGAAAACGGTTCGAATAAAAGAAATGAGAGGCTGACGAGGGGGTCCCACCCGTCAGGTTTAAATTTGAAAACAGAGTCACCGACGCCCGAAGGCTGCGGTGGTCGCCGGCGCCGATCCACGGCGAGTTAGGAGGAGTGGGTGGTACCTACGGACTCACGGTGCTCTTCCGCGTCTGTAGGTGGTGGAGTTGGTCGTCGGCGAGCCCCACGTCGATGGCGGCCTTCACTCCGGAGGACGACGGCTCGGGCGTCGGTGGATCTCGCCGGGGAGGGCTGCAAGCTTCAAATTGGGGCGTGGGTTAGTGGAGTGGGTGCACTAGGATGCCACTGGTACAACTTGAGAGGCGGGGGTGCACGCACTCGAGCTAATCTTGCCGGAGCCCGAAGCGGATCGGGGCGGCCAGAATCGGGGAAGAAGGCCTCCCCGAGGTCCTCCTAGTGGTCGGGCGCAGTCCTGGTGAGGTGGAGGGAGTGGTGCTGGTCGAAGGTGAGCTTGGGGTGGCTATTTATAGCCGGCCCGAGGCGATTGCCGAGAACGGGGTAACTCCGGCGGCGATTACGGCGAGGCAGTGGTTGGTCAGGTGGATTAGGTAGCTGGGCATCAACGTGATGGTCCACTGGTTCCGTTCAAGCACTAACCTCGGTTGGATTAGACCTGCTTTGCGGTTTCGACGGAACGGCGCTTCGCGGGCCCGTCGGCGGCAGAGAGCACGCCTACGTGCTTGCCGAGCCACAATGACGGTGCTGCGGCAGCATGCACAGAGGAGGGGTGGCCACGCCGGAGGCCTTCGGTGGCTTGGGCGAAAGCCGGACGGGCGCCGAAAGGTGGTGCTGGCTGCTGCTGGCCGCCACGGGTGGCTCTGTCGCCGCAGAAGTTGCTGGCGATGAGGTGCCACGTCGCCACCGACACCTACGCCCGTCCAAATGATCACGCGGCGCTTCGGATAAGGAGAAGGAGCAGTGAGCATCGTGCCAACGCGGGCACTGGCGAGATGGACGCCAAGGCTCCGAAGAAAACAACGCTGTCGACTGAACCTGACACTGAAAGTCTGAATTTTCAACAGTGCATGCCAGGTGCTCGATGAAATGATTTTGGCATGAGGAAAAATTTTCTGGAGCTGATCTTTGGTGAGGTGACCTATCAATGCACCTGGGGGCTGCCTGATTTATCTCATAATTTTTGGAGAAGGAAAATATTGAATTTCACCAAAAATGACAAATCTGGTCCAAACTTGTAGTGAGCAAAACTTGAAAATTTTGAACTGAGGAAGAGTGGATCTTGATGGATCTAGGTTGGGGGTGCTAAGGACTAGTCAGAGGAGTTGGTTTGGGATCAAAACTCTAAAGAAATCTGGTACTTCCTTTGTAAATCACCTAGGTCCAAAATAAAAGACAGAAATAGTTTTGGGGATAAAATAAATGGAATAAAAATAAAAAATGGGTTGAACTTGCTGGGATTGGATATTTGACTTGACCCAAAGTGGAGGGGGGGTTTTGGAGGAAAGTTTTAACATGAGGCATGGCAAAAGCGAGTGGTTTGAATAAAAGGATAAATTCAAAAACCCAAAGGATTTCTTTTTAATTGAAATTTTTTTCAAAATCAATTGTGATGGGTTAACACCAAATCAAAAGTATTAGTCATAAGAGAAATTTTTTGAGAAGGAGGGTCTTTTTAGAAAGATTTTAAATAGCCTCCTTCAAACCAAAAGAGTTTGATAAAAAAACAAATTAGAACTTTTTTTGGAGTGTCACAACACCTACCCCCTTAGGAAAAATCTCGTCCCCGAGATTTCAGCCGATCCTCAAATAGGTGTGGGTGTTCTGCCCGAAGAAAATCCTCTCTTTCCCATGTTGCCTCATCTTGATTGTGATTGCTCCTTTGGACTTTGAAAAACTTAATTGTTTTCTCGATGGGTCCTCCTTCAGACTCCTCCAATATTTTTATTGGGCGTTCCTGTAGGTGAGGTCCGGTTGTGCGTCAATGTCCTCATGAGATACCCGCTTTTGGGGTTGCTCACACATTTCCTCAACTATGAGACGTGGAACACGTCGTGGATGTCCTGACAGCTCTTGGTAGGTCTAGCTGGTAGGCTACCGTGCCTCTTCGTGCAATTACGTATGGGTCCGATAAATCTTGGTGCTAGCTTTCCTTTAACTTTGAATCGCCAGGCCCCTCATAGGAGATACTCAGAGGTACACATACTCACCGGGTTCAAAAGCCCGACTCCCGATGTTTTCGATTGTAATAGCTCTTCCGTCGGCTTGAGCTGTCTTGAGTGGGTCCCTGATTAGCTTAACTTTCTCCTCGGCTTCCTTGAGCATGTCCGGGCCAAGGTACGATCGTCTCGTCTCTCGACCAATTTAGTGCGGTACGACATCTCCGCCTGCATAAGGCTTCAAAAGGTGCCATTTGCAAGCTGGCTTGGTAACTGTTGTTGTATGCAAACTTCGGCATATGGCAAGCTTTCTTCCCAAGCTGGTCCCATAGGTGAGGACACATGCTCTCAAAGCATGTCCTCTAGAATTTGGTTTACGCTGCTCGCTTTGTCCATCACCGGGATGGTGGTATGTCTTGAATGCCGATTGAGTTCTGTGGCTTGCTGTAATTTATCCCAAAATTTAGAGACGAATTGAGTGCCTCTGTCAGATATTATAGTCTTTGGGACTCCATGCAGGCAAACTATGCGGGAGAGATAAAGCTTGGCAAGCTTCTGAGTGGTGTGGGTTGTCTTTACGGGAATGAAATGTGCCACCTTGGTTAATCTATCTGTGATGACCCATATGGCATCATCCCGTGTTGTGACCGAGGTAGTCCGACAATGAAATCCATCGATTTCATCCCATTTCCACTCGGTATCCTGTTTGGCTGTAATAACCCTCGCTGGTTTTTGATGCTCGGCCTTAATGCGTTGACACGAATCACAACATGCAATGAAGGTGGCTATATCCCTCTTCATACCGTACACCAAAATTTTTCCTCAATGTCCTTATACATCTTGGTTCCTCCCGGGTGGATTGAATATGGAGCGGTGTGGCCTTCGGCTAGAATTTGCTGTTTGAGGTCTTCTATATTTGGTACGCAAAGTCTGTCTCTATACCATACTATTCCCTTATCGTCTATGACAAATTCTGAGGCCTTGCCCAAACTCACTTTTCTTTTTATGCCTTCGATCTTTGGGTGTCCACGCTGAGCCTCCTTAATTTGCTCCGTTATGGTAGGCTGTATTTCCAAATTTGACACATTGCCCTCAGTGACCATTACCAAGTTGAGTTTGGCGAACTCCTGCTGAAATTCGGGTCTCAAGTTTGGCGGATCGTCGTTACTCGAGCGGGGTTTCGACTAAGAGCATCCGCCACTACATTCGCCTTTCACGGATGGTAGTGAATACCAACATCATAATCTTTCACCAATTCCAACCAAGCGTCGTTGTCGTAAATTGAGTTCTGGTTGTGTGAAAATATACTTGAGGCTTTTATGGTCCGTGTATATTTCACAACGATTCCCAAGTAAAAGTGCCTCGACTCTTTGAGTGCATGAATGACTGCTGCCAATTCCAAGTCATGAGTAGGATAATTTTCTTCATGCTTGCGTAGTTGCCTGGAAGCATATGCAACTACCTTGCCTTCTTGCATTAATACGCATCCGAGGCCCTTCCGGGATGCGTCACAATACACTTCAAAACTTTTGTGTATGTCTGGCACAGCCAATACTGGTGCTGTTGTTAATTTCCTTTTGAGTTTTTGGAAACTTTTCTCGCAAGCTTCAGCCCATAAAAATTTCTTATCCTTCTTGAGCAATTGCGTCATTGGTTTTGCTATGGTGGAGAACCCTTCAATAAACCTTCGGTAATATCCTGCCATTCCCAAGATACTTCGTACATCCGTTCTACTGGCTGGTGGTTTCCAACCAAATGCACGGCCTTGACTTTTTCGGGTCTACGGCGACACCTTCTTGGGTCAATACATGGCCTAGGAAACCAACTCTGTCTTAACCAAGATTCACATTTCTTTGAACTTGGCGTATAATTGATGTTTCCTTAATTCTCCCGATACAATCTCGAGATGTTCAAAGGTTTCATCTGGTGTCTTGGAGTATACCAGAATATCATCAATGAACACCACAACGAATTTATCCATAAATTTCATAAACACTTTGTTCATGAGGTGGACGAAAAATATGCGGGGGCATTCGTCAGTCCAAACGACATTATTGTAAACTCATACATCCAGTGTCGGAGGTGAATGTTGTCTTGGGGATATCTTACATCCGTACTTTTTAATTGATGATACCCCGACCTTAAATCAATTTTCGAGAAAACCTTGGCTTGAGCGAGCTAGTCAAATAAATCATTTATCCGTGGCATCGGATATTTGTTCTTGATGGTGACCATGTTGAGTGCTCGATAGTCTATACATAATCTTAGTGTCCCATCCTTTTTCTTGGCGAATAATACTGGTGAACCCCAAGGTGAGGAGCTGGCTCGTATAAATCCTTTGTCCAGCAATTCTTTTATTTGCTTCTTTAGTTCTACCAATTCGGAGGGTGCCATTCTATAGGGCTTCTTGTAAAAGGGGGTGGTTCCCGGTGCTAGTTCAATGATGAACTCTATTTCTCGGTCTGGTGGCATGCCTGGTAGTTCTTCGGGAAATACGTCAGGGAACTCACACACCACTAGCACTTTGCTTAACTCTGAAATGTCCACCTTGTTTAACCTTGGTTGCCGTGATATTTGTCTTTCTTGAGCTGAAATTTTTATTGTCTTCCCGTGATGATGGGTAAGAATTACCGTCCGGTTGAAGCAGTCAATAAATCCTTTGTTGGTGGTTAACCAGTCCATTCCTAGGATAACATCCAGTCCCTTTATTTTCCAATACAATAAGGTTTGCATGAAACTTTAATCCCTCAAACTCAATAACCACACCTTGGCAGTAACTCTGAGTAATTTGCTTAATCCCGGGGGACTTGATGATCATGGATTTTTCCAAGGGAAGCATCGAAAAATCATTTTGCAAAGCAAATCTCTTTGAAATGAACGAGTGAGAAGCTCCAGAATCAAACAAAACCGTGGCAGGTATTGTGTTGACAGGAACGCATGCGAGTGCGATATCCGGGGCATTACGTGCTTCCTCCTTGGTCACATGGTTCAAGTGACCCTTCTTGTGATTGTTATTGGGGTTGAAGTTGTTATGTTTGGGTGCTGAATTATTCCCACCGTTGTTTGGCTTGGGGCTGAGTTCCTTGGCTTTGGGCAATCGCTTGGCATAGTGCCCTTCCTCTCCACAAGCGTAGCAAGTAACACCTGGGCGGTATGTAAAATCCTTGTCCCTTGCATGAAAATTTTTGTTTGCGCATGGGACATTGGTTGTGGATTTGTTTGCTCCATTTTTCTGAAAATCAGTCTTGTTCCGGTTGTTGCGAGCTTGAGTAGTCTGGTCCCGTTTGCGCTTGCGAAAATCCTCCAAGCTGCGGCGCTCATTTTCCAATGTAATGGCTTTGTCCACAAGTGTTTTGAAATCCAGAAAGGTGTGTATGACCAGTTGGCATTTAAGTGCTGGCGCTAGACCGTCTAGAAATTTCTCAATCTTTTTATTTTCGGTCATGTACTCTTCGTTGGCATAACGAGATAACTGAGTAAACTGACTATTGTACTCAGTCACTGTCATGCTTCTCTGCTTGAGGTCTTCAAACTCCCTTTTCTTGATCTTCATAATGCTCGGGGATATGCGCCTACGAAAACCTTCTTTAAACTCTTCCTGTGTGATGTCATTTTCATTGGGGTGCATGTAGGAAATTTTCCCACCATGATGCAACTGCTCCTGTGAGGTAGTGAGGTGCATAAAGTACCTTCTCACGGTCTGAACATTGTGCAATAATTAATTTCCTTTCAATGTCTCGAAGCCAATCATCGGCCTCAAGAGGTTTGTCAGTATGAGAGAAAGTTGGGGGACGTGTCTTTTGTAGTTCAGACAATTTGGATTGATGCTGATACGGTTCACGGTGATTTCCCATATTGATGACATGGTTCATCATTTCTGGATGTTGTTGCTGGCTTTGCTCATAAAGGCAGCACACTTGAGAAAATGTTGCTTCAACGCTTTGCCGAATTTGATCGCCTGGGTGAAATTGTTACTTGTCTGCGTACCATAATATTCTTCCGCCGGACTAGGCGTGGAACGAGTCCAAGGACGAGGCATTTTCCACTCTGGGGTATTTTTTTGTAAAACTCATGAGAAAAACTGAGTGGCAAAATAAATAAATACGCAAAGGCAGAAATTTAAAAACTCCAAGATTTTTCAAGAAAAATACTGATTGCATGGAGAAGGACCGCCATACATATCTTACACGCATAGCAGTAATTATACAATACATCACTCGTGATGTGCGTACACATTCTCGACATGTTATTTAGGCTAGTGCACTTCTCCCAGTTCCTACATGATGCATTACACAAACTACTTCTCACAACCTATATACATATAAACATATCACACAAGCTGGCACATTGCACGGCTGCTAGGCGCACTCAGTCGGAGATGGTAAGGATTTCCCTCGGCCTGCCAAGGGTAAGACCCAGTGATGTTGGGGACTCAACCTCCTCCTCACTAATAAGCTCCAGGCGCGAAGTGCTGAGCTGAGGAGCTGGTGCGGGCGCGGTAGGTGGTGTAGCACGGACTGGAGTAGGAGCAATGAGTTGGTCAAACTCCTCAGTGGTAGGCAGGCGACGAGCGGTGGCGAGGATGGCAGGTGAATAGGATGCTGAGGAGGAGACGTAAGTCAGTGGTGGTGCTGTGTGGAGAAGCTCCCTCCTGTTAGCGGAACAGCCATGAACTGAGTCCATACGAGCAGCCACAAGGTCGTCCACGAGGTTATCAAAAGCTGCCTCAAGAGCCTGCAGATACTCAACAAGCATCTCAATAGCCTCATCTCGCTCTCCCCTAGCGCAAGCAAATGCATAGTGACAAGTGTATGGCACGTGGCATGGAAGATAGCGGTAGCGACGAGTCTTCATCGAAGGAAGAACATCCCGGAGACGAGCTATCGCCTCACAGGCAGCCATCTGCATGGCATGCCTCTCTGTAGGCATGGCCCTTCCCACAAACCGGAAGTGGCGTGACTCAACACGTCCTCCCTTGAATTGCACCGCGGCCTGGTGCATGGACAGACTGTCGCTGATCTTGTGCTGGTAGAGTGTGAACACTGAACGAGCCGATGGTCCAATCGTGATCTTGACGATGGAGGTGAGGAGTTTGATAAACCCCTCAGGTACATTGGCGAACACCTGTGACTCACAGTCGTTGCTAGCCATCTACAAAAGTAGACAAAAATTCTGAATAGTCAGATCATAAATTTATGATGACTAATAGAATATTGTTACGTTTTGCAAAATGCTAAAATAGCACTTAAGACGCTAATAAACGATTAGCGATCGCACCTAGTGGTTTCCTACAGTCAGTCTGGCTCTGGTACCAAGTTTGTCATGACCGGTTTTCCAATAAAAAGCTTATTGAGAAACCGACCTTTATATAGACCAGTATAGGAGAATCCTCCTTACTGGTAGACAAATCCTTGATACAGAAATCCAGTAATACTAAATATTATACAAGGTTGAGCTGAGGCTGCTCAACAATTTATTACAAGCACGCCGATATAATACATAAAGGCGGATATGACACAAGGGTATGGTGGCATAGCTACTGACTCGCAATAAAAGTGGTGGTGGATATGCCCGCGGTGGCGTGGTGACATGACTCCTAAATCTTACAGCTCATCGAGCGCCGGAGTGAGGCTCGATGATTTTATTCGGGTAGCGCAAGCGTATATGATACAAGTGATCAATTCCAGGATCGCACGGGACTGACTGGGACCCCTCTAGGCGTCGGACTCGCTATTGAACTCTTCATCCATAAGATCGCCTTTCACAACATCTCGCCAAATCAACAAGCTGTGAGTACTTTGAATGTACTACTTAAGGCAGTTTCGACATAAGATATAACAAATGTAAACATGATGCACATGAGCAGATTAGTAATGCGCATTCATATAATAAATTGCACTGTATGAAAGTAAAAAGGAAGTCGGGCGGTAGTCCTCCCGAAATCCAAATAAAAATACCTGAAGACCGATCGGGTCTAAAGCGATGCCTCGAAAGGTTAAAAAAATTAACATGCCACAGTCGGGCGTCAGGACGACACCACATAAAGGGCTTATATTGAAATGTAAATGACAGTGCGTGCCACAGTCAGACGTTTACGCGACATCTCGGGAAGGGCTTATAATGAAGGTAAATAACATGGATGCCACGAATGGACGTCTGAGCGACATCACATAAAGGGCTTATATCGAAAAGTAAATAACAATGATTACCCGCGATCGGACGTCTGGGCGACATCACATGAAGGGCTTATATCAAAATTAAATAACAACAGTACCACAGTCGGACGTCTGAGCGACATCACAGAAAGGGCTTATATCAAAAGTAAATAACAACAGTGCCACAGTCGGACGTCTGAGCAACATCACATAAAGGGCTTATATTTCATCATTCGTATCCCATCAATTCATGAGCTTAAATCACTCTAAGAAAAATTCTCAGTGCATAATAATAAACGGGTTAGTCCACCACAGGGATAGCATTCAGCTGGTTTACCACTCATGTTTGTTCACCGGAGGTTGTTACTGAAACTGACACCGAGACTGACATAGATAAGTTGATCATAGTCCCTGACCATGGATACGGTTATTCAATGGTTTTGACTCTGCAGAGTTTGTACTATTTAACCACAGCCACCTGATTCCAAAGAGTCACAATGACTAGTTCCGCTTACGGTATTTCCGAGGAAACTCATCTAACTAGTACACACCCATTCCACATCCCGAAGCCAGGAATCACCCTAGACAACGTTCAAGAAAAACTTTGAGACGGGGAGGCCACTACCTCGAGTAGCATGGGATCAAATTTATATCGCGCGCTCTAAGGGTGCCCCCTCTCGGTCCCAACTGAAACACCCATGCCCCTGACGGATGACGGCTTTAATCCAGGGCCATGGAACCCTCATCACGACCCCTCTATTTGGTGTGTACGAGGAAAGAGGTTTGCAACTTACTAAACCATATTCTTTGAAGAAAACATGTGGTAGTACAAGAAAAGGAACGGATGATAACGTGACTTGATCCACGTTGACACTGGAGTCAAATGGTTTGGCATAAGACTGGCATGCTTCAACAATACCATCTTACCACCTTTCATGTCACCACATGGTCGTGTAAACTCACATCAAATAACACATCGAGTTTCGGAGCTCTCTTGTATTAGCTTTGCATGCAATATAATACTTACTGATGTTCATATAAACATGCCATGAAGTAACCACTCAAGCAAACATGCAGAACACTCATCATATCAAAGGTTCAAACATGCTTGCCTGGTTCGGAGTAGTCGGAGTCTAGCTCGGTGAAGTTTGCGGTTCCGTCACCTCCTCCAGAATCTACGGTATAAAGAAAACGCATACTAACGTAAATACCGTGTGTGCACAAAAAGTGTTCGAAATATTTTTCAAATAAATACGATAAAAAACTAGACAGAAAAATAAAGATGACAGAAATAGAATCAATCAAAAATCTTTTTCTGTTTAAAAGTTATAAAGGTTTTGGTCCAGGGACTCATCTGTAATGAAACAGAAAGTTTCGAAGTGCGAACGAAAAAAGACAGAAAACGCTTCAGTTAGAAAGCGTATTTGCCCGAAGGCGTTTTAAAAACGGTTCAATAAAAGAAATGAGAGGTCGACGAGGGGTCCCA
This sequence comes from Aegilops bicornis, assembly GCA_021605145.1. Lineage (NCBI taxonomy): Eukaryota > Viridiplantae > Streptophyta > Magnoliopsida > Poales > Poaceae > Aegilops > Aegilops bicornis. Next base: position 1,792,762 of record JAHIAL010000034.1, on the reverse strand, counting down.
CCCATCGTGTTTAAATTTGAAAACAGAGTCACGGCATACCGGCTGCGGTGGTCGCCGGCGGCGATCCACGGCGAGTTAGGAGGAGTGGGTGGTACCTACGGACTCACGGTGCTCTTCCACGTCTGTAGGTGGTAGAGTTGGTCATCGACGAGCCCCACGTCGACGGCTGCCTTCACTCCGGCGGACGACGGCTCGGGCGTCGGTGGATCTCACCGGGGAGGACTGCAAGCTTCAAATTGGGGCGTGGGTTAGTGGAGTGGGTGCACTAGGATTCCACTGGTACAACTTGAGGGGCAGGGGGGGTGCATGCACTCGAGCTAATCTTGCCGGAGCCCGAAGCAGATCGGGCGGCGGAGTCGGGAAGAAGGCCTCCGGAGGTCCTCCTAGTGGTCGAGGCGTAGTCTGGTGAGGTGGAGGAGTGGTGCTGGTCGAAGGCGAGCTCGGGGTGGCTATTTATAGCCGGCCCGAGGCGGTTGCTCTGAAGAAAACGACGCTGTCGACTGAACCTAACACTGAAAGTCTGAATTTTCTGAATTTGAACAGCAACAGTGCATGCCAGGTGCTCCATGAAATGATTTTTGCATGAGGAAAATTTTTCTGGAGCTGATCTTTGGTGAGGTGACCTCTCAATGCACCTGGGGGCTGCCTGATTTATCTCATAATTTTTGGAGAAGGAAAATATTGAATTTCACCAAAAATGACAAATCTGGTCCAAACATGCAGTGAGCAAAACTTGAAATTTTTGAACTGAGGAAGAGTGGATCTTGATGTATCTAGGTTGGGGGTGCTAAGGACTAGTCAGAGGAGTTGGTTTGGGATCAAAACTCAAAAGAAATCTGGTACTTCCTTTGTAAATCACCTAGGTCCAAAATAAAAGACAGAAATAGTTTTGGGGATAAAATAAAAGGAATAAAAATCAAAAATGGGTTGAACTTGCTGGGATTGGATATTTGACTTGACCCAAAGTGGAGGGGGGGGGGGGTTTGGAGGAAAGTTTTAACATGACGCATGGCAAAAGAGAGTGGTTTGAATAAAAGGATAAATTCAAAAACCCAAAGGATTACTTTTTAATTGAAAAACTTTTCAAAATTAATTGTGATGGGTTAACACCAAATGAAAAGTCTTCAATATCAAACACCAAGGTTGAGGAAGACACAAAAATAAAATATTAGTCATAAGAGAAATTTTTTGAGAAGGAGGGTCTTTTTAGAAAGATTTTAAATAGCCTCCTTCAAACCAAAAGAGTTTGATAAAAACGAAATAAGAATTTTTTTTTTGGAGTTTCACAATATTGCTAGCATGATCATGTAGTTGACATCGTATTTGTGGCAAAGCCACGGTTCATAATTCTTTCATACATGTCACTTATGAATCATTGCATATCCCGGTACACCGCCGGAGGCATTCATATAGAGTCATACTTATTCTAAGAATCGAGTTGTAATTGTTGAGTTGTAAGTAAATAAAAGTGTGATGATCATCATTATTAGAGCATTGTCCCAAGTGAGGAAAGGATGATGGAGACCATCATTCCCCCACAAGTTGGGATGAGACTCCGAACGAAAAATAAAAAAAGAGGCCATAAAAAAAGAGAAAAGGCCCAAATAAAAAAATGAGAGAAAAAGAGAGAAGGGACAATGTTACTATCCTTTTACCACACTTGTGCTTCAAAGTAGCACAAAGACCTTCATGATAGAGAGTCTCTCATTTTGTCACTTTCATATACTAGAGGGAATTTTTCATTATAGAACTTGGCTTGTATATTCCAATGATGGGCTTCCTCAAATGCCTTAGGTCTTCGTGAGCAAGCGAGTTGGATGCACACCCACTTAGTTTCTTTTGTTGAGCTTTCATATACTTATAGCTCTAGTGCATCCGTTGCATGGCAATCCCTACTCACTCACATTGATATCTGTTGATGTTCATCTCCATAGCCCGTTGATACGCCTAGTTGATGTGAGACTATCTTCTCCTTTTGTCTTCTCCACAACCACCGTTCTATTCCACATATAGTGCTATATCCATGGCTCATGCTCATGTATTGCGTGAAGATTGAAAAAGTTTTGAAAATGTTAAAGTATGAAACAATTTCTTGGCTTGTCATCGGGGTTGTGCATGATTTAAATATTTTGTGTGGGAAAGATGGAGCATAGCCAGACTATATGATTTTGTAGGGATAACTTTCTTTGGCCATGTTATTTTGAGAAGACATAATTGCTTAGTTAGTATGCTTGAAGTATTATTATTTTTATGTCAATATGAACTTTTGTCTTGAATCTTTCGGATCTGAATATTCATATCACAATTAAGAAGATTTACATTGATATTATGCCAAGATATCACTCCGCATCAAAAATTCTCTTTTTATCATTTACCTACTCGAGGACGAGCGGGAATTAAGCTTGGGATGCACGATACGTCTCCAACGTATCTATAATTTTTGATTGCTCCATGCTACTTTATCTACTGTTTTGGACTATATTGGGCTTTATTTTCCACTTTTATATTATTACTGGGACTAACCTATTAACCGGAGGCCCAGCCCAGAATTGCTGTTTTTTGCCTATTTCAGTGTTTCGAAGAAACGGAATATCAAACGGAGTCCAAACGGAATGAAACCTTTGGAAACGTGATTTTCTCACCGAACGTGGTCCAGGAGACTTGAACCCTACTCCAAGGAACAAAAGAGGAGGCCACGAGGGTGGGGGGCGCCCCCCTGGGTGCGCCCCCCTACCTCGTGGGCCCCCTGTTGCTCCACCGACGTACTCCTTCCTCTTATATATACCAACGCACTCGACAGGATCAAATAATGGAGCCAAAAACCTAATTCCAGTACCGCAACTTCCTCAGATCCACGAGATCCCATCTTGGGGCCTGTTAGGAGCTCACGGGAGGGGCAACCACCACGGAGGGCTTCTACATCATCACCATAGCCCCTCCGATGAAGTGTGAGTAGTTTACTTCAGACCTCTGGGTCCATAGCTAGTAGCTAGATGGCTTCTTCTCTCTTTTTGGATCTTAATACAATGTTCTCCCCCTCTCTCGTGGAGATCTATTCGATGTAATCTTCTTTTTTGCGGTGTGTTTGTTGAAACCGATGAATTGTGGGTCTATGATCCAGCTTATCTATGAATAATATTTGAATCTTCTCTGAATTCTTTTATGTATGATTGAGTTATCTTTGCAAGTCTCTTCAAATTATCCGTTTGGTTTGGCCAACTATATTGGTAGTTCTTGCAATGGGAGAAGTGCTTAGCTTTGGGTTCGATCTTGCGGTGTCCTTACCCAAAGGATGTAAAGGGTTGCAAGGCACGTATTGTATTGTTGCCATCGAGGATAACAAGATGGGGTTTTTATCATATTGCATGAATTTATTCCTCTACATCATGTCATCTTGCTTAAGGCGTTACTCTATTTTTAACTTAATACTCTAGATGCATCTTTGGATAGCGGTCGATGAGTGGAGTAGTAGTAGTAGATGCAGAATCGTTTGGTCTACTTGTCTCGGACGTGATGCCTATATACATGATCATACCTAGATATACTCATAACTATGCTCAATTCTATCAATTGCTCAACAGTAATTTGTTCACCCACCGTAGAATACTTATGCTCTTGAGAGAAATCACTAGTGAAACCTATGGCCCCGGGGTCTATTTTCATCATATCAATCTCCATCACTTTAATACTTGCTTTGTTTTTACTTTGCTTTTTACTTTTCACTTTGCATCTCTATATCAAAAATACCAAAAATATTATTTATCATCTCTATCAGATCTCACACTCGTAAGTGACCGTGAAGGGATTGACAACCCCTAATCGCGTTGGTTGCGAGTAGCTATCGTTTTGTGCAGGTACGAGGGACTTGTGCGTGGCCTCCTACTGGATTGATACCTGGGTTCTAAAAAACTAAGGGAAATACTTACGCTACTTTGCTGCATCATCCTCTCCTCTTCGAGGAAATCCAACGCAGTGCTCAAGAGGTAGCAGGGTCCAGCCCTCCGTCCTTCGACAACGCGGCCTGTTCCGGATTTAGGTTCGAGGCTACTGCGGGGGTGATACCCCGAGCTTTGTCCGACAGCAGGTCTAACCGTGCTCGTCGTGACTGTCCGGTGCTCCTGTCCTCGGCCCGGATCCGTCGAAAATCCGTCTCATGGACGTCCCGCCGTGTAGTTCAGGTTTCCGGGTCCTGATCTCGTGGCTGTGGGCGTATTGCCGATCTGCTTCCAGATGGCTGTTTAATTATTCGCAGGGCAAAGCCGTCAACACGAAGATCTGTCCGGGAGAAAGGTCTCACCCGGGATCGTGTTGTTGACGATGGTTGAAGGAGCCATCGAGCCTCAGTAGCGACGACTACGAGGAACTCTCAATGAAAGCACCAATGTCGGTGTCAAAACCGGCGGATCTCGGGTAGGGGGTCCCGATCTATGCGTCTAGGCTGATGGTAACAGGAAGCAAGGGACACAGATGTTTACCCAGGTTCGTTCCCTCTCGATGGAGGTAAAACCCTACTTCCTGCTTGATTAATATTGAAGATATAGGTAGTACAAGATTAGATCTACCACGAGATCGTAGAGGCTAAACCCTAAGAGCTAGCCTATGATGGTAGGATTGTAATTGTGATCGGCCTTCTGAGGACCAACCTCTCCGGTTTATATAGGCACGGAGAGGGCTAGGTTTACATGGAGTTGGTTACAAGGAAGGAAATATAATATCCGGATCGCCAAGCTTGCCTTCCACGCCAAGGAAAGTCCCATCCGGACACGGGCCGAAGTCTTGAGTCTTGTATCTTCACGCTTCAATAGTCCGGACGATGTATATAGTCCGGCTGTCTGGATACCCCCTAATCCAGAACTCCCTCACCGGCCACGAGAGGTAGGAGCAGGCGGCACGACCGGCGCTGCTTTGGGCGGCTGGAGCAAGAAGACCAGAGGTTGAAGAAGCACTACGGCCGTTGGATGGACATCGTGCGGTCAATCGAGCTAGAATCGTGCATATTGACTAAGTTGACAAAGCCCTTTGTCCCGTCTTCACTTAGTAGGCCCACTATACTAGGTCCCAGCTAGCGTGGGGAGTATTCTTTTTTGGGCGTAATAAGGAGGCACTTCCTTGCGTCGAAGATATAGCTGGTGGGTCCGAGCTGTTAGCGGCGGTAACGTTTTTTCATGAAATCTGAGAGGACCTTCGGTGGGTCCCGGATGTCAGTGGAGGAATCATTATTTTGTGCGTAATAAGGAGGCATTTCCTTGCATGCGGCCGTGGACCCAGCTGTCAGCCTCTCCACGTACAGTCCACTTCAGATGCATGTCGGTCGTTGACCACGTTGACCATGCCATGCCAAGAGCACCAGGGCGGTGGACAACGGCGAGGCCTAGGAAGGGAACGACACGGAGGCAGGGAAGACTCGGGAGTTGTTTCCCACGCTGGAGGGGAGTACGACTGCATTTAGAGGTTTATCGTCTGCCCCGCCGTCACGGAGAATAACAGCAGGTGTGGGACTATGGGTGAGTAGAGGAAGGCTAGGGCCGTGATGGGAGTATGGTGGGGCGGTGAGGCCTGCGTGGCAAGACAAATGGCCGCATGGGAGGAGGAGGGAGCAGTAGTCTCACGGGCGCTTGTTTGAGCGGCTGGAGCAGAAGAGCAGAGATTGAAGAAGCACGACGGCCGTTGAATGGACATCCAACAAGATATCTGAGCCACTGTGGAAAGCCTCAAATCTATGGAAAACAAAGATACAGCCCATACGCCATTATTTCAAATAGTTTACAGCCCATTTGCTAATTCTTACGAAGTTTTTGGAGCCCATATTCTTTTTGTTAGCATTACAGCCCATATTGTGGCCACGGTTAAAAAATTATACAAAAGTTTGCATATGTCGGTGCGGTCTGAAGTGTTTTTGATCCCGAAATTTCGAGTCACATTCAGACTGATTTTAAAAATAAATGTATATCGATATAAAATCCAATAAATTGTCCATGCATAAAAATCAATGCAATTTAAAATATCGAAATGAAAAGAAGATATATGAAACTAATTGTTGGTTTGATGTGTTTAAAAATGTACATCCCATTTCTCATTACTGATAGGCCATTTTCTCGGCCAAATTAATGAAGCTCTCCTCATCTTGAAAGATTTGCAGCCCAACAGGCCTGGTAAAGCGACTTACTTGACAAATCACAAAAAAACTGGGCTAGCCATTGTCAGAAAGAAAAAAAACTACTGGGCTGGTCTATGGTAAATATAAAAGAAAAGGTTGTCTAGACAGGCCACAGTGTCCCGCACAGCCCAGTTGACACCCTGCGTCTCAAAAACAAATTATATAAATGCCACTCCAATTATGGCGATTCATAAAAATGCCACTGCAATTTCTAAACTTTGAATAATGCCACTTGCAATTTTTGCAAACTTTGAAAAACGCCATCATAGCTTGCAAACTTTGAAAACGCCACTCAGGACTTGAAAAATGCCACTAGAAATGGCATGAAATGGCATTTTCAAAGTTTGAAATTGCAGTGGCATTTCTCGGAGGCATTTATCAAATTAACCCAAAACAAAAATAACTGGGCGAGCTGCGGGGTCCCTGGTATCAGCCGCTCGTTGTGCAATTCTCTCGTTTATTGACTACGTTGACAATGGCATGGGCCCAGATGTCAGAAATCCACTAGCAGGAGCCATTTTTTTTATTGGCTTGAAATAAGGAGGCACTTGCTTGCGTACTGCCATGAACTTAGCAGGTCCCTGCTGTCATCTGATACATCTCCAACGTATCTATAATTTTTGATTACTCCATGCTATATTATCTACTGTTTTGGGCAATATTGGGCTTTATTATCCACTTTTATATCACTTTTGGGACGAACCTATTAACCGGAGGCCCAGCCCAGATTTGCTGTTTTTTTGCCTATTTTTGCCTATTTCAGTATTTCGAAGAAAAGGAAAACGGAGTCAAAATGGAACGAAATCAACTGGAGAAGTTATTTTTGGAAGGAAAGCTACCGGATGGACTTGGACCCCACGTCAAGGAAGGAACGAGGAAGCCATGAGGGTGGCGGGCGCGCCCCCTGCCTCGTGGGGCCCTCGTGGCTCCCCTAACGTGCTTCTTCCGCCTATATAACTCCATGTACCCTAAAACTTCCAGAACAGAGAATAGATCGGGAGTTCCGCCGCCGCAAAACCTCTAGAGCCACCAAAAACCAATCAGGACCCTGTTAAGCACTCACGGAGGGGGGAACCTCACCTGTGGCCATCTTCATCATCTGGCGCTCTCCATGACGAGGAGGGAGTAGTTCACCCTCGGGGCTGAGGGTATGTACCCGGTAGCTATGTGTTTGATCTCTCTCTCTCTCGTGTTCTTGATTTGGCATGATCTTGATGTATCGCGAGCTTTGCTATTATAGTTGGATCTTATGTTGCTTCTCCCCCTCTACTCTCTTGTAATGAATTGAGTTTTCCCCTTGAAGTAATCTTATCAGATTGAGTCTTTAAAGATTTGAGAACACTTGATGTATGTCTTGCCGTGCGTATCTGTGGTGACAATGGGATATCACGTGCCACTTGATGTATGGTTTGGTGACCAACTTGCGGGTTCCGCCCATGAACCTATGCATAGGGGTTGGCACACGTTTTCTTGACTCTCGGTAGAAACTTTGGGGCACTCTTTGAAGTACTTTGTGTTGGTTGGATGAATCTGAGATTGTGTGATGCATATCGTATAATCATGCCCACAGATACTTGAGGTGACAATGGACTATCTAGGTGACATTAGGGTTTTGGTTGATTTGTGTCTTAAGGTGTTATTCTAGTACGAAATCTAGGGTTGTTTGTGACACTTATGGGAATAGCCCAATAGATTGATTGGAAAGAATAACTTTGAGGTGGTTTCGTACCCTACCATAATCTCTTCATTTGTTTTCCGCTATTAGTGACTTTGGAGTGACTCTTTGTTGCATGTTGAGGGATAGTTATATGATCCAATTATGTTATTATTGTTGAGAGAACTTGCACTAGTGAAAGTATGAACCCTAGGCCTTGTTTCCTAGCATTGCAATACCGTTTACACTCACTTTTATCGCTTGTTACCTTGTTGTTTTTATATTTTCAGATTACAAAAACCTATATCTACCATCTATATTGCACTTGTATCACCATCTCTTCGCGAACTAGTGCACCTATACAATTTACCATTGTATTGGGTGTGTTGGGGACACAAGAGACTCTTTTGTTATTTGGTTGCAGGGTTGCTTGAGAGAGACCATCTTCATCCCACGCCTCCCACGGATTGATAAACCTTAGGTCATCCACTTGAGGGAAATTTGCTCTTGTCCTACAAACCTCTGCACTTGGAGGCCCAACAACGTCTACAAGAAGAAGGTTGTGTAGTAGACATCAAGCTCTTTCAAGCGCCCGCTGCCGGGAGGCTAGGTAAGCGGACATTGACACCCGTCAACTAAGCTCTTTTCAGGCGCCCGTTGCTGTGGAGGTGAGTGCTTGAAGGTATATTTTCAGATCTTGCAATTGAATCTTTTAGTTTCTTGTTTTATCACTAGTTTAGTCTATAAAAGAAAATTACAAAAAAAATGGAATTGAGTTTGTCTCATACACTTCATCTTTTTAATATCTTTCGTGAGTATGATGGAAAGGAAAATTGTGCCAAAGTGTTAGAAGAACAATGCATTAAATTGTTTGTCACTAGATCTTTGAATGATGAGCATGATTGCAATGTTGTTAGTATGAACTCCTTGAATATCCATAGTACTAATGATGATTGCACTAGTTATGATAAAAATGCCTCCTATAAACATGTCAACTTTTGTGGAGTGCATTGGGTTTGTAAGTACACACCAAATAGGGAAGATAGATATTGCAAGAGGCATAAGTACTTAGAAACCAAATTGTTGCAAGAAGAGCTAGATGAATGTGCTGAAAATTTATCTTTTCTTAGCCCTACTTGTGAACCTTGCAAGACGTGATCATTTTAGTACCCAATGCAAATAGTTTCATGATCATATCGTGTCCAAAAGTTGTGATGACTTGATTTCCCTTGCACATCATAATGAACTTAGTTTGCTCTTGGGTTATGAAGAAATGAAACATATAACTAAGGTTATTCTAGAATTTGCCCTTGATAGAGTTCTTCATTTTGATCTAGAGAAAATTTATATGTATTGTGCGGTGAATTGCATTGATAATCCTTATATTGCCAATTACATAAAGAAAAGAAAACAAATAGAGGATGAAGAGAATACTAACGAAAGGGAAGAGACTTTAATATCCTCCTATTATTTCTTATGATGAATCAGGTAACAAGGAGGAGCCTTCTATCCAACCAATCTCATTAATAAGGAGCTCCAAAGAGAATTGAACCCACACATGAGGTGAAGAAGAAGAAAAAAAAGGAAGAGAGGTAAAAGATATCTCTCCCAAATAAAGTTGCTCCTATTATTGCTTGTGCCTCATGAAAATGAAGATGATACACTTGATGATGATCTCGTTATGCCTATTGCTTGTTGTGATGATTATGATTGGGAAGATAATGATACTCCTTATGATCTTGAAAATCTTTTTGGCACTTGCTTGGAAGAATATGATAATAATGTTTGCTATACTATTGGTGCTATCTATACTATTAATGATGAGAGTGATTATGCTTATGATATGAAAAGGCCCAAGCTTGGGGAAGCTATGTTTAATAAGGATGACATACTTAAGAATATATTTGCTGAAATTAATTTTTGTCCCAAGCTTGGGGATGCTATGCTTAATAATGAAGATATTTTTAGCCTCTCAAGTTTTGATATGCAAAGTTGTTATGATGATAGCATGCCTTCTACCTCTGATGATTATATTTATGAAAGTGGGTTTGGAAGAGTGTAAACTTTAGGAAGTAATGATCCCACAATATTGGAGGATGTTGAATCTTATAATATTTATGAAAGTGGATTTGGAGAGGTCATGACTTTATTTAGTGATGTATCCACTATCTTGGAAGAGGTTTCAATCGATTATGATGAGAACAAAGTTGCTACTTATGATGATTATTGTGATAAAACTTATGCTATAAAAAGTAGTGATGATTATTGAGGAAGTCCTGGATTAGGGGGTGTCCGGATAGCCGGACTATAACCTTTGGCCGGACTACTGGACTATGAAGATACAAGATTGAAGACTTCGTCCCATGTCCGGATGGGACTTTCCTTGGCGTGGAAGGCAAGCTTGGCGATACGGATATGAAGATCTCCTCCCATCGTAACCGACTCCGTGTAACCCTAGCCCTCTCCGGTGTCTACATAAACCGGAGAGGGTTTTAGTCCGTAGGACGAACAACAATCATACCATAGGCTAGCTTCTAGGATTTAGCCTCTCTGATCTCGTGGTAGATCTACTCTTGTACTACCCATATCATCAATATTAATCAAGCAGGAGTAGGGTTTTACCTCCATCGAGAGGTCCCGGACCTGAGTAAAAACATCGTGTCCCTTGTCTCCTGTTACCATCCGCCTAGACGCACTGATTCGGGACCCCCTACCGAGATCGGCGGTTTTGACACCGACATTTGTGCTTTCATTGAGAGTTCCATTGTCTGCGTCGCCATCAAGAAGGATGCCTCATCCCGTCTTTAAAAGACGTGACCTTTGTTGCTAAAGGAGCTTTGGCTATCGGCCAAACTCTCCGGCTAAGGCGGTTTTCTTATGACCGCTGTTACGCCGCCGTGCGCGATGGCTTCTCGGGTCATCGAAAGCAATCTTCACGTCAACTCGGAACTCGCCGAGAAGTTAGATCCGATGGAGCTCTCTTCCTTAAACGAGCTCTTGGATCGCATCGCCGCCCTGGGAGTCTCTACAGACTACGATCAGATTGGGCCTAAACCCGATCCGAGAGAGATTAACTCTCCCCAGGTCACCCATCACGTTGCAGTGGTGGAGGAAAAATGCGGCAAGCCTTCATCTATCTTAAGGACTAGTTATGTCCGGATTCCCGATCCCTCCAAGCCGGATACCCGTGTGGAGGGAGGACGTCACTCAAGCCCTGAACCTAAAGTCAGGCAGCGGGCTAGATTCATTGGACAACATCCAAGAACCCAAGCTTCGAGTTCGGAAACTCCTTGGCCCCTGAGTCTTAGATTGGGCGAGGTTCCGGATTTAATTCCACCCGCCCACCCAAACATAAGAGATATATCCCAAATTCGACAAGAGCCCTTGAAAGCAAGACACCATTACTGGGCCAGATTCCTCCTGGTAATGAACAGGTTAAAGGACTGCCGCGAGGAGGATGCAATTTCATTCTTCTGCAATAATTGCATAGACAACGGAATCCTCAATGCCATAAGTCGCCGTAGCAACGGATAACTCTTGTACTACCTCCCCCGGCGCACTGAACACTTCGAGTGGACGGATGCCGCCACGGCCGGACTCAAAGAAATAAAAGCCATATTGGCAACAAACCCGGTCCTGGTCGCGCCTAACATCGGCGAACCAATGCTATTATACATTGCGGAAACTTATCAAGTTGTAAGCGTAGTGCTTGTCGTCGAACGAGAAACGGACAGACACAAATTCACCCTTCAAAAGCCAGTTTACTACGTGTCCACTGTCCTCACTCCATGCAAGTCGCGGTACCCGCATTATCAAAAGATAGCGTATGCGGTATTTATGGCATCTCGGAAGCTGCGACACTACTTTCAAGAGTGTTCGATAACAGTAGCCTCTGAAGTACCTCTTAACGATATTATAAACAACCACGACGCGACGGGCCGGATTGCCAAATGGGCCATTGAGCTCCTCCCGTTCGACATAACCTATAAGCCACGGCGAGCTATTAAGTCGCAAGTTCTGGCCGACTTCGATGACCTTTGGCGCCTGTGATTCATGACACTCTCCACCTCGGAATTGGTGGCGGACAGTCTGTCCACATCCTCTGTCGGAGGAGCGCCCGGCCTTGCGCCTCGTGTTCGCCTCGCTTGGGACCAGGCTTTGGAGCCTGGCTGGTGCAGGTGCGATTGGCAACCTCTCCGGATATAGTCCGGCGAGCCCTCTTTTTCCTAAAAAGAGCACGGGCGTTAGTATGCATCACAAGAATAATACCTTGGAATAAGGCGGCGCGCCTTACTGCTGCGCCGGTGCCTCGACCCGGACTGCGTGTCTTTTTAGCCTGCCCGCCCTCGCGGTCCCTTGTTGGCTAGTCGCCGCAGGCTCGGCATTCCGCCTCAAGATCCTCCCCTGCGAAACACCATTGGTATGCGGTGATCAAAAATAAGCATGGACGGATCATCTTCGAAGTATTGAGACTTCGGTCTCGGTTACCTGTGAGGCGGGGAGCAGTCCGGGATAATCGGCTGTAATAGCCACCAAGGCATTGTCGATGCTCAGTTGGTAAAATACCCCATCGATCAGCTCCACGGATATGTCCGGATCCTCTTGGGAGGCCGGATCGAGGGACCGTTCCGGATCCTCGGGTTGTGGAGGAAGGCTGTTTATATCCTTTACGACCTGGCGCAGTTCCTGCGTCGGAATCACAAGATGAGATACTTAACCACGGGAATATGGAACGGATGGGCAAAAAGAAGTGTCCGCTTACCCAGTTTGGGGGATTGTACATAGAAAATCCACCCCGTGGATTGACGCGGAGAAATTCCTCCTCTTCTCCCTTGTACAATGCGGACAAGATCTTCGTCAGAGCGGCAACCGATCCCGGCCCCTTACGGCCGCAGCGGGTGGCATCATCCTCCCCGTTGAAATCCCACATGGGGTGGCCTCTATACTGAAGCGGCTGCACCCCCCACCTAATACATATGGCCATGACCTCAATCATGGTCAGTCCGGAATGAGCTAACAACCTTATCCGGCTCATCAGGTAAAGGACGTCCTTGTCGTTTTCCTCCCGAGGGCTCCGTGGACGCCAGCTTAGGCGCTTCTTCAGAGGAGCACTATCGAACTTCGTGGAGGCCCGATCCGAATAGGATCCTAGAGGGGACGTCTTCTATGTAAAACCATTACGAAGGCCAGTCTTGGACGCCTTCTTTGGGGTTCCGGATAGATATCTGGTCGGCGATGCGCCATAGTTCGCTCCGCCACTTGATATATCAACCCCTCCGAGAACGGGGCACAAGGCGAACAGCTTCTTCCACAGCCGAAATGAGCCTCAATGCCCAAAACAGCTCACAAAGGGCTCTGAAGCCCGCAATATGCAATATGGAGGCAGGCGTAAGGTTGTGCAAGCCCAGACTGACGTAGAACTCCGTGGAGCCCCCGGAGAAACGGATGAATTGGAAATCCGATCCCTCTTATCAAATAAGGTACAAGGCATACCTGCTCTCCTTTGGAGGGATTGGGGACGGTCTCCGCTTGCTCTCCACCATTATAGGTGGCAAGCCCGGCTCGAACCTAGACCATGTAGGCTGGGGGGAGAAACCCCTTGGCTTGGAGCGTCACTAGCTACATTTGTCTTGGACGGAGCATCTCTCCCAATCTCCAGGCTGAGGGTTGGGAGGGCGAGAGGAGGAGCTGCGTCGACTGGCCATGATGGAATGGATCTCGGTCGGATGCGCTCCGGTGAATGCTCGTGAAGGGAGGATGGTGTGATTTGGATCTAAATCCTCGTCTCTTTAATAGACAGCTCATTTGTGCAGCTAGGGGGTAAATGTAAAACACCCTGGCTTTTCGCATTCGTTTGACACGTGGAAGATGGCCATTATTGGGCGCGGAAGCGAAGAAGCACAATATTCACAAGAAGCCGGACACTATTCAATAGGTACACGGAATTTGGAGAAGAACCCGCCTTGCAATGTCGAAGACAAATCTGCGCGCCGGACTCATCGTCATTGAAGCCTGGTTCGGGGCCACCGAGGAGTCCTGGATTAGGGGTGTCCGGATAGCCGGATTTGTAACCTTTGGCGGACTCTTTGGACTATGAAGATACAAGATTGAAGACTTTGTCCCGTGTCTGGATGGGACTTTCCTTGGCGTGGAAGGCAAGCTTGGCGATAGAGATATGAAGATCTCCTCCCATTGTAACCGACTCCGTGTAACCCTAGCCCTCTCCGGTGTCTATATAAACCGGAGAGGGTTTTAGTCCATAGGACGAACAACAATCTGTTGGAAATATGCCCTAGAGGCAATAATAAATTAGTTATTATTATATTTCCCTGTTCATGATAATCGTTTATTATCCATGCTATAATTGTATTGATAGGAAACTTCGGATACATGTGTGGGTACATAGACAACACCATGTCCCTAGTAAGCCTCTAGTTGACTAGCTCATTGATCAATAGATGGTTACGGTTTCACGACCATGGACATTGGATGTCGTTGATAACGGATCACATCATTAGGAGAATGATGTGATGGACAAGACCCAATCCTAAGCCTAGCACAAAGATCGTAGTTCGTGATGCTAAAGCTTTTCTAATGTCAAGTATCATTTCCTTAGACCATGAGATTGTGCAACTCCCGGATACCGTATGAATGCTTTGGTGTACCAAAGCGCCACAACGTGAATCGGGTGGCTATAAAGGTGCACTATGTATATCCGAAAGTGTCACATTGGGTTGGCACGAATCGAGACTGGGATTTGTCACTCCGTGTAAACGGAGAGGTATCTCTGGGCCCACTCGGTAGGACATCATCATAATGTGCACAATGTGACCAAGGGGTTGATCACGGGATGATGTGTTACTGGAGCAGTAAAGAGACTTGCGGAAACGAGATTGAACAAGGTATCGGGATACCGACGATCGCATCTCGGGCAAGTACAATACCGCTAGACAAAGGGAATTGTATACGGGATCGATTGAGTCCTTGACATCGTGGTTCATCCGATGAGATCATCGTGGAACATGTGGGAGCCAACATGGGTATCCAGATCCCGCTGTTGGTTATTGACCGAGAACGTCTCGGTCATGTCTGCATGGTTCCCGAACCCGTAGGGTCTACACACTTAAGGTTCGATGACGCTAGGGTTATAAAGGAAGTTTGTATGTGGTTACCGAATGTTGTTCACAGTCCCGGATGAGATCTCGGACGTCATGAGGAGTTCCGGAACGGTTCGGAGGTAAAGATTTATATATGGAAAGTTGTTGTTCGGTTCCGGAAAAAGTTCGGGTTTTTCGGTATTGTACCGGAAGCTTCCAAGGTTCCGGAGGATTCTCGGAGGGGTAGGAGGTCGAAAATTGTTCCACCACGTGCAATACAGTAGCATGGGCTGTAGGGAGGCACCCTAGCCTTAATGGGCCAGGGGCACCAGCCCCAAGGCCCATGCGCATGGGAAGGGGAAAACCCTAAAGGGGAGGCCTCCACTTGACTTGGGAGGCACTCCTCCCCTTGGCCGCCCCCTAGATGGGATCTAGGGCTGGCCGCACCCTTGGGGTGGGAAACCCTAGCCGGGCGCAGCCCCTTCCCCCTATATATACTTGAGGTTTTGGGGCTGCCACACATGAGTTTTCTCCCTCTATTGGTGCAGCCTCGCCTCTCCTCCTCCTCCTCTCCCGTGGTGCTTGGCGAAGCCCTGCTGGATTGCCACGCTCCTCCACCACCACCACCCCGTTGTGCTGCTGCTGGATGGAGTCTTCCTCAACCTCTCCCTCTCTCCTTGCTGGATCAAGGCGTGGGAGACGTCACCGGGCTGTACGTGTGTTGAACGCGGAGGTGTCGTCCGTTCGCAATCATACCATAGGCTAGCTTCTAGGGTTTAGCCTCTCTGATATCATGGTAGATCTACTCTTGTACTACCCATATCATCAATATTAATCAAGCAGGAGTAGGGTTTTACCTCCATCGAGAGGACCCGAACCTGGGTAAAAACATCGTGTCCCTTGTCTCATGTTACCATCCGCCTAGGCCTTACAGTTCGGGACCCCTACCGAGATCCGCCGGTTTTGACACCGACAATTATATTTATAAAACTTGTCATGATTATGATTACCCTTTTTCTAAACATTACTATTTTAATGTGGAAACAATTTATAGCATTCAAGTCTCTTATGATACTCTCACTATCCCGAATGAAAAGAATTTTGCTTATGTGGAGAGTAATAAAAATTGTATGCTTGTAGATCATGAAAAGAATGCTTTAGGTGCTGGTTATATTGTTGAATTCATTCATGATGCTACTGAAAATTGTTATGAGGGAGGAATTTATGCTTGTAGGAATTGCAATAATATCAAGTTTCCTCTCTATGTGCTTAAAGATTTGAAGTTATTCTTGTTTTGCCTTCCTATGCTAGTTGATTATTGTTCCCATAAGTTGTTTGGTCACAAAATCCCAACGCAGAAGAAGTGGTTAGACTTAAATGTGCTAGTCATATTCTTCATGATGCTCTTTTTATGTTTCAATTCTTATCTTTTTGTGAGCATCATTGAAATCATCATGCCTAGCTAGGGGCGTTAAACATTAGCGCTTGTTGGGAGGCAACCCAACTTTATTTTAGTTTCTTGCCTTTTGGTTCTGTTTAGGAATAAATAATCCATCTAGCTTCTGTTAAGATGTGGTTTTATGTTTTAATTAGTGTTTGTGCCAAGTAGAACCTTTGGGAAGACTTGGGTGAAGTCTGTATGATCATGCTGTAAAAAACAGAAACTTTAGCGCTCACGAGATTAGCTTCAACTTTTCACTGGAGAGTGATATTTAGTTGATTCTTTTTGCAGATGATTACTAGTCAAATTCCTCAGGTCCAGAAATTTATTTTAGAAGGACGTCACGTAGGTAAGAAAACGTTCTTGCTAGAACCCTATTGCAGCCACGTAAAACTTGCAACAACAATTAGAGGACGTCTAACTTGTTTTTGCAGCAAGTGTTTTGTGATGTGATATGGCCAAAGTTGTGATGAATGATGAATGATATATATGTGATGTATGAGATCATGTTCTTGTAATAGGAATCACGACTTGCATGTCAATGAGTATGACAACCGGCAGGAGCCATAGGAGTTGTCTTTATTTTTGTATGACCTGCGTGTCATTGAGAAACGCCATGTAAATTACTTTACTTTATTGCTAAACGTGTTAGCCATAGTAGTAGAAGTAATAGTTGGCAAGCAACTTCATGGAGACACGATGATGGAGATCACGGTGTCATGCCGGTGACAAGATGATCATGGAGCCCCGAAGATGGAGATCAAAGGAGATATATGATATTGGCCATATCATGTCACTACTATATAATTGCATGTGATGTTTATTATGTTTATGCATCTTGTTTACTTAGAACGACGGTAGTAAATAAGATGATCCCTTATAATAATTTCAAGAAAGTGTTCTCCCTAAGCGTGCACCGTTGCTAAAGTTAAATTCGTTTGAAGCACCACGTGATGATCGGGTGTGATAGATCCTTACGTTCACATACAACGGGTGTAATACAGTTTTACACATGCAAAACACTTAGGTTAACTTGACGAGCCTAGCATGTACAGGCATGGCCTCGGAACACAAGAGACCGAAAGGTCGAACATGAGTCGTATGAAAGATACGGTCAACATGGAGATGGTCACCGACGATGATCGGACACGGCCTAGTCGACTCGGATCATGTAACACTTAGATGACTAGAGGGATGTCGAATCTGAGTGGGAGTCCATTAAATAATTTGATTAGATGAACTTTATTATCATGAACAATAGTCTAAAATCTTTGCAAAATGTCTTGTAGATCAAATGGCCAACGCTCATGTCACCATGAACTTCAATGCGTTCCTAGAGAAAACCAAGCTGAAAGATGATGGCAGCAACTATTCGGACTGGGTCCGGAACCTGAGGATCATCCTCATAGCTGCCAAGAAACAATATGTCCTAGAAGCACCGCTTAGGTGATGCCCCCATCCCGTAAAAACCAAGGCGTTATGAACGCTTGGCAGTCTCGTCTTGATGATTACTCCCTCGTTCAAAGGCGGCATGCTTTCTGACTTAGAACCGGGGCTCCAAAAGCGTTTTGAGCAACACGGAGCATATGAGATGTTCGAAGAGCTGAAACTAGTTTTCCAAGCTCATGCCCGGGTCGAGAGATATGAAGTCTCCGACAAGTTCTACAGTTGTAAGATGGAGGAAAATAGTTCTGTCAGTGAGCACATACTCAAAATGTCTGGGTTGCACAACCGCCTGTCCCAACTGGACATTAACCTCCGGACGAGGCGGTCATTGACAGAATCCTTCAGTCGCTCCCACCAAGCTACAAGAGCTTTGTGATGAACTACAATATGCGGGATGGTGAAAACTATTCCTGAAATATTTTCAATCTTTGAAGTCGTGAGGTAGAAATCAAGAAGGAACATCAAGTGTTGATGGTCAATAAAACCACTAAGTTTAAGAAGGGCAAGGGTAAGAAGAACTTCAAGAAGGACGGCAAGGATGTTGCCGCGCCCGATAAGCCAGTACGGAAGAAGTCAAAGAATGGACCCAAGCACGAGATCGAAAGTGCTTTTATTGCAAAGGAAGGGTCCTTTGAAGCGGAACTGCCCCAAATACTTAAAGCGATACAGAAGGTCGGCAATACTAAAGGTATATTTGATATACATGTAATTGATGTGTACCTTACCAGTACTCGTAGTAACTCACGGGTATTTGATACGGTGCCGTTGCTCATATATCTAACTCACAGCGGGAGCTGCGGAATAAGCGGAGGCTGGCGAAGGCGAGGTGACGATCTTGCGCGTGAGGAATGGTTCCAAGGTCGATGTGATCGCCGTCGGCACGCTACCTCTACATTTACCTACGGGATTAGTTTTAAACCTCAATAATTGTTATTTAGTGCCAAGTTTGAGCATGAACATTGTATCGTGGATCTCGTTTAATCTGAGATGGCTACTCATTTAAATTCGAGAATAATGGTTGTTCTATTTATATGAGAGATATGTTTTGTGGTCATGCTCCAATGGTCAATGGTTTATTCTTAATGAATCTCGAACGTGATGTTACACATATTCATAGTGTGAATACCAAAAGATGTAAATTTGATAACGATAGTCCCACATACTTGTGGCACTTGCCGCCTATGGTCACATTGGTGTCAAGCGCATGAAGAAGCTCCATGCTGATGGACTTTTAGAGTCTCTCGATTATGAATCATATGACACAAGCGAACCATGCCTCATGGGCAAAATGACCAATACTCCGTTCTCGGAACAATGGAGCGAGCAACCAACTTATTGGAAATCATACATACTAATGTGTGCGGTCCAATGAGCGTTGAGGCTTCATGAGAAGGATATCGTTATGTTCTCACTCTCGCTGCATTTACTAAAGTAGATATGGGTATGTCTACTTGATGAAACACAAGTCTGAGACCTTTGAAAAGTTCAAGGAATTTCAGAATGAGGTAGAGAATCAACGTGACCGAAAAATAAAGTTCTTACGATCGGAGCGTGGAGGAGAATATTTAAGTCACGAATTTGGCACACACTTAAAGAAATGTGGAATCATTTCACAACTCACGCTGGAACACCCTCAAGCGAATATTGTGTCCGAACGTCAGAATCGCACTCTATTGGATATGGTGCGATCTATGATGTCTCTTACTGATTTACCGCTATCATTTTGGGGATACGCTCTAGAAATGACTACATTCACTTTAAATAGGGCACCGTCTAAATCCGTTGAGACGACTCCGTATGAATTATGGTTTGGGAAGGAAACCTAAGCTGTCGCTTCTAAAAGTTTGGGGATGCGATGCTTATGTCAAGAAACTTCAACCTGGCTTCGAACCCAAGTCGGAAAAATCGTCTTCATAGGATACCCTAAGGAAACCATTGGGTATACCTTCTACTTTAGATCCGAAGGCAAGATCTTTGTTGTTAAGAACGGGTCCTTCTACGGAAAAAGAGTTTCTCTCGAAAGGAGTAAGTGGGGAGGAAAGTAGAACTTCGATGAAGTACTACCTCTTGAACCGGAAAGTAGTGCAGCTTCGAGAGAAAATGTTCTGTGGTGCCTACACCGACCGGAGAGGAAATTAATGATGATGATCAAGGTACTTGGATCAAGTTGCTCTCAACTTCAGAGGTCCACAAGGACACGTTCCACACTAGAGTGGTATGGCAACCCTGTCACAGAAATCATCTTGTTAGACAAGGGTGAACCTTGAACTATGAAGAAGCGATGGCGGGCCCAGATTCCAACAAATGGCTTGAAGCCATGCAATCCGAGATAGGATCCATGTATGAAAACAAAGTATGGACTTTGACAGACTTGCCCGACGATCGGCGGCGATAGAAAACAAATGGATCTTTAAGAAGAAGACGGACGCGGATGGTAATGTTACCATCTATAAAGCTCGACTTGTCGCTAAGGGTTATCGGCAAGTTCAAGGGGTTGACTACGATGAGACTTTCTCTCCGTAGCGAAGCTGAAGTCCGTCCGAATCATGTTAGCAATTGCCGCATACTATGATTATGAGATATGGCAAATGGACGCCAAAAGCGGCATTCCTTAACGGCTATCTTAAGGAAGAACTGTATATCATGCAGCCGGAAGGTTTTGTCGACCCTAAAATGCTAACAAGGTATGCAAGCTCCAGCGATCCATTTATGGGCTGGTGCAAGCATCTCGAGTTGGAACATTCGCTTTGATGAGATGATCAAAGCGTTTGGGTTTATGAGACTTATGGAGAAGCCTGCGTTTACAAGAAAGTGAGTGGGAGCTCTGTAGCATTTCTCATAATATATGTAGATGACATACTTTTGATGGGAAATGATATAGAACTTTTGGATAGCATTAAGGCCAACTTGAATAAGAGTTTTTCAATGAAGGACCTTGGAGAAGCTGCTTACATATTAGGCATCAAGATCTATAGGGATAGATCGAGACGCCTCATAGGTCTTTCATAAAGCACATACCTTGATAAGATATTGAAGAAGTTCAAAATGGATCAGTCCAAGAAAGGGTTCTTGCCTCAGACATTACAAGGTGTGAAATTGAGCTCGGCTCAATGTCCGACCCACGCGAGAAGATATAGAATAGATGAGTGTCATCCCTATGCCTCAGCCATAGGGTCTATTATGTATGCCATGCTTTGTGTACCAGACGTGATGTAAACCTTGCCGTAAGTTTGGTAGGAAGGTACCAAAGTAATCCCGCAAGGAACACCGGACAGCGGTCAAGAATATCCTGAAGTACACGAAAAGGACTAAGGACATGTTTCTCGTTTATGGAGGGTGACGAAGAGCTCGTCAGAAGGGTTACGTCGACGCTTAGCTTCGACACAGATCCAGATGACTCTAAGTCACAAACCGGATATGTATATATGTTGAATGGTGGAAGCGATGGTAGTGCGGTAAATGCAAGCGAGCGTCGTGGCGGGATCTACATGTGAAGCGGAGTACATGGCAGCCTCGGAGGCAGCAGATGAAGCAACTGGGTGAAGGAGTTCATCACCGACCTAGGAGTCATACCCAATGCGTCGGGGCCGATCAAACTCTTCTCGTGACAACACTTTGGAGCTATTGCACTTGCCAAGGAGCCCAGGTTTCACAAGAAGACCAGAGCACATCAAGCGTCGTGATCAACTCCATTCGTGAAAATGTTCAAGATGGAGACATAGAAATTTGCAAAGTGCATACGGATCTCGAGTGTCGCAGATCCGTTGACTAAACCTCTTCCATGAGCAAAACATGATCAACACCGTAACTCTATGGGTGTTCGATTCATCACAATGTAACTAGATTATTGACTCTAGTGCAAGTGGGAGACTGTTGGAAATATGCCCTAGAGGCAATAATAAAAGGATTATTATTATATTCCTTGTTCATGATAATTGTCTTTTATTCATGCTATAATTGTATTATCCGGAAATCGTAATACACGTGTAAATACATAGACCACAATATGTCCCTAGTGAGCCTCTAGTTGACTAGCTCGTTGATCAACAGATAGTCGTGGTTTCCTCGACTATGGACATTGGATGTCATTGATAACGGGATCACATCATTAGGAGAATGATGTGATGGACAAGACAATCCTAAGCATAGCACAAGATCGTGTAGTTCGTTTGCTAGAGCTTTTCCAATGTCAAGTATCTGCTCCTTTGACCATGAGATCGTGTAACTCCCGGATACCGTAGGGAGTGCTTTGGGTGTACCAAACGCCGCAACGAATCGGGTGACTATAAACGTGCACTACGGTATCTCCGAAAGTGTGCATTGGGTTGACACGGATCGAGACTGGATTTGTCACTCCGTATGACGGAGAGGTATCTCTGGGCCCACTCGGTAATGCATCATCATAATGAGCTCAAAGTGACCAAATGTCCGGTCACAGGGATCATGCATTACTAAGCACGCAGTAAAGTGACTTGCCGGTAACGAGATTGAACAAGGTATCGGGATACCGACGATCGAATCTCGGGCAAGTAACGTACCGATTGACAAAGGGAATTGTATACGGGGTTGCTTAAATCCTCGACATCGTGGTTCATCCGATGAGATCATCGAGGAGCATGTGGGAGCCAACATGGGTATCCAGATCCCGCTGTTGGTTATTGACCGAGAGTCATCCGGTCATGTTCACATGTCTCCCGAACCCGTAGGGTCTACACACTTAAGGTTCGGTGAAGCTAGGGTTGTATGAATATGAGTATGCAGCAAACTGAAAGTTGTTCGGAGTCCCGGATGAGATCCCGGACGTCACGAGGAGTTCCGGAATGGTCCGGAGGTAAAGAATTATATATAGGAAGTGCTGTTTCGGCCATCGGGAGAGTTTCGGGGGTCACCGGTATTGTACCGGGACCACCGGAAGGGTCCCCGGGGTCCATCGGGTGGGGCCACCTATCCCGGAGGGCCCCGTGGGCTGAAGTGGGGAGGGAACCAGCCCCTGGTGGGCTGGTGCGCCCCCCTGGGCCCCCCTCATGCGCCTAGGGTTGGGCACCCTAGGGGAGGGCGCCCACTTGCCTTGGGGGCAAGTCTCCCCCTTGGCCGCCCCCATCTAGATGAGATCTAGAGGGCGGCGCCCAGGGCCTATATAAAGGGGGGAGGGCAGCCGCCCTCACATCTTGGCGCCTCCTCTCCTGCTACACCTCTCCTCTCGCAGAAGCTCGGGCGAAGCCCTCGCCAAGGGTGATCGCCGCATCCACCACCACGCCGTCGTCGTGCTTTGGATCTTCATCAACCTCTCCTTCCCCTTGCTTTGGACCAAGAAGGAGGAGACGCCACGCTGACCGTACATGTGTTGAACAGCGGAGGTGCCGTCCGTTCGGCGCTAGGATCTCCGGTGATTTGGATCACGGCAGTCACGACTCCCTCAGCCTCGTTCTCTTGAACGCTTCCGCTCGCGATCTACAAAGGTATGTGGATGCACTCCTATCACTCGTTGCTAGATGAACTCATAGATGGATCTTGGTGAACATAGAAAAAAAAATTATTTTACGCAACGTTCCCCAACACTTATAGCTCTAGTGCATCCGTTGCATGGCAATCCCTACTCACTCACATTGATATCTATTGATGGGCATCTCCATAGCCTGTTGATACGCCTAGTTGATGTGAGACTATCTTCTCCTTTTTGTCTTCTCCACAACCACCATTCTATTCCACATATAGTGATATGTCCATGGCTCACGCTCATGTATTGCGTGAAGATTGAAAAAGTTTGAGAATGTCAAAAGTATGAAACAATTGCTTGGCTTGTCATCGGGGTTGTTCATGATTTAAATATTTTGTGTGGGGAAGATGGAGCATAGCCAGACTATATGATTCTATAGGGATAACTTTCCTTGGCTATGATATTTTGAGAAGATATGATTGCTTTGTTAGTATGCTTGAAGTATTATTGTTTTTATGTCAATATGAACTTTTTTCTTGAATCTTTCGAATCTGAATATTCATATCACAAGTGAGAAGAATTACATTGAAATTATCCCAAGTAGCATTCCGCATAAAAAATTCTTTCTTTTATCATTTACCTACTCGAGGACGAGCAGGAATTAAGCTTGGGGATGCTTGATACGTCTCCAACGTATCTATAATTTTTGATTGCTCCATGCTATATTATCTACTGTTTTGCGCAATATTGGGCTTTATTATCCACTTTTATATTACTTTTGCCTATTTCAGTATTTCGAAGAAAAGGAATATCAAACGGAGTCAAAACGGAACGAAATCAACTAGAGAAGTTATTTTTGGAAGGAAAGCTACCGGATGGACTTGGACCCCACGTCAAGGAAGCCACGAGTGTGGGGGAGCGCCCCCCTGCCCCGTTGGGCCCTCGTGGCTCCCCTAACATGCTTCTTCCGCCAATATAACTCCAATGCACCCTAAAACTTCGAGCAGAGAGAATAGATCGGGAGTTCCGCCGCCACAAAACCTCCAGAGCCACCAAAACCAGTTGGGGACCCTGCTCCCAAGACTCGCCAGAGGGGGAACCTCACCTATGGCCATCTTCATCTTCCGGCGCTCTCCATGACGAGGAGGGAGTAGTTCACCCTCTGAAATTTGAGGGTATGTACCAAAGAGCTATGTGTTTGATCTCTCTCTCTCGTGTTCTTGATTTGGGACGATCTTGATGTATCGCGAGCTTTGCTATTATGGTTGGATCTTATGTTGCTTCTCCCCCTCTACTCTCTTTTAATGAATTGAGTTTTCCCCTTGAAGTAATCTTATCGGATTGAGTCTTTAAAGATTTGAGAACACTTGATGTATGTCTTGCCGTGCGTATCTATGGTGACAATGGGATATCACGTGCCACTTGATGTATGTTTTGGTGACCAACTTGCGGGTTCCGCCCATGAACCTATGCATAGGGGTTGGCACACGTTTTCTTGACTCTCCGGTAGAAACTTTGGGGCACTCTTTGAAGTACTTTGTGTTGGTTGGATGAATCTGAGATTGTGTGATGCATATCATATAATCATGCCCACAGATACTTGAGGTCACAATGGACTATCTAGGTGACATTAGGGTTTTGGTTGATTTGTGTCTTAAGGTGTTATTCTAGTATGAACTCTAGGGCTGTTTGTGACACTTATAGGAATAGCCCAACGGATTGATTGGAAAGAATAACTTTGAGGTGGTTTTGAACCCTACCATAATCTCTTCATTTGTTTTCCGCTATTAGTGACTTTGGAGTGACTCTTTGTTGCATGTTGAGGGATAGTTATATGATCCAATTATGTTATTATTGTTGAGAGAACTTGCACTAGTGAAAGTATGAACCCTAGGCCTTGTTTCCTAGCATTGCAATACCGTTTACGCTCACTTTTATCGCTTGTTACCTTGCTGTTTTTATATTTTCAGATTACAAAAACCTATATCTACCATCTATATTGCACTTGTATCACCATCTCTTCGTCGAACTAGTGCACTTATACAATTTACCATTGTATTGGGTGTGTTGGGGACACAAGAGACTCTTTGTTATTTGGTTCTGAGGTTGCTTGAGAGAGACCATCTTCATCCCACGCCTCCCACGGATTGATAAACCTTAGGTCATCCACTTAAGGGAAATTTGCTACTGTCCTACAAACCTCTGCACTTGGAGGCCCAACAACGTCTACAAGAAGAAGGTTGTGTAGTAGACATCATCATCCTCTCCACGTACAATCATCTCCTGATTGTGTACGCGTCAACTTGCTAGGCCCACAAGTCAGCCTCTAAACCCGTGGAGGACAAATACAACCCATTTAATAAAATAACAGCCCATTCCATACGTTCAAGCGGAAAGTTCAACATTGAGCAAAGTAATGTGTCTGATCCACATATAGAGTAATGAACTTCCGCGTTGACAACCATCATAGCCAAGTTAACTATCTACTCCCACTAATACTCTAGTAGCGTACATAAGTACTAACTTACTCTTAGCTAACTAGACGATGCCGGCCGCCATCGTGGTACACGCTAAACGCCCGGCACGGCGTCACTGCACCTCGCCTCGGACTTGCCGAGGTGCGATAGGGTGCGTTGCTCGCCGCTGCTGGCCCTTTCCATGCCGGGTGGTCCAACGAAGCGGCTTCAAGCGGGAAACCCACTTGACGAGCTGGTAGTAAAAAACAGCGTCATGAACGCAGCGTATGCGTGCCCGACAGCCTCGGGGGCTATTCTTGCGGGCGCCCGGCCTCCACGTAATCGGCCTGCTATGGGCGCTCTACTCGCGACTTCGTAGCGTCGGTGTGCTGCTGCTCCATGTCCGCTGGCGGCGCAAATCGGCGATACGCTGCTCCTCCGCCAGCGGTCACGCCCAACAACTCCTGCTCTCCGCCATGCGGTCGCGCTCCAACAACTCCTCGATCTACGCATTGCCATCTAAAGATGAGATAGAATGCCTCCTCCTCCGCCTGCCTTCCGGTGAAAAACCGAACACTAGTTCGGCGGTGACCGCCTCGGCGTCGCCTACAGCCGAAGCGGGAGGCATGGCGGACGTGGCAAGCGACGTCGGGCCGGTGGGGGCTTATGAGGATATGGCGAGTTGGGTCACGGTGGCACCGGAGAAGGCCGGGAAACATTACTTATTGGGGAAAGGTAGCGCGACGGTCATCGGATTCAATGCATAATGGCTTAGCCTTGACTTGCCGTGGAAAACTAGGGAAACTGAAATTATGATCGCGTTGCCCCGCCCGTCTGGTCGCACGCCGACATGGCGATCAAACGAGTGCACGAATCATCTCCTCCTTGTCAATAATGATTCCACGGATTTAAAAGCCCGGAACAATTAAAGCGTATCTTTTTCGCATCGGTAGCTGCCTTTAATTACGGCCAAATGCATGCACTGCACTCGTAATCGCCGCAGAAAAGATGCCGGGCAAAGCATGCAACGAGTCACAGAGGGCAAGCATGCAGCCACTTAAATCGCTGGAATTAATTAGGCTTAAACTTCGCATGCCGTTAATTATTGCCATGCCTTGGTCTTGCTGCTTTGCTCACGGGACTAATAAACCGGACGGAGGGAGTACCTTGGTTGGTGAGAGGTTTGAATTAAGCCTCGCAAACCGGAAAGGAGGTACTAGTACGCGGCGTGATCCGCTATTTATTTGTGTAGGATCGAGTAGGTCCTTTCTTGAATTGAGCCACCGCAAACCGGAAAGGAGGTAGTACGTATGCGTGATCTGCTATTTATCCGTGTAGGATCGATAGTGTAGCTTGTCAGTTTCTTCAGAGGTAGGCATTTTTATCCGTGTAGGATCGATAGTGTAGCTTGTCAGTTTCTTCAGAGGTAGGCATTTTTATTCAAAAAACTGCTATCGTGGGAACGATTCCGACAATAATAAGGTATAGGGTAACGGAGCATGATCTATCGAGATGCATATGGGTGACACGGTGGTTTTAGCGAGTTCGGGCCTCTCACGGTGGAGATAACAACCCTACGTCTCGTGCTCCGGAGAGGCTTTGTTTCATCTGAGTATATATCCGGAGATTACAATATGTGTGAGAGAGAGAGGAACGGATCCCTATGCCTGAGCTAAGTCCTGAGACTAATGGTGAAAAGAGAGAGAGGTGGAAGAAAAGACCCCCCCTAAGTCTAGTGGTGGGGTGGCTTATATAGAGTGCCCCACCCCCTCACCTCCTATGTTACAAAGTGGGGCATGAATGCCATAATGTCAGCCCACAACCAAACCCTCACCATGAGAATGATGTCGATCGCTTTGTTGCCTCGCTGGTCTTCATTATATCCGAAAGTGAGTCGTGACGGGCCGAGTGGTGAACTGTCATCCGAGTGGATGGTATGCTGCTTGGTCGAGTGGATAGTATGCTGCTTGTCCGAGTGGATAGTATGTCTCGTATGAAATTTACCTGGACCCACATGTTGTGTGGACCCCATGCTTCATGATATTTCACCCTTCGTGGGCCTACTGTTATGTATATCCCCAACATTAGCCCCTCAATTGATTGCGATTTTGCCAAAACGAAGTTTGTGCAAGACATGCTTTGGTCCGAGTGATTCTGTAAATACTCGGTACATGTCGTCGTGCTTCTGCATAACCAAGGTTTGAACAAAATCTCAATGGATTCGGCACCATGCTTCCCGACCGATCGGGGTAAGTGCCTGTGAGGAGCAACTTGGTGACATTCGCTCATCTCTCGGAAGAGGTTAACTCGTGACCTGAGTATGGGTGTGTCATTAAATCAGGCAACAAGATTGACACATGGACTGCTCTCTTAGAGAGATGCCATTCTTATCCCGGAGGAACGTCAATACGAGTCGGTTTTAGATCCACACTTGTGAGTTTCACGCTTTGAGTCCTAGAAGAAGGCTCAAAACAGGTCCACGGAGGAGCGTTAAACTCACCTTATTGAATTGTTTTTTGGAGTGATTTGGAGCTCATTCCGCATCGAGTAACTGATTACTCGAATTTCTTCACGCTCGAACGTGTCTTTTTTGTTGTTTGGCGTCCTCGGACCGGCAGACCGTTCAGTGGATACCATTCGATGAAGGGGGCGCGCTGAGTTTGGAGCTGGTCACGCATCCGAATGGCGGCTACTCCAAATTTCTTCACGCTGGAACGTGTCTTTTTGTTGTTTGGCGTCCTTTCGACTGGGCGGACCGTGCTCGAGTGGATACCATTCGGTGGGGGCACGCTGAGTGCACCCACTGGGTGTAGTCCAGACTGCGGTCGACTTCACGCGCAGTCGGCGGGAGTCTTAGAGCCTGTCTTTTGTTGTTTTTCGTCACTCGGACCGGGCGGACCGCCCGAAAGTGGATACCATTCAGCGGGGCACGCTGAGTGCACCCACCGGGTGAAGTCCCGAGCCTCTATCGGACTAGATGAGTCTCGGATGAGGGTTTAAGTCTCCGGTAAACCTCCATGCAAATCGGCACGGTAAATATCTTTGTTTGAAATTGAGTCAATTGGATGGATCTTAAAGCGCTTGGCATGGTAAATAAGCTCAGCTTGGAGCTAAGTCAGTGGGACTGATCTTCATGCACTTGGCACTATAAATAAATTCAATCTGGAACTGGATCAATCAAGTGATCATTGTGCACTCGACACGATGAATGAATTCAGCCTTGAAACTGCCAACTGTAGAAAAAAGCTCGACACTCCAGGAGTAATCGTTCTAGTAGTAGTTCTTATATTGACCATTAGCTTTTGCAGGAAAGGGGTATTTGTAAGAGTACACGTGTTTCCCGACTGATCGGGGTATGTTGACTGCATGGAAAAACTTGGTGGCACTCGTATGTCTCCCGGAGGAGATAGACTAGTGGTCCTAAGTTTTTCCATGCAGCGATGAAGTTGGCGCATAGGGCCGTCGAGTGATCGCGTAACTTGTGTAAAAAATGGCACAAGCCAACGAAAAAAAATTCAAGGAAATTTGATGTGTGCTGAAATGATTTTGTGAATAACACCCATAGACACCCGCTGGGAGTGCAAGGGGCTTGCTGGTTAACCAACAAGAGTCTGAAAGAGCGAAGGATCCGTCTAACGCATTAATGGGCGGCATTTGATCCGACTGAACTCATTGGAATACTGGCTCAAATAAAACGAACGTGTAGTGTTTCGACTGAGTTGTAGCCCCGGAGGACCGATGCAAATTCGAAATAAAGAATGACACATGGTGTTCGTGAATGATGTATGCGAAAAAATGGAAGTTGGACTCGGGAGTCTCATAACCAGTACTAAGAAAGTATGTGAAAATAAACAACCGAGCGTAGAGGTACACTCGGTGGCGTGGCCTCCGAGTGAACGTGATGTGTGAATTATCAGATACTCGGGAAGGCGGAAATAGTAGAATATAGACCATGTAGAATGACTTAGCTGTTTGAAGGCACGCGAGTGGCCAAGTGGTGAAGATGAGTTCAACCGATGGCGATGCGCAGGGTGGCCGATTGATGTAGATGTGTCTCAACGAGTGGCGACGCACGGGGCGGCCGAGCGGTGATGAGGTGACCAACCGATGGCGCCGCGCAGGGCGGCCAAGTGGTGATGAGGTGACCAACCGAGTGGCGAAGCGCGGAGCGGCCGAGTGGTAATGAGGTGCCAACCGATGGCGACGCGCGGGGCGGCGGAGTGGTGATGAGGTGACCAACCGATGGCGACGCGCAGGGCGGCCGAGTGGTGATGAGGTGACTAATCGAGTGGCGGCAAGGGGCGGCCGATTGGTGTTGATGTGAACAACCGTGTGGCTACGCTCGGGGCGGCCGAGTGGTGATGAGGTGACCAACCGATGGCGACGCGCGGGGCGGCCGAGTGGTGATGAGGTGACCAACCGAGTGGCGACGCACGGGGCGGCCGAGTGGTGATGAGGTGACCAACCGATGGCGACGCGTGGGGCGGCCGAGTGGTGATGAGGTGACCAACCGAGTGGCGACGCGCGGGGCGGCCGAGTGGTGATGAGGTGACCAACCGAGTGGCGACGCGCGGGGCGGCCGAGTGGTGATGAGGTGACCAACGGAGTGGCGACGCACGGGGCGGCCGAGTGGTGATGAGGTGACCAACCGATGGCGAAGCGCGGGGCGGCCGAGTAGTGATGAGGTGACCAACCGAGTGGCGACGCACGGGGCGGCCGAGTGGTGATAAGCTGACCAACAGATGGCGACGCGCGGGGCGGCCGAGTGGTGATGAGGTGACCAACAAACAGGCGAAGCGCGGGGCGGCCGAGTGGTGATGAGGTGACCAACCGATGGCGACGCGCGTGGTGGCCGAGTTGGGATGAGGTGACCAACCGAGTGGCGACACGCGGGGCGGCCGGGTGGTGATGAGGTGACCAACCGAGTGGCGACGCGCGGCCGAAAGTGGTGATGAGGTGACCAACCGAGTGGCGACGCTGGGGCGGCCGAGTGGTGATGAGGTGACCTACTGGCGGCGATTTATCGGGCGGCCGAGTGGTGATAAGCTGACCAACAGATGGCGACGCGCGGGGCGGCCGAGTGGTGATGAGGTGACCAACCGATGGCTACGCGTGGGGCGGCCGAGTGGTGATGAGGTGACCAACCGAGTGGCGACACGCGGGGCGGCCGAGTGGTGACGAGGTGACCAACCGAGTGGCGACGCGCGGGGCGGCCGAGTGGTGATGAGGTGACCAACCGATGGCGACGCATGGGGCGGCCGAGTGGTGATGAGGTGACCAACCGAGTGGCGACGCGCGGGGCGGCCGAGTGGTGATGAGGTGACCAACCAATGGCGATGCGCGGGGCGGCCGAGTGGTGATGAGGTGACCAACCGATGGCGACGCGCGGGGCGGCCGAGTGGTGATGAGGTGACCAACCTAGTGGTTGCTGGACTGAAACATTTATGTTCGACTGCCGAAGTGGTCTGTTATCCATCCGAGCAAATTCATCCGAATATGTGTTTCAGTGAGCTTAAGTCCCGTCCGAGTGAACCTGGGTTCAAACAGAAAAGGAACTGTTAAGCGGGTGTTGAGTAATTTGTGAGCTAATTTGTAAAATGATCAGAGAGGATAAGGTCCTTAATCCTCTGCCGAGTGGCCGGAGACTTGGTCTGCCGGGTTCATCATTATCAAAGCGGAGTGCCGCCAGCCCCCGGAGGGAGGGGCCGTATGTGGGGGTGACGCGCAGGGCCTCGCAGACGATGACGAGGCAGATGGCGCTGGAGGTTGCATGCTGAAGCCAACCAACCGAGAAGCCTGCACGTTAATTGTCCAGAGTGCAAAAAATCATCTGGGCTAGCCGGCCGAGTGAACCTGTTCGTTAGCCGGCCGAGCGAAAGGGTGAATCGATCGAGTGAACCACAACTGGGTTGTCATCTCCATGAATATTTTGTGTTGTACTAATAAACTGTCCACGCATGAATGCTATTTGGCAAGGCGTAAAGACCACGGAAGGATGGTCGTGCATGCATGCACAAATTAACCTGCGCATTAGTCATCAATCGACGGGCAGAAAATCGCGCAATAACTTCTCTGCATGCCCAGCGGACCATTAAATGATTGGCTAACGGCCCAAGGACTTGAGGTCGTGGGCGAGAAGTTTTTGCATGGGCTAGCTTAACTATCGCAATAAGTAATCAGGTAATTAACTGCTATAATTGACTTGCGTACCTGGAAACGGGGTCATCGACGGTGCCAGAGAGAAGTTTGGAATGTATACCTCGCAGGCGTAGAGCAGCATGCCAACCGGCCCAGCGGTGCTGGCGGTGACGGCGGATTTGACCGTGGCATTTCAGGTCGCGCTGCGCCCGTCGGAGCGGTCGGCGGTGACGATGCTCTGGCAAGTCACGAGTCACCGGACAGCGAGATGATGGCTTAGCCGCCGAGCGGTCGGTGGTGGCGTGGCAGCGCGAGTCACCGGAGAAGTGAGGCAGCGGCGTAGCCGTCGGAAGCGGCGTGATGACGTCTTTGCGTAAGCGCGGTCGCGCTTGCCATCCTTTATCGCCGGAGCGAGGAAGATCTTGAGGAGGGCGGCGGTGGCGTGCTGCGATGCGGCGCGGCAAGGAGTCACTAGGGCTGAGCGTCTGCGAGGACATCCATCGTCGTGGCTCTCTCCTCTTCCGCTGCTCACAAGTGTGACATGCAAAAGAAACAAAAACCAATTAGCAAATCATCGATTGATTGTAAAGAGGACAGGATGAGATGAGCAACTCCCTGATCCTTTTGTATGATGGGGAGTATTTTGTGTGACGGCCGGGACTCCAATAGTCAAAATTGGAAGCGGCGATTGTTTGATCTCAGGAGATCATCCCAAGAAAATTGGGTTGCCTGCAGAAATTACTCCATTGCTGGCGATTGAAGAAAGAACCATATGCATCATGGCTCGATAGACGCCATGCCCCACGGTGGGCGCTTAAATCGTCAGGGAACGATTCCGACAATAATAAGGTATAGGGTAACGGAGCATGATCTCGAGATGCATATGGGTGACACGGTGGTTTTAGCGAGTTCGGGCCTCTCACGGTGGAGATAACAACCCTACGTCTCGTGCTCCGGAGAGGCTTTGTTTTATCTGAGTATATATATCCGGAGATTACAATGCGTGTGTGAGAGAGAGGAACGGATCCATATGCCTGAGCTAAGTCCTGAGACTAATGGTGAAAAGAGAGAGAGGTGGAAGAAAAGACCCCCCCTAAGTCAAGTGGTGGGGGTGGCTTATATAGAGTGCGCCACCCCCACACCACCGATGTTACAAAGTGGGGCATGAATGCCATAATGTCAGCCCACAACCAATCCCACACCAAGAGAATGATTCCGACAGCTTTGTTGCCTGCTGGTCTTCGGGATATCCGAGTGAGTCGCATTTGCCCGAAAGTGGTGAACTGTCATCCGAGTGGATGGTATGCTGCTTGGTCGAGTGGATAGTATGCTTTGCTTGTCCGAGTGGATAGTATGTCTGTATGAAATTTACCTGGACCCACATGTTGTGTGGACCCCATGCTTCATGATATTTCGACCCTTCGTGGGCCTACCTGTTATGTATATCCCCAACAACTGCCACTTTGCATCTTGCGTCGCAAATAAAACTGCCAGGAGCGCATTTGTAGGCTAGCTAGTGATCGATCAGTAACTTGTAAACACTGAGCGAACAGAAATAAGTAACTGTTAATGCATCTCAATGATTCACGGATCATATACAAATATGTAGCTCCAAAAGCAAAGATCAGCCACTTCGGATCTTGCGTCACAACTAAAACTAACTAGTACGATTCCCATACATAACATCAACATGTTAATGCATCTGAATGATTCACAGATCATATACAAATATGTAGCTCCAAAAGAAAAGATCTAGAAAAAACAACTATTCTTCCTACTAACATGGATGCTTTTCTTGGCCAACATTCAAGATGCAGTGAAAGACAAATTTGTTTGTGAAGTCTACAATTTCTCTTGCAAACGTAAGTGGTTTCACCAATACTGGAACCATGAGAATGAACCACACATGATGGAGGAACATCCACTTTGCAATATGAGTTGGTCTTCTCTCGATCACACTGCTTGAGACTATTTTCGAATACAAACTTTAACTTAGGCAAAAATGATGCCCATTGTATAATCGGACCAAA
This sequence comes from Aegilops bicornis, assembly GCA_021605145.1. Classification (NCBI taxonomy): domain Eukaryota; kingdom Viridiplantae; phylum Streptophyta; class Magnoliopsida; order Poales; family Poaceae; genus Aegilops; species Aegilops bicornis. The sequence goes on along the minus strand of JAHIAL010000034.1, from coordinate 1,758,906 downwards.
GCAATGAAGCACCTAGTATTGGCCAAAGAAATAGTACAAGACTACTTTTCTGCAGTCCATGAAGTGACTATCCAATCTTTGTGTCTATTTTCAAATGGCACTTTGCATGCAAAGGACTATACTATTCTCTTGTGCAGTTCAACCAAAATAGCAACGGGTAGACATCTCCGTACGCACAAATATCAAGCAGCTAGTAAACATATACGGCACCATGTTCGCAGTGATGGAAGAGGTGAAATTGATACAACCGAAATTGAGCATCCAATCATGAATCCTGTCTCCGCACCTTCAATGTAGGTCCACCGCCAATAAATTCACATACAAACCACTAGTTTTACTATCTAATGACAAAGACAAAAAGAGTAGCAAGATAGTAGCAAACCATGTACCTTCGTAATGAACAGCTCATAGTGCCACCAATTGGATATAAAGGTTTGGAAAAAACATGCTCCTAATGTTGAACCGCTTGGACTTTTTTGTGCGCTTCCACTAAAATCGAGCATCCTGTTTGCATAGATATTGAAAGTGTGATTACTATAAAAGTGGCACTAGTTGAAGCATAGACTCACAAATATAAGCATTCCGATTTCTTAATGGGAAAAGGTAGCAAGACTGTTTCTAACCACTTGTTTGAAGGAATAAATAAAGCAACAATGTTGATGTCGAGAAGGCATACATAGTTTTTCTCGAAAAACTGAGCCATTCACGACCTTTCCTCTTCTTTTAAGCAAATTTTGTGCAGTTCTACTAAAATAAAATGCCATCACCGCCATGACAATTCAAAGGACACTGCATAAAAGGAAATGACTTAACATTACATCATGATGTCGGGTATGTAGTCGGCAGGCATTAGAGACAAACATACAGACCTCCTCCGATAACATAATGAACATTAATTTTAACAAATGTGTGACTAGCTTTACGGGATAATTTGAGTGAACTCTACACCTCTCGTTCCTTAATATAAGAGCGTTGCGGTTCAATTTGAAGTACCCAAACGTCTAGTATTTCGAAAAAAGGTAGTAGTTTTCTTGAGCACATATCTGGGAAAGCTTGCCACACTTTATTTATGTCCATACGCTAATGCAACACCATTCGAATACTACAAATCTACACTAATCCAGTGGCTAGTGCATAAAGAGAGTAGTTAGTTTATTACAGGTATAGTACAATGGTTTTACCGAACAGATTTCAATAAACTCTAGTAATCGGAAGGTTTCTATAAGAATTAAGAATACAAAATGTAAAGGTAACAAGTTTCAAAGATTGGTATACTAGCTATGCATGAGCATTAAACCAAATACAAAAGTCTCAAGGTAACTAGCATTATTCACTAATGAAAGTATAAAAAAATTGCAAACCATGTACCTCCAAGGTAAATATCATTTCGAACTCGGGGGGACTTTAAAAATTGCTATCCCAATCACGATAATCGATCAAACATAAAAACTTGATCGAACGAATCAAGAGAACAGCCGGAGGAGGAGGTGCCCACTCTTAACCTTTCCTCTTGTCTTCATAATTGTCTGTGCAATTTCACCAAAATAAAATGACATCAGCGCCTTGGCATTTTGGTGACACTGTACAAAAAAATTAACTTATCTCATGAAAGTGAAGTATGTAATCTATAAGCATTAATAAAGGCAAAAATCTGAAAGGTAGTAACAAGTTTCATCGTTGGTATACTGGTTGTGCAACAGCATTAGAATGCCTTAGCTGAAAAATCTTTAATACATCCACAATCAACGACTAACCCTGAAATAATCCGGTGACATTAAAATGGCATTGCTTAAATTTCTTGGTGGCATTAGACTGAGAGCGGCATTAGTTAAATGTGGCATCACTTTAGCAGTAGCATTGCTTGACTTGACTGTTGGCATTATACTAACAGCAAAAAAGTGGCAATAAGATCATGGGAGGCCCATTCGGACAGTGGGCGCACCTGTACGATGTACCTCCACGGACACGGAGTGGTGAGGGAGGTATGGTTGCCCAGAGCAACAAATATCCAGGCAGCATATGTGGATTATGTCCCATTTTTGTTCTCTTTAGCCACCTTTTTCCTATGTGAGGACAACAAACCGATCGACCTGGTCATTCTCTATTGCGTTGTCATGCCTTTCTACCCTTCTTCAACCAAGAGACACGAGACTCGTTCTCACCTCTTGATTTTCCCCTTTTCAACCTAGATGCGGGTTCGATGCCTACTCTCTTGGACGTACAGTCTCCTTCCTTTCCTTATTCAACCTGACATGGATTAGTCTGCATGAAGTAGGGTTTCCTTTAATAGTGCAAATTATGGTTTTAAATCAAGGTACAGCGTGAGAAAGAGGATAGCAAATTGGGAAGATGGTGGAGTGGAAAAAGATCCACATGCAACGACATGGCAGATGGGGCAATAGAACAAGGGTATGGTTCGAAAAGAGGTAGCATACCTGAGGGTCGGCGGGAAGTGGCTTCGCCATGGTCGCCGCCCTCCGCATTACACTACAAAGAAAGCGAAGCTTGGGGACGGAGGCCATCCTGCCAAGGGCGCTAGGGGTCCGAGAGGACGTCTGCTGCCAAGGCGTGACTCCGGCCGACGACGAAAAGTGCCAACGCTGCACGCTCCTTTTTTCTTCCCCGGGCGGATCTGGTGACCACCGGTGAGGAGGGAGAGGGGCCGTTTTTTAGATCCGGAGAGAGGGTGGTAGTGTGAGAAGCAAGTGGGCAGCCCTTGGCAAGAAAGCACCAAGCTCCGGCCTATATATCTTTTTTATACTACTAGTCTTTGGAGGTGGACTAGTGGTAGAGTAGGTTATATTTTCTCTGCGGTACAATACCCGAGTTAGTCATGCTTCAAAACTGAGCAAGACGCCATTAAAAAAATAAAGGTCGATAACTAATGCGGCACCTCGGGCCAACGCTGGCCAGATCGCATTTTGCATGAGAAATTACACACCATGTTTCGTTGACATGTGGTCCTGCTCAACATATCGGTGAGACGACGGCGAGTAGTAGGAGTATTTACGAGCGGACATGTAGGCCGGGCGCCTCTTCGTGAACCGTGGCAAACTGGCAACCGTCCCACCGACTCTTCGCCTTTCCTCTCGATTTGAATCGCTGTCGACGCTCTTCCTCTCCCTCCTCCATTTTCCTTCAGCCCTTCACCCTTTCTTACGCCATTGTTCGATCATCTTCTCCATGGAGGGAACAGGCCGAAACGACCCGTTATTCTTGCCCCGATCTGAAAGATGGCGTGGTGGAGGAACTCATTGATCGGTCTGACGTCATCACCTCGGCTAGCATGGCGAGTTCTGCTCAAGCCCATTCTCGACTCAACTAATAACATCATTACAAGGAACCCAAGAGTCAAAGAGTAGTTTGATCTCCCTATCTTCTTCGCCGTGACCACGATGGTGCGCGCCACGACGGAGGCCTGCATACAATGCAAGTTGATGTCGCTTGATAATGATACGATGATGTTAAGATGCCATCGGCTTGAGGGCAAGGCTTGGCGAGCACAAATTGAGATTGGGTTGTTTACATTGGGTCCAATCAAAAGTGCGAACTTGTGAATGTGTACACTCGTGACCGGGTTCCACTTCCAAAAATCTCAGCAGACTTCCCAGAGGTTGAGCACACCGGTATTGTACGCACGCGTTCAAATACAATCATGGGCGACTGTCTTCTACGGAAGATAGCAATTTGTCGAGTTCCCAACCGCTCTTGGAATTACAACAACTATGAAGTTGTTGCTATCTTCGCATTTCAAGCTTGTTGCCGATCCTTGGGTGGTTTGACTCGATGGATATTGCTCAAAAATCAGTTTCGTACACGGATGAGTACTGTGATGCAATTCAATACGAGGGCCTTGTGTTTTGCTTTGCCACCACTTTCGTGGCCTTTGTTTTTACATGGCATCCTCGTAGTTTAGACGCTTTGTCTTCCACCGTAATTATAATTGTTTTCATCCACATGCATGCGGGTTAGCAAGTTTCCCTTTACTAATTAACCTTCTTCTTGTGTTTCCAAGGTCCTATGAACATTCCACCACCTATACTTGAAAAATTTATAACCAAGGGGAGATGACGTTGGTGATGATCACGAGCATGAGGACGAGCAGCGCCCATATACTCTTTGGCTACCGGCAACTAATTCCGATGGATCACCTCTTCTTGTGTGTATACGCCCACCGATGATGATGTTTTGCTAAGGAAGCGGTGTGTAGTCTCCCATGGTCGCACTCTCCAGACCTATTCCAACACCAGTTGCAGGGTATTCGGGATGGATACTAGTGTGCTAGCGCCAGCACCTTCTCCTGATGCATGTAATTGATAGTCTTGGAGAAAACTCGCTCTTCCTTGGACAAAACTATCCAATGATGGTGAAAGGCGATCCAATCTGCTATTGACACAACGTTACTACCATTTATGAGAAGCAACCGTGTCTATACCTCGAACATTTGGGTGGTTCCCTACCATGGTAATGCGATATAGTAGGCTGCTTGACTGGATGATCGATCTGCGTTGGTCTCCGTGATCGACAATGGATGGCCCGTCCTGCAGAATCACTTGTGGTTCAAAGCAAGCGTTTCCAACGCCGAGGAAAGGTTGAGTTGAAGTTCATTTCATTGCTTGTTATTTGTTGTGTGGTGAAAACTTTAGTATTTATAATGTATCCTCGTTGTCGATGTGGGTTGATGACCTGTTGTATGTAATAAAATGATATGCCTGTGATAAACGTACTAAATTTATGAATGGCTTAAGTCGCTTCTCTGAGTGAGTGGTGCGACGAGGCAAAAAAATATTTTCCGAATACATGATAAATTAAAGTTCAATTAATCATATTAGTTAAGAACTCCCACTTAGATAGACATCCCTCTAGTCATCTAAATGATCACGTGATCCATATCAACTAAACCATGTCCAATCATCACGTGAAATGGAGTAGTTTTCAATGGTGAACATCTCTATGTTGATCATATCTACTATATGATTCATGTTCGACCTTCGGTCTCAAAGGTTCCGAGGCCATATTCGCATATGCTAGGCTCGTCAAGTTTAGCCCGAGTATTCTGCGTGTGCAAAACTGGCTTGCATCCTTTGTATGTGAACGTAGAGCTTATCACACCCGATCATCACGTGCTGTCTCGGCACGACGAACTGTAGCAACGGTGCATACTCATGGAGAACACTTATACCTTGAAACTTAGTGAGGGATCATCTTATAATGCTACCGCCGAACTAAGCAAAATAAGATGCATAAAAGATAAACATCACATGCAACCAAAATATGTAACATGATATGGCCAGCATCATCTTGTGCCTTTGATCTCCATCTCCAAAGCACCGTCATAATCTCCATCGTCACTGGCTTGACACCTTGATCTCCATCGTAGCATCGTTGTCGTCTCACCAACTATTTCTTCTACGACTATCGCTACCGCTTAGTGATAAAGTAAAGCAATTACATGGCGATTGTATTTCATACAATAAAGCGACAACCATAAGGCTCCTGCCAATTGTCGATAACTTCTACAAAACATGATCATCTCATACAACAATTTATATATTATCACGTCTTGACCATATCACATCACAGCAAGCCCTGCAAAAACAAGTTAGACGTCCTCTACTTTGTTGTTGCAAGTTTTACGTGGCTGCTACGGGCTTAGCAAGAACCGTCCTTACCTATGCCTCAAAACCACAACGATTTTTCATCAAGTGTGATGTTTTAAGCTTCAACAAGGACCGGGCGTAGTCAAACTCGATTCAACTAAAGTTGGAGAAATAGACAACCACTAGCCACCTATGTGTGAAGCACGTCGGTAGAACCAGTCTCATGAACGCAGTCATGTAATGTGGGTCTGGGCCGCTTCATCCAACAATACCGCCGAATCAAACTAATACGTTGATGGTAAGCAGTATGACTATTATCGCCCACAACTCATTGTGTTCTACTCGTGCATATAACATCTACGCATAGACCTGGCTCAGATGCCACTGTTGGGGAACGTAGTAATTCAAAAAAATCCTACAATCATGCAAGATCTATCTAGGAGATGCATAGCAACAAGCGAGGAGAGTGTGTCCACGTACCCTCGTAGACCGAAGCGAAGTGTTTAATGCTTGTGATTTGATGTAGTCAAACGCCTTCGCGATCCAACCGATCCAAGCAATCAATGCACGGCACCTCCGCTGTTCAAAGACACATTCAGCTCGATGACATCCCTCAAGCTCTTGATCCGGGGCTTGAGGCCGAGGGAGAGTTCCACAAGACGGCGTGGCGGGCGACGGTGATGATGAAGTTACCGGCGCAGGGCTTCGCCTAAGCACTACCACGATATGATCGAGGTGTGTAACTGTGGAGGGGGGTACCGCACACGGTTAAGACTTGTGTGTACTAGGGTGCCCCCTTGCCCCCGTATATAGAGGAGGGAAGGGGAGGCCGGCCAGCCAAGCTAGGCGCGCCGAGAGAAGGGGAATCCTACTAGGACTCCAAGTCCTAGTAGGTTTCCACCTAAAGGAGAAGGGAGAAGGAAGGGAGAGGGGGGCCGCGCCCCCAACCCCTTGTCCAATTCAGACTGGGCTTGGGGGGGCGTGCGCCACCTCCTCGCTGCTGCCTCTCCTTCCCACTAAGGCCCACTAAGGCCCGTCAACTCCCCCAGGGGGTTCCGGTAACCTCCCAGTACTCCGAAACTTATCCGATACTTCCCGAAACCATTCCGGTGATTGAATATAACCTTACAATATATGAATCTTTACCTCTCAACCATTTCGAGACTCCTCGTCATGTCCATGATCTCATTCGGGACTCCAAACAAACTTCGGTCATCAAAGCACATAACCTCATAGCTGTTTGTAAGCGCATTTTCGGATGATGTCCATGTCTCAATATAAGGTTCCTCACTTATACGCAATCTGTTCTCATCCAAGATATCAACTGTTCTCGCACTTATGCAGATAAATTCATTTGGACGTTTTGATCAAACACATTTGTAGATCACCTGTGTTATATAATGCCAAACCATCATAAGCTAGCCTTAGCAAACCACATAATGCTTAGCTTAGCATATGATCGCTTTATTGCTATTGCTTTTCTTGACTTATACATGTTCTCCTCGACTATGAGATTATGCAACCTAATAACACCGAGGAACACCTTTGTGTGCTATCAAACGTCACAATGTAACCGGGTGGTTATAAACATGCTCTAGGTGTCTTCAAGGTGTTTTGTTGAGTTGTCATAGATCCAGATTAGGATTTGTCACTCCTGCATCGTAGAGGTATCTCTAGGCCTCTCAAGAATGCACATCACTATAAGCTTTGCAAGCTAATGTGACTAATGAGTTAGTTATGGATGATGCATTACGTATCGAGTAAAGAGACTTGCCAAGAATTTAGATTGAACTAGGTATGATGATACTGATGATCTAATCTCTAAAAGTAACATACATGATGACAAAGGGAACAACGTATGTTGTTATGCTGTTTGACCGAGCAAAGATCTTCAGAGAATATGTAGGAGCCAATATGAGCATCCAGGTTCCGCTATTGGTTATCGACCGGAGATGTGCCTCTACCATGTTCACATAGTTCTCGAACTCGTATGGTCCGTGACGCTTAACGCTCATGACGGTTGTATTATGAGTTATGTGATTTGATGACCAAAATTTGTTCGGAGTCCCGATGAGATCACGGACATGACGAGGAGTCTCAAAATGGTCGAGACATAAAGAATGATATATTGACGGATGTTATTCTGGACATTCGGATGAGTTCCGAGAGGTACCGCGAATTCATCGGAGTGCCTGGGAGGTTTATCGGAACCCCGGGGAACTAATGGGCCTTCATGGGCCTTAGTGGAGAGAGAGGAGGGCCGCAAGGGCTGGCCGTCATACCGGCAGTCCGAATTGGACTAGGGGAAGGGGGCGGCGCCCCCTTTCCTACCCCCTCTCCCTCTCCTTCCTTCCCCCTCTCTTCCTTGTAGAGGAATCTGTTGGGGAACGTAGTAATTTCAAAATTTTCCTACGCACACGCAAGATCATGGTGATGCATAGCAACGAGAGGGGAGAGTGTTGTCCACGTACCCTCATAGACCGTAAGCGGAAGTGTTATGACAACGCGGTTGATGTAGTCGTACGTCTTCACGATCCGACCGATCCAAGTACCGAACGCATCGCACCTCCGAGTTCAAAGACACGCTCAGCTCGATGACGATCCGCTGACTCGATCCAGCAAAGTGTCGGGGATGAGTTCCACAAGACGACGGCGTGGCAGGACGATGATGATGCTCTATCGGCCAGGGCTTCGCCTAAACTCCGCGACGATATGACCGAGGTGGAATATGGTGGAGGGGGCACGCTGACACGGCTAAGGAACGATCCGTAGATCAACTTGTGTTTCTATGTGGTGCCCCTTGCCCCCGTATATAAAGGAGTGGAGGAGGGGAGGGCCGGCCCTCTCTCTGGCGCGCCCTAGGGGATTCCTACTCCCACCGGGAGTAGGATTCCCTTCCTAGTCCAACTAGGAGTCCTTCCAAGTAGTAGGAGTAGGAGAGAAGGACAGGGAAGGGAGAAGGAGAAGGAAGGAAGGGGGCGCCCCCCTTCCCTAGTCCAATTCGGACCAGACCAAGGGAAGGGGTGCGGCCACCCTTGAGGCCCTTTTCCTTCTTTCCCATATGGCCCAATAAGGCCCAATACGTATTCCCGTAACTCTCCCAGATTCCAAAAATACCCGAATCACTCGGAACCTTTCCGATGTCCGAATATAGTCGTCCAATATATCGATCTTTACGTCTCGACCATTTCGAGACTCCTCATCATGTCCCTGGTCTCATCCGGGACTCCGAACTCCTTCGGTACATCAAAACTCATAAACTCATAATATAACTGTCATCGAAACCTTAAGCATGCGGACCCTACGGGTTCGAGAACTATGTAGACATGACCGAGAACTATTCTTGGTCAATAACCAATAGCGGAACCTGGATGCCCATATTGGTTCCTACATATTCTACGAAGATCTTTATCGGTCAAACCGCATAACAACTCACGTTGTTCCCTTTGTCATCGGTATGTTACTTGCCCGAGATCGCTTAGAGATCCAATACCTAGTTCAATCTCGCTATCGGCAAGTCTCTTTTACTCGTTCTGTAATACATCATCTCGCAACTAACTTATTAGTTGCAATGCTTGCAAGGCTTATATGATGTGTATTACCGAGAAGGCCCAGAGATACCTCTCCGACAATCGGAGTGACAAAACCTAATCTCGAAATACGCCAACCCAACATGTACCTTTGGAGACACCTGTAGTACTCCTTTATAATCACCCAGCTACGCTAGGACGCTTTGGTAGTACCTAAAGTGTTCCTCCGTAAACGGGGTTGCATAATCTCATAGTTACCGGAACATGTATAAGTCATGAAGAAAGCAATAGCAATATACTAAACGATCAAGTGCTAGGCTAACGGAATGGGTCATGTCAATCACATCATTCTCCTAATGATGTGATCCCATTAATCAAATAACAACACATGTCTATGGTTAGGAAACATAACCATCTTTGATTAATGAGCTAGTCAAGTAGAGGCATACTAGTGACTATATGTTTGTCTATGTATTCACACATGTATCATGTTTCCGGTTAATACAATTCTAGCATGAATAATAAACATTTATCATGAAATAAGGAAATAAATAATAACTTTATTATTGCCTCTAGAGCATATTTCCTTCAGAATCCTACTATAGGACTAGGAAGTCCTAGTAGGACTCGCTCTCTTGGCGCGCCCCCTAGGGCCGGCCAGCCTCCTCCTCCCCTCCTTTATATACGTGGGCCGGGGGCACCCCAAAGGCACAACAGACAATCTCTTAGCTGCAGCGGTGCCCCCTCCACAGCTTTTAACACCTCGGTCATATCATCGTAGTGCTCAGTGCAAAGCCCTCGCCACGTAACTTCATCATCACCGTCACACGCCGTGCCGTGGCGAACGGAACTCTCCCTCAACCCTCTACTGGATCAAGAGCTCGAGGGACGTCATCGTGTTGAACGTGTGCTGAACACGGAGGTGTCGTGCGTTCGGTACTTGGATCGGTTGGATCGTGAAGACGTTCGACTACATCAACCACGTTACTAAACGCTTCAGCTTTCAGTCTACGAGGGTACGTGGACACACTCTCCCGTCTCATTGCTATGCATCTCCTAGATAGATCTTGTGTGATCGCAGGAATTTTTTTGAATTACTACGTTCCCCAACAGATGCATACTACGATAGATTACTTGGGCATGCGCCGGCTCGGCCATACTCGCTTGACATGAGCCTCCTACAATTGCCATCGCGGGACATGTCCAATCTAGACATCCAGTTCACGGAAGAAGAGGTGGAGAAAGTGATGAAATCAATGCCGCTGGACAAAGCGCCAGGGCCGGATGGCTTCACGGGCCGTTTCTTTGTGTCATGTTGGCCGATAATTAAGGGAGACATTATGAGAGCACTCCATGCTTGCCATCAGGGGGATATGAGAGGACTGCCGGACATCAACAAGGCCATTGTTACCCTTTTGCCCAAGATGGACGGTGTGGAGGATATTAAGGACTTCCGGTCAGTTAGCCTTGTCCATGGGATCATCAAATTTTTTGACAAGGTGCCGGCTAACAGGTTGACGATAGAGCTCCCGTTTCTGGTGGGAAATCACCAGAGTGCTTTTGCTAGAGGGCTCTCGATCCATGATAATTTCATGCTCGTGCAATGTACGACAAGGAAGTTAAGAGAACTCAAGGAGCCTACAGTGATGATGAAACTGGATATAACTAAAGCGTTTGACTCCGTTCAATGGCCTTTCCTTCTGGAGGTGCTTCGAGCAATGGGTTTCAGCGATAAGTGGAGAGAGTGGATTTGTGGTTTACTGTCAACTTTATCAACATGGATTATGGTCAATGGAGTCCCAGGCAAGCCCATCTTGAATTGCGTGGGCCTCAGACAGGGCGATCCTATATCGCCAATGCTCTTCATACTAGTAATGGAGCCGCTCCATAAACTGTTTGGGATGGCTACTTTGCGCGGCCTTATGACCCCCTCGGCGAATGCGTGCATTACCCAGAGACTATCCATGTTTGCGGATGACGTGATGATTTTCTTGAAGCCATGGTGCAATGATCTTATCGCCTGAGCTGCACTTTTGCGGCTGTTTGGCGACAACTCCGGACTGCGCGCCAACCTAGCAAAGAGTGCGGCCTTTCCTATACGATGCGGCCCGGAAACCATGCAGAGAGTTGGGGAGATCATGGGCTGTCCAGTGGGAACGTTCCCATGCAAGTATCTAGGGTTGCCTCTCACCTTGCTGAAACAAACTGCAGCTCAACTACGAGGGCTGGTGGATCAGATGGCCGGACACTTACCACGATGGAAAGCGGTGAACATGCCAAAGAGCGAAAGGCTGCTGCTAATTCAGTCTGTATTGTGTGCAATACCGCTCCATGCAATGATGACACTCGACATACCCATCAAGACGATCACTCAAATGGAGAGAATATGCAGAGGGTTCCTTTGGCGCGCCAAAGCACAAGCCAATGGAGGCCAATGTAAGGTGGCCTGGGATAGGGTGTGCTCGCCGAAGTGGGCCGGTGGCTTGGGCATTCCGAACCTAAGGTGGCTTAACTTGGCCATGCAAGCCCAATGTCCCTGGCTTCAGCGTGTGGATGGCTCAAGGCCATGGGCACAATTTGATATTACCGTGCCAAATGAATCAAGGTTGCTCTTCAAGGCTGCGACGAAGACTATAGTAGGCAACGACAACATCACATGGTTCTGGGAAGACAGGTGGATTCAGGGTGCACGTGTGGAAGATATCGCAGCAAACCTGTACGTGAAAGTTCCGCACAGCATTCGCTTCACGCGCACGGTTAGCCAAGGCCTGCAGAATGGCGCTTGGGCGGTTGATGTGGGATCGGAGCTTAATGAGATCATGCTCCAGGAATGTATGTCCCTTTGGGAGCTCCTAGCTGAGGTTCAGCTCCAGCCGGAGGAGGAAGATGTCACAAACTGGGCATGGGAGACGAATGGATGTTTCTCCACAAGGTCAGCGTATGCGGCGAGGTTCTGGGGCAGGGAGGTCGTTCCCACTGCGGCATTCACTTGGAAGTCCAGGGCACCGTTACGTTGCATTTTCTTTGCGTGGACGGCTCTGCAAAACAGATGTTGGACATCTGATAGGCTCGCACACCGTGGACTGGAACACCAAGAAGCATGCCTGTTTTGTGACCGAGAGGAAGAGACCATCAACCACTTGCTCATTGGATGTGTGTTCGCGAGTCAAATCTGGACAGGAGTATGCCTAGCTGTGAATCGACCGGAGTGGATACCGAACGCGGATACAGAACTGCAGGAATGGTGCAGCACAAAGATGAACATGAAGATGGGCACAAAGGACACCCGGGCTTTGTTGATCCTTGGCATATGGGAGCTATGGAAGCACCGAAATGCCATAGTCTTCGATGGTGCCACACCGTCGAGCTCGCATGTGCTGCGTAGGATAGTTCTTGAGGGTAGAACCTGGAAGAGAGCGAAACTTTTTAAAGGGGACGTTGAGCCAATCTTCTTGGCGGTGGAAAGGTGGGCGAGTGAGAGGAGCTAGTCCTAGTTGTGTAGTCCTTGTGTGGGTGGAGTTGGAGTTATGTAACATGTAATTTCCAACGTGGAGGGGGCTCTTTACCCCATCCTCTTCTTCAATATATGTAGTACGCACACTCGTGCGTATTCGAGAAAAACTCGCATTATTTTGGTGCCGAAGTAATTAAGCATCAAGGCAGGCTAACCCGGAAAAAAAGGGCACTGGAATCACCCATTATAAACCTATATTATCAAACCATGTGATAAACAATACCAGGCTATATTTTTTTTGTTGAATTACCAACATTTGTTGCGTTTACTCAAGTCCAGGCCCATTATACAGTTTTTTTTAAACTATGATGATTTTTATAGCAAATTCGAAAACTATACACCCAAATGCATAAAAATCAAAAGTATCACCCCGTCGGCCTCCTGTTGGCCGAAAAGGGACTTTTCGGCCTAAGGTTGGCCGAAGAGGGACTTTTCGGCCAACCATTGGCCAAAAAGGACTTTTCGGCCAACTGTTGGCCAAAGAGTCTCTCTTGACCTAATGGTAGGCGAAAAGTGGTCTTCGCCAACACCTGCTCTCTGCTTTAGAAAATTCATATCAATTAGGATTTTTAGTATTTTAATTTGATTCCTTTTGCATTAGATTAGAAATTTTATGAAGTTTTGTAGATATCAAGTTTGACTAGATTTGAAAGTTTGAATTTGAATTTTCATGAATTTTCTCAAATCACTAGATTGCCTATAATTTGAGCTAGGAGTATTTTCTTAGATGATTCTTTTGCTCTTGGTTCTTTGTGACTTCGTTTATCTGTAGTAATTAATTGGTGAATTTAAGGATTATTTAAAATTAGGTTTTTCTGAAAACAATTATGTTTTAGTGTTTTATAGGTTTTGTGGGTTTTGTTTTTATTTTAATTGCTTTAAATTGTTTTTCTTTATGATTTTGACATATTTTTTAGTTTACATTAAGTTATCGGTAGATATTTTGTTTGTAGTATTTTTGTATTTTATTTCTTTTATCCTTCATTTTCTTTCCCGCCATTCTTTTCCTCCATTTTCTCCCGCTATTTTCATTGCCGCCATTTTCTCACGCCATTCTTTGCCGCCATTTTCTCCTGACATTTTCTTTCCCGTCATTTTATTTGCCGCCATTCTCTCCCTCCATTTTCTTTCCAACCATTCTCTCCCGACATTTTCTTTCCCGCCATTTTCTTTCCTCATTATTCTCTCCGCCATCTTCTTGCCGCCATTATCTTCTTTTCTCGCCATCTTCTCTTCCTCAACTTATAAATGTGCCTCATGGTGTCCACGACCGTAGATAACATGGCAGGAGAGAATGGCGGGAAAGAAAATGGAGGGAGAGAATGGCGGGAGAAAATGGTTTAAAAGAAAATGGAGTGAAAAATATTGCGGGAAAGTATATTTTTTTCATGTATAAAACGGCAATGGCTGTACAGGATTTATAAGGCACTTTTAAATATAAACTCCTATGAAGCTCAAAACAAGTTTTCTAGTAGGATAAAAGAAATAAAATACCAAAAAGTGCTACCAATAAAATAGCTACTGATAACTTAACAGAAACTAAAATAATATGTCAAAATCACAAAGAAAAAAATTAAAAGCAATTAAAATTAAAAGAAATAGCACAAAACCTACAAAACACTAAACTGTTTTTTAAACCTAATTTTAAATTATCCTTAAACTCACCAATTAATTACTACAGATAAACAAAGTCACAAAGAACCATTAGCAAAAATAATCATCTAAAAAATACTCCTAGCTCAAATTATAGTCAATCTAGTGATTTGAGAAAATTCATGAATATTCAAATTCAAACGTTCAAATCTAGTCAAACTTGATATCTACAGAAACTTCATAAAATTTCTAATCTAATGCAAAAAGAATCAAATTAAAATATTAAAATCCTAATTGATATGAATTTTGTAAACCGGAAAGGTGTGTTGGCCGAAGACTACTTCGCCTACCATTGGTCGAAGAGGGACTTTTGGTTGGCCCGAAAAGTCCCTCTTTGGCCAACCTTAGGCCAAAAAGTCTCTTTTCGGCCAACAGGAGGCCGATGGGGTGATACTTTTGATTTTTATGCATAAGGGTGTATTGTTGGGGAACGTAGTAATTTCAAAAAATTTCCTACGCACATGCAAGATCATCGTGATGCATAGCAACGAGAGGGAGAGTGTTGTCCACGCATTACCCTCGTAGACCCGTGTGAGGCGTTATGACAACGCGGGTTGATGTAGTCGACGCCTTCACGATCCGACCGATCCAAGTACCGAACGTCACGGCACCTCCGAGTTCAAGACACGCTCATTTCGATGACGATCCCGGACTCCGATCCAGCAAAGTGTCGGGATGAGTTCCACAAGACGACGGCGTGGTGGCGATGATGATGCTCTCATCGCGAGGGCTTCGCCTAAACTCCGCGACGATATGATCGAGGTGGAATATGGTGGGGGGGCACCAGACACGGCTAAGGAACGATCCGTAGATCAACTTGTGTGTCATGGGGTGCCCCCACCCCCGTATATAAAGGAGCAAGGAGGGGTGGCTGCCTAGGAGGCGCACCAGGAGGAGTCCTACTCCCACCGGGAGTAGGATTCCCCCCTTCTAAGTAGTAGGAGTAGGAGTCAAGGAAAGGGGAGAGAGAAGAGAAGGAAGGAGGGGGCTCCAATTCGGACTAGGCCTTGGGGGGGCGCCCAACCTCTCCTCTCTCTTTCCCTAAAGCCCAATAAGGCCCATATACTCCTCATGAATTCGCGTAACTCTCCGGTACTCAAAAAATACCCAATCACTTTAACCTTTCCAAACTCCGAATATAGTTGTCCAATATATCGATCTTTACGTCTCGACCATTTCGAGACTCCTCGTCATGTCCCCGATCTCATCCGGACTCCGAACTCCTTCGGTACATCAAAACTCATAAACTCATAATATAACTATCATCGAAACCTTAAGCGTGCGGACCCTACGGGTTCGAGAACTATGTAGACATGACCGAGAACTATTCTCGGTCAATAACCAATAAGCGGACCTGGATGCCCATATTGGTTCCTACATATTCTACGAAGATCTTTATCGGTCAAACCGCATAACGACATACGTTGTTCCCTTTGTCATCGGTATGTTACTTGCCCGAGATTCGATCGTCGGTATCCAATACCTAGTTCAATCTCGTTATCAGCAAGTCTCTTTACTCGTTCCGTAATAAATCATCTCGCAACTAACTTATTAGTTGCAATGCTTGCAAGGCTTATATGATGTGTATTACCGAGAAGGCCCAGATACCTCTCCGAGCAATCGGAGTGACAAAACCTAATCTCGAAATACGCCAACCCAACATGTACCTTTGGAGACACTTGTAGTACTCCTTTATAATCACCCAGATTACGTTGTGACGCTTTGGTAGTACCCAAAGTGTTCCTCCGTAAACAGGGGTTGCATAATCTCATAGTTACGGAACATGTATAAGTCATGAAGAAAGCAATAGCAATATACTAAACGATCAAGTGCTAGGCTCACGGAATGGGTCATGTCAATCACATCATTCTCCTAATGATGTGATCCCATTAATCAAATAACAACACATGTCTATGGTTAGGAAACATAACCATCTTTGATTAATGAGCTAGTCAAGTAGAGGCATACTAGTGACTATATGTTTGTCTATGTATTCACACATGTCTCATGTTTCTGGTTAATACAATTCTAGCATGAATAATAAACATTTATCATGAAATAAGGAAATAAATAATAACTTTATTATTGCCTCTAGAGCATATTTCCTTCAGTCTCCCACTTGCACTAGAGTCAATAATCTAGTTCACATCATCATGTGATTCAACACTAACATTCACATCTCGTATGTGATTAACACCCATAGTTCACATCGTCATGTGACCAACACCCAAAGGGTTTACTAGAGTCAATAATCTAGTTCACATCGCTATGTGATTAACACCCAAAGAGTACTAAGGTATGATCATGTTTTGCTCGTGAGAGAAGCTTAGTCAACGGGTCAATCACATTCAAAAGCCGTATGTATTTTGCAAATATTCTATGTCTACAATGCTCTGCGGAGCTACTCTAGCTAATTGCTCCCACTTTCAATATGTATCGGATAGAGATTTAGAGTCATCCTGGATTAGTGTAAAAGCTTGCATCGATGTAACTCTTTCTGACGGGCTCTTTTATCACCTCCATAATCGAGAAATATTTCCTTAGTCCTCACTAAGGATGTTCTTGACCAATGTCGATGATCTACTCCTAGATCACTATTGTACTCCTTGCCAAATTCAGAGCAAGGTATACAATAGGTCTGGTACATAGCATAGCATACTTTATAGAACCTATGGTCGAGGCATAGGGAATGACTTTCATTCTCTTTCTATCTTCCGCCGTGGTCGGGCTTTTGAGTCTTACTCAATTTCACACCTTGTAACACAGGCAAGAACTCCTTCTTTGATCGTTCCATTTTGAACCTTTTCAAAATCTTGACAAGGTATGTACTTATTGAAAAACTTATCAAGCGTCTTGATCTATCTCAATAGATCTTGATGCTCAATATGTAAGCAGCTTCACCGAGGTCCTTCTTTGAAAAACTCCTTTCAAATACTCCTTTATGCTTTGCGTATAATTCTACATTATTTCCGATCAACAATATGTCATTCACATATACTTATCGAAATCTTTGTAGTGCTCCCACTCACTTTCTTGTAAATACAGGCTTCTCCAAAAGTGCGTATAGAAACCATATGCTTTGATCAACTCATCAAAGCGTATATTCCAACTCCGAGATGCTTGCACCAGTCCATTGATGGATCATTGGAGCTTGCACATTTTGTTACCTCCTTTAGGATTGACAAAAACTTCTGGTTGCATCATATACAACTCTTCTTTAATAAATCCATTAAAGAATGTAGTTTTGACATCCATTTGCGATTTCATAAAATGTGGCAATTGCTAACATGATTCGGACAGTCTTAAGAATCGCTTCTGATTGAGAAAATCTCATTGTAGTCAACACCTTGAACTTGTCAAAAACCTTTTGTGACAAGTCGAGCTTTGTAGATAGTAACACTACTATCGGTGTCCGTCTTCCTCTTGAAGATCCATTTATTTAACATGGCTTTATCGATCATCGAGCAAGTCAATCAAAGTCCATACTTTGTTCTCATACATGGATCCTATCTCAGATTTCATGGCCTCAAGCCATTTCGCGAATCTGGGCTCATCATCGCTTCCTCATAGTCCGTAGGTTCATCATGGTCTAGTAACATGACTTCCGAACACGATTACCGTACCACTGCAGTGCGGATTTCACTCTGGAAGACCTATGAGGTTTGGTAGCAACTTGATCTGAAGTTTCATGATCATCATCATTAACTTCCTCACTAATTGGTGTAGGAATCACCGGAACTGATTTCGTGATGAACTACTTTCCAATAAGGGAGAAGGTACAATTACCTCATCAAGTTCTACTTTCCTCCCACTCACTTCTTTCGAGAGAAACTTCTTCTCTAGGAAGGATCCATCTTAGCAACGAAAAACTTGCCTTCGGATCTGTGGATAGAAGGTGTACCCATGATTACCTTTGGGTATTCTATGAAGACGCACTTCTCCGATTTGGGTTCGAGCTTATCGGTGAAAACTTTTTCACATAAGCATCACAACTCCAAACTTTTAAGAAAACGACAGCTTAGGTTTTATGTTAAACCATAGTTCATATGGTGTCGTCTCAACGGATTTAGATGGTGCCCTATTAATCGTGAATGCAGCTGTCTCTAATGCATAACCCCAAAACAATATTGGTAAATCGGTAAGAGACATCATTGATCGCACCATATCAAAATAAAGTACTGATTCTGACGTTCGGACACACCATAACGTTGTGGTGTTCCGGAGTGGCGTGAGCTTGTGAAACTATTCACTTTGTTTTAATTGAAGACCAAACTCAGAACTCAAATATTCATCTCCACGATCAGATCGCGAAACTTTATTTTCTTGTTACGATGATTTTCTACTTCACTCTGAAATTCTTTGAACTTTTCAACTATTTCAGACTTATGTTTCATCAAGAAGATATACCCATATCTTGCTCAAATCATCTTGTGAAGGTCGAGAAAATAACGATACTTGCCACGAGCATCAACACTCATTGGATCGCATACATCGGTATGTATTATTTCCAATAAGTCGGTATCTCGCTCCATTGTTCCGAACAACGGAGTTTCAATCATCTTGCCCAAAAGGCACGGTTCGCAAGCATCAAATGATTCATAATCAAGTGATTCCAAAAACCCATCAAAGATGGAGTTTCTTCATGCGCTTTACACCGATATGACCCAAACGGCGATTACCACAAATAAGTTGCACTATCATTATTAACTTTGCATCTTTTGGCATCAATATTATGAATATGTGTATCACTACTATCGAGATCCAACAAACTATTTTCATTGGGTGTATGACCATTGAAGGTTTTATTCATTTAAGCAGAACAACAATTATTCTCTCGATTTTAAATGAATAACCGTTTTGAAAACTATTTTCATTGGGTGTATGACCATTGAAGGTTTTATTCATGTAAACATAACAACAATTATTCTTTGACTTTAAATGAATAACCATTTTGCAATAAACATGATCAATTCATATTCATGCTCAACGCAAACACCAAATAACATTTATTTAGGTTTAACACTAATCCCGAAAGTATAGGGAGTGTGCGATGATGATCATATCAATCTTGGAACTACTTCCAACACTCATCGTCACTTCCCTTCAACTAGTCTCTGCTTATTACGTAACTCCTGTTTCGAGTTACTAATCTTAGCAACCGAACAAGTATCAAATACTCAGGGCTACTATAAACACTAGTAAGGCACACATCAATAACTGTATATCAAATATAACCTTGTTCACTTTGCCATCCTTCTTATCCACCAAATATTCAGGGGTAGTTCCGCTTCGGTGACCAGTTCCATTGCAGCAAAAGTACTTAGTCTCGGGGCTTAGGTCCGGACTTGGGCTTCTTCACCTCGAGCGACAACTTGCTTGCCGTTCCTTTTGAAGTTCCCTTCTTCCCTTTGCCCTTTTCCTTGAGACTAGTGGTCTTGTCAACCATCAACACTTGATGTTTTTCTTGATTTCTACCTTCGCCGATTTTAGCATCGCGAAGAGCTCGAGAATCTTTTTCGTCATCCCTTGCATACTATAGTTCATCACAGTTCTACTAACTTAGTGATGGTGACTAGAGAATTACATCAATCACTATCTTATCCGGAAGATTAACTCCCACTTGATTCAAGCGATTGAAGTACTCGGACAATCTGAGCACATGCTCACTAGTTGAGCGATTCTCCTTCATCTTTTAGCTATAGAACTTGTTGGAGACTTCATATCTCTCAACTCGGGTATTTGCTTGAAATATTAACTTCAATTCCTCGGAACATCTTATATGGTCCATGACGTTCAAAACATCTTTGCATTCCGATTCTAAGCCGTTAAGCATGGTGCACTAAACTATCAAGTAGTCATCATATTGAGCTAGCCAAATGTTCATAACGTACGCAGATCGCTCATATTGAGCTAGCCAAACGTTCATAACGCCCGTGATCTCGCTCCTGCAATTAGGTCCATCACCTAGCGGTGCATTAAGGACATAATTCTTCTGTGCAGCAATGAGGATAAACCTCAGATCACGGATCAAATCTGCATCATTGCTACTAACATCTTTCAACACAATTTTCTCTAGGAACATATCAAAATAAACATATGAAAGCAACAAACATAGGGAAGCAACAATGCGAGCTATTGATCTACAACATAATTTGCAAAATACTACGGGACTAAGTTCATGATAAATTTAAGTTCAATTAATCATATTACTTAAGAACTCCCACTTAGATGACATCTCTCTAGTCATCTAAGTGATCACGTGATCCAAATCAACTAAACCATAACCGATCATCACGTGAGATGGAGTAGTTTTCAATGGTGAACATCACTATGTTGATCATATCTACTATATGATTCACACTCGATCTTTCGGTCTCCGTGTTCCGAGGCCATATCTGCATATGCTAGGCTCGTCAAGTTTAACCTGAGTATTCCGCGTGTGCAAAACTGGCTTGCACCCGTTGTAGATGGACGTAGAGCTTATCACACCCGATCATCACGTGGTGTCCGGGCACGACGAACTTTGGCAACGGTGCATACTCAGGGAGAACACTTCTTGATAATTAGTGAGAGATCATCTTAAAATGCTACCGTCAATCAAAGCAAGATAAGATGCATAAAGGATAAACATCACATGCAATCAATATAAGTGATATGATATGGCCATCATCATCTTGTGCTTGTGATCTCCATCTCCAAAGCACCGTCGTGATCACTATTGTCACCGGTAGCGACACCTTGATCTCCATCGTAGCATCGTTGTCGCCTCGCCAACTATTGCTTCTACGACTATCGCTACCGCTTAGTGATAAAGTAAAGCAATTACATGGCGTTTGCATTTCATACAATAAAGCGACAACCATATGGCTCTGGCGATTGCCGATAACTTCGGTTACAAAACATGATCATCTCATACAATAAAATATAGCATCACGTCTTGACCATATCACATCACAACATGCCCTGCAAAAACAAGTTAGACGTCCTCTACTTTGTTGTTGCAAGTTTTACGTGGCTGCTACGGGCTGAGCAAGAACCGTTCTTACCTACGCATCAAAATCACAACGATAGTTAGTCAAGTTGGTGCTGTTTTAACCTTCGTAAGGACCGGGCGTAGCCACTTTGGTTCAACTAAAGTGAGAGAGACAGACACCCGCCAGTCACCTTTAAGCAACGAGTGCTCGCAGCGGTGAAACCAGTCTCGCGTAAGCGTCACGCTGTAATGTCGATCCGGGCCGCTTCATCTCACAATACCGCCAAAACCAAAAGTATGACATGTCGGTAAGCAGTATGACTTGTATCGCCCACAACTCACTTGTGTTCTACTCGTGCATATAACATCAACGCATAAAACCAGGCTCGGATGCCACTGTTGGGGAACGAGTAATTTCAAAAAATTCCTACGCACACGCAAGATCATGGTGATGCATAGCAACGAGAGGAGAGTGTTGTCCACGTACCCTCGTGAGACCGTAAGCGAAGCGTTATGACAACGCGGTTGATGTAGTCGACGTCTTCACGATCCGACCGATCCAAGTACCGAACGCACGGCACCTCCGAAGTTCAGCACACGCTCACTCGATGACGATCCCGGACTCCGATCCGGCAAAGTGTCGGGGATGAGTTCCACAAGACGACGGCGTGGTGGACGATGATGATGCTCTACGGCGCGCAGGCTTCACCTAAACTCCGCGATTTACATGACCGAGGTGGAATATGGTGGAGGGGGCACTGACACGGCTAAGGAACGATCCAGTAGATCAACTTGTGTGTCATGGGGTGCCCCCTGCCCCGTGATATAAAGGAGCAAGGGAGGGGTGGCCGGCCTAGGAGGGGCGCACCAGGAGGAGTCCTACTCCCACCGGAGTAGGATTCCCCTTCCAAGTAGTAGGAGTAGGAGTCAAGGAAAGGGAAAGAGAAGAGAAGGAAGGAGGGCGCAGCCCTCCCCTAGTCCAATTCGGACTAGGCCTTTGGGGCGCCCAACCTCTCCTCTCTCTTTCCACTAAAGCCCAATAAGGCCCATATACTCCCGGCGAATTCCCGTAACTCTCGGTACTCGAAAAATACCCAATCACTCGGAACCTTTCCGAACTCGAATATAGTCGTCCAATATATCGATCTTTACGTCTCGACCATTTCGAGACTCCTCGTCATGTTCCCGATCTCATCCGGGACTCCGAACTCCTTCGGTACATCAAAACTCATAAACTCATAATATAAATCATCGAAACCTTAAGCGTGCGGACCCTACGGGTTCGAGAACTATGTAGACATGACCTAGAACTATTCTCAGTCAATAACCAATAGCGGGACCTGGATGCCCATATTGGTTCCTACATATTCTACGAAGATATTTATCGGTCAAACCGCATAACAACATACGTTGTTCCCTTTGTCATCGGTATGTTACTTGCCCGAGATTCGATCGTCGGTATCCAATACCTAGTTCAATCGCGTTACCGCAAGTCTCTTTACTCGTTCCGTAATACATCATCTCTAACTAACTTATTAGTTGCAATGCTTGCAAGGCTTATATGATGTGTATTACCGAGAAGGCCCAGAGATACCTCTCCGACAATCGGAGTGACAAAACCTAATCTCGAAATACGCCAACCCAACATGTACCTTTGGAGACACCTGTAGTACTCCTTTATAATCACCCAGTTATGTTGTGACGTTTGGTAGTACCCAAAGTGTTCCTCCGGTAAACGGGGGTTGCATAATCTCATAGTTACCGGAACATGTATAAGTCATGAAGAAAGCAATAGCAATATACTAAACGATCAAGTGCTAGGCTCATGGAATGGGTCATGTCAATCACATCATTCTCCTAATGATGTGATCCCATTAATCAAATAACAACACATGTCTATGGTTAGGAAACATAACCATCTTTGATTAATGAGCTAGTCAAGTAGAGGCATACTAGTGACTATATGTTTGTCTATGTATTCACACATGTATCATGTTTCCGGTTAATACAATTCTAGCATGAATAATAAACATTTATCATGAAATAAGGAAATAAATAATAACTTTATTATTGCCTCTAGAGCATATTTTCTTCATGTATAGTTTCCGAATTTGCTATAAAAATCATCATAGTTTCAAAAAAAAATCCATTATACAATTACAAATATGCCAGCTCCGTCCACAATGGTCCTCATTTCATTTCTTGTATAAAAGATATTTTATTATCTCAAAACATCACATAAAGACAATACGACTATAATTAAAGAGTGCATTCCTTTCTAAAAAAACTATAAAGAGTGCATACCCAACCTCGAAGTAGCCAAGGGCTCCATTCTTAACAGAGTACATTGATAAAATCAAACGCGTCTTCCGCTTCTTTTTTTCGGTAAGAGGATTACCCCAGCAAGGCGGCGGCACGGGCCTAACCGACCTGCGGAGTGGCCGCAACGCTGCCAGTTCCATCAAAGAAGACGCGGACGCGCGTGCTACTGAACCCCGGGGACACGCTGGTGCCAGACGGGAGCACCTCGATCGCGACGTCAGGCCTGTCGGTGTTGACCTGAGTCACGGCCTGCGCCGCCGGCCAGCCCACCACCTCCGGCCACGACGTCTTGGCGGTGCTCATCTTCTGCCTTTCCTTTCTCCTTCTTTGCTTACTTCAGACCTAATTCCAAGATCAATCTGCAGCACAAATGTGTTCAGCTACGAACGGTCAATTAGATGAACACAAAATCGAAATACGCCGCCGTGAGAACAAGATTGCAAAATGCGTACCGTGCGTACTAGTTAGGTGAAAGCACAAGAATGGTGCACGCGCTGCTGCCTTATGCATCTCATGACATGGATGATATTTATAGGGCAGCCAGAGGATAATAGGATACGCACCGGGGTCTCTGCCGCCCTCGCCGGGACCTTTGGTTTTGTCACGCCCCCGTGTGTGCTGTGTTTGTGTGACCAAGTCTGCTCGCAGGCCGCATGTATTGTTCGAAAAATGTTATCAAGGCGCCCCTTGAGTGTTTGGATCTATAGCAGAAGCTATTGTAGCCTAGCCAACCAAGGATTGGCCTTTAGTAGAAGATCTTATTTTCTAGCTTTTGGTAGCAACCACTCAACAAACGTTTGCGTGTGTTTTGCTAAGTTCAAGTGAGCCATGCTAAACGTAGCTTAGCTATGCAGGGGCCGCCAGAGGCAAACGCACTCACTGCACACGGGTAGTCCAAATTAGAAAACAAAAGGGCCATTGGCTGCCACGACTCTTTCTTTCCCCTTCGCAAGGCTACTGGGGTCAAGGCTTCCTCCCCTTTATCATCGCCGACGAGTCCATGGATTCACCTTCCCTTTGATGATCGCTCCGACGATCTATGGCGAGGAGGGGAATCCTAATGCTTCGATTTCGACTAGTAGATATGTTAGGCTTTTAGTCCTCGTAGGACCATGCTTCTTCTTCGATTCAGTCTTTCGTACACCGATCCTCCTTAAGTTTGTCCACCGTGATGAAGTCAACGTAACCCCGACATGGATTCCTTTTGGCTCCCAGGTCGGCGACGTTAGGATTCCCCGCCATGCGCACGCAAGGGCAAGATTTTTGTGTGAGGTTTTTCGGATCGATTCAAGGGTTCAACAACGACAACTATGGTTCTGTGGTGACAATCCATAGGGGAACCTGCACAAAGTCCCGGCAGTCATCAACTAGGCGAGTCTGGCTTCAATACGGAAGCGGCGACAATGACACATCATTGGCTCGTTCTGATGGCAGCAATGGTTGTTCCATGGTCCAGGGGCTTTGATGTAATTTTTATTATATTTTAAATGTTTTGTACTTTTGATGATTTTTTATAATAGATCTGAGTTTTTTCAAGAAAATAGAGAACAAAAGACAAGTACTATATTACATGATCAATAATAGAAATTAAGTTTCTTTCTTTGAGAAAAAGCGAAAAAGCAAGAAATTTAAGTATTTTTAGGGGAACAAGCAAGATATATACATTTTCTTTGGAGAAAAGAGGAAAACATTTATTTAAGTTTTTTTAAAAAAAACAAGAAATTAAGTGCACTTCTTTTGAGTTAAAATTAAGCGCACTCTTGAAAAAGCACAATTAAGTGCACTCATGTTTTTTCGCTGCACCTTATTTTTAGGCTCTTATTCGTCGTACATGGATACTACGTGCACAACTAAAGGGAGAATATCCAGTGCACCAGTGCTTGTGGTGCTACTGGTGCATATTTTAACTTGTTCAAATGTTTTGATTTTTTTAGCAAATTCACAAGCATAAATGTAGGCTGTCACAAATTTTAAGACAAAATTTGAAACATAGCTCAAAATGCTAAAAATTGGCAAATTCAACACTGAATAGTACATAACGTAAGTTGGGCTTTAGATTTTGCCCAATATCACACTGATTTCAAATTTGTCTTTTTTTTTTATCTCAAGAAATGTTTCAAATTTTGATACGAATTTTTTTGGCAACATACATTGATGTTGTGTCAATGTTCTAATTTTTTCTGATTTTTTGAAATGTATTACGGCATTCGGTGCACCGGTTGCACCATAAGTTTTTTATTGAGACATCACAAGCGTGTGCACCGGATACATTCCCCACAACTAAAGCCTGATAGACCCTCTGCCCCGGCCCATACTGACCCAACAAGTGCCAGCCCGTCGTCGTGGAAGAAGTCGTCATCTACCTCAGTCACTAGCACACACGCGCGCCGGAGCGAGGGAGCGCGTCTGTCGCCGGCGGGCTGCGCCGTGCGGCCTGCCCGATTGCCATCAGTAGCTGGATAGGGCTTCCCGCCAACCCGTGGCAAGTCCTCAACGGAGCAGGCCGCACCCGATTCCGCCGTCGGAGGGGCTCGATCTCGCTGGTGGACCTCCTCTTCCACAACAAGGTGCGCAGCCTCCAAGTCCAAGCGCGCCTCCAAGTTCCGTTCATGGCGCAGGAACGACGACGCGGGCCAACGACAGCGACTCCGGCCGAGAGGTTCAGCACCCGTCTCTGCTCCCCCGATCCCCCCTCCTCCGTGAATTGTCCATGCGACCTTCGATTGAACTCAAATCCTTAGAATCAAGCTCGAATGATTGATTATATTAAATGTATGTAGAGATTTATTATGCTCTTTGGCGGATCTGTTGATCATAGATAAATGGCACTCTACTGTTTTAGTGTTCGTGTCTGCTCTGTCAAAAAAATTGGGGAAAATCCTGCCAGTTAAGCTGGCTGATTAGCATATACTGTATTTAGTCATTTTTAGTGTTAATATATGTCACTCCGTGTGCATGATTGCTTCTCAACAAGTTCCAGAAACGTTGTGAAATACTAATATACTACTTGTTATTCATGTATTAGAACTCAGTGTCCAAAGCTCAAAATACAAAAATAAATTGTTGTTTACTTGCGATGTTGATATGGTCTGCGCAATTGGTGATTTTTTCAAAATGTTTTCTATTTCCATGGGGATAAATTTATCTTATGCCTTATGCTCATGCCATTCAGTTCATTTGTTTTGAGTTTTGCAGTAGGGCAAAGCCCCACGCCCCTGCTATATTTATTTAAATTAAGATTACAAGGCCACAAGCAGAAAATAAAATGTATATTAGAAATATGCATGGAAGAAAAGAAACAAGGGCAAACAAATAAAGGGCCAACTAACACCCACACTACCAGCTGCCTAACCAGTCTCTGAATTGAGTAAGATGTCTTTGTTTTATCCTGTGGGAAACCACTGAAATTCATTTAATTTCGATAATTAGGTGGAAATTTTGAGGTCCATCGAAGGCATTTAGCAGATTCATTACGAACACATAGTCGGGCTTTTACTCCATTCTATAGCCGTCAAATGTTTGAACTTTCACATGTCACATTGATGGTGGTACTTTATTTTTAATCTTTCGCATGTCACATGATAGCGGTAACATTTGTGATGCAAGCTATGGATGTTGCATTTTGCTTAGGGAAAAGAAAATTTCACCTCTTTGTTGGGGAGCAATTTTTTCCAGCTTGGTTCTTGTTTTAGGGCACTCGAGTCCTGGTGTAGCTGTTCTTGAGTTCTTCCAGGCTACACTACTGTTATAATTTACAGCTTTGATAACTTGTCATCTCTACAGATCAACCTTTGAAAAGGATTTCATATTTGTTAGTTCCTGTCATGAGGTGGGGTCATGGGGACCAGAGTATTTAGCCCGTGCACGGTACATTCTGAGTCGCGTGGTCTCAGACTAGACTACAATAGGTTGGAGTACAATATAATTTCCTGGGAATTATTTATCGGTTACCCTTTTTCTCTATTCTGGTCGGATTTTCAGACTAGACTAGAATAAGTTGGACATCTGAGAGCAATTTTGAAGGAGTGTTACTCACTTGCACTAGGGAATTGTTGGAGATCATCTTGTCTTGTAGTATTAACCGAAAAAGATTAATTCAACTTATTAGGTATCTTATTGGTACATGGAGGGGCTTACATGCGGTTTGATGAATCACTAACATGACATCTTGAGCCGAGGAATTAAGGCCCTGTTTGGTTCATAAGTCCTAGGACTTTTTTTAGTCCCAACTTATAAGTCCCAAGTCTCTAAAAAGTCCCTACCTGTTTGGTTCATGGGACTTAACATGGACTAAAAGACCATACTACAACTATAAGTCCCTATAAGTCCCTCCTTGAGAGTCTTATTTCATAAGTCCCAAATGCCCACTTTAAGTCCCTATAAGTCCCTCCTGTTTGGTTTAGATGGGACTTATAGGGACTTTTTTAAGTCCCTGGAAACAAACACCCTCTAAAGGCGAGGATTCCATATAACAGTCTGGAGGGTGGTGCGGCAGTGCCTGAAGCTGAGCCGGATCACTGGTCTCCAGCATCTGCACCACCTGGTGCATGGTTGGCCGCAGCAGCGGGTTTGGCTTGATGCACCAGAGCGCCACGCGCGTGAACCACTCCACCCTCTCCATGTCCTCAACAGTGTCAACATCAGCGTCCCCGTGCAGCATCAGCTCTGTCCTCTGCGCGGCCACCAGCTGTGCTGCCCAACCGAACAGCGTGACCGTCTCATCATCATCCTCACCCTGTGGCAGGTCAGAATGAGACACCGGCTCCTGACACCTCCGGCAGCAGATCATCTCCAGCAGCACGACGCCGAAGCTGTACACATCCGCCTTGGTATCCACGCGCGCGTCGCTGTGGAGCCACTCGGGTGCGATGTACCCTCTGGTGCCCCTGATGTGGATCACTGTTGTGTGCACCTGCTGGCTCCCCAACAGCTTGGAGATCCCAAAGTCGGTGATCCTCGGGACTCCACGGTCGTCCAGCAGGATGTTGTCGGGCTTGATGTCGCAATGGATGATCGGTGCGATGCAGCCATCGTGGAGGTACTCAAGCCCCGAGGCGATGGCAAGGGCGGACTCAGCACGCCAGCGCCACGAAGGCCGCCTCTACGGGTTGAAGAGGACGCCACGGAGCGACCCGCCTGGCATGAACTCTAAAACCAGCATCCGGTGCTTGCCTTCTTTGCAGTAGCCGATCATACGGACCAAGTTCCGGTGGTGGATCTGCCCGATGGACTGTACCTCGTTTGTGAACTCCTGCTCGCTATACTCGTTTGAGTCGATGAGCTTCTTCACTGCGATGAGATGCGGCTGCGGCGATCTTATCGTTCCTTTGTAGACCTCCCCGAAGCTCCCTTTGCCCAGCAGTTTCTCGAAGCCATTGGTGGCTTGGTAAAGCTCCTTCTAGCTGAATGCTCTTACGCTCGAGCTCAACAACCTCTGGCTATCTCTGTTCCTGACGAGGTAATGATGTGCCAGAAGGCCACCGACTGTGATCAACAAAAGAATGCCCAAGCAAATGGCCACAACCTTGTAGGCCAATACATTTCTCATTCTTGCCGACGTAATCACCCGAGAATTCCTTGTCCGTACCTTGATCAGCGCCTTTGTCGTCAGGTTGTTTCCCTGCCGTCCGTACGCAAGTGCCCCCAACTCCGCATAGTCAGACCCACCGTTCATCAGTGCGGCCACCCAGAAGCAGTCGTTGTGGCAGTAGTCCCGGCATTGCTCCTCCGAGACTGACGGGAACTTCTTGTAGTATATTGACACCTCCCAAGTGATGTTTGGCAGCTCTACGAGCGAGAATTTGTCGGGGCTGTTCTGCTCGCCACAGCTCTGCGGCTCCAACTCTGGCGTGCAGCCGCTGTCGTTGTGCTGTGCGTCGATATAAGTGTACCCGCTCGGGCACAAGCACTTAAGCCGTTCTTTGGTCTCCACGCAGTAAGACCCGGGGCCGCACATGCCTTGCATCCTGGTCGTCTTCATCTTGCAGCCCCCTTCACTGGGGAGCGTGCCTGACACGGTCCAAGATGTTGTGTTCTCGCGGCCGTCACCATTCTTAGGGCGGGCGTGAAACGCAGACGATGCCGTCGGGGTCCATCTGACGAACTGGAAGTAGTTCCTGCGGCGGCGGGAGAAATCAAGCTGTGGACGGTGCCATCGTAGAGTGTGTAGCTGAGGTTGCCACGCTCGTCGAAGGTGATAGTTGTGTTGCCATTGGGGCCGTTTGTGCGCGTATCCCAGTATGCATTTTCCAATATGTCACCGGTGAAGAGGTCGACGCAGAGGACGATGTTACCATCGTTTTGGGCAGCCAAGCTGAACCGGCCGGTGGTGAACTCTGTGTCCGCACGCTTGGAGAAGAGAAACCCCTGCAAAGATTGCCCCGGCAGGAGCGTGTCTGTCGGGAATCCAAAGCTCTCCCAAAGCATGCTGCCTTCTTCGAGGAACTGGACGTTGCCGGAGTCTCTTAGCACGAGGATGAATCCACGCTTCATGCTGGGGGTCTGGGCCTTCCACAGCTCTATGCTGCCGTCGGTGAGCGTGAGCTGGCCGTCGGCCGGGATGTTGAGGACGGACCGCGCCGTGGCATTGGGTGTGGCGCCCATGGAGGACGCTTTCGCAAACCACACCACCGACTGTGGGGAAGAGTTGCCTTCACCGAAGCGGAACCATGTGGCGAGGAGGAACTTGGTCGGATCGGAGTCGTGGGCGCGGAAGCCAAAGGCAAAGTCGCCGGACGGGCTGGTGATGTAGTCGGGTGGCATCAAGGTGTCCCCCGCGGTCAGATTCGTCCACGCCAAAGCCACTGGGAGCAAGCGAGCTTGTTGCACCAGCATGGCAATCAAGCTGGCGAGCCGGAGGAGAGCAAAGCTGCGCAGTGCCGACATGATGACCACAGGCCACAGCTTCGTGCCGAGCATGCAGCGTGTGTTGCTCTGTTGCCTTAGTGCCGCCTAATTGCATAATATACAACTAGGTCTTGTAGTGCTTCCATATGTCTTCATCTTCTCTGTTCACTTCATCAAATTGGTCTTACTTATTCAGTGATTTATTGATCTTGCTTCCTTTGGTTGGATGACTTTTTCAAAGCGTGATTTAGTCCTCTCTTTGCATATTTAAATCTCCCAGGTGCATGTATTTCCAAGAATTGTCAACCAGTCTTCATCTGCAAGAGAGCGACAGGAGTAGGTGGAGTCCATTGGCTCGGTCTTGCACCGCATGGGGAGAAGAAACTTGAGCGCAAAATTCAGTTTCAACGCAGGCTCTGTTTTCCTTCTCAGCAACAGGCTCTGTAAGGGACTGGTACACAGAGGATGGACCTAGTATGTTGTAATCACTTTTGCACCATCCTTCTCTGGCTTAAATTTGCAGAAGGAAATGGCACGTCTTATCTGATTGCGACTGGAGTAATTAAGTAATTAATGATGCATGACTTCCGGGACCAATCCTTTTTTTCTGTTAGTTTATTGCAGAACAGGCAGGCGCTTTACCTTTTCAGTAAGAAAAAAAATCAACATGAACTATTGGTAATCGCTGTTTCTATTATGTACCGTTGAGTGTTTTCGTCTACAATGTTTTCTATCCATCTGAATTTTAGTCTACTGATTTGCCTGAAGCAATAATTTATGGTTGCAACTATGCTGGGTTCATAAAGAAAGAACTGCCAACATTCTATTTCTGAGTGCTGTAGAATTTGTAGTAAGTTGTGTATATGGTATGACAATTGCTATAGTGATATTGTATAACATTGGGGTTTTATTGATACTAGTGCAAAGAAGCACAGCTCTGGGAACAAATTTGTGTGAGAAGAAGACAAAAATAGAGCAATTTCCATCACCTGTGTAAAATAGCCTTTGGAACCTCAAAATGTACTTGATTTATATGATTTCTACATCCTCTTATTTGTATTTGCTGGGAAGGTTATTGATATGCAAAGTCCCCAGCCCGTTTGCTTGTGTCTTCAGCAAGAAGAATGTTGGTTGTCTTAGATCTCGGTGGATTCTACTGGGTGCATGACACCGGCGGCAACTCACATGCTCGAGACAAGGCTCACTATGTTGCTTTCAGACTAGCTTGGTGAGTACTACCTCATATCATCACACGGACCAATAAACTGATCATTCTGCTTGTTTATTTCACAGCTTTCTGTAGCATAGGAGTTTGGAACAAGGGTTTTCAGTATTTCTGAATTTCAATTTTTAACTATTAATTACTCCCTCTGTAAAGAAATATAAGACCGTTTATAGATCACTGAAGTACTAATCTAAACGGTCTTATATTTGTTTACAGAGGGAGTACCATTCTTTTTACTGGCAATGTACTGTCACACTTTGGGATAAACTCTGGATTTATTGAACTTACATGCCTGCACAGACACCAAGCATTCAGTATACTACTTATACATAGAAACGACTGGTTAGTACAATGTCAAAATAAGTTAGTACAACTTTGCACTAAATCAGCGATACTTATTTTGGGATGGAGGGAGTATATAATTTGGGACACCCACTGCAAGGGTTTCAGACTTAAGCAGATACCATAATCATGAATCATTCTATATGTATAATGTATTCACAAACGTCATGGTGTTAACAAAGAAATATTATCTTCGCTGCTACAAACTGCATCAATTGCTCAAGTAACTAAATGTTCATTAGTTGCATATCATTGCATGGGTGCTTTATTTTCTCTGATGTATCGGTGAATTGGCAAATATAAGGTACGCATCTCTGATTGCATGCATCTCGGAAACTGCATCCCTTATCAGCATTCGCTCCCTGGGCTGTTGCATTGAGCAGGATATGCCAACACTCATGACAGAAACCAAGCATTCCTCAGTTCTTGTTCTTGCAGTGCCGGTGTCAGCTACACCTGTATCATTTGCCTCTGTGTGTATCCAGATTGTTGGGTCTGCTATTTCCATGACTTTATCTGGAAGAGCGGCCTCAGCCAATTTATGCAGATTCAGTGAACCTTTGAACATGTTGTCTGTGGGACTTCTTCCGGTGAACATCTCAAGCAACAATATACCAAGGCTATAAACATCGCCAAGAGGTGAGACAGCAGATCCTTCCCCGTACTCTGCATATTTGCAGCCATGATTGATCATTAACCATATTTAGGAACATGAAACAGGCTAGGAGCAAAGCAATGCAGCAATGTTGCTAACCTGGAGCAATGTAGCCAATGGAACCTCGTACTCCTGCGGATCTAGTTGAATTCAGCATGGTTTGGCTTGCATTCTCAGGAAGAACTCTTGCTATGCCAAAATCTCCAACACGTGCACTCATGTCCTGTGCGAGAAGTATGTTGCTTGGCTTGATATCACAGTGGATGATCGGTGGTTGACAGTCGTTGTGCAGATAGTCCAGTGCATCCAGGATATCAACGGCAATGTCCAGCCGCTGACCTAGGCTGAGCGTACTGCATGGAGCCCGCTCTTGGGATTTAGGATGAAGCCAGCTATCTAGACTGTTGTTGGGCATGAGCTCAAAAACCAGAGCCTTGAACTCTTGACCTTGGGGGCTGATGCTTGCACAACAGGTGATTATTTTTAGGATGCATCGGTGACGCACTCTTCTCAAGGCCTCACATTCAACCTCAAAACTCTTGGAAGATCCTGATTGTTGGGGATCAAACACCTTTACGGCCACATTTGTATCTGTACCCTCATCATCCAAGGTGCATCTGTAAACAGCACCAAATCTTCCTTTACCAAGTAAGTTGGCCTCTGAGAACTCGTTAGTTCCGTTGAAAATTGCTTGATAAGATACTCTCTGATGTTTATCAATAGTTAAAGGTAGCATATGAGACTTGTTACTTTCTTTGAGCTTCCTGTGGAGTAACCAAACAATAACAATAACTGAAACTAGTAGCACGAGTGACCCTGTTACTGTGAGAGGTACCACAGTAGACTTTTTGTTATTTCTCACAGGGTATATGGAACATGGAGCCAGGTGAAGCTGATGTACTCCACCACACAACTTCCTGTTTCCTTCGACCGATTCATAGGTTAGGTTTCTAAAGACGCCCCCACTTGGCACTTCACCTTCCAGATTATTGAACGACAAATCTAGCACCGACAACAATGTCAAATTTTGTAGAACAGCTGGGATTGGCCCAGACAAGTTGTTCTGTGCCAGATACACCTCTTTCAAAGTGGCAATTCCAGCGAAGGTATCGGGAATCGTACCGGACAACTTGTTCATTGACAAGCTTATCGTGGTGAGCCCCTTTATATTCTTCAAATTTGTTGGTATGCTTCCTTCAAACGAGTTATTATGCAATAACAGGTATTCCAGGACCGTGCAACTCGAGATACTTTCAGGTATCTTACCGCTTAACTGATTTCCTGATAGTACCAACCAATTAAGGTTAGTCAAGCTGCCAACCTCTGATGGCAAGGGTCCAGAAAGGGAATTGTATGACAGGTCTAGTTGTATAGAAAGCGAAGACAGTTTGAAGATCTCTCTGGGAATGGAGCCATTCAGGCGATTTTTGGATATATCCAGAATGTTGAGGTCCTTGAGTTTCCCTAGGCTCGCGGGGATTGGTCCTTCCAGGTTATTATTGTACGCGAGCATCCAGTTCAACTTGGTGAGGTTCCCGACAGATGGTGGTACAAGGCCTGACAAGCCATTGTTGAACATGAAGAACATGACAAGGTTTGCTAGCTTCCCGATGCTCTCTGGAATAACTCCTGACACAGAGGTATTTGCTACCTGCAGCACCTTGAGGCCTGCCAGATTGGAGATGTCTGAAGGGATTACCCCTGAGATGTTGTTGTAGCCTATGAAAAGCTTCTGGAGACTTGTTGAGAGGTTTACGACTGAACCTGGCAGCTGCCCTCTGAAGGAGTTGTTGTCGAGGGCCAGATACTGTAGCTGGGTGCAGTTTGCAAGCGAATCCATGAACTCCCATCCCCTGCTGTTGTCTGCTTCAAGCTTGTTGCCAGCCAGCTCCAGGTACCGCAGGTCCTGCGACCTCCCCAGCGTCTGAGTACGTGGCCGCTTAAACTGGTTCCACCAAAGGCGAAGTGTTGTGAGAGAGGAGAGGTTGGTGACTGAATGAGGGATGGCGCCGCTGAATCTGTTCCGGGACAAGACAAGCTTTTCCATGGCCGGGAGCCTGTCGCCAATGTCGGCAGGGATGCTTCCTTGCAGCGTGTTCCCCTCAACCTGAAGGCTCTTCAGCAATGACAGGTTGTAGAGAGAGCTTGGGAGCTACCGGAGAATCTGTTTGGCGGAGAGGTCTAGGTGAGAGATGCTCTTGAGGCCTCCGAGTCCTGGTGGGATCGAGCCCTCGAGCTGGTTGATGGAGAGATCGAGGTGTTGCAGGGACGACAGGTTGGCCAGCGACACCGGACGGGCGCCTGCGTGAAGCTGTTGTTCGTCAGCGAGAGCTTCTTCAGGTTGGTCAGTGTACCGCCGAGGCTGGACGGGATGAGCCCGCCGAGGTTGTTGCTGCCGAGGACCAGGGCCGTCATGCCGGTGCAGAGGCTCATGTTGTCAGGCAGCGTGCCGGAGAGTGAGTTATCGCTCAGGTCAAGCGTGTGGAGTCGGCGGAGGCGGCCGAGGCTCGCCGGGATGCCCCCATGGAACCAGTTGAAGCTGAGGTTGAGCGTCCGTAACGATGTGAGGTTCCCAATGGCCGCCGGGAGGGTCCTGGCGAGCCCATGGGAGGACAGGTCCAGTGCCACCACCCTGCCGCTGCTGCTGCCGCAGGTCACGCCCTCCCAGCTGCAGAAGCTGGCACTGCTGTTCCACGAGCCGAGTCTCGTGATACCCTCCTTGAAAGCGAGTAAGGCGGCTCCATCATCATCACCATGGTTGCCAACACTGTCCCTCGCTGCGGCGATCACGCGGACAAAGAGGAGGGACAACAGAAGCAACCTCACGGCACGCATCTCGGCCATTTCTTCGGTTCGGCTTCGAACGTGGCAGTGGTTTGGAAGGTAGCAGAAGCAGCTGAATTCAGCAGGGCGAGGCTAGTAACCCAGGTGGCATTTTGGCTGATTTAGTCACAGAGGGAGAGGTGTCACTTTCTTCCTCTTTGCCTTCTTTTCTTCAGTTTTGACTGAGCTGTCCTCTCTGTGTCACTAACGTGTTCACTTTCTGTTGCTCTCAAGTCTCAAAGTGTCCACTTTCTGAAGCAAAAGATTCAACGAGGATATTGACACGACATTGTTTGCCAATCCATTCATCAGGAAACTTCTCGCCATTTTCTCTTGAAGTAGGCCGCACCAAAATTTTTTTGTTCAGTCTATACTGTTCCTGCCCCCACCAAAGTTCATATATAATTTCCAGCGCGTGTTCATTATTTCCGGTGGTGATGATGTGTGCGTCTGCCTTGTACTCTCGCAGACTTTTTTTGCAGACTTATCCCTGCACAAGTACAGAGTGCTCTATTTCGTTGTTCCCCAGGTTTGTGAATGCCTTTAATCTCCAAAGTACGAAGAGAGAGAGAGAGCTGATTATTATCACCCTATTTACATCACGCAACGGGTCATGAGGTAGATCATTTACTGCTTGAAGTCATCGTAAATTCTGTGTAAGACAGTAGAAGTGTAGAACATTTCATAATTATAGAAAGTGAGGGGTGGGACTTGGATTCATAACTGTGTTATTAGCATTGAGCAATGAACATATTATATGCTTGACTTCACATTTTTTTTGTTCAAGAGCAGACCAAACGGGGAGAAGCGAAGCCCTGTTGTTAAGGAGACTCGGAAGGCCTGGGAAGCCAAACCAACCGAATTTAACCAATGTGGCTTAATTCTGCATCCACTACGAGCTTATATTTCGTTTATTACAGCTGCATATCTGAACTAAGTTTTGTGTGTGTGTGCAGGTTGGGTGAATCAAACCATTTATAGACTGGATATTGTGCAGGTTAGCAAAATCAAACTATCATAGTCTGTGTTTTTTGTTGATGGATTTATATGGCTAGTAAATGGCCTGGTAGAATTGTTTTTCTTTGTTGGAATTCTTTGTTGGATCTATTGACCTGGGGCGCCTCAACTACGGGATCATCTCTCTCATTCCCAAGGTCCCTGGGGCGTCCGACATCCGCCAGTTCCGGCCGATCACGGTCATTAATGTGATCTTCGGATTACGGCCAAAGGGTACGCCAATAGGGTGACCACGCTTGCCGACGGATTACCCACCTAACTACCGGCCTTCATTAAAGGCCGATATATCCTTGATGGAGTCTGGTCCTCCACGAGGTCCTTCACGAGGTCGAGACCAAGCGCCTTAGGGCGGTCTTTACGAAGATCGATTTCCACAAAGCCTACGACTCTGTTAGCTGGACCTTCCTCGTAAGTCCTTCTTGGAAGGGCTTCGATGACCGATGGATCACTAGAGTCATGCAAATGGTCTCTTGCGGTCGCACGGCGGCCAACATCAATCAGCGAGATTGGTCCTTTCTTCCCTACCCTTTGTGGGGTTCGCCAAAGCGACCCTTCTCCCCGTTCCTCTTCAATATGGTTGTGGGACGCCCGCCTCCATCCTTGATAAGGCCAAAGTCATTGGCCACATCCGTGGGATTACCCCACACCTTCGGGGGCTCAGGATCTCCATCCTTCAAGATATCGGCCGACGACACGATCATCATGGTCGAAGGCTCGGAGGACATCGCCAACCTCAAGTTCCTCTGCCTCGCTTTCAGCGGATGTCGGGCCTCAAGATCAACTTTGATAAGAGTGATGTCATGGTGATGGGATATTCCCCTCCGAGTCTATAGCCATCGCCAATGAGACTTAATTGCCGCTGGGCTCTTTCCCCACCTCCCACACAGGGACCCCCATTAGTAACTCGCGTCTCTGCCATGGACTGAGGCCCGCAGGTTACTAAGCTCCGATCCCCTGCTATGAGCCTGGCAGGGGAGATGGCTATCTAAAGGCGGCGGACTATTCTCATCAACTCTTCCCTCTCTAGTCTCTGCTTGTTCCTTATGAGCTTTTATAGCCTCCATGAGTCTCTCCACAAGGAGATCGCCAAGATCGATCCCCCGCTTCTCATCGGGTCGAGCATGATAAGCGAAGTACCACATGGTCGATTGGCACGACATCGCAAGCCGAGGGAGCAAGGTGGCACAGGCATCATGTGCTCCAAGAGGATGAATATAGCCCTTCTCTCCGGCCGGCTCGCGCATCGCCCGTGGTCATGGCGACCTCGGCTCGATATTATCCGGAATAAATACTGCGGGGCGACCACTTGCCTTCGCCAGAAATCGGGCGGCTCCGGTTCTGGCGGTCTATTGTTCAACTTCTCCCGGTGCCGCATTGGGACCTCCATCTCGGTGGGGTCCGGCCTCTCGACGCTCTTCCGGTTTGATCGTTGGGCGGAGACTCCCGCTTCTTGACCCGCTTCGCCTCTTCTCTATCTCCGTCGACCCCATGATTTGGTCGATAGGGCTCTTCTTGACTGGGGCGCCTTGCTTTCGTCGCCCTTTTGGGCCGGGCGGAATCCATTACTGGCGTGAGTTGCTTGATTGCGTCGCGTTGCACGAGCCGTTGGTGGATGGCGGTCGGACCGTGTCCGTGGCGGCTGGAGCCGTCGGGCTGTTCTCCACCAAGTCGCTTTACTCGGCCATTGCCTTCCTCCACCCTCCCTTATCGATGGTTTGGTCCGTCTGCGTACTCAATCAAGATTCGCATCTTCATGTGGCGATGGATTCGCGGTCGGGTCCGTCTGGAGTGGAGGTGCGCAAGCGCAATGGCCCGCACCAGATGTCGCCCGCTCTGTGGAGTCCCCGAGGACTCAAACCACATCTTCTTCTCCTGCGTTTCCGCCCAATTTCTCTCGAGCTGCTTTCGTGAGGTGGTCGGCGGTAGTTGGTGCCACACCAACTTCCGGACCTATTCTTTGAAATCTGGGCCGTCTTCGCATCCTCTCGCCACATTAGGTGGCTTGAGGTTGGGGTTCTCGCTGACGCGTGGGCGATTCGCAATAAGCTTGTGATCCAAAGACGCTCCCTTCGTCAGCGCCATCGACGCTCTCTACAAATTCGCGGGTTTCTTGCGGCTTTGGCGGCTTAGCCGCCCACGGACCGTGACGCCATCTCCGCCTTCATCACGACATCCGATCGATCATTTTGTCTGCTGTCGCTGCCGCCACCGCCCGCCTCGCCGAGCCTGATTAGGCGCCTTGTGTGATGATGATGATGTTGTTTTTTCTTTCCTTCGGGGCTTGTTGAGCTGTGCCCTCAGCAGAACCTATGTACTTTGTCGTGAGACTTGGGTGTGTGTGTGGACTCGTGTGGGTTTGTATGCTCTGTGGCGGTTTGCTTTATTTATAAAGCGGGGCGAAATCCTTTTTCGGTAATTGTTTTTCTTTTTCTTTTTGAAGCAAACCTGTTGGAATTTCTTCCCACTGAGAATCTTTATAAATAAATGTTTTAAAGTATAAACTTACTTACAAATAAGAACTGAAAAAAAAACTAGGTCCTAAAAGGAAAAAGGTAAAAAGAATAGCGTACACCAACATCTGATTTTTTTTTTGTGAGAATTTACACCAACATCTGGTAGAATTGTTGTGTGGAAGGATATGCCTGATTGTTGTTTTACCCCAATAGGTTTGCTCTGGCAGGTGTTACTAGTAACGAAACACTGAGAAGGCCAATTTGGCTCTCGGGCTCAGCTGCACCCTCTCCGATGAAAAAAATCAAAACAAATACTAGAAAAATTCAAAAAAAATCCAATTTTTTTATGTGGTAGATAATTTGATGCGTGACGTTCGCTGCAAGTTTCAACTCGTTTGGACACTTGAGCAGCTCTCTGCAAAACAGACAAAATTGGGGTATGTAAAAAAGTTCATTGTTCACGAACTGTTTTGACCCGAGTTGTCTTTTTTGCCGAGAGCTGCTCAGACATCCAAATGAGTTGAAATTTGGAGCGGACCTCACGCATCAAATTATCTACCACATAAAAAAATTGGATTTTTTTGAATTTTTCTAGTATTTGTTTTGAATTTTTTTTCTAAGCGGGAGCATCTGAGCCCGGGCTCAGATGTGGATTTTCATGAAACACTCTGCTTTCTCAAGTAAGAAAACCAGATCTAACTTTTATAGGCTAAAAAATTCATACATTAAAAAAATCACAAATTTAAAAAAATGTGCATGAATTTTGGGAAAAGATCATGAATTTGAAAATTCATGAAATAAAACAATTTACGACTTTGAAAAGTACATAAATTTGGGGAAAAAACTTTGCAAATTTGAAAAGGTTAATGAATGAATTTGAAAAAGGTTGCAAATTAAAAAATGAAACAAATAAATAAAGGAAAAACACAAGAAGAACTGAAAAAGAATTAAGAGGAAAAACTGCATGCAAAACACGATGGAAAGGGTGTTCAACTGTACCTCTAACATGGCCCAGTAGGTGTGTGGTGCACCTTTTTACCAATCGCACCTACTTCCTGTTGTCAGGCAAACTAATTTCGCAAATGATATGTATAGCTTATAGTGGTGTATCATTTGTGATCGCCCACTAGCGACAAAACATGGGCCGGCTCACAGTTACGAAGCTCGGGAGTGTCAGCTGCGGAACGGGTTTTGTGAAGGTTCTAGGGCTGGTTTTGGGAACATTCCATCAGTTCTTTTCTTTTTTCCAACCAGTTTTCTAGTTTTTGCTTTTATGTATTTTGTTTATTTTTGTTATTTCATTGGTTTCTGCTTTATTTTTTAGTTTCTTCATTCCTTTCTTTTCTTTTTAATTCGTACTCATTTTTTCGGATCCATGGTCAATTTTCAAAATTGTGAATGTTTTCCTTTCAATTTCTAGAACCATGAATTTGTGAACTTGGTTTGGATTTATTTTATTTGTTTTTGCCTGATTTTCTGGTTTTCTGACTGGTTTTCTTTTCTTCTATCTTCTTATATATATATTAAAATGTTCAACGTGCATTTAAAAAATGTTATGTGTATACTAGAAAAAAGACCACCATACATTGAAAAAAGGCTCACTGTGTACAAAAATGTTAATGGCATATTAAAATTTTGTTTAATGTGTATCTGAAAAGATGTTCACCATATATTAAAACAAAAAAGACAGTAAAAAACAAAACAAAAAAGGAAAACCGGATAGAACAGTAAAAGAAAAGAAAACGGTTCATGAACCTTCAAGAAGGTTCCAAAAACCGTCCAGGAGGTTCCTAAAACCGGTCAGTGTTGTTCTCTCGCTTCGTCTCGGTTTATAATGGGTCGGCCGGTCTGCCCACTGTTGGTGAGCGATCGCTATGCAAAGGATTGCTATAAGTGATATAAGGCGTTTGCAACGAGCTGGAGAGCTATCTCAATGATATGCAAGGACATTGCCACCATGGTCAGCAAATACTATAACATGAGGAGTACGTGGAGTATCAAGAGCTGAAAGAGAAAGATGAACAGAGCGATCGGGCTAATAGTTCTTGTAGGCTTTGACCAGGGATGTAAGTTGAAGCAACATCGACCATCCCTTGCCAACACGTGGACTGCGAGAATGATTGTTCGGAAAATAATTCCTCTAGGAAGTGATCAAGTGAACAGTGTGCAATTGCCGTTGTTACCAAATCCAACTACTTAACTTCGGATCATATGTTTTCAACCTGAATAATACATCGAACAAATTCCAAACAATACATTCAACAATAGAACAATGAAGAACTTCACCATGACACAACCAATTAAGGTTGGGCCGTGGGTTTTCGCTCGGCGTAGGGACTAGGCTGTAATTTCTTCTAGTGCAGTACTATTATCTACTCCCTCTGTTCTAAAAGGTCTTATATTAAGGAACGGATGGAGTATGTCCAAATTCACATGAAAAAAAATCTAGGTGACAAATTTGTAGAGAATTAGCCACACCGAGCTTCACCAACAAAAATATATGCACAGTCAGATGGAATAAATGCCCCCCCAAACTGTTGATGGTCCTTGAACCTTGACGCTGGTGCTCAACTGTGCCGGAAGGAGCAAGGAAGCTTCCTCGCATCCAGGGGCACGTCAGAAGGAAGCGGATCGGGTGGGAGCAAAGACCCGCCTCGTCTTGTCAAGGTCCGTGCCGCTCGACAACCTCCCCTGTCGCCGGCGCTCCGCCCTTGGCCGCGGCGTCGTCGCCCGGCACATCGATGCGCACCTCGGGACGGGCCGCGGCGTCGTCCGGCGCCTCGACGGCGGCGCGGCACAGGGGGCACGTGGAGTTCCCGCGGAACCAGGCGTCGATGCACTCGACGTGGAACCGGTGGCCGCACCGCGGCAGCGCGCGCGCCTCCTCGCCGTGCTCGAACTCGGCGAGGCAGACAGCGCAGTCCCCGGAGCCGACGGCCGCGGCGACCACGGGGAGCGCGCGGAGCACCGCGGGGTCGAGCCCCCGCGGCGAAGGCGCCGAGCCGACCTCCTCGTCCGCGCCGCCGACGTAGATGGCCAGGCTGCGGCTGAGGCGGCGACCCTCTCGCGCGCGCCGGCGCCGGCCGCTGCTGTACAGGTGCAGCGCGACGAGGGCCAGCAGGACGCCCGCGAACGCCCCGGCCGCGACGAACAGGACCTTGCCGGCCGTGGCGTAGCTCGACGGAGCCTCCACCTCCACCTCCACCACCGGATCGGTGTTGGGCTTGGGCACCTGTGGTGCCATCTTCGGTGGAATTGGGTCCGCGACGCGGCATGGGCGGAGTACGCGGTGGCATGGGCCCTTGCCGGTGTATTCGCTGAGGTGCGCGCCCATGGCCACGGTACGTAGATCGTAGCTGCACTGCACACCCAACAAAGTAAAAAAGAAAGACCGTCGCTAGCTTAGCTGCACACCGCGCTCCACTCGTTTAGGACTTGGTGTGCGTGTGTGTTGGTGCAGTCACTTATATACGTAAAATATGACGAAAATACCCTCACCGATGCCGGGAGAGAACATGTTGGATCCAGGGGTATTTTTGGTTTTTGACTAATGATTCTAGCGGGTCATGCGGGTTACGCCGGCTGGGGAGACTCGACTGACTTTGGAGATTGCACTTGCAAGAATTCCACGATTGAGAGAGGGACTATGATACGAGACTAGAGACTGGACTGAGAGGCACCGGGCAGCGGGCAGCGGCCGTTTCCAGCAGCAGCAGGCCACATGAGACTAGACTTTGGAGTCGATTGTACGGTTCGGACCAGCACGAAAGTTCCCCGAAAACACTCGCTGCTCGGAGCATCTCCAACCGACGCGTTTCACCTCGGCGCGGTATAATTCTTTTACAGCGTTGAAATCGTCTTTTTGCACGCGGGAGCGACGAAGAGGTTTCTCATATGCACAAAAACATGGCACCCAATCCAGGGGCCCATCTGCAAAGATTTCAGATTTGCGGTAATGGCAGCGGGGCACCAAATACCCAGCAGCGATGCAGTTTTCCACAGCGTTGAACCTTGTTTATCGCGGCGGAATTATAAGCGCTTGTTCTTTGGGCGCAATTTTGATCGGCGCGCTTATATAGCGGTTTTTCTTAAGTGTGCGACTTATTTAGCGATCGATGGAGATGCTCTCATGGTCTTTGTCATTGCCCGCTCCAGCGAGTTTGCCGCCTTGATGGCAGTCGCTATGCCTTGGGACCCGTCATTGATGATCGACCAAGAAAAATATGTTACAGGACGAAAACCTGATATCACCATTGTGTGGGGGTGGTTTGTGGAGAGCAACCTAGGCCATTCCCCCCGACACCCCCCTGGTCCATGAGAACGTTAGCAAATATCCCCTAGTATTCAGCCCATATGTCCAGTTAAAATTAGCCTAAAAGCATGTTCCTTGCCCCTCCAGCCTATTTGCCCTTGCACAAATTCAGCCCAAGCTCCGCCACTGTCACCACA
Source organism: Aegilops bicornis (assembly GCA_021605145.1). NCBI lineage: Eukaryota > Viridiplantae > Streptophyta > Magnoliopsida > Poales > Poaceae > Aegilops > Aegilops bicornis. The sequence goes on along the minus strand of JAHIAL010000034.1, from coordinate 1,715,504 downwards.
CCTAAGATGAACAAAGTACCGGGGAAACCCCTATGATAAAAAGACGGGAATAAAATCTATATCTATATATGTATCTAATCTATCTATATCTTATATATCTATCTATATACTATCTATATCTATCTATACGTAATAATAAAGGGCTTCATCAAAATTGCTCCGAAGTTGTAAAATATTACTAACCGATGCCAGTGATAAAACACTCCTCACACGCGGAATCCCTGCCTAGGTGGCCCATGCAGTAGGAATTTTCTATACTGCACTCTGCGCATAGGGAGAAGCAACAGCGCACCGGTTTGGGACGGCCTGCTTTTTAAATTTCGTTTTCCTTTCCGTCTTTGTTTTTTTTTAATATTTTGGACTTAAAAAATGTTCCCATTTTTTTAAAAAATAAGAATGTTGAAATAAAAGGTTTACTAATTCATAACTGTTCGTAGATTTAGAAAATGTTTCAGGTTTTTAAACAAGTTATGCCTCCTTTAGGCCTTGCTTGTCAATCTCAGCCGAACCTGCCAAGGGAGGCCCAACCGCAGGTCAAAACAACTGTTGACCAATGCCACATCAGCAACAAGTGAAAGCAAATCACCCAGGGGGTTCTTTCATCCGATATGGGTTTGTTTAGGGGGTGAAAGAAACAGAAAAATAGATGAGGGGGTAATGTGAACCATCAACTTTATTCAGGGTAGTAAAATGGACTTTTTTCATAAGAATAATAAAATGACTATTGGTTTTGGTTGTATGTTATCAAAATTACCCTTAAAGTTAACGCAATTTCCCCCATACCAACGGTAAGTGGAAAAAACGATTCGTTTTTTCCTTCTCTAGTCTCCGTCGGTTTTAGATTGTTTGTAAACGAGCCCCTAGCCCATCCCATGCAATGAAGTGGCGCAGTGGCGTGAACCTCACCTTTACACAACAGAGACCTGAGTTCAAATGCCCCATCTTAACTTTTTCTGCATTTTCTCCAATACCTATTGGTGTAGGATAAAGTTCCCTCGCCCAAGTGTGACTTACTAGATGGGCTGCACAATTTTGCGGTTTTGGCCCAACCACTCTATTTTTAACCTTCTTTTTCTTTTTTTAGAGATTCAAATGCTTTTAAAACCAATCATATCTTGCAATCCCTAACTCCAAATGAAGCATTTTATATATGGAAATCCCTCAGAAAAATACGTAAATTTGAAATATGCTATTGTCCCACATGTTAATTATTTCTAAAATTATGTTTAGGATGCACTAATTAATACTTTTCTTTATATGGTGTATTTTTTTTCAAGGATACGTCAAGCAGACATATCGAGAAAAGGGGCTATTGCTTCTGGCGGTATGTCAATTAATAATTTTCTATATATGGTGTACTTTTTTTCAAGGATACTTCAAGCGGACGTATCGAGAAAAGGGGTTATTGCTTCTGGCGGTATGTCACCGAAATTGCTCCTGGCGTTTGCAACATGTAATCTTTATATGGTGTATTTTCTGAGGCATTTTTTTAGGCGCGGGCACATATTTTTAATCTCCCATTGCAACGCACGAGCATGTTTGCTAGTTAATAATAAAGGGGTTATTGCTTCTAGTGGTACGTCACCGAAATTGTCCCAAAATTGTAAGATATTACCCACCCATGCCAGAGAGCAACTAGTTGACGACCGCTCTTCGAGAACCTCGCGAACGATCAAGCCACTTGTGGCGCTCTCGATCGCCTTCGCCGTCGGCGCTCTGGGACGCTCCCTCTGAATTTTTTTTTCCGTACACGTTTTTGGCTTTAAAATGATTTTTCTGGGTTTTTTCGACCTTTCAGTTTTCCACCGGTCTTCCTTAGCTTTTGCATAAAAAAATTGAAAAAAATGCACGAAACGCGTTTTCTTATTTTTCTTTCGCGAGAGTCACGATTTTTCTTCTGTGAGAGGCACGGTTTTGCTTTCGCGAGAGTCACGGTCGTGCCTCTCAGAAACGGAAAAAAAACGCGTTTTTTGTTTTTTTTCCTTCCGCGAGAGGCACGGTTGTGCTTTCGCGGGAGGCACGACCGTGCCTCTCGGAAACGAAAAAAAATATGTTTTCTGTTTTTTTTCTCTTTCACGAGAGGCACGGTTTTGCTTCCGTGAGAGACACGGTTGTGCTTTCGCGAGAGGCATGGCGGAAACGAAAAAAACACGGTTTCTGTTTTTTTTTCTTTCGTGAGACGCACGGTTTTGCTTCTGCGAGAGGTATGGTTGTGCTTTCGCGAGAGGCACGGCCGTGTCTCCTCGGAAACGAAAAAACGCGTTTTCCCTTTTTTTTCCTTCCGCGAAAGGCACGGTTTTGCTTTCGCGAGAGGCACGGGAGTGCCTCTTTCGAAAAGTGAAAAAACCAGTGCTCCCGGTTCGGTTTTTTCGTAAAAAAAGGTTCGTCAAAACCTATCAACATGGGATCTAGTTTTGAAGATCTCGACGCGAGGAATCCAACGATGAAAACGGTTCGAGATTTGGACGCACGGTTTAAGAGTTAAAATATTTTGAATAAACAGATTTACGAAAAAGGAAAAACTCCCAGGTTGCGACAAGTGGCGCACATTTAGCGTGCCACTTATCACAACCTGAGAAGGTGGGAGTGATCTTTACAATGATTACTCCTCAATTAGTGATTTCACCGATGCCACCTATATGCCACCTATAAGTGATAAAACACGCTTCACATAAGGGAATCCCCGCCTGGGCCGGCCCATGTAGTAGGAATCTTCTATACTGATCTCATCATGTTGCGAGAAAACACAGCGTGCCTGTTTGGTCCGGCCCATGTCTGGGTGGCCTCTAAAAATGTTTTTACTTTTTTATTTTTGTTTTCTGTCTCTGTTTTTTCTACTACAAATAATTTGGGACTTCAAAAAAGTTCCGTACAATATTTTTTTGAATTTTGGAACAAAATACTTAATAATTCAAAAAAATGTGGATTCAGAAGATGTTCGTGTTTGTAAAAAATGTCTGCATATTAAAAAAATGTTCGCCATTTTGAAAACAAATATTCGGGAAGGCCAAAAAGGTTCATGCTTTTGTCAAGGAGTTAGTGTATTAAAAAATGTTAATGAAGTTTAACCAAATTCGCCAATACACAAATGTTCATGAATTGAAAAATATCCTCAAAATTCAAATATTGTTCGTGACTTACAAAATAGTTTACTGGTTCACAAAATATTAGTTGATTCAAAAAATGATCATGTAGTTTAAAAAGTTTTGCTAAATAAAAAAATGTTCATGAATTTCAAAATTTATCCCACCAATTTTAGAAAAATATTTACAATTTAACTTTTTGAAATAGTATAAAATGTTCAACATTTTACAAAATGTTCGAAATCTGTAAAAATGTTCAAGAATTTGACGAATGTTCACGATTTTCAGATATGTTCACGATTTTCAAAATAAAATCATGATTTCAAGATAATAAGAGTGATAGTGTATCTCGGTGATGCCGCAAAATATGGTCATAGCCATTGGTGATTTCAATTCTTTTCTCCCGTTGCAATGTACGAGCCGTTTTGCAAGTAATAATTAAGGGGCTATTGCTTCTGGTGGTTCGTCACGGAGATTGCCCATAAAGTTGCAAAATATTACCCACCAATGTCACCTGTGAACCAACATGTGGTTGGATGGTTAGAGGGACTGTGGTATCCCCAGCCCATCAGGGTTCAAGTCCTAGTGCTCGCATTTATTCCTGGATTTATTTCAGAATTTTCGACGATGCGCATTTGTTGGAAATATGCCCTAGAGGCAATAACAAAATGGTTATTATTGTATTTTCTTGTTCATGATAATTGTCTATTGTTCATGATATAATTGTATTAACTGGAAACCGTAATACATGTGTGAATACATAGACCACAAGATGTCCCTAGTAAGCCTCTAGTTGACTAGCTCATTGATTTATGCTTTCCTGACCATGGACATTGGATGTCATTGATAACGGGATCACATCATTAGGAGAATGATGTGATGGACAAGACCCAATCCTAAGCATAGCACAAGATCGTGTAATTCGTTTGCTAGAGCTTTTCTAATGTCAAGTATCATTTCCTTAGACCATGAGATTGTGCAACTCCCGGATACCGTAGGAGTGCTTTGGGTGTATCAAACGTCACAACGTAACTGGGTGGCTATAAAGGTGCACTACAGGTATCTCCGAAATTAATGCATTGGGTTGGCATGAATCGAGACTGCGATTTGTCACTCCGTATGACGGAGAGGTATCTCTGGGCCCACTCGATAATGCATCATCATAATGAGCTCAATGTGACTAATGAGTTAGCTACAGGATCATGTGTTATGAAACGAGTAAAGAGACTTGCCGGTAGCAAGATTGAACGAGGTATTGGGATACCGACGATCAAATCTCGGGCAACTAACATACCGATAGACAAAGGGAATTGTATACGGGATTGATTGAATCCCCTACATTGTGGTTCATCCGATGAGATCATTGTGGAACATGTGGGAGCCAACATGGGTATCCAGATCATTGTTGGTTATTGGCGAAGAAACGTCTCGGTCATGTTCATGGTTCCCGAACCCGTAGGGTCTACACACTTAAGGTTCGGTGACGCTAGAGTTGTTATGGGAAATTGTATGTGGTTACCGTTTGGAGTCCCGGATGAGATCCCGGACGTGACGAGGAACTCCGGAGTGGTCCGAAGGTGAAGATCGATATATTGGATGAAGGGTATTGGAGTCGAGGTATTCTGGGAGTACCGGGTGGCGACGGTACTGAGAAAAGGTGTTTGGAGGCCCGGCAAGCGTTGGGGGCCTTATGGGCCAAGGGAGGGGCACACCAGCCCACTAAGGGGTTGTGCCCCTCCCAACCCCTCTCACGTAACTTGGAGAGGTGGGGCGCCTCCCCTAGGGCAGCCACCCCTCCCGGCTTGGGGGGCAAGTTTCCTTGGGGTGGGGTCGCCCAAACCCATCTAGGGTTTCCCCTGTGGCCACCGCCCCTCCCCTAGGGAACCCTAGGGCGCCTCCTCCACCCCCTTCCCCCTATATATAGTGAGGGAGAGAGAGGGTAGCCGTGTTGGGGAACGTTGCAGAAAATTAAAAATTTTCCTACGGTTTCACCAAGATCCATCTATGAGTTCATCTAGCAACGAGTCATGGGAGAGTGATTGCATCTACATACCACTTGTAGATCGCGTGCGGAAGCGTTCAATGGAGCAGGGGATGATGGAGTCGTGCTTCGTCGTGATTGGATCACCGATGACCTAGTCTGAGCGGACAGCACCTCCGCGTTCAACACACGTACGGAGGCGGATGGCGTCTCCTCCTTCTTGATCCAGCAAGGGGAAGGAGAGGTTGATGATGATCCAGCCCGACGGCGTGGTGGTGGATGCAGAACTCGGCGGGGCTTCGCTAAGCAACTACGGGAGGAGGAGGAGGTGTAGCAGAGAGGAGGCGCCAAGGGCTTTTGGGTGCAGCCACCTCCCTCCCCTCCTTTATATAGGTGCAAGAGAGGGGAGGGCGCAGCCTTGCCCTTCCTCCAAGGAAGGGGTGCGGCCAAGGGGGAGAGTCCATCCTCCCCAAGGCACCTCGGAGGTGCCTTCCCTTTAGGACTCTCCCTCCCAAGTCTCCTTGGCGCATGGGCCTCTTGGGGCTGGTGCCCTTGGCCCATATAGGCCAAGGCGCACCCCTAGAGCCCATGTGCCCCCAGGGGCTGGTGGACCAGGACCCCTTCGGCACTCCGGTACAATACCGATAAAGTCTTGAAACTTTTCCGGCGACCAAAATAAGACTTCCCATATATAAATCTTTACTTCCGGACCATTCCGGAACTCCTCGTGACGTCTGGGATCTCATCCGGGACTCCAAACAACATTCGGTTTGCTTCATACTCATATTCATATAACCCTAGCGTCACCGAACCTTAAGTGTGTAGACCCTACGGGTTCGGGAGACATCTTGAGACATGACCGAGGCGGCTCTCGGGCAATAACCAACAGCGGGATCTGGATACCCATGTTGGCTCCCACATGCTCCTCGATGATTTCATCGGATGAACCACGATGTCGAGGATTCAAACAACCTCGTATACAATTCCCTTTGTCAATCGGTATTTTACTTGCGAGATTCGATCGTCGGTATCCCAATACCTCGTTCAATCTCGTTGCGGCAAGTCACTTTACTAAATCTTACCGTAATGCATGATCCCGTGACCAAACACTTGGTCACTTTGAGCTCTTTATGATGATGCACTACCGAGTGGGCCCGGTGATACCTCTCCGTCATACGGAGTGACAAATCCAGTCTCGATCCGTGTCAACCGCCAGACACTTTCGGAGATACATTAATGCACCTTTATAGTCACCCGATTCACGATGTGGCGTTTGGTACACCCAAAGCACTCCTACGGTATCCAGGGAGTTACGATCTCATGGTCTAAGGAAGAGATACTTGACATTGGAAAAGCTCTAGCAAAATGAACTACACGATCTTGTGCTATGCTTAGGATTGGGTCTTGTCCATCACATCATTCTCCTAATGATGTGATCCCGTTATCAACGACATCCAATGTCCATAGTCAGGAAACCATGACTATCTGTTGATCAACGAGGCTAGTCAACTAGAGGCTCACTAGGGACATATAGTGGTCTATGTATTCACACGCGTATTACGATTTCGGATAATACAATTATAGCATGAATAAAAGACAATTATCATGAACAAGGAAATATAATAATAATACTTTTATTATTGCCTCTAGGGCATATTTCCAACAAGCGGACCCTTCTCTGGCGCAGCCCCTCCCTCCTCCAACTCTTCCTTCTCCTCCATAGAGCTTGGCGAAGCCTGCAGAATACCACAAGCTCCACCACCACTGCAGCCGTCGTGCTGCGGAGTTCTCCTCAACTTCTCCTCTCCCTTGCTGGATCAAGAAGGAGGAGGCGTCTCGGAGCTGTATGTGTGTTGAGCAGCGGGCGCCGTCCGTTCGGCGCTAGATCGGATCTTCCGCGATTTGAATCGCCGCGAGTACGACATTGCTTAGCGATCTTCAAGGGTATGAAGATGCACTCCCTCTCTCTCTCATTGCTAGCATCTCCTAGATTGATCTTGGTGACACGTAGGAAAATTTTGAATTATTGCTACGTTCCCCAACAGTGGCATCATGAGCTGTCTATGCGTAGATTCTATGCACAAGTAGAACACAAAGTAGTTGTGGGCGATGATTTGTTCAATTTGCTTACCGTTGCTAGTCTTATCTTGATTCGGAGGCATTGTGGGATGAAGCGGCCGGACCGACCTTACCGCGTACTCTTACGTGAGGCAGGTTCCACCGTGACATGCACTTGATGCATAAGGTGGCTAAGCGGGTGTCTGTCTCTCCCACTTTAGTCGGATCGGATTCGATGAAGAGGGTCCTTATGAAGGGTAAATAGAAATTGGCATATCACTATTGTGGCTTTTGCGTAGGTAAGAAACGTTCTTGCTAGAAACCCATAGCATCCACGTAAAACATGCAACAACAATTAGAGGACGTCTAAGTTGTTTTTGCAGGGTATGCTATGTGATGTGATATGGCCAAAAGGATGTGATGAATTATATATATATATGTGATGTATGAGATTGATCATGTTCTTGTAATAGGAATCACGACTTGCATGTCGATGATGAGTATGACAAGCTGGCAGGAGCCATAGGAGTTGTCTTAATTTATTGTATGACCTGCGTGTCAATGAAACGCCATGTAATTACTTTACTTTATTGCTAACCGTTAGCCATAGTAGTAGAAGTAATAGTTGGCGAGACAACTTCATGAAGACACGATGATGGAGATCATGATGATGGAGATCATGGTGTCATGCCGGTGACGAAGGTAATCATGCCGCGCCTCGAAGATGGAGATCAAAGGCGCAAGATGATATTGGCCATATCATGTCACTTTATGATTTGCATGTGATGTTTATCATGTTTACATCTTATTTGCTTAGAACGACGGTAGCATAAATAAGATGATCCCTCACTAAAATTTCAAGAGAAGTGTTCCACGTGATGATCGGGTGTGATAAATTCTAACGTTCGCATACAACGGGTGTAAGCCAGATTTACACATGCGAAACACTTAGGTTAACTTGACGAGCCTAGCATGTACAGACATGGCCTCAGAACACAAGAGACCGAAAGGTCGAACATGAGTCGTATACTAGATACGATCAAACTGCAGATGATCACCGATGATGACTATTCCGTCTCACGTGATGATCGGACACGGCCTAGTTGACTCGGATCATGTATCACTTAGATGACTAGAGGGATGTATATCTAAGTGGGAGTTCATTAAATAATCAGATGAACTTAATTATCATGAACATAGTCAAAAGGTCTTTGTAAATTATGTCATAGCTTACGCTTTAGTTCTACTGTTTAAGATATGTTCCTAGAGAAAATTTAGTTGAAAGTTGATAGTAGAAATTATGCGAACTGGGTCCATAAACTGAGGATTGTCCTCATTGCTGCGTAGAAGGCTTATGTCCTTAATGCACCGCTTCGGTTGTCTTTGAACCTCGAGCGTCATCTGTAGATGTTGCGAAACATCTGACATACACGTTTTGATGACTACGTGATAGTTCAGTGTGTAATGCTAACGGTTTAGAATTGTGGCACCAAAGACATTTTTTAAAACGTCGCAGAACATATGAGATGTTCCAAAGACTGAAATTGGGATTTCGGACTAGTGCCCACGTCAAGAGGTATGAGACCTCGACAAGTTTCTTAAGCACGCAAACTAAGGGAGAAAAGCTCAATCATTGAGCATGTGCTCAAATTGTCTGAGTACTACAATCGCTTGAATTGAGTGGGAGTTCATCTTCCAGATGAGATAGTGATGGTTCTTCATAGTCACTGCCACCAAGCTATTAGAGCTTCGTGATGAACTATAACATATCAGGGATAGACATGATGATCCTTGAGCAACTCGCGATGTTTGACACCGCGAAAGTAGAAATCAAGTAGGAGCATAAATTGTTGATGGTTAGTGAGGGAGTCCTGGACTAGGGGGTGTCCGGATAGCCGAACTATCATCGTTGGCCGGACTCCTGCACTATGAAGATACAAGATTGAAGACTTCGTCCCGTGTCCGGATGGGACTTTCCTTGGCGTGGAAGGCAAGCTTGGCAATACGGATATGTAGATATCCTACCAATGTAACCGACTCTGTGTAACCCTAACCCTATCCGGTGTCTATATAAACCGGAGGGTTTTAGTCCATAGGACGAACAACAATCATACCATAGGCTAGCTTCTAGGGTTTAGCCTCTACGATCTCGTGGTAGATCTACTCTTGTACTACCCATATCATCAATATTAATCAAGCGGGAGTAGGGTTTTACCTCCATCGAGAGGGCCCGAACCTGGGTAAAACATCGTGTCCCTTGTCTCCTGTTACCATCCGCCTAGGCATACAGTTCGGGACCCCCTACCGAGATCCGCGGTTTGACACCGACATTGGTGCTTTCATTGAGAGTTCCTCTGTGTAAATCGCCTTTAGGCCCGATGGCTCCTTCAATCATCAATAACGGCGTGGTCTAGGGTGAGACTTTTCTCCCCGGACAGATCTTAAATTCGGCGGCTTTTGCTGCGGGCCAATTTGCTTGGCCATCCGGAAGCGAATCGAAAGCTTCGCCCTGGCCATCAGGTCAGATTTGGAAGTTTGAACTACGGCTGATGTCGGGAGACTTGATCTTCGACGGGTTCGAGCCACAGCCATGCGCGCCGCACTGTCTCGATGGGTATGATCTAGCTCTGCCGCAGAACAGTGTCCTGGAGGCCGCACCAGCGTTCGCTCCGACCCTTAGTTCGGAGCCGATTTCGCCGATCGATGATGAGTGGTTGGACACCGCCTCGGGGGCTAAGATATCTACGGTGATTGAGCCGAACACCATCCCTGTCCTTTGCAGAGCCCGTGACTCCGAGGTGCTGGACTCCTCTCCGGACTCTGAACCTCCCGCGCCCCTGCCCGGTCGAATCGTGGGCGCCCGGTTATGGAGTTCACCGCCGCAGACATCTTTCAAAGACTCGCCCTTTGGCGATATCACGAACTCATTAAAGTCTCTCTCTTTGTCGAGAGCCTGGCGAACTTCTGATCGAGAAGGTTGGGATTCGGACGGCGAAGAAATTCAACGCCCACCCACCACCCACTTTGTAGCCACTTGCCGATGATTTAACCGACATGCTCGACTTCGACTCAAGACATCGGCGGTATGGACGGCGATCTTTGGAGGCGATCAAGAGCCAGCGCCCACGGGGCACTGGAAGGCCACCTCGTCATATGACATATACATGGTGGACATCCCAAAAGATGGGAATGGCGATGGAGCAGCGGAGGATGACCCCTCCAAGAAACAACCCAAGCGCCGACGTCAGCGGCGCCGCTCTAAATCCGCCACAAAGAAAAGCAGCCGAATCCAGACGGGAGATAATAACACCACGGGCGGTTGCGAAGACAACCCCCTCCAAAGAGGGATTCAGCACGGGAGGAGGGAGAAGCCAGCCCTCATGATAGAGCGGCGAGGGAGAGGTAGAGGGCGATAATTATATGCCTCCCTCCGAAGATGAGGCAAGCCTCGGCAATGACGAATTTGTCGTCTTGGGAGGATCCCGCCAACAGGAGCTGCGTTTCAAACGCAGGCCTATGGCCACGACAAGCGACCTCAAGAAAAAGCAACTTGACTTAGAGCAGACCAAGAGTTGCTAGGCGACAAATGGACTGAAGTCCTTGCGGCCGAGGAGTCTGAACTCGAACGCCCCTCAAAAGCTACCCCAAACGAAGGCCGTTGCCTCGATCGGAGGAGGAAGCACCCGCATCACCAGCGCCACGACATGGCAGACCCGGCCACCCGTGGCCGCTGACAGAGGCCTCTCGACCCTCCGGTCAAGCCACGCCCGGCGCCGCTCAAAAAGTACCAAGGCACGGGAGAACGCGCCGGACTTGCGAGATTCTTTGGAGGATAAGGCAAAGCAAACAAGATCGATCTACAGATCGGCGTAATAACGACTCGGGATGATTACCGTCACGCCGGATCACAGCAACCCGGCGGGCCGAACACAATGCACAAAGCTCATATGAGCTACGTCGTGATATTGCCCAATACAGAGGCGCCGCACACCCACTATGCTTCACAGATGAAGTAATGGATCATCAAATCCCTGAGGGTTTCAAACCCGTAAACATTGAATCATACGATGGTACCACAGATCCTGCGGTCTGGATAGAGGACTATCTCCTCCATATCCACATGGCTCGCGGTGATGATCTGCACGCCATAAACTACCTCCCACTCAAGCTTAAAGGACCAGCTTGGCATTGGCTCAACAGCTTGCGGCAGAATCAATTGGTTGTTGGGAAGACACGGAAGCGCATTCCTCGATAACTTCCGGGGCACATATGTGCAACCACCGACGCCGATGACCTTAGCCATATAATTCAGCAGACAGACGAATCGGCCGGACAATTACAGACACGGTTCTTAACCAAGAAAAATCAAATCGTTATTTGTCCGGATGCAGAGGCCCTTGCAACCTTCAAACATAACATCATGACGAGTGGCTTGAAGCACCTCGAATAGGAAAAGCGAAATCCATGGCAGCCCTCACATCACTCATGACCAACGCTCACAGGAGAGGACAGGTGGCTAGCTCGAAGCAACAACTTGGAAAAACACCACAGTAGTTCGGATACCAAGGACAGCAATGGCAGGTCGGCGTCGCAACAAAAATAAACGCCCGCGTTAACGGTGACAATTCTGAAGATCTGACGGTAAATGCCGGATTGAGGCTCTAAACCCGGTCGTGGAAGAAGCCATTCAAAAGAAATACCGGGGCCCGTCAACTTGGACCGAATACTCGATCGCTACGCGGATACATGGCACCCCGAAAAACCAGCCAACCACACCAACAGAGATTGTTGGGTGTTCAAGCGAGCGAGCAAGTTAAATGCGAACTCAATGACAAGGGGCTGCATAGCGATGGCGAGGAGGAGCCACGGCGCCCGAACAATAGAGGATGAAGGGCTTTCCCCACAAGTGCGGACGGTGAACATGATATACGCAACCCACATACCCAAAAGGGAGCGGAAGCGTGCACTAAGGGGCGTATATGCGATGGAGCGGTCGCCCCAAAGTTCAACCCGTGGTCCTCTGCCCGATCACTTTTGATCGAAGGACCACCCCACTAGCATCCGACACGGCGGATTCGCCGCATTGGTTCTTGACCCAATCATTGACGGATTCCACCTCACTAGAGTCACGATGGGCGGCGGCAGCTGAACCTGCTTTACCCGGATACGATGCGCAAAAGCGGGCATAGACCCCTCAAGGATTAAACCCACAAAGACGACCTTTAAAGGCGTCATTCCAGGTGTAGAGGCCAACTGTACAGGCTCCGTTACACTTGAAGTGGTCTTCGGATCCCCAGATAACTTCCGAAGCGAAGAGTTAATCTTCGACATAGTCCCGTTCCGCAGCGGCTATCATGCGCTGCTTGGACGAACCGCATTTGCAGAGTTCAATGTGGTGCCGCACTACGCATATCTCAAGCTCAAGATGCCAGGCCCTCGAGGAGTAATCACGGTCAATGCAAACACCGAACACTCTCTCCGAACGGAGGAGCATCTGGCTGACCCTAAGCGGCGGAAGTGCAAAGCAGCCTCTTAAGGCAATTCTCGAGTCTGGCCATTCAACGTCCGGACACCGTCAAGCACGCCCGGAGTAACCTACAGCAAGACCGGCTGGCACAATCCAAGCAAGCGTAGCAATGCGGCCCCAACCCCAGCCCTCGCGAAATCGCGAAGCGATTACTCTGGCGTACATAACTACGCTCTGGAAATACCATGGGCATAAGGGGAGGGCACGACCACGGCTGCGCCAGTGCGGCTCAACCGCACTGAGGGCTCCCGATTGTGTCATTCTTTTTTCTTTTTCTCTTACTTTCGGGACTCCGTTTTCCGGAAGCCCCGTCCGGCACTAGAATTGTCGAACTCACGATGCAACAGCCGGGGAAGCGAAAGCTACGTCGAGTGTCGGTGGTCTCTACTACGAGCATTATACATTTTACATACCACCGCAGCTGACCCCTGGAGGGGGACATGCTAAATAGTCCCATCCCTTGCTTACCGCACTATTTGTATCGTTCTACTTTCATTGCAGTACCTTTTTGAATAAACAATACATAGCTTCTACTTATTATTGCATTCCCTTTTTTCATATATGTTCATCTATGACACGTTGCACCCGTACACTTTGGTACGGCCAATACACCAGGGGCTTGAGTACCCCACATAATGGTGTGATAAGTCCGAACACTTTCACAAGTGCGGCACCCGAACTTATAGCATTATATGCATCGGCTCCGAATCATGTCTTGGGTCAATAGTTGGGTTTGCCGGCTCCCATGTTTTGGTACCTTACGTTCTGTTATATCGGCTAAGGTAGCACTGGGAGAACCACTGCGATTGTGCCCCGGTTGAGCTGGGTTGAGCACCTCAGTGGAGAAAGCTAAAACTGACCGTCATGATAAGGCGAGAGCTGGTCGTTGTTCGAGAGGTTTTCTCGGGTCCCTAAAGACTTATGCCGCTTAGAGCGAGGAGCCGGCTCTGCAATGCCAAGGCGTGGATAGCATCCCGAACTCGGTCTTCGAATACTAGGGGCTTCGAGAAATTTAAAATTATAGAATTCTATGGCTAAGTGAGAGTGTTCAAGCACTATAAGTCCGGTTGCTGGTTAGATTCGTTGGCGCCTCCCTCGTAGGACCCAAGAATGGGAACAAGAGCGCTCGATTTTATCCGAACACCCCAAAGACTTCGTGGCATGGGGGCTGAAGCCAACGACTTGCCATCTCTCGATTCGATAAACAGCTGCACGGAAGGTAATATTTTAAATTCTGGCGTTGCTTAGCTCATATGAACAAGTTTTCAGCGTACAAGATAACAAATGCGAGTCTATTCAAAATTACATCTTTGGAACATTCACCGCTATCGGTGGCACCCTCGTGACGCCCTCATAAAACATATCGGGCTTGCGATGCTCCTTGCCCACCGGTGGTCCGTCCTTCACAAGCTTCTCGCCATCCAAATTGCCGCAAAGTGCACCTTAGCACGCAAGGGACCTCTGAGCACCTTCGATGCAGACAGAGCGCTTGATTACTTCGATCCATGGACAGGCGTCCACCAGCCGCCGCACTAGCCCGAAGTAGCTCCCAGGCATGGCCTCATTTGGCCACAGCCGAGCTATAAGGCCCTTCATGGCCTGTTCGGCGACCTTGTGGAGCTCGACCAATTGCTTCAGTTGGTCGCTCAAGGGCACCGGATGTTCGGCCTCAAAGATATCACGAGACCAAAACACCTTCTCCGTCGAGCTCCCCTCTTGGCCCGGTAGAAAGCGGCGGCATCGAATACAACTGCAGGGCAGATCTGAAGGCTCTGGAGAGCTCGGATTCGGGTAAGTAACAGATAATTGACTTTTACATTCTTGCTTTGCATAAAGAATGCCTTACCGCCGCTATCTTCTTCATCGCCTCGATTTCCTGGAGGGCTTTTGGGCCCGGCCTTAGCGGCTTTGGCACTCTCAAGAGCCGAGGCAAGCTCGGACTCTCGGGTCTTGAGTCCCGCTCCAAACCCTCGTGTTTTTCACGAGAGCACGGAGCTCTTGCCGTACCTCCGGCAGCGCCTCCCCTTCTCTCGCTTCGGTGCGCTCATGGCTCGCTTTGTTTTCGGCGCGGTCACCGCTTCCTTTAGGGTCGCCACCTCGTTCGTGGCCCCTACAATACCCATGTTATTCCTGTCTTTTTTGCAACCAACTCCTTTCTATAAGGTATTACTTTAATAAGGTTTTTTTTAACCTTCTTTGTCCTCAAGTCGTTCTTGGCTTGGCCGAGCTCGTTCTCGGACCGCTCGAGGTTCTCCTTTAATACATTGACCTCCGCAGTCAGTGCGCCAGAGGTCAGTAGGGCAGCCTGCATTCCCATATTGACATAATTATGTTAGACTCCTGCATATATCTTTTTAGATCCTTAGTCCGGCTTTTCTTTCCGAACACCGAACTAAGCATCAGGGGCTACTGTCTATGTGGTAATCTTCTTGCATATATTGAAAACTTACCTCAAAGCACAGTAGAAGGCATTGCGAGGCCAGATCAGCCCGCTCTTGGCGGACTGAACTTTCTGGATCACCACACTCATAACAGTGTGGTGCTCCTCCTCGAGGGAGGCGCTGTTCAGCACCTCCAGTAAGCTGTCCGGTGCCTCCTGTTGGATGAAGGACACCGGCGTCTTACCCTTCTTACGAAGGGGCCGCTTTAGGACTTGGAACCGCTGAAGGTTCGGTATGGAGTCCGGACAAGGGTCGAGCTTAGAGCCCTGAGGGCCTTGCTCCCCTCACGCTGCAGTCAGGGAGGCTGCCTTGTGGCGCCTCCTGCGCCACCTCCTCTTGACCAGGCCTCCTTGGGGCCCCACCTCGGCGTCGTCGTGGCCTTGAGGAGGCGGCTGGAAGAGAAGTGCTCTCCACTTGGACGGTCAGGGGACCCGCAGACGAAGCGGCAAGCTCATCCTTGGGCGGGCTGCATGATTGTTCAGCATTAGAGAACACTATGCAGTAAATAAGGAAAAAAAACCATGGGTATCTGGACACTTACGATCTCGCCAGGGGCTTGGCCCTCGAGGGCCATTCCTCCTCGCCGTCGTTGGCGTTGGTGGAGACGTCCGGAGGAAGGGTTCTTCCCTTCTTGGACCCTCCGGCCTCCCGATCAGGCGGCCTTCCTTTTCTTCTCTTCCCCGGCTGGGGAGAGGCTTCCTTTTCCTCCTCCTCAGGAGAGGATTCGGCTTCAGAATCCGACACCACTTGGTGCCGGGAGCTCCTTCGAGTTCCCGTGGCCTCCTTCTTGGCCTTCTTCTCCGACACCGCGTGAGGTGCCAGAACCAGCAGCCCCGTCAAGCGGGCATCCGCTGGGTCTTCTGGCAAAGGAGCCAGACAGTTAATCTGTCCGGAAGTCTTCAGCCAATCCTGTCAAAGGTTAGGGAGTTTTAGATCCCGCATAGAGTCAAACTATGAACAAAGAGTCCCATAAAGGGCAAAATAATTTACCTCGCTGGCTTGACGCTGCGAGCGGAATCCGCGATCTTCGGTAGCGGATGCGGGAGCTTCGGCGCCCTTGGTCAGCACCTTCCAGGCATCTTCGTACGTAGTGTCGAAGAGCCGGCTCAAGGACCGGTGCTGTGCCGGATCGAACTCCCACAAATTGAAGGCCCGTTGCTGGCATGGGAGGATCAAGCGGATGAGCATAACTGGACTGCGTTGACAAGCTTTAGGTTCTTGTCCACCGAGGTTCCGGACCTTGAGTTTGGAGTCCGGCCAGCTCTTCGAATCACCCCGTCGGGCCCATCTCTTTCCATGATGTGAGCCGCGTGGGGAGCCAGATCTGAATTCGGGGCCGCCGCCCATTTGGAGTCGCGGCTCGGTGATGTAGAACCACCCGATTGCCACCTTTATGGTCTCCACGAAGGAGCCCTCAAGCCATGTGGCGTTGGGCATCACGCCCGCCATGGCACCTCCAAGACTGCTTGTCGGCCGCCCACTATCTTGACTTGACGCTAAAGTTCTTCAACCATAAGCGAAGTGGGGCTGGATGTAGAGGAAGGCCTCGCACACGACGATAGCGTCGATATATTGAGGATGAAGTTTGGGGCGGATCGTGGAAATCCGGGCCGTAGTAGAACATGAGCCCTCGGACAAATGGGTGAAGTGGAAAACCTAGTCCATGGAGGAAGTGGGTGAGGAACACCACCCTCTCATGGGGCTGGGGTGGGATGAGCTGCCCCTTGGTGGGGAGCCGACGCGATGTCGCCGGACAAGGAGCCGGCCTCCCGCAGTCTTGTGATGTGCCCCTCCGTGACGGAGGAGACCATCCACTTGCCTCCCGCTCCGGACATGGCTGGAGAAGATTGAGGAGAGATGTGCGGACTCGGGCGTTGGAGCTTGAGTGCGCGGAAATGGATGAGCAAAGGAGGAAGAAAGGCGTAGGTGAAAATGTGGATCCTTATCCCTTATATGGACGGACACAACTAAAGCGCCCCCCACCAGCCTGGTAAAACTCTCTTATCTTCCAAGCGCCGTAATCAATGGCGCGGTTGGGTTACCCACGTCCGTATTGATGAGAATCCCGAAATAAGGGGACACGATCTCTGCTTTGACAAGACGTGCCAAGGAAACCGCCTCGCTAAACGCGCTGAGGCGGTACAGTAAAAACGATTCGAACGAAGACTTGGCCGTGGCGCGATGACACGCCGCGGAGTACGTCAGCAGAGTGATTTTGTGTGGATATTATTCTCTCTACGGTGTTGTGTGGAAATTATTTTGCAGAGCCGGACACTGTCCTTGTGTTCAAAATCTTCCATGAAGTATTCGGAGGAGGAACCCGCCTTGCAATGCCGAAGACAATATCTTGGCCGGACTTCGTCGTCATTGAAGCCTGGTTCAGGAGACTCTTGAGGAGTCATGGACTAGGGGTATGCGGATAGGCGAACTATCATCGTTGGCGGACTCACGGACTATGATTATACATGATTGAAGACTTCGTCCCGTGTCCGGATGGGACTTTCCTTGGCGTGGAAGGCAAGCTTGGCAATACGGATATGTAGATCTCCTACCAATGTAACCGACTATGTGTAACCCTAACCCTATCCGGTGTCTATATAAACCGGAGGGTTTTAGTCCGTAGGACGAACAACAATCATACCATAGGCTAGCTTCTAGGGTTTAGCCTCTTCGATCTCGTGGTAGATCTACTCTTGTACTACCCATATCATCAATATTAATCAAGCAGGAGTAGGGTTTTACCTCCATCGAGAGGGCCCGAACCTGGGTAAAAACATCGTGTCCCTTGTCTCCTGTTACCATCCGCCTAGACGCACAGTTCGGGACCCCCTACCCGAGATCCGCCGGTTTTGACACCGACAGTTAGTAAAACCACTAGTTTCAAGAAAGGCAAGGAAAAGAAGGGATACTTCATGAAACGGCAAATCAGTTGCTGCTCTAGTGAAGAAACCCAAGGTTGAACCCAAACCCGAGACTAAGTGCTTCAGAATGAGGGAACAGTCACTTTGAAGCGAACTACCCTAGATACTTGGTAGATGAGAAGGCTGGCAAGGTCGATGTAAGTATTTTAATATACGTTATATTATTGTGTACTTTACTAGTACTCCTAGTAGCACCAGGGTAATAAATACCGGTTCGGTTGCTAAGTGTTAGTAACTCGAAATAAAAGGCTACGGAGACTAGCTAAAGGTGAGATGACGATATGTGTTGGAAGTGTTTCCAAGGTTGATGTGATCAAACATCGCATGCTCCCTCTACCATCGGGATTGGTGTTAAACCTAAATAATTGTTATTTGGTGTTTGCGTTGAGCATAGACATGATTGGATTATGTTTATCGCAATACAGTTATTCATCGAAGGAGAATAATGGTTACTCTGTTTATTTGAATAATACCTTCAATGGTCTTGCACCTAAAATGAATGGTTTATTTAATCTCGATCGTAGTGATACACATGTTCATGCCAAAAGATATAAGATAGTAATGGTAGTACCACATACTTGTGGCACTGCCATTTGAGTCATATTGGTATAAAACGCATGAAGAAGCTCCATGGTGATGGATCTTTGGACTCACTCATTTTTGAAAAGATTGAGACATGCGAACCATGTCTATTGAAGAAACTCCATACAGATGGATCGTTTGGACTCACTTGATTTTGAATCACTGGAGACATGCAAATCATACCACATGGGCAAGATGACTGAAAGGCCTCGTTTTCAGTAAGATGGAACAAGAAAGCAACTCGTTGGAAGTAATACATTTTGATGTGTGCAGTCCAATGAGTGCCGAGGCACTGTGATGGATATCGTTATGTTCTTACTTCACAGATGATTTGAGTAGATGCTAAGTATATTTACTTGATGAAACACAAGTATGAATTATTGAAAGTTTTAAGTAATTTCAGAGTGAAGTTGAAGATCGTCGTGACAAGAGGATAAAATGTCTATGATATGATCATAGAGATGAATATCTGAGTTACAAATTTGGCACACAATTAAGACACTGTGGAAATTGTTTCACAACTAATACCGCCTGGAACACCATAGTGTGATGGTGTGTCCGAGCATCATAATCGCGCACCCCTATTGGATATGGTGCATACCATGATGTCTCTTATCGAATTACCACTATCGTTTATGGGTTAGGCGTTAGAGACAACCGCATTCACTTTAAATAGGGCACCACGCAATTCCGTTGAGACGGCACCATATGAACTATGGTTTAGAGAAACCTAAGCTATCGTTTCTTAAAAGTTTGGGGCTGCGACGCTTATGCGAAAAAGTTTCAGGCTGATAAGCTCGAACCCAAAGCGGATAAATGCATCTTCATAGAATACCCAAAACAGTTGGGTATACCTCCTATTTCAGATCTGGAAGCAAAAGCGATTGTTTCTAGAAACGGGTCCTTTCTCGAGGAAAAGTTTCTCCCGAAATGGGAGGATGGTGGAGACTTGATGAGGTTACTGAACCGTCACTTCAACTAGTGTGTAGCAGGGCACAGGAAGTTGTTCCTGTGGAACCTACACCAATTGAAGTGGAAGCTTATGATAGTGACCATGAAACTTCGGATCAAGTCACTACCAAACCTCGTAGGTCGACAAGGATGCGGACTACTTCAGAGTGGTACGTAATCCTGTCTTCGAAGTCATGTTGCTAGACAACAATGAACCTACGAGCTATGGACAAGCAATGGTGGGCCCGAATTCCAACGAATGGCTCGAGGCCATAAAATCCGAGAGAGGATCCATGTATAAAAACAAAGTATAGACTTTGGAAGAACTACTTGATGGCCGTAAGGCTATTGGGTGCAGATGGATTTTAAAAGGAAGATGGACAATGATGGTAAGTGTCACCATTAAGAAATCTCGACTTGTCGTTAAGATGTTTTCCGACATGTTCAAGGAGTTGACTACAATGAGAATTTATCTCTCGTAGCGATGCTAAGAGTTTGTTGGAATTATATTAGCAGTTACTGCATTATTTATGAAATCTTGCAGATAGGATGTCAAACATTGTTTCCTCGACGATTTTCTTGAGGAAAGGTTGTATACAACCAGAAGGTTTTGTCAATCCTGAAAGATGCTAACAAGTATGCAAAGCTCCAGCAATCCTTCTAAGGACTGGAGTAAGTATCTCGGAGTTGGAATATGCGCTTTGATGAGATGATCAAAGATTTTGGGTTTATACAAAGTTTATGAGAAACTTGTATTTCCAAAGAAGTGAGTGGGAGCACTATAGAATTTTTGATGAGTATATGTTGTTAACATATTGTTGATCGAAATGATGTAGAATTTCTGGAAAGCATAGGGGTTATTTGAAAAGTGTTTTTCAATGGAAAACCTGGATTAAGCTACTTGAACATTGAGCATCAAGATCTATAAGGATAGATAAAAAAACGCTTAATAGTACTTTCAAATGAATACTTACCGTGACAAGATTTTTGAAGGAGTTCAAAATAGATCAGCAAAGAAGGAATTCTTGGATGTGTTACAAGGTGTGAGTATTGAGTAAGACTCAATACCTGACCACGGCAGAAGAGAGAGAAAGGACGAAGGTCGTCCCCTATGCTTTAGACGTAGGCTCTACAGTATGCTATGCTGTGTACACTTTTGAAGTGTGCCTTGTCATGAGTCGGACAAGGGGTACAAGAGTGATCCAGGAATGGATCACATGACAGCGGTCGAACTTATCCTTAGTAACTAGTGGACTAAGGAATTTTCTCGATTATGGAGGTGGTAAAAGAGTTCGTCGTAAAGTGTTACGTCGATGCAAACTTTGACACTAATCCAGATGACTCGAGTAGTAAACCGGATTAAGTATAGTAGAGCAGTTATTTGGAATAGCTCCAAGTAGCGGCGTGGTAGCTGCATCTACAAGATGACATAGAGATTTGTAGCACACACACGGATCTGAAAGGTTCAGACCCGTTGACTAATAACCTCTCTCACAAGCAAGATATGAACAAACCCCATGGGTGTTGGATTCATTACAATCACATAGTGATGTGAACTAGATTATTGACTCTAGTGCAAGTGGGAGACTGTTGGAAATATGCCCTAGAGGCAATAATAAAATGGTTATTATTGTATTTCCTTGTTCATAATAATTGTCTATTGTTCATGCTATAATTGTATTAACTGGAAACCGTAATACATGTGTGAATACATAGACCACAAGATGTCCCTAGTAAGCCTCTAGTTGACTAGCTCGTTGATTAATAGATGGTTATGCTTTCCTGACCATGGACATTGGATGTCATTGATAACGGGATCACATCATTAGGAGAATGATGTGATGGACAAGACCCAATCCTAAGCATAGCACAAGATCGTGTAATTCGTTTGCTAGAGATTTTCTAATGTCAAGTATCATTTCCTTAGACCTAGACCATGAGATTGTGCAACTCCCGGATACCGTAGGAGTGCTTTGGGTGTATCAAACGTCACAACGTAACTGGGTGGCTATAAAGGTGCACTACATGTATCTCCGAAAGTGTCTGTTGGGTTGGCATGAATCGAGACTGCGATTTGTCACTCCGTATGACGGAGAGGTATCTCTGGGCCCACTCGATAATGCATCATCATAATGAGCTCAATGTGACTAATGAGTTAGCCACGGGATCATGCGTTACGGAACGAGTAAAGAGACTTGCCGGTAGCGATATTGAACGAGGTATTGGGATACCGACGATCGAATCTCGGGCAACTAACATACCGATAGACAAAGGGAATTGTATACGGGATTGATTGAATCCCCGACATTGTGGTTCATTCGAAGAGATCATTGTGGAACATGTGGGAGCCAACATGGGTATCCAGATCCCGCTGTTGGTTATTGGCCGAAGAACATCTCGGTCATGTCTACATGGTTCCCAAACCCGTAGGGTCTACACACTTAAGGTTCGGTGACGCTAGAGTTGTTATGGGAAATTGTATGTGGTTACCCAAGGTTGTTCGGAGTCCCGGATGAGATCCCGGACGTGACGAGGAACTCCGGAGTGGTCCAGAGGTGAAGATCGATATATTGGATGAAGGGTATTGTAGTCCGGAATTGTCCTAGGAGTACCGGGTGACGACCAAATGGACCGAAGAAAGGTGTTTGGGAGGCCCGACAAGCGTTGGGGGCCTTATGGGACAAGGGAGGGGCACACCAGCCCACTAAGGGGCTATGTGCCCCTCCCAACCCCTCTCATGTAACCTAGAGAGGTGGGGGCGCCTCCCATAGGGAAGCCGCCCCTCCCGGCTTGGGGGGCAAGTTTCCTAGGGGTGGGGACGCCCAAACCTATCTAGGGTTTCCCCTGTGGCCGCCGCCCCTCCCCTAGGGAACCCTAGGGCGCCTCCTCCACCCCCCTTCCCCCTATATATAGTGAGGGAGAGAGAGGGCAGCCGGACCCCTTCTCCTGGCGCAGCCCTCCCTCCTCCAACTCTTCCTTCTCCTCCATAGAACTTGGTGAAGCCCTGCATGAATACCAGAAGCTCCACCACCACGCCGTCGTGCTGCCGGAGTTCTCCTCAACTTCTCCTCTCCCTTCTTTGGATCAAGAAGGAGGAGGCGTCCTCGGGCTGCACGTGTGTTGAACGCGAGGCGCCATCCATTCGGCGCTAGATCGGATCTTGACGATTTGAATCGCCATGTAGCACGACTCCATCAACCGCGTTCTTGTAACGCTTCTGCTTAGCGATCTTCAAGGGTATGAAGATGCACTTCCTCTCTCTCGTTGCTAGCATCTCCTAGATTGATCTTGGTGACACGTAGGAAAATTTTGAATTATTTCTACGTTCCCCAACAGCATTCAGTGGGAGGAGACGTTCCCGTCGACGACGAGGTGACTACGACGACTTCATAAATTTGAAGATGATATGCCGGCTCAGTCTTTCGGGGGTGCTCATAGGGGTAGGGTGTGCGTGTGTGCGTTCATAGGGGTGAGTATATGCACGTGTATATGAGCGCTTGCGGCTGTAGTATATTCAAAAAAACAAAACCAATGTCACTTATAATTGATAGAAAAAAGATCACACAGGGTAATCCCCCATCTGGGCCGGCCAATACAGTAGGGACGTCCTATACTATGCTCTACACGTCGGGAGAAGACTTGGCATGCCTGTTTGGGCCGGCCCATGTTCGGGCAGCCTGTGTTTTTAATTTCTTTTTATTATTTTCCTTTTCCTTTCCTTTCTGTTTTCGTTTTTCTACATTAAATATTTTGGGATTTCAATAATGTTCCCAAAATTTTAAATAGGGAATTTTGAAATAAAACTTTTTAGAAAACCATAAAATATTTGTCTACTAAAAAATGTTCGTGATTTTGTAAAAATTTGTTTGCTTATTCAAAAAGTGTTTGAATTTTGATACCAAATGTTCGGGAAATAAAAAATTGTTCATGATTTTTAAAAGGTTCATGTATTAAAAGATTTTAATGAAATTGAACAAAATTTTGCCAATTCAGAAAATGTCCATGGATGAAAAAATCTCCTAATAATTCAAAAACTGTTTGTGACTTACAATATAGTTTATTCATTCATAAATTGTTCGATGATCCAAAAAATGATCATGCATTTCAAAAATTGTTCGTTAAAAAAATTCAAATGAAAAAAATGTTCGTGAATTTCAAAAATTGTTCTCCAATTTCCAAAAAATGTACGTCAATTCTAGAAATGTTCGCCGATTCAAGAAAATTGTTTTAAAAATGATAACAATTTTTAAAACATGTTGCAAATAGTATAAAATGTTCATGAATTCAAAAATGTTCTTCATTTTAGAAAATGTTCAAAAATTTGTAAAAATGTTCATGATTTTTAATGTGTGCATGAGTTTAAAAAATGTTGATGATTTCATAATTGTTCATGATTTCAGGAAATTGAGAGTAATACTGTATCTTGGTGATGAAGTAAAATATGGTCATGACCATTGGAAATTATTATTTTTTCTCCTCGTTGCAACGCATGGACCTTTTGCTAGTGAATGTAAAGGCCACCCCCAACTAGGAGCGCAACATGACGAAACGACCACATCTAAATAAGCCACCTCTAGGAACCAACACTAACATCCAGCAATCAACCCTTCAGCAGCACTCCAACACGCGACCGCATTTGGTCCGTCCCTGTCTGTTTGGGTCAAAATGGACAGAAAATGGCCCAATGCGCCGCCGCAAACGGACGGGCATCCGTTTTCTGTCCATTCATGACACATTTCCGGCCCAAATTTGGGTCGAGTTTGCGCCAAAACGGACAAAATGGGACGCGCGCAACATGCACCCTTGCCCTCCCACTGGTCCGCTCGTCGGGGACACAACATTCTCATGTCCCCCTTCTCACCCCAAAACCCTCCCCCCACTCCTTCCATGGCCGCCGCCATCCAATGACCCCGAAGAAGAAAGCGAGAAGGTGCTCTCGCTGTAGGAGCTACTTTGAGAAATGGCGAAGAGGGCTGGTTGGAGGGCCGCTGCGGCGGAGAGGAAAACTGCCGCCAGGCCGCCCATGATGTCGCCACCGCGTAACCAAGGCCGCCTCTGAGGATAACTAAGCCTTCATCGCCAAGGCCACGCGGGCAGTGACGCAGCATGCCCTCCTCATGCTAGGGTTTAGCCGACCTGCACCCGCCATCCTCACCACCGCCGCCATAGCCATGGCGAGCACATCTTTCGTCGGCCATTCGCCTTCCATAGGGCCGCCGTCGAATTGCTCCACAAAACCGCAGACCAGGTGGTCTCCATCAGGCACGACCATGGTGTGACCCGCTTCTCACGTCACCAGACGCCTTGGATCGCGCCCGTACGCCACCGCCCGTGGCCCAGCATCGACCTCAGCCACGCTTTGGGTCGGTCAGGCAAGCTAGTCGGCCACCGAGGGCGCGGCCACGGGCGATTCCAATAGCCAACCTTCCCGACGCCCGCAACCTGTTCAACGGAAAGCCCAACCCGACGCCGGCGCAAGATGACCCGACCTACTTTGACAATTTCATGGAGAACATCATCTACGAGGGCCGTGGCCAAGCCTTCCACCCCGACGATACCCAACACCAAGACGGCTGCAACCAAGATGATTGTGCCGAGCACATTGGCAGCCACGGCAACCAAGAAGAGACCGGGGGCCAAGACGATACATGGCATGAAGACATGTATTGCAAAGAGGAAGAATATGGCATAGACAATGTGCATGAGCCATTGTTTCTTGATGAGCACACCCTCAAAGCCAATGCAGAAAAGAGGAGGCAAAGCATTCGCACGGAATCATAGACCAAAGACGAGGACAAGTTGATTTGTGAGTCGCGCATCTTCAAGCGGGGCCTCCTCAAGCCGCTACGACCCCGCCAATGTGCCCCCGCCCATCGCATCTTTGACTTCCCAAACCTTCCTCTCATCACAAGGCGCAGTCACAAGAGGGAAGTACCTCAAGGCCTCGCCAAATGATCGTGTGGAACATGGGTGGCGGACATAACTAACATGAGACCCACACAAAGAAGTGGAACGGGTCCTTCTCCTTCCACACGGCAGAGCTTTCCACCCTCGAATACGACCAGTGGCAGGTCTGATTCCACGCCGCCGCGGCGCGCTTCAACTTCCCATGGGGGACTACGCCCGTCAAGCTCGTCCACTTGCTTGGGGGTGGTGAATGCGATGATGGATCGGGGAGGACCGGAGGCGGCGGCGCATCACGACGGATGCCGTCGACGAGGAGTACATTGCGGACCTCCGCCGCCGGTAGCCCGAGCATGTGGAGGTGGAGCGGGCGGTCTTCTCGGAGCGTGCGGTCGACGGGGAGGTCATGGTCATCTCCGACGATGAGGAGCAAGGCGGCGATGATGACATCAAGGACGAGGAGGAGTTCGACGTTGAGGCCAACTCCACCGCGCGACCCCATCTTGTCCGGGTGCGTCCGTTTAGGGTAAAACGGACGAATAGCGTGGCCCAACGCGTGGCCTCAAATGGACAGATGTCCGGATTCCGTCCGTTTTCGACCCATCCCCGGCCCAAACTTGCGCTCGGTATGGGGTGAAACGGAAGGCCTTGTGACGACCTCGGCGCACGCCTTGTCCCCCACGTGGCCGCCTTTGCCGGGGACACTAGCAATCCCTCCGCTCCCAACTGTTGGGGAACGTAGTAATTTCAAAAAAAATCCTACGCACACGCAGGATCATGGTGATGCATAGCAACGAGAGGGGAGAGTGTTGTCTACATACCCTCGTAGATCGTAAGCGGAAGCGTTTATCAACGCGGTTGATGTAGTCGTACACCTTCACGATCCGTCCCGAACAAGTACCGAACATACGGCACCTCCGAGTTCAGCACACGTTCAGCTCGATGACGTCCTTGCCTTCTCGATCCAGCAAGAGGGGCGAAGTAGTAGATGAGTTCCCGGCAGCACGACAGCGTGGTGACGGTGTTGGTGAAGAACAATCTCCGCAGGGCTTCGCCTAAGCACTACAAAAACTATGACGGAGGATAAACTAGAGGGGACAGGGTAGCCGGCACACGGCTTGGTGTTTCTTGATGTGTCTTTGGTGCTAGCTGTCACGCCCAAGATGCGATCCTATCCTAAAGGAACTCGCAGGTCCCACCAAGGATAGAAGCGCATCTTGAAGACGCTTTTGCAAGGTGGATATCATTACATCAACATTACATAATAGTGGGGATACATACATAAGGCATACAATGCCACACGAATACAACATCATCTTACATAATAGCACCATCTGACTACGGATGAAACACAAACAGAAACACAAACGACATCCACCCTGCTATCCCAGGCTGCCGACCTGGAGCCTATCCCTTGATCGAAGAAGAAGCAGAAGAAGAACTCAAGACAAGCAAACATCGCTCTCTCGGCCATGATCATCGTGACAACCTGTACCTGCAACTGTTGGTGTAGTAATCTGTGAGCCACGAGGACTCAAAGCAATCCCATTACCATGGGTATCAAGACTAGCAAAGCTTAATGGGTAAGGAAGGGGTAAAGTGGTGAGGTTGCAAAGAGCGACTAAGCATGTATAGTGGCTAACATACGCAAATAAGAGCGAGAAGAGAGGCAAAGCAAGCGGTCGTCAACTAGTAGTGATCAAGAAGTGATCCTGAACTCCTACTTACGTCAGTCATAACCCAGAAAACCGTGTTCTCCTCTCGATTAACCCGAAAAAGAGACACTCGCAGTTACGCTTTTACGGTTGGTGTATTTTAGAAGAGTTTACTTCAAGTATGCTACAACCGGACATTAACAAATTCCCATCTGCCACATAACCGCGGGCACGGCTTTCGAAAGTTCAAACCCTGCAGGGGTGTCCCAACTTAGCCCATGATAAGCTCTCGCGATCAACGAAGGACTCCCGGGAAGACCCGATCAGTCTCGGAATCCCGGTTTACAAGACATTTCGACAACGGTAAAACAAGTCCAGCAAGACCGCTCGATTCGCCGACAATCCCGATAGGAGCTGCACATATCTCGTTCTCAGGGCAACACCGAATGAGACAGGCTACAAGTAAAACCAGGCCTCGAGTTTCCCGTATGGTGGCCCTTGACAGTGACTCGGTTCGAACCAGCACTTAGAGAAGCAATTGGCCGGGGCTAAAATAAAGATGACCCTCGAGAGAAGCGACTCCCAAGGGAAAAATAGGTGGTGGTGAGGCAAATGGTAAAACCAAGGTTGGGCCTTGCTAGAGGAGTTTTATTCAAAGCGAACTGTCAAGGGGTCCCATAAATCACCCAACCGCGTTAGGGGCGCAAAATCCGGGAATATAATACCGATATGACGGAAACTAGGGCGGCAAGGGTGGAACAAAACACCAGGCATAAGGCCGAGCCTTCCACCCTTTACCAAGTATATAGATGCATTAATAATATAAGAGATATTGTGATATCCCAACATAAACATAATCCAACATGGAGCAATCTTCATCTTCACCTGCAACAAGCAACGCTATAAGAGGGGCTGAGCAAAAGCGGTAACATAGCCAAACAACGGTTTGCTAGGGAGGATGACAAAGGTTAGAGGTTCATGGCAATTTGGGAGGCTTGATAAGCAAGTGGTAGGTAACTTGTAGCATAGCGGTAGAGCGAAGCAACTAGCATAGCAATGATAGTAATGAGATCCAAGGTGGCGGTCATCTGGCCTGAAATCCCGCAAGGAAGAAGAACGAGTCCATGAAGAAGATGAAGCCACGAAGGCGAACCAAGCGTGAGCGAGCGAATCATCACGATCGCAACGAAAGCGGGAACTATCGAGAAGAAGCACACAGCACGGTAAACACACCACACATGAACAAGGCATGATGCTCAACCAAGTATGATGCATGACAAGGCTACATGATACTCCTCATGGCAAGAGATGATGCATACAAGAGCAACACAACAGGGCAAGTTTAAATGAGGCCGGAAACAACATATACAATTCCGGTAAGTCCTCATATGCAAATTTCGAAATTGGTCCAGATCTGAATAAACTTTATGTTCAAGTTGTTAAACAGCAAATTAAGATGCACCACGATGATCTACATGAAATTCTAGTCAAGTTACATATAAAGTTCATTAGATTCGGAGCTACGGCCTAGAAGATATGAGCAACACAAGATAAACATGGCATTGATGCAAAATGCATTCAAACATCAAGCACACACCTCAAAACATGGATGCAACAAGGTAACATGAAAGTACATGCAAAACTAAGCAAATATCATATAGAGCACACTCAAAACGGAGCAACGGTTCAACACATACACACCATACAAGTATAAAGGATAAGCTGTCCAAACCAGCAACTAGGCATATTGCAAGCATCAAAACAATATGCTACAGCATCTCAACATGAAAACAAAAGGCATGGGCATGAAGTACAGGTAGAGCATGACAAAACATGAACACTGAGCTATCTCCAGAAACTACTAGAACATGCTCAAAAGGACATGGCAAGATTGCAAATAATATCAACTTCACAGACTTAGCAGAATTACTGGACATAGCAGAAATAACATCACGTTACAATGTTTAGAGCTATCAAACAACATGTTACAGGAACTTAACGTGGCAACTAAAGGCACGGAATGAATCTACTCAAAGCATAGAACAAAATTCCCTTACTGACCACGAGCCAAAAAGGATCAGAAGATATGATGGCACACATGTAAATATAGCAAGTTTCGTTACAGATTCAGACTTAGCAGAAAAACAGAGCATGGCAGAAACAACAATAAGTAGGCATGTTGGTGAGCTTGAATCACTCACCACAGAGCAATACATGGCATGGCAAGGTAACCAAAAGCAAGATGAAATAAATATGAAGCTAAGCATAGCAATATCGTAGTCATAGGGTGCATGTATCACTAGCAAAACACATGGCAAAACTGAACATAATGTTAACAGGCTGACAGCAACATTATTTAGCAACTTGAGAGCAAGATTACAACAAACTACAGCAGGATATAAATGCAATCAGGGGCATTAATGGATAGAGCAAGAAATTTATAACAAAACATCCTTAGTGAACATCTCCAGATTATGCATACAATGACTTGTAGCAGCAGGTTTACATGGCAACAAAATATAACAGACTCAGACTTAGCAGATATCACTAAGTCACAGAAATCAGCAACATCACGGAGGCTACTTTGCATGCTTGTGCTAGTCAGCAAATAGACCACAAAAATACAAGACAAGCACCTCTGTAAATATGGCGTGATGTAGTTCAAAACACGTGTAGGGCTCATGCTCATTGGATGCACATATCAAATGCAACAAAAATGACAAATCATCAAGTTCTGATAACAGACAGCAGATAACATCATATAGCACTCTTGCAACAACGATTTAGGCATCAAGATGAACTCAAATGAACATGGTGCAATGGAACAAAATAAAGAGCATCTCATGACGGACATTCTGATATAATGTACACACAAAACGGAGTTGTATGCAACAAGTTATAATGCGATGAACAGGGGACCAAAATGCAAATATTTATGGGACTTGGGGAAAATCTCGGGGGTCAACCTCTGGATCCAGATCTGGCACGGACTTGGCGGCCGGAGTCTCGCGGAGTTGGTGGGGACGGTGGCCGGAGCGAGGAGAGGCGCCTGCGGAGGAGCCGGCCGGATCTGGCCGGACCTCGCCGGATCTGGCGCCGGCGGCGGCAACGGCGGCCTGGCGCGCCGGCTTCGAAGGGCGCCGTGGCGGAGCGGAGGAGCGGAGCGGCAGCGGTGGCGCGGGCGCGGCGGAGGAGCGGGCAGCAGGCGCGGATCGGGCGCGGATCGCGGCGGTGGGCATGAGGAGAGCCAGCGGCGATTCGGGCGGAGGCAGGCGCTGGCGGCGCGGCGGACGGCGGCGGCTGCTGGCGGGTTGATGGGCGTGCGGCGGCGACGTGGGAGGCGGACCACAGTGGTGGGAGGCGGTGGAGGCGGCGGGCGGCGTGGCGGTGGCGATTGGATGCGGGGGGCGGCTGGACGCGTCCGGCGGCGGAGCGGACATGTCCGGCGCGGAGGAAGACGAGGCTAGGGTTAGGGGTGGAAATCATCCGTGAATTTCGGGGGAGAGGGCATATTTATAGATAGAGGGAGCTAGGAGAGTCCAAATGAGGTGCGGTTTTCGCCCACGCGATCGTGATCGAACGACCAAGAGAATGAAGGGGGTTTGGCTGGGTTAGTGGGCTGATTTAGAGGGGTGTTGGGCTGCACAAAATGAGGGGTTTCGGGCCACGCGGTTAACCGTTGGACCATCAAACGACCTCCAAATGGAACGAAACTTGACAGGCGGTCTACCGGTGGTGTACCAAGGCCACTTTTCAAGACTCGGTCCATTCCGAGAACGTTTAACACCCGCTCACGAAAAGAGGCAAGAAGGGGACGCCGGGTGACATAGGATTGCCGGATTGCGAAACGGACAATGGGGAAAATGCTCGGATGCTTGAGACGAACACGCATGCAAAATGAAATGCACATGATGACATGATAAAATGCAACACACAAGCAAATGACATGGCAACGACGGCGAATAAATGGCGGACACCTGGCGCATCGAATCTGGGGCGTTACACTAGCCCTGCCCCTCTATTTATATGTTGAGCCCTCGGGTCGAAACTTGGAGCAAAAGCCTCCTCAAAGTCGGTTTTGCCCAAAAGGCAAGAGTCCCACTCGGACTCCAGGACCAAACGCCACAATCCTTGGCGTCTGGCCCAGACGCCATGGGCCTCGGCGTTTGGCCCCCTGGCTTCCGCGAAACTCCTTTTGCACCGACCTAAAGCCTCGTGGGCTTCACCCCTTGGCCGAACCATATCATCCTATATATCAATCTTTACCTCCGGACCATTCCGGAGCTCCTCTTCATGTCCATGATCTCATCCGGGACTCCGAACAACATTCGGTCGCCAACATACATAACTCATATAATACTATATCGTCAACAAACGTTATGCGTGCGGACCCTACGGGTTCGAGAACTATGTAGACATGACCGAGACACCTCTCTGGTCAATAACCAATAGCGGAACCTGGATGCCCATATTGGCTCCTACATATTCTATGAAGATCTTTATCGGTCGAATCAGCATAACAACATCGTTGTTCCTTTGTCATCGGTATGTTACTTGCCCGAGGTTCGATCGTCAAGATCTCAATACCTAGTTCAATCTAGATACGGCAAGTCGCTTTACTCGCTCTGTAATACAACATCCATAACTAACTTATTAGTCACATTGCTTGCAAGGCTTATAGTGATGTGCATTACCGAGGGCCCAGAGATACCTCTCAGAACAATCGGAGTGACAAATCCTAATCTCGAAATACACCAACCCAACAAGTACCTTTGGAGACACCCAGAGATCACCTTCATAATCACCCAGTTACATTGTGACGTTTGGTAGCACACAAAGTGTTCCTCCGGTAAGCAGGAGTTGCATAATCTCATAGTCATAGGAACATGTATAAGTCATGAAGAAAGCAATAGCAGAATACTAAACGATCAAGTGCTAAGCTAACGAAATGGGTCAAGTCAATCACATCATTCTCCTAATGATGTGATCCCGTTAATCAAATGACAACTCATGTCTATGGCTAGGAAACATAACCATCTTTGATCAACGAGCTAGTCAAGTAAAGGCATACTAGTGACACTATGTTTGTCTATGTATTCACACAAGTATTATGTTTCCGGTTAATACAATTCTAGCATGAATAATAAACATTTATCATGATATAAGGAAATAAATAATAACTTTATTATTGCCTCTAGGGCATATTTCCTTCACCAACGCCCCACCCTCTCCCGCCACGCTTGCCGGGCGCCGCCGCTTATTCTCCGGCCGCCTCCTCACACTTGCCCTTTACCGTCCATACCAAACCACGTCTCGACATGGCTGCCACCATGCCAGCGCTTTTCGCCGTAGTTTTGGCCGTCGATCGGAGGAGGTTTGGCCGTCGCCCGTCTTTGCCGGGTGGCAGAGAGGGACACGATCGCCGGCGACGTACCACGGCGGCAGCGGCAGCTTCCGACGAGCTCCGGGCGGCCAAGATGGCGGCCGGCAACCACCCCTGCTGCGTCGAAGTGATCATCGCGGCCTCTTCGCCACCGCGACCGCAAGGTGTTCGACATTTTGCCCACAAAGGTATGGACAGTGGAGACGAGTTTTTCTTCCATCACTTCCTTTGTTCATCAGACGATTCGTCGTCGAATGATGAAGATCTTGTGGTGGCTGCACTGGTCATTCACGACCACATTCAACGGCAGCTTCCTCGATGCGGGGGTCAGTCCTGGCCGTGCTCCCAACCTGAACTGCAACAAGGAGAGAGGCCACGCCTGCTCTATGCCGATTACTTTATAACACCCCGCTTTTCAAGCCGGATAAATTTCAATCACCATTTTCGTATGGCAAGGCATACATTCAATCAGATCCGAGAGGGAGTGGTTGCTCATGACCCATACTTCGAGTGCAAGACAGATGCCCTTGGCAAGCTTGGATTCTCCTCTTACGAGAAATGCACATGACCATCCGCATGCTTGCATATGGAATTCGAGCGATCCGGTGGATGAGTATGTCGCGTATGAGTGAGACAACATGTCCGATGTCAATGTACAAGTTACGCGGTCAGTGATCGAGGTGTTTGGCCCAGAGTACTTAAGGCAGCCAACCGTCACCGACGTCTGAAGAGATTGTTGGCGACCAACGCAGCTAGAGGCTTTCCAGCATGCTTGGCAGCATAGATTGTATGCACTAGGAGGGAAGAACTGTCCATTTGCTTGGCGGGGTACGATTACAAGGGGCATGTCAAGGCGTGCCTTTGTCATATTAGAAGCGGTGGCTTCGAGGATCTTTGGATATGGCATTCTTTCTTGACATGGCAGGTTCTCACAATGATATCAACGTCTTGTAGCATTCTCCGGTCTTCGCAAGGCTTGCGAGAAGGCCACTCCTCACTGTCAACTTTGAGATCAACGGCCACTCAAGACAACAAGGGATACTATCTAGGCGATGGTATATATCCTCGTTGGTCAACTTTTGTGAAGACAATCTAAACCCCGATACGTCTCCAACGTATCTATAATTTTGATTGCTCCATGCTATATTATCTACTGTTTTGGACAATATTGGGCTTTATTATCCACTTTTATATTATTTTGGGACTAGCCTATTAACCGGAGGCCCAGCCCAACATTGTCAGTCTTTTGCCTATTTGGAGTTTCAAGAAAGCGGAATATCAAACGAGTCCAAACGGAATGAAACCTTCGAATGTGATTTTCTCACCGAACATGATCCAGGAGACTTGGACCCTCGTCAAGAAAGCGAAAGAGGAAGGCACGAGGTAGGGCGCGCCCCACTCCCGTATGCGCGCCCTCCACCCTCGTGGGCCCCCTGTTGCTCCACCGACGCACTCCTTCCTCCTATATATACCTACGCACTTCAAGCGATCGAATCACGGAGCCAAAACCTAATTCCACCGGCCGCAACCTTCTGCACCCACGAGATCCCATCTTGGGGCCTGTTAGGAGCTCATGGGAGGGCATCCACCTCGGAGGGCTTCTACATCATCACCATAGCCCCTCCGATGAAGTGTGAGTAGTTTACCTCGGACCTTCGGGTCCATAGTTAGTAGCTAGATGGCTTCTTATCTCTTTTGGATCTCAATACAATGTTCTCCCCTCTCTCGTGGAGACCTATTCGATGTAATCTTCTTTTTGCGGTGTGTTTGTTGAGACCGATGAATTGTGGGTTTATGATCACGATTATCTATGAAGAATATTTGAATCTTCTAAGAATTCTTTTTATGTATGATTGGTTATCTTTGCAAGTCTCTTGAATTATCGGTTTGGTTTGGCCTACTACATTGGTTTTTCTTGCAATGGAAGAAGTGCTTAGCTTTGGGTTCAATCTTGCAAAGTGTCCTTTCCCAAAGGATGTGAGGGGCAGCAAGGCACGTATAGTATTGTTGCCATCGAGGATAACAAGATGGGGTTTTATCATATTGCATGAATTTATCCCTCTATATCATGTCATCTTGCTTAGGCGTTACTCTGCTTTCATGAACTTAATACTCTAGATGCATGTTGGGTAGCGGTCGATGAGTGGAGTAATAGTAGTAGATGCGAGCAGAGTGCATCTACTTGTCTCGGACGTGATGCCTATATACATGATCATACCTAGATATTCTCATAACTATGCTCAATTCTGTCAATTGCTCAACATGAATTCGCTCACCCACCGTAAAATACTTATGCTCTTGAGAGAAGCCACTAGTGAAATCTATGGCCCCGGGTATATCTTCATCATATTAATCTTCCATCACTTTATTATTGCCTTTGCTTTTTACTTTGATTTTTATTTTACTTTTGCATCTTTATCACAAAAATACCAAAAATATTATCTATCATCTCTATCAGATCTCACTCTCGTAAGTGACCGTGAAGGGATTGACAACCCCTTATCGCGTTGGTTGCGAAGAGTTATTTGCTTTATGCAGGTACGAGGGGCTCACGCGTAGCCTCCTACTGGATTGATACCTTGGTTCTCAAAAACTGAGGGAAATACTTACGCTACTTTCCTACATCATCCTTTCCTCTTCAAGGAAATCCAACACAGTGCTCAAGAGGTAGCAACCCCAGGGTGAGAAGAGAAAGAGATTTGCCCAAATGCAAGAGAGTGCTAGAAAGGATGTGGAACGTGCTTTTGGTGTGCTTCAATCCCGGTGGGGTATCGTTCGAAACCCTGCACTATCATGGGATGAAAGGAAGCTTTGGGAGGTGATGACTGCTTGTGTGATCATGCACAACATGATCGTCGAGGACGAGCGTGATGAGAGTATCTTCGACCAAGGATTTGATTATCAAGGTGAAAATATTGAGCCCCTTGATGTCTACTACGCAACCTTCTTCTTGTAGACGTTGTTGGCCTTCCAAGTGCAGAGGTTTGTAGGACAGTAGCAAATTTCCCTCAAGTGGATGACCTAAGGTTTATCAATCCGTGGGAGGTGTAGGATGAAGATGGTCTCTCTCAAGCAACCCTGCTACCAAATAACAAAGAGTCTCTTGTGTCCTCAACACACCCAATACAATGGTAAATTGTATAGGTGCACTAGTTAAGAGATGGTGATACAAGTGCAATATGGATAGTAGATATGAGTATTTGTAATCTGAAATTATAAAAACAGCAAGGTAACTAATGATAAAGTGAGCACAAACGGTATTGCAATGCTAGGAAACAAGGCCTAGGGTTCATACTTTCACTAGTGCAAGTTCTCTCAACAATAATAACATAATTGGATCATATAACTATCCCTCAACATGCAACAAAGAGTCACTCCAAAGTCACTAATAGTGGAGAACAAACGAAGTGATTATGGTAGGGTACGAAACCACCTCAAAGTTATTCTTTCCAATCATTCCGTTGGGCTATTCCTATAAGTGTCACAAACAGCCCTAGAGTTCGTACTAGAATAACACCTTAAGACACAAATCAACCAAAACCCTAATGTCACATGGATACACCAACGTCACCTCAAGTATCCGTGGGTATGATTATACGATATGCATCACACAATCTCAGATTCATCTATTCAACCAACACATAGAACCTCAAAGAGTGCCCCAAAGTTTCTACCGGAGAATCAAGACGAAAACGTGTGCCAACCCCTATGCATAGGTTCATGGATGAACCCGCAAGTTGATCACCAAAACATACATCAAGTGAATCACGTGATAGCCCATTGTCACCAGATACGCATACGGCAAGACATACATCAAGTGTTCTCAAGTCATTAAAGACTCAATCTGATAAGATTACTTCAAAGTGAAAACTCAATCCATTACAAGAGAGTAGAGGGGGAGAAACATCATAAGATCCAACTATAATAGCAATGCTCGCGATACATCAAGATCGTGCCAAATCAAGAACACGAGAGAGAGAGAGAGAGAGAGAGAGAGAGAACACATAGCTACTGGTACATACCCTCAGCCCCGAGGGTGAACTACTCCCTCCTCATCATGGAGATCGCCGGGATGATGAAGATGGCCATCGGTGATGATTCCCCCCCTCCGGCAGGGTGCCGGAACGGCTCTAGATTGGTTTGCGGTGGCTCTGGAGGTTTGCGGCGGCGGAACTCCAGATCTCTTGTGTTCCCCGATCGTTTTAGGGTATATGGATATATATAGGCGGAAGAAATACATCAGGGGAGCCACGAGGGGCCCACGAGGGTGGAGGGCGCGCCTAGGGGTGGGCGCGCCTACCTCGTGGGCTCCCTCGTTCTTTCTGACGTGCACCCCAAGTCTATCGGGTAGCTTTACTTCCAAAAATAACTTCTCCGAAGGTTTCATTCCGTTTCGACTCCGTTTGATATTCCTTTTCTTCAAACATCTTGAAACAAGGGAAAAAAAGTGAACTGGCACTTTGGGCTCGGGTCAATAGGTTAGTCCCAAAAATAATATAAAAGTGTTTAATAAAGCCCATAAACATCCAAAACAGATAATATAATAGCATGGAACAATAAAAATTATAGATACGTTGGAGACGACAAGCATCTAAGCTTAATTCCTACTGCCCCTCGAGTAGGTAAATGATAAAAATAGAATTTTAATGTGGAATGCTACTTGGCATAATTTCAATGTAATTCTTCTTAATTGTGGTATGAATATTCAGATCCGAAGATTCAAGATAAAGTTCGTATTGACATAAAAGTAATAATACTTCAAGCATACTAACAAAGCAATCATGTCTTCTCAAAATAACATGGCCAAAGAAAGCTATCCCTACAAAATCATATAGTCTGGCTATGCTCTATCTTCACCACACAAAGTATTTAAATCATGCACAACCTCGATGACAAGCCAAGCAATTGTTTCATACTTTTAGCATTCTCAAACTTTTTCAATCTTCACGCAATACATGAGCGTGAGCCATGGATATAGCACTATATGTGGAATAGAATGGTGGTTGTGAAGAAGACAAAAAGGGAGAAGATAGTCTCACATCAACTAGGCGTATCAACGGGCTATGGAGATGCCCATCAATAGATATCAATGTGAGTGAATAGGATTGCCATGCAACCGATGCACTAGAGCTATAAGTATATGAAAGCTCAACAAAAGAAACTAAGTGGGTGTGCATCCAACTCGCTTGCTCACGAAGACCTAGGGCATTTTGAGGAAGCCCATCATTGGAATATACAAGCCAAGTTCTATAATGAAAATTTCCCACTAGTATGTGAAAGTGACAAAATAAGAGACTCTCTATCATGAAGATCATGGTGCTACTTTGAAGCACAAGTGTGGTAAAAGGATAGTAACATTGTCCCTTCTCTCTTTTTTCTCTCATTTTTTTATTTGGGCCTTTTCTCTTTTTTTATGGCCTCTTTTTTTTCGTCCGGAGTCTCATCCCGACTTGTGGGGGAATCATAGTCTCCATCATCCTTTCCTCACTGGGACAATGCTCTAATAATGATGATCATCACACTTTTATTTACTTACAACTCATGAATTACAACTCAATACTTAGAACAAGATATGACTCTATATGAATGCCTCCGGCGGTGTACCGGGATATGCAATGAATCAAGAGTGACATGTATGAAAGAATTATGAACGGTGGCTTTGCCACAAATACGATGTGAACTACATGATCATGCTAAGCAATATGACAATGATGGAGCGTGTCATAATAAGCAACTAAACAGTGGAAAGTTGCATGGCAATATATCTCGGAATGGCTATGGAAATGCCATAATAGGTAGGTATGGTGGCTGTTTTGAGGAAGGTTTATGGTGGGTGTATGATACCGGCGAAAAGTGCGCGGTATTAGAGAGGCTAGCAATGGTGGAAGGAAGAAGAGTGTGTATAATCCATGGACTCAATATTAGTCATAAAGAACTCATATACTTATTGCAAAAATCTACAAGTTATCAAAGCAAAGTATTACGCGCATGCTCCTAGGGGGATAGATTGGTAGAAAAATACCATCGCTCGTCCCCGACCGCCACTCATAAGGAAGACAATCAATAAATAAATCATGCTCCGACTTCATCACATAACGGTTCACCATACGTGCATGCTACGGCAATCACAAACTTTAACACAAGTATTTCTCAAATTCACAACTACTCAACTAGCATGACTCTAATATCACCATCTTTATATCTCAAAACAATTATCAAGCATCAAACTTCTCATAGTATTCAACACACTCATAAGAAAGTTTTTACTATTCTTGAATACCAAGCATATTAGGATTAAGCACAGTACCATGTTGTTTAAGACTCTTAAAATAATATAAGTGAAGATCAATGGGTAGTCGGATAATTATGCAACTATATGAAGAATCTCTAACATTTAAGGATTTCAGATCTTGGTATTTTATTCAAACAGCA
This sequence comes from Aegilops bicornis, assembly GCA_021605145.1. NCBI lineage: Eukaryota > Viridiplantae > Streptophyta > Magnoliopsida > Poales > Poaceae > Aegilops > Aegilops bicornis. The sequence goes on along the minus strand of JAHIAL010000034.1, from coordinate 1,676,586 downwards.
AGCAAAGCTAAAGAAAATACAATGACGCTCCAAGCAGAACACATATCATGTGATGAATAAAAATATAGCTCCAAGTAAAGTTACCGATGAACGAAGACGAAAGAGGGGGTGCCTTCCGGGGCATCCCCAAGCTTAGGCTCTTGGTTGTCCTTGAATATTACCTTGGGGTGCCTTGGGCATCCCCAAGCTTAGGCTCTTGCCACTCCTTATTCCATAGTCCATCGAATCTTTACCCAAAACTTGAAAACTTCACAACACAAAACTTAACAGAAAATCTCGTGAGCTCCGTTAGCGAAAGAAAACAAAACACCACTTCAAGGTACTATAATGAACTCATTCTTTATTTATATTGGTGTTAAACGTACTGTATTCCAACTTCTCTATGGTTTATAAACTATTTTATTAGCCACAGATTCATCGAAATAAGCAAGCAACACAATGAAAACAGAATCTGTCAAAAACAGAACAGTCTGTAGTAATCTGTATCAAACGTATACTTCTGGAACTCAAAAAATTCTAAAATAAGTTGGTGGACCTGAGGGATTTGTCTAGTAGTCATCTACAAAAATAATCAACTAAATAGCACTCTCCAGTAAAAAGTTTTGGCTAATCTCATGAGCGCTAAAGTTTCTGTTTTTTACAGCATGATCATAAAGACTTCACCGAAGTCTTCCCAAAGGTTCTACTTGGCACAAATGCTAATTAAAACACAAAACAACATCTAAACAGAAGCTAGATGGATTATTTATTCCTAAACAGAACCAAAAAGTAAGAAACTAAAATAAAATTGGGTTGCCTCCCAACAAGCGCTATCCTTTAACGCCCCTAGCTAGGCATGATGATTTCAATGATGCTCACATAAAAGATAAGAATCGAAACATAAAGAGAGCATCATGAAGAATATGACTAGAACATTTAAGTCTAACCCACTTTCTATGCATAGGGATTTTGTGAGCAAACAACTTATGGGAACAAGAATCAACTTGCATAGGAAGGTAAAACAAGCATAACTTCAAAATTTTAAGCACATAGAGAGGAAACTTGATATTATTGCAATATGTAGAAGCATATGATCCTCTCTCATAATAATTTTCAGTAGCATCATGAATGAATTCAACAATATAACCAGCACCTAAAGCATTCTTTTCATGATCTACTAGTACAAAAATTTTATTACTCTCCACATAAGCAAAATTCTTCTCATTCGGAATAGTGGGAGTATCATAAGAGACTTGAATACTATAAATTGTTTCCACATTAAAAGAGTAATGTTCAGAGAAAGGGTACTCATAATCATCACAAGTTTTATAAATATAATCATCACTACTCTTTATAGCATAAGTTTCATCACAATAATCATCATAAGTAGCAACTTTGTTCTCATCATAATCAATTGAAACCTCTTCCGAAATAGTGGATACATCACTAAATAAAGTCATGACCTCTCCAAATCCACTTTTCATAGGTATTATAAGATTCAACATCCTCCAAAATAGTGGGATCATTACTTCCTAAAGTTGACACTCTTCCAAACCCACTTTCATCAATATAATCATCATAATTAGGAGGTATGCTATCATCATTATAAATTTGCATATCGAAACTTGAGAGGCTAAAAATATCATCTTCATTAGACATAGCATCCCCAAGCTTGGGACAAACATTAATTGCAGCAAATATATTCTCAAAAACATCATCTTCTTCAAACATAGCATCCCCAAGCTTGGGACTTTTCATATCATAAGCATAATCACTCTCATCATTAATAGTATGGATAGCACCAATAGTATAACAATTGTCATATTCCAAGCAAGTGCCAAAACGATTTTCAAGATCATAAGAAGTATCATTATCTTCCCAATCATAATCATCACAACAAGCAATAGGCATAACGAGATCATCATCAAGTGCATCATCTTCATTTTCATGAGGCACAACAATAATAGGAGCAACATTATTTGGGAGAGATATCTTTTACCTCTCCTCCTTTTTCTTTTCTTCTTCTTCACCACATCATGTGTGGGTTCAATCCTCTTTTGGAGCTCCTTATTAATTAGATTGGTTGAATAGAAGGCTCCTCCTCGTTACGATTCATCATAAGAAATAATAGGAGAATATTAAAGTCTCTTCCCTTTCATTAGTATTATCTTCATCCTCTATTTGTTTTATTTTCTTTATGTAATTGGCAATATAATGGTTTTCAATGCAATTCACCGCACAATACATATAAATTTGCTCTAGATCAAAATCAAGAAATTTATCGAGATTAAATTTTGGAATACCCTCAGTTATACGTTTCATTTCTTCATAACCCAAAAGAAGACTAAGCTCTTTATGATGCTCAAGGGTAATCAAGTTATCACAATTTTAGGACACGACTTGATCATGAAACAAATAGCATTGGAGCTTTAAATGACCATGTTCATTGCAAAGTTCACAAGGACGGCGATAAATATTGAATCTTTCAGCACAAACATCTAACCTTTCTTGCAACAATTTAGTTTCTAAATGCTTATGCCTCTTGCAGTATCTATCTTCCCTATTTGGTGTGTACTTGCAAATCCAATGCACTCCACAAAAATTGACATGTTTATAGGAGATATTTTCATCATAACTAGTGCAATCATCATTAGTATTATAGATATTCAAGGAGTTCATACTAACAACATTGCAATCATGCTCATCATTCAAAGATTTAGTGCCAAACATTTTAATGCATTCTTCTTCTAACACTTTGGCACAATTTTCCTTTCCATCATACTCACGAAAGCTATTAAAAGGTGAAGCATATGAGACAAACTCAATTCCATTTTTTTGTAATTTTCTTTTCTAAACTAAACTAGTGCTAAAACAAGAAATAAAAAGATTCGATTGCAAGATCTAAAGATATACCTTCAAGTACTCACCTCCCCGGCAACGGCGCCTTGAAGCCTTGATGTCTACTACGCAACCTTCTTCTTGTAGACGTTGTTGGGCCTCCAAGTGCAGAGGTTTGTAGGACAGTAGAAAATTTCCCTCAAGTGGATGACCTAAGGTTTATCAATCCGTGGGAGGCGTAGGATGAAGATGGTCTCTCTCAAGCAACCCTGCAACCAAACAACAAAGAGTATCTTGTGTCCCCAACACACCCAATACAATGGTAAATTGTATAGGTGCACTAGTTCGGCGAAGAGATGGTGATACAAGTGCAATATGGATAGTAGATATGAGTATTTATAATCTGAAAATATAAAAACAGCAAGGTAACTAATGATAAAAGTGAGCACAAACGGTATTGCAATGCTAGGAAACAAGGCCTAGGGTTCATACTTTCACTAGTGCAAGTTCTCTCAACAATAATAACATAATTGGATCATATAACTATCCCTCAACATGCAACAAAGAGTCACTCAAAAGTCACTAATAGTGGAGAACAAACGAAGAGATTATGGTAGGGTACGAAACCACCTCAAAGTTATTCTTTCCAATCAATCCGTTGGGCTATTCCTATAAGTGTCACAGACAGCCCTAGAGTTCGTACTAGAATAACACCTTAAGACACAAAAATCAACCAAAACCCTAATGTCACCTGGATACTCCAATGTCACCTCAAGTATCCGTGGATATAATTATACGATATGCATCACACAATCTCAGATTCATCTATTCAACCAACACATAGAACCTCAAAGAGTGCCCCAAAGTTTCTACCGGAGAATCAAGACGAAAACGTGTGCCAACCCCTATGCATAGGTTCATGGGCGGAACCCGCAGGTTGATCACCAAAGCATACATCAAGTGAATCACGTGATATCCCATTGTCACCACAGATACGCACGAGCAAGACATACATCAAGTGTTCTCAAATCCTTAAAGACTCAATCCGATAAGATAACTTCAAAGGGAAAGCTCAATCCATTACAAGAGAGTAGAGGGGAAGAAACATCATAAGATCCAACTATAATAGCAAATCTCGCGATACATCAAGATCGTGCCGAATCAAGAACACGAGGGAGAGAGAGAGATCAAAGACATAGCTATTGGTACATACCCTCAGCCCGGAGGGTGAACTACTCCCTCCTCGTCATGGAGATCGCCGGATGATGTAGATGGCCACTTTGGTGAGGGTTCCCCCCATAGGGTGCCTAACCGGGTCTAGATTGGTTTGCGGTGGCTCTGGAGGTTTGCGGCGGCGGAACTCCAGATCTCTTGTGTTCCCCGATCGTTTTAGGGTATATGGATATATATAGGCGGAAGAAATACGTCAGGGGAGCCACGAGGGGCCCACGAGGGTGGAGGGCGCGCCCTAGGGGGGTGGGCGCGCCCCCCTACCTCGTTGATCCCTTGTATCTTTCCAGACGTGCACTCCAAGTCTATCGGGTAGCTTTACTTCCAAAAATAACTTCTCCAAAAGGTTTATTCCGTTTCGACTCCGTTTGATATTCCTTTTCTTGAAACATCGAAACAAGGGAAAAAACAGGAACTGACACTGGGCTCTAGGTCAATAGGTTAGTCCCAAAAATAATATAGTAGTGTTTAATAAAGCCCATAAACATCCAAAACAGATAATATAATAGCATAGAACAATCAAAAATTATAGATACGTTGGAGACGTATCACCCCTGCACCAAGACCCGGCCACATTTGAACAGTTTGTCCAATTCCACCGTGAGATGCGTGATTGGCACACTCATTTGAATCTTCAAAATGACTTGGTTGAGCACGTGTGGGATCACGTTGGCAACCAATAGATGTATTGGTTCATTTTATGTTCAGTCAAGACAATTTCGATTTGGTTGTAAAACTATATTATTAAAGACAATTTCAATTGGGTTGTAAAACTATTTTAATTTTCAGACAAATATTTGGACGTGCAAACTAGTTTTGATGAAAATATGGGCATTTTTGGCCCTGACGGACAGGATGGGGCAAACGGATGCGGTCACAAGACTTGGGTGCACGGCCACCGCATCTCGTGACACGCCAGACACGACCCCATTGCCCTCACCCAAACGGGATGTAATCCGGACAAAACAGACGTCCGTTTGGGGTCGGTGGAGTTGGCATTCAAGAGTGGTGACGCATTTTCGCCGACTCCGACTCCGACGACACCGGCCCGGGCCAAATGGGCGGTGCAATGTAAGGCAAGATAGGCTCACCCTCTACAAGGATGATTATGATGATGATGATCAAGAGTAGTTTAGTTTTATGTTTATGTTTATGTTTAAGCCGGTTGTAAGACAATGCGTCCAATTTCGGTTGTTCAAATCGAAACTAGATTGAACTTAAGCAAATTTGATTTTTACTCCGTTAAATTTAGGAGTTCGGCTAGGTCGGACTAAAAGTTAGTGGAGTAAAATCCTTCATTAAGCTTTGCTCGGTCGGATCCTCCTCCATTTTATAGAGGATAGTAGCTCTCTTTCATGCCATCAGGAGATCAAAGAGGTTCTTTGAGGGAATATGCTGAATATAATATCATGGTACACAAGATCGGACTAGGTCGGACTAAAAGTTAGTGGAGTAAATCCTTCATTAAGCTTTGCTCGGTCGGATCCTCCTCCATTTTATAGAGGATAGTAGCTCTCTTTCATGCCATCAGGAGATCAAAGAGGTTCTTTGGGGGAATATGTTGAATATAATATCATGGTACACAAGATCGGGAGGAACGCAAACATGAAGTAGCAAATCTCCAACGAAACATAATAAAGGTAAAATATCCCGATCCCCTCTGTCCCCTTCCATTTAAACCGGCTGTTAACATCTCTATGTGAATCAATGACGTCGTTATATTTTTGGTAACACCCATGCAAAAAAAAATTATATTTTTGGTAACACATCTCTATGGGAATCAATCATATCATATTACAAGGATGTGTTTGCCCTCACGCCCGAGCGCCGCCTCCACGATCTCTAACCACATCGCTACCACGCACGCCAGAGGTGCCGCCTCATCCTGGCCGCCGCAGCCATCCTTGAGTTGTCGCTGCCCGTGATCTCATAACCCACCCCCAGTACGCCGTCAACGTACGCGGCGTCCTCCCCGCGCCGCACACGCCTCGCCGGCAGGAATCCTCTCAGCCCGACGGACACGCTGTGCGAAGGACGGCGCTGTTCCACGCCAAGATGTGCCAGCAAACGACGGTCTAGGCGATGCAATTTCCTCAACGCTTGATTCCATCATCTGTATGAGGCCAAGGTACTATATATACTTTTGTTCCTAAAGCATAATCCGGCTTAATTCTCTGTAGTCTGTCCTATTAAGGCAACGATGCACATGGTTTTTGTGCAGAAAGCAACAAAACCGTTCAGTCCTTTTCGATGCAGAGATCAGATTGGCTTTTCGTTTATGCCAATCAGTTTCTGCTCTATGCATAGAGTATGTCTAAAACTCTAAATTCATATTGCGTGAGATCTATTTTTCTGTATTGATTACAATATGTACTTTGCATTACACTGGTTTTTATTTGTTAGCATATGAGCATCGATTCGATTGGTTTTTGCGTTTTGTTTTATGCATAGACATATATAATGCGGCATGGACTAAATTCCCGTAGGTTGTGATTAGGTACAGCTGCTTAACATTTCAAGCATGCCACCTCACTGAATTCCCAAATGAGCTCAATCAACATCGGTTGCCTGTAAAACAAAGGCTTACCTTTTGATGTTTTTCTTCAGTTTAGTTTGGGGCTTCTTAGTTCAAATTCAATTTTTCAAGACCTTTTGTGTGGATGATGTGCGTGGCACTTAGAAAAAAGAAAGGCTCTACGAGCATCTACAACAAACACAAGTAGCAAATTCCGGCCCCCGAACCGCGGACGGTCACCAAACAACACACTAAATTTCTCCTCCACAACCGGATCCTCAAATCTATATTGTTCACGTACAACGTATGTACATAGCTAAACACATGTCATCAGACTACGAAAAATTGATATGCTACAAAACAAATTGACAATGGCAGAAGTTCATCCACGGCTGCCCTTGCTTTTGCCCTTCCAATCTTACGTGTGACCGTAGCGATCGAAGATGCAGAACGGATCAAGGCGGACCTCCTCACTGCCATGGCACGGACCGCCCAACTTTGCTCCTTTGCCATCTCTTTCACTACCATCACCGCTTCTCAGCTATTCGGGCATGAATGGATTCCTTGGATGCCGCTTTGCGGGCTGCCGAAGCCGCCTTTGTGGTGTGGGCTGCCTTTGCCGCCTCCGCCGCTTAAGCCGTGCGCGCGGCAAGCTTGCCGCGCCTCCATTTCGGATTGGCGTTGACCCATGGAGGTGCATATTGCCTCCGTTTCGCCGCCTAATGTTCGGGGGACAAGTTGCCACCTTAATGGTTCTGGCGGCACAACAGGGTTGTGCCATGCGGTGGTCATTGCTTCCCGCAATACCGCCGTCATGCGCCGAGATCCACCAGCCCCGAATCCGAGCGCCATTTGGGCAATGGATGCCCGCAGGCTCGCTGTAGACTGCGGGAGGGCACATTCCTCCCGGGAGCGTCGGAAAGTAGCGTGGATGGCGATATGCTCCTCGGTGCTGCAAGTGATGAGCTCCTAGTTCTCGGATCCGTACATCTCGGAGTTGATTCCAATGGCCGCCATGGAGGAGAACGCATGAGCTCGTCCGGAGAGGAGCTTGGTACAGTGGGAGGGGAGTGGAGTGGAATGTAGCTAGAGTTTCGTCTGAAGTGTGGATAGGATTCAAATTATGTGAGGTCGGATGTGCCAAAGCCGATGTGGCAGGCATGTCCAGGTGTCCTCATATCCGCCCAAGATATGGGCGGTATGGGGAGTGCCGGTCAGTCCGGTCGTTTAGGCCGAATATGGGGCGTTCGGTAGGGTGACATTTTTTTCATCCGGGCAGCCCACTTGGGCATTTGAGGCCGGTACGGGGGTTCGGTTGGAGATGCTCTAAAAAATAAGAATTTTCTTCACGTCTCGCTTGTGTTTCATTGCATCATCATGTTATCCAGAAATAACACGTGCAACAATAATTTGTCTCGCTATCTACTGGTGTCACACATGCACTGCCACAATCTATGAGAATCAGGTTTCGGGATATAGGGGGGGGGGGGGGGTTGGGGGTGACAATGCCAACGAAAGTTGGGTCGCGAGGGTAGGAGGAGTAAGACGAAAGGAAGGAAGATCAAGATGGCATGCATACAGTATTTGATTGGTGCAAAAGTAAACGACTGTCATATGGCTGCTCACATAGAATTTATTTTACTAATAAATATACAGTGGATATGTACTTGAAGGACTCCAGCCATGTTGCTTAATCAACAATTTGATTATTCCCATATTGCCTTAGCAACACACGGCATTGTCTTAATATATCTCAAAAAGAAAAGGTTTGTCGATAATTCTGATTCTGCTTATCCATGGCACGGACTCCATGGCGTATACATCAGATCTGATACAAAGAAACAAGCGCCAAAAAATACACTCACACAAAGAAAGAAAATTGATCGGATCTGGACACGTACTACTGACAATGGAAAAAAGAAAAGAAAAACTACTCTTAGTCCTTGGCGAATCAATAAAAACAGAATTTGAACCCGTGGTCTACTTCTTGTTAGCAAGCTCGGTGCGGGCCTGTTTGGCGATATCTGGCCACGTCCTCCTGCAACAGTCGTCTTTTTCACATGTGCATCATGTGCGGTGCTCGTGCTTGGTCTCAACCTGCAGAAGGTGTGGAATTTTTTCCTCAACTGGTACCTTTTTTGCGTGACGAGTTTTGAGATGAGCTTGGGATGACGTATCAGCCGTCCATCCTCCTTGAACACCTTATAGAGAATTGACGATGGTACTCTCGCGCTTTCATAATTGGCACCATAACGACCTTTGCAGGCTCGTGAAAATCGGTGAGCGACTTTGCAAGCATAGTTGTATGTGATTGATTGCGACCCAATTGCAGCGGCCAAAGAAACATCATTGGTGTCGTTGTCGCCATATTCTGAGTTGGCGCCGTCTCCATTGGAGTAGCCTCAAGCGTCAGCGTCGCCATTAGAGTTGTTGCCGCCGTCAAAGTGTTGGTTTCTGCAGCATCGTTGGAGTTGCGGCCATCCTCATATGCCACATCTTTTGCCGCAACAAGTTTCGACGATGACGGCAACTCCAATGGTGCTGCAGACACGGTAGCGCCAACTATAATGGTGATGATGACGCTAGAGGCTAGTACAACAACGACGGCGACAACTCCAAAGATGGCGGTAACGACACCGGACATGTTTCTTGGGCCGCTGCAAACAGGTCACAACCGACCACATACAACTATTGGCACCACAACAACCTATGTAGGCTCGTGAAAATCGACGAGCGGATTCTCAAGCATTATGAGGTTGCGAAAGTACCAAAATGAAACTCTATAAGGTGTTTATGAAGGATGGACGGCTGATCTACGGCGGCAAGCTCATCTTGAAAATCGTCTCGTAAAAGAGGTACCACTTGAGGGAGAAGTTCCGCACCTTCCGCGGGTTGGGGCCCAGACGTGAGCAATGCACGCATGAAGATGAATTTTACGATTGTTGTAGGAGGACATGTCCAGATATCGTCAAATAGGCCCTCCCCGAGCTTGCTAATAAGACGCAGGCCACGGGTCCTATTCTTTTTTTTATTCACCAATGAATGAGAGTAGCTTTTTTCACCTTTCTTGCATCGTCGGTACTACGCCCGACCTGATCGCTTTTTTTTTCTTTCCTTGTGTGAGTGTTTTTCTTTTGTGGTGATTTCTCTGTATGAGATTGTTCCTGATGTATATGCCATGTAGTCTGTGCCATGGATATGCCAGAACAAGAATTATGCACGGTGTTTTTTATTTTATAGATACATTAGCAGTCCATGATTCCATTTTATTTTTAGGACGCGACTAGGGAGCACACGTGTGCTCCCTAGCGTTCTCGAGCACACACCTCAAAATAAGTAAATTTTGTTCTAACGCTATGATGTAAATCCACTCAAAAAAGAAAGATCTTGTTCCATGTGCAATTATTACGTCTGTTCAATTCTTTTAAAAATTCACAACTTTTGAACGGAACATCAAAATTAAGATCCGTTTTCACCGTTAGATTTTTGACGACGAGATCTTCAAAACTAGATCCCATATCGATATGTTTCGATGAACTTTTTTCCTCGGGCAACTATGGTGCCACGAAGAGGCAACTTTTGTACTACAGCAGGCAACTTTCCGTTAGGTTCTTTATCACACCTATTATTTTGATGTTCTTTTGAGATGGCTATGATGAGAGCCAAATTGCATATCATCATCTGTAACTTGCCTACCACGACTATCTATCAACTTTGATGCTATATGAAGCACCTTGTTGCTTGGTTGACTATCATGACTACCTATCGATTTAATGCTCTTATAAAGTTGGCTATCATGACTGTCAAGTTGCCTAGTGTCACCTATGAAGTTGCTTTTGACGTACTTTTTTTTTGCAAGCAACTTTGCTGCGACAGAGAGGCAACTTTTGAACTAGATTAGATCACTTTCGGTTAGGTTGTGTATCATGATCACGTATCATCCTGCTGTTTTTTAGTTGGCTACCATGACTATCAAATTACCTAACATCACCTACAAGTTGCCTAGCATCAACTATGCAGTAGCTTTCGATGAACTTTTTTCTCAAGCAACTTTGGTGCCATGGATAGGCAACTTTCGTACTACAGTAGGCAACTTTCTGTTAGGTTGTGTATTATGGTCATCTATCATCCCAATGTTCTTTTGGGTTGGCTATGATGACCACCAAATTGCCTAGCATCACCTATAAATTGCCTAGCTTAACTATGAAGTTGTTTTAGACGTAAGTTTTTCTCTCAAGCAACTTTGGTGCCACGAAGAGGCAACTTTTATATTGCAAAGAGGCAAATTTCGGTTAGGTTGTGTATCATGGTCATCTATCATCCTAATGTTTGTTTGAGTTGGCTAGAATGACTACTAAATTGCCTAGCATCACTTGTAAGTTGCCTACCTATCAATTTTGGTGCTATATGATGCACCTTGTTGCCATGTTACCTAGCATGATTACCTATCAACTCAATGCTTTTATAGAGTTGGCTATCATAACGTCAAGTTGCCTAGCGTCACCTATGAAATTGCTTTGGATGAAAAAAATCTCAAGCAACTTTCGTGCCATGGAGAGGCAACTTTGTATTACAATAAGCAACTTCCGCTTAGGTTGTATATCATGGTCACCTATCATCCCAATGTTCTTTTGAGTTTACTACGATGACTACCAAGTTACCTACCATCACATGTAAGTTGCCTACCAAGCTTCCTACCATCACTTTTGATGAATTAACTATTACACATTATACAATCAAGTTGCTTAAAAAGCGCCACTAAAATTATCTTAAAGTTATCTTCCATAAACGGAAAGTTGCTTTGAAAGTGGTGTAAAATTTACTACCCCACATAACTTGGCCTCTTTTTCCCCGGACAATAGAAGTGGTGTGAAGTTGTCAACCGCCCAAGCAACTTACCACTTGTTTATGTCTCCGGTAACTCGGCAAGTGGCCCTTGGCCATATTTTCGTGGTCTTTGTGCGGGGTGGTCGCCACACTCAACCTATCTCCCAAAATGTGCTTCTCTTGTGCGTGCCCTGCCTCGACGCTACCACCCACCACCCCAACCATGAAATCCCCCCGTCACCCAAATCATCGTTTCGCCTCCTCCAATCCATCGACGACTCGATCCAACCCCCCCCCCCCCCCTCTCTTGTCGGGTCTCGGGAGTGGATCTCTAGGCAACTCGTGCGAGCATCTCTAGCAACTACCTATCACATGTTGCGCTAGTTTTTGTGCGAAAAAACACAACGCTCTCAGGGATGAATCTCCGGGCAACTTGCCCCAGCACCGATCTCTACCAAATATTTATCACACGTTGGGCAAGTTTTTGGTGAAACCACATCACTCAGGGGAGTGGATCTCTAGGAACTCACGCCACTATCTCCCCCAACTAACTATCGCGTGTTGGGCATTGGGCGACGCGCTTCTGGCAACTATGGGATTTCTCGGCGGTGGGCACCTTAGTGGCCAGGTAGGAACAGACAACGAAGATAGTCCGGTGTCTCTTGTACGACACCGAACATGGAAGAGCGGCGTAAGATCGCACGACCACTTTGTCACCGGAGAAGACCCAGGCAAGGGTTGGCTCCTCTCCTCATCTGTGGTGGGTACCTTAGCGTTTCTTGTACGCACATTGAAGAGCGGCATCTAATGGCACGACTGTGTGGAGAAGAACCACGTGTGGCTGAAAAATAGGCAATTTGGCAGTATTGTATGCTACTTAGATACAATGATAGATCTCTAAGCATCAACTGGTAGACAACTTACATCGTGGCGGTAGGAAATACAATGCCATCACAGAAAAGTTGCTTTGGATTTTAATGCTGTGTTTCCTTGATTTTCCATGACCATTTAACACGCCTACAATTGTTAGTGAGCTTCGGCCGGTATCGTCTCGTCGTCAGTTCAGTGCTTAACTGCATCCAACCTATCTAGGTTCAGTTGGGTGCTTAACTGCATCCAACTCTATCTAGGATCAGACCAAGTCTTTGGAGAGATTGTGTAAACAGGGCCAACCAAGGGTTGCACCGTGGTGTTTCTAAGCCTTGTAACGATGTGCAAAGGATGTAAACTGAACATTGAAAAAGAACATGTAAAGTATGTAGAGGTTCATCAATCGCTTCATTGCTTTTGAAAAAGATGTCAAAGGAGTGCAAAGGATGCAAAGATTGTAGAATGTGGACGCATGTGCACCTGTTCTTAAAGTCTGTACTGTTGTTCTCGTGTACTTGCTTTGAAGTTTGGTGTGCACGAGTGATTCAGTTTCAATTTCATCAAAAAAACCAAAAGAACAGCAAAGCACACATCAACCCACGCACAGCTACAAATCAATTTGGTGCGAGCCGTCGAGCGAGATGCACAGGTGCGTGATGCAGCACTCGGGCAAGCCGTCGCAGGTGCAGCTGATGGGCTTCCCGCACGAGTCCTTCGAGGTTGCCGTCGCGCTATATCCGAGACCACACTGTTGGAACACCGCGCGCATACCACGGCACACGATTCGCTCCAAAAGTGGTGGTTTAATTCTTTTTGCGGTGTGAGCGGACGATTCGCTCCGACCGTGGCACACCTGGCGATCGCGATTGCGGATCGACGATGCGCAGGCGTGCGCGCTCGGGAGAGCTAATTAGCACAGCTGCACCTTTTAGAATGAAGGATATTTGTAGCATCTGGTCTGCCTTTATCCCTGCTCGCCCACGCGTCCTGTCCTATGGAGAGATAGCCCAGCAGCAACCAAACACATTTGTAAACCGAGATTCTATCTTGACCTTTATTCAACAAAGGCTCTTGAGTTAAACTGTAGATATTCTGAGCCCTTCATAAATTCAGGTTTTCTGTGTCTAGCGTATACTAATTTGTACTCCCCCGTTCATAAATATATGTTTTTTTAGACATTTCAAACAGACAACAACATACGGATGTATGTAGATACATTTTATAGTATAGATTCACTCATTTTATTTCGTATGTAGTCACTTGTTTGAATCTCTAAAAAAACTTATATTTGGGAACAGAGGGAGTAAAAGATAAGGCCCTTTTACAGCAACTATTATCACAGCTAGGATTGGTCATCCCAACCCCCTCACCCAATCCGCTACAGCCAGTTCTTTTAGGGCTTATTATGGCCGGCTGTGAAAATAAGCTGCTCCCTCCCTAGCTTGTTCTAAAAGCTCAGCCTACATTTTTATTTTTGAAGCCTGCTAATTAAGTGTTAACTAGTAGACTTCTAAAATGAAATTTTAAATTAGGCTTTTCGAATAAGCTGGGAGGAGGCGGCTTATTTCCACAACGCCATAAGCCCCAAAAAAATTGGCCCTAAATCCGTTACAACCGAGCAAGGCCTTGGGAGGAAGAATGCACTTTAAACAATCTGAGCTGATATATTCGAAATTAGTAGAACAGAGATGATCAGTCCATCCTACATATCTAGGCAATACATTCAAAATAGTCAAACTGAACCGTAGCCAAAACACATTAAATTATAACTGTACTATGTAATACCTGGTGATAATCATATAATCTTTACTGGTGAACAACACACATTATCTGTCTATCCGTGTATACAAAATGAACAATCGTAGATGCGTGCATACAAATTTTGGCAGATATTGTCCCGCTTGCACTTCACACTCAGAGAGAGCAAAACACCACAAACCAGGACTTTAGTGTTCATAATGCGTACTGGACTGTGTTGAGACAATATCACCAAAGCAGCTGGATTTGGGCGTCTTACAGCAGCAAAAGTGTCGGTGAGAAGTGGTACTGAGCCAACATCTGCCCGCGCGCGAGTCAGAAGGAATCTTCCAGAAGCCTCCATCAGATTAATACACCCAACAACAGCTCGCAGCAACGTCTTGATTCCGGGAGGAATACTTCATTTTAGAGATGAACTCCATTTTCATTTGCAGCTGGATTTTGGTGGCCTCGATCTCTGTCCTCCCCTCCCTTCCAAAGGCGTGCATCCTGCAAGCACATGATTTAACACCTCCAGCAGCATCAAATTCCAAGCACCGTTTGGGAGAAAATGTCTGACATGTGCGCAGCTGCCAGCAATTTCCCCATGTGCGTCGGCCAGCTGAAACAGGCGATTGTTCTGTCTTTGACCAGAAGGCTCCAACATGTCAACAGACATTAGTTGATTTCTCCTTCACCCGCGTCTTTGCTGCATGGCTCTTCTTCCTCTTCTTCCTCGTCTACTTTCATAAATAGTCCAAGTTTTTCCAACATGCTGCCAGAACCAGGAAGAAAACTGGGCATGCCATCCTGGGAATGCTCTGGGCTTGTTTCATCGACAGAACTCACAATATGTTCTGTGGGGACTGTACCAAGCATTTCTAGGTCCTTGGGATCGACGCTGTCATTAATTTCTACAGTTCTCTCCATCTGCATCAGGTTTAAACGAACTCTTAGCTATAAGACAAAAGATGAGTTTCATAGCACCAGCAAATGTACTTCATTCACTTACCTCCTGCAAGGCCTGACGAGCCTTTTCCCTCTCAAGGTCCCGCTTACGCTTAGATTCAGCCTCTGCTTCAGCTCTGCGAGCTTCCATGGCTGCATTACCTTCAGCCAAAAGCCTTTCTTTCTCTGTGTCCATAGGCAAGACAATTTTCAGAAAAGCAGGAGCTTACTACTGGGCAGCAAACAAACAGGTGTGTATGCATTTTACCTTGCTTCTGCAGTTTCTCCAGCTCCTCCTGTTTATCTCCACCCTGAGCTCATTAGGTAATTACATGTCAGAAAGAGGTGCGGCCAATGATTAAGGAAAGAAAGCTAGATGTAAAAGCTCCTAAACCTGGCAGAGAATCCCATGAGCTTTCACAATTACATCAGCATAACGGCCCCTCAAAAGAGCTGCTCGTAAGAGCTTGTCTGGGGAGACTTGCCTGTCGGGTTTTGCATTCTCCCCTATATTTTTCATTGGGAAAGGATCAGATGCAGATTAATGCACCAAGGCCCCTTGGTGGTCTCATATGAACCTGCTTACAAAATCATGCTTACCCTCAGGTGCAGCCTTCGACTCATTGTCATGCTCACGGAGTTCCACAGCAGCAGCAGTGTCTGTGATTTAACCATTGGTAAGTATGACAAGTGTTCTTTACTAAAGGGGAGTTTGACCTCCCACGTCCTCACCTCCACCAATTTTTACCATAAAAGAAAACCAAAAAATAAACATCTGGTGCCCACATACAAGGTCTCCTCACATAAAAAAGGCCATAAAAAGGACCCGCCTTACAAAAACAACCACATGTCAGTACATCCTCCAACTTCTCCCCTGACCTGGGAGTACTCGTCTTCCAACCTCTCCCGCTCACGAATCAGAACCACCCAGCCAGCACAGTGGCACACGCTCTCCCGTGACCACCCCCGATCCAGGTGGTGTACAGCACTACGCAACTGCGTCTCCGTACGCCATGTCCTCGCTCCACCGTGCCTTCATCTTCGCCGGGAAACAGGAAGCGGGCTCCTCCTCTGTTGAGGAGGTTGGCCCATAGCCCAAGATCGCAGGCGACGACCGGCTGAGCATCAACGGACATCACGGATGAGAGGCGGCGATGCGAGGTCCATCTTCCTGTCGATGAAGCCCATCCTCCGTGTGATTTTCTGTGACACACTCCGTGAGGCCACCTCCACACCGGTACGCTCTCCTGTCTGCCTCTTATTCCCTTTGCCGAGGCACGCGCCAACCCGGCTGACCCTTTGTTGACCAGCGGCAAAGGTGATAGAGTTCGTCCCGAGGCTGCATATGGAGCATGGCAATGTCTCCACCCTGGCATTACTCAACACCGACCTCGAGACGGCCGGCTGAAAGTTCCTGCTTGCCGTCGAGGCCTTCCATGAGTGAGTCCACAGAGTCGAATGCTTCCTCTTCGGCTGGATCAAGGGTGCAACTACCCCAGCTCTTCATCTTCCCTCGCCTCTCTTAAAAAAAATTAAGGTACTCTTCTTGGTCTGATTCCTAATAGGGCTCGAGCTCAATCTTGATTAATTGGTTATTACCTGCACTATTGTTGTTGATACAGATTACTGCAGTAACTTCTAGGTGGTGTTTGGTTCGATGGCAAGGCTGGGTTGCCAACCAGGTTTTTGAGGAATATTCTCAGCAGTTTGGCTATCCCTATCCTTTTAGGCCTTGTACAATGCTAGATGCTTAGGGAGGTGCTCAAAAATAAACCAGATGTTTCTGAAGCACAAGTGCCTAATTAAGCGTCTATCCTCTGCAAATAAGCACCAGTGCTTAAAAAAACAATGGTATCCATCTAGCTATGTTGGTGGAGTTGATTTTGTGAGTTCATGGATGAGAATCAACAAAATAGTTGTTTCCTATTTTATATGTCTACTCACTTTAGCATATCTTTCACATAATGCATGTGTATATGGAATATGGTATCATCCTTTCTTGGAAACCACTGCCATAAGGAGATGAAAAGAAGTGGGAGAATGTGACTTGATCCAGGGCGGAGCAAAACCGACAAGAGGAGGGCATGGACAACTACCGCATGGAGTAGAAAAAAGAAGTACAAGAACATGACTTCATCCTAGGTGGAGGCAAAATCGACAAGAGGAGCACAAACAATGCTAATTGTCACCGTGAGGTTGAATATGCAGCATAAATCCCATTGTAGCTGTATGTCGCATATTCACTACTCTTGTATATTAACATGTCAAATGTGTGACAAATTGTTTTCACAATGATACGAGTGCGCGGTAGTTGCCGAAGTTGTAAAAGACATAATGCAAGTGATGGCTGGTGAGGAGAAAAAAGCCACAGGCACACGGAGGTGCTTACCCTCAGGTGCAGCCTTGGACTCATTGTCCTGTTCATGGAGTTCCACATCAGCAGTAGTGTCTGTGATTTAACCAATGGTAAATGGTAAGTATGACAAACAGAAGTAGATTAAGAACAGCTTGCAACAACAAGCAGCTAAAGGGAGCATGGAGATAAAACTTACGGTTAGCATCAACGGGGCTAATAACATCATCACTCTTTTCTTGCTCTGCAGGTTGTTCTGGTATTTTAATACCCTACAAATTAGGAGAAACCAATTATTGCAGTGCAACAAGGTTGGCCAGTCATTGGAAATGAAATGACAAACTCTTGCCACAGCATTAGTAGAACAGAATATCGTGATTACTGATCACAGTTGACTCAGACTAGTGTAAAGGTACAGCAACCAGATCAGCATTCTGTTATCTGGTTTGGTCTGACCATGGCGAGTCAACCAATGAAGTACAAGCTACAAACTAACTGCAAATACTGATACGGCGTGTACTATCAGATAATTGGACAAGGAGGGTCAAGTTGCGAACAGAAGTGCTAGTGACTGACTACATATGCGGTAAAAATAATGACAAGGGAATAATGGATGAATGTAGAGAGCTGAGGAGAGAGAATTAGTGGGGTTTAATCCTTCTAACACACTCCATTGGTCCATATGTTCACTAACTAAGATAGTCTTTACTACATTAACTGGCTTAATTGAAGGATCACCCGGTAAGAAATTCCAAAGTACCTTCACAAGCTTTGCTGGGCTACCAGCTTTTTCTGGTTCACTTTCAGCGTCACTGCCTGAGTCAGAATCTGCATTACCGGCATAGCAAATACGATCTGAGGACACGCTTTACAAGGCAAATATATCAAATACAGTAGGGTCTTGTAGACAACTGGGACGGGCTGTTTTAGAAAATTAACTGGTACAAAGTATCTGTAGTTCCCAATAATAATTTCTAGAAAGCATCTATGGTGCCCTTGCAGCTATGTATGACCCCTTGGCACCACATATTAGTTCACTATAAGAATCAGTGCAAGGTAATTGCAGGATGGCATTCTTGAATTCCTAACTACTCCCTCCGTCCCATAATATAAGAGTGTTTTTGACAGTAGTGTCAAAAACGCTCTTATATTATGGGACTGAGGGAGTATATAATTAAGTTTCTATGGATACCTCCAAGTCTACAGAAAGATAATAATAGTTTAAAAAGGTACTCCTAAATGACAAGCACAAATTTGCAGCATGTGTCAATCTCATATAATATTCTGAATTTCAGATGGTACCACCTATAGTGAAAAATGTTTGCTTCTCAACTTTTGCTTCACAACCTAACGTAAACTCATAAACTCAAAGTTCACTAAAGTTTAGCCAAAGAAATATGAACTAGGCAAAAGCACAAACCTCTATGAAAATATCATGAGAACGGAAATATAAAGATGGTCAAAGTAATCAGAGCAGTGTCACGGAGAAACATGTTTTACAACGATGTAACCAATGGTAAACACAATGTAGATAACTAAATAACTCATATGTACACACCACTGGATGAAGATCCCGAGCCACTGCTGGAACTACTTGGACTACCACATTTGCTTGTTCTGATCTGTGGATCCTTCTCTATCAATATAGGGGATGCATTGCCGCAAATGTCCACATCCTCCTCAACAGGCTCACCACCTGAGTGCACAAAAAGGTCGATCTCTAACAACTGCATTGATGACATTAAAGTTAAATCTATTGAGAAAATCAAAGGGTACATGACAAAATACCTTTGCAGGGATTTGTGGACGAATGACTGAGGCCAGAAACATTGACAGCCTCATTCTCGGAAGGCTCAGATTTTGTCTGCTGGTGATCTCTCTCTTGCAAGTACTTGTCCACATTCTTCTTCAATTCTAATAGTATGTCATCACTGAGTGCATGGATATCAATCTCTATCTCTTCATCCCCAAGCTGATCTGTATTGTTGTCAATACACTGCTGTAACATATCAATGATGTGACCAGGTAATTCTGGATCCTCGGACAAAGAAGCTAAGCAGTTTCCGAAGGATTCTTTTTCCTCAAATGTCATCTTCGGCTTCACAATCTCAGTTGGCCTGACACAATCTACTGACAGGTCACTGCGGTCCACAGGAGGGGTCTTTTTCCTCTTTGAGTCAGCCCTATCAACCTCAACATGTGGCTTAGTGGCGGCAGAAACTAACTTCTTCTCAACTGTTTTCCATCTGGACTCAAACATTTTATTCAGTTGAATGGCCATATCATGCACTGCATGCCCTCGGGGATTATATGTTATCGCATTGTTAAAGGTCAGCCTGACATCAGCTGCAAAATCAAAAGGACTTGTGTAGGAACCAGAATCTAGCTTCTTCTTGATGGTCCCAAGGTCCATCGGGTGCTTGATAATTTCATTATAATCTGGAATATTAAGCTTTTCCACATCTACTGGAACATTAAAAATATGACTAAATTTCTGAGTCATCAGCTTCTTCAGAATAGCGTCGCACTGCTTCTGAATTGTAGCTTCAGGCAAGACTGTAGACGTTTCCGGCCGGGGTTTTGTCGGCAAGAAGCGTCCCTTGGCACCACGGAGAACATGGCTCCCCCGTTGCACTTTTTTAGCTCGAGGGGCAGCCGAGGATGAGAAACCGGGTGCTCGGCTGACAGGCATGATAGCCAAAAACTCTGGCCTCTTGAGGAGATATCGGACAGAATCAAGCTCTGCCCGGAATCTCTTCCGAAGGTAGCGCCGCTCAGACGACGACAACTTCGACGGGACAAAGATCTCTCGCTTCACATCAAAGCCATCGCTATTAAGGCTGATGCACTTGCGTTTTGGCGCAGACGAATCTTCGGAGTCAACACGAACAGGGCTGCCCGACTCACCTACAGTCTCTGCATACCCCGCGCCCCGGTAAGCTATTTCGTCGTAGCCCCGTTTAATCTGCATCTGCGGCCTGTACTCCATGAGGACCGTTGGTGTCATGTTACCAGGCGCCAGCTAGGCACAGATCTGCTGAATAATGACAAACAGCTTCAGCCACACACACAAACACACAGACAACAAACTGAAACCTATCGCGGATTGAAATGGAAGCACACAAACCTAAATTTACAGGTACTCAAATGTTGTGCAGCAAAACCCTAGCATTGCATTTGGCCCTAGGACCAATCCGTACCAAGCGGCCAGCCGTACGCTAATGAAATGAATCAGAGCAGGACGGTGACATGTACAATGAATCTTATCTCTCTAAATCCAAGCAGAAGCTACAAATGTGCAGGTCAACGATTGGATTTCAGATTGGGAGACTGGAAGGGGATTCACCTTAGGGTTGGAGATTGAGGCTGTCGGGGCGGGAACAAGGCCGCGACGTGCCCCGTAATACCCTGCCCGGCGCAAACGACCGCGGCGGCCGCGGCTGCGGCTTGAGGACAGATCCGCCGCTGTGGCTTGCCGGTGAGCCGGTGAGCGCCTCCGCTCTCCCCCTGCTGCCTCCTGCACGGCGGTGAGCAGGGCTGCCGCCGGAGCGCCGGGCGTGCGGGTGGGCCACGGGAGCCTCCTGGGAGCGGGACGGCGAGCGGCCGTGGATTCTCCGGGCTCCGGCCGTGGCGCTCGGGTCGGGGGGACGGGAGGTGCAGGGTGCGACGCGGTGGGCGTCCGTGGCCGCTTATCCTTTTCCTCCTCGGCGAAGCGACCGAGCCCGAGCCCGAACCTGAAGTGGAGTCAGGTCAGGACCTGCGAATGGGTCTAGTCGGGACCCGAAGTGGAGCGGAGCCGGAGCGGAGAGAAACAATTTGGTTCGGTGCGACTGGCGCGCCGGGGGTGGGTGCACTCGGCGGGCATTTATAGGTGAGGGGTGGGGGTGGTCTAGGTCCGGTACTGTTTTGGGGAGCGGCCGTCTTTTGCCGAGCACGCGGATAGGGGGCGGGGTGGCTTGGAGGTGAAGGATGGTGACACGTGGAAGCAGCTGCGTGCCTGGGTCCTGGGACTACTCCTCCTGGCCTGCCTGTTTTTGGGGCGTGAAATGGAGCAAGAGAAGCACCGTAATGGGTACGGGAAATCCTATCTCCTGAGCACAGATGCCGTAGATCGTGGTACTGTAAAATTAAACTGTTTTGCGGTATTAAATTGGCTTTGCCAGACGAGAAAACTGTGATGCAAAAAAGAAATCTGGCAGCCAATGCCGAGCTCCTCCGCCTACTCCGGCGGCCGTTGTCAGGCACCCTTGGCGACGCTCCGGCGGCCACTGCCGAGCTCTAGGCTGCCTACTCCGGCGTTGACTTATTTACGGTTCATCTTAAAAATCGGCCTAAAAATTGCGGATATACTAAAAAGACTAGGCTTGTAAGGGTTTCTTTTTTCTGGTTTTTTACGAAAAAATTTTACCCTTGCTCACTGAGCGACGCGTGTACACAGTGGTTTCCTAGAGGTTGATCGATTTCATTTTTTCTTTGTCTTGTTGTGTGGCACGTTTCCTTTAGCGTCGCCGTCGCCACGTTATGTGCCCTTGTTTATTGACGTGGCCTACGGGAGGGTTCTTTCGTTCAATGTGCTGGCACGTGTGATCTCAGGATTATGAAGGGAGACACAAATCACGTGATGTGCTGAAGATATTTTGGTCTCCTCTTCTAGATTTGTCTCTCTACCTCCGGAAGCGACGCGTCAATTGTGCCACCGCTTCGCCGCCGTATTCTCCTATAAAAGCCCCTTCCTCTGTGTGCATCTTTCAGTCACCGCGGCGTCCGCACCTGCCTCTCCGCCTCATGCTCCCATCTGCCCTGCCGACGCCGCTTGCCATGAGAGACCCAGAGGAAGCAATGGCGGAGAAGACGGAATTCAGGGCGCTGCAGCCTTCCCTGTGTTCTTGATCTGGAGCCTGTCCAACCCGTCGGGCCCCGCCGTCGTACCTCCGGTCAGCGCCTCGATTTGTCCCATGCCTCTCGCTCATCCACCTCGCGCCCGGGATCGGCCGCCGTGGGTTCGTTCTTCCGGGGGGATGTGGCGTTCCGCCTGCGTTGGTTCTTCGTGGTTCTTTCGGTGGTGCGTCTCACCGGCCGCCGGTTGGTCGGCAACTCGGCATCCGTTGTTTGTGTCACTGTCCGTTGGTTCAGTCGCTTCAGGTACATACGTTCTTGTTCCTTTTCCTCTCTAAATCTGATTTCTGTGTTTTTTTATTTCGTGATTCTTTGTTTTATTTGTGAAATTTGCAGGTACTATGATTCCATCATGTAATTTGGACCTTGAGGAATCTCGCCGATGGCGAGTAGGAATTTCGCTGTGTCGAATAGTGCCCTGTTGTCTCCTGTGGTGGTGAGCGTGCCTCATATTTGTGATTTCACTCAGTGTTTGGTTTGTAATCAGCATTTTTTTGGTTCTTCTACACTTCTGTAGATGGCATGCATGTCTCACTGGCCTCTAGATGGCGGTCTGGTATACTTCGTTGGGGTAGAGTGGTCGATTCTGTCTGGTATATCTCCTTTCCTTCGTAGTTATGTTTCTCTTTTCATCCTTTGATTATTGTGTGATCCTTAATGTTGATCGGTTTTGTTGGTTCTCTCGTGCTGATCAGTTCTTCCCACGCCGGATGTTCAGTGCTTTGATGATGCATGGAATCATTAAAGGGATAGCACTACTGCTTAGAGATAATGATGATGATGCTACAAAGAGTTTGTTGTTCCTACATAGTACAAAGTAATAGAGATAATGCTGCTGCTAATTAAAGATCGTCTTTTTTTTACCTTCTGCAGTTGCTAATGCAATGTTTTTGCTGTTGTTGTTTATGTATAGTTGTTGGCCGTTGGGAGTAGTTTCTGTTTGTTACTGACAGTTCAAATTGTTGTATTCGGTACATTACCAGTCAAGTGCTGCTCACCTGCCGTTCATTGACTATCAACCAACTAAGGTGTTAACAAGATCTGGCAATGTTTAATCAAGGCTTTTTAAAGCTTTTCAGTACCACTAGCATATAGTGAATGGTATAGGGTACACTGTTAGTAGATGTGGTAGTTGTTGTTCTACTTATTCTGTCACCTGCCAATGATAGTGGGCCATGAGGGAAAAAAAGGGATTGATTTTTAGAAGCAAACAAACACTTTGACAGGAAATGGAGATGATGTTAAATTGGTTTGAACAACAGACTGATATTAGTTCTGCCAAGTAAGGTGATAAGAGCATGAGCTTTCCGTCTGCTTGATCTATTTCATGCTAATACTGATATGCATGTGTTGCCCTTTTCCCCTGTACATGTACTTAATGGGTGATTCACATTTCTTTGCTGTTGAGTTGCATTGTACTAACCGAGAACCCATATTTGTTTGCTAAATAATTTCTGAGACCGAGGTATGGTAATTTGAGACCAACCAATAGCAAATCTTATATTTTTTTTCCATTCCAGGAATTAATTGACTATGAAGCAAAGAAGGTGATGTTGGTCCTTCGTCCTAATTTGTGCTTTTTCTCCTCATCCATGGGTTTTTACTTCTGATAGCTGCATGTAACGGTGATAGAGCTATTACCCCTTATTGCTTCATCAAGCGATTAATTGTTACTCTGCTATGCTAAACTCAGTTGAAAGAAAAACGCCTGGATCATGAGGCAATTCCTTTGCATTTGGCCCGCTATGGTTTCATATTTCTTGTGCTAGCAGTGAATTAATTGTGATGTTACATACATTTGGAGACGAGTTAATTATATGCTTCATTGTTAGTCGTACTTTTTGAAAATATAGTACACTCCAGGCCTTACTTCGTATTATGAATTTTTCCTTCCAAGTTAGTCAGCCATTGGCACGCTTCTAATAACAGCCCCCCAAGGACATTTGTCTATATATGCACCCAAGGTTTTCATATGGTGTGATTTATCTACTGTGCCCTTTTTATACATTGCTGGACTCTACATGATGAATTTCTTTAAGAAAGAGAACAGTGTTCAAATATTCCTATGAATTCTATCTAAAGATTATTCTCTACTCGAATTGAATCCAAGGAGCCATTCACAGAGCAATATCCTCTGCTTCTTGCTTCAAATATAAAGCTCTGTCCAGATCAGAACAATATATTGAGTTGTCAATTTTACATATATATTACCTTTGTTGTCTACAATCCTATATAGCTTAAATTTTTGCTAAATGTATGTGTGGGGTGATTGCGGTTAGGCCTGTATATGGACATGTGTGTTGTAGATCTGTTTATAATAATTTTATACTCGGATTTGTCCATGTGGGCTCATTTCTTGTGTAAAAAACTGCTTCCCCTGTTCCATGGCAGAAATGTTGGAATACAAATTATCCACCTATAGCAATACTATCAGGCTTTCTATGGAATTAATTGTTAGTTACGTTGTTGTTTTATTCAAGCATTTTTATGTGTTTCAACAAAATTCTTTGGTACAGCTAGTAGCACTGCTCAAACTGAGATTTAGTTGGTTTGACTGGTTTCTGAGGATTGATTTTAATGATATGTAAGCTTGAGGCTTGAACCCTTAAAGTACGATATGATTCTGTTTGCTGTGATACGACTTGAGTTGTATACTGAGTAAAATAACCTGAGTGATAGAAATTGGTTGTTGGGACAACCATATTACTGAATGCATTCGACTGCATATGTCCCTGTGTAAAGTTGTTCAGTTCTCGCGGTATATCGCTTCTGTATATTTTAAGTTTGCCTATTAGTAGTCAATTTTCAGCTGGAGTAGCAGCCATATGTATCTGTTCCAACACAAAATGATAGGATCAGTTCATAATTTATTTCTTTTCAGTTTTTTACCTTATTCAGTTTACCTTCCTTTTTCTTTTTGAGATGTTACTATTTTCTTGTGACCTGTATTAGAAACTACAGTACCATTGAAAATATTTGTGGTTGCTTTCAAGCTGCTTCAATTCCTTTATGGAATCATGATATTACTATACATTGGCTATCTTGGTTTTACAGTGACTTGCAAAGTACTCCCGTAACTCTTTATTCCATCTTTATTAATCACTACCTCCGTTCGTCGGTAACATTTTTAGTATGTATGCACAAGCCTAACCTTAATTGAAAAGAGTTCTGTACCATATTGTTCATGTGGATCCGCTCTTGGTGTCTTACTCGGCCTCTCTTAGTTTAAGAGAGTACAACTATCACGTATATGCTTATGTTTTAAGTCTCATTTCTCTACCACTGCATGACAGACAAATCCAGCTGGAGGATCAACATCTCAGCTCTTAAGAAGAGAACAAGAGCTAGCATTTCCTTGTATGACCTACTTTGCAACGAATCAAATCTTGGTACAACTTACCAAAAATTACAAAGAAGATAAGTAGCTTATAAATCCATGTGGCGCGGCGTGCCGCCGCGCACTACACGCTAGTAGGGTATATGGGTGATAATATGTAGTGACCTGCAAGAAAAATCCAGGATAGCCTATATGAAGGGATCTATTGGGTGCGTTTTACGGCATCGGTACTGCAAATACAAAGGTTTGGATCACTTTTAGGGTATCTGCTAGAGTTGCTCTATGGGCATCTCCAATGGAAGACGCTTGATTAGGCGCTTGAGAAAAAGAAAAAAAATCAATTTTATGCGTACTGTTTGGTTAAGAGTCTTGATGTATCCAACGCTAGTAGGAGTCCGTGGATGCCTATATTTATATCTATATTTATACGCGTACTAATAAAACAAGGTGTGTTTCATCAATTTTTCATCCGTTCATCGTCGAATTTTTTTCTATCCAAGGTGGTACTAAATTCTTATGCGTTTGTTTGCTACAATTTTTTTTTTCGTATGTGGGCCGCGTGCTGTGGCACAGTTAAGGCAGCTCACTTATTTTCCTGCCCATGTGGCTGGGAAAATACTATTTTCCCCCACCGGATCAAAAATAGTAAGAGTTTCGCACAGGACAACAAATAATGGGCTGGCCAATTTCTCTTTGTTTCCGTGTTCTACTTCTATTTTTATTCTCCTTTCCCTATCATCTATATCTATATTTATACTTATATATTTATATATTATATTATATTATATACCTACTAATAGAGGAAGGCGAGTTTCGCCAATTTTTTCATCCATTCACCGTCGAATTTTTTTTCTATCCAAGGTGGTACTAAATTCTTATGCACTTGTCTGTTAGAAAAAAAATCGTATGTGGGCCGCGCGCTGTGGCACAGCGAAGGAAGCCCACTTATTTTTCCGCCCACGCAGCTGGAAAAATACTATTTTCCGCATCGGGCCACAAATAGTCAGAGTTTCGCCCAGGACAACCAATAATGGGCTGGCCTATTTCTCTTTGTTTCCATGTTTTACTTCTATTTTTATTCTTCTTTCCCTATCTCATTTTTCTCTTCCAAGTTTTTTTAGAATTTATTTCATAAATTAAAATTTCTCAAAAAAGTTCAGATTAAAAAACCAAATTTTGGAAAATGTTCAGAATTCCAAAAATTTGTTGCTATTTCAAAAATATTCAGAACTTGCAAAATGTTTTCCATTTTTTCAATTTTTTTATTGTTTTTCAGAATAGTTCAAGATTTCTAAAAAGAAAGTGGCATTTCAAAAAAGGCTCCAAATTCGAAAAGTATTCTTGTTTTATTGAAATTTTCACAATTAAAAATAATATTTGTGTATAAAAGATACATATTTTCTAAAAATCTTATGAATTTTGAATGCATGTTTCTGTTTTTAAAAATATGTTAAAAATTGAAATAATGTTCATATTTTATATAGAAACTGATGTTTTCAGAAAATGTTTGTAAATTTTAAAAGACGTTCCCTTTCATATTTTGTTCGTGTTTTTCTTGAAGTGTATATAATTTTCAAAAAACTATTCAGGATTTGAAAAATTGTTCATGTTTCCTAAAATATTATGAAACTTCATACTTAAAATCCTCTCAATTGAAAGGATTTAAAGGAAAATTATATTGAATAACTCATGGGCCTTCTACACCTAAATGTCCAGGATCAATGAATTGAAAAATAGCAGATTGATTCCTTCACATATGGCGAAACCGAGAAACTAAATGTTCTTTTTTGTGTGCACACGGGGTTTTGCTTGCATATAGAATCCTCATTAACTTTAAATGCATACTATTTTATCTCCCGTTGCAACATATGCGCTAGTAAAAGTTAAAACAAACTCACAAAGAGATCTGATAACAGAATTAGCATCGACGCAAAAAGAAAACCATGCTTGGACAGGAATACTCCAGAACGGCCAGGAATTAGACCTTGGCGCGGGTTGATAGCGCCCCTCTCGTGTGTGCCCTAATAGCATCTTCAATCTTGTGAACCAACCTGTGGTTTGTCCGTTATTTGGATTTATTTCAGGCCTTTCCAAATGGCGTGACAGTTGGAGGTGACGCTCCTGGCCGACTACAAAAAAGTTGCCTCGTATGATTTCAGAACTCAAGATGATGTGCCGGCTCAGTCTCCCGAAGGTGCTCATGGGGTGAGTGTGTGTATGAACGTTTGCGTCTGTATTGTGTTCCATAAAAAGTATCATCTCCCACCCTGGCCATATACGTCTGCGAACAACGCAACTCTCGTTTCTAGCACTCAATTCGAACATATCATAGCATAGGTGAGTCAATGCATACCATGAGACTACCAAAATGATGACATGTTATACGTAACTGTATTAGGACCATGTAGATAGGGGCAGTCCGTCTCTAACGGATGTCTTGCCCTTGCTTATGTCTCTGTTATTGCAGAAGTAGTTGTCGAAGACGTAATAGGGGTCAAGGCGGATTTGCTTAGAGACGCGGCACCGGACATGTTAAGATCCTCCTCTCTGGCGGAAGGACGATGAGGGCACATGCGGCTCGGGCTTGTCGCTTTGTCAGGATCCGGGAACGGGCATCCTCGTCATCGGTCGCTGCTACGCGACACACCTTCTCTCTTTCATGAAGGGCACGTCATCCGTCGACCTACCGAGGGAAGGGCGAGCGAGTGGACTGGATGTGGGGTGGACTAATAAGAATGGCTAAGGTTTGGTCCGAGGTGAGGATAGGAAGGAGATTTTGTGGAGTCAGGTGGGACGGTCCGACATCCGGGCGCCCAAAATCCAAACCACATATGACTTGGGTTGAGGAGTGCCGGACAAGTAAGGTGTATAGCTAGATTTGGGGAGTCCGGTTCAAGATGCTCTAAGTTATTAAGCTCTCAGGTGCATCGGGGCTTTGGTGGGCATCTGGACCTCCATGTCAGTGTAGGGTGTGTGCTAGCCGGGTTGCCCACTTACCGGTAACGCCACAGTCAACAACATCATTGTTTGCCTCGCATATGAAGTGGTGTGATGAAACGATCAAGAGGTCGACCGGAAGGGGTTGAATAGGATAATACAGTTTTTTAGCTTAACTTCCAATTTTAGGGTGAAGTGTGAATAAAGTAAGTTCTTCAGATATACAATCTATGATGAGAACAACCATATGCAAGCAAGCTAACACACTAGGAAAGCAATAGCCGAGATAAGTAGCAAGCCACAGGCATGCAAAGCAAGTAAAAGGCACGGTAAAAGTATAAACAACACGTAAGTGGGGTGTATCGCGAAGTTCACACTCTTTGTTTTTGACAATATATATAATTGTTCCATTCGAAAAAAGATTATTGAAAATATACTTTCATAAATCATGTACCACTCACTAGATTGAATATAAATTATTGAAAATATTTCTCCGGTAGAAAAGTTATCTGCATAACTTTCTCAATCATCTGCGAGGCCACTTCACACACCATGGTGATTCAATTGTGTTTTTTCTTGGTTTTGGGAACCTTTTGGAAGATTTTGCATGGCTTTGCTATTCTTTCTTTCCTATGGTTTTATTGCCCTTTTCTAATTCTCTTATTTTTTCGTGTTCATTGTTTTAATTCATGATCATTTTAAAATTAGTGAACACTTATTTTAATTTATGAAATTTTAAAATTTGGAAAGTTTTCTTCAATCCCGCAAACATTTTTTAAAGTTTATCAATTTATTGAAGTTTTTTAAATG
The DNA here is from genome assembly GCA_021605145.1 of Aegilops bicornis. Lineage (NCBI taxonomy): Eukaryota > Viridiplantae > Streptophyta > Magnoliopsida > Poales > Poaceae > Aegilops > Aegilops bicornis. The sequence continues at coordinate 1,647,309 of JAHIAL010000034.1, read as the reverse complement.
CGATTTTTTTCAAACTTTTGAACAATAAATTCGCTAATATATTGTAAATTTTGTTAATCTTTTAAAGGCTGTTAACATTTTATAAATTCATTAACATTCTTAATACTTCTGAAAATTTTAAATTCGTAAACATTTTTAAAATGCACGGATATGTTTGAACTCACACGATTGTTCAAATCTATAAGAAATTCGTAGCTGTTTTTTTTCCTGTACCACACGTGGAGGTTTTTCTTCAAACAAGAGTCCCCCCCTCGCTCGCTCATTCGAAGAAAAACCTGAGTGAGCAGCGAGGCAAGACGCTGCTTTTGAGTTGGGCCGTTAACTTCGAGGGTTGCGTGCTTCCAACTAATTGCGAAGTATTCTACCTTAAGCTAATAGGAGCTTTTAATCATACTACTTATTTTCATTTATTTTTCTCAAAACAAAACTTATTTTCATTTATGAATATTATAAAACTAGAAAAGTTTTTTTAAACCTGCGAATATTTTTGAACTTTATGAACATTGTATTAATTCAAGAAGGTTTAAAAAATTGACAACCACTTTTAAGAATTTATGAATATTTTTTAAATCCAAAAAGATAAAAATTTGTGAAAACTAAATTCGTGAATATATTTTAAAATGTGTGAATCTTAAAAATTTCTAAACATTTTAAAATTAATTAACATTCAAATTTGTGAACTTTTTAAACTTAAACATTTTTAAAATGCGTCGTATGTTTGAACTCACGTATATTTTCAAATCTAAAGGAAATTTGTACTCCCTCCGTAAACTAATATAAGAGCGTTTAGATCACTAAAGTAGTAATCTAAACACTCTTATATTAGTTTACAGAGGGAGTAGCTGTTTTCCCCCTGTATCGGCAATTGGAGCATTTTTCTTCAAATGAGCGAGCGAGGTGGAAAAAGGACAAGTGAGGCGTGCTAGCATAGCGAACGAGCCAAGAGGGTAGTAACGGTTTGGGCAGCTGCAATTTAGCTCCAAGCACGGGAAAATAATAATTATTCTGTCGAATAAGAGCTTTTAATCAAACATTGAATAGCATCAGAGTTCATGTTGAAAGGGAGATAGAAAAGCAGACATCTGAGGACCCCTAAGGTGAGAATTCGATTCACGATTGGCTGGATGGGCACCCGTTTCTTCTTTCTGGTCTTCCAAAGCTGGTTTAAAACTTGGCAGTCAGTTTCTATCTGGCCATGTCATGAACCCATGACTTCTAAGCACGGAATCTAAATGATACAGCCATGTCTCTACCGTTCATTTTTCTGATGGTAATTTTCCAGATCGAGCCTTAGACCTTTTTCCACCTTTGATGGTTCACACATTTTCTTTGCAATAAAACATCGCATCTCGTCGGTTATGATAAAACCCATGAGACCGGATAAGTAAGTTTGTGTAGCTAAATCCTCGCAAAAAAAACTCATATCCAGAGTCCAATAATTTGTTTGAGAACAAATGAATCTAACTTAAATTTCCTTCTTTTTATTAGTTCCCTTTTCTCACAGTTCTAAGCAAGATATTTGATGTAGCATAAAGGTAACTATATATAGGTATATGCTAATCAAAACATCCGTGCATAAATATATCCTTAAATAAGGAGGTAAGACTAGACACATATCAATTAAATGAAGTCTCAGTAATTACGACCAAAAGTAACCCCTTGATTAAAAGGCAATATTGTAGATTTTACCCAACAATCAGACCCCAACTCTCGTGGCCTTTCCCTCCGGTGTGAAATGCTCGCACAAGGCAATGACCCGTGTCTCCCAACCCTAGCCGCCTCCTCCTCCCAACCCTAGCCGCCCCTCCTCCTCACCCTCCCTCCTTCCTCCTCACATCACCGAGGCAGCCACTGGCAAGCCCGGGCGCCAAGGATGGTGGCGGCGGGGACTCGGTTGCCTGCCCTGTGGGAACTCCCGGATCTGAGCGGCGGCTCCATTGGCAAGGCACCACGGCCATCACCATGTGGGTGGTCGATCCGGTGTCCCGGCCTGCAAGGGCGTGGGATCTCGTGGTCAAGGCTAGCGATGGCTTGCGGCGGTCGGTGTGCGCGATCCGGTGCCTCCTTCCTCCCTGCTCGGCGTGGCCCGGCTGGTCGGCCGCGCTTCCTCTTGGTTGCCGGTTACAGACAGGGAGGTGCTTGGTGGCGGAGATCTAGTTTGGGTGAAATCTCGACCGTCAAGGCTGACGGCGACGCCGAGGGCGCCTGCTTTCCTCCTTGGAGGCGTCGGTATGGACTGATCTCCTCACTTCACCTTCCCTAGGTTTCCCAGCGAAAGTCCTAACTCATTGGCGGCGGCGGCGCTCACGGCGCCGTTCCCTTCTTGAAGGCGCCTCTTTGGAAACCTTGGGGTTGGGTGGCGCTTGTGGGTGGTGGGCGACGGCGGTGGTGCGGCCCTTTTCTAGCATGGATTTACGTCAGTTGCTTGAAGATGGAGTTGCGTAGGTGGAGGTCGTCGGCTGGCGTCGTGGTGGCGTCAATGGCGGAGGACTTGCCAAGGCTCGCGTAGGTGGAGGTCGTCGTTTGGCGTCGTGGTGACGTCGATGACGGAGGACCTGCCAAGGTTGTCACCTCAATCTATTCTAAAGATGGACCAGTGGAAGATGGCGGCGACGACACATGTGAGTGCGTCAGACCGGTTTGAGCCCCGGACCCGGCAGATGGCCCGGTCGGGGCCTCCGGCTTTAGATGTTAGGCTTAGGTGAGAGGTATGGGTATGTGGTCCAGCTTGCACCCCTTCATCATTTGGATAAGAGTAGCGGCAGATACTGCCAAGATGGCGGATTCAGACATATTGTTGTTATACTTTGTAAGGTCCTAAAGAATAATCAATAAATGACCGTATGCATCTTCCAGATGCAGAGGCCGGGGGTCATCCTCCTTTTCGAAAAAAGGCAATGACCCGTGAGCCCTCAACCCACCATTGGTAAACCAGATATCCCCACCTTGCGTGCTAACCATGGTATTTCTTCTCTTACATCCAGTTTCCTTTGTCCAATGCCAATAAATTATGTCTTTCCTCAAACAACCCGGGGTTAATTGACTAAGCCACCTTGGCTATGGTCGTGCGTCGAGTTTATTTATAGCTGATGTGTTCCCTGAGGAAGTAGCAGAAGCGGTACACTAATTGCAGCCAGGAACATTGTGTGGTTTTGCCTCTAAATCCTTAGATATGCATCGAGTGCGTTAGACTAGTTGTACTAGTGGAACTACGACCATGCGTATAAAACCCGTGGAATTTGAGATTTATTTACTCCTTGGTATTTTTGGTTCTTCGTGGTTCTTGCTTCTTTTACCGGTTCCGCTTTTTGGCTCCGACCTGATCCTTCCGCAAGTGCTGCTAAGAAGATCAACAAACAACTTGGATAATACACAATAATCCAAATTCAAGAAAATTCAAGTCAACCACATGATATTCAGAACAGCAACACAAATCCACCAAGAATGAAGAATGGGTCAAAAGCAGAATCTGCATGCCACAGACAACGCCGGAATATACCTGAAGAAGTTTCAGACAACTCTGTCAGAGCATATGATACCTAAGGGACAGTCAGAATTTTTTTTTTTTTTTGAAAAAGGAGGCTTGCCCCCGGCCAATGGACAGTGAGATGAACAATCAGAAATGGACATCAGTAGTGACCAATGGTCCCTCCCTCAAAACAAGGATTATTTCAGCCAGGGCAGACTCGAGTCTTTTTCAATGGACTTAAGAACCGCTTATCACTCACAGAAGACATAATTCAAGGATGTGCCAAGAGCAACGTCAAAACTCTATTTGCAGCTGCCCAGATTAATGAGATCCTCATATGCATTGAGCAAGACAAGGGACATATCCTCACATTCAGATTGTTTCAAGGAAAACAAAGAGAGATGGTGACAAACTTCTTCATAGTCCCGGAACACTGCATCAGCATACAGGAAGTTTCCGCAAGTGCGTCACTCCGAACTCGAGAGCTTGATAGTTAGTCGGGTGGTTTCCAATGGAAGGCAGTCGTCCTCCTTTAGCACGCCATCATAAAAGTCACCTATGTTGGTGGAAGTCTGTTCCGAATAAATTTGGAAATATTCGAAGGTATGCCTCGAAGATAATCGTACACCAATCTTTATCATGGGTATGGATTGTACCAAGGAAGGACACAGGTCTGCCTCAGAGCTTAGTTGTTCATAAGAGGATTAACCCCAGTCCTACATATGTTGTGAGCATGCTGTCCAGATCATGCGAGCCACTCGTACACGGGTATGACTGTGTTCAGAGAAACATCGGCCCCATAATTCAAAGAAGGACACAAATGCAGCAACCCCTACGAGATATACAAGAGAAAGTTGTAGGTACAAGCCCAAGAAGCTGAGATGAGACCAAGGAGCCATACTGTCAAGTCATGGCTGATCCACAGAAAGAACACCCAGAGATAAAGAGGCTGTGGACAAGCAACCTCCACTATGGTCACTGTGTTAAAGCTTCCCCGCGGACAAGATACTGTCTGCACTCTGCAATCCTTGTCAAAACTCTTGCATATTCGCCCACAACAATGCACAACGTACAGTTACATGTGAGCATATCATACTCCTCATACATACAGGCCACCAACCAAGAAAAGAGGCTATGCTCTGGATGGTACACGAAATTGCAATCATACTATGCTCAGTTCAATAGCAAGGACTCTGAAATCCCTAGAAAGCTGAACCCAGGAGTTGATGCTGCTCGGCGGGAGGTTCTACATGCTTGAAAGCTAAGTCCGGCCATAATCCCCATGGTCTTTTTATTCCATTACCAATTCCTAGTGTACCTTAGGAAGACATATCCATGGACTTTGTTCCGGGTTTACCTAGAACTCAGAGGGGGAAGGATTCTATCTTTGTTGTTGTCGATCGATTTTCTTAAATAGCACATTTCATTCCATGTCATAAGAGCGATGATGCTTCACACGTTGCTGATTCATTTTTTAAGGAAATAGTTTGCCTACATGGAGTGCCCAAGACAATTGTTTCTGACCATGATGCCAAGTTTCTCAGCTACTTCTGAAAGACAATGTGGGGCAAGCTCGACATAAAATTATTGTATTCTACTACATGCCACCTGCAAATAGATGGATAAAACAAGGTAGTCAATTGCACGTTATCAACAATGCTACGAGCTATGCTAAAGAAGAACCTAAATATGTGGGAAGAATGCCTTCCACATGTGGAATTTGCTTACAACAGCGCAGTCCACTCTACTACAAATTTTTGTCCCTTTGAAATTGTTTATGGTTTCAAACCTCATACTCCCATGGATCTATTGCCCTTATCACTGCAGGATAGGGTTGATTTAGACGCGGAAGAACATAGAAACAGAGATGATACCATAGGCAAAGCAAGCTAACAAAAGGTAAGAAACAAGTACTATTTTAGTCAAGTGACCTTGTGTGGCTACATTTGCGCAAGAACCGTGGGTGGCCCGTTCTTTGGGAGGCTCGATGCTAGGCCGCTTTAGGGCTTAACAGTTAGGGCTGCGGCGAGGGCCCTTCGTCCTATGGGAATCCCTCCTACCAGAAGGTTCTCCATGTTGGCATGTATGTCAAAGATCCCTTATCCGACCGGGATCTAGGTCGGTTAGTATGGCGTGTAACCCTAAGCCTCGTTCCCTTTATAAGGCGAGGCTAGGGGGTAATTTGAGATCATCTGACATCTAGTCATCGTCTTGGTAGCAACATCTCCAGCATATTGTAACTCCCTCACGCAAGGTGTTTTTCCCAATATCAATCAAAGGGTAATTTGGGATCATCTGACATGTAGCCATCGTCTCGGTAGCAACATCTCCAACATGTTGTAACCCCCTCACACAAGGTCTTTTTCCCAATATCAATCAAAGCAAAAGCAGGAGTAGGGTATTACCTCCGTGATGAGGGACCGAGCCTAGGTAAATTCCCTGTGTGCAATCCCTTCTGGAACTTCCGGTCATGTGCTCCACCCTAACGAGACTAAGGTTTTTAGTATCGTCTCATAGTTTTCCAATACTCATCGTCGTTATCTATCGTTGTCGAATATGGAGCGAAGAATGAGCTCCAAGTACCTAGATGTACATACAACAAGCTTCTTTTGGCTACTTGATTAGCCAACAATGGAGCTAAAGACAACGCGAGAGGGGTCTGGTTTAGATTCTTGTGGAGACATGTGAGCATGGTTCCACACTTCTTTATTGCAAGAATTACTTTTTCTATATCCGACATGATTTCGTTGCATGCAACTGAATGTTGCGATGCTTTTTTTGGCCTCTTAGTTGCAAATGTTTTTCCCCTGTGAGTCAACATGATTTTGGTATGTTGTATACAGAACTTCGTACTATTGCATAATCAAATTTTGATGTTGCATAGTTCGTAGCGTTTTATTATGATTTTGCTGCACTGAATTGAGATTGTTGCATACATACAAAAACAAGAAGTTTACTAAATGCACTATTTTGAAGTTTGTATTTTTCATGTTTTAGTTCCTTGGTGGAGAAACGTTTCCATTGATATAAAAAGATGTGTTGCATGTGGTGGGAGGTTTTTGTTGCAACCATTGATATAAAAAGATAGTGTTGCATTGATATCAACCAATTTAAGTGTGAGTACCGACCATGCAGGGCGTAGCCGATCAGGATCTCCATACGTCTGACAGACCAACGCACGCCTGGCATGCAGTACCTAGTCCCTTGTTTTTCACAAGACAATTTTATTGTACTGAAGAAAAACGATGAAGTAGTAGTAGCTACTTAAATAAAGAGATCAAGTGGAGCGGATCCCGCATTTCAAATGGCGGCGAGGCGGCTGGCGTTGATGGGGTACGCGTCGGCAGTGGAGGATGAGCTGAAGACCTTGTTGGCTATGGTCCTGTTGGCCGCCTCCGTGGGGTGGAAGGCGTCCTAGAAGACGTACTTGCTCCGGTCGTTGCAGGGCCGCTGCATGGGTAGGCACGTGATCTGGCCGTTGTTCCTCCCCACGCCGCAGCAGCCATGGTCGAGCACCACGAACCCGTACGCCGCTGCGTTGGCCGCCAGGTCCTTGCCGCTGTTGACGACATTGAGGAAGACGAGGTTTGCCCCGGGCGTCTGCTGCCCGCGGTTGAGGCATTTCACCATGGCCAGCAGCCCCCTGTTGTAGATGGCGATGGCGCTGTTGATCTTGTCGTTGCACCCTCTCTTTTTCGTGCCGCCGCCGCTACTTGTGCTTCGGTTGCCGCCGATGCCACCAGGGATTGTAAGGCTGATGCCGGAAGTGGGAGGGGGACGTCCTCGTCCTTGGTCATCGCCGTTGTCGTCGGTCCTAGCCAGCTCGTAGGGGATGCAGCCGATCTGGCCGACACCTGCGACGACGAACTTCCTGGCGCCGAGGGCGTAGAGGTCGATGAGTTGACGCTCATACTCACGGAGGAGGGCGGCGGCATAGGTGGCGGGGTCGTGAGTGCATGCGGTGTTGTAGTAGTCGGGCATGAAGTAGTTGTTGAGGTAGTCGTTGCCCATGCCCACGTAGTAGATGCACCGCCCAGCCGCTTCTCCCTCACCACCGCGGTATCTGGCCCATCACCGACCGGAAGTGACTCACCTGCTACGACAGAGGGTAGTGGCCGCCGATGTTGTTCCCCTCCTCTATCACTACTTGCATCATGTCAATGCATTGTCTGTTAACACTTCATTTTGTTATTTTCTTTGTAGATTCAAAAGATACATGGATGATTATATGGGTGCGTGGCAAGTATACTGCAATGATGACGATGTTTTTGGTTCATGATGATGATGGATGCTTTCAGTTTTAGTTAAGTTGTAGGGATATTGTTCCTGTTGGATGATGTTTCTCGGTTAAGTTTTAGTTAAGTCGTAGGGATGTTGATGGATGCATTCAGTTTAAGTCTCGCTGTCGAAAATATTCGTTTTTCTTTAGGTCCGTGTTTCTTTGGTGGGATGTATTTAATTTGAATACTTCTTTCTATAGAGACAACTTGTACACAAGGAGTGTGCTTTCTTCTACAGAGGCAGCTGGTACACATGGAGGTAGTGAAACACATTCAGAAACACTTAAGATATTTGCCGCATATTGTATTTTTAAGCTGGTGATTGTTGTTATTGTTTTGCTGTGATTTATTAGATCCTTCTGTTTTGTGCTAGATCACAAATTAACAGTTGACAAACTCATTCCCTAAAAAAATAGTTGACAAACTCTTATCGTCGATTAATTAGTGATCTCTAGCCAGTTTAGTGATAGAGATGTAATTGGCAGTATCTGATACTGAACAATTCCATTTTGTTTCCCCAATTTCCACTCCACAAAACTAATTCCGTTGCCTAATTATAGTGCAACTAAATTGATATGATTTTTTCCTTTTATTCTGGGTCCTTTATCCTAAATTGAGTAGCCAAATTATTTGTACCGGGTGGTCAAGGCAATGTGTATTTGTTGTTGGGCCAATATGTGTTTTTATTCTTTGATATTGCACTATTTTGTTCAATGAAATACTTCAGAATGACAATGCGACAACATATGTAAACATTCCTTACTACTTTCTCTATCTGTGATGAAATCATTGAAAGTTGCAGGCGTTTGTAGCTTTGATGCTAGCTCTTTTTGCGGCTTGAGATAAGACTGCTACATTGTTCTTTAATTGTAGGTTGCATCAATGGTAACGTTGGTTTCACAAAAAACAAGAATGCTAGGATACGCTGCTTATCATTACGGTGAATATATACATTATTGTTCCTTTTGTTTGTGGATTGACAAACCAGTACAAAGTGATTTCTACATCATACATTGTGGCACTCGAAAATAGCACTCCCATTTCCTGTTAATTTAATGATATAAGTGATGTTTGACTACTGTTATGTCAAGTTGGATGTTTTGCATCATTATTTTTTACTCCCTAATTGCTTACTGAAAGGATCGAGAAGAGGTGTCTAGAGGGGGGTGAATAGACACTAAGTGAGAAAAGTTGCAGTTTTAATTTCTTTAAGTTGAAGTGGAGTTTGGCACAAGTTTTAACATTCACAATACATATCAAGCAAGCATGACGAGAGTTTATGAGCAGCGGAAAGTAAAGCATGCAAGTTGCAAGAATGTAAAGGGATGGGATTGGAGTGTGCAAACGCAATTTGGAGACACGGAGATTTTTTATCCGTGGTTCCGATAGGTGGTGCTATCGTACATCCACATTGATGGAGACTTCAACCCACGAAGGGTAACAGCGCTTAGTCCACTGAGGGCTCCACCCACGAAGGGTCCACGAAGAAGCAACCTTGTCTATCCCACCATGGTCGCCGCCCACGAAGGACTTGCCTCACTAGGGTAGATCTTCACGGCAGGCGATCTCCTTGCCCTTACAAACTCCATGGTTCAACTCCACAATCTTGACGGAGGCTCCCAAGTGACACCTAGCCAATCTAGGAGACACCACTCTCCAAGAAGTAACAAATGGTGTGTTGATGATGAACTCCTTGCTCTTGTGCTTCAAATGATAGTCTCCCCAACACTCAACTCTCTCTCACAGGATCTAGATTTGGTGGAAAGAAGATTTGAGTGGAAAGCAACTTGGGGAAGACTAGAGATCAAGATTTATGTGGTAGGAATGGAATATCTTGACCTCAACACAAGTGTAGGTGGTTCTCTCTCAGAAAATGTATGTTGGAAGTGTAGGCATGTTCTGATGGCTCTCTCGACGAATGAAGAGTGGGTGGAGGGGTATATACAGCCTCCACACAAAATCTAACTGTTACACACAACTCACCAAACTCGGTGGGACCGAATCGTGAAACTCGGTCAGACTGATTTAGTAAATAATGTGTCCGTTAGGAATTTCGTGGACCGACATGTCAACTCGGTGGGGACCGATATCGTTAGGGTTAGGGCATATCGTAATCTCATGAGACCGACATACAAACTTCGGTGAGACTGATTTTGGTAATAGGCAACAGAGAGTTGGTCAGGCAAACTCGATGGGACCGATTCGCTCATCTCGGTTGGACCGAAATGGTACGAAAGGGAAACAGAGAGTTTACATTGCAATCTCGGTGGGACCGATCGCTTATCTTGGTTTGACCGAAACATCATGAAGGGAAACAGAGAAATTACAATCCCATCTCGGTGAGACCGAGATCCCTATCGGTGAGACCGACTTGATTAGGGTTTTGGCAATGGCTATGTCAACTAAACTCGGTGGCGCCGGATAGAAAGATTTGGTGGGTCCGAGTTTGACTTTTGGTTTGGGATGAATGTGGGTGTGAGAAAGTGGTTGAGGGCTTTGGAGCATATCACTAAGCACTTTGAGCAAGCAAGCCATTAAGCAACACCTCATCCCTCTTAATAGTATTGGCTTTCCTATGTACTCAATGTGATCTTGGATCACTAAAAGTAAAATGTAGAGTCTTGTGCTTTGAGCTTGAGCCAATCCTTTGTCCTTAGCATCTTGAAGGGGTTCCACATCCTCTAGTCCATGCCACTCCATTGTTGAACTTATCTGAAGCATACTAGGTAAAAGTATTAGTCCAACAAGAGCTATGTTGACATTAATTACCAAAATCATCCAGGGAGCACTTGTGCTTTCAATCTCCTCCTTTTTGGTAATTGATGACAACATACATCAAAGCTTTAGATAAAGATATAGAGAATAACAAGTAAAGCTTTGGAAAGACATGTAACATGCATAGGCTCCCCCTGCATGTATGCAATCATGTAAATATGGAATAAAGGAGCATGTGAATGCATAAGCATGACAGAGTAAGCAATGTGTTACATGTATCTTGGCTATATGCATCAGAGCAAATGATGTGAGTATGGGAAATGTACCTTCATGCTCATGAGTCCTTCTTGCAAACAGTATGTACATCAGCAAGAAATCCTCATACACATGACTGTGATGCATATACTTACCTTGTGGTCTTGAGTTGGCTTGGGAAGGAATGAACCTGCGTAAACAAGGTTAGATAAGACATACACCTACTAGCCAGAGCAAACAAAAGAAACCACAAGAGTACCAAGACTGGGATGACATGTAGAGAGTGAGTACTGAGTACCCCATTGGATATAGACATGTCCCCAAAGGTAAAGATGTGTAATGAATTCAAGGATTTCCTTTCCTTAGATGTCTTGCTCCCCCTGAATCTAGCATGGGATACTGGAAGAAGATAGGGAACAGAAAATCAGAGCAAAGAAAAGAAACAGAGCTAATGCAAACAGTCAAATATGAACATGTCTTTCCCCTCTTAAAGACATGTGACTTCTCTCCTCTTGAACACCAAGCATCTGGGGTCTCTCTCTCCTCCTGAGTATTCTCTCCCCCTATAGAAATGATTAAGCTTTGATGTGATCTCTCTCTCCCCCTTTGACATCAATTTCCAAGAAGGGTTCTTCTGGATTTTTGTTACAAATGGGTTTGGTCCTTGAGTCACAGAACAAAGCAGCAAGTTGAATGTGATGCTCGTAGAGGACAAGAATCATTGAGTGGAGCTGGAGCAAAAAGAATGAAGGAACAAGTGGCAAGTTGTCTTTCCCATGTGAAATCGTGGCATCTGAAGTTGTGTGCTTTAGTTGCACCGAAAGAATTCCGTTGGGCCGAAAGCAATAGACCGGTGTGACCGAGTTCATCACAGAGAAAACACTTGTCACCTCAGCTCACTAGACAAGTAAGATCTCACAAGGATTTGCAAGGAATTAACTGAAAGATTTACAAAGAATTGGATGCAGGGAATGCAGAACAAAAGGAAACAGAAAAGAAATCTAGATGAAGTTTTTTTTGAAAGGGGAAACAAATATGCATGAGACAAATGCAAGGGCACAGAAAAGAGCACGAGAGAACTTCATCTAGAATTGGTCGGCGACAATGTCACCTATGTTAGAGTATATTGACTTAGGAGTCAAGTGAGATCACTTGATCATAGGTCATACTCATCGTTTAAGCTCAAAATGGGCTTGCCATTTTTCGTTTAAGCTTTTTGATGTATTCACATCTTGTTGAGTTTCTTTGACTCATGACTTGGAGTAAAGCTTCTCTAAGATGGAATAACATACCTTGGGTGGTGGTGTTGATCATGATCATGTAGTTGAACTTGTGTGGGATGCTCAATGTTGATGTAGCTCATTTGGAGCATCACTTGGCATTGGAGTTCATCTACCTACATGGATTAGATTTGCAAGGAAAAGCACTTGTGTATCCAAAATGACAATCATGAAACTCAATATAGAATTTGTCAAAGGATATGTTTGAAGGGTTTCATGCTTCATTGTCTTCAACCACCGTTGTGTAGAGACTTGGTGATGTAGAGATTTGCTCAAGATGTGAGTGGGTTGCAATCTCATAGATTTAGATTCATCCAAGTACCTACAAGGGTTAGATGACATGCAAGGGTGCGAATATATCCAAGACATATGAATAGCAACATGAAAGAAATATCAAGGATTAGTCAAAGGCTCATGCCTTGCATGTATCCAAAAGGAGTTCCTACTCCAAGTTTGAAGCATCAATGATGTTCAATTCACCTCTCAAACGGCAAAAGACTTTCTCATCTAGCGGTTTGGTGAATATATCCGCTAATTGCTTATCGGTGTGAACATGCTTAAGATTAATGTCCCCTTTGGCAACGTGATCTCGAATGAAATGATGACGAACTTCAATATGCTTAGTTCGAGAGTGTTGCACGGGATTGTGAGCAATCTTGATAGCACTTTCATTATCACAAAGCAATGGAACATGTTTCACATATATCCCATAATCTTTAAGAGTTTGGGTCATCCAAAGTAATTGAGCACAACATGAACCGGTGACAATGTATTCCGGCGGCAAAGGGATAAGGATACCGAAGTTTTGTTTCTTGGAGGACCAAGATACAAAGAGATATACCGAGAAATTGACAAGTACCAAGTGGACTTTCTATCAACCTTGTCTCGGCATAGTCCGAATCGGAGTAACCAACAAGATCGAAAGAAGACCTCTTAGGATACCAAATGCCAAAATTTGGTGTGTGTATTAAGTATCTCACTATCCTTTTCACAGCCTTAAGATGACATTCTTTAGGAGCCGCTTGATATCATGCACACATGCACACACTTAGCATAATATCGGGACGAGAGGCACTTAGATATAACAATGAACCAATCATGGAGCGGTAAACCTTTTGATCAACCGGTTCACCATCTTTGGTCAAATCAATATGTCCACTAGTAGGCATGGGTGTAGTCATACCTTTGCATTCTTGCATATTGAACTTCTTGAATAAGTCCTTGGTGTACTTTGTTTGAGAGACAAAGGTACCTTCCTTAGTTTGCTTGATTTGCAAGCTGAGAAAGAATTTGAGTTCACTCATCATCGACATCTCAAACTTCTCCGACATTAGCTTTCCAAATTTCTCACTAAAGTGAGGGTTAGTCGAACCAAATATAATATCATCAACATAGATTTGGCACACAAATAGTTCTCCATTAACCCTTTTAGTAAAAAGAGTAGAATCAATTTTTCCAATTTCAAAGCCTTTTTCAATAAGGAACTTGGTCAAGCATTTATACCACGCTCTAGGAGCTTGTTTAAGACCATAAAGAGCTTTGTGGAGTTTGTAAACATGATTAGGTTTCTTAGGATTGACGAAGCCGGGAGGTTGCTTAACATAAACTTCCTCCTCTATTTCACATTTAGAAAAGCACTTTTAATGTCCATTTGGTACAAGGTGATATCATGGTGATTAGCATAGGCAAGTAAGATGCGAGTGGACTCAAGTCTAGCAACGGGGGCATATGTCTCACCATAGTCCGTACCTTCGACTTAAGTGTAGCCTTGGGCAACGAGACATGCTTTGTTGCGAACTACTTGTCCATCTTCATCTTGCTTGTTGCGAAACATCCATTTGGTACGAATGATGTTGTGGTTGTTGTCGGGCTTCTCAACCAATGTCCAAACTTGATTCCTCTCAAAGTTGTGTAGCTCCTCATGCATGGCGTTTATCCAATTCGGATCTTCCAATGCTTCTTCAACCTTCATAGGTTCAATGCTAGAGATGAATGCATAATGTTCACAAAAGTTAGCCAAACGAGTTTTAGAGCGAGTGATTCTCCTGGCTTTGGATATCATTGTAGATTTGCTCGACGGGTTGGTCTTTGGCGACTCTTGCTCGAACTCGTGGAAGCTTTTGCTTGGATTTGGGTGGAACATCTTCTTCATCTTGTTCTTCTTCTTGGCCTTCTTCATTGTTGACATTGTCGTTCTCTTGTCGTGGTGGAGAAGGAGGTTGTTGATGTTCATCTTGGTGTACTTCCTTATTTTCTTCGTCTTGGTGTGTCCCACTTGTGGATGCTTCCGTATCAACTCTTGGTTCACCTTGTCGTGAGGTAGATGCTTCCACTTGGACGGACGAGGTACTCTCCTTCACCTCCGTTGACTTAATCTTGCCAATAGACAAGTCTTGGATTGCTTCCGAAGGGTCTTTGTCTCCTACATCAATTGGCAATTGCTCTACTTGCGAGCCGTTGATTCATCAAACTTCACATCTACCGCCTTCAACCTTTCGGGTGAAATTGTTGTAGACACGGTAAGTGTGAGAGTTTGAGCCATAACCAAGTAGCAAACCTTCATGAGATTTAGGAGCAAATTTAGAACGACGATGCTTATCAAGAATGTAGCACTTTGAGCCGAATAACCGAAAGTATCCAACTTGGGGTTTGTTACCGGTGATGAGCTCGTATGCCGTCTTGCCGAGTAGCTTGTGAAGATACAAGCGATTTGTTGCATGACAAGCTATCTCAACCACTTCTGCCAAAAGTGCTTTGGCGTCTTGTACTCATCAAGCATCGTTCTCGCCATTTTGATGAGTGTCCGGTTCTTCCTCTCAACAACTCCATTTTGTTGAGGTTTGTACGTAGCCGAGAACTCATGTGAAATCCCTTCTTCATCAAGAAAGGTGTCCACATTTGCGTTCTTGAGCTCCGTTCTGTTGTCGCTGCGAACCTTCTTGATCTTCACTTCAAATTGATTTTGGGCCTTCCTAGCAAAGTTTTTGAAGATCTTTTGGACCTGCGATTTATCATCGAGAAAGAACACACACGTAAATCTTGAAAAATCATCTACTATAACTAGACCAAAAGAATTTCCACCGAGACTTTTGTAAGCGTTGGGACCGAAAAGATCCATGTGAAGTAGCTCGAGTGGCCTTCTTGTGGTCATGATGTTCTTCACGAGATGCCTTCCTCCAACCTGTTTACCTGCTTGACAAGCGCTAAAAGTCTATCCTTATCAAATATGACATCGTTAACGCCAAGGATATGATCACCTTTAATAAGCTTGTCAAGGTTTCGCATGCCCACATGACCTAACCGTCTATGCCACAACCAACCTTTAGAGGATTTAGCAATTAAGCAAATTCTAGGTTGAGCCTTTTTAGTGAAATCAACAATGTAAAGATCACCTCTATGTATACCGGTAAAGACCATTTTATGATTGTCTCTTTTCAAACACTTGGCAATCTACTTCAAAGAATAGGACATTGAAACCAAATCAACAAGTCTAGATAATCGAAAGTAAATTGTACCCAAGAGATTCAACGAGCATGACATTTTGTATGGAGCTATCATGTGAGATGGCCACCTTACCGAGGCCAGCCACCTTACCCTTTGAGTTATCACCAAAAGTGACATACTTTCGAGGGCCGTCGTTTTCAGCAAGCTCACGAAACATATCTTTATCTCCGCTCATGTGATCGGTACATCCACTATCAAGAACCTATTCCTTTCCTCCTACCATGTATCCCCAAAGATTTGCCATAAGACCAAAGTGTCTCATTGCATCATCAAGATCAAAGTCACTATCATCATCCTCATCATAGTATCCATGTTCAACATCGTCATGTGATGGATCAATTCCTAGAGAGGGTGATTCATTAGAATGAGTTTGACAATGATCTTCTTTATGAATTCTAATAGCTTGGGAAATAATATTGCTAATAATTCCAACATCTCCTTTGGCACGCATGAGATTTGTAAGTTCAAATAGACAATCACCAAACTTAGGATCATTGGAATTCATCTTACTCAAGGCAATAGACTTATAGAGAATTTCATCTAGATTTTGCAAGGATAATTTGGAAAACGTTCCTCAAGAAATTTCCATATGGTGTAGCCGCACTTAAGAGTAGGCAAGCAACTTATCAAGTTTCTAGGCAAACCTCTAGTGATAAGATCAATAGTTCTAAGATTGCGAATCATGTCAATTATCTCATCAAGGGTAGGATGCATAGGATCAACATGAGGTGCACAAGGGCTAGTAATGTACTTGTTCAAATGATATTCATTAAAAATCACAAGCATCTCATTTTTCCACTCATGAAAATACTCTCCATCAAGTATAGGCACTCTACTATGTCTAAGACTCCCCAAAGTAGACTCAACCATCTTCCTCCAATGGTGTTTAAACCAAAGCAATGGAGACCAAAGCTCTGATACCAATTGAAAGGATCGAGAAGAGGTGTCTAGAGGGAGGGGGGGTGAATAGACACTAAGTGAGAAAAGTTGCACATTTTAATTTCTTTAAGTTGAAGTGGAGTTTGGCACAAGTTTTAACATTCACAATACATATCAAGCAAGCATGACAAGAGTTTATGAGCAGCGGAAAGTAAAGCATGCAAATTGCAAGAATGTAAAGGGATGGGATTGGAGTGTGCAAATGCAATTTCGAGACACGGAAATTTTTTATCCGTGGTTCCGATAGGTGGTGCTATCGTACATCCACGTGCAAACGCAACAGGAAACTTGACGCTTCGAGCTCCACCGCCCCCTCTGCCAACTCTGACAGCGCCCCACCAAAAACTCCAGCCCCCTCCGCTTCCCCAACAAAACCACCATCGACATCGCCGCCGCGTAGCCCATCGCCAAGTAGCCCACCGCTTCTAGTTCCATCGCCGCCTCCACCCATGGCAGTTTATGAGCTTGATCCCCGGCGCTTCCTCCCGGCGGGCCACGACATCGTCGACGGTGGGCCTTTCGGCGTCCCGAGGAAGTTCTACACACCGGCCCAAGCTCCTCCATGGCGCCATGAATCTTTCATGGTTGGCATTGTTGAGCCTCCTCCGCCACCCGAGGATGTGGCTATTCGTCGACAGCAGGTCCATGCTTTCATCACCAACCAGCTTGAGCTACCGGTACGATCTGCTCAAACTTGGTTTCAGGGAGTAGGTCTGTATGAGATCCAGGATCCTATCATCAGCGTTGCTCTAGTTTCTCATCGACCTTGGCCGCTTGGTTTAGATCAACATGCCAACGAGTTGTTTGTCAGATTCATTAGGCATGATGATGGAGTGGGTTTTCGTGCTTTGCAAGGGCATAGAATAGGTTGGCTGATGTTTGTTGGAGTTCCTTTGGATTATCGTAATGAGGTCAATTTAGCTGAGGTCGTCGGCACTTTTGGTCAATTTCATTATTGGAATCATCAGGATGATAGGCTTGTAAGATCTCTCGTTTACACCTCTTTCCCTGACAATCAGCTAGTCCCACGTGATGTGGTTTTCTGTCAATTTGCGAATATTGGTGGCGCAGTGGTCTCTTGGACTGCATCTGTTTCTATTCTGACTGCCGATTTTGCTGAGCAATTACCACCTGATGAGGATGTTATGTCTTTTGATGGAAACCCACATCCAATGCCAGGAGAGCTGCAACCACTTGAGAATTTTTGGGTTCTGCCACTGTATCCTGCTCTCGGGTGGAATGATGTCCGTCAACCAGCTGTACCAGAGGAGCAACCACAGCCCAATCCACAAGATTTACATGGCTGGGGACCTGAAAACAATGAGGATGAGGTTCAGCAAGTGCAACCGCAGGTCTAGGAGGCTAACTCTATTGTTTTAAACCCTTCTATGGGTTCTAATGAGTCAGGTGATGCTTTGGGCCCTTTGGAGCCTATGAACCTGGTTGATGGGCCAAACAAATGCTGTCGTTGATGGGCCAAACAATGCTATGGTTGAAGGCCCTTTTCTGATACAGGAAAATGTCGTGGACAGAGGCCCACCTGAGCATGTTGATCAGGATCTCCTAGGCCAACCAGAACATCACATACATATTGAGGATCCTAATAATATCCAAGAGGTGGTCATGCCTGTTGATGTACATGATCAAGAACATGACAATCTTGCAATTGTTCCATATAACCCCATTGTGGTTCATGCACCTCCTCTTCATGTTGGACTTGTAAGAGTTGTCATGGGGCCAGCTTTGCCACCTGACTTTATCTAGAGGAGGTCTTTTGAATCTCTTATGCCTACTTTTCTGTCTGCCCAGATCCCTAAGGCCTTGCCTCCACCTGGCTTGCCTCAGATGCATAAGAGATCTTGGACTATGGCTTTTGATCCTCCACTGTCTTTCTGCTTTCTAGCTCCGGACCAGCATTTGTCTCCTCAACACACTGCCAGGAGACTGTTTTTGGAGAACACTTGTACCCAGTCTGCAACGCCAGAGCTGCATTTACGTTGTTCCTTCCTCTAAAGCACATACCTGTGTTTTGAAGTTTCTACAAGATGAATCGTGCACCTTCTCAGCTAAGGTCAAGCAAACCAGGAAATCCCATGCCAGAAAACCCAAAACTTCAGTTGTTCAGGCTGTTTCAGACTTTTCTGACAGAAGGATGACCAGGAGTGCAGGCAAATCTAAAGGTTTTAAACCTATATCTCCTTTGTCGCCGAAGCCCAGACCCCTCAGGCAGCCTAGAGCCAAGAAGTTGAAGGCTGACAGTCAAGCATCCACTCCAAACAGGCAGGCTCAGCCAGAGAATGATGATACCCAGGAGCAGCCTCCCCCTCCAACTCCAATTGCCACACTTTAGATGATTGGAGCAGCTCTTGGTGTCCCTGCTGAGAAGATGACCGTGGAGAAGCTTATGGCTTCTTCAGATACTGCACCCAAGCCTGCAGTTCCTCATGATGATTAAGCCTTTTAATTGTTATACAGGGAGGCATGTCCCTTGTCATGCCAGTTATCTGAACTTTGTTTCTCTTTTGTCTGCTACCTGCACTTTGGTCTGCGTTGATGGTTTTATCTATGGGCTTTTGTTTCACTGTTATGCAGTGAACTATTATCTCTGCCTCATTTTATTATTTCCTCATAAATGCACACCAAACTAGAGATTGGAAGGTTCTCTGCTGGAATGTGAGAGGTTTAAACTCCGAAGATAGGCAGAGAAGTGTTAGAGCAAAAATTGAGGAAAGCCAGTGCTCTATCATTTGTTTGCAAGAAACTAAATGTGACTTCTTTGACCAGCGTGCGATTAGAAAGTTTTGCCCTAGAAGATTTGACAATTTTGTTTATTCACCTTCTGTTGGTGCCTCTGATGGCATCCTTGTGCTGTGGTGCTCTAACATGTTCATTGGCACTCTAGTGGATATTAAACAGTTTGGTATCATAGTATCCTTCACATCTACCCATAATGCAAGTCGATGGACCTTGGTAAATGTTTATGGGCCTTGTCAAGGGCAGCTCAGAGATGATTTTGTCCAATGGCTGTATGACCTGGAAATTCCAATAGATGATAAGTGGCTCCTTGTGGGAGATTTTAACTTCATTAGATCTCCTAAGAACAGAAACTTGCCAGGAGGTGATATAAATGATATTTTTCTCTTCAATGAGGTCATTGGCCACCTTAGTCTTCTTGAGCTGCCTTTAAAAGGAAGATCCTACACATGGTCCAATATGCAAGATAATCCGTTGCTGGAGCAACTGGATTGGTTCTTCACTTCCTCCAGTTGGATAAATGATTATCCCAACACGATGGTTCATCCTCTTGCAAGAACAGCATCAGATCATGTACCCTGTGTAGTCTCCATTGCAACTTCTATTCCCAAGTCAAAGATCTTTAGGTTTGAAAATTATTTGGTGGATCTCCCTGGTTTCTTTGACTGTGTGGAATAATCTTGGAATGCTCCAACAAAAAGAACAAATTATGCAACTCGCTTGACTGAAAAGTTCAAAAGACTCAGAAATGCTCTTAAGCACTGGTACATTAGCCTGTCCAAGCTTAAGAAGGCCATCCAAGCTTGCAACAAGGTGGTCATATTCTTTGATAATCTTGAAGAGTTAAGGCCTTTAACAAGACCTGAATTTAATTTCAGGAAAATTGTGAAACTTCACATTGAGGAAATCCTACACCTGCAGTTTCTGTATTGGAAACAGAGATGTACCATTCGGTGGATAAAAGTTGGGGTGGAGAACTCTAAGTTTTTCCAAGCAATGGCAACTGAACAATTTAGGAGAAATTCTATTTCCTCTCTGCTGAATGAAAATGGTGATGTTGTCTCCGATCACCAACAGATGGCTGGCATGTTATGGGGCACTTTCAAGGATAGAATGGGAGTCTCTGAGGGGACTGAAATGAAGTTTGACCTAGCTTCATTAATTGACTCAGTGGATGGTCTTGATAATTTGTTTGCTCCATTTTCTGAGGAGGAAATAAATGAGGTTCTTAAGTCTCTGCCTACAGATAGGGCCCCTGGCCCTGATGGTTTTACTGGATTGTTTGTCAAACGGTGCTGGCACATCATTAAGGATGATTTTTTGCAATTATTCCAAGACTTTTATGATGGAAAGGTCACTATTAGCAGCATCAATGGGTCTTTAATCACCTTAATTCCAAAGAAACTCTCACCTAAGAGTCCTAATGATTTCAAGCCTATTTCCCTGACAAATACTTGTCTAAAGTTCCTGACTAAGCTGCTGGCTAATAGATTGCAAAAGGTAATCCTAAAGTGCATTCATAAAAACCAATATGGGTTCCTTAAGTGTAGGTTTATCCAAGATTGTATTGCTTGGACTTTGGAATATATTCATCAGTGTCACAAGTCCAAGAAGCCTATCTTGATTCTTAAGTTGGACTTTGCCAAAGCTTTTGATACTGTTGAGCATGACCTAATTCTCAAGCTTCTACATCACACGGGTTTTGATAACAAGTGGATTGGTTGGATTAGAGAGCTTTTATCCTCTGGGACTTCTTCTGTCATTTTAAATGGTGTGCCTGGAAAACAATTTACTTGCAAAAGGGGAGTTAGGCAGGGTGACCCACTGTCACCCCTCTTGTTTGTTCTTGCAGCTGATCTGTTACAAACTTTGGTAAATAATATGCTCAGAAATGGAGAGATCTCTCTGCCTATTGAAACTCATGATCCTGATTTCCCTATAGTGCAGTATGCTGATGACACTCTCCTCATTGTGCCAGCTGTGGATTCACAACTTGTAGCTCTCAAGGGGATGCTGCAAGATTTTCATGCCTCCACAGGCCTCAGAGTAAACTTCCATAAATCTTGCATATTGCCTATTAATGTGGATGAGGCAGAAACTGCCAGGTTAGCTTCTGTTTTTGGTTGCCAAGTTGGGACCCTTCCCTTCACCTATCTGGGGCTACCTGTGGGTACAACTAAATCCAAGATTCAAGATTTATTTCCTGTGGTTGATAGAGTTGAAAAAAGGTTGTCTGCTAGTTCCAGCCTTCTTAACCAAGGTGCCAGATTGCAACTACTACAATCAGTTCTGTCCTCTTTGCCCATCTATTCTGTTTGCAGTTTATGTTTGCCAGCTGGTATTATAAAGCACATTGAAAGGATTATGAGGCAATGCTTATGGAGAGGAAATTCTGATACTCCTAGGCAATCACTTGCAGCTTGGCCTCTTGTCTGCAGACCCAAAGACAAAGGTGGTATGGGAGTAGTGAACCTAACCATCCAAAATAGAGCTCTCCTTTCCAAGCACCTTTCCAAGTTTTATAACAAAGCTGACATCCCTTGGGTTTCTCTTATTTGGAATACCTACTATGATGGTGTTGTTCCTCATGGCACAGTTTTATGTGGTTCTTATTGGTGGAGAGACATCCTTAAACTCAATGAAGTTTTCAGACTATACTCTGAGGTCACCATAAACATGGGGGACTCTGTCCTTTTTTGGTTTGATGCTTGGGTGTTCCTAGGCTCATCTGTTCCGTTCAGAGAGAGGTTTCCGAGGTTGTTCTCTTTCGTCATCGATTATAAGGTGTCTGTACGAGAGGTGATTAACACATTTGATATGTCTGAGCTTTTTCATCTACCCTTGTCCCAGAAGCAATGGCTGAGATGATCACTGTCCAGTCTGGTCTCCTTGACCTTAATGCTGATGAAGAGATTCATGATTCTTGGTCTTGGACACCTGGCAAAGGTATCTTCTCTGCAGAGAGTTATTATATAGTGATGCATGCTCACATGGCCACTAATACTCCATCCAAATGGATTTGGGAAAGTAAGGCGACAATGAAGATAAAGGTGTTTGCGTGGTTAATGCTAAATGACAAAGCTAAATACCGTAGATTTCTTGGTGAGGAGGCACTGGCGGTCACCTCAGGAAGACAACACCTGCCCATTATGCTATGCCCATGCTTATGAGGACAGAGATCACCTTTTCTTCACATGTCAATTAAGCACAAGAGTTTGGAATTACTTGCACATCCAGTGGTTAGCTGGTTTAACCACATCTCAGTGTTTAGTTGCTGAAAGGAGGAGTTTTGGGAAACCTTTCTTCAGGGAGGTCGTTTATCTTGCAGCATGGAATATATGGATCTTAAGAAATGGCAGAATCTTCAGATATGAAAGGCCAACATTTGCTGCTTGGAAGAGAAACTTCATTCATGATGTTACTCTGCACTCTCACAGATTCAAGCCTAGTTTAAAACCTTTGCTGTTAGCCTGGGTCAATTCTTTGCCATAGTTGGTTGTATGTATCTTTGTATATGTGCCTTTAATTATGTAAATAGCTAACTAGGTAAGTAGTTTTCCCTCCCCCATAGTTTGTTTCTTTCTCAGAACCTTTTTGTATGTTTGGTGGTGAGTTTTAATAAAATACTGTGGGGCTGTTGCCTCACAGTTTCCAGTCAAAAAAAAATCGTACATCCATGTTGATGGATACTTCAACCCACAAAGAGTGATTCTTGTGAAGTCCACGGAGGGCTCCACCCACCTAAGGGTCCATGAAGAAGCAACCTTGTCTATCCCACCATGGCCGCCGCCCACGAAGGACTTGCCTCACTAGGGTAGATCTTCACGAAGTAGGCAATCTCCTTGCCCTTACAAACTCCTTGGTTCAACTCCACAATCTTGACGGAGGCTCCCAAGTGACACCTAGCGAATCTAGGAGACACCACTCTCCAAGAAGTAACAAATGGTGTGTTGATGATGAACTCCTTGCTCTTGTGCTTCAAATGATAGTCTCCCCAACTAAGGGAGTCCTGGACTAGGGGGTGTCCTGGATAGTCAACTATCACTGCTGGCCGGGACTCACAGACTATGAAGATACAAGATTGAAAACTTCGTCCCGTGTCCTGGATGGGACTTTCCTTGGCGTGGAAGGCAAGCTTGGCAATACGGATATGTAGATCTCCTACCATTGTAACCGACTCTGGTAACCCTAACCCTATCCGGTGTCTATATAAACCGGAGGGTTTTAGTCCGTAGGGACTAACAACAATCATACCATAGGCTAGCTTCTAGGGTTTAGCCTCTCCGATCTCGTGGTAGATCTACTCTTGTACTACCCATATCATCAATATTAATCAAGTAGGAGTAGGGTTTTACTTCCATCGAGAGGGCCCGGACCGGGTAAAAACATCGCGGTCCCTTGTCTCTGTTACCATCCGCCAAGACGCATGATTCGGGACCCCCTACCCGAGATCCGCTGGTTTTGACACCGACATTGGTGCTTTCATTGGGAGTTCCTGCAGTGTCGTCACCTTTAGGCCCGATGGCTCCTTCGATCATCAACAACGACGCGGTCCAGGGTGAGACTTTTCTCCCGACAGATCTTTCAGATTTGGCGGCTTTGCACCGCGGGCAATTCACTTGGCCATCCGGAGCAGATCGAAAGCTACGCCCGCCATCAGGTCAGATTTGGAAGTTTGAACTATACGGCCGATGTCCGGCGGAGACTTGATCTTCGGACGGATTCGAGCCGCAGCCAGCCAGCGCCTGACTGTCTCGATGGAGTACGATCTAGCTCTGCCACAACAAAGGCTCGGAGGCCGCACTAAGGTTCCCGCCTCCTACCAGAATCCCGGAGCCGGTTTCACGGTTGTTGGGGATGTACCTCACGAGTGTAAACCGCCCAGGAGGGGCCGGTTCACCCTCAACTATATTGAAGCTTTCCGAAGACTTCGTAAGATGGCGCTTTACTATTAAGCTTAGAGGCCCGAAAAGCCCAAAGGCGGATTAGGGCCCATAATGGTAGAACCGCCATAGTCATGCAACTTGTGTTGTAAGAAAAGGGAAGGAGAGACCGAGCCGAACACTTGTATGAGTCAGCCTCGGGACTCTGTAGGCCGGCCGGACGTCAACCCCTGTATATAAGGGGACGACCCGGCGGCGGTTTAGGGACAGACAACAACAATCCGAGGCTTAGGCGAAGCTATTGCTCCCTAACCGCCGGAATCACATCAATCCCATCACAAACTAGACGTAGGCTTTTACCTTCATCGAAGGGCGAACTAGTATAAATCTCGTGTCTTTGCGTCCGCTTTAACCCCTCTAAGTTAACCCGCTCGATGGCCTCGCGACTAAGTCCTTCCATGAGGACATCTGCCGTGACAAATCCATCGAGTTGGCGCCCCACCGTGGGGCTATCGCATCGATGGTTTGATGATCTTAGAGGGCAAGTTTGAAGGACTCAAAGGCTATGTAGTGGGCGGATGACCAAGAGTCGTCATGCAGTAAGCTCTACATCGACGATGCGTAGCTGGGGCCCCGAGGTCGCCGCTCGATTGAGTACGGCACCGGGTCCCCTTTGGCGGCATACACTGCGTGTTCATCGGCAAGATCGGCGAACCGGGGCTGGGCTGGACATCGACCACCGACCTCATCGAGACGGCTCACGGGCGAAGAAGAAACCTGCCCTGGTTAAACCCGGCTATCAAGCTGCAGCTTTCAGAGGAGTCATCCACGGAGGAGACTATGAGGGCGAATCAGCATCCGGTGGCGAAACCGTTGTCTACTCTGATGACGAGTCGTCGGCCGGGGAAACTGAGTCTCTGTACCAGCTGCAAGAGGGCCAGATCGCGGGCTATTCCGACGGTGAGAGTATTCCGGGCTCTGTTGATCCGCCCAACCGGGTTGGAATATTCATGGCTTGCATGACGCGTTAACGCTTCATTCTTCGACCGCGCAGCCGATGGTCGCCGGTTCAAGCTAACGGCGATGGCGGTAGCCGGGCGAGGAGGCCCCGCGCTACCGCCGCTCAAGTTTTATCGTAACTGTTTGATGCATTGGCTATGCTTATGGCGAAGGTAACCCGGCAGATCAAGACCTGCACAACGCGGAGATTGCAAAGGTGAAGGAACAAATCACTTCAGGCTAAAGCGGATCCGGCAGCCGCAGACGTTAGGATGGCGGCCAACGGGCCGCTTTGGATGCGCACTTATAGGCTCATGCCGGATCGTAACGCGTCGCATGAAGTCATGAAAAGAAAGTACAGATCCCGCTTTGCCCTCGGTTTTCGAGGGAGACCTCTTCAACACCTCAGAGCGGGAACCAGTAATCCGCCACCGTGATGAACCGGCGGAAGTACCTGGGACCGGGCGCCGTTCAGCCCTCGCGGCGATAGATCTGCTCGCCATCATGCCGGGCGTGCCTCGTCCGCGATACACCTCTGTGTCACTACTCCAACCCGATGGATAACCTCGTTGCATTTACGGCGCGGTTGGAGGCGATTCCGATCGAAGGCGATTCACCACAGGCAGTAGAAACACGCCGGGTCAAAGAGCTCCTTAGGACCGCTCTGGCCCAACAGGAAGCGTATTCATATAGCAGGGAGCGGATCCACTCCACCCCCCGCCCAAGCCGGAGCTACAGCAGGCACGCAGATGAACCGGCCGTATCAAGTAATGCGCGGCGCGGTGCACCCCGCGGCAACAACCCGGCGGGTGGCTTCGAAAACGCTCAAGAGGTGGTAGACCGGGCCAGGGCACGTAGGGAGGCCGAGTTAGCAGCACGACAGGAGGATCATCAGCTCGCGCCGGTTCGACCGACCATCTTCGAGCCCGGGTTACGCCTCGATCTTTTGGGGTGCCTTTGCCTCGCCCCTCGCTTTTACGCAATGTGCGCTTGCCCAAAGACTTCAAAGGGCCGCGCAAAGGTGCCCAATTATACCGCCGATCTGCCCGAGGCGTGGATAGAAAGCTATGAGATGGCCATGGAGATGCTTTGGATGTGACGACGCCGCAGGTGCAAAGTACTTCACCATGATGCTCGAAGGCACAACCCGTACTTGGTTGAAGAGCTTACCACCCAATTCTATCAGTTCATGGGCCAAACTGCGATCCCGGTTTATCCAGAATTTCAAAGATACATGTAAACAGCCCATGTCCGTAGTGGACTTGGCGGCTTGTGTCCAGGGGGAAGGGGAGTCAATGACCCGTTGGGTGCGCCAGCGTTTGAAATTCTGCATTCATCGGACCGGATCAACGCGGACTCTGCGATCATAACCACGAGGGTAACCGCCGGTTTACGCCTTTAAAGTTGAAGTTGGGACGCATGAAGCGGTTTTGTAATGACATGGGCACTCTCATGGGTGCTTTAGTGAAGTATGCTGATTCTGATAGTACCAAGGATCCAGAGTCTGACGATGACGAAGCAGGGAAGGGAAAACAGAAAAGAAACTCCAGAGGCCAGCCAAAGCATCACTTTCGGCGGGTAATGGAGGAAACAAGCGTAAAGGCAAATGGTAACATGGGCTTGTGGCCAACACCAACGCTGAGGACAAGGGCCAGCGGCGCAAGGGTAAACAGCCAAACCGAGGTGGTGCGCTTAATCACAACCCAGACCGGTTGAATTATCTCATTGAATCAACCTCGTCTCAAGCATGGGACGAAGGAGGCACCGGCGAACCACCTCTGGAAGGATTGTTATATTATGCAGGAGTTAAAAAATTCTAATGCTTTCGGTATGATCAAGGGCCCGGCGGTTCGTGGTCCGGCCCGGTTACTGATGGAGGAAATTCGGTTCGAGGTTTAATGGTAATCCGGCGGCGAGAACAATCGAGCAATCAGAACAATCGTAATGACCAAAGGCGGTTACAATCAGCAGCTGCAGCAGTCCAGTTATCAACACAATCCAAGCCGGTTGAATGGTGGGCAATATCACGTCTTCACCACTAGCTTGGACAAAGCGAGACCGGAAGCTTGAAGCGGCCCGATCAACGTTGTTGAACCGGCGTGCCGCATTACCTTACGCTGGTCCGAGCAGCCTATCGTGTGGAGTAGAGAGGATCATCCTCCCGGGTTGACAATCCGGGTCAGCTAGCCCTAGTGGTGGCGCCTCGGTGGGAGGATACAAGTTCACTAAGGTCTTGATGGACGGAGGAAGCAGCATCAACATCTTGTATTATGAGACCTTCCGTCGTATGGGATTAACAGCTAAACATCTCAAGCCGTCTAATACCGTGTTTCATGGTGTGGTGCCTGGCAAGTCAGCATATCCGGTTGGTAAAATAGCTCTGGAGGTGGCCTTTGGGGATGAACATGACTCCAGATCGGAAACATTGACGTTTGAGGTGGTGAAAATTCAAAGCCCTTACCACGCCCTGTTTGGACGGCCGGGCTTATGCCAAGTTCATGGCGCCACCTTGTTATGTATATTTGCGATTGAAGATGCCGGGTCACAAAGGGACGATAACGGTTCATGGGAGCCGCAAGATAAAAGCGCTTTAGAGTGTGAGGAAGGCGACGCGGCTTACGCAGAGTCGGTTTGTGCCACCGAAGAGCTAAAGTACTATAAAGATAATGTTGATCCGTGGATATGACACCGTTGAAGAAGCCAACTACTGAGAGCACGATTCGGATCTGAAGTTTAAATCGGCGGCTGAGACTAAACTTGTTGATTTTGTGCCCGGTGATTCGTCCAAGCAGTTCGTCATCGCTTAACTTGGATCCTAAATAGGAAAGCGGCGCTCATCGAGTTCATCCGTGGAGAATCGGGACATTTTTGCATGGAAACCTTTCCGACATGCCAGGTGTACCGAGGGAACTCGCTGAGCACACTCTTAATGTTGATCCCAAGTATAAACCGGTAAAACAGTTTCTCGCCGTTCAACGAGGAAAGGCGCAAAGGCTATTGGAGAGGAGGTTGCTGTGCTCTTAGCGGTAGGTTTTATTGTGGAAGTTTTCCATCGAGTGGCTTGCTAATCCGGTGTTAGTCCTTAAGAAAAAGCGGCACTTGGCGCATGTGCGTGGATTACACGTATCTTAACAAAGCTTGTCCGGCAGATCCTTTCGCCCTCCCCCGGATTGACCAGATTATTGATGCCACGGCGGTTTGTGAGCGTTTGAGCTTTTTGGATGCATATTCTGGGTATCATCAGATCAAAATGGCGGTTAAGGACCAGGAGAAGACAGCGTTTATCACTCCCTTTGGAGCCTTCTGCTATGTATCTATGCCTTTTGGGCTCAAGAAGCGCCAAGCGACTTATCGGCATATAAGTCAGATAGAATTACTGCCGCACGAACAGATCGGCCGTAACGCGTGCATGCTTATGTGGATGATATTGTGGTTAAATCAAGGAAGAAGGAAGCGCTGGTTGCGGATCCGAAAGAAACCTTTGACAACTTGCGGGTGTACAAGATGATGCTTAACCCAGCCAAGTGCGTTTCGGTGTTCCAAAGAAAAGTTATTGGGTTTCCTTGTGTCCAACGAGGGATTGAGGCCAATCCGGAGAAAATTACGGCTATCACCTCCTTGGCTAAACGAAGTGTGTTAATGATGTCCAGCGTTTGGCGGGTCGGATTACGCGCTTAAGCGGTTTATTAGCCGCCTCGGAGAGAAGGCTATTCCTTTGTACCAGAATCTGAAAAAGACGGATCGATTTATGTCCGAGTTCACCGCCCGATGAAGCATTGGAGGATTTGAAGCGGCAATTGGCCAACCCGCCGTTTCGCCGCTCCCATTGACAAAGAGCCGCTTCGCTATATGTTCTTTGCTAATGCCGGGCGGTTAAGCGTAGCCATCGTGGTAGAGCGGAAGGAGACAGAGGGAGGAACATCCGGTTCAACGTCCGGTTTATTATATCGTGAGGTGCTCATTGAGTCCAAGCAGAGATATCCGCATTGGCAGAAGCTGGTGTATGGGGTTTTTATGGCAAGCCGGAAGCTGAAGCAATATTTTCAAGGGCATCCCATCACGGTGGTCAGTTCGGCTCCTCTGGGTGATATCATACAGAACCGGGAAGCGACTGGCCGGATAGCCAAGTGGGCTATAGAGCTTGGGCCGCACGATTTACGATATGTGCCTCGGACGGCAGTAAAATCCTGCGGCCGGTGGATTTCATTAATGATTGGACGGAGTTACTGAGCGCTGAAGAAAAGCGGATCATACTTATTGGACCATCCACTTTGACCAGGTCCGAGGCGGTTGGAGGGCTCGAGAATTTGGAGTCGTGTTAACTTCCCCACGAGGTGAAAAGTTTTATTACGTCCGCCGTTTAATGTTCCCTTGTACTAACAATGCAGCTGAGTATGAAGCCTTGCTCCATGGTCTTCTTGGATGGCTAAGGAGATGAATCTAAGCGGGTTAAGTGCTTGATGACTCAGACTTGGTGGCCCAAGTAGCATCGTGCACTTGGGATTCCAAAGACCCGCTCATGGCTGCGTATCGTCGGGAGGTGGATGTGGTTGCAGGTCATTTTAAAGGCTATCAGGTGGACCATGTGGATCGTCGGAAGAACGAAGCGGCGGACGCTTTAAGCCGGTTAGGCTCTCAACGTAAACCAGTCCCTCCTAATGTCTTCCTTGATGTACTGCATAATCCGTCAGTCAAGCTTCCCGATGAAGTAGATTTGGCTATTCTGATCCGGAGGCTCGGTTGGTGGCAGCCTGCATGTCATTCGGATTGGACGCTCCCTTACTTGGCATATATGAGCCGTGGCGAAGTTACGAAGATGAGGCGTTGGGTCTGACGGATAGTTCGGGCGGTCTAAGTCTATGACCATTGTTAACGGCGAAGTTGCATCATTACTGCGGCGATGTCGAGGCGTTCGGCGCGTGTGTCCTCTCGAGGAAGGCTGTGAAATATTGCGTGAGATCCACGAAGGGGGACTGTGGTCACCATGCCGGTTCAAAATCCTTGGTAGCTAAGGCGTTTCGCCATGGTTTTATTGGTTGTTGCTCATGCCGATCGCGGAAGATCTGGTCAGGCGATGTGATGGTTGCGGAAGTTTTCTAGGCGTGCTCATATACGGCTCAAGAATTGAGGATGATTCCAATCACTTGGCCGTTTGCAACTTGGGGTTGGATATGGTTGTACCTTTCAAAAGGTCCAAGGATAAAAGACTCACCTCCGGTGGCGGTTGACAAATTTACAAAGTGGGTGGAGGCGTAACTAGTTAGCAAGTGTGACGCTGCTACGGGCGGTTCAGTTCATCAAAAGGTGATTTTCCGGTTTGGTTTTCCGCACAAAGATCATCACAGATAATGGTAATAATTTGTCCAAAGGTGCCATGAAAGAGTTTTGCGAACGTGAGCACATCCGGCTAGATATCTCTTCGGTAGCACACCCACAGTCCAATGGTCAAGCAGAAAGAGCTAATCAAGAGATCTTAAGAGGCATCAAGCCCCGGCTTATGGTCCCTTTGCAGAGGACGCCGGGTTGTTGGGTAGAGGAATTACCATCGGTATTATGGAGTATCAACACTATGCCCAACAGATCCACGGGATACACACCGTTCTTTATGGTCTATGGAGCGGAGGCGGTTCTCCCCAGTGACATCCGTCATGACTCACCTCGTGTGGCAGCTTATGTTGAAGCCGAGACAACGAGGCACAAGACGCAGCGGCAGGACACTTTGGATCGGTTGGATGAAGAGCGGGACCTGGCAGCTGCTCGCTCGGCGATTTACCAACAGATCTTCGCCGCTACCATAGTCGCCATGTGTCGTAACTAGAACTTTTCAAGAAGGAGATTTGGTGCTTCGCTCATCCAAGACCGGGTGATATGCACAAGTTATCCCCACCTTGGGAGGGACCTTTCGTGGTCGACAAGAATCTCCACAATGGGTCATACTACCTGATCGATATTCGAGAGCATAAAGACTCACATACGCCGAGGAGGAGACCAACAGGCCGTGGAACATAGCTCATCTTCGTCCTTATTATACCTGAGCCATCGGCTCTACTTATGTACATATCATGACAGTGTATATATTATGAACAAAGTAATAAACCGGAGCCTCAGCTAAAGCGGGGTATCCGTTCTTTTACATCATGCGTGGTTACATGGAGTTGTTCCGTCTTAAAGCGGCCTCCGGTTTACCCCTTGAGTTTGTTTTTCAAAAAGCTTTGTGATATCACTTGGGGGCTTGGTCGTGTCCGAACCAATGCGACACCTTTTGATAGGCGAAAAGCCACGGATCACTTAGGGACATGGTCAAATCTGAACCCGATCCGCCTCTTGATCGGCCTAAGGTCATAGAGTCACTTGGGGCTTGGTCGAACCCGAACCATTGCCACGCATACATTTGATCGGCATAATGCCACTTCGCTTCGGGCTTGGGGACCAGGCTGACTTGAACCATGGCTACACCTTATGGGGAGCTTGGTCATGTCCGACTATGGTAACACCATCTCGATCGGCTCAAGAAAGCCTCATTTGCAATAGTTTTATTTTGCCTTTGCTTGAATTACATTCTTTTTGCTAAAAGAACTTTTGCTTCGCTATGCGTTTTTAAACCGACATTGTTAATCCGGTTCAAACTGTCAATTACAAATTGGCGGAACACGGTCAAATCCTCATCCGGAGACTATCTGCCCGGTTTGATGTTACCATCTTATTATAGTTTATTTTTTTTCCGGAGATAACTATTCTGGTTTGATTTTTCCTGTTAAACGTCCTATTATGGAGTAACAGGGCTTAACATGACCCGCATGGTTTACACTGTGAACCGGCATTTTAAAACACATGAGCTGTTGTCTCCTGCGATGGGAATGGTTTATACAAC
Source organism: Aegilops bicornis (assembly GCA_021605145.1). Classification (NCBI taxonomy): domain Eukaryota; kingdom Viridiplantae; phylum Streptophyta; class Magnoliopsida; order Poales; family Poaceae; genus Aegilops; species Aegilops bicornis. The sequence continues at coordinate 1,615,360 of JAHIAL010000034.1, read as the reverse complement.
CTTCGCTTCAAGGTTGGTTCAGCTAACCGCAGCTCGATGTGGCGTGTATTTTTGTATCACAAATTTTTGATCATATGCCTTAATGCTTCCTTACATATACATATGAGCGTCACAAACCGGCTGGCGACACAAGCCGCCGTGGCAGGTTAAAGACTTTGTGATTGCAGGCAATATAGGTTGAAGGTTTCGATTATTCAATTCAAAATATCAGCGCCTCTGTAGCGAAAGTTGCGCTTGAAGGCATAAAGGCATATTCAAAATAACAGTCTTGACTATCCTCATTACAAAGCCTTCAGAGGCCCAGCACTTCGAATGGTGTTATAACTAGCAGATTAAGATGCATCGCCCGGCTTGACGGATTAAGCTTCCTCGCCGGGTTGACGTGAAGAAGATGGGTCGTCTGGCGTTGGTTCAGCTTCTTCCTCTTCATCTCCCAATGGCGGAGGTTATCGGTGGACAGTCAATCTGGTTTAAAGCACGAAATACAGCCTCTTCACTTATAAGCTCAGCGGATCAATGTCAGGGCATAAGTGTGCTTACGGATTGGAGGAACAAGGTTACGCATACGGAATAACAAACTCCACCCGCTTTGTTGTTTGCATCATAGAAGAAGCGGTAAACCGCCTTGAGTTAACCTGCTTCACGCCAATTGACTCGCCCGGAAGGACGCATCTCCTTTGTTATTCGTTTGAGGGCGTCATTATCAAAAGCTTCGCCATTTTCTTGAGTTAATCGGGAAGCCCTTGGCTATGTCAGCGGATCAAGATCCGCTATCCATGCTTTGGCACGAGTTAGAGCGATAAAGTGCACCGGCCGGGCGCGGATCGCTTTAACTCTTCAAGTTGTGCGGAATCATGGATAGCCGGTCCGGTGTATCTTTGATCGGGGGCGGAGCTGTGTTATCATCTGACGTAGCACATATGACCATTGGGTGCGGTATCTGTTGCTCAATCAGCGTGTATGCAGCCTTGAGCTTCTTCCGCATGTCAGAGCCCAGATGAGCAATACGTTTCCCTATATCGGTGTGAGACAGCTCAGGTTAAACCGGCGGAAATATCAAAACGGAATATTAATTAGGGAAAAATCTCTTACCAAAGATCGCAGAGGTCATGGCATTAATTTGGCGCTTTAGCCCGGTGAGTTCTTCTGTCACGGTTTGAGCTACTTGACATCTTCCGCGCTTTAGCAAACCAGCCTTCTCGGTGTCCCGGTTGGTGCCTTTCGGATTTATACCACTCCTTCACTTGTTCCATAGTGGTCAAGGCAGTTTCAATTCATCCTTGGCTTTGGTGGCTTCTGCTTGTTGAGTCTTCAGATTGGCATTAAGATCCTTGAGTTGTACAGTTTGCTGGTATATCTCACTCTAATACAAAATAAATCACGTTAGTGGTTGCATTATGAAGTCCCAAGCTCAATACAGGTATTCAACTTGGCACTTGGGGGCTAATGGCTAATTGATTTCATCTTGCTATGGTGATACAAGTTATAGTCCCGGTTTAGCTATGCTAAGTTAAACCGGCCCTTGGGGGCTACAGCACTGAAGTTTGAGATGGATGAGTTTTATATTAAGTCCCGGTTTAACGATGCCTAGTTAAAACCGGCCCTTGGGGGCTACTATACAAGAAAAGATACAAGAGGTAGAACTCCTTACCTCATAGCGTTCCTTCATACGATTCACCGGACCGCTTGAAGTCACGGCTTGTGAAGAGTCGGTTCAGAAGCTGAGTGAAGTTCTTGAGCGGATAAGTTTCATAAGCGGACAGATCAGCTTTTCCCTTCTCGGTATTCATGGCGATACTCTTCCTTGGCACCGTGTTTTGATAGAGCGGCCGGATTGCGAGGCGGTATAGGCGGTGCCCGTCACTCTGACAGATTCATCTTTGGCCGGGCTGGCCGGATTGGCATTCTTTTTGGGCTTGGCGGTTCAGCTTTTGCAACCTCGCTTTCGCCACAGACTCGGTGGAGCAGGATGTGAGGTTTCCACTTGGGCGTCGGGTCAACCTTCCGGCGGGTTAGCGTTGTTGTCTTGGTTCAACCAGCGGAACTGTTTTTAGCAACCTCGGGCTTTTCGCCATGCTTTGCTCTGGAGTCTTCTGGATTAACATCCGCAGTAGGGTCAAGGGTTTCGCTTTCTTACTTAAGCGAGCCTTGGTGCTGCAATACTCAGAGTTAGGGTATGGTACATCAACAAATACGAAGGAAACAAAAAAAGGGGGATTATGCTTACCCGCAGCAACTTTAAGAGGAGGCGGTTGGGTGGTTGATGAACCGCCGGATGAATTGGAAGAGGCCTAATAATTCGGATCTGGACGGATTGAGAGGGCATCGGAAGAAACCTTTCAAAGGATAATGTTTTTTCAGAGAACAAATCACCTCACGGGCCAGGCGCTTAGGGTTGGGGTGCCATGTAAACCGGACGATGTAATTTCTTGGCGTTGTCATTGCGGAGTTGTCTGGCGCTTCTTGATCTGCTGTGTCTTCAAAGAAAGGTTCGATTCAAATGAGCACGGGGCGAGATTTTTTCACTTTCCGGACTGTCCGTGAATTCTTTTAACCGGCACAAGATCGTAGTCGGAAGAAAGAAGGATTACCTCAACAGGATCGGCATGACTAGCTTCAAAGATCGCCCCAGGAATTGCAGCTGTCAATAGGATGAAGGATAAAAGGGACAAGGTAAATCAAGCTTTACCTCGCCTCGACTCTTCTCCTTCCGTGACTCGGAAGAATCGGCGGTTTTCCTTTTTACCAGTTTTCTTGGTGGTCTTGGACTTTACACGAGGTACCGGGCGGTTTGGTTCGTTTCGTATGAACCGTTAGCACGAGATGTAACAAGGATTAATATACATCAATAAGACATTAATATCGGAAGGGTGATGATCGGAGCCTTACCGAGCAGCGGTTTGTTGGAAACACTGAGCAGGGGGCCAGCCGGTTTGGCTGCAGACGGAGACCGATTCATCGAGCATCCTCTTCCTTTGTCTCGGTGATTTCAAGTTCAGTTATTGGTAGCTCGTGACGCCTTTGAGGGTCTTTGACGCTGCCGGTGTACTCGTGCATCAATCCGGCGGCGTGACTTAATGGCAAAATGCCCCAAGAAACCCAACATCGGACAAGGTCAATACACGGTTAAGCCATTGGCCATTAGAGCCCGGAGTTTGATAATTTGAGGCGCAAAATTCTTCCGTTCTGCGGTGGTCAAGCGTAAAGGCAATGGGTGATGGTTAATAAGCCGTGAGGGCGGTAGCCCGCAAAAGGGTTCTCACCGGTCGAGCGGTATTCGCAATAGAACCAGGTTTGGTTCCAATCTTCGGATGGCTATGGTGTTTTGCGTGAGGAAAATCTACTTCCTTTCTTTTACGGATTGAAAGCCACCCAGTTCCGTATTGGGACCATTCGAGAACTACTCAGACGGCGGTTCAAATGAAAGAAGTCCCAACAGTTCTACAGACGGTTCTTCTTGAAGATAGACTTCACAGAAAACTTGAAATTGCATATATTGGACATAGAGTTCGGTCCAATATCTTGTGGGTGGAGTTGGAAACTTGCAAGGACATCCCGGAAGAATTTTGATCCGGGCGGGCTGAATCCCCGGTCTAAGTGTTGCATGAATACAATTACTTCCCCTTCTTGAGGTTCAGGAGGGCATTCACCATCCGGAACACGCCAATGAAGGACATTTTTGGAGGCTAAAGCGCGGTGGTGACATATCCGTTGAGTTGCGTCTCGGTAATTTTGGACCGGACCCAGCTTACAAGCTGCGAATTGTTTGGCCATTCTGGAAGAAGAAAGCATGCGAAAGGAAAGGTAAAAAGCCGTTCACCGTTAACGATTCAGATATATGATGCAATGCTAAACCGGCAATCGGCATTGATTCGTATTTCGGTTTAACTAAGGGCTAATGAGGTATGGCGGATTAGCTACCAAAAGTTAAACCGCCCTTAGGAGGAAGGGACAAGGTTGAAAAATCTGCTAAGTGTTGATGTAAACAGGTTTCACACATCGACGGAATTAATTTGGATCTACCAAAGGTTCAAGAAGAAAAATTTCTACGATCTATGAAGACTTCAGATAAGAGGCGGAGAAGTTGAGGCGTTCTATCAAGGGATTACGAACAAAAAAGAAGATCTACTAAAAGATAAACTGAAGCGGAGTGACTACCGTACAAGATGTATGCGACAGTTGAGTTAAAAGAAACCATGGCAGAGCGAATGCGAAGAACTAGGGATGAACACCTATGAACGCCGATGAGAACAGAGCCCTAAAGATACGGATCTAGGGGTATGAGGAAGAACCTTACCGGATCTGCAGGATAGCGGAGGAACGCCGATGATCTCTGGTACAACCAGGTTGATGCGGCGGCCTTTGTTGATGCGCGGCGCTCAAGGTCGACGGCGACGCGGAGTCAGAGCTGGAGCGACGCGAGGAAGAAGAAGCGGAAGGAGAAGAAGAGAAAGGGCCTTCGGTCTATTTATAATAAGGCGGAATAGTTAATGATGCGCGAGAATCGAGGATTTGAAAGCGGCGAGATGGCGCGACAGTCGCCTCAATTTCCGGGATAGCATTAAATGAAGGGAATCTTCTTGTTTGGGCTTCTTTAATGAAGATGACGTCAAGATGCTCGTCACGGTGGTCGGAGGATGACGTCCACGGCGGTTTAACAAGATGGCGGTTTACGAGGAATGGAGGATGATGTTAAATTTTCTCTAAAGTGTTGAAGATTGACATGAACAGGTTCAAATCAACTGGGGCCTAATGTTGGGATGTACCTCATCGAGTGTAAACCACCCGTGAGGGGCCGGTTCACCCTCAGCTATATTGAAGCCCACGAAGACTCGGAAGATGGCGCTTTTACTATTAAGCTTAGAGGCCCGAAAAGCCCAAAGGCGGATTAGGGCCCATAATGTTAGAACCGCCATAGTCATGCAACTTGTGTTGTAAGAAAAGGAAGGAGAGACCGAGGCGAACACTTGTATGAGTCGGCCTCGGGACTCTCAAAGGCCGGACGTCAACCCCTCAGATATAAGGGGACGACCCGTGGCGCGTGTTTAGGGACAGATAACAACAATCCGAGGCTTAGGCGGTTATTGCTCCCTAACCGCCGAATCACATCAATCCCATCACAAACTAGACGTAGGCTTTTACCTTCATCGAAGGGGCGAACTAGTATAAATCTCGTGGTCTTTAAGGTCCGCTTTAACCCCTCTAAGTTAACCCGTTTGATGGCCTCGCGACTAAGTCCTTCCATGAGGACATCTGCCGTGACAAATCCACGACACCGGTCGAGGATGGTTGGTTGGACAACGCCTCGGGGGCTGAAATCTCTACGGCGATCGAGCCGAACACCATCCCTGTCCTTTGCAAAGCCCGTGACTCCGAGGTGCCGGACTCCTCTCCGGACCCCGAACCTCCGGCCCTGCCCGGTCCAGATTCGATTAGGCGCCGGTTATGGAGTTCACCGCCATGACATCTTTCAAAGACTCGCTTTTGGCGACATCCTGAATTCACTAAAGTCTCTCTCTTTATCGGAGAGCCCTGGCGGACTATGGTCGGAAGGTTGGGATGCGACGATGAAGAAATTCAATGCCCACCCACCACCCACTTTGTAGCCATTGTCGATGATTTAACCGACATGCTCGACTTCGACCAAGACATCGATGGTATGGACGACGATGCCGGAGACAATCAAGAGCCGCTATTGCACGGGCAATCGGAAGGCCACCTCGTCATATGACATATACATGGTGGACATCCCAAAAGATGGGAATGGCGATGGAACAGCAGAGGATGACCCCTCTAAGAAACAGCCGAAGCGCCGGCGACAGCGGCGCCGCTCTAAATCCCGCCACAGCAAAAATGGTGATTCCGGCACGGGAGATAATAACTGCAAAGGTCGAAGACAACCCCTTCCAAATTGGATTCAAGACAGAGGAGGGAGAAGCCAGCCCTCATGATAGAGCAAAGCAGATGTAGAGGTAGAGGACGATAATTATATGCCTCCCTCCGAAGATGAGGCAAGCCTCGGCAGCATTTAATTTGTCGTGGCCCGAGGATCCACTTGAACAGAGGCGTTTCAAACGCAGGCTTTATGGCCACGGCAAGCAGCCTCAAGAAAAAGTAGCAACAGCTTAGAGCTGACTAAGACTTGCTAGGCGACAGATGGACCAAGTCCTTGCAGCCGAAGAGTACTGAACTCGAACGCCCCTCAAAAGCTACCCCAAATGCAGGCCGTTGCCTCGATCAGAGGAGGAAGCACCCGCGTCACCAACAAGACGACATGGCAGATCAGCACCCCGTGGTCGCATGAGAAGCCTCTCGCCCTCCGCTCAAGCCACGCCCGACGCGCTCAAAAAGTACCAAGGCACGAGAGAACGGCGCCCGGACTTATGAGATATACTTTGGAGGATAAGGTAAAGCAAACAAGATCGATCTACAGATCGGCGTGGGCGCCTAACGACGGGATGATTACAAATCACGCCCGGATTCAAGACAACCCCTGGGCCGAACCACGATAAGAGACAAAGCTCATATGAGCTACGCCGTGATATAGCCCAATACAGTAGGCGCCGCACACCCACTATGCTTCACGGATGAAGTAATGGATCATCAAATCCACGAGGGCTTCAAACCCGTAAACATCGAATCATACGATGGTACCACAGATCCTGTGATGCGGATCGAGGACTATCTCCTCCATATCCACATGGCTCGCGGTGATGATTTACACGCCATGAAATACCTCCCACTCAAGCTTAAAGGACCAGCTCGGCATTGGCTCAACAAATTGCCGCCAGAATCAATTGGTTGTTGGGAAGACACGGAAGCCGCATTCCTTGATAACTTCCAGGCACATATGTGCGAATTCACCAGACGCCGATGACCTAAGCCACATAATTCAGCAGCGGATGAATCGGCCGGATAATTTCGGACACGGTTCTTAACCAAGAAAAATTAAATCGTTGACTGTCACGGATCACGAGAGGCCCTTGCAGCCTTCAAACATAACATCCGCTGACGAGTGTCTAGCACGGCACCTAGGGCGGAAAAGCCAAAATCCATGGCAGCCCTCACCACACTCATGACCCGCTTTTTGCGGGAGAGGACATTTAGCTAGCTCGAAGCAACAACAGCTTGGCCAAACACTCGTAGTTCGGATACCAAGGACAAGAATGGCGTGTCGCGTCAAGCAACAAGAATAAACGCCGCATTAATGGTGACAATGCTGAAGATACAACAAGAAATGCCGATTCAGAGAGGCTCTAAACCCGGTCGGTGGAAGAAGCCATTCAAAAGAAATACCTGTGGCCCGTCCAACTTGGACCGAATACTCGATCGCTTGTGCGGATAAATGGCACTTCCCCGAAAAAACCAGCCAACCACACCAACAGGGATTGTTGGGTGTTCAAGCGAGCGAGCAAGTTAAATGTCGAACTCAATGACAAGGAGCTGCATAAGCGATGACGAGGAGGAGCATTACCACGAACAATGAGAGGATGTAAGGGCTTTCCCCACAAGTGCGGACGGTGAACATGATATACGCAACCCACATACCCAAAGGGAGCGGAAGTGTGCACTAAAGGGACGATATGCGATGGAGCCGGGCCGCCTTGTAAAAGTTCAACCTGCGGTAGTCCTCCTGCCCGATCACTTTTGATCAAGGGACCACCAATTAGCATCCGCCACGGCGGATTCGCGCGATTGGTTCTTGACCCAATTATTGACGGATTTCACCTCACTAGAGTCTCCGATGGGCGGCGGCAGCGAAATGAACATGCTTTACAGATACGGCGCCAAAATGGGCATAGACCCATCAAGGATTAAACCAACAAAGGCGACCTTTAAAGCGGCCACACCAGTGTGTAGAGGCCAATTGTACAAAGCTCGATTACACTCGAAGTGGTCTTCGATCCCGGATAACTTCCGGCGAAGAGTTAATCTTCGACATAGTCCCGTTCCCGGCGGCTATCATGCAATCGCTTTGGACGAACCGCATTGCAAAGTTCAATGCGGTGCCGACTACATATCTCAAGCTCAAGATGCCAGGCCCTCGAGGAGTAATTACGGTCAATGGAAACACCGAACGCCTCTCTACCGAGCGGAGGAGCATACGCGCCCTAGCGGCGGAAGTACAAAGCAGCCTCTTAAGGCAATTCTCGAGTCCGAAGCTACTAAACGATAGGACACCGCCAAGCGCTACCGAGTAACCTACAACAAGACCGCTCGGCATCGCCCGAAAGCACGCCAGAAAGCAAAGCAGTGGCCCCCAACCCCAGCCCTCGAAATGAGGTGCGAAGCCAAGATTACGCTGCACATAACTACGCCTGCGGAGATACCATGGGCATAATGGGAGGGGCACGACCACGGCATGCCCAGAATGCGGCTAGACCGCACTAGGGGCTCCCGTTTGTGTCATTCTTTTTTTCTTTTTCTTTTTTTAGGACTCCGTCTTCCAGAAGCCCTGTCCGGCACTAGAGTTGCCGAACTCACGATGCAACAGCCAGGGAAGCAGAAAACTGCGTCAAGTGTCCAGGTGGTCTCTACTACGAGCATTATACCTGTTTTACATACCATTCCGCAGCTTACCCCTGGAGGGGGACATGTTAAATAGTCCCATCCCTTGGTTATCGCACTATTTGTATCGTTCTGCTTTCATTGCAGTATCTTTTGAATAAACAATACATAGCTTCTGCTTATTATTGCATTCCTTTTTTCCATATATGTTCATCTATGACATGTTGCACCCATACACTTTGGTACGACCAATACACCAGGGGCTTAAGTACCCCAAAATATGGTGTGATAAGTCCGAACACTTTCACAAGTGCGGCACCCCGAACTTATAGCATTATATGCATCGGCTCGAATCATGTCTTGGGTCAATAGTTGGGTTTGCTGGCTCCCATGTTTTGGTACCTTACGCCCGTTATATCGGCTAAGGTAGCACCTTTGGGAGAACCAACTGCGATTGTGCCCGGTTGTCTTTGGGTGGAGCACCTCGGTGGAAAGCTAAAACTCGATCATTATCATGATAAGGCGAGAGTCGCTCTTCGAGAGGTTTTTTCGGTCCCTAAAGACTTATGCCGCTTGAGCGAGGAGCCGGCATTGTCCGCCAAGGCGTGATAGTGCCCCGAACTCGGTCTTCGAATACTAGGGGCTTCACCGAAATTTAAAATTATAGAATTCTATGGCTAAGTGAGAGTGTTCAAGCACTATAAGTCCGGTTGCTGTTCGTTGCGTTGAGCGCCTCACTCGATAGGACCCAAGAATGGGAACAAGAGCGCTCAAGTTTATCCCGAACACCCCAGCACTTGTGGCATGGGGGCTGAAGCCAACGACTTGCCATCTCTCAGATTTGATAAACGGCCGCATAGAAGGTAATATTTTAAATTCATGGCGTTGCTTAGCCATATGAACAAGTTTTCAGCATCTGAGGATAACAAATGCGTAGTCTATTCAAAAATTACATCTTTGGAGCATTCACCGCTTATCAAAGTAGCACCCTTCGTGACGCCCTCATAACACACATTTCGGCTTGCGATGCTCCTTGCCCGATGGTGGTCCGTCCTTCACAAGCTTCTCACCGTCTGGCTTGCCCCAGTGGCACCTTAGCACGGGCAAAGGGCCCTCTACGGCACCTTCAATGCAGACGGAGCACTTGATGACTTCAATCCATGGACATCGTCCACCACCATACGACTAGCCAAGTAGCTCCCAGGCATGGCTTCCGTAGGGCTAATCGAACTATGAGGCCCTTCATGGCCTGTTAGGCGACCTTGTGGAGCTCAACCAGGCGCTTTGGTGGCTCGTCAGGCACTGGATGTTCGGCCTCAAAGACATCGAGACCAAAACACCTTCTCCGTTGAGCTTCCCTCTTTGGCTCGGTAGAAAGCGGCGGCATCGGACACACTGCGGGGCAGGTCTCCGAAGGCTCCTGGAGAGCTCCGGATTAGGGTAAGTAACAGATAATTGACTTTTACATTCTTGCTTTGCATAAAGAATGCCTTACCCGCCGCTATCTTCCTCATCGCCTCAATCTCCTGGAGGGCTTTTTGGGCTTCGGCCTTAGCGGCCTTGGCACTCTCAAGAGCCGAGGCAAGCTCGGACTCTCGGGTCTTCGAGTCACGCTCCAAACCCTCGTGTTTTTTCACGAGAGCACAGGAGCTCTTGTCGCACCTCCGCCACCGCGCCTCCCCTTCTCTCGCTCAGTGCGCTCATGTCATGAGCCGGCCGCTGTCACCGCTTCCTTTAGGGTCGCCACCTCGTTCGTGGCCCCTACAATACCCATGTTATTCTGTCTTTTTGCAACCAACTCCTTTCTATAAGGTATTACTTTAATAAGGTATTACTTACCTTCCTTGTCCTCGAGCTGCTTCTTGGCAAGGCCGAGCTCGTTCTCGGACCGCCGAGGTTCTGCTTCAATGCATTGACCTCCCAAGTCAGAGGCGGTCAAGGCAACAGCCTGCATTCCCATATTGACACAATTATTTTAGACTCCTGCGTATATCTTTTTTAGGATCCTCGATCGGCTTTTCTTTCCGAACAAGAACTAAGCATCGAGACAATGCCTATGCAAAGAATATTTTTACATATTCTAAACTTACCTCAAAGCATGTTAGAAGGCTGTTGCGAGGCTTGATCGGCCCGCCACTTTGGCGGACTGAATCTTTCGATCACCGCACTCATAATAGTGCGGTCTTAAGTTCCCCGATGGAGGCTGTTAAGCCCCTCCAAAGAAGTTATCCGATGCCTCCGGTTGGACGGAGGACACTGACGTCTTACCCTTCTTACGAAGGGGCCGCTTATGCCGGACTTCGGAACCTGAAGGTTCCCGGTATGGAGTCGGACAAGGGTCGGGCTTAGAGCCCCGGGGTCTTGCTCCCTCGCACTGGAGTCCGGGAGGCTGCCTTGTGGCGCCTCTGCGCCACCTCCTCTTGACCAGGCTCCCTTGGGGGGCCCCACCTCGACGCCGTAGGGCGACGCGAGGCGAGGAGGCGGCCGGAAGAGAAGTGCTCTCCACTTGGACGAGGTCGGTGACCCGCTTGTGAAGCGGCAGGCACAAATCCTTGGGCGGGCTGCATGATTGTTCGGCATTAGAGAACACTATGCAATGAATAAAAAAACCATGGGTATCCGGACACTTACGATCTCGCCAGGGGCTTGGCCCTCGAAGGCCACTCCTCCTCGCCGTCGTTGGCGTTGGTGGAGACGTCCGGAGGAAGGGTTCTTCCCTTCTTGGACCCTCCGGCCTCCCCAGTCGAGGCGGCCTTCCTTTTCTTCTCTTCCCCCGCTGGGGGAGAGGCTTCTTTTTCCTCCTCCTCGTTCTTAGGAGAGGATTCTGTTTCAGAATCTGACAGCACCTGGTGCCGGGAGCTCCTTCGAGTTCCCGTGGCCTCCTTCTTGGCCTTCTTCTCCGTCACCACATGAGGTGCCGGAACCAGCAGCCGTCAGCCAAGCTGGCGTCCCATCGGGTCTTCGGCAAAGGAGCCGGACAGTTAATCTGTGGGACGCCTTCACCATCTGTCAAAAGGTTAGGGAGTTTTAGATCCCGCGCCAGAGTCAAACTATGAAAAAAGAGTCCCATAAAGGGCAAAATAACTTACCTCGCTGGCTTGACGCTGCGAAAGCGGAATCCGCGATCTTCGGTAGCGGATGCGGAGCTTCGCGCTCTTGAACAAAGACTCTTCCGTGCATCTTGAACGTAGTGTCGAAGAGCCGCTCAAGGTTCGGCGTCAGTGCCGGAGCAAACTCTCACAAATTGAAGGCCCGTTGTCGCATGGGAGAATCCGCGGATGAGCATAACCTGGACTACGTTGACAAGCTTGAGGTTCTTGTCCACTGTGTTTCGGACACGAGTTTGGAGTCCGCCAACTCTTCCGAATCACCCCACGCCAGCCCGCTCTTTCCATGATGTGAGCCATGTGGGGAGCCAGATCTGAATTCGGGGCCGCACCATTTGGAGTCGCAGCTGCTCGGTGATGTAGAACCACCCGATTGCTACCCCTTTATGGTCTCCACGAAGGAGCCCTCAAGCCATATGCGACGTTGGGCATCCCGCCGCCATGGCGCCCGGTGACTCCGCCTCGGCCGCCCACTATCTTCGCTTGACGCTAAAGGTCTTCAACCATAAACCAAGTGGGGCTGGATGTAGAGGAAGGTTTCGCACACGCATTTATAAACGCCGAGATATTGAGGATGAAGTTTGGGGCCGATCGTGGAAATCTAGGCCGTAATAGAACATGAGCCCCTGGACAAATGGGTGAAGTGGAAAACCTAGTCCATGGAGGAAGTGGGTGAGGAACACCACCCTCTCATGGGGCCTGGGGTGGGGATGAGCTGCCTTGGTGGGGAGCCGACACGCGATGTCGCCGGACAAGTATCCGGCCTCCCGCAGCCTTGTGATGTGCCCTCCGTGACGGAGGAGACCATCCACTTGCCTCCCGCTCTGACATGGCTGGAGAAGGTTGAGGAGAGATGTGCGGACTTAGGGCGGCTGGAGCTCGAAAGTGCAGGAATGGATGAGCAAAGGAGGAAGAAGGCGAGGGTGAAAAGGTGGATCCTTATCCCCTTATATGGACGGACGCAACTAAGCGCCCCCACCAGCCCGTAAAACTCTCTTATCTTCCAAGCGCCTGTAATCAATGGCGCGTTGGGTTACCCACATCCGTATTGATGAGAATCCGGGATAAGGGGACACGATCTCTGCTTTGACAAGACGCGTTAAGAAAACCGCCTCGCTTAAATGCGCTTGAGGTGGTATAGTAAAAACGATTCGAACGAAGACTTGGCCGTATGCGTGATGGCATGCTACGGAACACGCCAGCAGATTGATTTTGTGTAAATATTATTCTCTCTCACGGTGTTATGTGGAAATTATTTTGCAGAGCCGACACCGGCCCTTGTGTTCAAAATCTTCTATGAAGTATTCGAGGAGGAACCCGCCTTGCAATGCCGAAGACAATATATGCCACGGACTCTGCCGTCATTGAAGCCCTGGTTCGTGGGCTACCGAGGAGTCTGGACTAGGGGTGTCCGGCAGCCGAACTATCACCGCTGGCCGGACTCACGGACTATGAAGATACAAGATTGAAGACTTTCTCCTGTGGTCCGGATGGGACTTTCCTTGGCGTGGAAGGCAAGCTTGGCAATACGGATATGTAGATCTCCTACCATTGTAACCGACTCAGGTAACCCTAACCCTATCCGTGTCTATATAAACCGGAGGGTTTTAGTCCGAGGATCTAACAACAATCATACCATAGGCTAGCTTCTAGGGTTTAGCCTCTCCGATCTCGTGGTAGATCTACTCTTGTACTACCCATATCATCAATATTAATCAAGCAGGAGTAGGGTTTTACCTCCATCGAGAGGCCCCGAACCTGGGTAAAAATATCGTGTCCCTTGTCTCCTGTTACCATCCTCCTAGACGCACAGTTCGGGACCCCCTACCCGAGATCCACCGGTTTTTACACCGACACCAACACTCAACTCTCTCTCACATGATTTGGATTTGGTGGAAAGAAGATTTGAGTGGAAAACAACTTGGGGAAGGCTCGAGATCAAGATTTATGTGGTAGGAATGGAATATCTTGACCTCAACACAAGTGTAGGTGGTTCTCTCTCAGAAAATGTATGTTGGAAGTGTAGGCATGTTCTGATGGCTCTCTCCACAAATGAAGAGTGGGTGGAGGGGTATATATAGCCTCCACACAAAATCTAACAGTTACACACAACTTACCAAACTCGGTGGGTCCGAATCGTGAAACTCGGTCAGACCGATTTAGTAAATAATGTGAACGTTAGGAATTTCGGTGGGACCAACATGTCAACTCGGTGGGACCGATATCGTTAGGGTGAGACCGACTACACAAACTTGGTGAGACCGATTACACAAACTCGGTGAGACCGATTTTGGTAATAGGCAACCAGAGAGTTGGTCAGGCAAACTCGGTGGGACCGATTCGCTCACCTCGGTTGGACCGAAACGGTACGAAAGGGAAACAGAGAGTTTGCATTGCAATCTCAGTGGGACCGATCGCTTATCTCGGTTTGACCGGAACGTCACGAAGGGAAACAGAGAGATTACAATCCCATCTCGGTGAGACCGAGATCCCTATCGGTGAGACGGACTTGATTAGGGTTTTTGGCAGTGGCTATGTCAACTGAACTCGGTGGCGCCGGATAGAAAGATTCGGTGGGGCCGAGTTTGACTTTTGGTTTGGGATGAATGTGGGTGTGAGAAAGTGGTTGAGGGCTTTGGAGCATATCACTAAGCACTTTGAGCAAGCAAGCCATTAAGCAACACCTCATCCCCTCTTAATAGTATTGGCTTTCCTATGTACTCAATGTGATCTTGGATCACTAAAAGTAAAATGTAGAGTCTTGTGCTTTGAGCTTGAGCCAATCCTTTGTCCTTAGCATCTTGAAGGGGTTCCACATCCTCTAGTCCTCGCCGCTCCATTGTTAAACTTATCTGAAGCATACTAGGTAAAAGTATTATTCCAACAAGAGATATGTTGACATTAATTACCAAAATCACCCAGGGAGCACTTGTGCTTTCACTTACTCTTTATTTTGGAACAATATATTTTTAACAATCTTTAGCATCACCATCTCACTTATAGAGAGCACTGGTATGTATGTGTGCTAGATAAATTGTTGCACAAGGTTCTAATTTCATCCTATCTATTCTTTACAAATATCATTTTCTCCTTTTTATTACTTTCTAGGTTGGGTTCGTTACTAGTTGTGGCAAAAAAGATGACACCCACCTTATATCTTATTGTGGGTCAAGGGTAGGAATGGATACTTTGCAGATGGAAGGGGGTGTTGTAGGGCAGTGAGAGCATATCTGGTGATACAACCTCTCTGGTGATACGATGCTCCGGCGTATTCTGGACCACTAGATCATGAGATGAATGCACATGGGTTGGCCAGCACCCCCACTTCCAAATATGCAAAATACACCTAACGTGAGGGATCTTTGCTTCCACTAAAGCTAATTGAGTTTTTTAGAGAACATGCAAACAAGCATTTGCATTATGTTTTTTTTTTTGCAGGCAACATTTGCATTTATCTTGAAGAGGAACGAAATCTATTTGAGTGAATATTGTGGTTGAGTAAAATGCATCATCTCACATATGCTACTAAATAAATACTTCCTCCTTGCCGGGCATCTATTTAGGAACCAAGGGAGTAATGGACAAATCTGAGAAAATCTGGACATCTTTATCTTCTTATTCCTTCAAGCGTCATACACAATTAAGAATATATCAAGGGTGTTTTTGAATATTTCTCGGCGGAAGAGCTGGGCATCACATGCACATTCATCCTGTCCCTCTGGGCATGATCTAATGGTTCATAATAAAGTGGAGCACCGTATCACCTGAGTGGTCATATCACCAGATAATTTCTCGTAGGGCAGTTACCGTAAAGGAAGGAATGGAAAAAGAGAGAGGTGTTTATGGTCAAAAACTAAACTTGCATGTAACCATCTTATGTGAATAAGCATGTAACCAACTTATATCGACATTTTCATGAGAACTAGGCTGTAGCCTAGTGGCAAGGGAGCGCAGTGGCGTCTCCAGCAACCAGGGTTCGAGCCACGTCGGGGACGAATTTCTGGTTTCTCACAAGGGATGCTTCTCCTATATCAATAAACCATGGGTGCTAGTGCCCATGAGTTTCACCTATATCGACATTTTCATAGTAATGGAGACATAAGACACACGTGACATGTTAAACTCAAATAATATTTTTATTAGTATCTCAAAGCTGGAAATGCACGATAGGGAGAGAGGGTGATATGGTGAGAAAAGAAGAAGAAATGCACGAGAATTTGAAACGCATACATTGGACACAATTAGTGTTGAACAACTATTAGATATGCCCAGCAGCGTAGCAAACACACGAGCTTTTTACTAGTTGATATAAACAATGGTGTTGCATGTGGGAGATATTTGTTGCAACAATTCGAGGCACTAGATCAACCAATTTAAGTGTGAGTACCGACCGTGCAAGGCGTAGCTGATCATGATCTCCGCACGTCTGACCAACGCACCCATAGCAGTACCTAGTCCCTTGTTTTTCACAAATTTATTGTACTGGAGAAAAACGATGAAGTAGTAGCTACTTAAAGATATCAAATGGGAGTCATATGGCGGCCAGGCGGCTGACGTTGATGGGGTAGGCGTCGGAGGTGGAGGATGAGCTGAAGACCTTGTTGGCTATGATCCTGTTGGCCGCCTCCATGGGGTGGAAGGCGTCCCAGAAGATGTACTTTCTCCGGTCGTCGCAGGGCCGCTGCACAAAAATGCTAGACGTACGAAAGATTACAGGATTTTACAGGATCTTTTCATCTAGTAACCATAAACTTGCCCCCCTGATTTTCAGGGGGTGGGCCGTGTTCCTTACCTATTGACCAATCAAATTAACCCTCTTTGTAAAACCTTGTAACTCTTTTGTACGTGTAGCGTTACTCGCCGCTGCATGGGCAGGCACGTGATCTGGCCGTTGTTCCTCCCCACGCCGCAGCACCCACGGTCGACCACCGTGAATCCATACACCGCCGCGTTGGCCGCCAGGTCCTCTTGCCGCTGTTGACGACGTTGAGGAAGACGAGGTTTGCCCCCGGCGTCTGCTGCCCGCGGTTGAGGCGTTTCACCATGGCCAGCAGCCCCTTGTTGTAGATGGCGATGGCGCTGTTGATCTTGTCGTTGCACCCGCTCTTTTTCGTGCCGGCGTTAGCTGTGCTCCGGTTTCTGCCGCTGCCACCGATGCTGACGGTGATGCCAGGGATCACAAGGCCGATGCCGGAAGTAGGAGGGCGTCCGCCGCTGGTCGTCGCCGTCGTTGCCGATCTGGCCAGCTCATAGGGGATGCACCCGATCTGGCTGACACCGGCGACGACGAACTTCCTGGCGCCGAGGGCGTAGAGACTGATGAGCTGACGTTCGTACTCGTGTAGGAGGGCGGCGGCGTTATTTGGGACATGGCTTAATGGGATTGAGCCTGACTTAGTGAGACACATTCGGTTTGGAGTTTGTGCTTTGCTGTGGACTATCTGGACTTGCGAAATGATTTGGTTTTAACGAATATCATGTATCCATTTTTTGCGTGTTATATTCCGAACTTCTGACCGATCCGTTCGTGGTCACTACTCACCCGGATGCAGGCCGAGGAGCATTTAGTTCTTTGGGTCTTTCATTGGGAGATGGTAGCTCGGGATATCTTCAACCGGTTTGGATGGCGGTCATGTAATAGGCTGGGCATGTAGTTCACCTATCTAGTTTTAGCCAGCCGGTTGTGGCGTCTTTTCATGGCTAGTGGGTGTTTCTAGCCCTTTTTGGCTCTGTGTGAGCTTTATTTGCTTTTTTATTTCTTTTGAAGACCTTGGAACAATGTTGGCACTGCTTTATTTGGTTAATAAGATGGCTGTATGCATCACTCTGATGCAGAGGCCGGGGAATCCCCCTTTTCGAAAAAAAGGAGGGCGGCTGCGTAGGCGGCGGGCTCGTAGGTCTGCGCGGTGTTGTAGTAGTCGGGCATGAAGTAGTTGTTGAGGTAGTCATTGCTGCCCATGCCCACGTAGTAGATGCACCGGCCGAGACGCTTCTCCCTCCCCGCCGGTGCTATCTGGCCCACCACCGACCGGAACTGACTCACCTACTCGGACAGAGGGTAATGGCCGCCCGAGGTTGAAATTCTGGTCTCCTACCGACGCTCATGGGCGCCGAGGCGGTTGAGGCCGCGGGCGTGGTCGGAAGGTTGCGCCATGGCGAGGCCGGGATGAAGGGCGGCTGGAAGCCGAGGAGGTCGGCGAGCAGGTCGACCATGGTGCGGCCGTTAATTGAAGCGGCGGAGTGGTGGCGCGCCGCCGGAAGTCGGCCGCCGTAAAGGCGGTAGTTGGCTCTGGCGAGGCTGAGGATGTTGTTGTTGTTGCCGTTGTCCACCAGCGAGTTGCCGAAGATGTACATGCATGGCACTAGCTGCTGCTTCTGCGTCGCCACCTGCACTGCTGGTAGATCACCATGGGCGTGCAGTACTACCGCCACTGCCATAATTAGCACCCACCGTCAAAAGAAGAAGATGATGGTAATTACTCATCATCATATCGATCGATCTCGTACTAGCTTAGCTTGCAATGTGGCTATGCTTCTCGATCGATCGATCCACTGCAACTCATGCATGCATTCACTTAATCTCTCATGTATATATAGTTTTTTTTTGAGAATCACGGGGGGGGGGGGGGGTGGGAGCTCCCCCATCTGAATATATTGCTCAAAGGACTGTCGTGGCAGTGAGTACAGAATTACATAGGCATGGTGCAACGTGCAGAGAGGTAGGAACGCCACGAGAAAGTGTCCTCCTTGTCTTGTGGCTGTACAAGACGATAAGACCAGAGATCCAGAGCAGTGATGAGGTTGTGTTATTACAGAGTTTTGGTCAATCGATCTAAATACCATATCATTACGTGATGCCCAAATCATCCATAGTAAGGCTAGTAGAACCGAAGGCTAAGCCGTGGGCAGGAGTTGGGTTGGAGTAGCGGCGTCCCATAAGTCTGAAACATCGCTGGTTGTAGGTAGGAACCCAAGGCGTTGCCAAATTCTGTTGGCAAGAGGGCATGTGATGAAGAGGTGGTTTGAGTCTTCAGACCCTAGCACACCGAGGGCATAAATCTGAATCGACTATATGCTTGCGTGCAAGATTGACCTTGGTGTTGAGACGGTTTTTGAAGAGTAACCATGCGAATACTTTGAGCTTTCGGGGAACTTTGGCATTCCATATGAGGGGAGCAAGGAGATTGTTGTCTGGCCGAGCGATGAGGGCACCGTATGCATGCTTGGTGGAGAATGCAATGCCGTGTCGTAGAAACCATTGGTCTTCCCCCGCCGAAGGCATAAAATCCTGCAAAACAGCCACAAGTAACACAAGCTCTTGTTCTGCCGTAAGGGAGAGGCGATTACGGAGGTTAGCCTGAATACCGTAGCGCAAGATGTTAGCCACTTTAACTAGCTCTAAGGTGGAGTGTGAGAAAAGGTGGGGGAAGGCGATGGCGAGGGGTTGAGAGACCAGCCAAGTGTCTAGCCAGAAATAAGTATGTGAACCACTATTTGTGAGCACGAAGGATATGTTTTGTAGAGTAGGTATTTGCTGTGAAATAGTGCGGCACAAAAAGGAGGTTTGCGGAGAGGAGGAGACTAGAGCGTTAGGGTGTTGTAGATCAAGCCATTCTAGCCATGGTGTTTGTGCAGTGGAGAGTGCTTTGGCTGCAAATTTCATGAGGAGGCAGTTATTTTGAACATGTAAGATTTTGAGCCCTAAACCACCAAATTTTTTGGGTAAACATACATTTTTCCAAGCAACAAGGCATTGAGCACCCGAACAAGCATCCTCTCCTGCCCAGAAAAAACTCCTTCTCAGGGAGTCCAAGGTTTTGATAGTTCTTTTTGGGATGCGAAAAACAGACATAAAGTAGGTGAGGATTGATCGAGCACCGCAGAAATGAGAATGAGTCGATCACCTTTGTCCATGAGTTTGGCGCGCCAGCCGGAGAGAAGTTTCCTAGTGCGTTTGATCAGGGGGGTGAAAACGGTGGTGAGAGGTTTGGTCGGAGCGAGGGGAAGGCCGAGGTAGGTTTGAGGAAAGGAAGCGCATGAGCAGCCCATGGAGAGGGCAATGGAGGCAGCCGTGGCATCGTCCGTGTGGAGGGTGGCTAAGGTGGTTTTGGAGAAGTTGATGGCGAGGCCCGTGGCTTGTGCGAAGCTATTTAGGATCACTTTAAGAGTTGAGGCAGTGGCATGAGAGGCAGCTGCGACGATGAGCGTGTCGTCGGCGTATTGAAGGACTGTGGGAGGTAGGTGGGAGAAGATAGGATGGTGTAGTGTGGGATCGGAGTTCTGGATGATTAGTTGTTGGAGAAGGTCGGCGACGATGAGGAAGAGGTAGGGTGAGGCCGGGTCGCCTTGCCTCAACCCATTTTTGCATTGGATCCATTTGCCCGGAATCCCATTCAGGAGAACTGCCGTTTTGCCTGTGTAGAGAAGATTTTGGATCCAGCTGCGGAAGATTGGAGAGAACCCTCGGACTGCCATGATTTTGTCGAGTGCAGGCCATGCCACGGAATCAAAAGCCTTTCTGAAATCCAGTTTGAAAACCATCGTTGGTTTTTTAAGCGAGTGGCAAGAGCTAATGAGGTCCGCAGCGAAAACAAAGTTTTCGCCGATGTTTCTGCCAGAGATGAATCCGGTCTGGCTACCATGAACTAGCAGAGGGATGTGCATCTTAAGGCGAGAAGTGATAACCTTGGCTATGGCTTTGATCGGGTAGTTTTGCAACGAGATAGGCCGAAAAGCATCAGGCGTGGTTGGCGTGTCTTTCTTGGGGAGGAGGATAATGTGGGCACGGTTTAAGCGTTCAGTGTCTGCTAAGGCTTGATGAAAAAGATAGAAAAAGGATAGGATTGAATTTTTTACTAGAGGCCTGAAGGTTCTATAGAAGTGGGGTCCGAATCCGTCTAGTCCAGGGCTTGCTTGGGGGTTCATGGTGAAGAAAGCGTGCTTGATTTCCTCCTCAGAGAAGGGTTCATCTAAGACGTGGAGTCCGGGCACCGGGTGTGGGTAAACCGAAGGTAGGTCAAAGACCCAAGTTGTCGGAGTTGGGGTGCCAATTAACGAGAGGAAGAAATCACGTAGGATCTCAGCTTTTTGCTGGTGAGCAGAAAAATCGGCGCCATCGCGAGTAAGAGTGAAGATTTTGTTTTTCCGGAGACGCTGAGAGGCAGACATGTGGAAAAACTTGGAGTTCTCCCCACCATTTATGGCGCGCGAAACCTTAGCACGCCAGCGCCAGTACGACATTTTCTCTTGAATGGTGCATTTGAGAATGGATACAATGATTTTGCGCGTGAGTGATTCTGTTGGAGACAGAGGTCTGTTTTCTTCGACGAGGTCTAAGGCGGAGATGGCAGCATGGCAGCGAGCTTCACGGAGGGGGGTGGGAATGCGCGACCGTGCCCATATTTTAAGGCGGGAACGAGATTTTTGAGTTAATCGCGACGAGGGAAGCGGGCCATGCGTTGGTGGCTTAAAAGGGTCATGAGGCCCAAATTTGGTTGATGATGTCTCTAAAGGGCTGGAGGCTGGCCCAGCCAGGCTCAAATTTAAAAAAATTGGAGCGTGGGATGGTGGTGGTGACATGGATGAGAAGTGGAATGTGATCAGACGTGAATCGTGTGCGAGAGGAGAGCGAGGTGTTAGGGAAGGCGTCTGCCCAAGCAAGGTTAAAGAAGACACGATCTAGCCGCTCTAGGGTGGGATTTGCTCGATTGTTTGACCAGGTGAACCTACGATCAAGTAGGGGCAGTTCGATGAGCGCAAGATCATCTAAGGTTTGGTTAAAGGCATTGGCTTCGGCGTGGTGAAAGGCGGTGTTGTTTTTGTCAGAGGGGAAGTGGATGAGGTTGAAGTCGCCAGCAATGATCCAGGGGGTGTCATCGGGTTGTGCGATAGATGAGAGCTCGTTTAAGAAGGCTTGTTTGAGCGATCGTGATGATGGGGCGTAGATGTTGGTGATGGCAATGTGTTGGACACACACAGTTGATTGTAGAATTAGGGTGGAGGAGAAGGTTAGATGTGAGAAAGAGACGGGCTGGAAAAAGTTTGAGTTAAAGGCAGAGATAGTACCCCCTGCGGTCCTGACCGCTGGCAGCGAGAAGGCTTGATCAAGTGTTCGTGGCAGAAAGGATTTTAGTTTAGAGGCAAGGAGTGTGTCTAGTTTTGATTCTTGCAAGAGGGTTATATGCGGCTTAGTCATCACCAGCTCAGAGAGTACGCCGGAGCATTTATCGTTATCTCCAAGACCACAAATGTTCCCGGAGCAAATTAAAAAGGCTTCATTACTTATAAAGATGGGTACAACATCAGCGATTAGGGGCGGGGTACAACATGCGTACATGCACAAAAGATACGTGCGGAGACAACAGTAGTAGTGGTACATTTGATAGAAGTCTCGATAGCCAAAAGTACAGGGTAACGACAGCGACATGCAGAGAAACTAAGGGTGGCGGGGACGGCCGAGGCCATGCCACAGAAATGTTAACAGTATGGGTGCAGATCATGGGGCTTCATCGTCACCAGAAACAGAGTGCTCAGACCCAAGGATGGCATCCACCTGGCCGTTGTCGGCGCCGCAGAGCAGCGCAATGGCTGCAAGGTCCTCGGCGGATGCAGGTGGGGCATCAGACTCGTGGAGGCGGGCCTCCTGGATAGCGCGGCCAATGGCCGTGTCGATGTCCGCGACAGAGAGGCGGGTCGCCTTTGCCTTGACGGCTCTAGCGAGCATGGGGGAGTAGTTGGCCTCCTTGCAGCCCAACAAGGCTTCGGCTGAAGCTTGTCTCTTCTAAGACGGATCGGTCGCGTGCCGTGCCTTCACGCTCGCTGCGAATGGTGCACTCGTGGAGTGTCCAGATCCTGCAGAGGGAGAGCTGCATCCACGGCGATCACAAATGGCGGCGGGGAGGCAGAGGGAGTGGGATTAGATTGATTAAGGGCGTGGCGGGGGGAGTTACAAGAAAGACGTGAAGATTCACTAGCAGAGAATGTGAGGTTGGTGGGGACAGCAGGTGCATCCGAAGGTGGAATAAATGCGGCGAACGCGGACACGTTGGACGGCATCAGCGGGCCTGCAGGTGGGGGGAGGGGGCGTGCGACCCAAGGCATGGGTCAGGTGGCACCACAGAGCCCACCTGGGCGGCCGGGCGGATGACAGATGGGGCCCTGTCCACAGGAGGGGGTGCATGCACCGTGTCCAGGGAGCCCGAGGCCACGCCATGCAGGAGCGGGGCGTGCATGTCATCGGAGGCAGCAGAATCACATCGGAGATAATGAGTGGTCGGGCGCATGGTGCCGAAAAAGAGGAAAGGGAGAGGCCAGAGCGGATCGGTCGGAGCCCAGGGAAGCGACAGGTGCATGGGTGGCGACCGGCCTAGAGCCGTTGTAGGTGGGGTCGGCGCGCCAGCCCGCACGTATTGCCGAGACAACAGGTGCTAGGTGAGCAGGGGAGGGCGGACGTGGAGATGCGCGCTGAGAGAGCGGCGCCGAGTCACCATCAGATGAGTCGCCGCCGAAGGGGTTGGCCCCCTCACCGTGGTGCCAGCGAGAAACTTCTACTACTTTTGCGATTTTGATCTCATTAATGGGTGGGAGCTGGATGACAATGCCGGGAGCGGGCTTGCTGATTGGAGAAGCACTAGAGCGCCAGATCGATGTGTAGTCGATGCCATGGAGGCAGAAATCATCGACGACACATACACGTCGCCAGAAAAGGCTGTGGCGAAGCGTATGCCGTCATTGTGCCGCGAGCTCGTGCGGAAACTGAAACCTCGACCTCAGCGAGGTCAGTGAATATGGCAATAGAGCGGTCGACGTGCTCGACCGGCTCAATGGTGATAACATTCCCCTCGAACTCGATGGGGCTGTGGCTAATGACATCATTTCGTGCGGCTGCAGTGTGGAAGGTGAGGCAGGCAATCCCCCGCCACGAGCCGCCCATGATAAAGGCGGGGTTGCCGCATGTGTGCTGTATAGCTCTGCGGATGAGGGGGGGAGGGGGTGGGGTTGGGGTCTGGGTGCCGCAGGTGCACGAAGGCAAAGCGGCGCGGGCAGTGAACTAGGCAAGGCGGAGCGGCAACCAAAGGCATATCTCCGTACGGCGGCAACACGCCATCCTCATGGAAGGGCCGTGGTGGCTCTTCGTCGGAGTCAGTCTCGGAGACGTGGGAGAGGGAGCGGGTGTGTTGGGAGGCGAGGAGGACATCGGAGAGACGATCTCGCAGCTCTTGGGTGTCAAACGGTGGTGTGTGCGAGTGCTGGGCTCCTGGGGGTGGGGAGGTGGGTGTGGGAGGAGGCGCAAAGGCGTGTGACGGTGAGTGGGGGAGAGGAGCCCCGTTGGCATTGACAGGAATGCCATTGAGAACGAAGGGGGAGGGGACACAGAGCGCGGTGAAGGGTTCGGAGAGGATGATGGGGACGTCGCGGACCATGAGCGTGCGTGCGGCGCGGGTCGACGTCGAGGATGATCTAGCGGGGTCCATGCTGCGTGTGCAAAAAGTTGTGTTAGGATGGGAGGAGAAGGAGTCTGGAAGGGGTGGGAAGAAGGGCCAGATCTGCTTGTACCTGCAATCGCGACTACGGTGGCTGCACCGCCAGTAGCGAGCGCAGCGGATTGGGTCACGGCAAGCCTCGACACAATGATCTAGCGCAAGGCACCTGAAGCAGCGGCGCTTTCTTTTGGTGGGTGGAGGAGTGTGAGAGCGCAGGTGATGGGGAAAGAGGTGGCTGGGTGTTATATAGGTGGGGGGGGGAGTGGATGGCTATGAGCGGAAGGGGGGGGGAGAGGAGAGCATCTTTGTACGATGGCGTCGTTTTGCTATTGGATCGAGAGGGTGGCAAGGCCGCCGTCATGGCGGCTGGGGCCGTGGCGTGTGTCAGAGGGCAATGTGGCGACATGCTGCGGCGTGGTGACCGAACGGCCGGCGTAGCCTGTAGAGGTGGATTAGGCGTGATGATGAGGCCTAGGTGCTTATCGGGGGAGCGTGGAGAAGGTGTAGCGGCAGGCGAGCGCGTCATCTCTCCGCTTCGTCGGTTCCTGATACAAGATTCGCCGTGGATGCGGTCGCCGGAGCCGCACGTGGGGAGACAGAGGGCGGCGCAGCAGGGGCCGGATTAGACGCGGGGCGGCAAGCGGGCCGTCCAAAAATGGCACAGACAGAGAGACAGGGAGGGGGTCCTGGGGTCTCGCGTCCACTCCTCCAGCATGCGGCGAATCCGGCACAGCGTACGGATCTTTTGCTAGATACGGTGGGACAGCAGGCGCCACATAGCCATCATCATGCATGTAGCAGGCCCCAGGCGCATGCGGGGCAGGGTGGACGTGCGGAGAGCGTGCGACCGCGGTGGACTGCTGCGGCGCATGGAGCTGCAGAAGCTGGTGATTGAAAGAGCCAAGAATGGAGTCCGATCGAGTGGGCAGGGAAGGATATGTAAACTTGGAGTAATGATGAAGGAAGCGACTGCAGTGTGCGACCGCCAGATCAAGCCGGTCAAAGAGGAAGAGTCTAAACCCTTCAAAATCGTGGGACCCAGATTTGAGGATTTGAATTTTGATTGAGTGGGAGTAGATGCCAGACTGAAAAATGTGCTCATGCACTTTGACTGCCAGAAAATCTTGCTTGACCGAAAAACAGTGGTTTAGGGCAGACTCAACTAACAGTTCATTAGGCCTAACAGTAATTGGCATGAAAGAAATCCAAAAAAGGTGCTTGTGTTGAGTGTAATGTGCGTGTGGTGAAAGCTGGGTAAAGCGATTAACATTAAGCATACGATAAAAAAGCTAATACCAGGCCGTTGGCGACGCTCCTTGGGTAGATCAAGAGATGGCGATGCAGGTGGCAGTAGAGCAGGATCAACCGCCAGCGACGAGGGAGCCGCGGTACCATCAGACAGCGGCGAGGCAACCCCAGCAGGCAAGCAACAGGTACCCTTCATAGGCAGAGGCCAGGGGAAACGGATCATCATGCCCAGCTTGTGGAAGTCGCCCATGGAGACTATGAGCGATGCAACGTCAGGCGAGGCAACAGTGAAGGAGAAGCACGAATCGCCATCATCCGTTACGTTGAAAAGGTGGCGAACGCCACCGAAGAGGCT
Organism: Aegilops bicornis; assembly: GCA_021605145.1. Classification (NCBI taxonomy): domain Eukaryota; kingdom Viridiplantae; phylum Streptophyta; class Magnoliopsida; order Poales; family Poaceae; genus Aegilops; species Aegilops bicornis. Next base: position 1,589,660 of record JAHIAL010000034.1, on the reverse strand, counting down.
GGCGAGGATGAGGCTCATCGTGGAAGCATCGAGAGCGAAAGGAAACTGGATGACACGCGCGTACATGCGGCATCCGTGTAGCTGGTCTGGTGGGAGAATGGAGACAGACGATCGAAATTGCGCCCAGGCAACCTTTTCGAAGTGGATGCCCAGGTCTTCGGGGATTCGGAGCAGTTGTGCAATCGTCATGCATGTAGGAACAGAGCGAGCTGGTGGTGGATGCGGGGTAGGGTTCGGGCAAAGGAAAAGGAGTAGTTGCGGCAACGGAGAGCGGTTTGAGCGAGAATGATCTCTGCAACACGCGCAAAAGCAACGTGGAAACGAAAGACCAAGGAAGAACATTGTGCGACGAAGAAGTGGGCGGCCGAGCCACCCAGAACGGCCTGGAGCAAAGCGGCAACAACAATGGCGTCGAGGGGCGGTTGGAGCGGCTGAAGGTGATGTACAGCGGTGAGGCGAGGTGGAGGGCCGGGGTGGATGTCTAGACGGAGGTAGTAGCAGCAATCATCTTCAAACTCCAGACCCATAGCATTGCTGCAGCCCAGGAAGCATCAGAGTGCTACCTGGCCGGCTTTGACATAAGGTAGGTCGAAGAAAGGTGAAGGTGGTGGAGCTATTGATGGAAGGAGCTCGTGTAGGGGGTTGGTGGCGAGAGTTAGGTCGTGGGTGGTGCCGGAGGCGTGGCCGTCGGCCAGCAGGCCGGCCGGCAAGAAGGGTGGAGCAGGAGCGGGAGCGGGAGCGGCCACCCCTTTCTCACGCGGGAGAAGAAACTTGTGTATATATAGTAAGAGGACTAGACAAGTGGATCAACCGTTGGATCGATGCCCGTGATCGATCGGCCAAGAGCTAGCTGCATGCATGCATGCAGCTCGTGAATTGTGGTAACGACGGATCGATCATGATCTCTCTCACGGCTAGAATAGAAAAGATACGTACGACGGCCAGCTGAAAGTAGAAACGGAGAGAGGACGAAACATGAAGAGCCAGCCAGTAGGAGGATTGTACGTATGGCACGGACCAGCACGATCGGAACTTGTCCTTGTTGTGTTGGCCCGGTCGCAACTAGCACATATGCCCGTGCGTTGTAACGAGAAAAATTGATGTTTTGTGTAAGCATAATGTCCAACGGCGCATTCTTCTACAAAATGAACATAAAAAATACATTGCAATTTAGCCGTGTTGATATTTTCTTTGCCGAACGTAATCTCCCATTGATTTTATTTAAGTACAATCCTTTTTCTAATAACATTTAAGTATAACCGTTTTATTAATTACCATGACGTCATCACCCATTTTAGTCGGAATCAAGTCCTTCCTTTTCTAATTTGGTAGCCCACGCGTTAAAGCCTACAGATCCTTCCTTTTAATTATTCCACTTTTTTATCTTAAATCCTTCATGTAGAATTTATTAAGACCATAATCTTTTTTTTATTTTTCGTGGTCTCTATGAAAGCCCATAAAAGACCCATCACATACAAGTACCTAGCCCAAATTACTTAGCGTGTGTAAACATACCAAAAAGGACGAAACTAAACTAAGAATATATATTCCCTTTAATAGTAGGTATAGATTAAACTCGTTTCAAACCTTGTAATCGCGAATACACGCCAAAACAAACCAAACCCAAGCAGGCCGGGAATCGTCGTTTGTCGTATTCGCCGCTCACGAGCCTCCATTCTATCCCTTTTCTTTTTCTTTCATCGCCTCTTCTTCCTTGGTCAACTGCAACCGCACCGCAGCAACGAATTGAATCAAATCGAATCGGCGTGCACGTCTATCTCCTCGACCTCGTCGCCGCGTTCCGCCGGGACGGAAGCGCCTTTCTCGCGCACGTACCTCGTCGTCGTCTCCGGCGACCCAATCACCGCCTCCAACTGCATGCCTCATTCCTCCCCGCCTGGCCACCGCCTCCACGACTCCCGCCGGGCGCCGACGACTCAACTCCTCGCGCCTCCCTAGATTACTCCTCGCTCGCCATTATCGACGGAGCGGAGCGAGCACAAACAACACTCTTTCATTCATTCCTTGCCACGAATGATATTCAGTACAACAACACAAATCCGCCAAGAATGAAGAATGGGTCAGAAGCAGAATTTGCATGTCACAGACAACGCCAGAATATACCTAAAGGAGTGATGGTATCGAGGAATTAGTCTCCGGCTTACCGAATACACCAGTTCCTCGCAAGCGCCGCCACGAGGTGCTTCTAAACCCAACTCTTTCATTGCCAAAGGCGGGTCTCATTCGTCAACCACTTAACTTCAAATTGTCAGGGAACTTCACACTCATCCTCTGGCGACTCAACTGGCACCTAGTTTCCTACCTTTAAAATTGCTCATGGGTAAGATATTTTCATTTGCTGGTTAACTCCTTATGATTACATGCTCATATTCTTATACACCTTTCTTACAGTGGTGTAGCCAAGACTGGCAAGAAATTGAAGATGGGCGGACCATCAGAGGACCCCAAGGTGAATGAGCCGGAGAAGCAAGCGCCAATAGTCTCGCAGGCTTCAGTTGAGAACCCCGAGGCTGCTGCTAATGACTCGCCGCCAGAAGCTGATGACACCATTGTGGATCTAATGAACACAGATGCTGATTTACCAAGCCCTAAGCCGCCAAGCCCTACCGAGCCTGTCGAAGAAGCTATTCTGGACAAGACTGCCGAAGATGTCCTTATTACTGGCACGGGTTATACAGAGCCAGGAAACCCCACAGTCTTGGCCAAACACAGCGCCAAAGAAGAGCCGCCAGCAGGAAGCAAATTGAAACTGGACTTGGAAAGTTATGTTGCTCTTGGTGCTAGTGACATTCACGCAGGCTACCTTCACCGCCTCCACACTAGCCATGAACTGGAAGCCGGCTTGGTGAACCTCATGAGGGAGCGTTATGAGGTATGACTATTAACCTTTCTTCATACATATCCATTTAGCCGCCAAGTGTAGGATCGAAAGTATGTCTAGAGGGGGGGGGGGGGTGATTAGACTACTTGACCAAATAAAAATCTAGCCTTTTCCTAATTTTAAGTTTGGCAGATTTTAGCAACTTAGCACAACTCAAGTAATCAACCTACACGTGCAATTCTAAGAGTATAGCAGCGGAATGTAAAACAATTGCATATGAAGGTAAAGGGAGGAGACTGAGGGAGAAAACATAATGTAGACACGGAGATTTTTTATCCGTGGTTCCGATAGGTGGTGCTATCGTATATCCACGTTGATGGAGACTTCAACCCACGGAGGGTAACGGTTGCGCGAGTCCACGGAGGGATCCACCCACGAAGGATCCACGAAGAAGCAACCTTGTCTATCCCACCATGGCCGTCGCCCACGAAGGACTTGCCTCACTAGGGTAGATCTTCAGAAGTAGGCGATCTCCTTGCCCTTACAAACTCCTTGGTTCAACTCCACAATCTTGACGGAGGCTCCCAAGTGACACCTAGCCAATCTAGGAGACACCACTCTCCAAGAGGTAATAGATGGTGTGTTGATGCTGAACTCCTTACTGTTGTGCTTCAAATGATAGTCTCCCCAACACTCAACTCCCTTTCATAGGATTGGATTTGGTGGAAAGATGATTTGAGTGGAAAGCAACTTGGGAAGGCTAGAGATCAAGATTTATGTGGTTGGAATGGAATATCTTGACCTCAACACAAGTGTAGTTGGTTCTCTCTCAGAAAATGTATGTTGGAAGTGTAGGCATATTCTGATGGCTCTCTTCACGAATGAAGAGTGGGTGGAGGGGTATATAGCCTCCACACAAAAATCTAACCGTTACAATACATATCGCCATACTCGGTGGGACTGATTCATAGAACTCGGTGGCACCGAGATGCAGAATCGCAAGCAGTTACTACAACTCGGTGTGAACGAAAATTTCAAATTGGTTGCACCGAGATTGAAAACCTAGATCAACTTAGTGATCTCGGTGTGACCGAAATGGATGACTCGGTCATACCAAAATGCACAAAGAGGTTTTGGAAGTTTAAGTCTATGATTTAATCGGGGACTCCGAGTGCTCCTCACACAGAGTGGTTTGAATCTGACTTGATCAAACTTTATGATGTAGCATGAATAGTGTTTGAGACGAGAAAAGCATAGATAGCTAGAGGGAGTTCTTAGGCATTCTTGTCCATCCATTTGGCAAAAGAAGGAAAAGCCAAACAATCAAAGCAACAAATGGATGTCCTCGAATGAGTAAAATATGCATCCAACATGCTCACACAATAAAATGGCAAAAAAAATAAAGTATGTGACCAAGCTTGCACAAACACTCTAGCATCTATCAAGCAATTTGGCGATGACTAGGTCATCTATATATGAGTATATTGACTTAGGAGTCAAATGAGAAAATTTGATCATAGGTCATACTCATCGTTTAAGCACAAGTGGGGTTACCACTTTTACATAAAGCATTGCTGTGCTCACATCATTAGAGTTGCTTTAGCTCAATTGATTAGAGTAAAGCTCCCCCTAGATGTGATATCCCCACCTAAGAGGGATGAACTAACCTTGGGTTTTGTCAATGATGACTTCATGTAGGTGTTCAAGATGTGGGTGCTCAATGTTGATGTAGATCATTCTGAGCAACCCTTTGGAGTGAGTTGCACTTTCAATACCTACACGGGTTAGTCCCACAAGGAACAAACAAGGATATCCATAGAAATAGAGTGATGTTCACATAGGATGATGTCCATGAAAGCATTAGGCTACCTTGTTCCGTGTCTTACCGACAAGAGGGTTTGTGACTCCTTGAACTAGTGCAAGATATGGAAGTTGTTTGCACTTGTCATTGCCAATATGGTAAGAGTGAAGTATGTTGGCGGAGTCACCCTCAAGAACTCTCTAGATCTTCTTCTTCGGGTTTCACACCATCTTGATGGGAATCCTTGAAGTTGTAGTCGTACTTGGTGAAGTAGAACTTGGTGTAATCTTGGGAACCCACTTGACCAGGGCCTTAGGAGCTTCTTCAAATGCATCAATCTCTTCTTGAAGCTTATCCTTGCCTTTTAGCTTGTGGTCTTGTGGTGGAAGATCATCTTGAGCTTGTGTTCCTTGGAAAGAAGTAGGATCATACTTCTCTTGTTGAGGAACAAACTTCGTCTTGGGATATTGATCTTCTTCCCACTCAACTCCATTGGCATTGAACTTTAGTTCAAAACCAACACCTTGATTCTTTCGGTGTCTTCCTTGCTTTATGCGTACAATTTCCTCAAATTGCTTACTTCCTAAGAAGACTCTTATAAACACCTTTCTCTATAATTCCCTTCAATAAGCTATTTTCTTGCTCAAGTGTAACTTGGCTAAGAGAATCATTAATAGAATCAAGACAACTACTAGAAGCAACAATATTGAATTTAGCATGTTTGTTGTTACTACTAGAGGAAGAATCTTTCTTGTTCTTGTTGCTAGATTTAACTTGTGGCATGTAAGTAGACAAGAGTAAACGCTTGGCAATGTAAGAAGAACTTTTCTTGCAAAGATCATCATTGATTTCCTTTAAAAACTCATGCTCTTGCATAAGGTTGAACTTTTCAAAGCGTAGCTTCTCATGCGTCTTTAAAAGTTCTCGATGATCTTCCAAGGTAGTTTCATGAGCTAACTTAAGAGTGTTTAGTTCTTTAGTTATACGCTCAATCTTTTCCTTATCATTGTTATTCGTTTTATCTTGATTATCATGATTAATAGCAAGTTCATCATAGTTCTCGTAACTAGAGTTGTCAACAAGTAAATCATCATCTCCTAGCAAGTCATCTTCATCACTACTGAAATCAACATACTAAAGTGTGATACCTTTGGACCTTTGGCCATGAAGCATCTTCCAATTCCTTCATTTGGTGAGTCAAATATGTCATAGGACTTGGTTGACACAAGTGCTAGACTGGCAACACCTTCATCTTGAGTATATTTGGAGTCAGAATGATAACTTCTCTCGGAGTGATGGTCGGAGTCGGATCCGGATACCCATTCACCAACATGAGCTTGATGTCTTCTCTTTGTGTAGCTCCTAGATGACTTGTCCTTCCTCTCCGAATCCTTGCTTCTCCGAGAGGGTCTTCGTTCATAACGATCATCTCTACTCCTTCTCTCTTGGTGGTGATTCTTCTCTCCTACTCCTTCTTTGGGAGAATCTTCTCTTCTTTTGTAGGAGCCGTGACACTCATCGGAATAGTGTCCGGGTCTTCCACAATTGTAGCAATTACGCTCACGACTAGAAGATCTTTTGTCATTGTAGGACCTTGACTTGGAGCTTCTTTTCTTGCTTCTACTCTTGTAGAATTTGTTGAAGTTCTTCACCATTAGACTCAATTCTTCATTGAAGTTTTGCTTCTCACTTGATGATGTGGGGGCTTCACATGAGACTTTGTAAGCACCACTTGACTTGTTGTGGAGCTCTTCCTTATCCTTAAGTGACATCTCATGAGCAATAATTCTTCCAATGACTCCCGTTGGCTTGAGATCTTTGTAGTTGGGCATCATTTGGATCAATGTGCACACGGTATCATATTTTCCATCCAAGGCTCTTAGGATCTTCTTGATGATGAATCTATCGGTCATCTCTTCACTTCCTAAGCCGGCAATCTCATTTGTGATGAGAGCAAGCCTAGAGTACATTTCAGCGACACCTTCACCATCCTTCATTTTGAACTTTTCAAGTTGACTTTGAAGCACATCCAATTTGGATTCCTTGACGGAGTCCATACCTTCGTGCATATCAATCAAAGTATCCCAAATTTCCTTTGCATTCTCAAGACGACTGATTTTTTTGAATTCTTCGGGGCACAATCCGTTGAAGAGAATATCACAAGCTTGAGCATTGTATTGCAGCATCTTCAACTCTTCTGCGGTAGCTTCACGGTTCGGTTCTCTCACATCAAAGAATTCACCTTGCAAGCCAATACACACAATAGCCCAAACGGCGGGGTTATGTCCAAGAATATGCATTTTCGTCTTATGCTTCCAACTAGAAAAATTAGTACCATCAAAGTAAGGACCTCTACGGTGGTAATTTCCCTCGCTAGACGCCATACTCTCCTAGGTTGTGAAACCAAGGCTATGATCACCAAAAGCTATGGAAATCAAAGCAAATGGAGACCAAAGCTCTGATACCACTTGTAGGATTGAAAGTATGTCTAGAGGACTTGACCAAATAAAAATCTAGCATTTTCCCAATTTTAAGTTTGGCAGATTTTAGCAACTTAGCACAACTCAAGTAATCAACCTACACATGCAATTCTAAGAGTATAGCAGCGGAATGTAAAACAATTGCATATGAAGGTAAAGGGAGGAGGTTGATGGAGCAAACGCAATGTAGACACGGAGATTTTTTATCCGTGGTTCCGATAGGTGGTGCTATCGTACATCCACGTTGATGGAGACTTCAACCCACGAAGGGTAATGGTTGCGCGAGTCCACGGAGGGCTCCACCCACGAAGGGTCCACGAAGAAGCAAAACCTTGTCTATACCACCATGGCCGTCGCCCACGAAGGACTTGCCTCACTAGGGTATATCTTCACGAAGAAGGCGATCTACTTGCCCTTACAAACTCCTTGGTTCAACTCCACAATCTTGACGGAGGCTCCCAAGTGACACCTAGCCAATCTAGGAGACACCACTCTCCAAGAGATAATAGACGGTGCGTTGATGATGAACTCCTTGCTCTTGTGCTTCAAATGATAGTCTCCCCAACACTCAACTCTCTTTCATAGGATTGGATTTGGTGGAAAGATGATTTGAGTGGAAAGCAACTTGGGAAGGCTAGAGATCAAGATTTATGTGGTTGGAATGGAATATCTTGACCTCAACACAAGTGTAGGTGGTTCTCTCTCAGAAAATGTATGTTGGAAGTGTAGGCATATTCTGATGGCTCTCTCCATGAATGAAGAGTGGGTGGAGGGGTATATATAGCCTCCACACAAAATCTAACCGTTACACACAAATCGCCAAACTCGGTGGGACCGATTCATAGAACTCGGTGAGACCGATTTAGTTCAAAATGTGAATCTTAGGATTTTCGGTGGGACCGACCTGTCAACTCGGTGGGACCGTGCTACCTCTTGAGCACTGTGTTGGATTTCCCCGAAGAGGAGAGGATGATGCAGTAAAGTAGCGTAAGTATTTGCCTCAGTTTTTGAGAACCAAGGTATCAATCCAAAGAGGGAGACCACGACAAGTCCCTCGTACCTACACAAAACGATAGCAACTCGCAACCAACGCTTAGGTGTGGTCAATCCCTTCACGGTCACTTACGAGAGTGAGATCTGATAGAGATAATATTTTTGGTATTTTTGATAGATAGATGCAAAGTAAAAAGTAAAAGGAAAAGTAAAACAAAGTGAGGGAGTCCCGGACTAGGGGGTGTCCGGATAGCCGGACTATCGTCACGGCCGGACTCTAAGACTATGAAGATACAAGATTGAAGACTTCGTCCCGTGTCCGGATGGGACTTTCCTTGGAGTGGAAGGCAAGCTTGGCGATCTTGATATGTAGATCTCCTACCATTGTAACCGACTACGTGTAACCCTAACCTATCCGGTGTCTATATAAACCGGAGGGTTTTAGTCCAGAGGACAGTAACAACAATCATACCATAGGCTAGCTTCTAGGGTTTAGCCTCCTTGATCTCGTGGTAGATCTAATCTTGTACTACCCATATCATCAATATTAATCAAGCAGGAGTAGGGTACTACCTCCATCGAGAGGGCCCGAACCTGGGTAAAAACATTGTGTCCCTTTGTCTCCTCGTTACCATCCGCCTAGACGCATGGGACCCCCTACCCGAGATCCGCCCGGTTTTGACACCGACATTGGTGCTTTCATTGAGAGTTCCTCTGTGTAAATCCACCGAAATGAGGGCCCGATGGCTCCTTCGATCATCAACAATGACGCGTCCGGTGAGACTTTTCTCCCTGACGAGATCTTCGTGTTCGGCGGCTTTGCACCGGGCCAATTGGCTTGGCCATCTGGAGCAGATCGAAGCTACGCCTTGCCATCGAGGTCAGATTTGAAGTTTGAACTATACGGCCGATATCCGCGGGACTTAATCTTCGACGGATTCGAGCCACAAAGCGTGCCGCCTTGTCTCGATGGGCATGATCTAGCTCTGCAGGCCGAAACGGTGCCACAGGCCGCACTCAAAGATCCGGCCCGACCCTTAATCCGGAGCGGATTCCCCGATCGAGGACGGGTGGTTGGACACCGCCTGGGGGCTACAATCTACGGTGATCGAGTCAACGCCATCCCTGTCGCTTTGCGAAGACCTTGACTCAGGTGCGGACTCCTCTTCGGACTCCGAACCCTCCGGCGCTTCTACCAATCGAACCCGATTAAGCGCGTCATGGAGTTCACGACGCGGACATCTTTGCTTAGCACTCGCCCTTTGGCGACATCCTGATTTCACTAAAGTCTCTCTTTATCCGGAGAGACATGGCCGGACTACGGTCAGGAAGGTTGGGATGCGGACGACGAAGAAATTCAACGCCCACCCACCACCCACTTCGTAGCCACTGTCGAAAGCTTACACGACGTGCTCGACTTCGAGTCCGAAGACATCGACGGTATTCAGCACCGCAGACAAGTACATCCGAAACAGCGGAAGATGCACTTAGGATCAGATGGAGCAAAGTATTCAGCACCGCAGACAAGTACAGCGACAGTCGCCGAACAAAGAGCTACCCGAAAAGAAAGCTACTGCCCGAATTCGACGAGGAGGCCTTAGAGCCCCCACAATTAAAAAGCAAGAAGGCCACCCGGTCGGATGGACGACCTCACGGCAAAAAGAGAGCGGCGAATGGTGCCGCACAAAAGCCAATATGCGATCCGCATAAGGATTCACATCAAAAGGATGGCCCAGTTAGGTCCATCTATGGGCCAAGAAAGCATGCTCGTCAAAGCAATGCAATACGCCAAAATTCCGAAGATCACGGCACACCCAAATATAGGGGCGCCGCACACCCCCTATGTTTCACCAATGAGGTGCTGGATCATGAATTTCCAGCGGGATTCAAACCCGTAAACATAGAGGCATACGACGGAACAACAGACCCTGGAGTCTGGATTGAAGATTGAAGGAAATATGCCCTAGAGGCAATAATAAAGTTATTATTTATTTCCTTATATCATGATAAATGTTTATTATTCATGCTAGAATTGTATTAACCGGAAACATAATACATGTGTGAATACATAGACAAACATAGTGTCACTAGTATGCCTCTACTTGACTAGCTCGTTGAATCAAAGATGGTTAAGTTTCCTAGCCATGGACAAAAGAGTTGTCATTTGATTAACGGGATCACATCATTAGGAGAATGATGTGATTGACATGAACCCATTCCGTTAGCCTAGCACTTGATCGCTTAGTATGTTGCTATTGCTTTCTTCATGACTTATACATGTTCCCTCGTGAATTATGAGATTATGCAACTCCGTTTACTGGGAGGAACACTTTGGTGCTACCAAAGCGTCACAACGTGAATCGGGTGATTATAAAGGAGTACTACAGGTGTCTCCAAAGGTACATGTTGGGTTGGCGATTTCGAGATTAGGTTTTGTCACTCCGATTGCTCGGAGAGGTATCTCTGGGCCCTCTCGGTAATGCACATCACTATAAGCCTTGCAAGCAATGTAGCTAATGAGTTAGTTACAGAATGATGCATTACGAACGAGTAAAGAGACTTGCCCGTAACGAGATTGAACTAGGTATTGGATACCGAGGCGATCGAATCTCGGGCAAGTAACATACCGATGACAAAGGGAACAACGTATGTTGTTATGCGGTTTGACCGATAAAGATCTTCGTAGAATATGTAGGAGCCAATATGGGCATCCAGGTTCCGCTATTGGTTATTGACCGAGAATAGTTCTAGGTCATGTCTACATAGTTCTCGAACCCGTAGGGTCCGCACGCTTAACGTTACGATGACAGTTTTATTATGAGTTTATGAGTTTTGATGTACCGAAGGAGTTCGGAGTCCCGGATGAGATCGGGGACATGACGAGGAGTCTCAAAATGGTCGAGACGTAAAGATCGATATATTGGACGACTATATTCCGGAGTTCGGAAAGGTTCCGAGTGATTCGGGTATTTTGGGAGTACCGGAGAGTTACGGGAATTCGTATTGGGCCTCTTTAGGCCATACGGGAAAGGAGAGAAAGGGCCAAAAGAGTGGCCGCACCCTCCCCTTGGACTAGTCCGAATTGGACTAGGGAGGGGGGGCGCACCCTTCCTTCCTTCTCCTTCTCTCTTCCCTTTCCTTCTCTCCTACTCCTACTACATGGAAGGGTTCCTAGTTGGACTAGGAAAAGGGGAATCCTACTCCCGGCGGGAGTAGGACTCCCCTAGGGCGCGCCATAGAGAGGGCCGGCCCTCCCCTCCTCCACTCCTTTATATACGGGGGCAGGGGGCACCCCATGAACAACACAAGTTGATCTTCGTGATCGTTCCTCAGCCGTGTGCGGTGCCCCCCTCCACCATATTCCACCTCGGTCATATCGTCGCGGAGTTTAGGCGAAGCCTGCGTCGATGAGAACATCATCATCGTCCTGCACGCCCGTCGTCTTGTAGAACTCATCCCGGCACTTTGCTTTGGATCGGTCCGGGGATCGTCATCGAGCTGAGCGATGTGCTGAACTCGGAGGTGCCGTGCGTTCGATTTTCGGATCGGTCGGATCGTGAAGTCGTGCGACTACATCAACCGCGTTGTCATAACGCCTGGCCACTTCGGTCTCACGAGGGTACGTGGACAATACTCTCCCCTCTCGTTGCTATGCATCACCATGATCCTTGCGCAGCGTAGGAAATTTTTGAAATTACTACGTTCCCCAACTGTGGTATCCGAGCCAGGTTTTATGCGTTGATGTTATATGCACGAGTAGAACAAAAGTGAGTTGTGGGCGATACAAGTCATACTGCTTACCAGCATGTCAGACTTTGGTTCGGCGGTATTGTTGGATGAAGCGCCCCGGACCGACATTACGCCAGCGTCACGCTTCTGGCGAGACTGGTTCTACCGGGCGTGCTTTGCACAATTGTGGCTGGCGGGTGTCTCGCTTTCTCCAACTTTAGTTGAACTGAAAAGTGTGGCTACGCCCGGTCCTTGAGAAGGTTAAAACAGCACTAACTTGACAAACTATCGTTGTGGTTTTGATGCGTAGGTAAGAACGGTTCTTGCTCAGCTCATAGCAGCCACGTAAAATTTGCAACAACAAAGTAGAGGACGTCTAGCTTGTTTTTGCAAGGCATGTTGTGATGTGATATGGTCAAGACGTGATGAGATAAAAGTTGTTGTATGAGATGATCATGTTTTGTTGAAGTTATCGACAACCGCGTAAAGCCTGTGGTTGTCTCTTTGTTGCATAAGATGCAAGTGCCAAATAATTGCTTTTACTTTATCGCTATGCGATAGCAATAGTTGCAAGAGCAATAGTTGGCGAGAAGACCATGTGACGACACATTGATATAGATCAAGATGATGAAGATCATGGTGTCGTGCCGGTAACGATAAAGATCATGTGATTACTTTGGAGATGGAGATCAAAGGCGCAAGATGATCATGGCCATATCATGTCACATATTTTGATTGCATATGATGTTTATCTGTTATACATCTTATTACGCTTTGATTGACGGTAGCATTTTAAGATGATCTCTCATTAATTATCAAGAAGTGTTCTCCTAAGTATGCACCGTTGCCAAAGTTCGTCGTGCCCAGACACCACGTGATGATCGGGGTGTGATAAGCTCTACGTCCATCTACAACGGGTGCAAGCCAGTTTTGCATACGCGGAATACTCAGGTTAAACTTGACGAGCCTAGCATATGCAGATATGGCCTCGGAACACGGAGACCGAAAGGTCGGCGTGAATCATATAGTAGATATGATCAACATAGTGATGTTCACCATTGAAAACTACTCCATCTCACGTGATGATCGGTTATGGTTTAGTTGATTTGGATCACGTGATCACTTAGATGACTAGAGAGATGTCATCTAAGTGGGAGTTCTTAAGTAATATGATTAATTGAACTTTAATTTATCATGAACTTAGTCACAGTAGTATTTTGCAAATTATGTTGTAGATCAATAGCTTGCGTTGTTGCTTTCATATGTTTGTTTTAATATGTTCCTAGAGAAAGCATGTTGAAAGATGTTAGTAGCAATGATGCGGATTGGATCCGTGATCCGAGGTTTATCCTCATTCTTTGCCTGAAGTATTATGTCCTTAATGCACCACTAGGTGACGGACCTATTGCAGGAAGCAGATGCGACGCGTTATGAACATTTGGCTAGCTCAATATGATGACTACTTGATAGTTTAGTGCACCATGCTTAACGGCTTAGAATCGGGACTTCAAAGGCGTTTTGAGCGTCATGGACCATATAAGATGATCCAGGAATTGAAGTTAATATTTCAAGCAAATACCGAGTTGAGAGATATGAAGTCTCCAACAAGTTCTATAGCTAAAAGATGGAGGAGAATCGTCAACTAGTGAGCATGTGCTCAGATTATGCAGGTACTACAATCGCTTGAATCAAGTGGGAGTTAATCTTCCAGATAAAATAGTGATTGACAGAATTCTCTAGTCACCATCACCAAGTTAGTAGAACTTCGTGATGAACTATAATATGCAAGGGATGACGAAAGTGAGTCCCAAGCTCTTCGTGATGCTGAAATCGACGAAGGTAGAAATCAAGAAAAACATCAAGTGTTGATGGTTAACAAGACCACTAGTTTCTAGAAAAGGGCAAAGGGAAAGAAAGGGAACTTCAAGTAGAATAACAAGCAAGTTGTCACTCCCACGAAGAAGCCCAAAGCTAAACCAAAGCCTGAAACCGAGTGCTTATAATCGCAAAGGAAATGGTCCTTTGAAGCGGAAATGCCTGAAAATTTGGTAGATAAGAAGAGTGGCAATGTGAACAAGGGTATATTTGATATACAGATTATTGATGTGTACCTTACTAGTGTTTATAGTAGCCCCTGAGTATTTGATACTTGTTCGGTTGCTAAGATTAGTAACTCGAAACAGGAGTTCTGAGAATAAATGATACTAGTTGAAGGGGAAGTAACGATGAGTATTGGAAGTAGTTCCAAGATTGATATGATCATCATCGCACACTCCCTATACTTTCGGGATTAGTGTTAAACCTAAATAAATGTTATTTGGTGTTTGCGTTGAGCATAAATATGATAAGATCATGTTTATTGCGATACGGTTATTCATTTGAAGTTAAAGAATAATTGTTATTCTGTTTACATGAATAAAACCTTTGATGGTTATACACCAATGAAAATAGTTTGTTGGATCTCGATCGTAGTGATACACATATTCATAATATTGATGCCAAAAGATGCAAAGTTAATAATGATAGTGCAACTTATTTGTGGCACTGCCGTTTGGGTCATATCGGTGTAAAGCGCATGAAGAAACTCCATGAAGATGGATTTTCGGAATCACTTGGTTATGAATCATTTGATGCATGCGAACCGTGCCTTTTGGGCAAGATGACTAAAACTCCGTTCTCCGGAACAATGGAACAAGCTACTGACTTATTGGAAACAATACATATCGATGTATGCGATCCAATGAGTGTTGATGCTCGTGGCAAGTATCGTTATTTTCTGACCTTCACAAGATGATTTGAGCAGATATGGGTATATCTACTTGATGAAACATAAGTCTGAAATAGTTGAAAGGTTCAAAAGAATTTCAGAGTGAAGTGGAAAATCATCATAACAAGAAAATAAAGTTTCTGCAATCGATCAGCGGAGAGCGAATATTTGAGTTACGAGTTTGGTCTTCAATTAAAACAATGTGGAATAGTTTCACAGCTCACGCCACCTGGAACACCACAGCGTTATGGTGTGTCCGAACGTCATAACCGTACTTTATTTTTGATATGGTGCGATCAATGATGTCTCTTACCGATTTACCAATATCGTTTTGGGGTTTATGCATTAGAGACAGCTGCATTCACGTTAAATAGGGCACCATCTAAATCCGTTGAGATGACACCTTATGAACTGTGGTTTGGCGAGAAACCAAAGTTGTCCTTTCTTAAAGTTTGGGGTTGCGATGCTTATGTGAAAAAGTTTTCACCTGATAAGCTCGAACCCAAATCGGAGAAGTGCGTCTTCATAGAATACCCAAAGGTAACTATTGGGTACACCTTCTATCACAGATCCGAAGGCAAGTTATTCGTTGCTAAGATGGATCCTTTCTAGAGAAGGAGTTTCTCTCAAAAGAAGTGAGTGGGAGGAAAGTAGAGCTTGATAAGGTAATTTGTACCTTCTCCCGAATTGGAAAGTAGTTCATCACAAATCAGTTCCGGTGATTCCTACACCAATTAGTGAGGAAGCTAATGATGATGATCATGTAACTTCAGATCAAGTTACTACCAAACCTCGTAGGTAAACAGAGTGAGATCCGCACTTGAGTGGTACGGTAATCCTATTACGGAAGCCATGTTACTAGACCATGATAAACCTACGAACTATGAGGAAGCTATGATGAGCCCAGATTCCGCGAAATGGCTTGAGGCCGTAAAATCTGAGATAGGATCCATATATAAGAACAAAGTGTGGACTTTGGTTGACCTGCTCGATAATCAGCAAGTCAAGTTAAATAAATGGATCTTCAAGAGGAAGACGGACACTGATAGTAGTGTTACTATGTACAAAGCTCGACTTGTTGCAAAAGGTTTTCAACAAGTTCAAGGTGTTGAATACGATGAGATTTTCTCACTCGTAATGATGCTTAAGTCTGTCCGAATCATGTTAGCAATTGCCACATTTTATGAAATCTGGCAAATGGATGTCAAAAACTGCATTCCTTGATGGATTTATTAAAGAAGAGTTGCATATGATGCAACTAGAAGGTTTTGTCAATCCTAAAGATGCTAACAAAATGTGCAAGCTCCAGCGATCCATCTATGGACTGGTGCAAGCATCTCAGAGTTGGAATACACGCTTTGATAAGTTGATCATAGCATATAGTTTTATACAGACTTGCGGTGAAGCCTGTATTTACAAGAAAGTGAGTGGGAGCTCTGTAGCATTTCTAAAATTATATGTGGATGACATATTGTTAATTGGAAATGATATGGAAATTCTGGATAGCATGAAAGGATACTTGAATAAGAGTTTTTCAAAGCAAGACCTCGGTGAAGCTTCTTACACATTGAGCATCAAGATCTATATAGATAGATCAGGACGCTTGATAAGATTTTTCAATGAGTACTTACCCTTGATAAATTTTTGAAATAGTTCAAAATGGAACAGTCAAAGAAGGAGTTCTTTTTGTGATGCAAAGGTATGAAGTTGAGTAAGACTCAAGACCCGACCATGGCGAGAAAATAGAAAGAGAATGAAAAGTCATTCCCTATGCCTCGATCATAGGTTCTATAAAGTATGCTATCTTGTGAACGAGACCTATTGTATACCTTGCTCGAAGTTTGACAAAGGAATACAATTTTGATCTAATAGTAGATCCTTTGAATGACGGTCAAGAATATCCTTAGTAAGGACTAAGGAGATGTTTCTCGATTATGGAGGTGATAAAAGAGTTTGTTGTAAAAGTTACATCGGTGCAAACTTTTACAGCGATCCAGATGACTCTAAGTCTCAATCTGGATACATATTGAAAGTGGGAGCAATTAAGCTAGAGTAGCTCCATGCGAGCATTGAAGACATAGAATATTTGCAAAATACATACGGCTCACGAATGTGACAGACCCGTTGATTAAGCTTCTCTCACAAGCAAAACATGATCATACCTTAGTACTCTTTGGGTGTTAATCACATAGCGATGTGAACTAGATTATTGACTCTAGTAAACCCTTTGGGTGTTGATCACATGACGATGTGAACTATGGGTATTAATCACATACGAGATGTGAATATTAGTGTTAAATCACATGGCGATGTGAACTAGATTATTGACTCTAGTGCAAGTGGGAGACTGAAGGAAATATGCCCTAGAGGCAATAATAAAGTTATTATTTATTTCCTTATATCATGATCAATGTTTATTATTCATGCTAGAATTGTATTAACCGGAAACATAATACATGTGTGAATACATAGACAAACATAGTGTCACTAGTATGCCTCTACTTGACTAGCTCGTTGAATCAAAGATGGTTAAGTTTCCTAGCCATGGACAAAAGAGTTGTCATTTGATTAACGGGATCACATCATTAGGAGAATGATGTGATTGACATGACCCATTCCGTTAGCCTAGCACTTGATCGTTTAGTATGTTGCTATTGCTTTCTTCATGACTTATACATGTTCCTGTAACTATGAGATTATGCAACTCCGTTTACGGAGGAACACTTTGGGTGCTACCAAAGCGTCACAACGTAACTGGGTGATTATAAAGGAGTACTACAGGTGTCTCCAAAGGTACATGTTGGGTTGGCGTATTTGAGATTAGGTTTTGTCACTCCGATTGTCGGAGAGGTATCTCTGGGCCCTCTCGGTAATGCACATCACTATAAGCCTTGCAAGCAATGTAGCTAATGAGTTAGTTACGGAATGATGCATTACGGAACGAGTAAAGAGACTTGCGATAGCGAGATTGAACTAGGTATTGGATACCGACGATCGAATCTCGGGCAAGTAACATACCGATGACAAAGGGAACAACGTATGTTGTTATGCGGTTTGACCGATAAAGATCTTCGTAGAATATGTAGGAGCCAATATGGGCATCCAGGTTCCGCTATTGGTTATTGACCGAGAATAGTTCTAGATCATGTCTACATAGTTCTCGAACCCGTAGGGTCCGCACGCTTAACGTTACGATGGCGGTTTTATTATGAGTTTATGAGTTTTGATGTACCGAAGGAGTTCGGAGTCCCGGATGAGATCGGGGACATGACGAGGAGTCTCGAAATGGTCGAGACGTAAAGATCGATATATTGGACGACTATATTCGGAGTTCGGAAAGGTTCCGAGTGATTCGGGTATTTTTGGGAGTACCGGAGAGTTACGGGAATTCGTATTGGGCCTCTTTGGGCCATACGGGAAAGGAGAGAAAGGGCAAAAGGAGTGGCCGCACCTCCCCTTGGACTAGTCCGAATTGGACTAGGGAGGCGCACCCTTCCTTCCTTCTCCTTCTCTCTTCCTTCCCTTCTCTCCTACTCCTACTACATGGAAGGGTTCCTAGTTGGACTAGGAAAGGGAATCCTACTCCCGGCGGGAGTAGGACTCCCCTAGGCGCGCCATAGAGAGGGCCGGCCTCCCTCCTCCACTCCTTTATATACGGGGCAGGGGGCATCCCATGAACAACACAAGTTGATCTTCGTGATCGTTCCTCAGCCGTGTGCGGTGCCCCCCTCCACCATATTCCACCTCGGTCATATCGTCGCGGAGTTTAGGCGAAGCCCTGCGTCGGTAGAACATCATCATCGTCGCCACACCGTCGTGCTGATAGAACTCATCCCCGACACTTTGCTGGATCGGAGTCCGGGGATCGTCATCGAGCTGAACGTGTGCTGAACTCGGAGGTGCCGTACGTTCGATTTTCCGGATCGGTCGGATCGTGAAGACGTCGACTACATCAATCAGCGTTGTCATAACGCTTCCGCTTACGGTCTCACAGTGCGTGGACAATACTCTCCCCTCTCGTTGCTATGCATCACCATGATCCTTGCGTGTGCGTAGGAAATTTTTGAAATTACTACGTTCCCCAACAAAGATTACATCCTCCACATACACATGGCTAGAGGAGATGATCTCCACGCCATAAAATACTTACCCCTTAAACTAAAAGGGCCAGCTCAGCATTGGCTTAAGAGCCTCCCCGAAAATACCATTGGAAGCTGGGAAGAACTCGAGGATGCATTTCAGGAAAATTTTCAGGGGACTTATGTCCGCCCTCCGGATGCAGACGATCTAAGTCACATAACTCAACAGCCGGAGAGTCAGCCGGAAATTCGGAACAGGTTCCTTACTAAAAGAACCAAATAGTCGATTGTCTCAGGACGCGAAGCCTTAGCAGCTTTCAAACACAACGTCTGAGACGAATGGCTTCGCCATGAACACCTCGCCAAGAAAAGCCAAGAACAATGGCCGCACTAACAAGCCTCATGACCTGCTTTTGCGCGGAGAGGATAGCTGGCTAGCAAGATGCAGCACCAGCGATCCAAGTACATCCAAATCAGGGATGGAAATGGGAAGCGACGGCGCAACAAGGACCAGCGCGGATTAAAAGGAACAGTCCAAAGAGCACGGCGGTCAACGCCGGATTCAAAAGCTCACGGCAGAACAACAAAAACTGCCCTTAAGGACAATAGCAATGAGCTATCCAACTTCAACAAAATCTGGACAAGATATGTCAAATCCACAGTACTCACAGGAGGCACGCTAACCATACCCACCGAAATTGTTGGGTCTTCAAACAGTCCGGCGGTGAGCGCCGAACACAAGGGGCTCGACACACCAAGTAAAGATGACGACGAGCACCACAAGCGAGCCCGGAAAACAAAAGACTTTCCCATAAGAGGTTAAAATAGTAAACTCACTTCACGTGATCAAAGGGAAAAAACAGAGCGGCACCCACTAAAAGGCGCGCCGCTTTGGTTGTCAAAACCAATCACCTTCGACCATCGGGACTATTCGAAAATATCCGGAATGCAGGATGGACTGCCACGATATTGGATCCTATAATCGACGGATTCCAATTTACACGAGTCCTCATGGATGGTGGCGGTGACATAAACCTGATTTATCGTGATACAATCCGCAGGATGAGGATAAACCCAACCAAAATTCGCCCGTAGCAACACCTCCTTTAAAGGAGTAATGCCAGCTCATATGCCCATTGTACGAGCTCCATACTGCTAGAAGTTGTGTTCGGTTCATCCGACAACTTCCGTCGCGAAAAGGTTACTCTTCCATATCGCCCGCTTAAAAGTAGCCATCAAGCACTATTGGGACGCCGAAGCTTCGCCCGCTTTAACGCAATACCGCATTATGCATCTCTAACACTTAAAATGCCCGGTCCACGCGGCATCATCTCGTTAAAGGAAGTATTAAGTGTTACTCGAGCACGGAAGAACGGGAGACTGCCTTGACAGCCCCAGCTATCCCGGCTACGCTAGGCAAAAGAACCTGAATTGGTCATTCAAACTCCGGACACGGCTAGACGAGTCCGACGCCTACTAGCGGCACACCCCATACGAGGGGCTACATGCACGTATAACAAGAGACAATAAAGCTCAACTTTTCTTGAACCATACTACATTTTATTTAATTTTAAGTACATCTTTTGCACGATCTTTTTCTTTTAAACTAAGTTCCTCTCTTTACGGATGAACAACGTGCTACACCCGTCGAGGATACGGCTGCGGAGACACGGTAGCGCAGACGTGCGTAGAGGACCCGTTGCAAGGATTCTTTTCAGATTAAGACCTGCGTAAACCTTTTTTACTGTCTCTTGTTGATATACATCCCCGGTTCCTTACAATAACCGAGGAGGAGGTGGCGTTTTGGCATTGGCCGCACCAGAATTTTTTGGCGCTGCACGGACATCGAGGGGCTTAGGGCATTATTCTGCCCATTTTCATAAAGACCGAATACCTTAGGGAGTATTCGACGTCTCGAAAGTTAGGCCTTATATGCATCAGCTCCGAATCATGTCTTTGGTCAAATGTTGGGTTGCCCGGCTCACGTGTTTTGCTGCCTTACGTTCCGTTTTCACGGCTAACGCGGCACCGGAGAACTACTGTGATTGTGCCCGGTTCGCCGGCGAGCACCTCAAGAGAGAAAGCCGAAACTGACCGTCATGATATAGCGAGAGACTGGTCAACCACTCGATGACTCACAGGAATGTTTAGGATTCCTCCGCATTAACGAAGGACCGGTTTTCGGTCGAGCACATACACACCCGAATCGGAGAGTGCGGTGCCCCCAGGGGCTATATCGTAGCCCCACCCTCGAACTCCTATGGCTAAGTGAAAGTGATAAAGCATTATAGTCCGGTTGCCTGGTTTGCTACGCTATCACCTCCTTAACAGGACCAAGACGTTGGATTAAGTGTGAAAAAGCGCTTTCTTTGCAAACACCTCGCACTATGTGCGTGGGGGGCTGAAAGCCAAGGACTGCCATCTTTCAAAGTTATATACACATATACATAAGCGGCCAGACAGGGGAGTAGTTTACTACTTGAACGCACAAGTATAAAAAGCTCTTATATTATATTGAACGATTGTTTTCACAAATCATTAATGTCATCTAAAACATAATATCCTTCTAGCACTGCGTCTCTATTAAACGAGCGCCCGTTATGACTTCTTCAAAGTAGTGCTCGGCTGGTACTCGGCTTACATTCGAGTCTTGGGATGCAACATCGGTGGCCTTCATCTCTGCCCAAAGGTATGTCTTGACACGGGCAAGAGCCATCAGCGCTCCCTCAATACACGCCGATCGCTTCATTTAAATCGTCTGGCGGTACCGCACCAAGGAACTGCTGCACTAAACCAAAATAGCTCTTCGGCTGGGGTCCACCCGGCCACAAGTGAGTCAGGACATGCTTCATGGCAAATCCGGACAACCGATTCAGCTCGGCCCATTCGGCCAACCGATCGGTCAGCGGCAGAGGACGCTCCGGACTATGGAATTGCGACCAATATAGCTCTTCCTTACATGCCCTTACGCCCCGGAAGTGCTCAACCGCGTCCATGGCCTTCGCCGCCAAGTCCAGATAAGCATCCTCCGAACTCCACAACTTATCCAATTGAGCATACTTTGGATCTGTATTTTCTCCGCAGCAGAAACGGCTTTCGGCCGCAATTGCCCGGCCCCGACTCAGCTCCTCCTTGGCAGCTCTCAAAGCCGCTTGGGCATTCTTGGATTCGGCGGCCTTTTTAGGCCCTCTTGTTCGGCTTGACGTTCTTTTTCAAGAACCTCAAGCGATCGTAGTATTCCTTAACTTTTCGCCATATAGGCCATTTCCTCTTCGGCGATGGGCAGCCCGTTCGGCTTCTAGCTCTTGGCCGCCTTTAAAGCGATCGCATTCACGACCACGGCTTGCTCTTTTGCTCGGGCGAGTTCCGCCCGCAGCTCCTCCAACAGCGGCACCATCTGCATTAAGCATACGAATAGTAAGACATGGGCGTTAGGCCCCTTACCAGTGTCCGCATAGAAGTCGCATACCTTGTGACTCGTCAAACCGTTTATTGACGGTAGCGATGTCCGCATCCGCCTCGTCAAGTCGCCGCTTTAGTTCGGCATATTAATCAGTCCGGCTGGCCTCCGGACGCCCTGCCACCTGTTTAGGAGCGGCGATATGTTATAACTGAGAATTTGATCCTCGGCACATTGTCAATTTTGACAACATACCGAGTCTCAGGGGCTACTATCTATATAGGGCGCATTTTATATGCATAAGCTGTCGGAAGGTACATCATTTTTGCGTACCTCAAACCCCGTCGATAAGCTTCGACGGTTTCATACGTAATCCGCTTTCATGGATGCAATTCTTTCAATCACCGCACCCATTAGAGCACGGTGATCTT
This sequence comes from Aegilops bicornis, assembly GCA_021605145.1. Taxonomy (NCBI): domain Eukaryota; kingdom Viridiplantae; phylum Streptophyta; class Magnoliopsida; order Poales; family Poaceae; genus Aegilops; species Aegilops bicornis. The sequence continues at coordinate 1,567,138 of JAHIAL010000034.1, read as the reverse complement.
CCTGAAATAACTTTCGCCCAAGCAGATCCTTGACTCCTCCGACCGCACACCACTTGGCGCTGGACCTTCCGGCCCCGCCGGTTTGGGGAACCCTCATGACGACACCTCCCGTCGTCTGCTTCACATGAGGGTGCGACAAGTGGAGGCGTTTCGCTCTCCATCATCTCCGGAAGAAGATCCCCCGAAGACGAGCTCTGCTGAGAAGGGCTGAGGTCCGAACTACAAGGTACAATTTCGGTTATCTTCATGAATAAATACAAGGATGTTCCTTATTTACAAGACCCCTTCTTTTTACTTACGGTTCATTTGGAGGGCTGATCCCTTGGGGGAATAATGCGGCTGGGTTACTTCCAGCGCGGACTCTTCTTGTCAAGATCCCTTTCCCCTCTTTGAGGCCTTGACCTCCGGATCTTCTGAAGCGGTCCTCTTCTCTCCTCGGAAGGTGGGACTCTTAATCCCTTCTTCCTTGATAGCCTCTTTCATAGAGGCAGTTGCTTCCCCGCTCCCCCATTCGCCTTCTTCAAAAGCGCGACCTTCAACATCTTGAGTCGGCATGGGATCCGGCGAGGTCTCTGGGAGGAGCGGACACCTTATTAACTTTGCCTTGGCTATCCATTCTTGTTCAAGAAAGCGGCTCCTTTAAAGGGCACGTTATAAAAATAAATGAATAAACAGTTTGTCCGGTTCTGGGACTACTTACTTGAGTATCCAGGCGATTGCAGCTTAGTCCTGCGTCCTCGGTCAAGTCCGGACACTTCTCTTGTGATCCATGAGCAGTCTATACATCTCCATGGGCGTCGTGCCCATAAAATTTTGGAGAGCTCGTGGTCCCTCGGATTGAATTCCCACAGGCGGAGGGGCGGCGTTTGCGAGGGCTGAAGGCGCCGGATCACCATAACCTGCGCCCACTTTGCAACCAGGTTGATTCCTCTTTCTGGAGGTCTCGAATCGGCCTGCAGCAAGGAGCGTCCTTGGGCGGCCCCAAGTCGAGCCCCTTGTTGACCCATGATGCGGCCAGCTGTGGTGGACTGGCGGAAGGCAGGGGGCGCCCGCCCATTTGGTGCCCACAGGAGCGGTGATATAAAACCACTCCTGTTGCCACAAACCAAGCTCCTCTTGAAAAGAGCCCTCGGGCCCGCAGAGCATCAGCACATCTGCTTATGACCGCCCCTCACTTTTCTGCTTGTTGCCCTCGATCATCTTTGGCTCCACCTTGAAGGTCTTGAGCCACAATCCAAAGTGGGGGGTAATATGGAGGAAGGCCTCACATCTGACAATGAATGACGAGATATGGAGGATGGACTCAGGATTCAAGTCATGGAAATCAAGCCCATAATAAAACATGAGCCCCGCACGAAGGGATCCGTCGGGAAGCCTAAACCTCGAAGGAAGTGGGACACGAACAGCACATTCTCGCCGGGCTCAGGGTGGGAATGACCTGCCACAGGCAGGTAGCCTATGCGAGATCTCGCCGGTTAGGTACTGGCGTTGCGCAGCTTTAGCACATCTTCTTACGTGATGAGAGGAAGACATCCATCGGCCGTGTTGGTCGGATCCGGACATCGTCGAAAGTCAAAGCGCTGAATCTGAAGCTTTGGGTGTTGGAACTCGAAGCCTTGAGGCGAACTTCGATGGAGGGTGAAAAAGAAGAGGGCCTTGGTCTCATTATAAAGAGGTTGAATACCAAGAGCCCACCCCGTGGTCGATTAGGACTCGCCTTTGATAGAGGGGGCAGGCCAGCGGGCACGGTTGGGTTACTGCGTCCGTATTGATGAGAATCCCGGAATAAGGGGCACGATCTACGCTTTGATAAGGCGTGCCAAGGAAGCTGCCTCGCTAAACACGGCTGAGGTGGAGCAGTAAAACGATTCATATAAAGGCACGATCGTGGTGTGATGTCACGCCCGGAATACGTTAGCGAGATCTGTGCAAAATTATTCTCTCTCACGGTGTTATGTGGAACTTGTTTTTGCGAGCGGACACTATCCTTGTGTTCAAAACCTTCTATGAAGTATTCGGAGGAGGAACCCGCCTTGCAATGCCGAAGACAATATGCGCGCCGGACTCGTCGTCATTGAAGCTTTGGTTCGAGAGACTCCGAGGGAGTCCCGGACTAGGGGTGTCCGGATAGCGGACTATAAATCGTCACGGCGGACTCCAAGACTATGAAGATACAAGATTGAAGACTTACGTCCCATGTCCGGATGGGACTTTCCTTGGCGTGGAAGGCAAGCTTGGCGTCTGGATATGTAGATCTCCTACCATTGTAACCGACTCTGTGTAACCCTAACCTATCCGGTGTCTATATAAACCGGAGGGTTTTAGTCCGTAGGACGTAACAACAATCATACCATAGGCTAGCTTCTAGGGTTTAGCCTCTCTGATCTCGTGGTAGATCTACTCTTGTACTACCCATATCATCAATATTAATCAAGCGGAGTAGGGTATTACCTCCATCGAGAGGGCCCGAACCTGGGTAAAAACATTGTGTCCCTTGTTTCCTGTTACCATCCACCTAGACGCACAGTTCGGGACCCCCTACCCGAGATCCGCCGGTTTTGACACCGACACAAAGCAAGTAAATAAAGTGATACAGATTGATATGATGAGAATAGACCCGGGGGCCATAGGTGTCACTAGTGGCTTCTCTCAAGAGCATAAGTATTCTACGGTGGGTGAACAAATTACTGTTGAGCAATTGACAGAATTGAGCATAGTTATGAGTATATCTAGGCAATGATCATGTATATAGGCATCACGTCCAAAACAAGTAGATCGAAACGTTTCTGCATCTACTACTATTACTCCACTCATCGACCGCTATCCAGCATGCATCTAGAGTATTAAGTAAAAGCAGAGTAACGCCGTAAGCAAGATGACATGATGTAGAGGGATAAATTCATGCAATATGATAAAAACCCCATCTTGTTATCCTCGATGGCAACAATACAATACGTGCCTTGCAACTCTTTCTGTCACTGAGTAAGGACACATAAGATTGAACCCAAAGCTAAGCACTTCTCCCATTGCAAGAACTACCAATCTAGTTGGCCAAACCAAAAAGATAATTGAAGAGACTTGCAAAGATAACTCAATCATACATAAAAGAATTCAGAGAAGAATCAAATATTTTCCATAGATAATCTTGATCATAAACCCACAATTCATCGTTCTAAACAAACACACCGCAAAAAAGAAGAATACATCGAATAGATCTCCACGAGAGAGGGGGAGAACATTGTATTGAGATCCAAAAAGAGAGAAGAAGCCATCTAACTAATAACTATGGATCCGAAGGTCTGAAGCAAACTAGTCACACTTCATCGGAGGGGCTATGATGATGTAGAAGCCCTCCGTGATGACGGCCCTCTCCGTGAGCTCAAAGCAGGCCCCAAGATGGGATCTCGTGGATCTGAGAAAGTTGCGGCGGTGGAATTAGGTTTTGTCTCCTGTTACGATCGTTCGGGGATATGTAGGTATATATAGGAGGAAGGAGTACGTCGATGGAGCTCAGGGGCCCACGAGGTAGGAGGCGCCGGGGGGGCCCTCCACCTCGTGGACCGCCTCTGGCGCTTGGAGTAGGGTCCAAGTCTCCTGGATCACGTTCGGTTGGAAAATCACGATTCCGAAGGTTTCATTCCGTTTGGACTCCGTTTGATAGTCTGTTTCTTCGAAATACTGAAAAAGGCAAAAAACATCAATTCTGGGCTGGACCTACAGTTAATAGGTTAGTCCCAAAAGTAATATAAAAGTGGAAAATGAAGCCCAATATAGTCCAAAACAGTAGACAAAGTAGCCTGGAGTAATAAAAAATTATAGATTCGTTGGAGACGTATCAAGCATCTAAGCTTAATTCGTGCTAGATCCTCGAGTAGGTAAAAGTTAAAAAAGAATTTTTGATGCGGAGTGATACTTTGGCATAATTTCAATGTAAATCCTCTTAATTGTGATATGAATATTCAGATCCGAAAGATTCAAGACAAAAGTTCATATTGACATAAAAATAGTGATACTTCAAGCATACTAACTAAGCAATTTTGTCTTCTCAAAATAACATGGCCAAAGAAAGTTATCCCTACAAAATCATATAGTCTTGCTATGCTCCATCTTCACCACACAAAATATTTAAATCATGCACAACCTCGATGACAAGCCTAGCTATTGTTTCATACTTTAACATTTTCAAAACTTTTTCAATATTCACGCTATACATGAGCGTGAGCCATGGATATAGCACTATATGTGGAATAGAATGGTGGTTGTGGAGAAGACAAAAGGGAGAAGATAGTCTCACATCAACTAGGCGTATCAACGGGATATGGAGATGCCCATCAATAGATATCAATGTGAGTGAGTAGGGATTGCCATGCAACGGATGCACTAGAGCTATATAAGTATATGAAAGCTCAACAAAAGAAACTAAGTGGGTGTGCATCCAACTCACTTGCTCACGAAGACCTAGGGCATTTGAGGAAGCCCATCATTGGAATATACAAGCCAAGTTCTATAATGAAAAATTCCCACTAGTATATGAATGTGACAGAATGAGAGACTCTCTATCATGAAGATCTTGGTGCTATATTGAAGCACAAGTCTGGTAAAAGGATAGTAACATTGTCCCTTCTCTCTTTTTCTCTCATTTTTTATTTTTTTATTTGGGCCTTTTCCTTTTTTTATGGCCTCTTTTTTTTCTTTTTATTTTTTTATTTTTCGTCCAGAGTCTCATCCCGACTTGTGGGGGAATCATAGTCTCCATCATCCTTTCCTCACTGGGACAATGCTCTAATAATGATGATCATCACACTTTTATTTTATTACAACTCAACAATTACAACTCGATTCTTAGAACAAAATATGATTTCGATATGAATGCCTCCGTGATGTGCAGGATATGCAATGAAACATGAGTGACATGTATGAAAGAATTATGAAAGGTGGCTTTGCCACAAATACAATGTCAACTACATGATCATGCTAGCAATATGACAATAATGGAGCGTGTCATAATAAGCGAAGCGGTGGAAAGTTGCATGGCAATATATCTCGGAATGGCTATGGAAATGCCATAATAGGTAGGTATGGTGGCTGTTTTGAGGAAGATATATGGTGGGTGTATGATACCAGCGAAAAGTCTTGGTATTAGAGAGGCTAGCAATGGTGGAAGAATGGGAAAAAGTGCATTATAATCCATGGACTCAACATTAGTCATAAAGAACTCATATACTTATTGCAAAAATCTAGAAGTTATCGAAGCAAAGTATTACGCGCATGCTCCTAGGGGATAGATTGGTAGGAAAAGACCATCGCTCATCCCGACCGCCACTCATAAGGAAGACAATCAATAAATAAATCATGCTCCGAGTTCATAACATAACAGTTCACCATACGTGCATGCTACGGAATCACAAACTTCAACACAAGTATTCTTTAAATTCACAACTACTCAACTAGCATGACTCTAATATCACCATCTTCATATCTCAAAACAATTATCAAGCATCAAACTTTTCTTAGTATTCAACGCACTCAAAAGAAAGTTTCACATATCTTGAACACCAAGTATATTAACATTAAGCAAATTACCATGCTATTAAAGTCTCTCAAAATAATCTAAGTGAAGCATGAGAGATCAAATAGTTTCTTTAAAACAAATCCACCACCGTGCTCTAAAAGATCTAAGTGAAGTACTAGAGCAAAAATTATCACGCTCAAAAGATATAAGTGAAGCACTATGAGCAAAACTATCAAGCTCAAAAGATATAAGTGAAGCACAAAGAGTATTCTAACAAATTCCAAATCAAGTATGGCTCTCTCAAAAGGTGTGTACATCAAGGATAATTGTGGTAAACTAACAAGCAAAGACACAAATAATACAAGGCGCTCCAAGCAAAACACATATCATGTTGGTGAATAAAAATATAGCTCCAAGTAAGTTACCGAGTGGAAGTGGGCCGAAAGAGGGATGCCTTCCGGGCATCCCCAAGCTTTGAATTTTGGTGTCCTTGGATTATCTTGGGTGTGCCATGGGCATCCCCTAGCTTAGGCTCTTACCACTCCTTGTTCCATAATCCATCAAAAGAATTCACCCAAAACTTGAAAACTTCACAACACAAAACACAATAGAAATCTCGTGAGCTCCGTTAGAAAGAAAACAAAAAGACTACTTCAAGGTACTGTAATGAACTCATTCTTTATTTATATTGGTGTTAAACCTACTGTATTCCAACTTCTCTATGGTTTATAAACTAATTTACTAGCCATAGATTCATCAAAATAAGCAAACAACACACGAAAAACAGAATCTGTCAAAAACAGAACAGTCTGTCTGTTACTAACGCAAACTTCTGGAACCCAAAAAATTCTACCAAAATTAGACGACCTGGAAAATTTGTTTATTAATCAGCAGCAATTGGAATCAGTATTTTATCACGTTCTGGTGATTTTTAACAATTTGGGCTTTGAGCACAAAGATTCTGGAAATTACAGCAAGATCAAATAACTCTCATCCAACAAGATCCAATAGGTCTAGCTTGGCACAAACACTAATTAAAAAATAAAACCACATCTAAACAGAGGCTAGATGGATTATTTATTCCTAAACAGAAGCAAAAACAAAAAATAAAATTGGGTTGCCTCCCAACAAGCGCTTTTCTTTAAAGCTTTTTTAGCTAGGCATTGAGATATCAATGATGTTCACAAGAAAGACAAGAACTGAGGCACAAAGAGAGCATCATAAAACATGTGACAAACACACTTAAGTCTAACATACTTCCTATGCATAGGCATCTTGTAAGCAAACAAATTATCAAGGCAAGCAAAAACTAGCATATGCAAGGAAGAACAAAGAGATGGTAGCAATCTCAACATAACGAGAGGTAATTTAGCAACATGAAAATTTCTACAACCATATTTTCCTCTCTCATAATAATTACATGTAGGATCATAAGCAAATTCAACAATATAGCTTTCACAAAACATATTCTCAACACGATCCACATGCATGCAAAGTTGACACTCTTCTGAAATAGTGGGATTAATATTAACTAAAGTCATGACCTCTCCAAACCCACTTTTATCAAAAACTTCATAAGATTGAACATTCTCCAAATACGTGGGATCTAAAGTTGACACTCTTCCGAACCCACTTTCAATATTATTGCCAACAATATTATCAATCTCATATTCATCATGGGGATTAAATAAATTTTCAAGATCATAAGAAGAATCACCCCAATCATGATCATTGCAACAAGTAGTAGACATAGCAAAACTAGCATCCCCAAGCTTAGGGTTTTGCGTATTATTAGCATAACTGACATCAAGAGAAAAATCATTGCAATCATGCTTTTCATCAAAGGAATTATCAAGTATGGGTGCAATAGCAATGATCTCACGTTTAACACAAGGAACTATAGCAAATTCATCTTCATAAATATTGGCATCATGGCCACATGAATAGCAAGCATCATGTTCATCAAGGGATATTTCAACCAAATCGTTGGAATCATCATTATATATAGATTCATGCATATCATTATTTTCTTCCAAAGCAACGGTCATTCTTTCAATAAACTCTTGGACATAGACATTATGAGCAAGGTTTTCATTGCAATATTTTAGTACGACGGAATTTCAGATTTGTTGAGAGTAAAATCATACTTTTCAATAAAAGAAGCAACTTCATGAGCACCCTTAAAACGACAAATTCTTCAATTTGTTTGATATCATAGTAATTATAAACACCCTTTGCATAAGAAGATAAGATTTCATTATCATTGAACTCACATAGGTAGGGAAGGTGTTTTTTAGGGTTCTTAGAGCAACAAGTAAAATCACACATTTCACAAAGATTCCCTGCATAGCATAGCAAACTATTTATATGATACCATAAGAGTCTCCTTTTTAGGACAAGCGATGACGCACAAAATGAGCATGCTCATCTAAAGATTTCCCATCAACTAGGCTAGTTGGGGTTTCAAAGACGAAAGATAGGGATCGAAGATGATCCAAGTAGAACACTTTAAGTAGATCCATAACAAAAGACTTTTAGCAAGCAAATATAAGGCACATGGTAACACAAGCAAACAAGCAGACGAGGAAAAGGCAACGGGGAAAAGAGGAGGAGAAAAAAAGAGAGGGCAAATAAAACGGCAAGGGTGAAGTGGGGGAGAGGAAAACGAGAGGCAAATGGCAAATAATGTAATGCGAGCGATAGGGATTGCGATGGGTACTTGGTATGGTTGACTTGCTCGCGTGAGCCTCCCCGGCAACGGCGCCAGAAATTCTTCTTGCTACCTCTTGAGCACTGCGTTGGATTTCCCGAAGAGGAGAGGATGATGCGATAAAGTAGCGTAAGTATTTCCCTCAGTTTTGAGAACCAAGGTATCAATCAAGTAGGAGACCACGCATAAGTCCCTCGTACCTACACAAAGCGATAGCAACTCGCAACCAACTCTTAGGGGTTGTCAATCCCTTCCACGGTCACTTACGAGAGTGAGATCCGATAGAGATAATATTTTTGGTATTTTTGATAGATAGATGCAAAGTAAAAAGTAAAAGGCAAAAGTAAAACATAGCAAGTAAATAAAGTGATATAGATTGATATGATGAGAATAGACCCGGGGCCATAGGTTTCACTAGTGGCTTCTCTCAAGAGCATAAGTATTCTACGGTGGGTGAACAAATTACTGTTGAGCAATTGATGAATTGAGCATAGTTATGAGTATATCTAGGCAATGATCATGTATATAGGCATCACGTCCAAAACAAGTAGATCGAAGCGATTACGCATCTACTACTATTACTCCACTCATCGACCGCTATCCGGCATGCATCTAGAGTATTAAGTAAAAACATAGTAGCATACATAAGCAAGATGACATGATGTAGAGGGATAAATTCATGCAATATGATAAAAACCCCATCTTGTTATCCTCGATGGCAACAATACAATCACGTGCCTTGCAACTCTTTTTGTCCTTTGAGTAAGGACACCGCAAGATTGAACCCAAAGCTAAGCACTTCTTCCATTGCAAGAACTACCAATCTAGTTGGCCAAACCAAAAAGATAATTCGAAGAGACTTGCAAAGATAACTCAATCATACATAAAAGAATTCAGAGAAGAATCAAATATTTTCCATAGATAATAATGGATCATAAACCCTTCTATGAAGTATTCGGAGGAGGAACCCGCCTTGCAATGCCGAAGACAATATGCGCGCCGGACTCGTCGTCATTGAAGCCTGGTTCGGGGACTCTTGAGGAGTCCCGGACTAGGGGTGTCCGGATAGCCGGACTATCGTCATGGCGGACTCCAAGACTATGAAGATACAAGATTGAAGACTTCGTCCCGTGTCAGGATGGGACTTTCCTTGGCGTGGAAGGCAAGCTTGGCGATCACGGATATGTAGATCTCCTACCATTGTAACCGACTACGTGTAACCCTAACCTATCCGGTGTCTATATAAACCGGAGGGTTTTAGTCCGTGAGACAGAACAACAATCATACCATAGGCTAGCTTCTAGGGTTTAGCCTCCTTGATCTCGTGGTAGATCTACTCTTGTACTACCCATATCATCAATATTAATCAAGCGGGAGTAGGGTATTACCTCCATCGAGAGGGCCCGAACACAGGTAAAAACATTGTGTCCCTTGTTTCTGTTACCATCCACCTAGGCATACGATTAGGACCCCCCTACCGAGATCCGCGGTTTTGACACCCGACACAAAGCAAGTAAATAAAGTGATCTGATTGATATGATGAGAATAGACCCGGGGCCATAAATTGTCACTAGTGGCTTCTCTCAAGAGCATAAGTATTCTACGGTGGGTGAACAAATTCTTTGTTGAGCAATTGCCGAGAATTGAGCATAGTTATGAGTATATCTAGGCAATGATCATGTATATAGGCATCACGTCCAAAACAAGTAGATCGAAACGTTTACGCATCTACTACTATTACTCCACTCATCGACCGCTATCCAAAGATGCATCTAGAGTATTAAGTAAAAAGCAGTAACGCCGTAAGCAAGATGACATGATGTAGAGGGATAAATTCATGCAATATGATAAAAACCCCATCTTGTTATCCTCGATGGCAACAATACAATACGTGCCTTGCAACTCTTTACATCGAGTAAGGACACCGCAAGATTGAACCCAAAGCTAAGCACTTCTCCCATTGCAAGAACTACCAATCTAGTTGACCAAACCAAATAGATAATTCAAATAGACTTGCAAAGATAACTCAATCATACATAAAAGAATTCAGAGAATAATCAAATATTTTCCATAGATAATAATGGATCATAAACCCACAATTCATCAGTCTCAACAAACACACCTAAAAAAGAAGATTACATCAAATAGATCTCCACGAGAGGGGAGAACATTGTATTGAGATCCAAAAGAGAGAAGAAGCCATCTAGCTAATAACTATGGACCCGAAGGTCTGAAGTAAACTACTCACACTTCATCGGAGGGGCTATGATGATGTAGAAGCCCTCCCCGATGACGGCCCCCTCTCCGTGAACTCAAAACAGGCCCCAAGATGGGATCTCGTGGATCTGAGAAAGTTGCGGCGGTGGAATTAGGTTTTTGGCTCCTGTTACGATCGTTAGGGGATACGAGGTATATATAGGAGGAAGAAGTGCGTCGGTGGAGCTCCGAGGGCCCATGAGGTGGGGGGCGGCAGGCGCCCACCACGCAGCGTGACCGCCTCTGGCGCTGCTTGGAGTAGGGTCCAAGTCTCCTGGATCACGTTCGGTTGGAAAAATCACGATTCCGAAGGTTTCATTCTGTTTGGACTCCATTTGATATTCTGTTTCTTCGAAATACTGAAAAAGGCAAAAAACAACAATTCTGGGCTGGGCCTCCTGTTAATAGGTTAGTCCCAAAAGTAATATAAAAGTGGAAAATAAAGCCCAATATAGTCCAAAACAGTAGACAAAGTAGCATGGAGTAATAAAAAATTATAGATACGTTGGAGACGTATCAGACCGATGTCATTTGGGTTAGGGCATAACATAATCTCGGTTTGACCAATTACACAAACTCGGTGGGACCGATTTTCGTAATAGACAAACAGAGGGTTGGTCAGGCAACTCGGAGGGACCGATTCGCTCATCTCGGTTGGACCAAAACATTACGAAGGGGAAACAGAGAGGTTGCATTGCAATCTAGGTGGGACCGATCGCTCATCTCGGTTGGACCAAAACGTTACGGATGGAAACAGAGAGATTACACCCATCTCGGTGAGACCGAATCCCTATCGGTGAGACCAAAAAGACTAGGGTTTGTGGCAGTGGCTATGTCAAGTGAACTCGGTGGCGCCGGATAGATCAAATCGGTGGGGCCAAGTTTGACTTTTGGATTGGGACATATGAGGATATGAGAAAGTAGTTGAGGGCTTTTTGGAGCATATCACTAAGCATTTTGAACAAGAAACTCATTAAGCAACACCTCACCCCCTATTAATAGTATTGGCTTTTCCTATGGACTCAACGTGATCTTGGATCAATAAAAATAAAATGTAGAGTCTTGTGCTTTGAGCTTGAGCCAATCCTTTTGTCCTTAGCATTTTGAGGGGTCCACTTTCTTAACCCATGCCATGCCAATCATTGAGCTTTCCTGAAATATTTATCTTGAAATAGCATTAGCTCAATGAGCTATATGTTCTTAGGAATTACCAAAACCACCCAGGGATAGTTGCACTTTCACCAAGTCTAGAGGATAATAAGAATGTGAATATGTTGTAGACTTTTAAAAAAACTTTCAGATTGTAGTTCTACTGGTTTAACTCATCGGTTAAGATTTGATCATGTAGCCCCCAAGGGCCGGCTTAAACTGACAAGCTGAGCCGGGACTTCTAGTTTAAGAAATCCAAATATGTAGCTCCCAAGGTCCGGCTTAAACTGACAAGTTGAGCCGGGACTTCTAATTGAAGAAATCCAAATATGTAGCCCCCAAGGGCCGGCTTAAACTGACAAGTTAAGCCGGGTCATAGAACAAAACTGACCTACATTAGCCCCCAAGTGCCAAGGATATTGTTCATAATGTGCTTGGGACTTGTACCATTATTATTAACTAAAATATGAGATCTGATCTTGTCATATCTAACTTTTCCTCAGGAAGCTTTATCTCTGAAGGATGAAGAATTGGGCGACTTAGCCAAAAAGATTAAACATCAAGAGGCTGAGACTACAAAGGCAGAAACAAAACTTCAATGTGCCGTGCAAGAGAATGAGAAGCTCAAGGCCAGTTTTGCCACCGAGAGAGCCACCTTTGAGACAGAGAAGGCAAACTTGATCAAACATGCACAAGACGCAGAAGCTCAGCTTAAACCGGTTACTGAAGAGCTGGCCAGTTTAAAGGGACATATTACCCATATGACAACCGCCATCTTTGGTAAGACTCATATTAGGTTCACACTTCTGTTGTAATACCACTTTAAGCTGCCAGGCAAATATTCAATTCTTGTTATATGAATGTACAGGCCCCAGAAGCACAAGTCTTGGGCAAGATATGCTGTCAAAGCTGAAGGCCATCTACTCTTTCACAGAGCAGCTATACAGTGGCACTCTCCGCAGTTTGGTGGCGTTAGGAGGCAACCGAAAGCCGCCAAGTTATATTAAAGTTGTGCTTGATCATTTGTCCACTCTTCCAAGCCAAATCGAAGAACATAGACTATCATCTGCCCGAGCCGGAGCTCTTGTTGCTCTTGGTCGTGTGAAGGCGTGGCCTCGGAACTTGACCCGGAGGAGATTGCCACCGAATGCCCTGAATTTAAGGATGACAAGTCGCCGTTTGGGGAGAAGGACTTCAACCAGTGCCTTCGTGAGATGTGGCCTGCAAATCGGTGGAAGAGCTGAATCTGGCCAACTACACGGCGGCTTATGATGAGAACAACAAGAAAATACCGCCGCCAACTTTCAACCCTGTCAATCTCATTCCTCCTCGGTGTAAGCATATCTTTGCTGCTGATGTTGACCATTCCACTATCCTCAATGATGAATATATATTCGAAGCCTTAACCGGCATCGACTGGACGTCACCTCGCCTCCAGATGGGTGAATAAGGAGAGCCGGAGCGGGATGACCCAGAATCATCAACCCGCCGTGACGAAGACAACTGATATCAGGCGGCTCTCAAGTCGGGGCATAGACATCCTTGCTGAAAAAACACTTTGCTCCAATTATGCAGATCCATGGTGGCCTTGTAATAGGATAGTTTTGAAAACAAGGATCTGTCATGCCATCGTGCATGTTAGCTTTCAAATGTTAAATATCCCATTTGATATTTTATGATCCGCCGCCGTGCTTTATCATAATATCATCATCCATGTGGGTCAGGTCAATATTTTCATATTTCCTATAGATTGACACCATAGTGATGCCTTGATAATTGTAATCCAGAGCGGCTATTAACCCGTAGGTATGAAATATCATGATTTTGATTGCTGAAGGAAAAAAATATCCCGGCGACTTAAAGTCCTCTATCAGGGCGGGTTATTAAACCTAAAAATGCTCAAATATGAGTCATATGCTCAGGGCTGCATGGCCCGAATTGTAAAAACGCACTTGAGCAGAAAAATCTTTAAAGGATACAAATCCAAAATATTCAGAAAAAATAGAAATCCAAAAAAATTCGAGTGCTTTCATAGGCCGCCAAGCCTTAAAACCCAAGTGCTTTCATGGGCCACACATCCACTGAGTTAATACTTGCTCACCGTAAGCCGGCCCTCACATGACAAACCATCATTTTAACCTTAACGAGTTCAGGGTCTTGAAAAAGATTGACTGTTAAGAGTACGACGGGTCACTCAAGATTACCTGGCGGAGTAGCATCATGCATACAAGTAGGACAACTCGGGATTCGGCGTTTACGCCTAGTCAAGAGGGTATGAAAGCTAAACCCGGTCGGTTGGAAGCCCCCAAGTGACCTTATGAACAAATAATAAAGACTCAGATACTTAGAAATGAAATGACAGAGGCCCTGAATTACCAGGGATGCCGGCTTTATTATGTTGATCATAATATATAGATTGATAAACGTATGTACAACGACAAGATCCCGTGGCTCAAGTGTAATAAGGCCGAAGATGAGCGATGTTCCAGGGCTGGCGGGTCTCCTCCTTCGACTTACACGAGTCCTTATGTTCTCGTATATTAATGAGGTAGTATGACCCATTGTTCAGGTTCTTGCTGACCACAAAAGGTCCTTCCCAAGGTGGGGATAGCTTATGCATGTCTGTTTGATCTTAGATTAACCGGAGCACTAGGTCGCCTTCTTGAAAGGTTTGGGTCTTGACTCTGCGGTTATGATAGTGACGCAGATCTTGCCGATATATCGCCGAACGAGTCGCCGCAAGATCACGCTCCTCATCCAACACATCAAGCGCATCTTGACATGCCATCTCATTAGCAGCTTCAACATAAGTCGCCACACAAGGTGAGTCATGAAGGATATCGCTTGGAAGAACCGCCTCTACCCCATAAACCATGAAGAAAGGTGTATAACCTGTTGATCTGTTGGGGGTGGTGTTGATACTCCAAAGTACCGAGGGTAATTCCTCGACCCAACAACCCGATGTTGTCTACAAAGGAACCATAAGCCGGGGCTTTATGCCTCTCAAAATTTCTTGATTGGCCCGCTCTGCTTGACCATTAGACTATGGATGAGCCACCAAAGATACGTCAAGATGAATATGCTCTTGTTGACAGAATTCTCTCATAGCACCCTTAGATAGATTAGTACCATTATCAGTTATGATACTATGAGGGTAGCCAAAACGGAAAATTACTTTCTTTATGAATTGAACCGCCATTGCCGCATCACACTAAATGGCCGGCTCTGCCTCAACCCACTTGGTAAATTTGTCAACCGGCACCAAGAGGTGGGTCTTCTTATCCTTAGACCTCTTGAAAGGTCCAACCATATCAAGCCCCCAGACTGCGAACGGCCAAGTAATTGGAATCATCCTCAATTCTTGAGTCGGCAGGTGAGCCCGTCGAGAGAATTTCTGACAGCCATCACACTTACTAACAAGATCCTCTGCATTAGCGTGAGCCGTCAACCAATGAAATCCATGACGGAAAGCTTTAGCCACCAGATATATAGAGCCGGCGTGATGACCACAATCACCTTCATGGATTTCCCTTAGAATCTCACGGCCCTCTTCAGGAGAAACACAACACTGGAACACGCATGTGACACTACATCGGTGTAACTCGCCATTGACAATGGTCATAGACTTAGACCACCGGGTTATCTGCCTGGCCAAGGTTTCATCCCCAGGTAACTCGCCCCGGGTCATATAAGCCAAGTAAGGAACTGTCCAATCAGGAATAGCGTGGAGAGTTGCCACCAACCGTGCCTCCAGGTTAGGAATAGCAAGATCCTCTTTCGATGGCAACTTGACTGAAGGATTATTCAATACATCAAAAAACACATTAGGGGGCACCGGCTTACGTTGAGATCCAAGCCGGCTCAAAGCATCAACCGCCTCATTTTTCCTTCGATCAAGGTGCTCCACCTGATTACCTTTGAAGTGACCAGCAATGTTATCAACCGCCCGGCGATAAGCCGCCATGAGCGGGTCTTTGGAATCCCAAGTGCCAGAGACCTGCTAAGCCACCAAATATGAGTCGCCGAATCACCTGACCTGGCTTAAATTCATCTCCTTAGCCAACCGAAGACCGTGGAGTAGAGCCTCATATTCATCCGCATTGTTGGTACAGGGAAACATCAACCTTAAGACATAACAAAATTTGTCACCTCGTGGGGAAGTCAAAATAACTCCAGCCCCCAAGCCCTTTAATTGCCTGGACCCATCAAAATGAATAGTCCAATATGTGTTATCCGGCTTCTCCTCAGGCGTCTGCAACTCAGTCCAGTCATTGATGAAATCCACAAGAGCCTGAGACTTGATTGCTGTTCTTGGCATGTATTTCAGGCCATGAGGTCCAAGCTCTATTGTCCACTTAGCAACCCGGCCAGTGGCCTCTCTATTTTGGATAATATCTCGTAAGGGGGCAGAACTGACCACACTAATAGGATGGCCCAAAAAGTAGTGCTTCAGCTTACGGCTCGCCATAAACACCCCATAGACTAACTTCTACCAATGTGGGTATCGCTATTTGGACTCAATTAACACCTCACTGACATAATAAGACATTCGCTGGACTGGGTACTCATTACCTGCTTCTTTGCGTTCCACAACAATTGCCATGCTAACAACCCTACTATTAGCTGCCACATATAAAAGCAAATGTTCTTTCTCAACAGGGGCTGCAAGGACAGGCGGCTCAGCTAATTGCTTTTTGAGAGCCTCAAATGCCTCATTAGCAGCATCACTCCAGACAAAGTGATTTGTTTTCTTCATCACCAAGTACAGAGGAATTGCCTTCTCTCCCAGGCGGCTTATGGACCGGCTCAATGTTGCAATGCGACCCACCAGGCGCTGGACGTCATTGACACACGCTGGCTTAGCCAATGAAGTAATAGCCTTAATCTTCTCCGGGTTTGCTTCAATACCTCTCTCGGAGACTAAAAAGCCCAAGAGCTTGCCTGCAGGTACACCAAAAACACATTTGGCCGGGTTAAGCATCATTTTGTAGACCCGAAGGTTATCAAAGGTGTCTTTCAAATCATCCAACAGAGCCTCCTTCTTTCTGGACTTCACAACAATATCATCCACATATGCATGAACGTTGCGTCCAATCTGGTTATGGAAACAATTCTGAACACAACGTTGATAAGTCGCTTGCGCGCTCTTAAGCCCAAAAGGCATAGATCGATAGCAGAAAGCTCTAAAAGGCGTGATGAAAGTCGTCTTCTCTTGGTCTTTAACTGCCATCTTAATCTGATGATAAATAGAATAAGCATCCAGGAAACTCAAACGCTCAGAACCTGTCGTGGCATCTATGATCTGATCAATGCGGGGAAGAGCAAAAGGATCAGCCGGATAGGCTTTATTGAGGTCTGTATAATCAACACACATACGCCAAGTGACATTCTTTTTAAGTACTAGCACCGGGTTAGACAACCACTCGGGGTGAAAAACTTCAACGATGAACCCGGACGCTAAGAGCCAGGCCACCTCTTCTCCAATGGCCTTACGTCATTCTTCATTGAAACGGCGAAGGAATTGCTTGACCGGCTTAAACTTAGGATCCATATTGAGAGCGTGCTCAGCGAGTTCTCTCGGTACACCCGACATATCTGAAGGTTTACGTGCAAAGATGTCCCGATTCTCATGGATGAACTCGATGAGCGCGCTTTCCTATTTCGAATCCATATTAGCATTGATAGTGAACTGCTGAGATGAGTCGCCAGGGACAAAATCGACATGTTTGGGCAGCTGCAATTTTGCTCCAAGCGTGGGAAAATAATAATTATTATGTCGAATAAGAGCTTTTAATCAAACATTGAATAGCATCACGGAGTTCATGTTGAAAGGGATATAGAAAATCCAACATATGAGGACCCCTAAGGTGAGAATTCGATTCACGATTGGCTGGATGGGCACCCGTTTCTTCTTTCTTGTCTTCCAAAGCTGGTTTAAAACTAGACAATCAGATTCTATCTGGCCATGTCATGAACACATGACTTCTAAGCACGGAATCTAAATGATTCAGCCATGTCTCTACCGTTCATTTTTCTGATGGTAATTTTCCAGATCGAGCCTTAGACCTTTTTCCACCTTTCATGGTCCACGCATTTTCTTTGCAATAAAACATCTCATCTCATCGGTTATGATAAAACCCATGAGATCGAATAAGTAAGTTTATGTAGCTAAATCCTCGTAAAAAAAAACTCATATCCAGAGTCGAATAATTTGTTTGAGAACAAATGAATCTAAGTTAAATTTCCTTCTTTTTTATTAGTTCCCTTTTCTCGCAGTTCTAAGCAAGATATTTGATGTAGCATAATGGTAACTATACATAGGCATATGTTAATCAAAACATTCGTGCATAAATATATTCTTAAATAAGGAGGTAAGACTAGACACATATCAATTAAATGAACTCTCAGTAATTACGACCAAAAGTAACCCCTTGATAAAAATGCAATATCGTAGATTTTACCCAACAATCAGACCCCAACTCTCATGGCCTTTCCCTCCGGTGTGAAAGGTTCGCGCAAGGCAATGAGCCGTGAGCCCTCAACCCATAGGTAAAGCAGATATCCCCACCTTGCTTTCTAACCCTAGTATTTCTTCTCTTACATCCAGTTTCCTTTGTCCAATGCCAATAAATTCTGTCTTTCCTCAAACAACCCGGGGTTAATTGACTAAGCCACCTTGGTTATGGTCGTGCGTGGAGTTTATAGCTGATGTGTTGCCTGAGGTAGCAGAAGCGGTACACTAATTGCAGCCAGGAACATTGTATGGTTTTGCTTCTAAATCCTAAGATATGCATCGAGTGCGCTAGATTAGTTGTACTAGTGGAACTACGACCATGCGTATAAAATCCGTGGAATTTGAGCTTTATTTACTCCTTGGTATTTTTGGTTCTTTGTGGTTCTTGCTTCTTTTACCGGTTCCGCTTTTTGGCTCCGACTTGATCCTTCCGCAAGTGCTGCTCAGAAGACCAACATACAACTTGGATAATACTCAATAATCCAAATTCAAGAAAATTCAAGTCAACCACATGATATTCAGAACAGCAACACAAATCCACCAAGAATGAAGAATGGGTCAAAAGCAGAATCTGCATGCCACAGACAACGCCGGAATATACCTGAAGAAGTTTGGACAACTCTGTCGAGCATATGATACCTAAGGGACAGTCAGATGAACCATCAGAAATGGACATCAATAGTGACCAATGGTCCCTCCCTCAAAACAATGATTATTTTAGCCAGGGCAGACTCGAGTCTTTTTCAATGGACTCAAGAACCGGTTATCACTCACAGAAGACATAATTCAAGGATGTGCCAAGAGCAACGTCAAAACTCTATTTGCAGCTGCCCAGATTAATGAGATCCTCATATGCATTGAGCAAGAAAAGGGACATATCCTCACATTCAGATTGTTTCAAGGAAAACAAAGAGAGATGGTGACAAACTTCTTCATAGTCCCGGAACACTGCATCAGCATACAGGAAGTTTCCATAAGTCGTCCTCCGAACTTCGAGAGCTTGATAGTTAGTCGGGTGGTTTCCAATGGAAGGCAGTCGTCCTCCTTTAGCACGCCATCATAAAAGTCACCTATGTTGGTGGAAGTATGTTCCGAATAAATTTGGAAATATCTGAACGTATGCCCTGTTGGGGATACACATAACAGGTAGGCCCACGAAGGGTCGAAGTATCATAAAGCATGGGGTCCACACAACATGTGGGTCCAAATAAATTTCATACAGACATACTATCCACTCGGACAAGCAGCATACTATCCACTTGACCAAGCAGTATACCATCCACTCGAATGACAGTTCACCACTCGACCGTACGACTTACTCGGATATATGAAGACCAGCAGGCAACAAAGCAGTCGACATCATTATCATGGTGAGGGCTTGGTAGTGGGCTAGCATTATGGCATTCATGCCCCACTTTGTAACATAGGAGGTGAGGGGTTGGCGCACTCTATATGAGCCACCCCCACCACTAGACTTGGGGGGCTCTTTTCTTCCATCTCTCTCTTTTTCACCATTAGTCTCAGGACTACGGGGATCCGTTCTTCTCTCATTGTAATCTCCGGATACATACTAAGATAAAAAAGCCTCTCCGAGCACGAGACGTAGGGTTGTTATCTCCACCGTGAGAGGCCCGAACTCGCTAAAACCACCGTGTCACCCATATACATCTCGATAGATCATGCTCCTTTATCCTACCCCTCTCTTATTGTCGGAATCGTTACCACGACAGTTGGCGCCCACCGTGGGGCATGGCGTCTGTCGAACCATGGTGCAAATGGTTTCTTCATCAATTTTTGGCAGCAGATCGACGACGATCGCGAGAGAGATTGGCTGCTAGAATTCTGACCATCGCGCCATGCATGCAAAGAAAAGGATGAGGGAAGTATCCATTTTATCTGGTCCTTCTTTGAAGTAATTATCTAACAATGGGTTGATCTTTTGTTCCTGTAGATCAGACATCACCCATGCGTGATCAATCATAAGGAGAAGAAGCGGCGAAAGGGACACCTCACTCCGTTCTAATCGCTGGTTCTGCTCCGAGGCGATGAAGCGACGCCATCCACGCGTTGCCATCTACGGTCTCGTCTGCGACGCCATCGTCGCGCCCCCACGCACGAACGTCGGCACCGTCCACCGTCGTCTCCGACTCCATCTACGACGCCGACGCCGCGCTTCCACGCATTGACACCGATGCTGTCCGCTGATCGTCGTCTCCGGCCTCGATACCGTCCTCGAACCTCTCACACTCGACGGCCTCGTCCTCTGGTCAGCTAAGTACATGATTCTATGACTTGGATCATGACTCAACATGGATTCTACCTGATCCGGATTCATACTGGGATTTGGATCGACATGCTTCTGTATGGTCGTGAAGTCGTAGGATTCTAGCAGTCGAATTGGGATTCTGACTACCTTGGTCTGGACAAGCAATGTCTCAATCGACGACCCCGCACATCACCACTTGGCTGGACACGTAGTCCTTCACTCGGCCGCTCCGTGCGTTACCGCTCAGTTGTGCACGTCTTCACCACTCGGCCTCCCCGCGCATTGCCACTCAGTTGTGCACGTCTTCACCACTCGGCCTCCCCGCGCATTGCCACTCAGTTGTGCACGTCTTCACCACTCGGGCGCTCCATGCGTCACCTCTCGGTTGTGCACGTCTTCGCCACTCGGTTGTGCACGTCTTCCCCATTTGGCACGCCTTCGTCGTCACTTTCGGTTGTACACATCATCGCCCCTCGGCCGCCTCGTGCATCACCATCAGTTGGACATGTCTTTACCTCTACACCCCCAACACGGGAACGACTAAGTTACTCGTATGATCAAAGCTCATATGACACTCTGTAGCAAGCTTGCCTCTTTCGAGCATCACTCGGGGGCTACACACAGCCGTTGGCCATGCCGCCCTCAGGGGTTACGCCCATTCAATCAACCCATTGATCACATCAGGAATATCTTTCTGACCATACTTGCTCGGTCTGCCAAAAATCTATATGGGTAGTACTGTCCACTCGGACGATCTTCCAAATCATTACCTAAAGTCATCTTCAGGACTGCAAAAGGGTGAAAACAACGCTCCTCTACGGATACACTTGACCCTATCCTAGGCTCCAAGGCGTCAGTTTCACAAACTTGGACTCAGAGATGGCATGTGCTGGTTTTCCCCCGGGATAATGAGTGGCCTCTCTACGGAGAGTCAGTCCACACAATAGCCTAAATCACTCGGGTTTCATGGCACGTCCATGTCAGACCACTAGTCTATCTCCTCCAGGAGACATACAAGTGCCATCAAGTTTTTCATTGCAGTCAACATACCCCGATCAGTCGGGAAGCACGTCCACTTGGATAAATACCCCTTTCATTATTTTACAGTCTTCCGAATGATTTTTGTTCATTTTTTACATGTTCTAAAATCCCCCAGCGGGTGCCTTAGTTGCGAATCCATTTCTCCTAAGTCGAAGAAAAAATCCTACCGAGTGGTGAGCCTGCCTCTCACTCGAGGGCTTAAGCTGATCCGATTACTTTCGTCTAAGTTTGAAAAAATCCTACCGAGAGGTGAGACTGCCTCACACTCGGGGGCTTAGGTGCAGATCCGATGCTCGCCTAAGTTTGAAAAATCTCTGCAGTGGTGAGCCTGCCTCTCACTCGGGGGGCTTAGCTGCAGTCCAATACTCGCCTAAGTTTGAAAAATCCCACAGAGTGGTGAGTCCGCCTCTCACTCGGGGGCTTAGGTGCAGATCGATGCACTTGCCTAAGTTTGAAAAATCCTACCGACTGGTGAGCCTGCCTCTCACTCGGGGGCTTAGCTGTAGTCCAGTACTCGCCTAAGTTTGAAAAATCCTACCGAGTGGTAATCCTGCCTCTTACTCGGGGGCTTAGCTATAGTCCAGTACTCGCTTAAGTTTTAAAAGTCCTACCAAATGGTACGGGTCAGCCATGCCCCCCCCCCCGGGTTGCACCGTCAAGAAGAAGGACGAGATTGTGAGGGCAATCTTCCCGCTCGAAGGCTTAGCTGCGATCCGATGCTACGCCTAAGTTTGAAAAATCCTCACCGAGTGGTGAGCAATCCTCCCACTCGGGGCTTAGCTTCTTGATCGATGCTACGCCTAAGTTTGAAAAATCCTACCGAGTGGTGAGCAATCCTCCCACTCGGGGCTTAGCTGCAGATCAGTGACCGCCTAAGTTTGAAAAATCCTACCGAGTGGTGAGCGATCCTCCCACTTTCGGGGGCTTAGCTGCAGATCCGGTACTTAAGTTTGAAAATCCTACCGAGTGGTGAGCAATCCTCCCACTCGGGGCTTAGCTTGATCTAGTACTCGCCTAAGTTTGAAAAATCCTACCGAGTGGTGAGCGATCCTCCCACTTTCGAGGCTTAGCATGTAGTCCGAGTACTCACCTAAGTTTGAAAAATCCTACTGAGAGTGGTGGCGATCCTCCCACTCGGAGGCTTAGCTGCAGTCCAGTACTCGCCTAAGTTTTAAAAATCTTACCGAGTGGTGAGCAATCCTCCCACTCGGGGGCTTAGCAAAGTGCGGGTCGTCCACGACCACCACTTCAGGGCTGCACCGTCAAGAAGAAGGACGAGATTGTGCGCACTGTCAAAGGCCCATCCAGCAGTGGCGCCAAAGCGAGACGGTAGCAGGAATGTCAAGACCATTCTTTGAGTGCCTTCTTTGGTGGTGAGGCAGAACGTCAAGACCATTGTTGAGGGCCTTGGCGATGAGCTGATCAATGCTGCTCAAGGATCGTCCAACTAGTCATTGCTGATTCCTCTTAGGAAGGCTGTATCAAGCAAGCGAAACTAATCCGAGAAAAGAACAAGTTCGATCGATTACCAGCTAAAAAGAGTTTTAGTTCTCTCGGACCCACTTGTTGCCCGCAATCGATGGCGGTCTGGAGGACTACACCCGATGGGTGCACTAAGCGTGCCCCTCTTTGGAGTAATCTCCACTCGGTATGGCTTTGACGGTCCGAGTGATGAACAACAACAAAAAAGACAGGCTCTAAGACTCCTTGTTGTTGGTATCCACTCGGAGCAGTCCACCCGGTCCGGTGGCGCCAAACAACAACAAAAAGATAGGCTCTATGACTCCCGGCTTGCCCGCGATCGTGCGATCTCGAGGACTACACCCAGTGGGTGCACTCAGCGTGCCCCCACTGGAATGGTATCCACTCGGAACGGTCCGCCCGGCCCGAGTGACGGCCAAACAACGAAAAAAGACACGTTCCAGGCATGAAGAAATTCCGAGTAATCAGTTAATCGATGCAAGACCAGCTCCAAATCATTCCAAAAAAAATTGCTATAAGGTGAGTTTAAGGCTCCTCCGTGGACCTGTTTTGAGCCTTCTGCTAGGACTCAAAGCGTGAAACTCATAAGTTTGGATCTAGAGCCGACTCGTATTGACGTTCCTCCGGGATAAGAATGGCATCTCACCGAGAGAGCAGTTCATGCGTCGATCTTGTTGCCTGGATTTAATGAGACATCCATATTACGATCACGAGTTAACCTCTTAGAGAGATGATCGAATGTCATCAAGTTGCTCTCGCGGGCACTTACCCCAGATCGGTCGAGCCTTGATCTTAGGAATCCATTGAGATTTTTTCAAACCTTGGTTGTCTGCGAAAGTACGATGGCGGTACCGAGTATTTCCGTAATCACTCGGGCCAAGTTGTGTCTTTCACAAACTTCGTTTTACCAAAATCGCAATCGATTCGAGGCTAATGTTGGGGATACACATAACAGGTAGGCCCACGAAGGGTCAAAGTATCATAAAGCATGGGGTCCACACAACATGTAGGTCCAGATAAATTTCATACAGGCATACTATCCACTCGGACAAGCAGCATACTATCCACTTTCGACCAAGCGTATACCATCCACTTTCGAATGACAGTTCACCACTTTCGACCGTTTGACTCACTCGGATATCACGAAGACCGGCAGGCAACAAAGCGATCGACATCATTCTCATGGTGAGGGCTTGGTAGTGGGCTAGCATTATGGCATTCATGCCCCACTTTGTAACATAGGAGGTGAGGGGGTAGCGCACTCTATATAAGCCACCCCCACCACTAGACTTGGGGGGCTCTTTTCTTCCATCTCTCTCTTTTTCACCATTAGTCTCAGGACTACGGGGATCCGTTCTTCTCTCATTGTAATCTCCGGATACATACTAAGATAAAACAAAGCCTCTCCGGAGCACGAGACGTAGGGTTGTTATCTCCACCATGAGAGGCCCGAACTCGCTAAAACCACCATGTCACCCATATGCATCTCGATAGATCATGCTCCTTTATCCTACCCCTCTCTTATTGTCGGAATCGTTACCACGACATGCCCCGAAGATAATCGTACATCAATCTTTATCATGGGTATGGTTGTACCAAGGAAGGACACATGTTTGCCTCAGAGCTTAGTTGTTCATAAGAGGATTTACCCCTACTCCTACATATGTTGTGAGAATGCTATCCAGATCATGCGAGCCACTCGTACATGGGTATGACTGTGTTCAGAGAAACATCTGCCCCATAATTCAAAGAAGGATACACACGCAGCAACCCCTACGAGATATTTAAGAGAAAGTTGTAGGTACAAGCCCAAGAAGCTGAGATGTGACCAAGGAGCCATACTGTCAAGTCATGGCTAATCCACATAAAGAACACCCAGAGATAAAGAGGCTGTGGACAAGCAACCTCCACTATGGTCACTGTGTTAAACCTTCCCCGCGGACAAGATACCGTCAGCAATCCTTGTCAAAACTCTTGCATATTCAGCCACAACAATGCACAACGTGTAGTTACATATGAGCATACCATACTCCTCATAAATACAGGCCACCAACCAAGAAAAGAGGCTATGCTCTGGATGGTACACGAAATTGCGACCATACTATGCTCAGTTCAATAGCAAGGACTCTAAATCCCAAGAGAGCTGACCCCAGGAGTTGATGCTGGTCGGCGGGAGGTTCTACATGCTTGAAAGCTAAGTCCAGCCATAATCCCCATGGTCTTTATATTCCATTGCCAATTCCTAGTGTACCTTAGGAAGACATATCCATGGACTTTGTTCTGGGTTTACCTAGAACTCAGAGGGGGAGGGATTCTATCTTTGTTGTTGTTGATCGATTTTCTTAAATAGCACATTTCATTCCATGTCATAAGAGCGATGATGCTTCACATGTTGCTGATTCATTTTTTAAGGAAAGAGTTTGCCTACATGGAGTGCCCAAGACAATTGTTTCTGACCATGATGCCAAGTTTCTCAGCTACTTCTCGAAGACATTATGGGGAAAGTTCGACACTAAATTATCTTTTCTACTACATGCCACCTGCAAATAGATGGATAAACTGAGGTAGTCAATTGCACGTTATCAACAATGCTACGAGCTATGCTAAAGAAGAACCTAAAGATGTGGGAAGAATGCCTTCCACATGTGGATTGCTTACAACATCGCAGTCCACTCTACTACAAATTTTTGTCCCTTTGAAATTGTTTATGGTTTCAAACCTCATACTCCCATGGATCTACTGCCCTTATCACTTCAGGATAGGGTTGATTTAGACGTGGAAGAACATAGAAACAAAGATGATACAATAGGCAAAGCAAGCTAACAAAAGGTAATAAACAAGTACTATTTTAGTCAGGTGACCTTGTGTGGCTACATTTTTGCAAGAACTGTGGGTGGCCCGTCTGCTGGGAGGCTTGATGCTGGGCCGCCTTAGGGCGTAACAGGCTAGGCTGCGGCGAGGGCCCTTCGTCCTATGAGAATCCTGTTGGGGATCATTGCAGAAATTAAAAATTTTCTACGCATCACCAAGATCAATCTATGGAGTAACTAGAAACGACAGGGAGGGGAGTGCATCTTCATACCCTTGAAGATCGCGAAAAGGAAGCGTTGCAAGAACGTGGTTGGAGGAGTCGTACACGACACATCACCAAGATCAATCTATGGAGTAACTAGCAACGAGAGGGAGGGGAGTGCATCTTCATACCCTTGAAGATCGCGAAAAGGAAGCGTTGCAAGAACGTGGTTGGAGGAGTCGTACACGTAGCGATTCAGATCGCGGCCGAATCCGATCTAAGCACCGTACAACGGTGCCTCCGCGTTCAACAGACGTGCAGCCTGGTGACGTCTCCCGCGCCTTGATCCAGCAAGGATGAGGGAGAGGTTGAGGAAGAAGGCTCCAACAGCAAAGACGGTGGTGGTGGTGATGGAGTGGCGATTCTCCGTGGGCTTCGCCAAGCTCACGCGGAGGAGGAGGTGTGTTGGGGAGGGGAGGGGCTGCGCCTTGGATGTGGTGCTGCACCCCTCCCTCCACCCCTCTATTTATAGGGAGAAGGGGGAAGGGGGCCGGCCCCTAGACGAGATCTAGAGGGGGGCGGCGGCCAAGGGGGAGGGGGCTTGCCCCCCAAGCAAGGGGGGCGCCCCCTTTAGGGTCCCCCCCAACCCTAGGCATATGGGCCCTAAGGGGGGATGGCGCCCAGCCCACTAGGGGCTGGTTCCCTTCCACCTACAGCCCATAAGGCCCTCCGGGGCAGGTGGACCCTCCCGGTGGACCCTCCCGGTGGACCCCCTGGTGGTCCCGGTACAATACTGGTATACCCCCGAATATTTTCGGTGACCGTATGATGACTTCCCATATATAAATCTTCACCTCCGGACCATTAGGAACTCACAGTGACGTCGGGGATCTCATCCGGGACTCCGAACAACATTCAGTAATCACATGCAAATCTTCCTTATAACCCTAGCGTCATCGAACCTTAAGTGTGTAGACCCTACGGGTTCGGGAATTATGCAGACATGACCGAGACAGCTCTCTGGCAAATAACCAACAACGGGATCTGGATACCCATGTTGGCTCGCACATGTTCCACGATGATCTCATCGGATGAACCACGATGTCGAGGATTCAAGCAACCCCGTATACAATTCCGTTTGTCAATCGGTACGTTACTTGCCCGAGAGTCGATCGTCGGTATTACCGGCAAGTCACTTTAATCGTTCCGTAATGCATCATCCCGTGACCAACTACTTAGTCACATTGAGCTCATTATGATGATGCATTACCGAGTGGGCCCAGAGATACCTCTCCGTCATATGGAGTGACAAATCCCAGTCTCGATTCGTGCCAACCCAACAAACACTTTCGGAGATACCTGTAGTGCACCATTATAGCCACCCAGTTACGTTGTGACGTTTGGTATACCCAAAGCATTCCTACGGTATCCGGGAGTTGCACGATCTCATGGTCTAAGGAAATGATACTTGACATTAGAAACGCTTTAGCAAACGAACTATACGATCTTGTGCTATGATTAGCAGTGGGTCTTGTCCATCACATCATTCTCCTAATGATGTGATCTTGTTATCAATGTCATCCAATGTCCATAGTCAGGAAACCATGACCATCTGTTGATCAACGAGCTAGTCAACTAGAGGTTCACTTGTCTATGTATTCACACATGTATTATGGTTTCCGGTCAATACAATTACAGCATGAATGATAGACAATTATCATGAACAAGGAAATATAATAATAACCATTTTATTATTGCCTCTAGGGCATATTTCCATGATCTCCCACTTGAACTAGAGTCTATAATCTAGTTACATTGTGATGAATCGAAAACCCATAGAGTTCTGGTGTTGATCATGTTTTGCTCGTGGAAGAGGTTTAGTCAACGGATCTGCGACATTCAGATCCGTATGCACTTTACAAATATCTATGTCTCCATCTTGAACATTTTCACGAATGGAGTTGAGGCGACGGTTGATGTGTCTTGTCTTCTTGTGAAACCCGGGCTCCTTGGCAAGGGCAATAGCTCCAGTGTTGTCACAGAAGAGAGTCATCGGGCCCGACGCATTGGGAATAACTCCTAGGTCGGTAATGAACTCCTTCATCCAGATTGCTTCATGCGCTGCCTCCAAGGCTGCCATGTACTCTGCTTCACATGTAGATCCTGCCATGACGCTTTGCTTGCATTTGCACCCACTGACTTCGCCACACCATTCAAAATATACACGTATCCGGTTTGTGACTTGAGTCATCGGATACGTGTCGAAGCTAGCATCGGCGTAACCCTTCTGACGAGCTCTTCGTCACCACCTCCATACACGGTAGAAACATATCCTTAGTCCTTTTGGTACTTTAGGATATTCTTGATCATTATCGATGTTCCATGCCGGGATTACTTTGGTACCGTCCTACCAAACTTACGACAAGGATTACATTAGGTCTGGTACACAGCATGTCATACATAATAGACCCTATGGCTGAGGCATAGGGGATGACACTCATCTTTTCTCTATCTTCTGCCGTGGTCGGGCTTTGAGCCATGCTCAATTTCACACCTTGCAATACAGGCAAGAACCCTTTCTTGGACTGATCCATATTGAACTTCTTCAATATCTTATCAAGGTATGTGCTCTGTGAAAGACCTATGAGGCATCTCAATCTATCTCTATAGATCTTGATGCCTAATATGTAAGCAGCTTCTCCAAGGTCCTTCATTGAAAAACACTTATTCAAGTAGGCCTTTATGCTTTCCAAGAGTTCTACATTTCCCATCAACAGTATGTCATCCACATATAATATGAGAAATGCTACATAGCTCCCACTCACTTTCTTGTAAACGCAGGCTTCTCCATAAGTCTGCATAAACCCAAACGCTTTGATCATTTCATCAAAGCGAATGTTCCAACTCCGAGATGCTTGCACCAGCCCATAGATGGAACGCTGGAGCTTGCATAATTTGTTAGCATTCTTTGGATCGACAAAACCTTCCGGCTGGATCATATACAATTCTTCCTTAAGGAAGCCGTTAAGGAATGCCGTTTTGACGTCCATTTGCCATATCTCATAATCATAGAATGCGGCAATTGCTAACATGATTCGGACAGACTTGACCGGCTCACGGGTGAGAAAGGTCTCATCGTAGTCAACCCCTTGAACTTGTCGATAACCCTTAGCGACAAGCCGAGAATATGTATATGGTAACATTACCATCCGTGTCCGTCTTCTTCTTAAAGATCCATTTCTTTTCTATATTTCGCCCGATCATCGAACAAGTCTGTCAAAGTCCATACTTTGTTTTCATACATGGATCCTATCTCGGATTGCATGGCTTTAAGCCATTTGTTGGAATCTGGGCCGCCATCGCTTCTTCATAGTTCGAAGGTTCACCATTGTCTAACAACATGATTTCCAGGACAGGGTTACCATACCATTATGGTGTGGAACGTGTCCTCGTGGATGTGACGCCCCCGATTCAATCGTACACTAATCATGCACGCATAAGCGATATGCGATCAAGATCGAGGACTCACGGAAGATATCACAATACAACTCTAAAACATAAATAAGTCATACAAGCATCATAATACAAGCCAGGGGCCTCGAGGCTCGAATACAAGTGCTCGATCATAGGCAGGAGTCGGTGGGAAGCAACAATATATGAGTCTGAGACATAAGTTAAAACAAGTTTGCCTTAAGAAGGCTAACACAAACCGGGATCAGATCGAGGCGCAGGCCTCCGCACGGGATCCTCCTAACTACTCACAGTGATGATCGGCGGGCCGCACATAGTAGTAGGCACCTCCAGTGTGTAGTAGGAGTGGTAAATGCGTCGACGGTGGCGTCGGCTCGCTCTGCGCTCCATCGTCAATGCAGTCGCGACAATCGGGTAAAGAAAGGGGAAAAGGGGAACAAGGCAGCCGTGAGTACTCATCCAAAGTACTGCAAGCAAGGAACTACACTACATATGCATGGGTATATGTGTAAAGGGCCATATCGATTGGGTGAGGCGCAGAATGCCAGAATAAGAGGGGATAGCTAATCACCTTCGAAGACTACGCTCGGCAGCCTCCGTCTTCTGACATGTAGAAGGGAGTAGGTGAAGTCCTCCAAGTAGCATCGCATAGCATAATCCTACCTGCGATCCCCTCCTCATTGCACTGTTAGAGATCGATCACCGGGTTAAATCTGGCACTTTGAAGGGTGTGTTTTATTAAGTATCCGGTTCTAGTTGTCATAAGGTCAAGGTACAACTCAAGTCGTCCACATTACCGAAAGATCACGGCTATTAGAATAGATTAACTTCCTGCAGGGTGCACCACATAACCCAACACGCTTGATCCCATTTGGCGGACACACTTTCTTGGGTCATGCCCGCCGCGGAAGATCAACACGTCGCAGCCCCACCTAGGCACAACAGAGAGGTCAAGACGCGGTCTAAACCTAAGCGCGACAGTGCAGGGCCCATCGCCTTAGCACACTCAAGATGTTCTGTGACGCTGGCCGGAGCGAACTAGCCCCTTAATACAAGAGCAGGCTTACGTTCCAATCCGGCGGCGCCTGGGTCAACGACGTCCACGAAGGCTTAATACCACCACGCCGAAAGTGCCCATAACTTTCCCACGTAGTTGGTTAGTGCGTATAGACCAAATGGCGGACTTAGATCAAATACCAAGATCTCGGTAAGCGGGTTAAGTATCCGCGAATGCCAGGCCAGGCCGAGCCCACCTCTCTCCTAGGTGGTCTCAACCTGCCCTGTCGCTCCGCCACAAAGTAACAAAGTGGGGCCGTCGGGAACCTGTGCCCACCTCTACCGGGATGGAGCCACATCCTTTCGGCCCCTCATCGAGAATCACTTGCGGGTACTCAACGAGTGACCCAACTTTAGTCACCACATGTGTCATGTATAAAGTATATAGTATATACCCGTGATCACCTCCCTAGTGATCATAGCCCGATAGTATAGCATGGCAGACGGACAAGAATGTAGGGCCACTGATGAAACACTAGCATCCTATACTAAGCAGTAGGATAGCAGGAAGGAGAACAACTGTAGCAACAATGACAGGCTATGCATCATAATAGGATTAACCGAAAGCGGTAACATGCTACACTACTCTAATGCAAGCAGTATAGAGAAGAATAGGCGATATCCGGTGATCAAAGGGGGCTTGCCTGGTTGCTCACGGCAAGAGAGGGTCGTCAACTCCGTGAGACGTCTTGGGTAGCAGCTGCGTCCGTCTCGGTGTCTAAGCGGAAGAAGAGGGGAAGAAACAATGAATACAATGCAAACATATGCATGACGATGCATGACAAAGCAAAGCGTGATGCTAGGCGTGCTTCTAACGCGAGTATGAGGTGATGCCGGTGAAGGAGGGGGGACATCCGGAAGGTATCCCGGTGTTTCGTGTTTTCAGGCGGAGGAGCCGGGAGGGAAAGTTGCGAGTTCGATAGGTTAGGGATGCGTGGCGGACGAGCCCGGGCTGCGTGTCCGATTCTTCTCTCCTCGTTCTGAGCAACTTTCATGTTGAAAATAATTTAATCCGAGTTACGATTAAAAGATATGATTTTCTAAAGATTTTATTAATTTCTGAAATTTAATTAACTATTTAATTTAACCCAAAAATGGATTTATGACATCAGCATGATGTCATGCTTGACGTCGGCGATCAACGAGGGTTGACTGGTCAACTGGCCTGTGGGTCCCACCGGGTCGATGACACATTTTAATTAAGCATTTTAATTAACCTAATCAGGATTAATTAGGGGGGGGTGGGCCCCACTATCATTGACTACTTAATTAACTAACTAACTGATTAATTAGTTTAGTTAATTGATTAGTTTGATTAATCAAAATTAATTAAGCTAATTAATTAATTAATTTATTATTATTTTTGTTATTGTTTTTTTCTTATCCCTTTTTTTTGAAAACGTTTTGGGCGGGGCCCACCTGTCATTGGCCCCTGGGGGCTTAGTGGATCGGGCCCTGGTGAAACGGGGCAGAGCCCTGGATGGTAGGCGCGCCCGGCTCAAACCCGAGACGAAGGGAGTTCGTGGCGTGGCCGGGCGCCTGGCCACAGGTCATGCCGGAAAAACGGGCTCACGGGATCCGATTGATAGGAGGCGCCCGTTAGAGGCGCGGCGTGGAAGAACGCGGTGAGGCGCGGCGTAAGGAGTGCGGCGGGGAGCAAGGCGGTGGTCGAAGCGCAGGTGAGGCGCGGGTCAGAAGGCCACCGCGGTGAGCACGACGGCCAAGGCGAACCGCGCGGCGTGGGACCGTGATGACTGTCAGCGTAGGCGGACAGGGGAGGCTGGAGGAGGCCACGGCCGTTCCGGGCCTCGGTGGCCAGAGCGGGGAAGGCGCGGCGTCGAGCATGAGCGTGCAAGGGAGAGGGAGGGAGCTCACGGTGGGGAAGTAGGGATTCAGTGGCGTGGGCTCGGCGACAGTCGGGAGGTCCGGCGAGGGAGAGGACGAGCGGCGGCAGTCCGGCGCTGACGACGAGCGAAGACGTGAGTGGCGCCCGGCGTCGAGGTGCGTTAGGCTGACGGATCTGGCCCTCCGATCGATCGGGTGAAGTGCGCCTAGGAGGAGGCGAAGCGGCGTTCGACGGTGGAGTCCGGCGTGGCGGGCGTTGTCGAGGAGACGGGGTGGAGTCGATCGATCCAATCTGGATCGGGAGGAGAAGGTGGCGTCGTGGGGAAGTGGGCGGCAGGTGGTTAGGGTTTGGGTCGTGGGGAATAAGGAGGCGGGGTGGTGGCGGTTGGGCGGTGCTGACTGTCATTGGATTAGTCGGGCAGTTGGCCCAGGGGGGTTTGGGGGCGTTTCCTTTTCTCTTTCTTTCTTTCTTTTCTTTATTTTTTTCCTTTTCTGTTTTATTTCATTTTAAAGTATTTATTCATTTTTCTAAAAATGTGTTTACTTCACCATAATTACCTATGCAATATTTGGCACTGCCCGAACATTTTTGTTTCAACTTTTAAAAACTTTTGTTGTTTGCCTTTTTTTGAATTGATTTCTGGATCGGTTTGAACTAACAAAAGTTTAGCAACAAAGAATCAAAGATGACATGGCATCATTAGGAGAGTTTATGTAGCCTAATTATCCAAGGCGTTACGGTGGACCTCTGAGTTCAGTAGCAACTTGATCCAAAGTACCTTGATCATCATCATTAACTTCCTCTCTAGTCGGTGCAGGCACCACAGAAACATCTTCCTGAGCTGCGCTACTTTCCGCTTCAAGAGGCAGTACTTCATCAAGTTCTACTTTCCTCCCACTTACTTCTTTCGAGAGAAACTCTTTCTCCAGAAAGGACCCGTTCTTGGCAACAAAAGATCTTGCCTTCGGATCACGAGGTAGAAGGTATACCCAATGGTTTCCTTAGGGTATCCTATGAAGACACATTTTTCCGACTTGGGTTCGAGCTTTTCAGGTTGAAGTTTCTTGACATAAGGATCGCATCCCCAAACTTTTAGAAACGACGGCTTAGGTTTCTTCCCAAACCATAATTCATACGGTGTCATCTCAACGGATTTCGTGAGCCCTATTTAAAGTGAATGCGGCGGTCTCTAAAGCATAACCCCAAAATGAGAGCATTAGATAGGTAAGAGACATCATAGATCGCACCATATCCAATAGAGTGCGATTACGACGTTCGGACACACCATTACGCTGAGGTGTTCCAGGCGGCGTGAGTTGTGAAACGATTCCATATTTCCTTAAGTGTGTGCCAAATTCGTGACTCAAATATTCCCCTCCACGGTCTGATCGTAAGAACTTTATTTTCCTGTCACGTTGATTTTCAACCTCACTCTGAAATTCCTTGAACTTTTCAAAGGTCTCAGACTTGTGTTTCATTAGGTAGACATACCCATATCTACTCAAGTCATCAGTGAGAGTGAGAACATAACGATAGCCACCTTGAAGCCTCAACGCTCATTGGACCGCACACATCGGTATGTATGATTTCCAATAAGTTGGTTGCTCGTTCCATTGTTCCGGAGAACGGAGTCTTGGTCATTTTGCCCATGAGGCATGGTTTGCACGTGTCAAATGATTCATAATCAAGAGACTCCAAAATTCCATCTGCATGGAGCTTCTTCATGCGTTTGACACCAATGTGACCAAGGCGGCAGGGCCACAAGTATGTGGGACTATCATTATCAACCTTACATCTTTTGGTATTAACACTATGAATATGTGTAACATCACGTTCGAGATTCATTAAGAATAAACCATTGACCAACGGGGCATGACTATAAAACATATCTCTCATATAAATAGAACAACCATTATTCTCGGATTTAAATGAGTAGCCATCTCGCATTAAACGAGATCCAGATACAATGTTCATGCTCAAAGCTGGCACTAAATAACAATTATTGAGGTTTAAAACTAATCCCGTAGGTAAATATAGAGGTAGCATGCCGACGGCGATCACATCGACCTTGGAACCATTCCCGGCGCGCATCGTCACCTCGTCCTTCGCCAGTCTCCGCTTATTCCGCAGCTCCTGTTTTGAGTTACAAATATGAGCAACCGCACCGGTATCAAATACCCAGGAGCTACTACGAGTACTGGTAACGTACACATCAATAACATGTATATCACATATACCTTTGGTGTTGCCAGCCTTCTTGTCCGCTAAGTACTTGGGGCAGTTCCGCTTCAAAGGACCATTTCCCTTGCAATAAAACACTCAGTCTCAGCTTGGGTCCATTCTTTGGCTTCTTCCGGCAGCTTGCTTGCAGGTAGCGGCAACTCCCTTGCCGTCTTTCTTGAAGCCCTTTTTACCCTTGCCTTTCTTGAACTTAGTGGTCTTATTCACCATCAACACTTGATGTTCCTTTTTGATTTCCACCTCCACTGATTTCAGCATCGAATATACCTCAGGAATGGTTTTCTCCATCCCACGCATATTGAAGTTCATCACAAAGCTCTTGTAGCTAGGTGGAAGCGATCAAGGATTCTCAGTCATCAAGGCGTCATCAGGAGATTAACTCCCGGTGAGACAAGCGGTTGTGCAACCTGCATACTTTGAGTATGTGTTCCTTGTGGAACTATTCTCCTCCATCTTACAACTGTAGAACTTTTCAGAGACTTCATATCTCTCGACCCGGGCATGAGCTTGGAAAACCATTTTCAGCTCTTGGAACATCTCATATGCTCCGTGCTGCTCGAAACGCTTTTGGAGCCCCGGTTCTAAGCTGTAAAGCATGCCGCACTAAACCAGAGAGTAATCATCAACACGCGACTGCCAGGCGTTCATAACGTCTTGGTTTGCTGGGACAGGTGCTTCACCTAACGGTGCTTCAAGGACATATGCTTTCTTGGCAGCTATGAGGATGATCCTCAAGTTCCGGACCCAATCCGTATAGTTGCTACCATCGTCTTTCAGCTTGGTTTTCTCTAGGAACGCGTTGAAGTTGAGGGCAATGATGACCCACAAGTATAGGGGATCTATCGTAGTCCTTTCGATAAGTAAGAGTGTCGAACCCAACGAGGAGCAGAAGGAAATGATAAGCGGTTTTCAGCAAGGTATACATTCTCTGCAAGTACTGAAATAAGTGGTAACAGATAGTTTTGTGATAAGGTAAATTGTAACGAGCAACAAATAACAAGAGTAAATAAAGTGCAGCAAGGTGGCCCAATCCTTTTTTGTAGCAAAGGACAAGCTGGACAAACTCTTATAAGAGGAACAGCGCTCCCGAGGACACATGGGAATATCGTCAAGCTAGTTTTCATCACGCTCATATGATTCGCGTTCGGTACTTTGATAATTTGATATGTGGGTGGACCGGTGCTTGGGTGCTGTTCTTACTTGAACAAGCATCCCACTTATGATTAACCTCTATTGCAAGCATCCGCAACTACAACAAAAGTATTAAACTGATGACCCATCTGTTTAGTGTTGTGGCCGTTTTGTTGAATACCCTCTCATGGTTTGGTACATGCTAATGTCTTCTTTTTGAAATCTCCAAACGCAGCAGCATGTTGCCTCATGTGCCATCCCAATAAGTCAGTGAAGCAGCATGAAGAAGGTGGCCACAGGGTGAGAATTGAGAAATCGAGAAAGCGTCTGAGTGAAAGGTTCGGAGGTTATAGAATCAGGAGATGGATGAAAGTACTAGTTACAGAGGTGAAACAATTAAATGGATGAACAAGTACAAGTCTTGAGATTACAGCTTGCTCCGACCCAAATAAGGAATTCGTGGCGCAGATCCGAGAAGGGTGGGCGTTCAGATCCATACCAAACACGAGATCGTACTCCTTTAGGATGTAGGTGTCGAAGCTGAGGATCGATGAGGCCGTCGCCAGTGACAATCCAATTGGCGCCCGAGGTAGGTCGAGGAAGCGGTAGATCGATCCGGGGGTTGAGGTGGGTGGGCGGGGTCTTTGGGAGGGCTCTGGTGAGGCGTCTTCGGGCGTTGGAGGCGGCGACGTAGCCGAGCAGGGGCGTCTTTGGGCGTTGGAGGGTGGAGAGATAGCGGCTGGGCTGGATGTAGATCGGATTTGAGACCCGGTTTATTTAGCCTTTTGTTGGTTATAATTGGAGGAAAAGTAAGCGGGAATATTAGAGATTTAGCGCTTATGACAGAAAAATCAAGGGAAATCTGGAGGGAAATTGTTTTGGAAGAACCGGGACACTGTTACATATAGTTATTCGTTTGGCATGGAGATTATCTTAAATATTTTTTTTGCATAAAAAATGGAGCATATTTTAGTATTTATTTATTATTGAGAAGGAAATTAGATATAGTTAAATAGTAATCGGATATTGTCTTTGGAGGCCAAGCTCCATGGAGCTCGGTTTTGAAAAATTGGAATTTTGTCGAACTTCATATTTTCTACATTTCAAAAAGTTCTTGAAAAAACATCCCGTAAAAAAGAAATTTACAAATAAATCATCGAGGGGGTTGATTGCATAACCAAATCTTTGCCTGGTGACACCGGCAACACCGTCGCCGGAGGAGTAAGAGACAAACACCACGCGTTGAACAGCCCTCAAAGCACCGTCGCATCACTGCTTTGTGAGCCAAAGAAAGCACCACCACAAATAGCAGAGTACATATCGCTGTGGAGCCTCGGCCGGGGTTCAACCCCGTGCACCTTGGGCCTCAAATTCGATGTCTTCAGCCAACAAAATCGATGAAGAACACTGGATTTGCCTGCCTGCATCCCCCAAACCAAAGGCGAAACAAGCAATTCGAAACCGTCACCACCACGCTGAATCAGTGAGACGACACAAAACTATACAAGACGCTCCTCACTCGCTTCTCAACGCCTGCTGAAGAATAAGCATTGGCTATAATAGACCAGCATAAAGTTATGATTTGCATTCTCATGTGTATTTACATAACATCTGCAATATAACATATAACAAAGTCTCATGGGAGTGCAGGGGAGGGGCTGCCATGGGCACTAGCGCTGTTGTGACCGGGACATCCTGATGTGGAACGATGGGCACGCCGGTGTTGTCATGACAATCGGCGGTCGATTCGGGAAGCGGCGGCGATTTATGGGCGATGTTGTTGTTGTGACCAACGCGCGGCATTGCCGCGTCCTTGGGGAGTGATGTCGCTGCTGCGATGGGAGCGACACTGCTCCCGAAGGGCGGCTGTGATTCAGAATCGACATTTGCTTTTATATTCACCGAGTCATGTTGTGATAAAATTGATGAGGCCGAATTAAGACATTTAGGTGATGGATTTTAATTTGGGCAAAAAGAGGACGTGCGTTGTGTACCCTTGCTTACAAGAGATCAAACTATAAGTTTAATTGTGATGTTGTCTGGTCAAGGTACTTTAAGCATGAGGTTACGATCCAGTTGATATAAAAAAACATTGAAGTTGACGACGACTCATGATATTCATTTGTGTCCTTGATTTGTTATCCCGACCAAATGGAGCATATGCTTCTACGCCTCCACGAGAGCTAGCGGCACCTTAACATCGACGGCGATGGTTGTACTAACCACGGATGATGGTGAACATTGGTAGTGGAGATCGGAATAGACCTCGACGAAACTATCATAGATGGACTCCTTGTTGTGGTGTCGTCATAGCTCTCGCTAGTGTTGGACAATATGGAACCACACCAACTCCCAACAAAAGAAACTAATCTATATATTGCTCATGAAGAATGACGTAGAAACGCATATGGTAGAACAATGGACATCTAAAGCAACCTTCAAATACCTTTGGAACGATGGATCTGAGAGGCTGGCACATCGATCCAGTCTCCTCCTTCCTTCCCCTACATGGCAACAGGCCGACAGAGAATATGGGGAGATCTTGCTCCTGATCGGTCGCCTCGACCAAGATCATGTCATTCCCATGCGAGTGCCCATGAGAGCTACGATCGACATGGGATAAAGTTGTGACCATCGTGGTGGGCGACTTTGGATGGGTGCTGAGAACACATGTGGTGGTGCTACAAAGTGGTGTCGACGGGATGCTTGAGATGTGACCGACCGCCGACGATGTTGCAATGACAGTGATGCGAGAGGGTGACAGCCGGTTGCCACAACATCGATGATGGGCACGATGATGTTGCAGTGACCAGTGAGTAGTGTCGCTACGTGATCCTATGATCCAGGAGGTAACAGATTGACTTTACACCAGCCAGTCGAGTCCACTAACAGAAGTTAGACAACCGTCGGGAGTATGGGACATCGCAGCCGCCCCACTATTACCTTGGATTATAAGTTTGAAAAAAGGACAGGACCGAGAAAAACCGGAACCGGTGACATTGGCAGTTGGCTAATCTTCATGGACCGTTCCGCGCACTAATTTTTTTTTTGGTAAAAGTGAGCGAACCGGCGGAAAGGCCAAAAAGGAGCGAACCGGTCCAAAAGCCCATCGCCTGATTTATTTTCGTGTAGATAATCTAGGGGTTTCCCCCGAATCGGTGCCTTTCGCCCCCTTCCGCCGCCGCCACTTCCACTGTAGGGCACCACCGCCCCTTCCGCCGCCGCCCTTGCACGGCACGGCGACGCCGCCCCGCGCCGCCAGGAGCCCAGGACGGACACTCCGATGCCTCCTCGTGCGGCCGCGCCACCACTGTGCTGCGTTCTGGTCAAGCGACCCCAGCCGTCCAGGGGACGCCATCGCCGCCGCCTGGTCTCCAGCGTCCAGCCGTCCAGCCGCTGCAGGTCCAGCTACTCCAGCCCTCCCTCTGATACACACTGCGGGCCAGGAGTTCCAGCTAGCGGACCAGGACGACGGATGGTCGCCTTCCTCCGCTCCTGACCAGGACGACCGATGGTCGCCTTCCTCCGCTCCCGACCAGGACGCCCCGACCACCGACGCTGGTAATATGATCTCTTTCTTCCGCACTCTGATTACCAATTCTTCTATTCTATCCAAGCATCCATATGTGATACGTCAACTTGTGAAGTTTGTGAACTAGAACTACTAAACTGTGTTGCTTTTGCTGTCCTGATGACAATAGTTGATAAAGAATTAGAGAGATCAGGGAAAAGAATTAGATATTGGTATTTGGTAATTTATATTTCAGTTTTATTGTGTTGCTATTTGGTGTTCTGAGATTATGAGGAAGACTTGATTGAGACTATGAGAAAGACTTTTTATTTTACGAATGACTATGAGAAAGACTTACATTTGATTGAGTACTGATTCTGGTTTGCTATTTAGTGTTGGTGATGTGATGAAGTTTATGGTGATACGGTGATTTATATCTCATTTTGTCCTTTTTGTGACAGAGAACTGGAGATTATTAGTGTATATGATGAGCGATGCTACTCTTCTGCTGCAGGTACGTGAACAGGGGCGGCGTTGACAACACTGGCCTCCTCCAGCAGCCAATCTTCGCCCCGCTCCTGCTCCGAGCTCCTTTAGCGACCTCACCACCTCGCCTGCTGCCTGCTTCGTGCTCAGCTCGCCTACGAGATGTTCGATCAATTGACCAAACCGAGCCAAGCCAAGTCTGCCTCTCTTGCCTGGGCATGGACGACGGTCAGGTACCTCCCATCATCAAGTAGTCGTGTACCAGAAGCGACGCTGACAGAGAGGAAGAGGCTACATAAGGATTCTTGTGTCCCAAAAGGTATGTTCCTTTTTGCCTATTCATGTTCCATGCATTACCTGGCTCACGGTGTCCAGTCAACTCAGCTCACAGTGATCAATGATTGATCAATATTAACACGATTTGATTTTCAATTTAAAGCGGAACCTACTAGAATATTGGATGTTTGGATGGTTGATATATATCACTCTCTGACTCTCAGTTCATTCTATCTTTGCGTTTTTTTACTATAATGTTTATTGAGATATCAACTCTACAGTTTCTATCACGGCGAAGCAAAAGAACGTGGAATTAGTAATGGCGAAACTTCAAAATGCTTTGCATCATTTGGGTTGTTATTACAGTCCATATATGTATTGAAAATAACCTGACTCTTCTGATTTATAATGAACTTCTGCTCATGCGCTGCAATGAATCTTATTTTGCTGGAAATTTTGCAAGTGGAGGTGAAGGATTGTTCTAAACTGGCAGATGAAGCTATGCGTTCTTTTAGTGGACTTTTATATGTTTGCATAGTTTTTGCTCTTCAAGCATGAAGCTTAGAAAATTTCAGAAAATTGTTACTAAGTTAAGTTCATGTATGGCAGATTGTCATTGGAGATAGATACACTTTATGTTAGATTTACCGTCTTGTAAACTAAGCTTACGTTGTTCGAAATTGACATTTTGATTAATTTGGGATTTATGTTTCGTGTCAAAACCTGGACTTCTGATTCAATGGTTTATTCTTTGTTGTTGTAAACCAGCCTTTGTGTGTGTAACTTTCGTGGCTTGCACTTGCAGCTAGGTGCTAGGCGTTGTGCGTGTGTGATTTTTGTGCTTGCACTTACAGCTGGCCCCTAGCCATCTTGCCACCCGGTCAACTAGGTAATGTACACTGCCTAACTACTGCTTGTTTGCTTACTGCTACGGACAATTCTTGTGTTGTGCTAGTTGGAGTGTGTGGGTGTTCTTCTGAAAAAATGCTGTACTGGCTGCAGTGTGTCCGTGTTCTTCTGAAAAAAATATTGGAACAATGTTCTTTTTTCTGTTTCATGCTAGTACAATACTGGTCTACTAGACTGTTGTTTAGTGGTTGATTGATGCTATAGTTGTACGGCTCTACAATTCTTAAGCCTTACTTTAAAAAATCGGACTGACAGTTGAACCGTTGAGGCTACCGGTTTAGGTTTTTATCGGTCGGACTGCCGGTTCAACTCGTTCAGCGACAAAAAACTGGAATATTTAAGTTATTTTAAAAGAATTGACCTCTAATCAAATGAATCATTTATTGGTTATAATCCACTATGGAATCACAAACTGTGGCTAGCCTACTTGGTAGGGCTGTTGGACGTGCGGTGCCTGAAGGTCAATCGTTAAATTCCTACTAGTTTACACAAAATTTTCTTGTTATTTTATTACTGGCTTTTTGCTAAAGACTGACGCACCTAAAAAAAATCGAATGAGGCCTCGATTCCGGGTTTTAGTCGGACCAGCGGTCCAGTACAGTTTTTAAAACTATGTTCAAAAGTGCACTCGTTTGCTGTTGGTCTTCCAGTCCTTCGTGAGTACTGGCGTTAAATTGTTAATTTGACATGATCATTTTAAAGTGTGCATTTGCATTTATGGTCATCAAGACATCCAAAAAACCGCGTAAAAGTACGGTTAATATGATATTCACTGCAACCACATCGAAATAGTTTCCGTACGAGTATTTAGTACCAAACTGTATTGTTTTTGTACCATATTGCCCAAAGAATGAAAACTTTATTTACCAATATAAAAACGTATTTATAAAAAAAACACGTTGCACGTGGGCCCTATGTGTGAAGGTATTGGTGATCTCTGTATATAGTTGATTTTAGTATTTCCATTTCCCCATATAATATAACTTGTAACACTATGATCAACTAATGATTATGTGTTACTAACCGTAAAGTTCGTAACATTAGCACCAACACATACTTATATGTTACTATGTGAAAACAGATGTAACACACGGATACTAACACATATTTATATGTTACTGTTAAATACCTCTGTAACACATTTTGGGGCCTTATATAGTATGTGTTACTATCTGCCATCCAACACAAAATGAGGTGTTACTGGAAATTACTCTGTCACACATTTTTGTATGTGTTACATGATTGTGTTACTTAAAGTCTGTTTTGTTGTAGTGTATTCTCTGCAAGTACTGAAATAAGTGGTAACAAATAGTTTTGTGATAAGGTAAATTGTAACGAGCAACAAATAACAAGAGTAAATATAGTGCAGAAAGGTGTCCCAATCCTTTTTGTAGAAAAGGACAAGCCTGAAAAAACTCTTATAATAGGAAAAGCGCTCCCGAGGACACATGGGAATATCGTCAAGCTAGTTTTCATCACGCTCATATGATTCGCGTTCGGTACTTTGATAATTTGATATGTGGGTGGACTGGTGCTTGGCAGGTCTTGTTCTTACTTGAATAAGCATCCCACTTATGATTTAACCTCTATTGCAAGCATCCACAACTACAACAAAAGTATTAAGGTAAACCTAACCATAGCATGAAACATATGGATCCAAATCAGCCCTTACGAAGCAACGCATAAACTAGGGTTTAAGCTTACATCACTCTAGCAACCCATCATCTACTTATTACTTCCCAATGCCTTCCTCTAGGCCCAAATAATGGTGAAGTGTTATGTAGTCGACATTCACATAACACCACTAGAGGCTAGACAACATACATCTCATCAAAATATCGAATCTAATACCAAATTCACATGACTACTAATAGCAAGACTTCTCCCTCGTCCCTCGTGGAACAAACGTAACTACTCACAAAGCATATTCATGTTCATAATCAGAGGGGTAATAATATGCATGAAGGATCTGAACATATGATCTTCCACCAACTAAACCAACTAGCATCAACTACAAGGAGTAATCAACACTACTAGCAACCTACTAGCACCAATCCCGGACTTGGAGACAAGAATTGGATACAAGAGATGAACTAGGGTTTGGAGATGAGATGGTCTTGATGAAGATGTTGATGGAGATTGCCCTCTCCCGATGAGAGGAGGCGTTGGTGATGATGATGACGATGATTTCCCCCCTGAGGGAAGTGTCCCCGGCAGAACAGCTCTGCCGAGCCCTAGATTGGTTCCGCTGGTTCCGCCTCGTGGCGCGTGAGTCTCGTCCCGAAGGTTGCTTCTTATTTTTTTTCTTGACGAAAGACTTCATATAGGAGAAGATGGGCGTCGGAGAGCCACCAGGGGGCCCACGAGGTAGGGGGGCGCGCCCCTGGGGGGGCCCCCCCTCATGAGCAAGGTGTGGGCCCCCTGGCCTTCATCTTTGGCGACGATATTTCTTTATTTATTTTAAGATATTCCGTGGAGTTTCAGGACTTTTGGAGTTGCATGAATAGGCCTCCAATATTTGCTTCTTTTCCACTTGAATTCCAAATGCAGCATTCTCCCTCTTCATGTAAACCTTGTAAAATAAGAGAGAATAGACATAAGTATTGTGACATAACGTGAAATAACATCCCATAATGCAATAAATATCGATATAAAAGCATGATGCAAAATGGACGTATCAACTCCCCTAAGCTTAGATCTCGCTTGTCCTCAAGCTTAAAAGCCGATAACAATAAATATGTCCTCATGTTTAGAGGTAGAGGCGTCGATAAAAATAAAATACGAGACATGCAGCATCATGATTATTCTCATAACAAAGAACATATATAGATTTTGTCATATGATTACTTATGTTCAAGTGATGATCTTTTCACAATGCGAAAGTATGAATCAGAAACCTTATTGAGCACCAACAAGTTATAACCTCAGTCATTGAAGCAATCGCAATTTATCATAACATCGGAAAGAGTCTATGTTAGAGCTTAAAAGCAAGTCCACATACTTAACTATCATTTAGTCCTTCATAATTGCTAACACTCACGCAATACTTGTGGTTACGGAGTTTTAATCGGACACGAGAAAGATAGGGGCTTATAGTTTTGCCCCACAACCTTTTACCTCAAGGGTAATGTCAACAATAATAACTCATGCTCCCCTACATCCAATTAGATATGTATATCATGTTCTTTCCAACATGCTGAGCTTGCCAAAGGATCAAATGAAAAAGGAAAGGTGAAGATCACCGTGACTCTTGCATAAGGTAGAGGTTAATACTAAAAGATAGGCCCTTCGCAGAGGGAAGCAGAGGTTGCCATGCGCTTTTATGGTTGGATGAACAAAATCTCAATGCGGAAGAACGTCACTTTATATTGCCCCTTGTGATATGAATCTTTATTATGCAGTCCGTCGCTTTTATTACTTTCATATCACAAGATCATATAAAGCTTATTTCTCCCACACCAATCAATCATACATATTTAGAGCAATTTTTATTGCTTCGCACCGATGACAACTTACTTGAAGGATCTTACTCAATCCATAGGTAGATATAGTGGACTCTCATGGCAAAACTGGTTTAAAGGTATTTGGAAGCACAAGTAGTATCTCTACTTGGTGCTTTGAGAATTTGGCTAGCATGAGGGGAAAGGCAAGCTCAACACGTTAGAGGATCCATGACAACATACATTATCTCGGATGTAAGAAAACATAACTCATCATGTTGTCTTCCTTGTCCAACCTCAACTCTTTAGCATGTCATATTTTAATGAGTGATCCCAATCATAAAAGATGTCAATGATAATATATCTATATGTGAAACCTCTCTTTCCTTATTACTTCCTATTAATTGCAACGATGACCAAAGCTATATTTGCCAACTCCCAACAACTTTTAATCATCATACTCTTTCTATGTGAAGTCATTACTTTCAATAAGATCAATATGAACTCTTTGATTATTTTTTATTCTTTTTATTTTATTCACCCAAGATCATGGCAAAATAATCAAGCCCTTGACTCAACACTAAACTTTATTATATAGCTCACGGACTCG
The DNA here is from genome assembly GCA_021605145.1 of Aegilops bicornis. Lineage (NCBI taxonomy): Eukaryota > Viridiplantae > Streptophyta > Magnoliopsida > Poales > Poaceae > Aegilops > Aegilops bicornis. Next base: position 1,522,218 of record JAHIAL010000034.1, on the reverse strand, counting down.
ATTACAAAGAAGGATCATAAAGCAAAACTCAAAACTAGATCATGCCATAAACTTTATTCTACTAGAACATGATACTACTAATAGGATCAAACTAAGAAAAACGGTAAAGATAGGAATTGTGATGGTGATACGATACCGGGGCACCTCCCCCAAGCTTGGCAGTTGCCAAGGGGAGTGCCCATACCCATGTGATTATATCTCCTTTGTCGGTGAAGGTGCAGGTGTTGTTGATGATGCAGGCTTGTCGTCCACCTTCCATGGCATAGGCTCACCATCATAGAAGGATGACCGAGTCTCCGGAATCCTCAAATCTGCAGCCAAACTCATCCTTTTGAATCTATATTCATACTCACAGCTTTTGATTTTGCAGATCATAGATTTGGGCTTGGAGGTGCTCGATCTTCTCATGTAGCTTGAAGATGGCCTCCTCGGTGTTCTTGGCATCCGCTCGTAGTTGTTGGTGAACTCCGCGAGCATCTTGTGGCTAGCGTTAATTCCACGCTCCACCATCCTGGCACTTGAAAACTTGTTGCTCCATTGCTTCGAGCCTCGCCTCCACGCTTCCGGTTCCCTTTGGTCCCTCCACATCGCGGATGTGCAGCAACCCATCACGCATCTCAATGGTTTGAGGGTGTCGCAGCACCTCCGTGAGTTAAGGGTTGATCACCTTCTCGAAGAACTTGTCAATAGCGTCCGCAAGACTATTAGTTCTATGAAAATTCTAAGAAAATCCTTTGTATAGAAGGGTGCATATGCATAAATTGCCTTTCAAGTTCAACAATAAGCATGGCAATAGCGTCCGCAAGACTACTAGTTCTATGAAGAATAGAACTGCCCATAGAGGGCAAAGCACCAGCACAGTAAAGAAATCTTGAATAACTCCTTTTCCAATAATATTACCACTACCGATTCGAAATCTCTTTGTATGATAGGTAGGGGATTCTTCAACAGGAGCATCAGAATTTTCTGTGACATTGTTATCGGCCATAGCGGCGGTAACTTCCCCAATTTCAGACATAACGACAAGCAAACTAACACACGAGCAAACAAATGGCAAGCGGGAAAAGGCAACGGAAAGAGGAGGAGAAGATTGGGAAAGAGAGGGCGAATAAAACGGCAAGGGCGAAGTGGGGGAGAGGAAAACGAGAGGCAAATGGCAAATAATGTAAATGCGAGGGAGATAGGTTTGTGATGGGTACTTGGTATGTCTTGACTTGAGCGAAGACCTCCCGACAGCGGCGCAGTAAATCCTTCTTGCTACGTCTTGAGCTTATGCGTTGGTTTTCCTCGAAGAGGAGAGGGTGATGCAGCAAAGTGTAGCGTAAGTATTTCCATAAGTTTTGAGAACCAAGGTATCAATCCAAAGAGGAGGCTCCTCAAAAGTCCCACGATACCTACACAAACAAGCTGAGAACTCGCAACCAACACAATAAAGGGGTTGTCAATCCCTTCACGCCACTTCATGAAAGTGAGATCTAATAAAGATAGTAAATAATATTTTGGTATAGATGCAAAAAGTAAAGATGCAAATAAAAGTAGATTGAAAGCAAATATGATAAGAGATAGACCCGGGGCCATAGATTTCACTAGAGGCTTCTCTCGAGATAGCATAAGTATTACGATTGGGTGAACAAATTCTTGTCGAGCAATTGATAGAAAAGCTTATAGTTATGAGATTATCTAGGCATGATCATGTATATAGGCATCACGTCCATAACAAGTAGACTGACTCCTGCTGCATCTACTACTATTACTCCACACATCGACCGCTATCCAAAGATGCATCTAGAGTATTAAGTTCATAACAACAGAGTAACGCATTAAGCAAGATGACATGATGTAGAGGATAAACTCATGCAATATGATATAAACCCCATCTTGTTATCCTCGATGGCAACAACACAATCGTGCCTTGCAACCCTTTCTCACATCCTTGGGTAAGGACACCGCAAGATTGAACCCAAAGCTAAACACTTCTCCCATGGCAAGAAAGATCAATCTAGTAGGCCAAACTAGACCGATAATTCGAAGAGACTTGCTAAGATAACTCAATCACACATAAAAGAATTCAGAGAAGATTCAAATATTATTCATAGATAAACTTAATCATAAACCCACAATTCATCGGATCTCAAAAAACACACCACAAAAAGAGATTACATCGAATAGATCTCCACAAGAGAGGGAAGAACATTGTATTGAGATCCAAAAGAGAGAGAAGAAGCCATCTAGCTAATAACTATGGACCCGTGGGTATGTGGTAAACTACTCACAACTCATCGGAGGGGCAAGGATGTTGATGTAGAGGCCCTCGGTGCTTGATTCCCCTCCGTGATCTTGGCGAAAGGCTCCAAGATGGGATCTCGCGGATCTGTAAGGTTACGGCGGTGGAAGTTGTGCTTCGTGGTGCCCTGGATGTTTTCGAGAATGCGAGGTATATATAGGAAGAAGAAGTACGTCGGTGGGTCGGCGAGGGGCCACGAGATGGTAGCGCGCCCTATAGGGGCGCCCTCCTATCTCGTGGAGGCTCCGGTTGCTTCTTGACTTGCACTCCAAGTTCTACGGATCACGTTCGTGAGAAAATCACGTTCGAAGGTTTCATTCTGTTTGGACTCCGTTTGATATTCCTTTTCTTCGAAATACTGAAATAGGCAAAAAATAGCAATTCTGGGCTGGGCCTTCGGTTAATAGGTTAGTCCCAAAAGTAATATAAAAGTGAAAATAAAGCCCAATAAAGCATAAAACAGTAGATAAAGTAGCATGGAGCAATAAAAAATTATAGATACGTTGGAGACGTATCATATAGCAATACATAATCACCTACATTAAACTCACGCTTTTGTATCCTTTTGTCATGCCATCTTTTAACCTTTTCTTTAAACAACTTAGCATTTTCATAAGCTTGGGTTCTCCATTCATCAAGTGAGCTAATATCAAATAACCTTTTCTCACCCAAGCAAGTTTGAAATTGTAGTTGAGCTCTTTAATAGCCCAATATGCCTTATGTTCTAGTTCGAGAGGTAAATGACATGCTTTTCCATAGACCATTTTATACGGAGACATACCCATAGGAATCTTATATGCGATTCTATAGGCCCATAATGCATCATCAAGTTTCTTGGACCAATTCTTTCTAGACCTATTAACAGTCTTTTGCAAAATTAATTTGAGCTCTCTATTGCTCAATTCTACTTGACCACTAGACCGCTTGGGTGATAAGGAGGCGCAATTCTATGATTAACATCATATTTAGCAAGCATTTTACTGAGAAAAGCACCATGAATAAAGTGTGAACCACCATCAGTCATTAAATATCTAGGGACTCCAAACCTCGGAAAATAACTTCCTTAAGCATTTTAATGGAAGTGTTATGATCAGCACTACTAGTTGGAATAGCTTCTACCCACTTCGTAACGTAATCAACAAAGAACCAAAATATGTGTATATCCATTAGAGGCAGAAAAGGTCCCATATAATCAAAGCCCCAAACATCAAATGGTTCAATAACAAGTGAATAATTCATAGGCATTTCTTGACGTCTACTAATATTACCAATTCTTTGACATTCATCACAAGACAAGACAAACTTACGGGCATCCTTGAAGAGAGTAGGCCAACAAAACCGGATTGCAATACCTTATGTGCGCTTCTATCTCCAGCTGTGGTGTCCTCCATAAGCTTCGGAGTGACACTTGCGTAGGATTTGTTCCTGTTCATGCTCGTGCACACAACGCCTAATAACACCATCTACTCCTTCTTTATAAAGATGTGGGTCATCCCAAAAGTAATGTCGCAAATCATAGAAAAACTTTTTCTTTGCTGGTATGTGAAGCTAGGTGGTATAAATTTAGCAACAATATAATTAGCATAATCACGCATACCATGGAGTGCTACGAGAAGTGCTTACGACATTTAATTGTTCATCAGGAAAGCTATCATCAATAGGTAGTGGGTCATCAAGAACATTCTCTAACCTAGACAAGTTGTCTGCAACGGGGTTCTCAGCTCCTTTTCTATCGACAATATGCAAATCAAATTCTTGCAGCAAGAGAACCCATCTAATAAGTCTAGGTTTAGCATCTTTCTTTTCCATAAGATATTTAATAGCAGCATGATCAGTGTGAATGGTTACTTTAGAATCAACAATATAGGGTCTGAACTTATCACAAGCAAATACAAGCGCTAAAAGTTCCTTTTTCGGTAGTAGCATAATTTCTTTTGAGCATTGTATAGAGTCTTACTAGCATAATGGATAACATTTAATTTCTTATCAACTCTTTGTCCTAGAACGGCACCTACAAAGATAATCACTAGCATCACACATAATTTCAAAGGGTAAATTCCAATCAGTGGCTGAACAACAAAAGTAGAGACTAATGCTTTCTTAAGTATTTCAAATGCTTCTACACAATCATCATCAAAGACAAATGGTACATCTTTTGTAATAAATTAGTCGAGAGGTCGAGAAATTTTGAGAAGTCCTTAATGAACCTCCTATAAAATCCGGGCGTGACCAAGGAAACTTCTTATACCTTTGATGTCCACAGGACATGGCATCTTTTCAATAGCATCAACCTCGGCTTTATCAACTTCAATACCTCTTCAGAAACTTTGTGCCCCAAGACAATACCTTCATTAACCATAAAGTGGCACTTTTCCCAATTCAAGACAAGATTAGTTTCTTCACATCTCTGCAAAACTCGATCAAGATTTCTCAAGCAATCATCAAAGGAGGATCCATGCATGGAAAAGTTGTCCATGAAAACCTCACAAATCTTTTCACAAAAGTCAGAGAATATAGCAATCATGCATCTTTGAAAGGTAGCAGGTGCATTACATAGACCAAAAGGCATACGCCTATAAGCAAAAGTACCAAAAGGGCATGTAAAAAGTAGTCTTTGATTGATCTTTAGCCGACATAGGTATTTGAGAGAAACGGAATAACCATCTAGAAAGCAATAATGTGTATGTTTGCCTAATCTTTCTAGCATCTGATCAATAAAAGGTAAGGGGTAATGATCTTTCTTAGTAGCTTTATTTAAGTTGCGGAAATCAATTACCATCCTATAACTTGTGATAATTCTTTGAGGGATCAATTCATCTTTATCATTAGGGACAACAGATAATACCTCCCTTCTTAGGGACACAATGGATGAGGACTTACCCACCGACTATCAAAGAACGGGATAAATTATACCTGCCTCCAGAAGCTTGAGTATTTCTTTTCTTACCACTTCTTTCATTTTAGGATTCAAACGTCGTTGAGGGTAACAAACTGGTTTGGCATCCGCTTCCAAATTTATTTTATGTTGACATAGAGTGGGACTAATGCCCTTAAGATCATCAAGAGTATATCCAATAGCGTACACGGTGCTTCTTCGTAGTTTTCAATAATCTTTCTTCTTCATGCTCTGAAAGGTTAGCACTAATAATAACAGGATATATTTTCTTTTCATCAAGATGAGCATATTTAAGATTATCAGGCAACGGTTTAAGCTCAAACACGGGATCACCCTTGGGTGGAGGAGGATCCCCTAGGATTTCAACAAGCAAATTGTGTTTCAGAATAGGTTCCTGTTTAAAGAACATCTATTTCCCTTCTTTCATTCATGAACATATCATGTTCATGGTCTAGCAAATAGTGTTCTAAAGGATCACTAGGAGGTACGGCAATAGAAGCAAGACCAATAATTTCATCCATACTAGGCAATTCTTCTTCACGATGTTGTTTACTAAATTTAGAGAAATTAAACTCATGAACCATATCATCCAAGCCAATAGTAACAACATTCTTTTGCAGTACTATCTTAGCATTAACAGTATTCAAGAAGGGTCTACCAAATATAATGGGACAAAAAGCTATCTTGTGGAGAACTAAGAACAAGAAAATCAGCAGGATATTTAGTTTTCCCACACAAGACTTCAACATCTCTAACAATTCCCATTGCGTATATAGTATCTCTATTGGCAAGTTTAATTGTAACATCAATATCTTCTAACTCAAAGGTGTGCAATTTCATGCTTGATTTCCTTATATAAATCATAAGGTATAACACTAGCACTAGCACCCATATCACATAAGCCATGATAACAATGATCTCCTATTTTAACAGAAATAACGAACACGCCTACCACAAAAGCCTATGTTTATCTTTATCACACGGTTTAGCAATTCTAGCAGTTTCACCGCAGAATGAATAACATGCCCATCAATATTATCGGACAAGAGATCCTTAACAATAGCAATATTAGGTTCTACTTTGAATTGCTCAGAGGTGTATAAGTTCTAATATTGCTTTTACGAACAACGGTTGAAGCTTTAGCATGATCCTTTATTCTAACAGGAAGGGTGGTTTCTCAACATAAGAAGGAGGAACAATAGGATCATTATAAGTGACAATCTTTTCTTCAACTTTAATAGGTGAAGCTACTTTTACTTCTATGGAGGATGATATTTAAACCACTTCTCCTTGGGGAGATCAACATAAGTAGCAAAAGATTCACGTAAAGAAGCTACTATCTCGAGTCAAGTCCCTATTTAGTGCTAAACTTATGGAAAATATCGGTATCCATAAAAGATTTAACACAATCAAACTTAGGTGTCATACCTGACTCCTTACCTTCGTCGAGGTCCCAATCTTCAGAGTTGCGTTTAATTCTATCTAATAAATTCCATTTAAATTCAATAGTCTTCATCATAAAAGAGCCAGCACAAGAAGTATCAAGCATGGTGCGATTCTATTCAGAAAGCCGAGCATAAAAACTTTGAATAATGATTTCTCTTGGGAGCTCATGATTGGGGCATGAATATAACATTGATTTAAGCCTCCCCCAAGCTTGAGCGATGCTTTCTCCTTCGTGAGGCCAAAAATTATATATATAATTGCGATCACGATGAACAAGATGCATAGGATAATATTTTTGATGAAATTCCAATTTCAATCTTTTGTAGTTCCATGATCCCATACCATCACATAGCCTATACCATGTCAATGCATCTCCCTTCAAAGATAAAGGGAAGACCTTCTTCTTGACAACATCATCGGGTATACCTGCAAGCTTAAATAATCCACAAACCTCATCCACATATATTAAGTGTTCATCAGGATGCTTTGTTCCATCTCCTACAAAAGTATTAGCTAGCAGTTTTTCCATCATACCCGAAGCAACTTCAAAAGGAGTTTCATTTTCAATAGGTTCGTGATGGGTTGAGGAGCAACTCTTTGCTCTCTTGGACGGGGTGAAGATACCGAACAAGCCCCTTAGAGAATTACTTTCCATAGTAACAAGTGATGGTAAATTTCAGCACACTATATAAATTTTTCCTTACCAAATTCCACCTACCAAAGGCGCTACACTCCCGCAACGGCGCCGGAAAAAAGAGTCTTGATGACCCACAAGTATAGGGGATCTATCGTAGTCCTTTCGATAAGTAAGAATGTCGAACCCAACGAGGAGCGAAGGAAATGATAAGCGGTTTTTAGCAAGGTATTCTCTGCAAGCATCAAATAAGTGGTAACAGATAGTTTTGTGATAAGGTAAATTGTAACGAGCAACAAATAACAAGAGTAAACAAAGTGCAGCAAGGTGGCCCAATCCTTTTTTGTAGCAAAGGACAAGCCTGGACAAACTCTTATAATAGGAAAAAGCGCTCCCGAGGACACATGGGAATATCGTCAAGCTAGTTTTCATCACGCTCATATGATTCGCGTTTGGTACTTTTGATAATTTGATATGTGGGTGGACTGGTGCTTGGGTGTCGTTCTTACTTGAACAAGCATCCCACTTATGATTAACCTCTATTGCAAGCATCATAACTACAACAAAAGTATTAAGGTAAACCCTAACCATAGCATGAAACATATGGATCCAAATCAGCCCCTTACGAAGCAACGCATAAACTAGGGTTTAAGCTTACATCACTCTAGCAACCCATCATCTACTTATTACTTGCCAATGCCTTCCTCTAGGCCCAAATAATGGTGAAGTGTTATGTAGTTGACGTTCACATAACACCACTAGAGGCTAGACAACATACATCTCATCAAAATATCGAACGAATACCAAATTCACATGACTACTAATAGCAAGACTTCTCCCTTGTCCTCGTGAACAAACGTAACTACTCACAAAGCATATTCATGTTCATAATCGGAGGGTAATAATATGCATTAAGGATCTGAACATATGATCTTCAACCAAGTAAACCAACTAGCATCAACTACAAGGAGTAATCAACACTACTAGCAACCTACTAGCACCAATCCGGACTTGGAGACAAGAATTGGATACAAGAGATGAACTAGGGTTTGGAGATGAGATGGTCTTGATGAAGATGTTGATGGAGATTGCCCTCTCCCGATGAGAGGAGCGTTGGTGATGATGATGACGATGATTTCCCTCCAGGGGAAGTGTCCTCAGAACAGCTCTGCCGGAGCCCTAGATTGGTTCCGCCAAGGTTCCGCCTCGTAAGTGAGTCTCGTCCCGAAAGGTTGCTTCTAATTTTTTTCTTGACGAAAGACTTCATATAGGAGAAGATGGGCGTCGGAGAGCCACCGGGGCCCACGAGGTAGAGGCGCGCCACCCTCGTGGGAGCAGTGGTGTGGGCCCCCTGGCCGTCATCTTTGGCGACGATTTTTATTTATTTATTTTAAGGTATTCCGTGGAGTTTCAGCACTTTTGGAGTTGCGCAGAATAGGCCTCCAATATTTGCTTCTTTTCCACTTGTAATTCCAAATGCCTGCATTCTCCCTCTTCATGTAAACGTTGTAAAATAAGAGAGATTAGACATAAGTATTGTGACATAACGTGAAATAACAGCCCATAATGCAATAAATATCGATATAAAAGCATGATGCAAAATGGTCGTATCAGGCAACATTAGCGTGGGCCGTTTGATCTACAAGACATATTGTAAAGATTTTTTAGAATAAGTTCATGATAATTAAGTTCATCTAATCAAATTATTTAATGAACTCCCACTCAGATATACATCCCTCTAGTCATCTAAGTGATACATGATCCGAGTCAACTCAGGTAGTGGTCCGATCATCACGTGAGACGGACTAGTCATCATCGGTGAACATCTTCATGTTGATCATATCTTCTATACGACTCATGTTCGACCTTTCGGTCTCTTGTATTCCGAGGCCATGTCTGTACATACTAGGCTCGTCAAGTCAACCTAAGTGTTTTGCTTGTGTAAATCTGGCTTACACCCGTTGTATTCGAACGTTAGAATCTATCACACCCGATCACCACGTGGTGCTCAAACAACGAACCTTCCGCAACGGTGCATGCTTAGGGGGGAACACTTTCTTGAAATTTTATGAGGGACCATCTTATTTATGCTACCGTCGTTCTAAGCAAATAAGATGTAAAACATGATAAACATCACATGCAATCAACTAGTGACATGATATGGCCAATATCATTTTGCTCCTTTTGATCTCCATCTTTGGGGCGCCATGATCATCATCGTCACCGGCATGACACCATGATTGATACGTCTCCGTCGTATCTATAATTTTTGATTGTACCATGGCAATATTATTCAACTTTCATATACTTTTTGGCAACTTTTTATACTATTTTTGGGACTAACATATTGATCCAGTGCCCAGTGCAGTTCTGTCTGCATGTTTTGGTTTCAGAGTATCCATATCAAACAGAGTCCAAACGGGATAAAAACGACGAACCTTATTTTTGGAAAATATGGAAAATTTGGAAGGAAAATCAACGCGAACCGATTGCTCCGAGGTGGTCACGAGACAGAAGCGCGCCCCTACTCGTGAGCCCACCGTAAGGTTGTTGACGCTCTTCTTTTGCCGCAAGAAAGCTAATATTCGGAAAAAAATCACGGCGAAGGTTTTAGGCCAATCGGAGTTACGGATCTCCATATACGCCGAAACGGTGAGAGATGAGCCGTAATGGTAACGCGTAAAATGAGAGATAGATCAATCTCGGAGGCTCTCTCGCCTCCCAAGCCATGGGAGCCAAGGACCAGGAGGAAACCCTTCTCCCATCTAGGGAGAAGGTCAAGGAAGAAGAAGAAGGAGGGGCTCTCTCCCCTCGCTTCGGTAACCCGGAGCGCCGCCGGGGCCATCATCATCACCATGATCTTCACCAACACCTCCGCCATCTTCACCAACATCTCCATCACCTTCCCCCCTCTATCTACATCGGTCCACTCTCCCGCAACCCGCTGTACCCTCTACTTGAACATGGTGCTTTATGCTTCATATTATTTTCCGATGATGTGTTGCCATCCTATGATGTCTGAGTAGATTTTCGTTTTCCTACCGGTGGTTGATGAATTGCTATGATTGATTTAATTTGCTTGTGGTTATGTTGCTGTCCTTTGGTGCCGATCATATGAGCGTCTTGGCGTGGATCACACCATAGGGTTAGTTGTATGTTGATAGGACTATGTATTGGAGGCAAGAGTGTGAAGCTTCAACCTAGCATAGAAATTGATGCATACGGGATTGAAGGGGACCAATATATCTTAATGCTATGGTTGGGTTTTACCTTAATGAGCGTTAGTAGTTGCGGACTAACTTGCTAATAGTTCCAATCATAAGAGCATAGAATTCCAAGTAAGGGATGACATGCTAGCGGTGGCCTCTCCCACATAATACTTGCTATGGGTCTAGTAAAGTAGTCAATTGCTTAAGGGACAATTTCGCCACACCTACCATCACTTTTCCACACTCGTCATATTTACTTTAGTTGTGTCTTTACTTAAACAGCCCCTAGTTTTATTTTCGTGCTCTTTACTTTCTTGCAAGCCTATCCAAAATCACCTACAAAGTACTTCTAGTTTCATACTTGTTCTAGGTAAAGCGAACGTCAAGCGTGCGTAGATGGAGGTAATACCCTACTCCTGCTTGATTAATATTGATGATATGGGTAGTACAAGAGTAGATCTACCACGAGATCAGAGATGCTAAACCCTAGAAGCTAGCCTATGGTATGATTGTTGTTCGTCCCCACGGACTAAAAACCCTCCGGTTTATATAGACACCGGATAGGGTTAGGGTTACACGTAGTCGGTTACAATGGTAGGAGATCTACATATCCGTATTGCCAAGATTGCCTTCCACGCCAAGGAAAGTCCCATCCGGACACGGGACGAAGTCTTCAATCTTGTATCTTCATAGTCCAGGAGTCCGGCCAACGGTGATAGTTCGGCTATCCGGACACCCCCTAATCCAGGACTCCCTCAGTAGCCCCTGAACCAGGCTTCAATGACGACGAGTCCGGCGCGCATATTGTCTTCGGCATTGCAAGGCGGGTTCCTCCTCGAATACTTCACAGAAGATTTTGAACACAAGGACGGTGTCCGGCTCTGCAAAATAATTTCCACATAACACCGTAGAGAGAATAATATTTACACAAAATCAATCTGCTGACGTATTCCGCAGCGTGCCATCACGCCACGGCCAAGTCTTCGTTCGAATCGTTTTTACTGTACCACCTCAGCACGTTTAGCGAGGCGGTTTCCTTGGCACGTCTTGTCAAAGCAGAGATCGTGTCCCCCTTATTCCGGGATTCTCATCAATACGGACGTGGGTAACCCAACCGCGCCATTAATTTACGGCGCTTGGAAGATAAGCGAAGTTTTAACGGTGGTGGGGGACGCATAGCTTCGGCCCTCATTCCATATAAGGGATAAGGATCCACCTTTTCACCTCGCCTTCTTCCTCCTTTGCTCATCCATTCCTGCGCTTTTCGAGCTCCAGCGCCCAAGTCCGCACATCCTCCTCAACCTTCTCCAGCCATGTCCGGAGCGGGAGGCAAGTGGATGGCCTCCTCCGTCACGGAGGGGCACATCGAAGGCTGCGGGAGGCGGATACTTGTCCGGCGACATCGCTGCAGGTCGGCTCCCCAACAAGGGGCAGCTCATCCCCACCCAGGCCCCATGAGAGGGTGGTGTTCCTCACCCACTTCCTCCAGCGGACTAGGTTTTCCACTTCACCCATTTGTGCAGGGGCTCATGTTACCCTTTCGGCACAGATTTCCATGATCTGGCCGCAAACTTCATCCTCAATATCTTGATGTTTATCGTCGAGTGCGAGGCCTTCCTCTGCATCCAGCCCCACTTCGGTTTATGGTTGAAGACCTTTAGCATCAAGCTGAAGATAGTGGGCGGCCGACAGGCGGAGTGCGGAGGCGCCATGGTGGGCAGGATGCCCAACGTTACATGGCTTGAGTGCTCCTTCGTGGAGACCATAAAGGGGTGGCAATCGGGGTGGTTCTACATCACCGAGCCACGCGACTCCAAATGGGCGGCGGCCCCCGAATTCAGATCTGGCTTCCCCATACGGCTCACATCATGGAAAGAGATGGGCACGGCGTGGGTGATTCGAAGAGCTGGCGGGACTCCAAACCTGCGTCCGAAACCTGGTGGACAAGAAGCTCAAGCTTGTCAACGTAGCTCAGTTATGCTCATCCGCGGATTCTCCCATGCCAACAACGGGCCTTCAATTTGAGTTTGATCGGCACAACACCGGACCTTGAGCGGCTCTTGACACTCGCACGAAGATGCCCGGAAGGTGCTGTTCAAGGCGCTGGAAGCTCCGCATCCGCTATCAAGATCGCGGACTCCGCCGCAGCGTCAAGCCAGCCGAGGTAAGTTATTTTGCCCTTTATGGGACTCTTTTTTTCATAGTTTGACTCTATGCGGGATCTAAAACTCCCTAACCTTTGACAGGACTGGCTGAAGACGTCCGGACAGATTAACTGTCCGGCTCCTTTGCCAGAAGACCCAGCGGACACCCGCTTGACGGGGCTGCTGGTTCCGGCACCTCACGTGGTGCCAGAGAAGAAGGCAAAAAAGGAGGCCACGGGGACTCGAAGGAGTGCCCGGCGCCAGGTGTCGTCGGACTCTTCGTCCGACAACTCGGAGGCGGACTCCTCCCGTGAAATCGAGGAGGAGGAAAAAGAAGCCTCTCCCCCATCGGGGGGAGAGAAGAAAAGAATGGCCGCCCCAACTAGGGAGGCCGGAGGGTCCAAGAAGGGAAGAATCCTTCCTCCGGACATCTCCACCAACGCCAACAACGGCGAGGAGGAGTGGCCCTCGAGGGCCAAGCCCCTGGCGAGATCGTAAGTGTCCGGATACCCAAGGCTTTTTTTATTCATTGCATAGTGTTCTCTAATGCGAACAATCATGCAGCCCGCCCAAAGGCGGCTCGCCGGCAAATCAAGCGGGTCCTGAATTCGTCCGAAGTGGAGAGCACTTCTCTTCGGCCGCCTCCTCGCCTCATGCGGCCGACGATGCCAGGTGGGGCCCCAAAGGGGCCTGGTCAAGAAGGAGGTGGCACAGAGGCGCCACAAGGCAGCCTCCGGACTCCAGTAGCGCGAGGAGCGAGACCCCAGGGCTCTAAGCCCGACCCTTGTCCGGACTCCATACGGAACCTTCAGCGGTTCAAGTCCGCAAGCGGCCTCTTCGTAAGAAGGGTAAGACGCCTTGATGTCCTCCGTCCAACCGGAGGCATCGGATAGCATCTTGGGAGGCGCTAACAGCGCCTCCATTGAGGAGGAGCACCGCCTTTGTTATGAGTGTGGTGATCCGAAAGATTCGATCCTCCAAGAGCGGGTGGACTGAAGCACCGCAACAGCCTTCTAACAGGCTTTGAGGTAAGTTTTCAATATATGTAAGAAGATTAATGTGACAGATGAGTGGCCCACGATGCTTAGTTCGGTGTTGGGAGAGAAAAGCGGACTGAGGATCTAAAAAGATATCATGAGGAGTCTAACATAATTATGTCAATATGGGAATGCACGGGCTGCCTGCTGACCTCACCCGCCTTGGCTGCGGAGGTCAATGCATTGAAGGAGAGCCTCGGCGGTGCGAGAACGAGCTCGGCCAAGCCAAGAAGCAGCTCGAGGACAAGGAAGGTAAGTAATACCTTATGGAATTGTCAAAATGTGGTTGCAAAAGATAACAGAATAACATGGGTGCTGCAGGGGGCCACGTAACGAGGTGGCGACCACTGAAGGAAGCGGTGATCGCGCCGAAAAAAACAAAGCGGCCAAGGAGCGCACCGAGCGAGAGAAGGGGAGGCGCAGCTGGCGGAGAATACGGCAAGAGCTCCAGGCTCTCGTGGAAAAACACGAGGGTTTGGAGGCGTGACTCAAGACCCGAGAGTCGAGCTTGCCTCGGCTCTTGAGAGTGCCAAGGCCGCTAAGGCCGAAGCCCAGAAAGCCCTCCAGAAGATTGAGGCGATGAGGAAGATAGCGGCGGGTAAGGCATTCTTTATGCGAAGCAAGAATGTAAAAGTCAATTATCTGTTACTTACCCGAATCCAGAGCTCTCCAGGAGCCTTCGCAGATCTGCCCCGCAGTGTATCGGATGCCGCCGCTTTCTACCGAGCCGAAGAGGGGAGCTGGACGGAGAAGGTGTTTTGGTCTCGATATCTTTGAGGCGAACACCAGTGCCCTTGAGCGACCAAGCTGAAGCAATTGGTCGAGCTCCACAAAGGTCGCCGAACAGGCCATGAAGGGCCTTATAGCTCGGTTGTGGCCAAATGAGGCCATGCACAGGAGCTACCGGGCTAGTCACGTGGTGGTGGGCCTTTATCCATGGATCGAAGTCATCAAGCGCTCCGTCTGTATTGAAGGTGCTCGTAGGGCCCTTGCCGTGCCAAGCAAGGTACACCTGGGGCAAGCCGGACGCGGAGAAGCCGGTGACAGACGACAGGCCACCGCCGGCAAGGAACATCGCATGAAGCCGAGAAGTATTATGAGGGCGTCTGAAGGTGCCCGTCTTATAGCGGGTGAATGCTCCAAAGATGTAATATTTGAGTAGACTCGCATTTTTTATCCTGTCACGCTGAAAACTTGTTTATATGTCGTTAAGCAACGCTTTTGAATTTAAAATATTACCTTACATGCGGCCGTTTATCAAATTTGAGAGATGGTGAGTCGTTGGCTTGACCCGTGCCCACGAAGTCTTTGGGGTGTTCGGGATAAACTTGAGCGCTCTTGTTCCCATTCTTGGGTCCTTGAGGAGGCGCTCAACGAACGAACCAGTGCAACCGGACTATAATGCTTGAACACTCTCACTTAGCCATAGAATTCTATAATTTTAAATTTCGGCGAAGCCCCTAGTATTCGGAAGACCGAGTTCGGGGCGCTATCCACGCCTTGGCCGGACAATGCCGGTTCCTCGCTCTAAGCGGCATAAGTCTTTAGGGACTCGAAGAAACCTCTCGAACGGCGACCGGCTCTCGCCTTATCATGACGGTCAGTTTTAGCTTTCTCCATCGAGGTGCTCAACCCAGCTCAACCGGGCACAATCACAATGGTTCTCCCAGGCGCTACCTTAGCCGATATAGCGGGCGTAAGGTACCAAAACATGGGAGCCGGGCAAACCCAACTATTGACCCAAGACATGATTGAGCCGATGCATATAATGCTATAAGTTCGAGTGCCGCACTTGTGAAAGTGTTCTGACTTGTCACACCATGTTTTTGGGGTACATAAGCCCCTGGTGTGATGGCCGTACCAAATTGTACAGTTGCGCAATGTCATATATGAACATATACAATGGGAAAGAATGCAATATTAGGCAAGAGCTATATATTGTTTATTCAAAAGAAACTGCAAATAAAAGCGTAACGATACAAATTTGGCGATAAGCAAGGTGCGGGACTTTTGACATGTCCCCCTTCCAGGTAAGTTTGCGGTGTGTGGTATGTAAAAGCAGGTATACCGCTCGTAATAGAGACCACTGGACACTTAGCGCGGTTTACGCTTCCTTGGCTGTTGTATGTCGTGTAGTCGGCACGAATGCCGGACGGGGCTTCACGGAGAACAGAGTCACGAAAGTAAAAAGAAAAGAGAAGAAAAAAGAAAAAAGGAATGACACAAGCAGGGCCCCTAGTGCGGTCTAGCCACATTCTGGGCATGCCGTGGTGGTAGCCCGCCCCTATGCCCATGGTGCTTGGGCGCAATAACGTATGCGCGTAGTACTTGCTTCAGCGAGTTCACGAGGGCTGGGGTTGGGGCCGCATTACTACGCTTATTCCGGAGCGTGCGGCGGTCTTGCTGTAGGTTACTCGGGCGCGCTGATGTTGTCCGATTGTTTATTGGCGGATGGAGGATTGCCTTTAAGAGGCTGTTCTCGCACTTCGCCGCAAGGGCGGCCGTATGCTCCCTCCGTTCGGAGGAGCGCCGCTCGTGTTTCCATTGACCGTGATTACGCCTCGAGGGCCTGGCATCTTGAGCTTGAGTGCAGCGTAGTGCGGCACCGCTTTGAATTTTGCGAATGCGGTTCGCCCGGCGGTCGCGTGATAGCCGCTGCGGGCGGGACTATGTCGAAGATTAACTCCTCACTCCGGAAGTTATCCGGGATCCGAAGACCACTTCAAGTGTAACGGAACTGTTCGCATAGCTGGCCTCTACACTGGAATGACGCCTTTAAAGGTCGTCTTTGTGGGTTTTGATTCTTGACGGGTCTATGCCCATTTTGCGACCGTATCACGATAAATCAGGTTCAGCTTTGCCGCCGTCCATCGGGACTACGGTGAGGTGAAATCCGTCAATAATTGGGTCAAGAACCAATGCGCGAAACCGCCGTGGCGGATGCTAGTGGGTGGTCCCTTGATCAAAGGTGATCGGGCGGGAAGACCATGGGTTGAGCTTGGGCGGCGGCTCCATCGCATATCGCCCTTTAGTGCACGCTTCCCCTCCCTTTTGGGTATGTGGGTTGCGTATATCATGTTCACCGTCCGTGCTTGTGTGGGAAAGCCCTTCTGGTCCTTTAAGCTTGAGCGGGAGGTATTTGATGGCATGTAGATCATCACCGCGGGCCATGTGGATATGGAGGAGATAGTCCTCGATCCAGACCGCAGGATCTGTGGTACCATCATATGATTCGATGTTTACGGGTTTGAAGCCCTCGGGGATTTGATGATCCATTACTTCATCTGTGAAGCATAGTGGGTGTGTGGCGCCTGCTGTGTTGGGCAATATATCACGGCGTAGCTCATATGAGCTTTGTCTCTTGTGTGCGGCGGTCTTACGAAGTTCTGTATCCGGTGTGACGGTAATCATCCCGAGTCGTTAGGCGCCCACGCCGATCTGTAGATCGATCTTGTTTGCTTTGCCTTATCCTCCAAAGATATCTCGCAAGTCCGGTAGCTGCGTTCTCCCGTGCCTTGGTACTTTTTGAGCGGCGTCAGGCGTGGCTTGAGTGGAGGGCCGAGAGGCTTCTCTGTCATGACCACGGGTGGCCGGTCTGCCATGTCGTGCGCTGGTGACGCAGATGCTTCCTCCTCTGATCGAGGCAACGGCCTGCGTTTGGGGTAGCTTTTGGAGGGGCGTTCGAGTTCGTACTCTTCGGCTGCAAGGTCTTCGGTCCATCTGTAAGCTAGCAGGTCTTGGTCAGCTTTAAGCTGTTGCTGCTTTTCTTGAGGCTGCTTGCCGTGGCCATGAGCCCTGCGTTTAAAACGCTCTTGTTCGACGAGATCCTGCAGCACGATGAATTGTCGTAAATGCCGAGGCTTGCCTCGTCTTCGGAGGGCGCATAATTATCGTCCTCTACCTCTCTTTTCTTGCCCGCCGTAAATGCGGACTTGCTTCTCCCTCCTCCTCTGTCTTTGAGTCCTGCTTTGGAGAGGTCGTCTTTCAACCTTGTCCGGTATTATTGTCTCCGTGCGGAATCAACGTTTTCTTGTGGCGGGATTTAGAGCGGCGTCGGCTGACGTCGGCGCTGGGTTGTTTCTTGGAGGGGTCATCCTCCGCTGTTCCATCGCCATTCCCATCTTTTGGGATGTCCACCATGTATATGTCATATGACGACGTGGCCTTCCAGTGCCCCGTGGGCGCTGGCTTTTGATCGTCTCCGGCACCGTCGTCCATACCGTCGATGTCTTCGGAGTCGAAGTCGAGCATGTCGGTTAAATCATCGACAGTGGCTACAAAGTGGGTGGTGGGTGGGCGTTGAATTTCTTCATCGTCCGAATCCCAACCTTCCCGACAAGAGTTCGCCAGGGCTCTCGACAAAGAGAGAGACTTTAATGAGTTCGTGATATCGCCAAAGGGCGAAGTGCTGAAGAACGTCGGGCGGTGAACTCCATAACCGGCGCCATCCGGATTCGACCGGGCGGGGCGCGGAGGTTCGAGTCGAAAAGGAGTCCGGCACACTGGAGTCACGAGCTTCGCAGCGACAGTGGATGGTGTTCGGCTCAATCGCCGTGAGAGATTTCAGCCCAGGCGGTGTCCAACCAACCGTCCTCGATCGGCGAAAACCGGCTCCGGATTAAGTGGAGCGAGCACTCGTGCGCGACCTCCAGGGCCTTTGACCGGTGGCGAGCTAGATCGTACTCCATTGAGACAGTCGCGGCGCCGGCTGCGGCTCGAATCCGTCGAAGATCAAGTCTCCGCGGACATCGGCCGTATAGTTCAAACTTCAAATCTGACCTGATGGCCAGGGCGTAGCTTCGATCTGCTCCGGATGGCCTAGCGAATTGGCCCTTGATACAAAGCCACGAATACGAAAGATCTGTCCGGGAGAAAAGTCTCGCCTGGACTGCGTTGTTCTTGATGATTGAAGGAGCCATCGGGCCTATAGGTGACGACACGGAGGAACTCTCAATGAAAGCACCAATGTCGGTGTCAAACCGGCGGATCTCGGGTAGGGGGTCCCGAACTGTATGCGTCTAGGCGGATGGTAACAGGAGACAAGGGACACGATGTTTTACCGGGTTCGGGCCCTCTCGATGGAGGTAATACCCTACTCCTGCTTGATTAATATTGATGATATGGGTAGTACAAGAGTAGATCTACCACGAGATCGTGAGAGGCTAAACCCTAGAAGCTAGCCTATGGTATGATTGTTGTTAAATAAATGCGAACTAAAACCCTCCGGTTTATATAGACACCGGATAGGGTTAGGGTTACAAGAGTCGGTTACAATGGTAGGAGATCTACATATCCGTATTGCCAAGCTTGCCTTCCATGCCAAGGAAAGTCCCATCCGGACACGGGACGAAGTCTTCAATCTTGTATCTTCATAGTCCAGGAGTCCGGCCAACGGTGATAGTTCGGCTATCCGGACACCCCCTAATCCAGGACTCCCTCACTCATCGACATGCAAGTGGTGATTCCTATTACAAGAACATGATCAATCTCATACATAACATATATATCATTCATCACATCCTTTTGGCCATATCACATCACACGGCACATGCTGCAAAAACAAGTTAGACGTTCGCTAATTGTTGTTGCAAGTTTTTTTTACGTTGCTGCTATAGGTTTCTAGCAAGAACGTTTCTTTCCTACGCCAAAACCACAACGTGATATGCCAATTGCTATTTACACTTCATAAGGACCCTTTTCATCGAATCCGATCCGACTAAAGTGGGAGAGACAGACACCAGCTAGCCACCTTATGCAACTAGTGCATGTCAGTCGGTGGAACACGTCTCACGTAAGGCGTGCGTGTAAGGTCGGTCCGGCCGCTTCATCCCACGATGCCGCCGAAACAAGATAAGACTAGTAGTGGCAAGTAAATTGACAAAATCGATGCCCACAACAAACTTGTGTTCTACTTGTGCATAGAAACTACACATAGACCTAGCTCCTGATGCCACTGTTAGGGATCGTTGCAAAAATTAATTTTTTTCTATGCATCACCAAGATCAATCTATGGAGTAACTAGCAACGAGAGGGAGGGGAGTGCATCTTCATACCCTTGAAGATCGCGAAACGAAAGCGTTGCAAGAACGTGGTTGGAGGAGTCGTACACGTAGCGATTCAGATCGCGGCCGAATCCGATCTAAGCACCGAACAACGGTGCCTCCAGCGTTCAATGGGCGTGCAGCCCGATAGCGTCTCCGCGCCTTGATCCAGCAAGGAGGAGGAGAGGTTGAGGAAGAAGGCTCTAACAGCAGCAAGACGACGGGCGTGGTGGTGATGGAGTGGCGATTCTCTGGCAGGGCTTTGCCAAGCTCACGCGGAGGAGGAGAGGTGTTGGGGAGGAGGGCTGCGCCTTGGATGTGGTCTTGCACCTCCCTCCACCCCTCTATTTATAGGGAGAAGGGGGAAGGGGGCCGGCCCCTCTAGATGAGTTCTAGTGGGGGGCGGCGGCCAAGGGGGAGGGGCTTGCCCCCCAAGCAAGGGAGGCACCCCCTTTAGGGTTCCCCCCCCCCAACCCTAGGCGCATGGGCCCTAAGGGGGGGATAGCGCCCAGCCCACTAGGGGCTGGTTCCCTTCCACCTACAGCCCATAAGGCCCTCCGGGGCAGGTGGACCCTCCTGGTGGTCCCGGTACAATACCGGTATACCCCCGAATATTTCCGGTGACCATATGATGACTTCCCATATATAAATCTTCACCTCCGGACCATTCCGGAACTCCGCCCGGGATCTCATCCGGGACTCCGAACCACATTCGGTAATCACATGCAAATCTTCCTTATAAGCCTAGCGTCATCGAACCTTAAGTGTGTAGACCCTACGGGTTCGGGAATCATGCAGACATGACCGAGACAGCTCTCTGGCCAATAAACAACAGCAGGATCTGGATACCCATGTTGGCTCCCACATGTTCCACGATGATCTCATCGGATGAACCACGATGTCGAGGATTCAAGCAATCCCGTATACAATTCCCTTTGTCAACCGGTAAGTTACTTGCCCGAGATTCAATCGTTGGTATCCCAATACCTCGTTCAATCTCATTACCAGCAAGTCACTTTACTCGTTCCGTAATGCATGATCCCGTGACCAACTACTTAGTCACATTGAGCTCATTATGATGATGCATTACCGAGTGGGCCCAGATACCTCTCCGTCATGCGGAGTGACAAACCCAGTCTCGATTCGTACAACCCAATGACACTTTACGGAGATACACCGTAGTGCACCTTTATAGCCACCCAGTT
Organism: Aegilops bicornis; assembly: GCA_021605145.1. Lineage (NCBI taxonomy): Eukaryota > Viridiplantae > Streptophyta > Magnoliopsida > Poales > Poaceae > Aegilops > Aegilops bicornis. The sequence goes on along the minus strand of JAHIAL010000034.1, from coordinate 1,501,322 downwards.
ACGTTGTGACGTTTGGTACACCCAAAGCATTTCTACGGTATCCGGGAGTTGCACGATCTCATGGTCTAAGGAAATGATACTTGACATTAGAAAAGCTATAGCAAACAAACTATACGATCTTGTGCTATGCTTAGGATTGGGTCTTGTCCATCACATCATTCTCCTAATGATGTGATCCCGTTATCAATGACATCCAATGTCCATAGCCAGGAAACCATGACCATCTGTTGATCAACGAGCTAGTCAACTAGAGGCTCACTAGGGACATGTTGTGGTCTATGTATTCACACATGTATTATGGTTTCCGGTCAATACAATTACAGCATGAATGATAGACAATTATCATGAACAAGGAAATATAATAATAACCATTTTATTATTGCCTCTAGGGCATATTTCCAACAAATCCCTCCTACCAGAAGGTTCTCCATGTTGGCATGTAAGTCAAAGACCCCTTATCCTACCGGGATCTAAGTCGGTTAGTATGGCGTGTAACCCTAAGCCTCGTCCCCTTTTATAAGGCCGGGCTAGGGGGGTAATTTGAGATCCTCTGACATCTAGTCATCGTCTCCGTAGCAACATCTCCAACATATCGTAACTCCCTCACACAAGGTGTTTTTCTCAATATCAATCAAAGGGTAATTTGGGATCATCTGACATGTAGTCATCGTCTCGGTAGCAACATCTCCAACATATTGTAACCCCCTCACACAAGGTGTTTTTCCCAATATCAATCAAAGCAAAAGCCGGAGGGTATTACCTCCGTCATGAGGGACCGAGCCTAGGTAAATTCCCTGTGTGCAATCCCTTCGGGAACTTCCGGTCATGTGCTCCACCCTAACAAGACTAAGGTTTTTAGTATCGTCTCATAGTTTTCTAATACTCATCGTCGTTATCTATTGTTGTCGAATATGGAGCGAAGAATGGGCTCCAAGTACCTTGATGTACATACAACAAGCTTCTTTTGGCTACTTGATTAGCCAACAATGGAGCTAAGGACAATGCGAGAGGGGTCTGGTTTAGATTCTCGTGGAGACATGTGAGCATGGTTCCACACTTCTTATTGCAAGAATTACTTTTTCTATATTCGACATGATTCCGCTGCATGCAACTGAATGTTGCGATGCTTTTTTTGGCCTCTTAGTTGCAAATGTTTTTCCCTTGTGAGTCAACATGATCTTGGTATGTTGTATACAGAACTTTGTACTATTGCATAATCAAATTTAGATGTTGCATAGTTCGTAGCGTTTTATTATGATTTTGCTGCACTGAATTGAGATTTGTTGCATGCATACAAAAACAAGAAGTTTACTAAATGCACTATTTTGAAGTTTGTATTTTTCATGTTTTAGGTCATTGGTGGAGAAACGTTTCCATTGATATAAAAAGATAGTGTTGCATGTGGTGGGAGATTTTTGTTGCAACAATTCGAGGTACTAGATCAACCAATTTAAGTGTGAGAACTGACCATGCAGGGGTAGCTGATCAGGATCTCCACACGTCTGACCAACGCACGCCTAGCATTACCACAATTTTATTGTACTGAAGAGAAACGATGAAGTAGTACGTAGCTACTCAAAGAGACCATCAGGTGGAGTGGATCTTGATTTCATATGGCGGCGAGGCGGCTGACGTTGATGGGGTAGGCGTCGGCGGTGGAGGATGAGCTGAAGACCTTGTTGGCTATGATCCTGTTGGCCGCCTCGGTGGGGTGGAAGGCGTCCCAGAAGATGTACTTGGTCCGGTCGTCGCAGGGCCGCTGCATGGGCAGGCACGTGATCTGGCCGTTGTTCCTGCCCACGCCGCAGCAGCCGCGGTCGAGCACCGTGAACCCGTACGCGGCCGCGTTGGCCGCCAGGTCCTTGCCGCTGTTGACGGCGTTGAGGAAGACGAGGTTTGCCCCCGGTGTCTGCTGGCCGCGGTTGAGGCGTTTCACCATGGCCAGCAGCCCCTTGTTGTAGATGGCGATGGCACTGTTGATCTTGTCGTTGCACCCGCTCTTTTTCGCGCCGCCGTTAGCTGTGCTCCGGTTGCCGCCGCTGCCGCCGATGCTGACGGTGATGCCAGGGATCGCAAGGCCGATGCCGGAAGTGGGAGGGGGGCGTCCTCGTCCTTGGTCGTTGCCCTCGTCGTCGATCCTAGCCAGCTCGTAGGGGATGCACCCGATCTGGCCGACGCCGGCGACAACAAACTTCCTTGCGCCGAGGGCGTAGAGGTCGATGAGCTGACGTTCGTACTCCTGGAGGAGGGCGGCGGCGTAGGCGGCGGGGTCGTAGGCCTGCGCGGTGTTGTAGTAGTCGGGCATGAAGTAGTTGTTGAGGTAGTCGTTGCTGCCCATGCCCACGTAGTAGATGCACCGGCCCAGCCGCTTCTCCCTCACCACCGGCGGTATCTGGCCCATCACCGACCGGAAGTGGCTCACCTGCTACGACAGAGGGTAGTGGCCGCCGAGGTTGTTCCCGGTCTCCGGCCTGACGCCAGCGGCGCCCGAGGCGAAGTTGAGCCCGCGCGCGTAGTCGGAAGGCTGCGCCATGGCGTAGGCCGGGATGAAGGGTGGCTGGAAGCCGAGGAGGCCGGCGAGCAGGTCGACCATGGTGCGGCCGTTGGTGAAGCGGCCAGGCGGCGCTGCGCCGTCGGGGAAGTCGACGCCGTAGGGGCGGTAGTTGGCCCTGGCGAGGCTGAGGATGTTGTTGTTGTTGCCGTTGTCCACCAGCGAGTCGCCGAAGATGTACATGCACGGCACCAGCTGCTTCTGCGCCGCCGCCTGCACTGCCAGTAGATCACCATGATGGGCGTGCAGTACTGCCGCCACCGCCATGATTATCACCCACCGTCGAAGAAGAAGATGATGGTAATTACTCATCATCATGTCGATCGAACTAGCTTAGCTTGCAATGTGGCTATGCTTCTGGATCGATGGATGGATCCACTGCAACTCATGCATGCATTCACTTAATCTCTCGTGTATATAGTAAGAGGACTGAACAAGTGGATCAACCGTTGGATCGGTGCATGGCACTGCCCGTGATCGATCGGTTGAAGAGCTAGCTGCATGCATGCATGCAGCTCGTGAATTGTGTAAAACGACGGATCGATCGTGATCTCTCTCACGGCTAGAATAGAAAAGATACGGCGGCCAGCTGAAAGTAGAAACGGAGAGGACGAAACATCAAGAGCCATGGTTGGCTGGCGGTGGTTTACTCGATCATGCAGATGCATGAGCTACGTTAAATCGTTAATGAGTTTTCATTTTCTTTTCCCCTTTTTTTTCTTTCTCATGGACGCCCAATTTGCTCCACGGGGTTGGGGTGTGGTGGGGTGGGGGGCAGGGGTGAATCCTAGGTGCCGCCCCATCTCCGTACGGGCGTTGTACGGAGGATTTACAGGTTCGTTGGCTGTGATTGGTTGGAATTTAATTAAGGGGGACGGCCCCACCCTGAAAATCAGGGGTGGAGCAATTAGATTAGGCCATGTTGTCATCCTGTAAAGCTTTGTATGAATATCCTGTACGTGTAGTATTATTGTCTCCTCCCCTCCTCGCTCTCCTTGCCGCAGCCGCGCCGGAGGAAGCCCGCGGGGAAAATCTGTCTTTGGACGGAGGCGTAGGGATCATCTTCTTGCGGGAGCCGTCGCAGCTGGATTGTTGCAGTAGCTCTAGACAACACATGCGTCGGCAAAGGTTGGATGCCATGGCAGACTTGGGGACACCTTGATGGTGGCATGGTACAATGGCTACGAGGACAGTGCATCGACACGTCGTGGCGTCTACGACGGTGATTTGCAGCAGAGGCTTCTCGGTCCCCGATTCGCTATGACAGTGGATCCTCATGGCTCCCGTTTCACGACGGTTGTGGTAACAGTACATCTTCCTTATTGGAGTTTCCCAGCGGAGTTGCATGGTCTCATGCACGTCGATAGATTTTGGCCTCTGTATTTGAGTTTCCCTACGACATGCTCCGATAATTGACAACCCCGCTTGGTGCAGGGGTTGGAGTGCTCGACATGGCCCAAAAGTGCGCCTGTGGCGACAAATATGGTGGCTCAACTTCTTCCTAGTGAGTTGGTTGAGCCATTTTCCGAGGTGCCCCAAAGTACTTGTCTAAATTGGCTTTACATGGACGGTCTGGACTTTCAGTGGCATGAAATTTTTGTGGTGACAGCAAGCATCCATAGGCGCTGCTCGGCAGAATGCGTTGCACGAGCTGGTTCCAGTGCGTGGCTAGGTCCACGTTAGAACTGTGCGTGCGGATGGTGTGTAGATGGATCAGGAAGCTGTGATAACATAGGATGACATCGGCTACGTGGCTGCTCTTTGAGTGCATAGGAGTAGAAGCTCTAGGTCCGGCCTTCATTGGTTGGACCGGACAAGAAACTTCTCTTTGAAATGAGAATCCATCATCTCATGTTAGTGGTTGGGTTCCTCAAAGACGACGCTCGTGTGTTGTCCTTTCCTGGCTGCATCATTTATTGAGATGATGTTGATGTAAAGATCAATGTGATTGGTATCCTCGTGATATTAATATACTATTTTTATAAAAAAGAATTTTTACTTTTTCTTGCAAGAACTACGGTAATAAGTAGTAATAGGGAAAATTGCTGATCAACTTATGAGTAACGAGTAATTCGGCAAACAGTTTCGATCACCTTTATGTTCAATTCAGTGACCGTACAAAACTATGGAATGAATATTCGAAATCGCCCAGCCCCCGTAGCTCAGTTGGTTAGAGCGTTGGTCTTATGAGCCGAAGGTCGCGGGTTCGAGACCCGCCGGGAGCATACATAGCTTCATAATATTTTAGTCGCGCGATGACACAAGTATTTTTTTGGCCATCCAGCAGAAGTTTTTGGTCGGCGGTGCTGGTTGACTCGATCATGCGTAAGCTGCCTAGGCTCCGTTAATTAAGTATTACTCCCTCCGTTCCGAATTATTTGTTGCAGGTATAGATGTATTTTAGTTCTATATACATCCATTTCTGCGACGAGTAATTTGGAACAGAGGGAGTACTCCTTAAAACACGATTTTCTTTTGGAAAACGCTCTCTTTTATCTGGATGCACGCAGCCGCGCGAGCAACCGTTTCATGCATTGTCCGATCGCCCTTCATCTCACAGCCGGCAGCTTTCTTACCAGGCGTAGCACCGGGTTGATTATAGCTCTTTTTTTGCTTCCACCCCCCTTAACTCTCACCGTTTTGCTTCCACGATTCATTCCCCTTCCCTTTACGTGGCGTGGTGCGTAGATCCGGAATAAATGGCGGGCGGGTGGCCGGATCTTGCGGGCGATGGCAGGGGAATCAGAGGCTCGGGCGACGGCGAGCGTTGTCGGCCACGACACCGATCGACACGACCCCTCTGTAGTTGCAACCGTTTCATGCATTGTCCGATCGCCCTTCATCTCACAGTCGGCAGCTCTCTTACCAGGCGTAGCACCAGGTTGATTATAGCTCTTTCTTTGCTTCCACCCCCCTTAACTCTCACCGTTTTGCTTCCACGATTCATTCCCCTTCCCTTTCTGTGGCGTAGCAGGCGAGATCCGGAATCGTGGCGGGGGCGGGTGAACTGGATGCTGCGGCGATGGCAGGGGAATCAGAGGCTCGGGCGACGGCGAGCGTTGTCGGCCACGACACCGATCGACACGACCCCTCTCAGAATTGCAGGGTGGGCGGCGGTATGGTCTCGATGCTGCAACATTTTTGTCCCCCCGCCCGCGTGACCTCCATGTAGAGCATCATTTCAAGGTTAATTCAGGCAGTTCTTAGTGTTCGATGAGTAGATTCAGGATGAAATCGCCTTCATCCTGAGTTTTGTTTCGTTTATGGTTTTCACTTGAGCTGCCACCCCCTTCATCTTCCCCATTTCAGGTAGGGGTTTGTAGTTTAGATCGGATGAATTTGGTTCCCATTTGTAGCTAGGGTTTCTGGTCGAGATTTTAGAGGTAGGGGGCCGAGATTTCTCAGCTGTGATGTTCTTGTGGGATGGTAGTGCCAAGTCATGTTGCATCCTGCTGCAATGTGATTTAGATCAGGATTTTTCGACGAAAGGCAGTATAGTCAGATGGTTATTGTTGTTTTATATTCTATATGGAACTATATTCAGACAAGATTTTCATCTTATGGCACCTTTGCTGCATTCATTTTTGAACTACTCCCTCCGTCCCATAATATAAGACGTTTTTTAACACTAGTGTAGTATCAAAAAACGTCTTACATTATGGGACGGAGGGAGTATCATTTTGCTTCATTATACTTTGTAGATGTTGAGAAAGCTGGAATCTGAATGCCTGCCACATCTCTAGTAGTAGTTGTTGCTGCATGCTCTAATGGTGGTTTAGAAACTAATTTTTTTTACTCCAGTTTATTCAGTAGGTCCTTGCCATTTCCATGTCATCTTTTGTTTTTGACATACTAGTAGTGGACTAAGTGGCAGATTTGACATTTTTCGTATGTGGATTTTTCATTTTTTTGTAGCATTATATAGTATGCATTTTTTGTGGTGTACCCAAGAAATTTAGTATATTTTGAATTTTGTAGTTATCCACCAGACGAAGAAGCAATGGAGTCTGATGGTGTATTCGGCCAACGTCTCGCTGCAAAAAGCTTGCGTGATGTAAGCTTAATCCTAGCAAGAGGCGTGACATAAATGAAACTGGATTCGGTGATCTCATGAGCATCTCATCCTTCACAGTGCCGCATGATCTGATGGAGTGGGTAGCAATGAGCATTGATACAGACAGACGTGAGCTCAGGTATTACACCCACCTTTTCTCTTTTTTTATCTCATGCATCATGTCTGCAACACGTACTCTCTTTAGGTCACGTTGACATCATCTAATCACTATTTTTTTCTTTTGTTTCAGGTTGAATCAGAATAAGTTATTTTGTTTACGAGAGACATGGTGAAGAAGGTTTTCAACATTCCGTCAGGCAATAGACCAGTTGAGCTTTTCAAGAGACATGAGCATTGTGACCTCTGCAACATTTATCACAAGAATGACAGAGCTCCAATTGCGCATATAGTGGATGTGCTTCATCAAGCAAGGAATGACAACAACGACACTACCAAAAGGTCATGGGTCTTGTTAACGCTTGCAACAGTTTTAACCCTAGGCACTAGCTAGCAACATGGTGCCCCTAGAGTACCTCAAAAGTCTTGAAGAAATGGACAAGGTTGCTGAATTCGTTTGGGATGAGCATGTTTTAAGTGTTGCGATGAAAGAGGTCAAGAAGTGCCAAGAGAAGATAAAATCACAGTCTACTTCCTCATTCTAGGTTGGCGGCTGCTTTCCTATGCTAGCGATATACACCTTTCTTTTTTGGAATTTTCTATCTCTCATGACTCTGTTTTTTGTGTTTTATAATCACAATTCTTTGTGTGTCTGATAAATTATTTTTGTCTTTTTGACCAGGATAATTTGATCTTCCCTCAAGCTGCCATCAATGAGCACCAATTGAATTATTCTCTTCCAAGGGCTTGCTTCGTGCACTGGACCAACTTTCATCTTGGGTTGGACTTTGACAAGAATAATCTTTGTCTGGGCAAAGCCACATTCGGGAAGTGTCGCGTAAGTCTCTGTGTGGTTATCCATTGCAGCATAATTTTTTTCTTTTCTTTTTTTTTGTTTTGTGTCCTCATGTTTTTTTACTTTGTGTCCTGTAGTTTCGCCCTATGTCGGAGACACCATACACATCATCGTCTACACAAGCAAATAACAGAGAAGTTTCTCAGGATGAGTGCTACCTCTTGAGCACTGCGTTGGTTTTCCCTTGAAGAGGAAAGGGTGATGCCGTAAAGTAGCGTAAGTATTTCCCTCAGTTTTTGAGAACCAAGGTATCAATCCAGTAGGAGATCACGCTCGAGTCCCACGCACCTACACAAACAAACAAGAACCTCACAACCAACGCGATAAAGGAGTTGTCAATCCCTTCACGGTCACTTACGAGAGTGAGATCTGATAGATATGATAAGATAATATTTTTGATATTTTTATAATAAAGAGAAATAAAGATGCAAAGTAAAATAAATGGTAATAGAAATAACTAAGTGTTGGAAGATTAATATGATGGAAAATAGACCTAGGGGCCATAGGTCTCACTAGTGGCTTCTCTCAAGAGCATAAGTATTACGGTGGGTAAACGAATTACTGTCGAGCAATTTATAAAATTGAGCATAGTTATGAGAATATCTAGGTATGATCATGTATATAGGCATCACGTCCGCGACAAGTAGACCAAAACGATTCTGCATCTACTCATTACTCCACACATCAACCGCTATCCAAAGCATGCATCTAGAGTATTAAGTTCATAAGAACGGAGTAACGCTTTAAGCAAGATGACATGATGTAGAGGGATAAACTCATGCAATATGATATAAACCCCATCTTTTTATCCTCAATGGCAACAATACAATACGTGCCTTGCTGCCCCTGCTGTCACTGGGAAAGGACACCGCAAGATTGAACCCAAAGCTAAGCACTTCTCCCGTTGCAAGAAAGATCAATCTAGTAGGCTAAAGCAAACTGATAATTTGAAGAAACTTGCAAAGATAACCAATCATACATAAAAGAATTCAGAGGAGATTCAAATATTGTTCATAGATAAACTTGATCATAAACCCACAATTCATCGGATCTCGACAAACACACATAAAAAGAAGATTACATCGAATAGATCTCCAAGAAGATCGAGGAGAACATGGTATTGAGATCCAAAAGAGAGAAGAAGCCATCTAGCTAATAACTATGGACCGAAGGTCTGAGGTAAACTACTCACATCATCGGAGAGGCTATGGTGTTGATGTAGAAGCCCTCCATGATCAAGGCCCCTTCCAGCGGAGCGCCAGAAAAGGCCCCAAGATGGGATCTCACGGGTACAGAAGGTTGCGGCGGTGGAAATAGGGTTTTGGCTCCGTTTTTGATGGTTTGGTGGTACGCAGGTATATATAGGCGAAAGAAGTCGGTCAGGGGAGCAACGAGGGGCCCACGAGGGTGGAGGGCGCGCCCAGGGGGGTAGGCGTGCCCCCTGCCTCGTGCCCTCCTCGTTGCTTTCTTGACGTGGACTCCAAGTCTTCTGGATCACATTCGTTCCGAAAATCACGTTCACGAAGGTTTCATTCCGTTTGGACTCCGTTTGATATTCCTTTTCTGCGAAACACTGAAATAGGCAAAAAAAATAACAGCAATCTGGGCTGGGCCTCCGGTTAATAGGTTAGTCCCAAAAATAATATAAAAGTGTATAGTAAAGCCCATTAAACATCCAAAACAAAATATAATATAGCATGGGACAATAAAAAATTATAGATACGTTGGAGACATATCAAGCATCCCCAAGCTTAATTCACCTTTCGTCCTTGAGTAGGTAAATGATAAAAACAGAATTTTTGATGTGGAATGCTACTTAGCATAATTTCAATGTAGTTCTTCTTATTGTGGCACGAATGTTCAGATTCGATATTATTCAAGATAAAAGTTTAATGTTGACATAAAAACAATAATACTTCGAGCATGCTAACCAAGCAATTATGTCTCATCAAAATAACATAGCCAAAGCAAGTTATCCTACAAAATCATGTAGTCTGGCTATGCTCCATCTTCACCACACAAAATATTCATATCATGTATAACCCCGGTTTTAGCCAAGCAATTGGTTCATATTTTTAATGCGCTTCAGCTTTTTCAATTTTTATGCAATACATGAGCGCAAGCCATGGATATAGCACTATGGTGGAATAAGCTATAATGATAGGGGTTATGTGGGAAGACAAAAAGGAGAAAGTCTCACATCGACGAGGCTAATCAACGGGCTATGGATATGCCCATCAATTGATGTCAATGCAAGGAGTAGGGATTGCCACGCAACGGATGCACTAGAGCTATAAGTGTATGAAAGCTCAAGAAAAGAAACTAAGTGGGTGTGCATCCAACTTGCTTGCTCACGAAGACCTCGGGCATTTGAGGAAGCCCATCATTGGAATATACAAGCCAAGTTCTATAATGAAATTTCCCACTAGTATATGAAAGTGACAAAATGAGAGACTCTCTATCATGAAGATCATGGTGCTACTTTGAAGCACAAGTGTGGTAAAAGGATAGTAACATTGTCCCTTCTCTCTTTTTCTCTTATTTTTTTATTTGGGCCTTTTCCTTTTTTTTCATGGCCTGTTTTTTTTAGTCCGGAGTCTCATCCCGACTTGTGGGGGAATCATAGTCTCCATCATCCTTTCCTCACTTGGGACAATGCTCTAATAATGATGATCATCACACTTTTATTTACTTACAACTCATGAATTACAACTCGATACTTGGAACAAGATATGACTCTATGTGAATGCCTCCAGCGGTGTACCGGGATACGCAATGAATCAAGAGTGACATGTATGAAAGAATTATGAACGGTGGCTTTGCCACAAATACGATGTCAACTACATGATCATGCAAAGCAATATGACAATGATGGAGCGTGTCATGATAAACGAAACGGTGGAAAGTTGCATGGCAATATAGCTCGGAATGGCTATGGAAATGCCATAATAGGTAGGTATGGTGGCTGTTTTGAGGAAGGTATAAGGAGGTTTATGTGTGATAGAGCGTATTATATCACGGGTTTTGGATGCACCGGCGAAGTTTGCACCAACTCTCAAGGTGAGAAAGGTCAATGCACGGTACCGAAGAGGCTAGAAAATCATGGAAAGGTGGGTGTGCGTATAATCCATGGACTCACATTAGTCATAAAGAACTCATATACTTATTGCAAAAATTTATTAGCCCTCAAAGCAAAGTACTACTACGCATGCTCCTAGGGGAAGGGTTGGTAGGAGTTAACCATCGCGCGATCCCGACCGCCACACAAAGGATGACAATCAATAAATACCTCATGCTCCGACTTCGTTACATAACTGTTCACCATACGTGCATGCTACGGGAATCACAAACTCCAACACAAGTATTTCTCAATTTCACAATTACTCAACAAGCACAACTATGATATTACCACCTTTATATCTAAAAACAATTATCAAGCATCAAATTTCTCATGATATTATAATTAAAGCAAATTGCCATGCTGTTTTAAGACTCTCAAAATAATATAAGTGAAGCATGAGAGATCAATAGTTTCTATAAAACAAATCCACCACCGTGCTCTAAAAGATATAAGTGAAGCACTAGAGCAAAAACTATATAGCTCAAAAAATATAAGTGAAGCACATAGAGTATTCTAATAAAATCCGATTCATGTGTGTATCTCTCAAAAGGTGTGTACAGCAAGGATGATTGTGGTAAAATAAAAAGCAAAGACTCAACTCATACAAGACGCTCCAAGCAAAACACATATCATGTGGTGAATAAAAATAGCTGCAAGTAAAGTTACCGATGGAAGTAGGCGAAGAGGGGATGCCTTCCGGGGCATCCCCAAGCTTTGGCTTTTTGGTGTCCTTAGATTATCTTGGGGTGCCATGGGCATCCCCAATCTTAGGCTCTTGCCACTCCTTGTTCCATAATCCATCAAATCTTTTACCCAAAACTTGAAAACTTCACAACACAAAACTTAACAGAAAATCTCGTGAGCTCCGTTAGCGAAAGAAAACAAAAAACCACTTCAAGGTACTGTATTGAACTCATTCTTTATTTGTATTGGTGTTAAACTTACTGTATTCCAACTTCTCTATGGTTTATAAACTATTTTACTAGCCATAGATTCATCAAAATAAGCAAACAACACAAGAAAAACAGAATCTGTCAAAAACAGAACAGTCTGTAGTAATCTGTAACTAACGCAAACTTCTGGAACTCAAAAAATTCTACCAAAATAGGAAAACCTAGACAATTTGTTTATTGATCATCTGCAATTTGAATTAGTATTTTATCACGTTCTGGTGATTTTTAACAATTATTTTCGTGAACAGAAAGTTTCTGGAATTTTCAGCAAGATCAAATAACTATCATCCAAGAAGATCCTATAGGTTTCACTTGGCACAAACACTAAATAAAACATAAAAACAAATCTAACCAGAGGCTAAATCAAATATTTATTCCTAAACAGAAGCAAAAAGCAAAAAACTAAAATAAAATTGGGTTGCCTCCTAACAAGCGCTATCGTTTAACGCCCCTAGCTTGGCATAAAAGCAAGGATAGATCTAGGTATTGCCATCTTTGGTAGGCAATCCATAAGTGGCTCTCATAATAGATTCATAAGGTAATTTTAATAGATTCAGAAGGTAATTTTATTTTCTTTCTTGGGAAGTGTTCCATGCCTTTCCTTAATGGAAATTGGAATCTAATATCCCCTTCCTTCATATCAATAATTGCACCAATCGTTCTAAGAAAAGGTCTACCAAGAATAATCGGACATGAAGGATTGCAATCAATATCAAGAACAATGAAATCTATGGGCACATAATTCCTATTTGCAACAATAAGAACATCATTAATTCTTCCCATAGGTTTCTTAATAGTGGAATCCGCAAGGTGCAAGTTTAGAGAACAATCATCAAATTCACGGAAACCTAGCAAATCATACAAAGTTTTTGCGATCGTGGAAACACTAGCACCCAGATCACACAAAGCATAGCATTCATGATCTTTATGTTGGGGAACGTAGCAGAAATTCAAAATTTTCGACGTGTCACCAAGATCTATCTATGGAGAAACCAGCAACGAGGGGAAGGAGAGTGCATCTACATACCCTTGTAGATCGCTAAGCGAAGCGTTCAAGAGAACGGGGTTGAAGGAGTCGTGCTGTCGTGATTCAAATCATCGATGATCCTAGTGCCGAACGGACGGCACCTCCGCGTTCAACACACGTACAGCCCGGTGACGTCTCCCATGCCTTGATCCAGCAAGGAGAGAGGGAGAGGTTGAGGAAGACTCCATCCAGCAGCAAAGACAACGGGCGTGGTGGTGGTGGAGGAGCGTGCAATCTGCGCAGGCTTCGCCAAGCACTGCGGGAGAGGAGGAGGTGTCACGGAGGGAGGGAGGTGCCAGGGACTCAGGTGTGTCTTCCCTCCTCCCTCCACTATATATAGGTGCAAGAGAGGGGAGGCGCAGCCTTGCCCCTTCCTTCAAGGAAGGGGTGCGGCCAAGAAGGGGAGGAGTCCATCCTCCCAAGGCACCCCTGAGGTGCCTTCCCCCTTTGGACTCTTCCTCCCCAAGTCTCCTTGGCGCATGGGCCTCTTGGGGCTGGTGCCCTTGGCCCATATGGGCCAAGGCGCACTTCTACAGCCCATGTGGCCCCCCGGGCAGGTGGACCCCCGTGGACCCCGGACCTTTCGGCACTCCCTGCATAATACCGATAATGCGTGAAACTTTTCCGGCGACCAAAATAAGACTTCCTATATATAAATCTTTACCTCCGGACCATTCCGGAACTCCTCGTGACGTCCGGGATCTCATCCGGGACTCCGAACAACATTCGGGTAACCACATACAAACTTCCTTTATAACCCTAGCGTCATCGAACCTTAAGTGTGTAGACCCTACGGGTTCGGGAACCATGCCAGCCACAGGTTCCCCTACGGCTACCTTGTTACGACTTCACCCCAGTCGAAGACCCCACCGTGGTATGCGAGACGTTCTCCGGTCAATAACCAACAATGGGATCTGGATACCCATGTTGGCTACACATGTTCCACGATGATCTCATCGGATGAACCACGATGTCAAGGACTCAATTGATCCCGTATACAATTCCCTTTGTCTAGCGGTATTGTACTTGCCCGAGATTCGATCGTCGGTATCCGATACCTTGTTCAATCTCGTTACGCGGCAAGGCTCTTTACTCGTTCAGTAACACATCATCCGTGATCAACTCCTTGATCACATTGTGCACATTATGATGATCTCCCTACCGAGTGGGCCCAGAGATACCTCTCCGTCACACGGAGTGACAAATCGATCTCGATTCCAGCCAACCCAATGTACACTTTCGGAGATACCTGTAATGCACCTTTATAGCCACCTAGTTACGTTGTGACGCTTTGGTACACCCAAAGCATTCCTCACGGTATCCAAGAGTTGCACAATCTCATGGTCTAAGGAAATGATACTTGACATTAGAAAAGCATTAGCATCACGAACTACGATCTTTGTGCTAGGCTTAGGATTGGGTCTTGTCCATCACATCATTCTCCTAATGATGTGATCCCGTTATCAACGACATCCAATGTCCATGGTCGTGAAACCGTAACCATCTATTGATCAACGAGCTAGTCAACTAGAGGCTTACTAGGGACATGGTGTTGTCTATGTATCCACACATGTATCCGAAGTTTCCTATCAATACAGTTATAGCATGGATAATAAACGATTATCATGAACAAGGAAATATAATAATAACAACTAATTTATTATTGCCTCTAGGGCATATTTCCAACAGTCTCCCACTTGCACTAGAGTCAATAATCTAGTTCACATCGCCATGTGATTAACACTCACAGGTCACATCGCCATGTGACCAACATCCAAAGAGTTTACTAGTGTCACTAAACTAGTTCACATCATCATGTGATTAAGACTCAATGAGTTACGGGGTTTGATCATGTTTTGCTTGTGAGAGAGGTTTTAGTCAACGGATCTGAACCTTTCAGATCCGTGTGTGCTTTGCAAAATTTCTAGGTCATATTGTAAACGCTGCTTCCACGCTCCACTTGGAGCTATTCCAAATGGTTGCTCCACTATACGTATCCGGTTTGCTACTCGAGTCACCCGGATAGGTGTTAAAGCTTGCATCGACGTAACCCTTTACGCTCAACTCTTTATCACCTCCATAATCAAGAAACATGTCCTTATTTACTCCAAGGACAATTTTGACTGCTGTCCAATGATCCATTCTGGATCATTCTTGTACCCTTGACTAACTCATGGCAAGGCACACTTCCTAAGCGGTACACAGCATATCATCTTTGTAGAGCCTACGTCTAAAGCATAGGGGACGACCTTCGTCCTTTCTCTTTTTCTAGCGTGGTCGAGCTTTAACTCTTAACTTCATACCTTACAACTCGTGCAAGAACTTCTTCTTTGGTGATCCATCTTGAACACCTTCAAGATTATGTCAAGGTATGTGCTCATTTGAAAGTACCATTAAGCGCTTTTGATCTATCCTTATAGATCTTGATGCTCAATGTTCAAGTAGCTTAATCCAGGTTTTCTATTGAAAAACACCTTTCAAATAACCCTCGTATGCTTTCGAGAAATTCTACATCATTTACGATCAACAACATATACTCATCAGAAATTCTATAGTGCTCCCACTCACTTCTTTGGAAATACAAGTTTCTCATAAACTTTGTATAAACCCAAAATATTTGATCATCTCATCAAAGAGCACATTCCAACTCCGAGATGCTTACTCCAGTCCATAGAAGGATCATTTGGAGCCAACATAACTTTTAGCATCCTTAGGATCGACAAAAACTTTCTGATTGTATCACATACAACCTTTCCTTACGAAGACTGGTAAGGAAACTCGTTTTGACATCCATCCGCCAGATTTCATAAATGCAGCTAATGCTAACATGATTCCGACGGACTTAAGCATCGCTACGGATGAGAAAATCTCATCGTAGTCAACTCCTTGAACTTGTGAGAAACTCTTCGCCACAAGTCGAGCTTCATAGAGCGGTGACATTACCGCCCACGTCCGTCTTCTTCTTAAAGATCCATTTATCTCAATGGCTTGCCGATCAACGGGCAAGTCCACCAAAGTCCATGCTTTGTTCGATACATGGATCCTATCTCGGATTTCATGGCTTCTAACCATTTGTTGGAATATGGGCCCACCATTGCTTCTCCATAGCTCGCAGGTTCATTGTTGTCTAGCAACATGACATTCAAGACAGGATCACCGTACCACTCCGAGGCTAATACGGCGTCCTTGTCGTCCCTACGAGGTTCGGTAGTGACTTGATCTCAAGCTTCATGATCACTATCATAAGCTTCTACTTCAATTGATGTAGGTGCCACAGAACTTCCTGTGCCCTGCTACCTGGGTTGAAGTGATGGTTCAATAACCTCATCAAGTCTCCACCATCCTCCCACTCAATTCTTTCGAGACAAACTTTTCCTCGAGAAAGGACCAGTTTCTAGAAACAACCCCTATTGCTTTCGGATCTGAATTAGGAGGTATACCCAACCGTTTTGGGTGTCCTATGAAGATGCATTTTATCCACTTTGGGTTCGAGCTTATCAACTTTGAAACTTTTTCACATAAGCGTGCAGCCCCAAACCTTTAAGAAACGACAACTTAGGTTTCTCCAAACCATAGTTCAAGCGGTGTCGTCTCAACGGAATTACGTGGTGCCCTATTAAAGTGAGTGCGGTTGTCTCTAATGCCTAACCCATGAACGATAGTGGTAATTCGATAAGAGACATCATGGTACGCACCATATCGATAGGGTGCAACTATGATGTTCGGACATACCATCACACTATGGTGTTCCGAGCGGTATTAATTGTGAAACAATTTCCACGGTGTCTTAATTATGCGTGCCAAAGCTCAGAACTCAGATACTCATCTCTATGATCATATCATAGACATTTTATCCTCTTGTCACAATGATCTTTAACTTCACTCTGAAATTACTTGAACCATTCAATAATTCAGACTTTGTGTTTCATCAAGTAAATATACTCAACATCTACTCGAATCATCTGTGAAGTCGAGAACATAACGATATTCATTGCATGCCTCGGCACTCATTGGACTGCACACATCAAAATGTGTTACTTCCAACAGGTTGCTACCTTGTTCCATCTTCAAACCGAGGCTTTTCAGTCATCTTGCCCATGTGGTATGATTTGCATATCTCAAGTGATTCAAAATCAAGTGAGTCCAAGCGATCCATCCGCATGGAGTTTCTTCATGCGTACACGCAATAGACATGGTTTGCATGTCTCAAACTTTTCAAAACGAGTGAGTCCAAAGATCCATCAACATGGAGCTTCTTCATGCGTTTTATACCAATATGACTTACATGGCGGTGCCACAAGTGCGATGGTACTATCATTACTATCTTATATCTTTTGGCATGAAAATGTGTATCACTACGATCGAGATTCAATAAACCATTCCTTTTAGGTGCTAGACCATTGAAGGTATTATTCAAATTAATAGAGTAACCATTATTCTCCTTAAATGAATAACCGTATTGCTCTGAGACATAATCCAATCATGTCTATGCTCAACGCAAACACCAAATAACAATTATTTAGGTTTAACACCAATCTCGATGGTAGAGGGAGCGTGCGATGCTTGATCATATCAACCTTGGAAACACTTCCAACACGTATCGTCAGTTCACCTTTAGTTAGTCTCCGTTTATTCCGTAGCTTTTGTTTGAGTTACTAACACTTAGCAACGAACCGGTATCTAATACCTCGGTGCTACTAGGAGTACCCGATAAAGTACACATTAACATAATGTATATCCAATATACTTCTATCGACCTTGCCACCTTCTTATCTACCAAGTATCTAGGGTAATTACTGCTCCGATTGGCTGTTCCCTTATTACGAAGCACTTAGTCTCGGGTTTGGGTTCAACCTTGGGTTTCTTCTCTGGAGCAACAACTGATTTGCCGTTTCATGAAGTGTCCCTTCTTGCCCTTGCCCTTCTTGAAACTAGTGGTTTCACCAACCATCAACAATTGATGCTCCTTCTTGATTTCTACTTTCGCGGTGTCAAACATCGTGAATACCTCAAGGATCATCATATCTATCCCCTCGACATGTTATAGTTCATCATGAAGCTCTAGCAGCTTGGTGGCAATGACTTTGGAGAAACATCACTATCTCATCCGGAAGATCAACTCCCACTCGATTTAAGTGATTGTTGCACTCAGACAATCTGAAGACAAGCTCAATGATTGAGCTTTTCTCCCTTAGTTTGCAGGCTAAGAAAATCGTAGGAGGTCTTATACCTCTTGACGTGGGCACGAGCCTGAAATCCCAATTTCAGCCCTCGAAACATCTCATATGATCCGCGACATTTCTAAAAACTACTATGGTGCCTCAACTCTAAACCGTTTAAGCCCGAACTATCACGTAGTTATCAAAACGTGTATGTCCGATGTTCAGTAACATCCACAAACGACGTTTGGGGTTCAGACACCGAAGCGGTGCATTAAGGACATAAGCTTTCTACTGTCCGCATAATCGCTCTGTCAACTTTCAACTATATTTTTCTAGGAACATATCTAAACAGTGGAACTAAAGCGCGAGCTTACGACATAATTTGCAAAGATCTTTTGACTATGTTCAGGATAGTTAAGTTCATCTCATAAACTCCCACTCAGATAGACATCCCTCTAGTCATCTAAGTGATTACATGATCCGAGTCAACTAGGCCGTGTCCGATCATCAGGTGAGACGGACTAGTCATCATCGGTGAACATCTTCATGTTGATCGCATCTACTATACGACTCATGCTCGACCTTTCGGTCTCTTGTGTTCCAAGGCCATGTACGTACATGCTAGGCTCGTCAAGTTAACCTAAGTGTTACTGCGTGTGTAAATTTGGCTTACACGCTGTATGTGAACGTAAGAATCTATCACACCCGATCATCACGTGGTGCTTGAAGCATTTAACTTTAGCAACGGTGCGATTAGGGAGAACGCTTTCTTGAAATTGTTATGAGGGATCATATTATTTACTACCTTCGTTCTAAGTAAACAAGATGCATAAACATAATAAACATCACATGCAATTATATATTAGTGACATGATATGGCCAATATCATATAGCTCCATTGATCTCCATCTTCTGGGCTCCATGATCATCTTGTCTCCGGCATGACACCATGATCTCCATCATCATGATCTCCATCATCGTGTCTTCATGAAGTTGTCACGCCAACGACTACTTCTACTTCTATGGCTAACGCGTTTAGCAATAAAGTAAAGTAATTTCCATGGCGTTCTTCAATGACACGCAGGTCATACAAAAATAAAGACAACTCCTATGGCTCTGCGGTTGTCATACTCATCGACATGCAAGTCGTGATTCCTATTACAAGAACATGATCTCATACATCACATATATCATTCATCATTCATCACAACTTTGGCCATATCATATCACAAAACACTTGCTGCAGAAACAAGTTAGACGTCCTCTAATTGTTGTTGCAAGTTTTACGTGGCTGCTATGGGTTTCTAGCAAGAACGTTTCTTACCTACGCAAAACCACAACGTGATATGTCAATTGCTATTTACCCTTCATAAGGACCCTTTTCATCGCATCCGATCCGACTAAAGTGGGAGAGACTGGCACCCGCTAGCCACCTTATGCACCAAGTGCATGTCAGTCGGTGGAACCTGTCTCACGTAAGAGTACGTGTAAGGTCGGTCCGGGCCGCTTCATCCCACAATACCGTCGAAACAAGATTGGACTAGTAACGGCAAGCATATTGAACAAAATCAACGCCCACAACTACTTTGTGTTCTACTCGTGCAAAGAATCTACGCAATAGACCTAGCTCATGATGCCACTGTTGGGGAACGTAGCAGAAATTCAAAATTTTCGACGTGTCACCAAGATCTATCTATGGAGAAACCAACAATGAGGGGAAGGAGAGTGCATCTACATACCCAAGTAGATCGCTAAGCGGAGGCGTTCAAGAGAACGGGGTTGAAGGAGTCGTACTCGTCGTGATTCAAATCACCGATGATCCTAGTGCCGAACGGACGGCACCTCCGCGTTCAACACACGTGACAGCCCGGTGGCGTCTCCCATGCCTTGATCCAGCAAGGAGAGAGGGTGAGGTTGAGGAAGACTCCATCCTGTAGCAGAAGGGCGTGGTAGTGGTGGAGGAGCGTGGCAATCCTGCAGGGCTTCGCCAAGCACCTGCGGTTGAGGAGGAGGTGTCACGGGAGGGAGGGAGGTGCCAGGGACTCAGGTGTGTCTTCCCCTCCCTCCCCTCCACTATATATAGGTGCAAGAGAGGGGGGGAGGGCGCAGCCTTGCCCCTTCCTTCAAGGAAGGGGTGCGGCCAAGAGGGGGGGAGGAGTCCATCCTCCCCAAGGCACCTCGGAGGTGCCTTCCCCCCTTTGGACTCTTCCCTACCCAAGTCGCCGTGGCACATGGGCCTCTTGGGGCTGGTGCCCTTGGCCCAAATGGGACAAGGCGCACCCCAGCCCATGTGGCCCCCGGGCAGGTGGACCCCCAGTGGACCCCGAACCCCTTTCGGCACTCGGTACAATACCGATAATGGCGAAACTTTTCGGCGACCAAAATAAGACTTCCTATATATAAATCTTTACCTCCGGACCATTCCGGAACTCCTCGTGACGTCCGGTATCTCATCCGGGACTCGAACAACATTCGGTAACCACATACAAACTTCCTTTATAACCCTAAGCGTCATCGAACCTTAAGTGTGTGTAGACCCTACGGGTTCGGGAACCATCTTGAGACATGACCGAGACGTTCTCCGGTCAATAACCAACAGTGGGATCTGGATACCCATGTTGGCTCCCACATGTTCCATGATGATCTCATCAGATGAACCACGATGTCAAGGACTCAATCGATCCCGTATACAATTCCCTTTGTCTAGCGGTATTGTACTTGCCCGAGATTCGATCGTCGGTATCCGATACCTTGTTCAATCTCGTTACCGGCAAGTCTCTTTACTCGTTCCGTAACACATTATCCGTGATCAACTCCTTGATCACATTGTACATTATGATGATGTCCTACCGAGTGGGCCCAGAGATACCTCTCCGTCACACGGAGTGACAAATCCAGTCTCGATTCGTACAACCAGCAGACACTTTCGGAGATACCGTAATGCACCTTTATAGCCACCCGATTACGTTGTGACGTTTGGTACACCCAAAGCATTCCTACGGTATCCGGAGTTGCACAATCTCATGGTCTAAGGAAATGATACTTGACATTAGAAAAGCATTAGCATTACCTAACTCCACGATCTTTGTGCTAGGCTTAGGATTGGGTCTTGTCCATCACATCATTCTCCTAATGATGTGATCCCGTTATCAACGACATCCAATGTCCATGGTCGTGAAACCGTAACCATCTATTGATCAACGAGCTAGTCAACTAGAGGCTTACTAGGGACATGGTGTTGTCTATGTATCCACACATGTATCTGAGTTTCCTATCAATACAATTATAGCATGGATAATAAACGATTATCATGAACAAGGAAATATAATAATAACAACTAATTTATTATTGCCTCTAGGGCATATTTCCAACACTTTAATTCTAATTTTAGTAGTAGGTTCCCACTCATCATAAAGTTTTTTAGGGATAGAAACTTCCAACTCAAGTTTTTCTTCATAAGACTGCATCAAAGCATCAATGATATGTTTAGTAAAGCTTTATTTTGACTATAAGCATGCGGAGAATTTAGCACGGATTGCAACAAGGAAATACAATATATCAAAGAGCAATTATCATAATTAAATTCCTTGAGATCCAAAATAGTGGGTTCATTGATATCTAAAGTTTTGACTTCTTCAATCCTACTTTTACTAATTTTCGCATCAAGATCTAAAAACTCCGAAATTTTTGGAACGCCTTCTAGGTAAAGGTGGCTCATCTTCAGCCCAAACATTCTCAAGATTCATATTGCAAAACAAAGATTTAATAGGAGACACATCAATAACTTTTAGATCTTCATCTTTATTCTCACAAAAACTAGAAGAACATGCTTTCACAAAGCAATCTTTCTTAGCACGCATCCTAGCAGTTCTTTCTTTGCACTCATCAATGGAAACCCTTTTGGCTTTGAGAGACTCATTGATATCATGCTTAGGTGGAATAGATCTAAGTTTCAAAGAATCAACATCAAGAGAAATTCAATCAACGTTCCTAGCCAATTCATCAACTTTAAGCAATTTTTCTTCAAGCAAAGCATTGAAATTATTTTGCGAATTCATAAACTCCTTAACACTACTCTCAAATTCAGAGGGCATTTTATTAAAATTTCCATAAGAATTGTTGTAGGAATTACCATAATTATTAGAGGAATTACTAGGGAACGGCCTAGGATTAAAGTTTCCTCTATACGCGTTGTTACCAAAATTATTCCTA
The DNA here is from genome assembly GCA_021605145.1 of Aegilops bicornis. Taxonomy (NCBI): domain Eukaryota; kingdom Viridiplantae; phylum Streptophyta; class Magnoliopsida; order Poales; family Poaceae; genus Aegilops; species Aegilops bicornis. The sequence goes on along the minus strand of JAHIAL010000034.1, from coordinate 1,479,269 downwards.
CCAACAAAATTCACATCCATATATTCATTATACTTCTCAATCAAGGTAGACAAAGGCGTATCATTAGGATCAGAAGAAACACTCTTATTAGCAAATAATTTCATAAGATCATCCATCTTTCCACTCAAAACATTAATTTCTTCTATTGCATGCACTTCTTTATTAGTAGATCTTTCGGTGTGCCATTGAGCATAATAAACCATAATATTATCTAGGAGTTTGGTAGCCTCTTATAAAGTGATTTCCATAAAAGTGCCTTCCACAGCCGAATCTAAAAGATTTCTAGAAGTAAAATTCAATCCGGCATAAAAATTTTGTATAATCATCCAAAGATTCAAACCATGAGTAGGGCAATTACGTATCATTAATTTCATCCTCTCCCAAGCTTGTGCAACATGTTCATGATCAAGTTGCTTAAAATTCATAATATCATTTCTAAGAGTGATGATTTTAGCGGAGAAAAATACTTAGAGATAAAGCATCTTTGCACTTATTCCATGAATCAATACTATTTTTGGGCAAAGGCGAAAACCAAGCTTTATACGATCTCTAAGCGAAAAGGAAATAGCTTCAATTTAACAATATCATTGTCCACATCTTTCTTCTTTTGCATATCACACAAATCAACGAAGCTATTTAGATGGGTAGCGGCATCTTCACTAGGAAGGTTGGCGAATTGATCTTTCATGACAAGATTCAATAAAGCAGCATTAATTTCACAAGATTCAGCATCGGTAAGAGGAGCAATCAGAGTGCTAAGAAAATCATTGTTGTTGGTATTGGTAAAATCACACAATTTAGTATTATCTTGAGCCATCGTGACAAGCAAGCAATCCAACACACAAGCAAATAAGAAGCAAGCGAGAAAAAAAAGGCGAAAGGAAAAGAGAGAAAGCGAATAAAACGAGAAGGGTGCAGTGGGGGAGAGGAAAACGAGAGGCAAATGGCAAATAATGTAATGCGAGGGAGATGAGTTTGTGGCCGGGTTTGCATTGGTATGTCTTGACTTGTGCTAGATTCCGGCAACGGTGCCAAAAATGGCTCGTTGACAAGAAATAAAATCTTGACTTGACTTGGCGCGAATCTCCCCGGCAACGGCGCCAGAAATCCTATTTGCTACCTCTTGAGTACTGCGTTGGTTTTCCCTTGAAGAGGAAAGGGTGATGCCGTAAAGTAGCGTAAGTATTTCCCTCAGTTTTTGAGAACCAAGGTATCAATCCAGTAGGAGATCACGCTCGAGTCCCACGCACCTACACAAACAAACAAGAACCTCGCAACCAACGCGATAAAGGGGTTGTCAATCCCTTCACGGTCACTTACGGGAGTGAGATCTGATAGATATGATAAGATAATATTTTTGGTATTTTTATAATAAAGAGAAATAAAGAGGCAAAGTAAAATAAACGGCAATAGAAATAACTAAGTGTTGGAAGAATAATATGATGGAAAATAGACCCGGGGGCCATAGGTTTCACTAGTGGCTTCTCTCAAGAGCATAAGTATTACGGTGGGTAAACGAATTACTGTCGAGCAATTTATAAAATTGAGCATAGTTATGAGAATATCTAGGTATGATCATGTATATAGGCATCACGTCCGCGACAAGTAGACCAAAACGATTCTGCATCTACTACTATTACTTCACACATCGACCGCTATCCGGCATGCATCTACAGTATTAAGTTCATAAGAATGAGTAATGCTTTAAGTAAGATGACATGATGTAGAGGGATAAACTCATGCAATATGATATAAACCCCATCTTGTTATCCTCGATGGCAACAATACAATACGTGCCTTGTTGCCCCTGCGTCACTGGGAAAGGACACTGCAAGATTGAACCCAAAGCTAAGCACTTCTCCCATTGTAAGAAAGATCAATCTAGTAGGCCAAAGCAAACTGATAATTCGAAGAGACTTGCAAAGATAACCAATCATACATCAAAGAATTCAGAGGAGATTCAAATATTGTTCATAGATAAACTTGATCATAAACCCACAATTCATCGGATCTCGACAAACACGCTGCAAAAGAAGATTACATCGAATAGATCTCCAAGAAGATTGAGGAGAACATGGTATTGAGATCCAAAAAGAGAGAAGAAGCCATCTAGCTAATAACTATGGACCCGAAGGTGCACGAGGTAAACTACTCACACATCATCGGAGAGGCTATGGTGTTGATGTAGAAGCCCTCCGTGATCAATGCCCCCTCCGGCGGAGCGCCGGAAAAGGCCCCAAGATGGGATCTCACGGGTACAAAAGGTTGCGGCGGTGGAAATAGGGTTTTGGCTCCGTTTTTTATGGTTTGGGGGTACGTAGGTATATATAGGCGAAAGAAGTCGGTCAGGGGAGCCACGAGGGGCCCACGAGGATGGGCGGCGCTTGGGGGTAGGCGCGCCCCCTGCCTCGTGCCCTCCTCGTTGCTTTCTTGACGTGGACTCCAAGTCCTCTGGATCACGTTCGTTCCGAAAATCACGTTCCCGAAGGTTTCATTCCGTTTGGACTCCGTTTGATATTCCTTTTCTGCGAAACACTGAATAGGCAAAAAAAACAGCAATCTGGGTTGGGCCTCCGGTTAATAGGTTAGTCCCAAAAATTATATATAAGTGTATAGTAAAGCCCATTAAACATCCAAAACAGAATATAATATAGCATGGAACAATAAAAAAATTATAGATACGTTGGAGACGTATCAATGAGCAGGTTTCAAACATGCCGGATTGTGCTGACACTCAAGATGGTGGGGCTCCAAACATGGACATTAAAGATAACCAAGATGAAGTGGCTGCGAAGGACAACCCTTTTGTCAGGTAGCATTCCAGTGGAAAATGGCAAAAGTGCCGATGAAGATGTGTGTGGTTCAATGGATGCTTGGCTTCAGAACCCAGTATCATTTGTTGTAGAGCTTGAGGTGAGGTTATTTTCTTTTTGCGTGTTTATTTATTTATTTATTTTTGTCAAATACCTTTATAGTTTCTATTTTTAGTACCATCACACAGTAAGTTGCACCCTCAACGACCGCAACCCTTTTTTCATACATTTTCAACTCCCATCCCATTTGGTTGCTATTTATGACAAGCACACAAAACTCTATGCTGCAGAGTTAAAAGACGCTCTAAGTTCTTACGGGTAAGTGTTGCAAGAAATCTATTGCAAGCAAATGGGACAACTTCTCAAATATGTTCATCTTGCTTCATCAAGTACTCAGGAAGCAAGATATGTTACTTTCGATGTGCCGCCACCTCGCAACAATGTTGTAGACATGGCAGATGATCCCGAGTGTAGCAAACAAAGTTCTAGCAGGAAAGCCCCAATTGAGCCAACAACCGACAAGGTGGTTGACCCGACTGAAGGAGCTCGAAGCAACCGTCCAAGCGAAATTTCTCATGAGCCAACTGGAGGCAACGTCGTTGAGTTGGCCACAAGAACTAGTGATGTTGTCAATGAGGACCTTGCACACTGCTTTGAGAATGCAAAGCATAAAGCGTCCACTTATGAAGATATTGAGCATGGGCATGAACTCAGTCATCACAATCGCTCTGTGCCAAGTGTAGCTGGATATTGGAGTGATGTGCCACCAATGAATCTGTTCCAATAGGGCACTGGGAATACGAGTGGTGGATCAGTGTCCTAGACATAGCTGCGAACTCCAATGCTTCGAGGCATGGCAACACTACTACACCAAAAAAGTCTTGTGCAGTTTTTTATGTAACTCATGAGGGCCCAAACTCAAAAGTTATAAAAGTTCATGTGTTTGATGCCTCACCAACCTCCATGGCTCCATTCTCAAATGGGACTAGACGCATGCCCTGTCATGTTTATTTGCCAACAAATCTATCCTCGCAACATTTTCTGAAAAATCTCCTTTCTACTAATTTTTTGCATATGGACCATCAAAACCACAAGAGGAGTCATATGTTGTAGTTAGCAGCAGGGAACCAAGTCTCAACCGTGATGAGGAGAAGTTGAAGAGCAAGGACCAGACGAAGCTTAAGAGCAAGAAAAGAGCAGGGAGTCCAATTTCGACTGGACCAAAGTACAAGAAAATCAAGACAGATTCGGAGACAAAAGCAATGTACCAGTACTATGTCATGAAGAGGTAAAAGATGAAGAAGATGAAGAGAGGGAAAATTGAATGAGTGGCATCTTCTCTTGTTTGCTTTCATCATTTTTTTCTCTTCCTTCATTACATTTTTTCATCTTTATCAAACACTCTCTCACTACTATGGTTTTCATCCCTCTTGTTGCAGGCCTCGTTTCATTAGGATTGGTGATTTCCACATAACTTATACCAACTTTCAGAAGTCATTGAAGCCACGCGCTCAAATGTGTAACAAAGTCATGAGCTTATACATCAAAAGCTTTTCATTATTGAGCAATTGTCGTCTTCACATAAGCAGAAGAAATTTGCTTTCTCTGTTTTAATGAGCTTTAGTTCTTCTCGTTTGCTGCCCTTTATTGCCATCATTTTACATAGCTTTTTTGTGTGCCCTCTTGTAACAGTATTTTTTATCACTTGTCCATGTGTGTTGCAGCTCCAACTATCTGTGCTCCCACAAGTTTTTGATCCATGTGTTTGTGCAAGAGAGCTGAGGAGGGCGTGCCAAATTTCCAAATTCCAGTATTTGACTTACTAAGTCTCCTCCCAACAGTTTTTTTCTAGTTTTACTTCACCATCATCCGTTAAGGCCACTGGATTGTTGGCCTCGTTAACCTATTGCACAAGGATTTCAACGTGTTCAACTCGTTGGATAACAGAAAATTAGATATTGCTGCAAGGAATCTGGGAAGTGACATTTCTGCTTTCTTTGAAAGTTTTTCCGTTGTACATTAATGAAAACCCATATTACTAATGAACCTGTTGCAAAATCTTTGAAAGAAAATATGTAGTTTTCTGAACTTTAGGGTGGTCGTAGCATATTATCGGTTACGTTTTGTTTTGACAAAATCTCTGCATTATTTCTACTTGTGTCAGTTTACCAATTTCAAGAGGATTGCTAAAGAAGAACCATACTTCAGTATGGATTTATCCTCTTTCAAACCAGATTGGCCTCTGCTTAACTACCCACAACAAGCAACTTAGTAAGCTCTACTTATTCAGCCCCTCCACAAATAATATGTTTTTCATCTCCTTTTCCTATAACCACCTTAACCTTTTTTTTTCTTTTCCTTTTTCTATGGGATGAAAAACAACTTTGTTTGTGGATCTTTTGGAACGCTTGTTGGCAAGAGGATGAAAGATTTTAAGAAGGTAAAACATATAATTATGCTTTTTTGGTGGCTGCATTGTGTGGTATACCTTTTTATGTGTTGCGTGTGTGATATATGTTTGCTATTTTTTTCCTTCTTTTTCTTTGCAGCAAAATATGCTCGATGTGCGTAAGACTATTGCTTCGAAGTTGTTTTTCCATCTTCTAAACAAGGTCTGTCCCGCTGATGTGCACAAGGCGATTGTAGCGGCTTGAAGATGCACGTTTGCATTTGGAAGTGCAATGCCAGGAACTACTGCAGTTGAACTTTCCTTTTGTAACCTCACACCATCGTGTGTCATGTGTTCCCTTACCACGAATGAAACTTGTTATACAGAAATTGAATCTGTTTTGGCGAGAAGTATTTTTAGTAGTTTGTAGCAAGGAAAGCAAAATTACCTGGTATGCAACAAGTAATTTTGTTGGACGCAAGTACTTTTGGCTGTTGAAGCTAAACCATTTTCCGGCAAGACTTTTTCAAGTTCCTCAAATGCTTCTTTTATACATAATTATCTGGTATCATTCTTGTTGTATACATAATTGTTCTTTTTAAAGTTCCTCAGTACTGTTGGTTCTGGAATAAATTTTCCCAATGCTTCCTGAGTATCGTGACACAATTTTTGTCCAACGCTTCATTAATACCGCTGACAAAAAATAAGGCAACAACAAGTTTGTCCAATGATTCCTGAGTACTGTTGGTGTTGAAACTGTGTAATGCTTTTCAAAAAATATGTTCTTACTTCACTACAAAGATAATATCACTTGAAGATCAACATTGTCAAATGCAAAATATTTCACCTTTTCAGCAGTAGTATAATACCACCTTCTGAGCATACACGGTTTAAGGGAGAAATTAGCTTAAAGTAACTTTATTTGATTTTTTGTTTGTCTAGAGGGATTTTGAGATAAACTTTTCCACAGAACCTATTATGCTTCTAAGATATGTATGAATTAGAATCTAAGTTAAACTTCACAGAAAATTCAAAGAAACTACAAAGTACCAATATCTTATTCGAAACTAGCTACAAGCTACTGATACGTGAATTCCCATATAATGAACTACAATACTATAACCTAACTCTTTTGAGCATGTCCCTCCACTTTCGCCATCGCGGCTTTGAAGTGAATGCACGATTGCATTGTGTGGCCTTCCTTGGAGCAGTAATGGCATTTTGTTTCAACATTATCAGCCATCACAGACTTGTACTCAATGAACGACTCGCGGGTTTGATAGTGTGATCTTCTTCACTGCAAAGCGAACAAGTAAATTTCCTTCTAGGATTAGCCTTGCTTGTTGTCTCCTTATTGGCTTCTTTTTTGGTTTCTTTCTTGGCTTCTTTTTGAAGCTTCTTATTATGATCGTCTTCTCGCTTCTCCAACAGTGTCTTTCGTCTTTTGCTCGCTCAGATGGTCAACCTTGTTTGGGCACACGAGCATGATTTTGTAGGGGGGGGGGGGTGATGATTGTGGGTTTGCTCCAATTACAACATTGGGTGCACTTTCTTGAGGAGCTTGTTGTTGCTGTACCACCTCTTCCCTCGAAATTTGCTCCTTTTTCATCAAAGCAACTATGGGCCAGAGCTGCTTGATTACATCCGATAGAAAGTTATATGCTCGATCAATGGAGCATGCTTCCTGTTGCCAGTGCATTCATATCTACGCACAATGAGTTGTACTTGAGTGGTGTTTGTTTTTGGTAGTCCAAAGTCAAGGAACCTCCCGTAGGTGCCCATGTTTGTTGTAGCTGCTTCCAACCACCTCTCCAGCATGTATCTACTTGGAATTTCTTGCATATTAAGATGTATCATCACCCTTATAATGTGTGAACAAAGCACACCATTCATCTCAAAGAAATGGCAGTTGCATGAGTATAGCCCCTCCTCCATCACAACATGGACCGGAGATGCAGTTTTGGATTCTCGGACATGCTTGAGTAAAGCTCGAACATCATACCTTCCTGCTCAAGGTTAGGCACTTGGTTGATTATATAACCTATTGATGCTGTCACTTGCTCTTGGAACTTGCCAAAAACGTTGCGTGTATAGAACATAACATCTTGACGCTCTATATTGCACCCGCATTTAACATTTTTGGGTTTTTTGTTACTTTTATGGTTATTTTTGCAAGGGAAGCATACATTAGATTGATGGATTGTACTTTATTGTACGTACCGCCCACAAAGTGGTGTTGTTATTGTTTCTCCAGTGAAAGAAGCATTCTCTTCACGGTCTAGCATCGTTTCTTAAAGCAGTTCATATTGCCCTACAGATGTCCAAACCGAGGTCTTAGGATGCACCAATGTCTTGAAATAAGAATTTAGCCCCTTTGATCTCCCGGTCATACTCGTGAATGGGGAGAAATCATTATTGAAATATGAAGGAGCCCATGTGTGATGGCATTCCCACATGTTTTGCAAGTGCCTATTCTTTGTGTACATGTGTGATGGCATTCCCACATGTTTTGCAAGTGCCTATTCTTTGTGTACCCGAAGCAATAAAACATGTGTTCCCATGTTTCCTCAAATTCATCCACTGTCTCAGACCCATTGACGCACTCATAGAAAGCTTTCACAAAGATTGAATCCCTGGTAAGCATCCTCCCAAGTTTCTCACACGCCTTGCGTTGTACATGCCACTTGTAACACCTGTGTACCGTGTGAGGCAACACATTAGAAATTGCAGCTTCCATTGCTTTACATTGACCGGTCAATAAGGTTTGCTGGGTACTCATTGTTCATGGCAAGCAAAAATTGTCGAAAGACCCACTTGAAGGTTTCAATTTTCTCATTTGGAAGCAATGCACAACCTAGGACAACAGTTTGAAGATGGTTGTTGATGCCAACTATTGGAGCAAATGGCATGTTATATTTGTTGGTGAAAAAGGTTGTATCAAAGAAGACATAGTCCTTGTATTTGGGGTATAGCGGTCTTGTTCTCACATCCACCCTAAACAATGCTTCCACATCATTGGTCTCCTTATTCAGTTTTGTTGCATAGAAGAATTGCGGGCTTTCAGCTTGTCGTCTCTTAAAATATTATTTGCCATGGCCATGTCACGAAATGACATGGTTTGGCGCATCTCAGATCGTGGATTTGAAACATCTCTTTTCACATAACCAAGGTGCCTCTGATCACCTCCATGAGAATCTCCAAAGATACCCATGCAATCTGAGGTTAACAAGTTGTGTTCATGCAAAGTCATTACAGTTGGTGGTCTTCTCATGGAATCTTTCGGTGAGACTTGTAAAACCTAACTTTATCTTCCTGCTGCACCAGAGGATGGTTATGCTCTTCTGTCAAACATGTGACGGTCCATCGGTTCTCTCGTAGCCCTACAATCATGTGGGCCTTGCAATCGTGACATTGCAACCAGTTATTTTTTCACGTGTCACTCATGTTCATCAAAAGTCCAGGGCATCTGCTAGCATTGCTTGACTCTGTTGCAATACTATCTGTAGTGCTATCAACTCCACTCTGGTCACCATCCATTCATGCATCAACACAAGTGAAAGTCCTACTAATTAACTTTATGGGTCCTCTTGCCTGGCTATTTTTTCGAAGCAGATGTTCTAATTCCAAACCCGTGGCTAAAAGCATATTTGCTGTAAAAATTTCTTGAATCATCAACTGCATCAAAGGTCATGCTCACATATGGAACAAGCGGCTACGATGATATTGCATCATCATCAGCATCATCCTTATCGTGTTGCGCATCAGCAGCACTAATCATCCCTTCAATATTGACTCCATTCCTAGTAGAAATATGCGCCGTGATGTAGCTCTCATCATCCTCAACTGCAGCATCAGTAGCCTAAATTTTGTTTCATTGTTGCAGAAAAAGTATCAGATTATGAGCAAAGAAGTTAGAATGTAAAACTAGTGTTTCTAGCAAATAATATTATATAACTTTAGTTTAATTTATTATTCCACACCTGCTACTGCTTCTACAACTACTACTGCGTCGGGGTCTCGAAAGATGTAGGTGTGGCAGTCGTTGATGGCGAGGCGCTCCAGCGAGGGCGACACCAGTGCGTTCCCGTGGAGGCTGCAGAGCACGAGATCCAGGCGCAGCAGCGCCGGGCAGCACGAGAAGTCCAGCTGGCCGCCTCTGAGGCAAACGGCGTCGAGGTGGATCGTCGTCAGATGCGGTGAGGCGAAAGGGAGGGCGCGCCGGGGCTTCCACCGGGTCTCACCGAAGCAGGCCCTGAGCGAGCGGACGCGGCCCGCCGGCAGGGCATGCCTGACCCAGTCGTCGACCTGGGGATTGACCTTGCGGCGGTCGCGGTAGTCGTCGAAGTCACAGTCGGCGTGGCGGACCTCGACGTCGGCGTGGATCTCCAACGAGTGCAGCGGCGGCCCAGAGCGGAGGCCGCGTTCCAAGAGGAGGTTGTTGACGAAGAGGAGGAACTTGGCGCCCTCGCCGCGGACGCGGATGGCGGGGACGGATTTCCAGAGGTGGCTCCAGCGGCGGGCGAGGCAGCACGTCTGCACGGCCTCGCGCGAGGGCAGGAAGGAGAGCACGTGGCAGAGGACCTCGTCCGGCAGTGGGCTGAACATGTCGACAGGGCAGCTCATCTTTGCAGACCGGTGCGGCGGCTGCAGGCGGCGATGCCGGAGCAGGAGGTCGAGTGAAAGGAGCCCCATGGACGCCCTTTTATACCTGGAACCGGATGTTATCTAGGGAGACCCCAGCTCCTCTCAAAAGAAACAAAACGTCTACGTACGTCTTAAAATTTTGGGATCTGTTACCCCTCCAAAAAAGAAAACCGGGATATGATTCCTTAATCCTGTTCTTCATCATTATCAAAATTGAGTAGGTGCATAATTTGCTTCCATAATAACGTTATGATTTGTTCTGTGGTGCGCCGATCCGTCGTCAGTTTCCTTAAAAATCCCGTATGTGTTTCCTAAAAAATGTACTCCTACCTGATTGTTGGGCCATTCTTACGCTCAAGCATCGCCAAGCCCCCGTGCGCCCCGTCTCCGTTGCTAATCTGCACGCCGCCTCCGTCGCCTGCTCAGACCAGCCCGTCTACACCCCTCCCCACAACGTCGTCGTCCACCGCCCCGAGCTCCCGTCGGTCTAGAGCTCCCCTGGGACGATCCGGGCGACCTCCACTGCCTAGAGCTCCCCCGGCTCATCTACTCACTGACGTGAGGGACTGCACCGGTTGCCTCCACCGCGATTGCTCAGCTCTCCTCCGCCCTGTCCCATGAAGGTAGTGCGACGGAGTTACCTCCTCTATATCTTTTCTTTGGTTGGGATCTGATTTCGCATACGGTGTGTGCTTGTTGAGTTGGTGTATGCAAATTTTACCATCAAATTTGATCTTTAGTTATGTCCACGATTTCTCAGCTCAGGACCGTATTCAATTTGATGATGGTTGTTTCCAATTTTTTACGTGTAATTTTCCCTAGCAGGTTTACTACTGTCCGTTTTCTGCTCTATCAGATCTAGCCAAGCTTTTCGATCATCTCTGCTGGAATTTCAGTACACCTCAGGGTTTCCAGACTGTCAAGTGTGCCCGCTGCAGTCAGGTTGGCTTTATGTCAGATCATTCTTCTTTATCTAATACTCTAGTGATCTAAACGCTCTTATATTTGTTTACGGAGGGAATAGTTTGATAACAGCTTATTTCCTTTTCTACTTGCCATCGGGCTCTTCAACTTCAGAATTATTTTGGCAATTTCCCCAATAAGTGTGTTCCGACTGACATTGATCTTCGGTCCTTCAACAATCTACTATTGGTTTAGAGTATTGTAAAAAATTGTGCATTATTTGAGAAGTTAAGTGTTACCGTATAATTGTTGTTGAATTTTTACATGAATCTGACTCAAGAAACAGCTAGAATTATTGTTTACATGAATTTGACTCAAGAAAAAAAATACTACTGCATAACTGAATATAAGTACAAATTTGCTGGAACACGGGTCCAGCGTGAATTTCTTTGGGTCATGTTTACTTTATGGAAGAGCTTTTTTACGGTAGAGAGGAGCAGTATAAGCCTCATCTAACCTTTGACTCTCCCTCACTGATTCCTTCCTTCCCGTGCATTACCAAAAGGTCTATCACGAGAAGGAAGAGGACGAACGACCCCCACGACAACAATCGGCATTCTTCTTCTCTCATATGGTGGAGTCCCGACAGACTTAAAGTCAACCCAAATGTCGTTTAATTATCTTTCTAGAAAATCCGGCCACTAGATATTTCATATATATTCTAGCACAAGTTATGCTAAAATTCACAGAAAAATCTGGCATGACCTTTGCTAAAAAAGGACATATCGAGCGCCTAAAATTTGTCGGAGCGGAAATTAATCAACATTCTGGCAAAACATAGGCCACTCGGATTTTCCCTGCGATACAAAGCTGTCCTCCCCGCACATTGGGCCGCCGCATGGTTGGTCCTTCTTTCTTTTTGTTTGTTCCAGGCTATGGCTTACTCCCTCTGATTCTTTTTTCTTTGTGCATAAGCACCAGCCCGCATACCAAGACATGGACTAGCTGCCTGCTTTGTGGACGGAGATTCCCGTGCGCGCATGGACGGGAGAAGCAGCAGTTATAAATGCCCCGCCATTGGCTCTCCGCCCTGTCCTCCTCGTTCTCCCCTACCTACGCACGCATGCATGTGCGGGATGCTCTCTCTGCATGGCTGTAGTCGTGTGGTGCACCGATCCGTCGTCAGCTTCCTGTATTTGTTTCCTAATAATCCACCTGATTGTTGGGCCATCTTACGCTCAAGTAGAATTAAATCCCGACCTCAAAAAAGAATTAAATCCTACCCCGCGGTGCTAAACTTGTCTTCCGTCACTGACTCACTGGGGAAAAATAATCGAGGCCCCATGCAAAAATAATAATCTATAAGAAAATTGATGAATTTGTATGCTAGCCCCTCAACACACCCTAAACCTTCTATGAATTTTACAGGCACCCCTCAAAACATAGAATTATAATGGAAAAGGGCCTAGTTCTTTGCAACCAACACCCTAAAGCTTCTACTTTTCTTACAAACGAGGCCAAAAATTTGACAAGTCGGGAGAATTTTAGCTACAAATTTCGACAGCATAACGCGTTTGGTAACCAGAGATTGAGGATCGTAAAAATTATATATGGTATTATAACAGAAATATCACATGTACATGTATGGGCAGAAATAGAACTTGTGTGCTTTGCCTCCTCCTGCCATCAACACCTACCAGGATTTTCATCTCTATGAGCTATCATTTGTTTGCCATTGTTCACAATTCTGAAAAGGTAAAAAAAGAAACTAATCTTGACGACGACGACAACCAACGGGTCGCCTTGGGCTTCACCACCCTTCTTGAGTCACACCACAAGCTAAGGAGAGCCAGCCACCATCATCACCATTAGAAGCAACCAAAAACCGCACGGCAAGCTCATATTTACACCATCCGTCCGTCTCCTCGCCCTCCTGTGGTTGTGGCCCCAGGCCCCTACCTAGGCAGAGAGAGGCAACAAGATTAATTAATTAAAGAATCAGCACTACAAAAAACACAAGGAGAAGGCAAAGGCATAGTGCTTTAGTGCTTTAGTGAATGTTTGGCAGACATCCCAGTATGCACACAACCAAACAACGACAACAACAAGAAATAGCATAGCTTCCTGGACTGATCGACAGAGATTCACTAGTGCATCATCAAGCTAGCCATGGGGAAAATAGGACAAGCATGTGCTCAAGTTCCAGCAACCTAACTTATCTATCTATCCGGACAGCAATTAGAACAAATCAAATCTACTGTAGTATGGCAACACCGACCAGCCCCTGAATGTTTCTATTGGAGGAAAACAGAGTAGGTTCATAGAGAGACTTATAACAAAGCATGTAGAACCAGCACCACAAGCACATCAATTATCTACAAAGAGCATTCTAGGGGCAAAGGATAATATGCTAAACCTAGGGGCTGTTTGGATTGAGCCCCGGCTGGCCCTGCCAATCCGTTGGCACGCCAAAATATTGGCGCACCATCCGGCCGCCCTGAGCTCGCCCGTGAATTGGCAAGAAAATGAACTGCAGCAGCCCATGCAGTGTGGGCGTGCCAAATAGTTGGCCATCAACCAAATAGATGCCCAGCCTTCAGTCAACGCCAATATTTTGGCTAGGCGTCTGCGGGCTTCAATCCAAACATCGACACAGGTTAGTACGATGCTCGATGGAGTTGGTCTTATTTACGAGCAGATGCAACCACCAAGAGATTCGAGGGATGTGTGCCGGTTCGCTGCCTTCTTACGACACGTTATATTCTCCTGAGGAGGCTACGTAGAGACATCGCTACCTTTCCCTCCGAACTGGGCCAAGCCCAGCCACTATGCTCCATTGTCCGACCGGGCCTAAGGCCACCTTATCTATTGAACCGGCTGGGCTCTAGCACGTCCAGGAAGTTTGGCCTGCTGCCTGCTGGCGCCTACAAGAAGCTTCAGCAAGGGTGCCGAGCAGTCTCCATCGATCCAGTTTCCGTGGAAGAAGCCGGCATCCAAAATATGAAGCGAGATTTGTGGATCCAGTAAAGCTGGAGGGCGTCCGAACGGGCCCTTGCAACAGGTTAAAAGTAGCAAGTAGGACAAGATACATAATGGTTCAGTCCTAAACTCTAATTAACACCTTCAGGTATAATCTACAAGTCAAGAGAATACACTACGATCATCTAAACATTATAAGGTATGTACTTGCGCTATCTGCGTACTAGAGAGAGCCATGCAATACTATCACTGATTGCAAAGGAAGTACGTCTAGGACAACAACAATGTAGCCTACAGCAAAACCTACATACCACACACAACCATAACATGATGCTGCAATTCGAATTGAGCCACACCATGAATGATCAACCAACCAACTGATAGATTGAAGATGGATTGAGCTGAAGATGGAGCGAACCTGTAGGGGGTCAATCCGCCAAACTTCTTCTGGTCGACGTCGGCGGGAAGGAGCTTGACATAGCCACCGCCGCACTCAAGGTCCTGCTCGTGCTTGACCGAGAACTGCAGCACCAGGGTCATGTCCTTGTTGCTGAGTTCCGGGTACTACACCGAGATGGCGTAGAACCTGCAGTCCGCCAACAAGAAACCACAAGCCTTGCGGCTTTTGGGGCAAAAGTTTGCAGCTGTCAAGCACAAAACATGCATCAAGTCAGCAACAGTTTGTTACATGACAAATCATATAAATGTAAAAAGTTGGCATGCACTGGATATTTATTGATAGAAGAATTCAGGTCTGGGTACAATTGCGGAGATGGAAATGAGGATGCCAGATAGCTGGTACACTACAGCCATGATCTAAACAGATAATCACCACATCACGCGGTCATGGTCACATGCCTGGACTGGATGGTTACATATTTCTAAATAACTCTCTTTTATATTGGAACAACAAGAAATATCACCTAAACTACAAATTTCTCTTCCTTCATATCTCAAGTCCTAACAATTCACAAAGGCAGATCAGGAGGAGAAAAAACAGCTTTGTTTAAAGGGAATACTGCTTGCTGCATGTATATATTTGCTTAATCAGAGCAAAACCGTCACAGATATATCAAAAGATGCTAACTAAAACTTCAAACTGGAGAAAACAGCACAGACTATTCAAACTTAATAGTTGCAGCACTACTTGCATCTCGTCTCATCGATCATGGCATTCTAAATGTGACCAACTATAAATAGCAGAAATGAGGATGTAGCCTACAGCAGCACCTACAGCAGATGGATGAGCCATAGCAACAATGAATGATGGTACCACAACAAAGTCTTTCGCCCCCTATAGCCTACAACAATAACAACAACAACAACAACAACAACAACAACAACATCAGCTATATACACGCACAACTATAACATGATGCTGCAATTCGAATTGAGACAGAGCATGAATGATCAACCAACCAATTGACAGATCGAAGAATGATTAAGCTGAAGATGGAGCGGGCTTGTACGGGGTCTCACCGCCAAACTTCTTCTGGTTGACGTTGATGGAAAGGAGCTTGACGTAGCCGCCGCCGCAGTCGAGTGCTTGACCAAGAACTGCAGCACCAGGGTCATGTCCTTTTTGCTGAACTCCAGGTACTAAGCCAAGATGACGTCGAACCTGCAGTCCGCCAACAAACAGAGTAACTCAGTTCAATTTGACGCCGAACAGAATAGAACGAAACGAAATGCAACAATGACCCAAAAGTGTTATGACTATACTGATTACATATGTCCACGGCGTCTCTTATTCTACAACCAGGAGTGGTTTGTTAATAAAAGACCTGCATTCTTAACTTGAAGTGATTTTTAGTAAAAGACCTCATTCTAATGTCATGCTGAAAAACACATAGAACACTGCATTCCTACCCATGGAAACTGGCATTATCATTCAGTATTGGGCCTCATTCCAATTTCCAAGACAGGAACCATCTCTTATAATGACAAAAATAACAGCAGTTCGTCTAAGCAACCAACACTAGACGCACACACACAGACTAAAGTATTGAAATCTCGAAAGCACATAGTTGATGTGCAGCTGTTTAGCAACCAAAAAACAAACCTTACTACATGAGTAAGTACACTGGATGTGCCACAACAAAAGGAAATTCATATTCATTCACAGAGGAGGTTGTTGACGAAGAGGAGGAACTTGGCGCCCTCGCCGCGGACGCGGATGGCTGGGGCGGATTTCCATAGGTGGCGCCAGCGGTGGGCGAGGCAGCACGTCTGCACGGCCTCGCGCGAGGGCAGGAAGGAGAGCACGTGGCAGAAGACCTCGTCCGGCAGCGGGGCGAACATGTCGACAGGGCAGCTCATCTTTGCAGATCGGTGCGGCGGCTGCAGGCGGCGATGCCGGAGCAGGGAGGTCGATTGAAAGGAGCCCCATGGACGTCCTTGTATATATCTGGATTCTGGAACCGGATATTATTATGGAAACCCCAGCTCTTAATATAAGAAGGAAAAAACATCTACGTCCTGCAATTTTGGGATCTGTTACCCCTCCCAAAAAACTGGGATCTGTTTCCTTAATATTTGGATGTCCTTGACACGGATCTAGTGTCTAGGCAATAGGATGTACTCTCAATTGATCGAATCAGGGATACAAGTAGCTAGGGTTTTCAGCAAGAAAGGGGATCGGGAGATGAGAGCCAGAGGTGGGAGAGGGGATACATCGCCTCGCGGCGCCGTCAGGTTCTGGATCAATCGATACCTAGCTCTCCACTCGCTCGCCCTTAAGTAGTCTCACTTGCTCCACATGGGCCCGGATACTTGACTGTTGGGCTTGCTCCTCCTCTTGGGCCGGTCTGGTGGTGTTGGGCCTTGGCCTTCGGTAGTTCCCGTGACATTCCTCCCCCCTTGCATTTTGGCTTGTCCCCAAGCCAAAGCTCGAGGGAACCGGGCGCGAAGGGGCACTTCATCCTCCCAGGTGGACAGCGATGGGGGAAAACCAGACCAGTGCACCAGCACTTGCGGTACTTGCCGGGCTCCACGCTGCACGTCTCGACGCTGAAGGATGGCTGCTGGTACTTGGAATGGTAGAAGATCTTCGTCGAGGACCGGCAGCTCCGGCATGATTTCTGTGTCCGGAGGAACACCAGCCAAGCTGGGATACATGGATGACGGGTGGATCTTGGTATGCTCGGCAGCGTAACTTGTATGCCACTTCGCCAATTCGACCAATGACCAAAGCGGACCAAAGTATCAAAAGCCAATTTGTGGTTAGCTCGAGCCGCGGCCGATGATTGTGCATACGGCTGTAGCTTGAGGTACACCAGTCTCCAATCGCAAACACCGGCTCTGTTTCTCTTACGATGCGCTTTGGCCTTCATTACTTGGCGGCGGCATGCAAGTCTTTGCCAGGATTGCAACAACGTGGCTCGATCTTTCGTCAAGCCGCTTGGTCGGACACCGTATCGTCTGCGATATTGGTGATACCAAAGAATCAGGGTTTGTGTCCATACAGCACCTCGAAGGGAGATGATTTGAGCACGGAGTGGTAGGAGGTGTTATACCAAAATTCTGCCAATGCCAGCCAATCAGCCCATTTGCTCGGACAATTGTGGACAAAACATCTCAAGTAAAGCTCCATGCACTGGTTCACCCTCTCCGTTGTGCCGTCGGTCTGCGGGTGCCGCGCTGATGATATGTTCAGTGTGGTCCGTGTCAGCTTGGCCAGTTCTTGCCACACCCGACTAGTGAAGATCCGGTCCCTATCTGAAACCATCTTGTCCGGAGGTCCATGCAGTTTGAATACATTCTCCATGTATGCTTTGGCCACTTGCAGTGCAGAGAATGGATGCCGGAGTGGGATGAAGTGGGCATACCGTGTGAGTTTATCCACGACCACAAGGATGGAGTTGTAGCCTTTTGACTTGGGCAGTCCTTCACCAAAATCTAAGGTCACCATTTCCCAAGCCTGTTCTGGAATCGGTAGGGGTTGGAGAAGGCCGGGGTACTTGACATGCTACGGCAGCTGTTTGCAAATGGCACAATTGCTTACGAACTTCTTCAACATGCCTTCAACTTAGGCCATGCAAACAGTCTGATAATGCGATTGTATGTTGCTTGGACTCCCGAGTGGCCCCCCAGCGCCCCGGAGTGTAGTTCGTGTAGCACCTGAAGGAAATATGCTCTAGAGGCAATAATAAAGTTATTATTTATTTCCTTATTTCATGATAAATGTTTATTATTCATGCTAGAATTGTATTAACCGGAAACATGATACATGTGTGAATACATAGACAAACATATAGTCACTAGTATGCCTCTACTTGACTAGCTCATTAATCAAAGATGGTTATGTTTCCTGACCATAGACATGTGTTGTTATTTGATTAATGGGATCACATCATTAGGAGAATGATGTGATTGACATGACCCATTCCGTTAGCCTAGCACTTGATCGTTTAGTATATTGCTATTGCTTTCTTCATGACTTATACATGTTCCCGTAACTATGAGATTATGCAACTCCCGTTTACCGAAGGAACACTTTGGGTGCTACCAAAGCGTCACAACGAATTTGGGTGATTATAAAGGAGTACTACAGGTGTCTCCAAAGGTACATATTGGGTTGGCGTATTTCGAGATTAGGTTTTGTCACTCCGATTGTCGGAGAGGTATCTCTGGGCCCTCTCGGTAATGCACATCACTATAAGCCTTGCAAGCAATGTAGCTAATGAGTTAGTTACGGAATGATGCATTACGTAACGAGTAAAGAGACTTGCCGATAGCGAGATTGAACTAGGTATTGGATACCGACGATCAAATCTCGGGCAAGTAACATACCGATGACAAAGGGAACAACGTATGTTGTTATGCGGTTTGACCGATAAAGATCTTCGTAGAATATGTAGGAGCCAATATGAGCATCCAGGTTCCGCTATTGGTTATTGACCAAGAATAGTTCTAGGTCATGTCTACATAGTTCTCGAACCCGGTAGGGTCCGCACGCAACAAGGTTTCGATGATGGTTATATTATGAGTTTATGAGTTTTGATGTACCGAAGGAGTTCGGAGTCCCGGATGAGATCGGGGACATGACGAGGAGTCTCGAAATGGTCGAGACGTAAAGATCGATATATTGGACGACTATATTCGGAGTTCGGAAGGTTCCGAGTGATTCGAATTATTTTTCGGAGTACCGGAGAGTTACAGGAATTCGTATTGGGCCTCTTTGGGCCATACAGGAAAGGAGAAAGGTCCAAAGAGTGGCCGCACCCCTCCCCTTGGACTAGTCCGAATTGGACTAGGGAGGCGCACCTTCCTTCCTTCTCCTTCTCTCTTCCTTTTCTTCTCTCCTACTCCTACTACATGGAAGGGTTCCTAGTTGGACTAGGAAGGGGAATCCTACTCCCGGTGGGAGTAGGACTCCCTAAAGGCGGCGCCATAGAGAGGGCCGGCCCTCCCTCCTCCACTCCTTTATATCTCGAGGGCAGGGGCACCCCATGAAAACACAAGTTGATCTACGGATCGTTCCTTAGCCGTGTGCGGTGCCCCCTCCACCATATTCCACCTCGGTCATATCGTCGCGGAGTTTAGGCGAAGCCTGCGCATGATAGAGCATCATCATCGTCATCACGCCCGTCGTCTTGTGGAACTCATCCGACACTTTGCTGGATCGGAGTCCGGGATCGTCATCGAGCTGAACGTGTGCTGAACTCGGAGGTGCCAGACGTTCGGTACTTGGATCGGTCGGATCGTGAAGACGACGACTACATCAACCGCGTTGTCATAACGCTTCCACTTACAGATCTCACGAGTGCGTGGACATACACTCTCCTCTCGTTGCTATATCATCACCATGATCTTGCGTGTGCGTAGGAAATTTTTGAAATTACTACGTTCCCCAACAGTGGCATCCGAGCCAAGGTTTTATGGTTTGATGTTATATGCACGAGTAGAACACAAGTGAGTTGTGGGCGATACAAGTCATACTGCCTACCGGCATGTCATACTTTGGTTGGCGGTATTGTGAGATGAAGCGCCCGGACCGACATTCTGCAGACGCTTTACGCTGAGACTGGTTTCACCTACCGCGAGCACTCGTTGCTTAAAGGTGGTGGCGGGTGTCATCTCTCTCACTTTAGTTGAACCGAGTGTGGCTACGCCCGGTCCTTGCGAAGGTTAAAACAGCACTAACTTGACGAACTATCGTTGTGGTTTTGATGCGTAGGTAAGAACGGTTCTTGCTAAGCCCGTAGCAGCCACGTAAAACTTGCAACAACAAAGTAGAGGACGTCTAACTTGTTTTTGCGGGGCATGTTGTGATGTGATATGGTCAAGACATGATGAGATATAAGTTGTTGTATGAGATGATCATGTTTTGTTGAAGTTATCGGCAATGGCGTAAGCCTTATGATTGTCTCTTTATTGCATAAGATGCAAGCGCCAAATAATTGCTTTACTTTATCGCTATGCGATAGCAATAGTTGCAACAGCAATAGTTTGCGAGACAACCATGTGACGACATATTGATATAGATCAAGATGATGGAGATCATGGTGTCATGCCGGTAACGATAGAGATCATGACAGTACTTTGGAGATGGAGATCAAAGGCGCAAGATGATCATGGCCATATCATGTCACATATTTTGATTGCATATGATGTTTATCTCGTTATACATCTTATTCTGCTTTGATTGACGGTAGCATTTTAAGATGATCTCTCACTAATTATCAAGAAGTGTTCTCCCCGAGTATGCACATTGCCAAAGTTCGTCGTGCCTGGACACCACGTGATCGGGTGTGATAAGCTCTCGTCCATCTACAACGGGTGCAAGCCAGCTTTTGCACACGCGGAATACTCAGGTTAAACTTGACGAGCCCTAGCATATGCAGATATGGCCTCCGGAACACGGAGACCGAAAGGTCGGCGTGAATCATATAGTAGATATGATCAACATAGTGATGTTCACCATTGAAAACTACTCCATCTCACGTGATGATCGGTCATGGTTTAGTTGATTTGGATCACGTAATCACTTAGATGACTAGAGATGTCGGTCTAAGTGGGAGTTCTTAAGTAATATGATTAATTGAACTTTAATTTATCATGAACTTAGTCCTGGTAGTATTTTGCAAATTATGTTGTAGATCAATAAGCTCGCGTTGTTGCTTCCCTATGTTTTTATATGTGTTCCTAGAGAAAATTGTATTGAAAAATGTTAGTAGCAATGATGCGGATTGGATCCGTGATCTGAGGTTTATCCTCATTGCTGCCTGGAAGAATTATGTCCTTAATGCACCGCTAGGTGACAGACCTATTGCAGGAGCAAATACGGACGTTATGAACGTTTCGCTAGCTCAATATAATGAGTACGTGATGGTGTGGTGCACCATACTTAACGGGGTAGAATCGGGACGTCAAAGACGTTTTGAACGTCATGGACCATATGAGATGTTCCAGAGTTGAAGTTAATATTTCAAGCAAATACCCGAGTTGAGAGATATGATGTCTCCAACAAGTTCTATAGCTGTAAGATGGAGGAGAATCGCTCAACTAGTGAGCATGTGCTCAGATTATGCAGGTACTTTAATCGCTTGAATCAAGTGGGAGTTAATCTTCCGGATAAGATAGTGATTGATGTAATTCTCTAGTCACCATAACTAAGTTACTAGAACTTCGTGATGAACTACAGTATGCAAGGGATGACGAAAACGATTCCCGAGCTCTTCGTGATGTTGAAATCGACGAAGGTAGAAATCAAGAAAGAGCATCAAGCGTTGATGATTGACAAGACCACTAGTTTCAAGAGAAGGGCAAAGGGAAGGGAACTTCAAGTAGAATGACAAGCAAGTTGTCACTCCCACGAAGAAGCCCAAAAGCTGAACCAAAGCCTGAAATCGAGTGCCATAATCGCAAAAGGAAATGGTCCTTTGGAAGCGGAAATGCCCTGAATATTTGGTGGATAAGTAGGATGGCAAAGTGAACAAGGTATATTTGATATATGAGTTATGGATGTGTGCCTTACTAGTGTTTATAATAGCCCCTGAGTATTTGATACTTGTTCAGTTGCTAAGATTAGTAATTCGAAACAGGAGTTATACAAACAAAGACTAGTTGAAGGGGAAGTGACGATGAGTGTTGTAAGTGGTTCTAAGATTGATATGATCATCATCGCACACTCCTATATTTTCAAGATTAGTGTTAAACCTAAATAAATGTTATTTGGTGTTTATGCGTTGAGCATAAATATGATAAGATCATGTTTATTGCAATACGATTATTCATCTAAGATAGAGAATAAATTGTTATTCTGTTTACATGAATAAAACCTTCTATGGTCATACACCCAATGGTGATGGTTTATTGAATCTTGATCATACTGATACACATATTCATAATGATGATGCCAAAAGATGCAAAGTTAATAATGATAGTGCAATTTATCCGTAGCCTTGCCCGTTTGGGTCATATCGGTTGTAAAGCGCATGAAGAAACTCCATAAAGATGGATTTTCGGAATCACTTGGTTATGAATCATTTGATGCTTGCGTAACCGTGCCTTTTGGGCAAGATGACTAAAACTCCGTTCTCGGAACAATGGAATGAGCTACTAACTTGTTGGAAATAATACATACCGATGTATGCGGTCCAATGAGTGTTGATGCTCGTAAGTATCGTTATTTTCTGACCTTCACAAATGATTTGAGCAGATATGCGTATATCTACTTGATGAAACATAAGTCTGAAACATTTGAAAAGTTCAAAGAATTTCAGAGTGAAGTGGAAAATCATCGGGACAAGAAAATAAAGTTTCTACGATCTGATCGCGGAGACAAATGTTTAGAGTTACGAGTTTGGTCTTCAATTAAAACAATGTGGAATAGTTTCACAAACTCATGCCACCGGAACACCACATAAGATAATGGTGTGTCCGAACGTCATAATCGTACTTTTATTGGATATAGTGTGATCTATGATGTCTCTTACCGATTTACCACTATCATTTTGGGATTATGCATTAGAGATTTGCATTCACGTTTAATAGGGCACCATCTAAATCCGTTGAGACGACACCATATGAACTATGGTTTAACGGTAAACCCTAAGTCGTCGTTTCTTAAAAGTTTGGAGTTGTGATGCTTATGTGAAAAAGTTTTCACTGATAAGCTCGAACCCAAATCGGAGAAGTGCGTCTTCATAGAATACCCAAAGGTAACTATTGGGTACACCTTCTATCACAGATCCGAAGGCAAGTTTTTCGTTGCTAAGATGGATCCTTTCTAGAGAAGAAGTTTCTCTCGAAAGAAGTGAGTGGGAGGAAAGTAGAACTTGATGAGGTAATTGTACCTTCTCCCTTATTGGAAAGTAGTTCATCACAGAAATCAGTTCAAGTGATTCCTACACCAATTAGTGAGGAAGTTAATGATGATGATAATGAAACTTGAGATCAAGTTGCTACCAAACCTCGTAGGGTCTTCCAGAGTAAAATTCGCACGAGTGAATGCGGTAATCGTGTTCGGAAGTCATGTTACTAGACCATGATGAACCTACGGACTATGAGGAAGCGATGATGAGCCCAGATTCAGCGAAATGGCTTGAGGCCATGAAATCTGAGATAGGATCCATGTATGAGAACAAAGTATGGACTTTGATTGACTTGCTTTCGATGATCAGCAAGCCATGTTAAATAAATGGATCTTCAAGAGGAAGAGCGGACAACGATAGTAGTGTTACTATCTACAAAGCTCGACTTGTCACAAAAAGGTTTTCGACAAGTTCAAGGTGTTGACTACAATGAGATTTTCTCAACTGTAGGGATTCTTAAGTCTGTCCGAATCATGTTAGCAATTGCCACATTTTATGAAATCTGGCAAATGGATGTCAAAACTACATTCTTTAATGGATTTATTAAAGAAGAGTTGTATATGATGCAACCAGAAGGTTTTGTCAATCCTAAAGGAGCTAACAAAATGTGCAAGCTCCACGATCCATCAATGGACTGGTGCAAGCATCTCGGAGTTGGAATATACGCTTTGATGAGTTGATCAAAGCATATGGTTTTATCTGAGACTTTTGGAGAAGCTTTGTATTTACAAGAAAGTGAGTGGGAGCACTACTGACATTTCCGATAAGTATATGTGAATGACATATTGTTGATCGGAAATAATGTAGAATTATTACGCAAAGCATAAAGGAGTATTTGAAAGGAGTTTTTCAAAGAAGGACCTCGGTGAAGCTTCTTACATATTGAGCATCAAGATCTATTGAGATAGATCAAGACGCTTGATAAGTTTTTCAATAAGTACATACCTTGTCAAGATTTTGAAAAAGGTTCAAAATGGAACAGTCAAAGAAAGAGTTCTTGCCTGTGTTACAAGGTGTGAAATTGAGTAAGACTCAAAGCCCCACCACGGCGAAGATAGAAAGAGAATGAAAGTTATTCCCTATGCCTCAGCCATAGGTTCTATAAAGTATGCTATGCTATGTACTGGACCTATTGTATACCTTGCTCTGAATTTGGCAAGGAGGTACAATAGTGATCTAGGAGTAGATCACTGGACATTGGTCAAGAACATCCTTAGTGAGGACTAAGGAAATATTTCTCGATTATGGAGGTGATAAAAGAGCCCGTCGTAAAGAGTTACATCGATGAAAGCTCTTTGCACTAATCCAGATGACTCTAAATCTCTATCTGGATACATATTGAAAGTGGGAGCAATTAGCTAGAGTAGCTCCGCAATGCAGGAGCATTGTAGACATAGAATATTTGCAAAATACATACGGCTCACAGATGTGAGACCGTTGTGAAGCTTCTCTCTCACGATTAAAACATGATCATACCTTAGTACTCTTTGGGTGTTAATCACATAGCGATGTGAACTAGATTATTGACTCTAGTAAACCCTTTGGGTGTTGGTCACATGACGATGTGAACTATGGGTGTTAATCACATACGAGATGTGAATATTAGTGTTGAATCACATGATGATGTGAACTAGATTATTGTCTCTAGTGCAAGTGGGAGACTGAAGGAAATATGCTCTAGAGGCAATAATAAAGTTATTATTTATTTCCTTATTTCATGATAAATGTTTATTATTCATGCTAGAATTGTATTAACCGGAAACATGATACATGTGTGAATACATAGACAAACATATAGTCACTAGTATGCCTCTACTTGACTAGCTCATTAATCAAAGATGGTTATGTTTCCTAACCATAGACATGTGTTGTTATTTGATTAATGGGATCACATCATTAGGAGAATGATGTGATTGACATGACCCATTCCGTTAGCCTAGCACTTGATCGTTTAGTATATTGCTATTGCTTTCTTCATGACTTATACATGTTCCTGTAACTATGAGATTATGCAACTCCGTTTACGGAGGAACACTTTGGGTGTTACCAAGCGTCACAACAATCGGGTGATTATAAAGGAGTACTACAGGTGTCTCCAAAGGTACATGTTGGGTTGGCGTATTTCGAGATTAGGTTTTGTCACTCCGATTGCTCTGGAGAGGTATCTCTGGGCCCTCTCGGTAATGCACATCACTATAAGCCTTGCAAGCAATGTAGCTAATGAGTTAGTTACGAATGATGCATTACGAACGAGTAAAGAGACTTGCCGTAACGAGATTGAACTAGGTATTGGATACCGACGATCAAATCTCGGGCAAGTAACATACCGATGACAAAGGGAACAACGATGTTGTTATGCGGTTTGACCGATAAAGATCTTCGTAGAATATGTAGGAGCCAATATGAGCATCCAGGTTCCGCTTATTGGTTATTGACCAAGAATAGTTCTAGGTCATGTCTACATAGTTCTCGAACCCGTAGGGTCCGCACGCTTAAGGTTTTCGATGGCGGTTATATTATGAGTTTATGAGTTTTGATGTACGAAGGAGTTCGGAGTCCCGGATGAGATCGGGGACATGACGAGGAGTCTCGAAATGGTCGAGACGTAAAGATCGATATATTGGACGACTATATATTCGGAGTTCGGAAAGGTTCCGAGTGATTCGGGTATTTTTCGGAGTACCGAAGAATTACGGGAATTCGTATTGGGCCTCTTTGGGCCATACGGGAAAGGAGAGAAAGGGCCAAAAGAGTGGCCGCACCCCTCCCCTTGGACTAGTCCGAATTGGACTAGGGAGGCGCACCTTCCTTCCTTCTCCTTCTCTCTTCCTTTCTTCTCTCCTACTCCTACTACATGGAAGGGTTCCTAGTTGGACTAGGAAGGGCGAATCCTACTCCGGTGGGAGTAGGACTCCCCTAGGGCGGCGCCATAGAGAGGGGCCCTCCCTCCTCCACTCCTTTATATACGCAGAGGCAGGGGCACCCCATGAAAACACAAGTTGATCTACGGATCGTTCCTTAGCCGCAGCGGTGCCCCTCCACCATATTCCACCTCGGTCATATCGTCGCGGAGTTTAGGCGAAGCCCTGCGCTTGGTAGAGCATCATCATCGTCACCACGCCGTCGTGGTCGACGGAACTCATCCCGACACTTTGCTTTGGATCGGAGTCCGGGATCGCCATCGAGCTGAGCGTGTGCTGAACTCGGAGGTGTCGACGTTCGGTACTTGGATCGGTCGGATCGTGAAGACGTATGACTACATCAACCGCGTTGTCATAACGCTTCCGCTTCTGATCCACGAGTGCGTGGACATACACTCTCCCCTCTCGTTGCTATATCATCACCATGATCTTGCGTGTGCGTAGGAAATTTTTGAAATTACTACGTTCCCCAACAGCACCTTGTCCTGGGCCTCTTTGTTTTGTCCCAGCCACACTCTCCCTTTATATCGGATGAGACCGCCTGTTACCTGAAAAGGCCCTTTCAGTGCAATGCCTTGCTTGGCCTTGGTTAACATGTCGCTGCAACTTGAGTCCGCACTATATCCTTGCTTGACTTGAGTTAGCCACGCGGGAACGCAGACCGTGATTGAGCAGTTGATCCCGGTCGATTACGTGTGACAAGGCGTCGTGACCAGATTGGTTGCCCCTTTCCGGTACTCGATCTTGTACTGTAGTCCCAACAGTTTTGACAGTGCCTTGTGCTGCCAAGGTGTGGTGAGTCGTTGCTCATCCAAGCATGTCAGACTGCGGTGATCTGTGCGAATGGTAAACTCAGACTGCAGCAGGTACGGTCGCCATCTCTCCACTGCCATGAGAACGGCAAGACACTCCTTCTCGTATGTGGATAGCATCCGGTGACGAGGGCCAAGCGCTTGACTCAAGAAGGCGATTGGGTGGTGTCGTTGCATCAGCACAGCGCCTATACCCACATCAGAAGCATCGGTCTCCACCGTGAAGGGCTGTTTGAAGTCCGGCAACGCCAACACTGGGGCTGATGTCAGAGCTTGCTTCAGAGTTTGGAAAGCTTCCTCACACGTGTCCGTCCACTGATATGGCACACCTTTTTTCAACAGATCCGTGAGCGTGCGGCTGACCACCCCGTAGTGCTTGATGAATCTGCGATAGTACCCGGCTAGCCCCAAAATTGCCGCAATTCCTTCACTGAAGTTGGTGAGCTCCATGCTTGAACTTTCTCAATATTTTTGCGGTCGGTATGCACCCCTCCGCTGATCACATGCCCCAAATACCTTAGCTGCGGTTGCGCAAAGACACACTTTTTTATCTTGAGTTTGAGTGAGTATTTCTCCGATCCTTTGAAAAACATCGCGATAGAATCGCACATGTTCCCTGAGTGTCTTGTTGAAGACCAGAATGTCGTCGATGAACACCAATACGCCATGGCGAAGCAGTGGCCCCAGAACAATGTGCATCCCGTGCTGAAAGGTGAATGGCCCCCCCATCACTCCATACGGCATCACCTTGAACTCGAAGTGTCCGTGATGGGTTTGGAATGCAGTCTTCGGTTCATCTCCTGGCCGCATCTGAATCTGATGATATCCTGACCTCAAATCGAGGCTGGTAAACACCGTTGCTCCATGCAGTTCGTCCAGGAGTTCCTCGATGACGGGAATTGGATATCTGTTTTTGATGGTGATCGCATTCAGGTGACGGTAATCGACACAGAATCTCCATTCTCCGTCCTTCTTCTGTACCAGCAGGACGGGAGACGAAAAGGGGCTGCGACTGCATTGAATGATTCCTTGACGTAGCATCTCTCGCACTTGTGCTTCAATCTCGTCCTTTTGAACAGGGTTATATCTGTATGGTCTCACGTTCACTGGTTGGGCTCCTGGTACGAGGTCAATGGAATGGTCGAACTCCCGCGACGGTGGCAACCCTTACGGTTCTGAAACAAATACTTGAACTCATCAAGTAGAGCTTGGACCGCAGGCGGCACTGGAGCTGTTTCAGCGTCTGCCTTGATTTCTGCTACTAACATCACATGAGCGATAGCCGTCTGTGCTTGCAACAGATTCAGCTGGGTTGAGGAAATGGGTTCGCAAACAATCTCTGAGCTGTCTATCCCCTTGAGTTGCACCTGCTTGCCTTTGTGTTTGAAGGCCATAGATTTCTCAGTCCAGTTTACTGTCATCAGCCCCCGAGACTCGAGCCAGTCCATTCCTAATATAATATCATAGCAGCCGAGTGGGAAGAGTTTGAAAGTGGATCTGAATTTCTCTCCTTGGAACTAGTATTCACAAACTGGCAATTCCTTGTCGCATAGGGTGACAGCTCCATCAGCAACCTTCACCTTCAGGGTTTGTTTCATTGGTTGTACCCTCGCCAATACCTTGAGCCACTTCCGAATTGACAAAGCTATGAGAAGAACATGAATCGACCAGCATCAATAGCACCTTGTTACCCACTTTGCCATGCAGACGAAAAGCATTGGGCGCCTCTGTACCGTGGTGATGACGGCAGCCAATGACATATAAATCCTCTTCTGAGCTCTCGACTTGTGCACTTGGTGCGGGGGCGGGTGATGTTGGTGGCGCCTGAAAGATCGAGGATGTCGCCTAGAGGGGGGGGGGTGAATAGGCGCTTTAAAATAATTACGGTTAAGACTTGAACAAATGCGGAATAAACCTAGCGGTTAATTTGTCAAGCACAAAACCTAAAACAACTAGGCTCACCTATGTGCACCAACAACTTATGCTAAGCAAGATAAGCAACTATGTGATAGCAAGATATATGACAAAGAACAATATGGCTATCACAAAGTAAAGTGCATAAGTAAAGGGCTCGGGTAAGAGAAACCGAGGCACGCGGAGATGACGATGTATCGAAGTTCACACCCTTGCGGATGCTAATCTCCGTTTGGAGGCGGTGTGGAGGCACAATGCTCCCAAGAAGCCACTAGGGCCACTGTAATCTCCTCACGCCCTCGCACAATGCAAGATGCCGTGATTCCACTAAGGGACCCTTGAGGCGGTCACCGAACCCGTACAAATGGCAACCCTTGGGGCGGTCACCGAACCCAGACACTTTGGCAACCCTTGGGGCGGTCACGGTACCGTCAAATTGCTCAGGCGATCTCCACAACCTAATTGGAGACCCCGACGCTTGCCCGGAGCTTTACACCATAATGATTGACCTCCGAACACCACCAACTGTCTAGGGCGCCCAAGCACCCAAGAGGAACAAGCTCAAGGGCACCAAGCACCCAAGAGTAATAAGCTTCTCAACTTGTAACTTCCACGTATCACCGTGGAGAACTCAAACCGATGCACCAAATGCAATGGCAAGGGCACACGGAGTGTCCAAGTCCTTCTCTCTCAAATCCCACGAAGCAACTAATGCTAGGGAGGAAAATAAGAGGAAGAACAAGAAGGAGAACACCAAGAACTCCAAGATCTAGATCCAAGGTTCCCTCACATAGAGGAGAAAGTGATTGGTGGAAATGTGGATCTAGATCTCCTCTCTCTTTTCCCTCAAAAACTAGCAAGAATCCATGGAGGGATTGAGAGTTAGCAAGCTCGAAGAAGGTCAACAATGGGGGAAGAACACGAGCTCAAAGGATAAGGTTCAATGGGGAAGAAGACCCCTTTTATAGGTGGGCAAAAATCCAACCGTTATGCTCACAGCCCACCGAAGCGGTAGTACCGCTTGACATCACGGTACTACCGCAAGGGGTAAGCGGTACTCTTGCTAAGGGAAGCGGTACTACTGCTTGCGGCGGTACTAAAAATTACATCCGTGCCTACCACCGCTGGACTTGTGACGAAGTTTTTGGTCCCGAGCGGAAGTAGCCAAGTAGCAAGTAGCAGTAGTACTGCTCAAGCGGTAGTACCGCTCCCAAGGGCGGTAGTAAAAATTACTTCCGCTCCTACCATGGTAGTACCGGCATTGCGACCTTTTCGAACACCAAAACTACCATAACTTATGCATTGGACTCGAATTCGTGAAACCAAGTTTGTTGGAAAGCTAGGGACAAGGGCTAACACAATCTTGAGAGAAATACCAATAAAAATCAAATTAGAAAAGGCCCAAAAGAAAATGGTGAGAACCCTTCCTCGGAAAAGACCGGTAAAACCTCCAACACCGAAAACATCATAGAAGCCGCATGCAAACTCCATTTTAGATGAACTCAAGCTTGTCATAAAGATGACCATAAGCTCTAAGACTCACAAATAGAACCAAACAAGAACCAAGAAACATGATGCAAGTATGCAATGGTTTGAGCTCTCGACGAACGATGCGATCAAGCTACTCACTTGAGAGCCCCCCTTGATAGTACTGACTATCGATCCTATAACCCGGTCTCCCAACTACCACCATGAGAACGGTAAAATAGAAATCCTATCAAGGGCAAACCTTTGCCTTGCACATGATCCACTTGAGCTAGATGATGACGATCTTGTCCTCCTCAAGATGGACCACCTTTCTTGATTGTGTTGGGTCGATGGAGACTAGATGATTGCTCCCCATACTCCACTATGGGTGAGCCACTCTTGACACATCTTCACAAGTCCATTGACACCACAATGGATGGCAAGCTTCAAGCACTTGATCTCTTCGTGATGCTCCACTTGAACTTGCACACGGCAATCTTGATGACGATCACCACTTAATGTCATCCTTTCCATGGGTTGTATGATATCTTCCTCTTGACGCAAGCCCATGGACACGTACCTAACCCACATAGACTCTCACATAGACCATGGGTTAGTACACAAAGTGCAATGGATAATGCTTACCATACCATGGGATCACTTGATCCCTCTCGGTACATCTTCTACGCTTTGTGAGTTGATCAACTTGATTCACTCTTGACTTAGTCTTGATCAACCTTGAATCTTTCCAACTCTATTCGTTTGGATGATGTCTTGAAGGTAAACATGAATGATCACACAATCTTCTTCTTCAAGACATGCTTGCAATAAGCTCAACACTCACATGACCAATCTTTGGATAATTCCTTAATAGCACCTTTGGTCAACACATAAACTCCTTGAAACCAACACATGGACTTCAAGAAATGCCTATGGACAAATCCTTCAAATATAACTCAATGCAACCATTAGTCCATAGAGAATGTCATCAATTACCAAAACCACACATGGGGGCACGCATGTCCTTTCAATCTCCCCATTTTGGTAATTGATGACAATCACTTTCAAGAGAGTTTATATAAGGAATTATGCATCACCATGCAATGTAACAACCAATAATGCATGCGTATGAGTTGCAAATGCTTAGGAACAAAACCAGAAGCAAGGAGAAAACTCAAGACTTCTCCATAAAACTCTCTGAAACTTCTCCCCATTGGCATCGATTGCCAAAATGGGCGAAAAGCTAAGAAGACCAATATAAAAGGTGTTCCTCCAAAAGTTGTGTATTTCTCAACAAGAGAGTGGAATGCCATACACATATCCAAAGGTAATACTTGGAGGAAGACCAACTATATTGAGGCACCAAGATTGCAAAAGAAAGATATGCCACAAAGACATAACAAAGAGAGAAACAAGCAATCAAGCAATCGAGAAGATACCAATTGAAGCAAGCTATCAAAAGATATCAAGCTGAACCACTAGACCAAAGATCCTATGAGCCACATGAAAAGATATTATGATATGAGCGGAGGATTGTTCTAAAGAAACTAGAGAAGCTCCCATGATTTGTGCACATCAAGAATTTTTGTATTTGGATACAAAGTGCACAAAATAGGATCATAGCTCCCCAAAGTCAATGAAACTAACAACCAAAGGTGCAAGAGAGCATATAGGAAACTAAGGCTAGCGCTTGCAACAAGCACATGGTTGAGCAACATTGTAAAATAGGCAACTTAAGAATAGGCTCAACCAAAATGATGTGTGTGAGTCATGGCAAAGCACATGAGAAGACTAATATCTGGATGAGCATAAGCATCAACATAGTCTCAAATGAATGAGATACACGGTGCAAAGCCTTTCATTCTCACACACAACTAGCAAATGGGTTCCACAAGCTTACTAATAAGAAAATAGAGAACCCATGCTTGTGACAACCCGTGGTGAAGATAGGCGATGAGAGGCTCATCAAGGCGAGGGGTACCAATTAAGATGGCAAAAGCCTCGTAGAAAAGATGAGCAAGAGGAAAATAATCTTCACCACACAAGAGTGCATCAAGATGCAACGATAGAGGACACGCACTCAAGGCAAAAGCTTTCACGGAGCCACCAAAGAATTAACATAAGAAAGACAAGGTGGACGTGAAAGAAAGGATATCAACTAGAGATGTAATTTCTCTCAAGTGTATAAGGTTCTAGGTAGACAAAATCATGATGATATATATCTACAAAGAGGGATGTACACCAGAAATAGTTACAACATGAAGGAACAAGATATCCACAAGGAAGTCATAAATATACCAATAAGATATTTGCTTGAAAGCATAGCACTTGGCTAGATATGGTCTTATTGTATATAAATGAATTCCTACCCATGAACATCAAAGACATCACAACTAGCAACATGAGATCATCGTTGAGATGCTTTGAGAAAGGAAACAAGTATCACAAGAAAGAATGAAATACATGCCATGATACAACCTACACAAGGTTGATGCAAGTAATGTGTACATGTTGTAGATGATGATACTTATTACCAAGATACCATTGGAAGGATGTAGTAGATACCAATTGAAGGTAGATAGTAGTTCATTGATATCCTAGCTTGACTCCAATATGCACATGGTGACAACACCTTCCTTGTGAGTGAGCCGAGCATCCAATGCATCTCCAAATGTTCCTATAAGAACAACACAAACTAAACGGTACCCAAACTCATCGGGACCAAATAGTTAGAAACACCAATACATAGGACAAACTCCACATAAATATGTGCATATAGATATGAAAATGAATATCATGCACATCTCATCCAAATTGAGACTAGGTGGAGTTTCTCCCATATATTGAGTCAAAGAAAGAAAGCATGACAAATAAAATACATGAAGAAAACATGCATGCTCAAGACTTCAAAACCCAAAACCAAAAGACAAAAGAAATGCCAAGTGAAAAGGATACCAAATGAATAAAACATCACTTGGAGGATATCCATAAAAGATACATCAAGGAATGAGATATCCATTGATACACTCAAAATAAAAGATATCAAACTCCCAAAAGAGAGGATGGTTCCAAACAAACCAAGCTCTCTACAAAGTTTCATGATAGCACAAAGTACCAAAAGCAAACGGCTTGCCTTCCACCAACACACACTTGATAAGGATCGCAAGAAGAGTGTTCTATAGAGAATAGGATAGCTCCCCCAAGACTAGTGCATTATAGAGAATTTGCATTTGAATACAAAATGCACAAGGTGGGATCACCACTTTCACTATATCTAGAAAACACTAGACAAGGACGAGAAAAAAAACAAGATCCACAAGTGGTAGGGAAGACAACGGGAGTTGACACAAACCTTGGCAAGAGAAAAGGAAAAATAAAAAACAAAAGCCAATGTAAAGATGATCAATAAATTCTACCACAAAAGTGAGTACCAATTGTCAAAAGACAAGAAGTAAATGGAAATAATTCCCAGTGGTAGATAGCAAGGATATCCGACATCATCTTCACACCAAACACAAGCAAATTGCAACTTGTAAAGCTAGCATGCCACCTAGGAACAAGATAATTTACAATATCAATTCTAGGTGACAATATCTCAAATGTACACATTTTCTAGGCTAGTAATACACACATAGCATATTACTCCCCATACTGTGAAACCAATTAAAGATAGACAAGAGGCAATTAAAAGGATCCAACAAGAGATAATTAATGGAAAATTTAGAATTTGAATTTCTCATGAGAGATATACCACCTAGAGACTAGATAATCTTGAAATATCAATACTAGATGGTATTACTCATGTACACACATTTATAGGATTGTGAGGTGCACAAAGCACATCACTCCCCCATAATGTGATATTCCATTAATCTCTCACAAGAGCCAACTAAGAAATAAACAAGATGCAAAAAGGCTCAACACACAACACATTATATACATGATGAGCAAACCAACATGCACATACTTGATTTCTCAAGATAAGCAATTTGGAAGCACAACATATACAAGCACATGCAAGATACAAAACCACAACATGCTAAGGGACAAGTAACTTTTAATGTAAGCAATTTAAGCATGAGTTACCGTAAGGAGGAACATTGGATATATGATAGAAAGATAATCTGAATGACTTGGCTTGACACAATATGAATGATGAGGACCCTTAAATATTCATAATGTAGCCAAGTCTCCAATGACCTCCAACAACACCTATTGATCAAGTTTGAGCTAGTTGGTCCCCAACCAAGTTGGGTCCTAAGAGGTTAGTCACAATAGGCAGCCACCCAAATGGTTCTTTTCTTGACACCACTTTGAGTACCAACAAACTTGGCAAACACATTGCCAACCTTATCCTTCCCAAGAGAATAGACATCATCAATAATAATTGGGTTGGATAAGTTACCACTAGTGCATGAAGAAGCGACGTGGCCTTTCTCACGACATAAGTAGCAATGTCTACTCTTCACTTTCTTCTCACTTGATTTCTCAACAAGAGAAGCATTAACTTGAGTCTTCTTGGGAAGTGGCCTTTCTTCAACTTGAGGTTGAGCATGAGATTGAACTTGTGCCCTCTTCCCTTGTTGCTTGACACTAATGGCCTTCTTCTTCAATGGGCAAGATCTAACATGATGCCCTTCTACTTTGCACTTGAAGCAAACAATCTTGGCCGATTTCTTGACTTGTTCTTGGCCCTTCTTTTTGTTCATCTTGGACTTCTTCTTCTTATTGGAGTTGAATCCAAGTCCACCTTTGTCATTGGGGATTTTTGCACACTCAAGATATTGTTGAGTGTGGATTTCCTTCATGACTCTTTTCCAAGTCTTTCTTCAAAAGAAGTGACTTGGGCCTTGAGCTCTTTGATTTCCTCTACATGGTTAGTCTCAATACAAGTACTAGAGGAAGTGTAAGCTTCATTGTTAGAGCAACAAGGCAAGGAAAGCAATTCATCACAAGATGTACCAACATTGTGAGTAGATGAATTACAAGGACTAGCACATATCAATATAGCATTTTGACTAGAAGTAGTGCTAGTATCCACATGAGGCTCACTAGATGTTACCTTAGCAAGCATGGCCTCATGAGCTATCTTTAGAACATTATGGGATACTAGAAGATCATCATGAGAGCTTGTGAGCCTTACATGATTTTCTTCCAACATCCCACATAATTGCTAGATAACAACTCAAGTTGAGCCCTTAGCTCAACATTCTCCTTCAATATGGATGCTTCACAAGAGATAGAGTTAGTAGCACAAGCATCATCATTAGAAACAAGAGGAGAAGACAACTTGGCAAGCTCTTTTGAATATGAAGCTTTAAGTTGAGCATGAGACTCGGTGAGTTTGATGAGCTCACTCTTAATGACCCTTGAGCCATTTTCGAGGTGCTCAAAGTCCTCAAGGAGTTTAGCATGCACAACTTCAAGCTCCTCATTTTTAGTTTCAAAATCATTGGCCACCTTAAGAGCTCTATCACGAGATTCCCTCACTCTAGATAATTCTAGAGCAAAAAGTCTCCTCAAGAGATTCCTTGGTGGTTTGTTCAAGTTCAAGAGCTTGAGAGAGGTCCTTAATCTCATTAGCGTAATCACGCCATGACCTTCCATTTTATCAATGGTGACCTCATGCTCCTCAAGACGAGATTCCAACTCATCAATATATTTCTTGCCCTCAATAGCAATAGACATGATTTCCATGAAGTTGGAGCGAGCAATTTTATTCTTAAGAAGAGCTTTAAAAATCATTTCCCCTTAATTTTAAGGAGGCAACATCATCACTCTCTTCATCATAATCAACATCATCATCACTCTTGCCATCATCAATATCATCACAAGATATATTGGGATTCAAAGTGGGAGATACCTTTGAAGCCTTGGCCATAAGGCAAAATCACGGTAGATGATGATATAGGATCCCTTGAAGCACCATTCAAGACCACATCTTGTTCCATGGAGTGTTGGGTTTCATCTACATTGTTAGCACAACAAATCGAGGAAATACATGCATTTTTATCATGGCAACAAGATATAGCAAGCATATCATCATGAGATTTATTCAAGCAATTTCTACATGATATGCAAGGACTATCAACACAAGCAAGTGAAACATTTGGAGTGCTCGAAGTGCTAAGGCCCAAAGATGGAGCATTGCAATAATATAGTGATGAAGAATCATCCACAAAAAGCACACTATCATCATTGCAATGACTGACACTACTCACCATATCATTACCTTGTGGCAAACCACATGTAGGTGAAGTAGAAGAAGTTGAGAAGACTATACGGCCGGAGGTGGAGGAGAACAATCATCCCTACAAATCTTGGACACACCATATTTATCTTGAAGCTTAGTCCACAACTCATGAGCATCCGGAGCGGCATGAGTTGAAATATAACTACATTGCTCAAAGCATCGAAAAGCACATTAGAAGCTTGAGCATTGAGATAAGAGTTTTTCTCATCCTCTAAAGATAACCTTTGGGGATCCTTTGGAGGAGAAAACCCCATATCTACAATTCGCTCTAAATTTGGGTCCATGACCCTAAAGAGATTAAGCATGCGAATTACCCAAACATCAAAATTTGTGCCATCGAAACTAAGAGTGTCAGAGAATCCTAATCCCCTAGTCGACATCTTTACTCTCTAGGCGGTTAAGCCCAACAAAGAGAGACGAGGCTCTGATACCAATTGAAAGATCGAGGAAGTCGCCTAGAGGGGGGGGTGAATAGGCGCTTTAAAATAATTACGGTTAAGACTTGAACAAATGCGGAATAAACCTAGCGGTTAATTTGTCAAGCACAAAACCTAAAACAACTAGGCTCACCTATGTGCACCAACAACTTATGCTAAGCAAGACAAGCAACTATGTGATAGAAAGATATATGACAAAGAACAATATGGCTATCACAAAGTAAAAATGCATAAGTAAAGGGCTCGGGTAAGAGAAACCGAGGCACGCGGAGATGACGATGTATCCCGAAGTTCACACCTTGCGGATGCTAATCTCCGTTTGGAGGCGGTGTGGAGGCACAATGCTCCCCAAGAAGCCACTAGGGCCACTGTAATCTCCTCACGCCTCAGACAATGCAAGATGCCGTGATTCCACTAAGGGACCCTTGAGGGCGGTCCACCGAACCCGTGCATAAATGGCAACCCTTGGGGCGGTCACCGAACCCGTGACACTTTGGCAACCCTTGGGGGCGGTCACGGTACTCCGCCAAATTGCTCAGGAGGCGATCTCCACAACCTAATTGGAGACCCCGGCGCTTGCCGGGAGCTTTACACCACAATGATTGAGCTCCGAACACCACCAACCGTCTAGGGCGCCCAAGCACCCAAGAGGAACAAGCTCAAGGGCACCAAGCAC
Organism: Aegilops bicornis; assembly: GCA_021605145.1. NCBI lineage: Eukaryota > Viridiplantae > Streptophyta > Magnoliopsida > Poales > Poaceae > Aegilops > Aegilops bicornis. The sequence goes on along the minus strand of JAHIAL010000034.1, from coordinate 1,441,744 downwards.
CCAAGAGTAATAAGCTTCTCAACTTGTAACTTCCACGTATCACCGTGGAGAACTCAAACCGATGCACCAAATGCAATGGCAAGGGCACACTGAGTGTCCAAGTCCTTCTCTCTCAAATCCCACCAAGCAACTAATGCTAGGGAAGGAAGAAAATGAGAGGAAGAACAAGAAGGAGAACACCAAGAACTCCAAGATCTAGATCCAAGGGGTTCCCCTCCCATAGAGGAGAAAGTGATTGGTGGAAATGTGGATCTAGATCTCCTCTCTCTTTTCCTCAAAAACTAGCAAGAATCCATGGAGGGATTGAGAGTTGCAAGCTCGAAGAAGGTCAACAATGGGGGAAGTACACGAGCTCAAAGGATAAGGTTCAATGGGGAAGAAGAGCCCCTTTTATAGGTGGGCAAAAATCCAACCGTTATGCTCACAGCTTACCAGCGAAGCGGTAGTACCGCTTGACATCACGGTACTACCGCAAGGGGTAGCGGTACCTCTGCTAAGGGAAGCGGTATTACTGCTATGCTGGCGGTACTAAAAAATTACATCCGTGCCTACCACCGCTGGACTTGTGACGAAGTTTTTGGTCCCGATGAAGTAGCCTGGAAGTAGCTGCGGTAGTACTGCTCAAGCGGTAGTACCGCTCCCAAGGGCGGTAGTAAAAATTACTTCCGCTCCTACCGCGGTAGTACCGCTGCAGCCTTTTCGAACACCAAAACTACCATAACTTCGCATTCGGACTCGAATTCGATTTAAACCAAGTTTGTTGGAAAGCTAGGACAAGGGCTAACACAATCTTGAGAGAAATACCAATAAAAAGCAAATTAGAAAAGGCCCAAAAGAAAATGGTGAGAACCCTTCCTCGGAAAAAGACCGGTAAAACCTCCAACACCGAAAACATCATAGAAGCCGCATGCAAACTCCGTTTCGATGAACTCAAGCTTGTCATAAAGATGACCATAAGCTCTAAGACTCACAAATAGAACCAAACAAGAACTAAGAAACATGATGCAAGTATGCAATGGTTTGAGCTCTCGACGAACGATACGATCAAGCTTACTCACTTGAGAGCCCTCCTTGATAGTACGGGCTTATCGATCCTATAACCCGGTCTCCCAACTACCACCATGAGACCGGTAAAATAGAAACCTATCAAGGGCAAACCTTTGCCTTGCACATGATCCACTTGAGCTAGATGATGACGATCTTGTCCTCCTCAAGATGGACCACCTTTCTTGATTGTGTTGGGTCGATGGAGACTAGATGATTGCTCCCCCATACTCCACTATGGGTGAGCCACTCTTGACACATCTTCACAAGTCCATTGACACCACAATGGATGGCAAGCTTCAAGCACTTGATCTCTTCGTGATGCTCCACTTGAACTTGCACACGGCAATCTTGATGACGATCACCACTTGATGTCATCCTTTCCATGGGTTGTATGATATCTTCCTCTTGACGCATGAAGCCCATGGGCACGTGCCTAACCCTACATAGACTCTCACATAGACCATGGGTTAGTACACAAAGTGCAATGGATAATGCTTACCATACCATGGGATCACTTGATCCCTCTCGGTACATCTTCTACGCTTTGTGAGTTGATCAACTTGATTCACTCTTGACTTAGTCTTGATCAACCTTGAATCTTTCCAACTCTATTCGTTTGGATGATGTCTTGAAGGTAAACATGAATGATCACACAATCTTCTTCTTCAAGACATGCTTGCAATAAGCTCAACACTCACATGACCAATCTTTGGATAATTTCTTAATAGCACCTTGGTCAACACATAAACTCCTTGAAACCAACACATGGACTTCAAGAAATGCCTATGGACAAATCCTTCAAATATAACTCAATGCAAACCATTAGTCCATAGAGAATGTCATCAATTACCAAAACCACACATGGGGCACCGTGCATGTCCTTTCAAATGACAAAGATGCCCACCATTTCTCCACAACATGCAACACCTGCACTGCGTGGAAGCGCAAGTATGCCCTGGCCCCAGCCGCCTCCCCACAAGTGAAACAGAGTCCTCGTGCCTTCCTGAAATTATGCAAGGCCTTGAGCTTGGCGTCTAATCGCCCACGGGGGGAGCGAGCTCACAGGCGTCTTAGCGATGTCGAGCCAGCTTGGCGTGTCTCAGCTGGCGATAGCATTGGTGAGGTACGCCTGCATTTGCGAGGCGTCCGGGCGAGAATGAGGCCAATGGGGGCCGTGATGTGAATCGCCCCGCCGAGTATTGCCACTTCGGCCGAGACGGCCCATTGTTCTCTCGCCGAGGCGCACCAATTCGACCACCTCTTCCCTCGCAATTCAGCCAAAGAGATGACAGCGGTTTCCAAGTCTTGTGGTCGATGAAGCATTACAGAACCTTAATCTCATGATGTAATCCTTCTACAAATTGAGTAGTAAAGAATAGGGATCCCACGAGCTATGATGAGCTAACAGACTATGCATGGACAAATTGAATTGTTACGCATATTAGAGAACCGAGCCGCTTTTGCTTCGGGCCGAGAATTTGCGCAGAAGTAACTGGAATTCAGAGCGGCCAAATTTGTCTAACACAGCTATGCAGAACCCTTCCCAGTTATCACTCTTCAGATGCATTTTAGACCACTCTAACCACAAAGCAGCCGCCCCCGTGAAGTGAACAATAGCAGTATCCACCCAAACGTGCGGATCAAGCCCATTGACACGGAAAAAGGCTTCACAGCGCAGATGCCAACCCGTGGGGTTGTCGCCGTCAAATTCGGGGCACTCCATGAGTTTGCTGCCAAGACGAACACTCATGCCTCCTTGGTGCCCACCTCCGCCCAAATCGGAAGAAGGAGGAGGGGGAAAAGGAGTTCGGAACGTACCATTGGCCGGGACCGGCGTAGTGAGGATCGGCCCTTCACTAGCCGACACCCGTGGAAGTAGAGTCCTACGGTGGCCAATTTGCCCGTGACCGTCGTCACCTTGCTCGAGTGTGTGTGATGGCGCGCGTCCGTCGTCTGAGATCTGGCGTCGTCTTGTTGGCTGGTGTGGCGCCCGACGCGATTTTCTCCAATCGCGCCCGGATGTCGCCGAGATCCGCTGGAGTTTCCCCGCTGCGTCCACGATGAGGCCTCCAGTGTTGCGAGATCCTCGACGACTCGCTCGAGAGCGACGATCGAGGCTCCATCTCGCCATCGCTGGCTCCATCTTGGCGCATCATAGGCCATCCGATCCAGGCGTCGCTGAATCGATAGGAGGGCCTTGGCGATGCCGCTCCGCCCGCCGCCGCTTCCTCCGGGGCTTGCTTTTCGAACATCCGCCCCGCCATGATCTCCTTGAGGCTGCGTGTCTTCTAAGGCCAAAGACGCTGGCGGAAGAGGAAAATTTTTGGTGAGTTTATGGCTCGATTACAGATGACACGGATCTAGTGTCTAGGCAATAGGATGTACTCTCAATTGATCGAATCAGGGGATACAAGTAGCTAGGGTTTTCAGCAAGAAAGGGGATCGGAGATGAGAGCGGAGGGCGGGAGAGGGGATACATCGCCTCGCGGCGCCGTCAGGTTCTGGATCAATCGATACCTAGCTCTCCACTCGCTCGCCCTTAAGTAGTCTCACTTGCTCCACATGGGCCCGGATACTTGACTGTTGGGCCTGCTCCTCCTCTTGGGCCGGTCTGGTGGTGTTGGGCCTTGGCCTTCGGTAGTTCCCGTGACAGTCCTTCATTATTATTTTCTACAAGAAAGATGTCCTTCATTATCAAAATTGAGCAGGCACATAATTTGCTTCCATAACGTTATGATTTGTTCTGTGGTGCGCCTATCCGTCGTCAGCTTCCCGTATTTGTTTCATAAAAATCCACCTGATTGTTGGGCCATCTTACGCTAAAGTAGAATCAAATCCCACCCCACGGTGCTAAACTTGTCTTCCGTCGCCGGGGAAAAAGAATGGAGGCCCCATGCATATGGGTGCTGCTCCCTCCCCGATCGAGCACCGCCAAGCCCCGTGTGTCTCCGTCGCTAATCTGCGCGCCGCTGTTCAGTCCCGCCCGTCTACACCCCCTCCCCACATCGTCGTCGTCCACCGCCCCGTGCTCCCGTCCGCGCCTACCATGGGATCCTGGCGACCTCCACTGCCTGGAGCTTCCCCGGCTCATCTACTCACTGACGCGAGGGGCTGCACCGGCTGCCTCCACCGCGATTGCTCAGCTCTCCTCCGCCGTGTCCGGTGAAGGTAGTGCGACGGAGCTACCTCCTCTCTATCTTTTCTTTGGTTGGGATCTGATTTTGCATGCGGTGTGTGCTTGCTGAGTCGTTGTATGCAAATTTTACCATTCAATTTTAGCCACGCGTATTTCATCTTTAGTTATGTGTCCACGATTCCTCACCTCAGGACCGTATTCAATTTGATGGTGATTGTTTCCAAAAAAAATTTACGTGTAATTTTCCCTTGCAGGTTTACTACTGTCCATTTTCTGCTCTTTCAGATCCAGCCAAGCTTTTCGATCATCTCTGATGGAATTTCAGTAGACCTCAGGTGTAATTTTTTCCTTTGCAGGTTTACTTTCTGCTCTTTCAGATCCAGCCAAGCTTTTCCAATGATCTGGGATGAAATTTCAGTAGACCTCAGGGTTTCTCGAGGCTGTCACGTGTGCCCGCTGAAGTCAGGTTGGCTTATGTCAGATCATTCTTCTGTAGTCCTTTATCTTAAGTTTGATAATAGCTTATTTCCTTTTCTACTTGCCATCGGCCACTTAAGTTCAGAATTATTTTAGCAATTTCCCCAAGCGTGTTTACTGACATTGATCTTTCGCTCGTTCAGCAACCTATTATTGGTTTGGAGTATTGTGAAAATATATGAATTATTTGAGAAGTTAAGTGTTACCATATAATTGTTATCTACTAGTAATTTTGACATGAATTTGACTCAAGAAACAGATAGAATTATTGTTTACATGAATTTGACTACTGCCATAACTAAATATAAGCGGTATCAATAAAGACATAAATTACAAATTAACTGGAACGCCGGTTCGACGTGAATTTCTTTGGGTCATGTTTACTTTACGAAATGGCATCCACAAAGTGAAAGTGCCTGACATTTCATGCTTGCACACACATCAGCTGTTTCACATATTATCACACCGTATTGATTCATAAAAGTTGTTGTGGAATACATTTTCTGTTTTAACATTCCCCATACCCTATTTTGAATAAATTCCGTGGTACAGATTGATTCTGTTAAAACTGTTATTGTCGCCTTTAAGCTTGATGACAAAGCATGATGACAAGTTACAGGAATCCTTGGTATGTGGTTTCCAGGTTATAGTATTGAATAGAGTGGATGTTTCTTCTATTTGTTATACATTTGTCGTTCTTGAGAATGCACCGTTGGGTAAAATGCTTAGCTCAACAAATTGTCTTGGGCCAGAAGAGACCAAATTATTTCTTTCCCCGTTGGCAACTTGGCATCATGGTCATCACTTATTCCATGTGCAAGTGTCATCATCATCCCTTCTCCCCGCAACTTCGCGGCAGATGACCGCCAACACAGCTCACATGGTAGAGGCTGTGCGAAGCCACACGAAGATCCATGTCAACCACTCGGCCACCCGTGATGGGGACAACACAACCTGATTCTTACAGAGATCTACGAAAGAAAACAATGCAAGGCCGGCTCCGCAAAACATCACCAAACATCGCCACCTGGCAACCCTGGAGACATGTTGGAGAAGGGTTGACTCCCACAACAATTGTCGTGTCCCCGAGATCTCTCACCATCACCACCGACTTGCACTGGCCACCATCGCAACAACCCCCACCATGCTCCTACCAACAACCACTCCAAGAATGATGGCCACAGGGGGAGCATGATGCAGAACTCCAACATCATATGATCCCGAGGAGGTATGAGGCCCCTCCTTTAAGCCCGCTAACATAAAGCAACGAGTTGAGCTTGAACTAGTGAAATGGAGTCACTTCCGTAGACAACGAATTGAGCAACTAGCATGAAAGTCGTTGTGTGCTAGCGCGTCTCACAGCTTAATTCCAGTCACATCCTAACCCTCGGAGTGGTCCATGTGGAGAGCGAGCACCATAGCTTGACGTCTCCAAGAATGAAGAGGCGCCTGTAGGCATCGACGTCGTGTGCCTCAGCCAACAGCCAAGGGCAGAGCTTTAACACAACGTTGTCTCACCCTCCAACCACCTAAGCCATGAGACCTGCCGGACCACCGAACTACCATGTGCCATCTCGATATACGAGCTGCATTTGACTGCCACTGCATGGCAATCTCCGCAACTCCCCACACGTCGGGCCGCCTCATGGTTGGTCCTCCTTTCTTTTTGTTTGTTCCAGGATATGGCTTACTCCCTCTGATTCTTTTTTCTCTGTGCATAAGCACCATTCCGCATACCAAGACATGGACTAATTGGCTGCTATGTGGACGGAGATTCCCGTGCGCTCATGGACGGGAGAAGCAACAGTTATAAATGCCCCATGCAGCCATTTACTCTCCGCCCCTGTCCTCCTCATTCTCCACTACCTACGCACGCATGCATGCGCGGGATGCTCTCTCTGCATGGCTGTCTCTCTAACAAAACTTGCATGCCGTGGCGCTGGCCTATGAGGCGAAGCGGAGGTGGAAGCGTATTTCTGTAAAGAATATGCTAAAGATCTGAACACGCAGACTATTGCGGATATTTTGGCAAAAAGTTATACACAGAGTAAATGGGATCGGAGGGAGTACTACACATTTGATTCAGGATACTCATGTTGAAGAAATTTGAGGCAGCTGAAGAAAACCACTATACTGTATACATATGAGCGTTTCAAACACACAATCAGCAGTTCTAGTGATCCATGACGCACACTCTTCCTCTTTTCGTCTCCTTTCTCGATATAGTTTTCCTTTTCGATGATGAGGACGTTAAGGATGTGATTGACATCATTGACTTCGATGGTGGTGACACAGTCGTACTTATTTCATCCGACGACGAGAATGATGGTGATATCGGTGCCTCCTACGTGAATGGCGCTTTCCAGCGGCAAGGTTGCCATGTGATCACATCCTTTGTGGTTGTCAACTCTAGCTACGGTGACGGCGACTCCGACCACAACTCCGACTCTGACAACACCACGCCTACTCAGTGTAGGCGTCCGACCAAATACAACTACTGACATAGCTACGATAGTCCACCTTGTGGAAACTGATGGGAGGCTCCGCAAGGGTTACGATGGTGTGCATGTACTTCCGCCGGCGCTCTTGCAGGAGCTTTTGAATGGTGGATTACCGATCCGATGTGGCAGCCTGAACTCACGCAATTACCGCGCACATGGCAGGAAAATGAACTCTTCAAATACACTAGTAGAAAAAGGGTCAAACGTGAAGCACATTAGTGCCGGTTTGTATTAGAGCCGGCACAAATGTATACATTAGTGCCGGTTCCAACGGCTAGCCTTTAGCACCGGTTCGTGGCTCACCTTTAGCACCGGTTCGTGCCAATGCAACCAAGATTAATGAGGGTGGTGGCAGGATGTTGTCATTCTGGGGCCCCTCCAAGATTTTGTAGTACCGGTTCGTGCCACTTAACCGGTACTATAGGTCCTCCTGCATATAAACCCTTTCCGGCCCAGCTCGCTCTGTTCTTTTCCCTTTCCCCTCTCCTCTCCTCTCTGTTCTTCCTCTTCTCCCCTCGAGCTCATCACACATTTTGCCCAAAATTTGTCAAGATTTGAAGGCCCCCATCCATTCAAGTGATCACAAAGGTTAGCAACTTTGTCCTTTCATCTCTCATTGCTAGATTAGCTCTTGCATTGGTTCATATAGTTATTAGTTTGTGAGTTTAGTAATTTGGGAGGAAATATATATATGTGCTAGTATTTGATTTATATGCAATTTGAGGTCAAAATAACACTTAGTTTGCATATGTAGGTGTGGTTTACTTAGTGCCTTCTAAATCTCTGTCGTAACCACTGCCGATCGCCCACACCGTCTCTGTCGCCGGCACCACCTTGTGGTGAGCCTCTTGTTCATGAAATTTTATATAAAAAATTGATGTTTGTGTGATTGGATATATAGTTACTGTGATAATAATTATCTTACCCGACGTTGTTTGTTATACATAATGCCATGGTTTTGATATCCGTCCCCGTCGGCCCTCGGGTCCTTGTTATGATTCTGGATGTGGTATATTCTCTTTTAAAACTATTTGTTGCATTTCGTGTTTATGACAAATTATGCCCATCAAGTTGACATAGATATTTTATCTAGGAGGTATGTGAACGGAAATTCCAACCGACCCTATTGTCGAGAGGTTAAATTTAGTTGAAAGAGAAGCGAGTACTTGAAAGAAAAATTGAAAAGAATTGAGGGGAGAAGATGGAATTGGAGTTGCATGTTGCCGATGTAAATCGATGATCACAAGATCAAGATGGAGAAAATGCGCTTGAAGATTAGAAAGATTAGAAAATATGCCATCGATAGTGAGGCTTGGTATCATTATCTGTTGGATCAATTGTTACCTTAGTTGCGATCTTGATCGCATTTGTTGTTGCATTTAAATGCTTTAGCTAGAGAGTTATTTGTTTGTTGCATTTAAGTGTTGTATGAACTTTATGTATGAACTTGTATTAATTTGGTCTATTCGGTTGTTGTGTAATGAAGATGAGCCGCAATGGATGTACGATGACCGATGCTCTCCCGGTTCGTTGAGGCGTGCATACTTTTACGCTTATGGGTTGAGGCAAACAAGCGGGCGGATGGTTTTATGCCTTGTCCATGTCTGGCTGTAAGAATGGTCATGAATTACTCTCGCCAAGAACCATTCACGCCCACCGCTTTGAGTCCGGTTTCATGCCCGCTATAATGTTTGGACCAAGCACGGAGAAAGAGGGGTTATGATGGAAGACAATGAAGAAGAAGAGGACGACGGCGGCCTATCCTGGCCATGGGTTACCTGAATACGATGATACAACAATGGGGAAGAAGCTGAGCCGGCAATGCGGGAAGAAGCTGAAGAAGAGGCATCAGATGAGCCCGTTGATGATCTAGGTCGAGCCATTGCCGATGCAAAGAGAAACTGCGCAAGTGATTTGGAGAAGAAGAAGTTGCAGCGCATGTTAGAGGATCACAAAAAATTGTTGTACCTGAAATTGCGAGGGTGACAAGAAAAAGCTGGGCACCATGCTGGAATTGCTGCAATGGAAGGCGGAGAATGGTGTATGTCGACAAGGGATTTGGAAAGTTGCTGGTAATGATAAAGGATATGCTTCCAAAGGACAACGAATTGCCCGAGAGTACGTCTGAAGCAAAGAAGGCTGTACGCGCCTCTAGGTTAGAGGTGCGTAAGATACATGCATGCCCTAATGATTGCATCCTCTACCGCGGTGAGTACGAGGATTTGAACGCTTGCCGGTATGTGGTGCATTGCGCTATAAGATCAGCCGCGATGAGCATGGTGATGTCGAGGGCGAGCGCCTCAGGAAGAAAGATTCCTGCCAAGGTGATGTGGTATTCTCCTATAATTCCCACGGTTGAAACGCTTTGTTCCAAAACAAAGAGCATGCCAAGGCGATGCGATGGCACGAAGAAGACCGTAAGAAAGGCGGAAAGTTGAGAGTACCGGTGATGGGTCGCGATGGAGAAAAATCGAAAGAAAGTACGGGAAGGAGTTTGCAGGATGGCGCTTAAAGGAGCGTATGGTTTGGTCTAAGCGTAGATGGCATTAATCCTTTTGGGGAGCAGAGCAGCAACCATAGCACCCGGCACGTGACTCTATGTTTTGTATAACCTTCCTCCTTGGTTGTGCATGAAGCGGAAGTTCATTATGATGCAGTGCTCATCCAAGGCCCTAAGCAACCCGGCAACGACATTGATGTGTACCTAAGGCCATTAGTTGAAGAACTCTTACAAGCGTGGAATGGAGCAGGTGTACGGCGTGGGATGAGCACATGGGGAAGAATTTGACCTAAAGGCGTTGCTGTTGCGTGACCATCAATGATTGGCCTGCTCTCGGTAACCTTCGGAGACGGACAAACAAGGGATACCGCGGATGCACGCCTTGTTTGGATGATACCGTGATATATATTTGAATAGTTGTATGAAGAATGTGTACAGGACATCGTCGATTTCTTCCGAGCAGGCATCCCGTAAGAAAGAAAGGCAAGCATTTCAAAGGTGAGGCGGATCACCTGACGAAGCCTCGCCACCGCATCGGTGTCGATGTACATGATATGGTCAAGGATTTGAAGGTGATATTTGGAAAGGGTCTGGCGGACAACCTGTTCCAAAGGACGACGACCGGACGCGCACCCATGTGGAAGAAGAAATCTATATTTTGGGACTCCGCCATATTGGAAAGACCTAGAGGTCCGCTCCATAATCGACGTGATGCACGTGACGAAGAATCTTTATGCGTGACCTCGCTTGGCTTCTTGGGCGTGTATGGGAAGACAAAAGATACACCGAGGCACGGGAGGACCAGCAACGTATGCACGGAGAAGACGGCATATATCAGGTCATGCAAGCTACGCTCTTACCAAAGAAGAGAAGGAAATCTTCTTTGAATGCCTGCGCTTTCGATGATTAAGGTACCGTCGGCTTCTCGTCGAATATAAAGGGAATAATAAACATGGCAGAGAAAAAGTTCCGTAACCTAAAGTCTCATGATCGCCACGCGATTATGACGCAATCGCTTCGGGTTGCATTGAGGGGGCTTTCTACCGAAAAACATTCGATTAGCCATTGTGAAGCTATGTGCATTTCTCAATGCAATCTCTCGAAGGTAATCGCTCCGGAAATCATACCAAGGTTACGTAATGATTTGGTGCAATGTCTTGTCGATTTCGAGTTGGTGTTCCCACCATCCTTCTTCAACATCATGACGCTTGCGTCCTAGTTCACCTATCTTGCGAAGAGATTAACGTTTTGGGTCCTGTATTTCTACACAATATGTTTCCCCCTTTGAGAGGTTCATGGGAGTCTTAAAGAAATATGTTCATAACCGTGCTAGGCCGTAAGGAAGCATCTCCAAGGGCCATCAAAATGAGGAGGTCATTGAGTTTTGTATTGACTTTATTCGACCTTAAGCCGACCGGTGTTCCTGAATCGCGGCATAAGGGCAGACTGGATGGAAAAAGGCACGCTAGAGGGGAACAAATAATATGTATGGACGGACATTCTCTCATCAAGCACACTACACAGTTCTACAGAATTCCGCCTTTGGTGGCTCCGTATATGGATGAACACAAGAATTTGCTATGCTCCAAACACCAGAGCGGTCCGATGACCGGATTACACGTGAACAAACCAGAGTTTCGCCACTGGTTGCGTATACGCATTACCATGCATGACACCTCTATTGAAGATGACCTGTACTTGCTGTCCCATTACCATCTTCGAATATAATGACTTTCAAAGGGTACGAGATAAATGGTAATACATTTTACGATCGCCCAAGATAAGAAGAGCACCAACCAAAATAAAGTGGTGTCCGCTTTGATGCGTAGAAACCAAGACGGAAAGGAAACATATTATGGTTATATACAGGACATATGGGAACTTGACTATCGACGTGGTTTAAAGGTCCCTTTGTTTGGTGCAAATGGGTCAATATATGACACGAGGCGGGTAACGGAAGACCCGCAGACGGAATGACAACAGTGGATCTCAACAATCTTGCGTATGCAGGCGAACCATTTGTCCTAGCCAATGATGTGGCACAGGTTTTCTATGTGAAGGACATGTCTACCAAGCCAAGAAAAAGAAAAAAGATAAGGAAGCTGAATACATCGTACGATGAGCCAAAGCGGCACATAGTTCTTTACGGGAAGAGAAACATCGTGGGAGTGGATGACAAAGACAGGACAAGTCGGGAAAGATTATGAAAAGTTTGATGAAATTGCTCCATTCACAAAGTGAATATTGACCCGAGCATCCCGTTAAATGATGAAGATTTTCCATGGTTACAAGCGCAAAAAGGGACACACGCTTGAAGAAAAAGTTTCACACCCAAAGATCTGGGATGTGATCGGCTTCACTATCATCATCACTTTCTTCGTGTTTCACACCCAAAGGGGAATCTCTGTAATAGTTAGGGTAGTTATGTGTTTTGGCATTTGAAACGCCAAGAAATTTTATGTGCAAACAAATTCTTTCATGCCTTTTACTGATTTTTAAAGTTAAGTTATTCACAAACTAGTGATTCACACTAATTTCAAATAATTCAAAATTTAAACTATTCAAATTTGAAAACTACGGGCACTAACGTAAATAATATTCACAAAGAAACTCTAAATACACAAGAAAAACAACACAAAAATAAATAAAGCAAAAAATAATAAAAAAGCCCGCCTACTAGGCGGAGAGCGGCCTGCATACGACTAGAAACCCAACCTCTGTTGGGCTGTGATGCAGCCCTGCAAAGGCCCAAAAGATGGGCCTGGGCGTAAGAGAACAAAGGCCCAAAGAGGGCCTGCTTAGGAGAGGAGCTCGAGAGAGCTACCAAGACCGGGCTTATAAACCCGATGCGGTAGCCTCTCGGCTAGCGAGGTGGGACTAAACTTACGCACCGCACTGCTGCTCTAATAACCCCTTTAGTACCGGGTGGTGGCACAAACCGGTACTAAAGGGGGGAGTTTTTAGTACCGGTTGAGCCACCACCCGGTACTAAAGGGGTGCGCTCTCGCATTGGCAACCTGGCAAAAACAGACCTTTAGTACCGGCTGGTGGCTCCAACCGTACTAAAGGTGCCTTCTATATATACAACACTTGAAAAATTTCATTCTCCTCTGTTTCTTCCTCTGCTTCCCATTGAACCGCTTCGCTTCGATCGATCATCGACGCCACATCGAATTTCGTCGCCGTGCCGCTTCGCCCTGCCGCCAGTCCGTCTCCTCGTCGTCGCCCTCGTCTCTTGCCGCCGCCTGGCCTTCCTCGTCGCGCCTGCCTAACGCGCCGCCAGCGTCACGCCCGCCACGTTGCTGCCCCGGCATTGTCGCCTACGCCGTCATTGTCTGCCCGCTGTGAGCTCTCCTCGAACCCCTCTCGCCTCGGCTACCGGGGCCACCATGTAGCCGCCCTCCCCATACACACACACACAACATGATGAAAACACACACACATACACGTATATATTTAATTATTTTAGATTTTGTATGTTTATTTAGTTTAGATTTTTTAGATTTTTGTTTGTTCACTAGTATTTATGTATGAATGCATGTTAGATGGATATAATTAGTGTTTAATTAGTATGAATTTTTTTTATATAATGTTGTTTTTCTGTTTTTAATGGATGTATAGAAATTGTTTTTTATGTTTTTAGTGTTAGATGCTTAATTAGTATGAAATAGTATATAGATTTTTGAAATAGTAGAAATGTTATAAATTTTAGTTATCAAAATCCAATCATTAAAAAATATTATTTTTATGGGCATATAGCTAGTATTTGTTATCGACGATGCCTGCCCGCAGATCCTCGCCGTCATTTTCTAATTGGTCTGACGACGACGTCCAGCCGCCCATGTCTCGGACTGGGCTCACGGGCTGGCACCGGAGGTACTGCTGAGGGGCGCGCCTCTTGATGAGGAACCTGCCCGGGTCCCGTCGTCGACCCCTGATCTCGTTTGGTGGCGTTCGCGTGGGCCTCGGTGCGGAGGGACCCGGCCCGCCGGGAGGAGGTACGCCCGTGTCAGGAAGGAGGACGAGCACGCCCATCGCTACATGGTTGCGTTAGAGGGCGGCAGTTCTCCAATACCGGCAAGATCTTCGTGGATCTCACATCGCCTATGATCTGTGAGGGTTCCTTCTCTTTGGGTGTCCACCGCCGCCATGACGCAGAACCACGAGTGTCCTAGATTCTTCCTGTAGTATTCAATCTTTAATTAGCTAGCCTGATGTACTATTCAATATTATATATTATTCGAGATGATGTATTCGAGATTGTATCTATTATTCTAGACAAAGTATTCGAGATTATATCTATTATTCGAGACGATGTAATTTGAATACTAAATTGTTTTATATTTCTTTTGAATTAGTTAAATAAAAGCTATGGCGAGACAATACCGACAGAGAGGGAGAATGTATCATGTTCGATATGATACGCCAGGATGATAATCGTAATGAAGAAGATTATGACGGCTCAATTTCTAAAAACACACGGAAGGGTGATATGATATTCGATCGCGGCGATCGAATTGATGAAGTCATGAACTACGATTATGACGATGACGAAGAACATGATGATCCTGAAACAACAAAGACCGGCGAGGTATATATATTTATATAAGCAGGTTTCTACGGTGATCATCACATGTTTTAAATGACTTGAAGATATATTAACGAATCGATCTTTGTTCTTTCAGCCATCCGAATTGAGCAAATCTTCGTGCAAAAGGACGAAACGAGGCCCGAACAAAAAGTTGAAGGAGGGCGAAAGTACAATATCGAGGTAGACCTAATGGCGAACCATTAGCGCCTAAGAAGATTGCGGACAAGTTCATTCGCTGCGGAGTTCTTGTGAAGGACCAACTCCCGATCTCCCTTCAAGAATGGAGAGAGCCAAAGAAAAGACAAAGGACAAAAGGCAAAGAGGACGCCGCTCCACGCCCGGATGTTACTTTTGTCGACAAGAATCAAAAAGATCTGCTTTGGGATACTCCCATGGAACATTTCACCCTACCAGATCATTTCTGAAGCTGTATGTATGTGTAGAAAGTCAAGGACGCTGCTCTTAGGAAGATGGCGGTTGCATTCAAGAACCACAAGAATCGTGGAATGGGACAAGTCGTCAAGGGAGGAAGGAAGACTCAAAGATTCGAGGGAACACTAGAGAACCAACGTGCTCATTGGGACGATTTCGTGAAATTCAAGGATTCAGAATTAGCTAAGGAACGGCCGAGAATAAACAAGAAGAATGCCGAAAAAAGGATAAGTTCCATAAGTCGAGGCCAGGTGGCTATGCGGTGGCAATGCCTAAGTGGGATAAGTCTGAGAAAGAGATGGAGGATCACGGTGTCACTCCGGATACTAAGAGCTGGCCCCATGTGCGTGGGACTTGGTTCTATGCGCATGGGGGAGTTGACCCGAAGATGTGCAAAGTTTGGCGAAGGCATGTCTCGAAAGGAGCCGACGATGCGATACTTGTTGCAATAGAAGAGGCACGATCGGGGTGTTCCAGCCCAACAGAGAGAACGACGAGCTTACGCGTGCCTGGGAAACTCGAACACCCGGGAAGAACACGAGGCAAGGGCGCTTATTCCGTGGTATGAGGATTTTTCAGATCGAACAACGACTACAGAACCTGCAAGTAGAAAGAAGATTATGGAGGAGAAGAAGAGGAAGATGGAGGAGGAGCAGAGGAAGGGAATATGAACGCCTTCAATGCCTAGAAGCAAGTCAAGCGGAATTGGCAGTCAAATTCCAGCGCAGCGAGGAGCAGAATCGACTCACTTAGCCAAAGGGGGTCTCAAAGAATGCAGCAGCTAGCGGATGTTCCAAAGATTGGATAGCACCGCCCCATCCATGCAGAGAAGCAGCGTGGGTTCCGCCTTGACGACGTAATGCTGGGTAGATACCCCGTGGATCACATCACGGAGAACACTAGGCTACGAGCTACACGTCCAAAATGAAGAACATATCCATGAAGGTGGCGGACGGAGAAGCTTTTCCAGCTACTCCCCAAAGCAACCTACCATTGCATCCCGATTCCAGAGGGCTATGCTCGTGTCATGGTTGACGAGGTGGTGTAGCCATATTCGGGCTAGAGCTTGACATTCCCGGAGGTGAGGACGAGCGCTTTCTGGAGACGCCAACCATCGTATCATCCTATGGAAAAAGGATTGCATCATCTTTCGAAGGCCACCGACATCAGCCATCTCGACTCGTCAAGTCCGCCACCGAGTCAGCAGTCTCCCGCCTCCGCAAGTCCACTAAGTCCCGGCAAAGTGTCAGCCACTCCTCCTCCAAGTCCGCAAAGTGTCAGGCCACTCCTCCTCCTCCAAGTCCGCCACAGGGCACAGACGCCCACTCCTCCTCCAAGTCCGGCACAACCTCGTGCCACTCCTCCTCCAAGTCCCAGCACATCTTCAGCGGCCACTCCTCCTCGTCCAACTTCAGCCTCACACCGGCTGCCTCCGCTACCAAAGAATCGCAGAAGAGACACCCCTGAGCTATGGTGCGAAGCGGCATTTAGTCGAGGTAGTACATGAAGTACAAAGTGAGGCAAGCGATATAAATATGGTCCAAGCCTCACGCCTCTTCCGCAGAGGGCTTATGACAGTCCGAGGAGGAAATCGCAGCCATATCGAAGTCCGAGGTGGAAGCCCATTTTGCACCAAAACCGCCACCGCCGCCAAGGAGAAAGTGCACGAGGAAATGATTGACCACTTCATTCGTATGGCTTCAACCATCACCTCCCAAGCCTGTTGACACGGACTATGAGCGCCACATCGAAGTTAAATCGAGCACGCCCACGTAAGGAGGCGAAGCTCGGGATCGAGCAAACAAGAAGCAGCTGTCAAAAATGCGGAAAACCATTCCCACCGGGAGAACAAAGCGGCGCAATCGATCCCTCGCTTGTTGTGCCAACAACACGCGATGACGACGCTACCAATATTATTGTGGGCAAACAGTTTACGTTCCCGAGGTGGGCAATGTGGTAATAACGGAGGACCATATAATGCAATTTGAAGTTCTCAAAATCATCATTGGACAACTCCTCGAGATCGAGCCCATGCCTGTGCTTAGAGAGGATGAAATAAAACGGAAATATGTCCGGGGCCAACCTTTGGTCCATCCAGACAAGGTCAAGAACCTCCCAACGAGAATGTATGAATTGCATCAATGGTACATGAACATTACCAAGATTTCGATCGAGTGTCCCTCATGGTGAATGTCAAGGAGGAGCATTAATTCCATGAGAAAGCTTTGTCCGTTGAGTATTCTGAAATGTTTCAGTTATACAATCAAGACGCACTCGACAAATCTATCGCCGGTTGCTATTGTCTCGTAAGTGATTTCTTTTCGTAATTTAAGTCTCAAGCTAGTCTGTATCGATCCTTTTGATCAATCATTACCTGTAATTATCCTCACTATATTCTTTTCTCGTGGTATTATATGCAGGATGAAGATATATGAAATGAGAAAAGGTGGACGCTTTGGCATCGGGTATCAATTGACCCAAACACCGTTAATGAATACACATGGAATATAGATGAACGCCATCAAAAGGCCGTGAGGACAACATGCTAGAGTTCTTGAAGCGCCTCAAATACAATGAAGATATACTACTTCCTTACAACTTCCAAAGGAGTCACACTGTCTTGTACTACAAATTCTCTGTTTTGCCTACTAGCTAGCTACATGTTTTTGTTTTACATATGCCCGCTTAATTAAGACATGCAAACGTGTGTGCATGCAGATTTCACTTGGGTCTTGTGTATCATTAAAGTTGACGTTTTAATGCTTTGAAATAATCGGACTCACTACTCAAAGAAAAACTGACTATAACATCTTGTTTGGGATAGTCAATGTGTAATTTTAATCATTATTAACTATATATCTCGCCAATTTAGTTCGTCATTTTTCATGATATGAACTATATTTAATAACCCCTTTATTCATTTTCTTTGTCGGGCGGTGGCTTGGGCAAGGTTCATCGGCCATGGAAAGCGTAATGGAAAAAAAGCTTAAATGGTTTCACCCAAGGTAAGTAATTATAGTACTAGCTAGCTAGCTAGCTAGCTGCCATCTCTTTAATTATCATGCTTGATTAATTATTATCTGATCAAATTCCATTCTCGTAAAGGCCTCAAGCAGCGCAGGGACTGATTCTGTGTGCATTCTCGCTTTTACAGAACATTCGCATGATGGCGCCCCAAAGGAGCAGATCTCAAAGACAGTGAATGGGTACGCTTTGTCGTAACACTATTCACAATTTTACACCATTATCGATATCTAGTCACACAACTAATACACATGCATATTGATCTCCTTCTTAACAGTTCAAAGAGGTGCGGGACAAGCTCCTAGAAACGGAGCGCCAGAGAAGCACTTCAAGAGGAAATAGCGGGATTTTTGCTCGACCAGGTCATAAATCCAAGGGAGAATACTATTACCCGCCAACGCCCCATAAAAACCACTTCCAATTGTCATCGTGTTCAAGGCACCAATTAGGCTAATGCCACTTTGGCTCAAGGCAACATGCATATGTAGGAGAAATTGTATATAGCTATACATGTGTGTATGTGTGAATTAATTAATATGATGGTTTGTGAGACATTGATGATATATATATATGCATGATTGGTTCTATTAGAAATTCTATATATATATATATATATATAACGTGTACAATGTGTAGTATCGTAAAAAAATACCAAAGAACGAAAAAAAGAATTAAATTGATAACACAAATTTAATTGAAAAATAAAAAATAAAACAAAACCCATAAACATTTAGTACCGGTTGGTGTTACCAACGGTACTACAGGCTCCCTGCCCCTCGAGCTACGTACACGTGGTTGGCACTAGCAGGTTCGTACGAACCGGTACTAAAGGGGGGCCTTTAGTGACTGATATTTTAGTGCGGTTGTGGAACCGGCACTAAAGGGCATTACGAACCGGTGCTATTGCCCGGTTCTGCACTAGTGATAATGAAAAAAGGCATGGCCACGCATTGTGGAACAAGCCTTTCCAATAATCGTTTGGGGGTGGGGAACCGTCAAGCTTGCTCATGGTTGGGTGCTCCTGCTCATTACTCCCAAGTGAATTGGTAGGCTTGTTCCATGATGTGTGGCCATGCCTTTTTACTATATTTGAAGAGTTATTTTTCCTGGCGTGCGTGCATTTTGCGATAATCGAGCTTGCACTTGTTCTTGCACATATCGAAGAACGTGTTCTGCAAATATCTCCTTTTTTGGGTGATGATGCGTGAGTCCATGTTGCCACGATGGATTGGTGACTAACAATTCAAAAACTCCTCCACAAGTGTTGATAAATATATGTGCCATCCTAATCATTGTGGAGCATCCCATCGGTTTCAACAAGCCAGATATTGCCGTTGCTATGCCAGTAGTTTTATTTGGCCGACCAACTCCACCAAGCTGGTGTGGTATCATCGCCGGAGTCGTTGTCGGAGTCGACGTCGTCGTCGCTGCCGTAGTTGGAGCTAGTGAACACAAAAGACGTGGTCGTGGGAAGGCCTTAGTGCTAGAAGCATCATTTGCATAGGAGGCGCCGGTATCGACATTGTCGTCGTTGACCGACGAAATGAGGACGATCATCTCACCGCCATCGGGGTCTATGATGTCAATCACGTCCTTAGCATCATCATCATCGAAGAGGAAAACTGTATCGAGAAAGAGGAGACGAAGAGAGGAAGATTGGGTGCCATGGATCGCTAGGACCGCTATTGTCTCGAACACACACACACACACACACACACACATATATATATATATATATATATATATATATATATATATATATATATATATATATATATATATATATATATATATATATATAGACACACACACACACACTACAATGAGGCTGAAAGGCAATGGAGGATGGTGGGAATGAGAAAACTTTGTGCTGACAGATTTTTACAATTCATTGCCGCATTCCCTCCCCTTGTAGAAACTAATGAAGGAAGGAGGCAGATGAAAACATGGATCATATCCATAGATGGGCCGACCATATCAGGGCACTGCACTACGTGCATGATCCTTTTTCTTGTATCATGTATGCCAAAAAATCAGTGACAGTAATCATTGATGCCATGCTTTCTAAGTACATGAAAACTACAAGCAGCAAGTATAGTGAACATATATGAGCGTTCGAGATAGTACAGTCAACACTCCTAGCAATCCATGGCACCCACTCTTCGTCTCCTCTCTCGATACAATTTTACTCACTGATGATGAGGACGTTAAGGACATGGTTGACATCAAAATCTGATGGCGCTGCCAGGCCACCCCATTTCATCCAATGAGAAGGACGATGGTCACACCAAGGGTGCCGCGCGGCCACATCTTTTGTGGATGCTAGCTTCAGCTACGGCGACTCTCACAGCGACACTACACCAACTCGATGGTGTCGGCCGGCCAAATACAACTAATGGCATAGCGACAACAATCTTTGGCTTGTGGAAACCGATGGGAGGCTCTGAAAGGATTACGATGGCGCACGTGTACCTTTAACACGCTCTTGGAGGAGTTTCTAAATTGTGCGTCATTGTTCTATCGTGGCAACCTGAACTCATGCATCATCACGCAGAAGATGAGATATTTGTCGAACAAGTTACAGGATATGTTCAAGAATAAGTATAAGCGCAATTATCGCAAACCATGCGCACAACAGAAAAAGTTAACTCTTCAAACCTTTGGAAAAAGGCATGACGATATGCGTTTGTCGCCAATGGTATTGAGCATTGACGATGTCATTATAAATGCTTTACGTAATTTGAAGAGTTCTTTTTCCCGCCTTGTGCTCGGTTTGCGATGGTCGCGTTTGCACCTGTTCTTGCACATATCCAAAAACTTATTCTGCAAATGTCTTCTCTTCTAGGTGATGATCCGTGAGTTTAGGTTGCCACGACGGGTCGACGACCCACCATTCAAAAACTCTTCTAGGAGTGTCGATGAAGGTACATGTGCGCCATGGTAATCCTTACGGAGCACTCATCGGTTTCCGAAAGGACTGTCATCGCTATGCCAGTAGTTCAACCACCAATCCATAAGGCCACTAATCATCTTTGGTAGGATTCGTACGGAGGCTTATACTTGGTTAAGGCGGGTGCCGAGAGAGTAGGCTTTGTGTAATCTAAGAGGCCTTCGGGTTTGTATTACACTAAACTATATTTCTTACTGTTGAATTATTCGCATCCGAAAATGAATGTATCTAGAACTAAAATACATCTAGATACAATCATTTCTGCGACAAGTAATTCCGAACGGAGGGAGTATTATTTAATGAATTAAGCAAAGCTTTTGCCCTTTCGGAAAAACAAAAGCAGCAACAGTAGGCCACGTATCGCTAGGTAGACAAGCACAGGCACATTACAGTTTTATCGTGGCCGTTAGTCCTGTTCATTTTAGTCGTCGGTACTCTTTTCTTTTTGTGAGTTTTTTGTGTGATTGAGCTTTTGTTCCTCGCATATATAATCAATAATAGGTACTCTCTTTGTTAAAAAATAAGATCATTTGTATCACTACTATATTTCTTATAGTAATCTAAACAATCTTATACTATTTCTTACGAATACTTCGTGTTCCCCGTATTAACCGCTTGATTACCACAGACCTGAATTATCAAACTACTTTGTGCACATTCAGACTAGCAGACACAGGCCTATTTTTTGTTACAATTTCTCTGAACTTTCTGAAGCAAGCCTGTACACATTCATTCAGACAAACACAAGAAAACCAAGCAGCCTTCCCAGGCGAGGCCAGGCGGTGAAATTCCTTCTTATCCATCCACAGACTCGAGCCACGCTACCCCGATTGAGCCGAGGAACGAACCAACAATGGAAGCCGCTGCCGCGCTCCTCGCCCCTCTCTCCCGAAGCACCGCCGGCGGCAGCACCACCTTCCCCGTGCTCTCCTCCAGCAACCCCTACCACCCCATTTTCTCCGGCCTCCTCAGCCTCAGATTCAGTCTCAGGGGATGCGCCTCTCGCCTCCCGCCCTGCCGCGCCGCCGTGAAGGAGGACGACGCCACGCCGCAGTGGCAGCTCGACTTCCTGGGGCCCGACCCTCAACCGCGGTCCGGCGACGACGGGGACGACGACCCGCTCCCAGCCGCGAGCACCGACTGGTGCGTCCGCGCGCGCCGCTCCGCGCTGCGCTCCATCGAGGCCAGGGGCCTCACGCCGGCGCTCCAGCGCATGGTCACCCCGCCCAAGAAGAAGAAGAAGAAGAAGCAGAAGAAGAGGGTCCTCGGCAAGAAGCCCCGCAAGCACGACGCCGACGAGGAGCCGCTGCCGGGCGAGGACGAGTTCGACATCGACGAGGAGGCGACCCTGGACGACCTCGACCTCCGGGTCGCGCAGCTCGGGGACGGGCTGTTCGACGAAAAGCGGCAGAGGAACAGGGAGCGCTTCATCCAGACGCTCTCCAGCTTCGCGGCCGCGCCCTCCAACCGGACCAAGGAGGTGGCCCTCAACAGGGACATCGTGCAGGCGCAGACCGCCGAGGAGGTGCTCGCGCTCACCGCCGACGTCGTCGCGGCCGTCGCCAAGGGCCTCAGCCCCTCGCCGCTCACCGCGCTCAACATCGCCACCGCGCTCCACCGCATCGCCAGGAGGATGGAGGCCGTGTCCATGATACAGACGCACCGGCTGGCCTTCGCGCGGCACAGGGACATGTCCATGCTCGTGGGGCTGGCCATGATGTCCCTCCCGGAGTGCTCGCCGCAGGGCGTGTCCAACATCTGCTGGGCCTTGTCCAAGATCGGGGGCGACCTGCTCTACCTGCCGGAGATGGATAGGATTGCCGACGTGGCCATCTCCAAGGCTGACGATTTCAACGCGCAGAATGTCGCCAATGTCGCCGGAGCGTTCGCCACCATGCGCCAGTCAGCACCAGGCCTTTTCTCGGCATTGGCCGAGAGAGCAGCAAAACTGGTGCACACCTTCAAGGAGCAAGAGCTTGCTCAATTCCTCTGGGGATGTGCTTCTCTTGATGAATGTCCCTATCCTTTGCTCGACGCACTTGATGCTGCTTTCCAGGATGCTGCCAGCTTCAAATGTAATGTCTATGATCCATCGACTTCAGACATGGGGCACGCCGCTGCCAAAGAAGCTTCGAGCGAAGAATATGGTAACAATTCTCATGCGCTAAACTTTAGTCGAGATCAGCTTGGCAATATTGCTTGGTCCTATGCTGTTCTTGGGCAACTGGACCGACAATTCTTCTCGCATATCTGGAACACTCTGAGCCAACACGAAGAGCAGAGAGTCTCTGATCAATACAGGGAAGACATAATGTTTGCATCACAGGTATATCTTGCAAATCAGTCTTTGAAGCTTGAATATCCCCATCTCAATATGGGCTTAAGAGATGATCTGGAAGAGAAAATAACAAAAGCGGTGAAGAGCAAGCGCTTCAATCAGAAGACGACCTCCTTGTTTCAGAAGGATGTCGGGCGTCTTTTATATAGTACCGGACATGAATGGGTTAGAGAATATACGGTGGACGGTTACACTGTCGATGCGGTGCTAGTTGATGAGAAGCTTGCATTTGAGATAGACGGGACGACACACTTCTCAAGGAATTTAGGTACCCTCTACTACTGATGTTTGTTGCTTTCTGTGCTTTACTTACCATTTCTGATAAAAGGCTGCTCATTTTCTTCTTGTTTCCCTACTTGATTCTGTATCTCAAAGCAGAAACTAATGCAGATGTGTACCTGTTTTTCAGGCACACCATTAGGCCACACGGCATTTAAAAGGCGTTACATAGCCGCTGCTGGATGGAAATTAGTTTCCTTGTCTCACCAAGAGGTTAGTCACACCTGGAAGATGGTAACCATTAGTAAATTTTACAAATTTATTGTTTAATCTGTCGTCGCTTCACAAAGAAAATTCACAACTACTCTATATTGTGTCATATCTTCCAGAACTTCATATGCCACCATCTTAAATCAATGTTCTATTTTGTTTTTCAAAAGAAATGACTTCTCTCTATTATTCATGTTTATCTGTAAACACACATTAACTTGTTGGACAGAAAAAAAAATGTTTTGTTCTGCATTTTGTGCTCTCATATTAACTTAGGGACATTTCATCGCTTGACTTGGATTTCAGCATTAGTTTTCTGAGTTCTCTGAATAGGTGAGAATATTTACTTTAAGACTTACTGTGATAATATAGCAAGAATTTTTTTCCCCTGAGAATCATTAGTGTGTCATATTAATTAATCTGTTGTGTTTTGCAAAGGAAATTCATATGCCACTGTCTGAAATTAATGTCTTGTTTTGTTTAAAAGAAAATGCTTCTCTCTCTGTTATCCATGTTTATCTGTAATGAGCTCACACACGAACTTGTACCGGCAAATAATGTTCTTGTTCTGCATTTTGTGCACTCATATGAACTCTAAGGACATTTGACCCTTTGAATTAGATTTCAGCATTAGTTTTCTTAGGTCCCTGAATAGATGAAAATGTTTATTATATTAAGAGTTTGTTTTCCTTGACAATCACAGTGGGAGGAGCTTCAAGGTGAGACTGAGCAAATGGAGTATCTGAGGAGAATTTTAGGCATTGATGCAGAATAAGTGCAACCGTTGGACATTTGACGCCACGAGCTCTGCCAACACGAACAACACCGCTGGAATTGCAAACAATTTGTGGTGGATCCAGCTTAGGGCTTTGCAGGGCACGGTGTTTATTGGGCGCAACTTGTAGCTTGAAGGCTTAGCGTGTCAGAAGCCGTTGTGATGAGATATAGTTATGTTTTTGTTTTGTTTGGGAAGCATGTGAGATATCTGTATACCCTGAACTATTCTGTATCATGTGCTAGTTTTGGGGGAACTGTTTAGTGCTGAAACACATAAGATGGATCAGGTTGGCATATGTTGTACTGTCTGAGAACTCTTGATGATAGAATGGCATTGGAAGTTATACACCAAACAATTTATTCAGATGTGCATTGGGAACTGAAAAGTGAAAAATGAACTATAATCTGGTCTTTCTGCCTGAAGTGTAAAATGCTTAAGTGTTGGACTACAAGTGTAAAAATTCAAGTGTTGTGCTACAAGTGTAAATGTTCAAGTGTTGAACTACAAAAGAAGAGGCACATGGTTCATCTCAGCCCCAGAAGGTAGCCAGTACATAATGCAACATTGACAAATATGTTCTTGAATCTTGACTGCAGCATTGCAAACGAAATGTTTCAGTCGTCCGTGAGAAGCCTCTGCATAATGAGCTCCACGACAGCGGGGGCATCGACCGTGACAGCAACCTTCACAGTCGGCTTACCACACCACGCTGTAATCTCCCCATACATTTTCTTGGTATTGTCGAAAACGGTGAGACCTTTTGTGATTCCATCCGTCTGAACCCTCACCACTCCTTCCGTGTAAGTCATCAGCGACGGATCTACGGCGGCAAGAAGAGTTGTGGGATCATGAAGATATACTCCTGCAACCATTTCATCATACTTACAAAATCAGTCATTCAAGTCTCTTTAATTGTTCAGCTTCTCATCATCAAGTGATCCATCCAAGTTAGTGTGTACTGACTGGTTGCTTTCATACTGACCTGTTATGGAGTAGGCGTCCATGTGATAATCATAATAATAACCCAGTATATTGCTCAAGTAGCGAGCATACTTGCTATCGGATTGTTGAAGCTTCTTCCGGTCGACATCTGCAGACATGTTATAATGTGATGTTTTCTAATACATGGCAACTGTTAATATCATACATAGATTCATCCAACAAGAGGTGATACATCTATGCAACCTAACCATCTGTAGTCATCCATGGCTACCTTTTAGTTGAAAGGTTACCAATGAAGACCAAGTGACAATTGAATTTAAATCCCTCTGAGCGAACAAAGCAGTCGGTGTCAAAATGGATGTCTCTATTCTTCGGAAATATATCTTCTAAGCTAGCATAGTTGGAAAAACAACTAGAACCGAACTCATGCCTTATGTTATTAACCAAACGTCCGCACTGTTGCTGTTAACCATTGTATGATTAACTCAAGAAAAAGGCATCATGTAATCACGAGGAAAGAAAAATATATGAGGCTATATACGAAAATCACAAATAGTATCATGTTGCTGTTTTCAGCCCTGATATATAACAAGGTCTCAAAAGTAACAAGGTACAGTAACAGCTCCGGACAGCAAGAGAATTACCAGAAAGGAGTACTTGGTGCGTGATGTTAATTCCGATGGCCAAAATATCCGCGCCGCAGGTAAAAACTATATCAGCTGCATCAGGATCGCCAAATATCTGTTTAATAAAGATATCCAGTTAACTAGTGAAGGCAAGATGATGAGCTGTTGGAATTGCAGCTTGCAATTTGTAAATCAATGCTCTGAAACAAGAAGCTAGTGACATAAAGTGTGTTGTTCTCTGAATTCGAAGGGAAGCGTGACAGGGCAAGACCATCTAACAAGAATCTGATAGGACTAACTCACATTTGCCTCGGCTGCAGGGTTCACATTTCCATTAACTGAATATGCGCCACCCAGGATAATAATCTGCCCAATCTTCTTTGGGAAAGAAGGGTCAAGCTCGACAGCCAGCGCAAGGTTGGTGAGGGGGCCGAGGGCGACGACGGTGACCTGTCCAGGGTAGAGATTCGCCTGCTCGACAAGGAAGGCTGCGGCGGACTGCTCCACCGCCTTGCCGGCCGGCGGAGGGAAGTTCTGGTTGCCGAGGCCATCCGAACCGTGGACGAAGCTTGCAATCCGTAGCTTGGTGGCTTTCTGAATTTTATTCATGGTGGAGCACACAGACATTCAGATTCAGTTAGCAAAGACTTGATCGATCGAGATGTCAGACATTTAACTGAAGAATGAGATGTCACACAAACATACATACATACATAAATACAGAATGTATTGAAGTAAGGGTACCTTGATTGTTACATGGGATCCCTCTGCGACGGGGATGTCGGTCCTCCCAGCGGTCTCCAGCTGAAATCAAGCTAGAG
The DNA here is from genome assembly GCA_021605145.1 of Aegilops bicornis. Classification (NCBI taxonomy): domain Eukaryota; kingdom Viridiplantae; phylum Streptophyta; class Magnoliopsida; order Poales; family Poaceae; genus Aegilops; species Aegilops bicornis. The sequence continues at coordinate 1,415,092 of JAHIAL010000034.1, read as the reverse complement.
ATGGACTCGATTAGCATCAGAAAGATCCATTCATGAAAACTGAAAGTCAAAATGCGAGGGAGGGAGTGGGGTGGGGTGGACCGACGAGGTGCAGCGCGTTGCGGGTGGCGAGGGCGGTGTAGACGTTGCCGAAGATGGTGGTGAGGCCCACCACCTCCAGCTCCGGCGACCTCAGCGCCACGAAGATGGCCATGGCGTCATCTGCGGTTCAGTTCATCCATCCCCCGCGAGTTTGCAATGCGAGATTGATTAGGATGGATGAAAAACAAGAAGAGGAATGAGAGAGGGGTGGAGAACAAGATGGATGGATACTGACCGATCCCCGGGTCGGTGTCGATGATGACCTTCTTCTTCTTGGTCACGGCGGCCATGGGCGTGGATCCCTGGATCGGATTCTTGGGGATCGGGGCAGCGTCGGTTGTGCAGGCGGATCGAGCGAGGTGGAGAAGAAGATATGTACACGTCTCGCTCACAGGCAGCTCAACTTGGAAAGAGAGAGAGAGAGGGATAGCGGCGCTGCTGACCTTTCCGGACGGTATATCCCAAAAGGAAAGGCTGTTGCAGATCCACGGGGCCCCAGCCCAGATCCCACCCATGGTTCCAGTGGACAGCCTTGTCACGATCATTTCCCTGTTTTTAGAGCAGTATAAACCTTTTTTAGGAGAGGGGTACACATCAGACATGCACAATCTAAGTAAATTTCTTCAAATGCTAACAGTCTGCCTAAACTCTTAAAAGTGCGCGTGCACTAAAACGAAGACTCACCTTAAAAAAAAAACTAAAACGAAGACTCGAGCACGCGGATGGTCAGTCTGATCCGTCATCCGCTGCTGCCGGCCGGGCTCCAGGTGTATAACATGGTCGGGGCGAGGGCGAGTGTTTCGTCCCGTGGTGGTGGGGTCAGGTGGAATACGGTCGAGACGGAGAGACTCACCTAGGTGGGGCCCGCCATTATCTCCTCTCCCGCAAACGGCTCTCACCCTCATTCGGCGGTGTGGGCGGTTCCGTCTTCCCTTTTTCCCTCGCCCAAATCGCCCCAAATCGAAGCCTCGCTGCTGCCCAAATTCGCCGTAGTCCGCCACACATCGGAGCTCTCGAGAGGCGTTCATTGGGTGGCCGTGGCCGTCGGAGTTGTTTTACCCGCAGCACGCTTAGCCCGGGAGCTGCTCGCCGTGAGCTCGGGCGATCGCTTGATGCTTTCGACTTCAGCTGTGGCGGACGGTTGCGAAGTGAGGTGTCCTCGTTTAGTGCGTTGGCGAAGGAAGGAGAAGGTATGTTGACGCGATTTTAACCCCCCACCTCGCTTCTCATCTCTCCATTTCTTGCGATGGGTGTTTCTCCCGTTCGTGGCGTTCTGTCTAGGAGCAACTAGTGCTTCTATCGATTTGCTAGTCTATTTTATGGTCGAGGTAGGTTTTCACCCGTAGATCACGATGTTTTCGGCAGCGGCGTTGGTTAGGTTAGGTACTGGGTATGAAATCCCCCCCCCCCCCCTTAATCTCCATATCCGTCCATGTTTGTTAATGTGAGCGCCGGATTCGTGTGATTTTGTGGTCGAATCTAGTTTGAGGGTTAGTGTCCTCCTCAGCCCCTCACTTCACCTCGATGCGAGATCTTTGTTTCAAGATTTTTGTCGGTGATTTTTTTGTAGCAGGCAAGTTTATCACCACCACTAGGCAAGTCATGACACGGGGTGTTAGTAGGGTTTCTCGTGAGCGGGCAAGTTCAGGCGAACTGTCAGGCAATTTTGTGGCACACAGGTGTTTTGTTAGTGTTTCCTGGGACCAGGCAAGTTAATGCCATTTTTCAGGCAGCTTATGTGCACACGGTTGTTTTATTTTTTGTGTTTTACTGGTCCGGGGCAAGTTCATGTCAACAACAAAGCAACTTATGGCAATGGTTTTTTGTGTTGATAGGAGTGTCGCGAAATCTTCCAACGAGATTCAGGATAAAATGTTTACAAAGAAGGTGAGAAGTAAACTAGGATCAATTGTTTGTAGGTTGATGCTTGGCAAGTTGGATTGCCAAAATTTCACGCTCAATGAGCGGAAAAAGGAGCTACTCCTCCTATGCCATTGATTTCACGTGAGGTAGGTGACCGACCAAGGGACCCGGGATCTTCGGTGGGCGCAAGTGAGATCGAATCAACCTCACATCTCACTTGCAATCGAATTTGATAGGCTGCGAGGTTTGTCTAAAGCATGGTGCACGGCCTGCCCGTCTGGCCGGGACCCGAGCTGTACCATACTCACCATGCCACCTATTTATATCCACGTTCCTCTCACTCTTCTTCTGGACCAGGCAAGGTAATACCATTTTGTCAGGCAACTTATGTGCACACGGTTGTTTTATTTTTTGTGTTTTACTGGTCCGGGGCAAGTTCATGTCAACAGTCAGGCAACTTATGGCAATGGTTTTTTTTGTGTTGATAGGAGTGCTGATAATCAGACTTTTTTCGTGTTGATAATCAGATGATTGCTAGATAACGAGGCATTTTCATCCTAATAATCAGGCAATTTGCATGCTTATAATCAGACTTTTTTCCATGGTGACAATCTTTTTGGTATGTAACTGCTTTTTACAGGTAAAGATGACTAAACAAAGTAAAAAGCATGATCAACAGCAGTCAGCAGAGTCACCGCTTGGCTCGGTTCCACCTCCCTCTCCCGGGTGAACGGGAGTATTCTTTGATTTTTGCTACGTAAATAGCATTTTTGCTTTGGTTGCTACTTTTTGTTAAAGAAATTTGTGATTTTATTACGGGCACCTACAATGAAGAGCAAGGTGGTTCAACAACTCATGTTTACAAACGCAAGCGCCGTAAGCGGGTCATAAACCGGGGAAGCGGCTCATGGATATTGATAGCAACGAGAACCGTGAGGGAGGTGATTATGAAGCTGATGTTACACAAGATGAATAACCAAAGAAAAAAAACGGAAAGTGACTGAAAATGAGGTATCCCTCCCCCTACCCCCCTCCTCCCACGACCATATGACTACAAAGTCTTTTGTTTTCTGACCAACATGTTAGTTTGCGTTTTTTTAGCTACTAGCAACTAGCAAACAGTACCATGGGAACAAAATGTGGAGTTGCATTTCATGTTCTAGTTTTCACACATAAGTTGCCTCCATTTTTCCCATGTAGCAGCAACTCATGCAGTACATGCATCTCAAATCCGTTTTATTTTTGTGAGCTAGGTGGGAGGCAATTTTTTTCGTGGTCATGTCTCGGCAACTCATGCTGCATGCACACCTAGCAAACAGTACCATCCCAAAATCTCATATTAGGAGGTGTAGGTTGTAGGCAACTTATGTGATCCATGCATACATAATTTGCACCCTTCTTGTCAATTAAGAAAAAAGGAATTGGAATGCCTTTTTCCCATGTGTCACATGGTACAGATAAAATCAGTGTATGTTTAAGCAAACAAAAAAGCGCCAGAAGTTTAAGCACACATAAAAGCGCCAGAACTTTTTGTACTAGCAATTTGTTGAGAAAACAAAAAAGAGCAGCCAAGTTCTACGGTATGTTTTAAGCAAAAACAGTGTTGGCAGTGAGCAACTTTTGTGTGTCTGTTCGTGCTAGAACTTGATGTATGCAGTGGGAAAGTGTGTGGAACTATAGTGGTTTTTTAAGCAAATCAAATATTTTCAATAAGCAAGTCGTGTACAAGACATGATAACTAAGCTTTCGATTTTTCTTTCTCCAACTATTGGCTGATGTATATCAAGAGAAACCAGTTGATGTTTTTTTAACTTATTAGATATGCTTAAGCAAATCAGTGTCGCCAGTAAGCAACTCCTGTCTATACTTTTCAAAAGTGCGCCCCACCATGTTTTTTGCTCTTGTAGTAGAAATAACTTTAGTTTGTCAATTTTTCAGGGTCCTAGGAACAGGTCATGACCTGCAAGGCTTTTTAAGTTGAACAAAGATCTCGACGAAGACCAAAAAAGTGTTTTCAGAGACATAGACTTTGGGGGCTTGTTGGATTTCACAGCTACAAGCATGCCCGGTGATCTCAGCCAGTGGATCATGAAACACTACGACCCAGAAAAGTCTCAAATTGTTATACCAGATAGAGGCAAAATACAAGTAGATGCAGAAAGTGTTAGGAGGATATGGGGTTTGCCCAACAGTGGCAGGAAAGTATGTTTTGAAATGAATCCATATGTTATAAGGGAATTCAACAATATTTTCAAGATCGAGGGAAAAACGCCCCTACATTGACTTCATGGTGTAAAATGATTGTGAAGATGATTGGGGCGTGCGATGACAATTTCCTCCGTGCTTGGTTGGCTGTTGCATTCTCCTGCTTCCTTGCCCCAACCACAAGCTTGAGTATCTCACAAAGGTGTTACACTGCTATTCTCGACACAAGTGCTATAAAAGACACCAAGATATGCGATTTTGTTATTGATCAACTAAGATTGGCATTCATGGGTTTTGGTGACAAGAAGAAGGCTGTTTGTCATTGTGTTTTCCATCTAGTTGTAAGTATGAGGAAAATCATTTCTAATGTGTTTTCTTTTCTATAGTTTTTCCTTTTCAATACAAGCATGAAAGAGACATGTGTTTCCTAGTAGTTTTTGCAATTTAAAACTTTTACAGATTTTGTACCTAGATTCATTGGATGTTGATGAACCAATACCTGCTACACTTCCAAGGGCACGCATTTGGAATGATGATCTAATAACCAAAGTCATGAAGAAAGACAAGAAGGGTCCAGGAGTGTATGGCAAGCTGCGAGTAAGTTCTTTTCGTTCAAGAATTGTTTAATATCAAAACACACATTAATTTGCAAAAAACAATTTATATGATAAAAACAGAAACAATTTTTTATACAAATTATGCCAAACACATTGTTACAAGTCAAGGCAAGTCATAGTATTAGGACCAACACAACTTGCCTGTGGAAGAAACATATGATTGGGGTAATAGTTTTCCTTTTCCAAGCAGTACAACACATTTGGATGTTGATTACATTACAGTACTTGCCCAAAAAATTATATTACAGTACTTGCCTGCAATAGAACAGGACTTGCATGCATTACATTAAATTATAGTACTTGCCTGGAAACAGAACATAACTTGCCTACATTTTTCTTTGTAGTTTTGCATTGTACATAGCAAATAATCTAGCTAGATCCTGAAACTATGACTGTTATGTTGTTGCCATTTTTTAGACAATAATGGGAAATCTGTATACAATAGTGGGAAATGTGTAGTTCATTCTATCAGTTTTTCCAGTCCAAAACAGGGCAACCTTCATAATGTACTACTTTCCTTTTCTTTGATCGAAACATGGAAAATCCAAACTGAAATCCAGGGCAATTTATACTATAAACATAGTCAAGTTATACTCTGACCTACACGGCGTTGATCATACGGTGTTCATTTATTTTTCCGCCTTGTTTTTGGTTTTGATGAAAACAACTCAAGACTGAATTTTCACGGTGTGCAAACGACAGTTTGTTTGGAAGCTTGGACCATGTTTCAAAATTCGTTGCAGCTAGGTTGCCTGAAAGTTACGACAGCTATGTAAGTTCCGATAGCAAGAAAGTCCTTTATATGTTTTATCACTTCATTTCAGATTTTTTCTGATCCCAATGAGTTTAGTATCTGACACACATTTATGTTTTTTTTGTTTTTGGTGTGCAGAAGCAAAATAGGATAACAGGAATGGTTCATGAAATGTGCGCTGAAATGTCACATGCTATCGGGAGGCTCGTAGTGGGCATAGGGAAGCTTGACGAGGGGCAACCTCGCTCAAGCAAAAACATAGACATTAACCCACAGGCAAGTGAACATACCAGTTCTTGGAGGAAGTGAGCAACACCTAGAGTGATTGAACACAACTCAAGTGAGGATGAGGAATCATTCAAGTCGGACAAAGAGAGCGAGGATGAGGATGACAATGAAGACAATGAATCAGAACAAGACAGTGGTAACTCATGGGATGACAGCAGAGATGACGGTTCAGATGATGATGATGACAACACTAGCCATGGAGGCAATGTCAGACACAATTGTGCCGAGGATGATGCCGACAAGGATAGTGAGGAGCCACATGAAACAACAGAAAACAAGGACGATAGTGGCAAGGACAGCGGCAATGTGCAAGGAGGGAACGACAGTGACCCCCAAGTTGATGAGGAAGAGGTAAACAAGGACGATGTGCCGGAAAGTGAGGCAATTTGAAGATGACGAGACAGAGAAAGTTGGTGAAGATGAGGACAATGAGGACCAAGTCAAGAAGGGTGGAGGCAAGAAAAACGATGATGGAAATGGAGATGATGAGGACCATGACGGAGGAGCCAATACAGGAGGATGCAGCCGGACAAACAATTCTGATGGAGATGAAGGAGGAGGAAGTTCAAGCAGCAGCAGGGACGGTGACTCTGGATCAAATTTCTTTATCAAGCAAAATGACAGCAAACAACGAGCAGGAGATGCTATAGAAACATTTTCCCTTATAGATTTTGTCAAGGTGGAGTTCAAGAAGCAGTGGGACCCCTTTCAAAAGGAACTTGAAGTGCCACAAGTGTTTGATGGGCGAAAACCCCACTCATATGCGAGCACATTATTTGATCAGATGGTGTTTCGCGAGGAGGAAAGATAAACATGCATCAAATTCAATCCTGAGGAGTTATGCCCCCAAAGATAGATCGAACTCATGCAAGCAGTTTATGGAATAAATCTGCCGCAAGCATTACTGTCAGTTGCACCAAGGAAGCAAACGAGAGTGTCGTTCAACCTGAATCCAAACCCTATTGCAGCTGCAAAAAGGATGGAACCCACTTGTCTGAAACCATCACTCTAACATAGAGGCCAAACTGAAAAAAGTTCAACAGGCAACTATGTTGGCTAACAAGGCAAGTTAAACAAAATGCCAGGAAACTTACAGTGTTCAGAAGCCGGTTGAGCAAGGCTGCAAAACCGGCACTATCAAGCAAGCAAGTTCAATGAGGAAGTTGCCCACCACAGGAGTGAAGTTGCTTGATGAGAACCGACACCTTGACAACTTTCCAGACTCTGGTACAAAACAACAAGGACAAGTGGATCTGTTGCCTAGGTCTGTTGTTAAGTTGTCTGCAAAGAGTCCTCAGGTTGATCCTGTGCAAAGGAATGATGCAAAACAACCAGTCCCTTTTGAGAAGTTGCCCAAGAATGTTATTGAGTTGCCTCCGAGGAGCCAGCAACCTGCCACTTCATACATGACCGGTGGAATAAAACCAGTGCCAGAGGAGAAGTTGCCTAGCCATGTTGCTGTTTTGGCTGCAAGGACCCCTCAACTTGCCAATTCAACTATGATGGTTGGGAAACAAATAGTGCCCCTGTCAAACTAGAACTTGCCGAATACTATTGCTGACTTGCTTGCAAGGAACCACCAACCTGCCTCCTCAGATATGACCGGTGGAAAAAAAGCAGTGCCAGATAACAAGTTGCATGGCACTGAACAGATGATGCCTGCAGGGACTGATGTAAGACATGTAGGACCAGTAGCAAAGTTATTGAAGACTAACCTGAGTTTGCCTCCAACACACTTCCAAGGTGATGCAAACAAGGAGAACTGGCCACCGGTACCACACAAGCATCAAACTGTTGATATAGCCAAAATAAATGAAATTATAGACAAGTGTGTTGCTCCAACAAATGCTCCCATCCACATCCCACCATAGAGAATAGTTGAAGAGCCAGCCAACGAACTCAAGAGTAGAAGGGTGTCCGGGATGTGCGATGACTACTGCCCAGCTCCAAGTTTTGGAGTGATTTACGATGAGTTGGAACCTGGCCTTGAGGAAGGAGATAAGGACATCAACAAATGGGATGAAGTTCTTAACATGCAAATAGAGGATATCGCAACATCGAGCATAAGAGAAGTAATAAACCTTGATGATGATGTGTGGGATGCAGAGGAACTAGAGGCAGCGTGTGCTCAAGCAGAGTGAAGGGGGAAGAATCAGTTAATTGTGCTATGTTCAGTACACCAGAGAAAATCATCAATGAAATAGATGTGGGGTCAGGTGGTAAGTTTTCTAGCAGTAGCAGTTCAAGGGAGGTAATTACCAACAAATTTGAGAGGAGGCTCATCAAGCCATCAGCATCTTTGAGATCACCTTTCACGGGCATTGACAACAAAAAGGAATTCTATTGCAAACCCGAAGTCAACCGCTTATATGCATCTGTTATTTTGCATGCAAGGCGCAGTGCAGAAGAATCACCCGATACGGATAACAGGTATGTACCGTCACCATCTTCATTGTTTGTTTTTTTAGGCAGCTACAATACTCATGTATAGGCAAGTCTACTTTTTCATGCTTTATTTTTGTCCTGTGCAAATTTATTGTACAGCCCAAGACTCATCGAATTCCATGGATACTTTGTAACTGTGAGGGAGCTCGCGGAGTCCATGAAGTGTGGTGGTTTCGTTGTTTCGCATGTTTTCCAAGTTGGGTTACAGTCTATAATTTACAACTTGCCAGCAGACTCAAAGAAGGTTATCATGCCAGTTAAATTCTCGGTAAGAGATGCACCCTACAGTGGCTTTTTTGCCCTTGCTCCCCTTCTTGATGGTGATTTGTACTACAACCAATGGAAATTTCATCATTCGCTCCATTTCTGTCTATCTGTTTTCTACAGGTCAGGTTACACCAGATGATATGGAATACAAAAGAGATTACTGCCAGGTTTAACAAGTCAAATCACTTGGACCGAAAAGACATGGTGAGTACACTATCTTTCCTTCTTTTAGTCTGCTGCCAAGTTGTAACAAGCTGTGACTACTTGCTTCAAAAAATAGAAGTTAACAAAATTGCGACTTTTTTCTTTGCCTGTAATTACCTAAACCACTAGTTGCCTCATCATTTTTGCAAGTGCTTGCATCATCATCTTCCAAAAATTCTTGCCTCAAATCTAGTTGGCAAGTTGTTTATGTTGTTCTCGTAGAATGACAAGTCTAGCCCAAATTTTTAGAGAGCCACAGACTTAACCTTTTTTATTCGATGCACCTTTGCTTCAGGAAAGAACTTGTGTAACATGAAACTCAAGAAAACCACAAACTTGCCTGCTATGAAACATGTAGTTGCCTCAATTGTAGCTGTAAGTTGCTTGCTTTTTTTGAAGCAAGAATTACCTGATCCAATAGTTTCCTCATTAATTAGAAGTACTTGCCTCATCATCTTACAAGTTGTTGCCTCAAAATATAGTTGGCAAGTTGTTTATGTTCATTTTCTGTAGAATGACAAGTCTAGCTCAATTTTTTAGAGAGCCTCAGTCTTAACCTTTTTATATTCGTTTCACCTTGCTTCAAGGGAAGAACTTGTGTAACATGAAAGTTAAGAAAACCACAAACTTGCCTGCTATGAAACATGTAGTTGCCTCAGTTGTAGATGTAAGTTGCTTGCTTTTTATTTTTTTGCTTGAATTACTTGAACCAGTAGTTGCCTCATCAATTACAAGTGCTTGCCTCATCATCTTGCAAGTTCTTGCATCAAATATAGTTGGCAAGTTGTTCATGTTCTTTTCCGTAGAATGACATGTCTAGCTCAATTTTATAGATAGCCTCAGTCTTAACTTTTTTATATTCGTTGCACCTTGCTTCGAGGAAAGAACCTGTGTAACATGAAACTTAAGAAAACCACAAACTTGCCTGCTATGAAACATGTAGTTGCCTCAGTTGTAGCTGTAAGTTGCGTGCTTTTTATTTTTTGCTTGAATTACCTGAACAAGTAGTTGCCTCATCAAAAAGTGTTTGCCCTCTTTTCTTTTTCTGAGTACTTTCTTCTCAAATTGCCTCATATTTTTACAAGCATCTCATATTATTTTTCTGGAAATGTTTTTCTATCCAGATTATGTTTCATATCCTAGAGAACATTGACCCAGAAAAACCAGTATCGGGGAATCATTACTGGGTGTTCAATTTGAACATAAGAGACAAGAGGTTTGAAGTCCTTGATTCCTGGAGGACACTAGATAATCCTGTCTTGGAAAAGAACGCTAGGTTGATAGCAGCAATTGTTCGTAGTTTATGGGAGCATCATTATGGCCACTCACGTGTTGTGCTGGATAAGTTTCCGCTAGTCAACATCGATGTCCCGAGGTAGAACAATGAGTAAGAAACTTTTCCCAATATCAATTATCCGGAAACCAGTTTTTACTTATGTGCAGTTTCTTAAACAAGTTTTTCTTGCCTCCTGTATGTTACAAACAGCACTGACTGTGGCATTTACGGGCTGACGAACGCCAACAAATGGGTTGCTAGGGCTGTTCCAAAATACGAACCAAGTGATATTCCAAATATCAGGAAGCAGCTGACAAGCATCTGGGTCTTAGATATTCGCAACAAAGCTCCTTGTAAGGAAATCCTGGAACTACCGTAGGTATGTTTATCACACCTTCCTTTTTTTGCACTCATTCGAATTTTGCTATTTTTTGAACAGCAAGTACCTATGGGATCATAGTTCATGTACTTGTTCAAAGTTGGACGCATAAGAAATATTTTTGAAACTAGACAAACTTATTTAAGAATAGCAGGCAAGTAGTTATAGAAATGCTAGAAAATAGTGCCTCCGTTTTGCGCAAATGTTTACCAGCTACTACTTTGCTTAAGCAAGGGAAATAAAAGTATATATGGTCGCAGGAAGGACAAATGAAAAATCAATACCAAGTATCAACCAGGGCACAAATTAGTTCTAAGTTGCCCAAAATGTCAATACAGTTTCATGAGCTTTCTCATTGAACAATGACAAAAACTTGGGGGCGTTTTTTCACTCCATCCTCATTTGGCTCCCGTTTTTTTGCTTCCTTCTTTGGCCTTCACACCAACCTTGCCTCACAGCTTGCTGCATTATGGTCAACAGAACCACAGAAACTACATTTGTTCTTCCTTTTGGGGTGTAGTTCCAGTGCTGATTCAATTCGTTTAGACTTCGCTCTCCCTTTCGTGTTGGACTTCGGTGGGTCCCTTGGAATAGTTGGAGTATGTGCAGAACGTCGAGGGGTGTCAGGCTGCAGTGGAACATGAGCACCTGAGCCTCCAGCACCCTCTGAGGGCGGCGGCGGTGGAGCACCAGTAGTTGTTTGCGTATTCCCACCACGAAGTGGGAGGTGCTTGCGCCGAAAAATAGTGGTGGTCGAGGAGGAGCATCGAGCTGTTTCAGCCGAAAAGTCGTGCACGCCAGAACCGCTTAGAGGCTTCTTTTTCTTGGTCAATTTTAGGCGTGTAAGCTCTGTCAGCTGCACGCATATGCTTCTTCGTAACTTCGCATAAAGCCGGATGCACAGAAACTTTGGCCAAGCTTGCAAAATCCATCTGCATGTTCGTAATATGTCGATTTGCCTCTTTGACAAAGGGGCATTTCATCCGCTTGTTCTTGGACGGTGAGGCGCATCAGGAACTGCTAAGGGAGTCCACCTCCGAAGAATGTATTGCGCTGGTATTTCATCCACTCCAAGGTGGGTAAATACCTTCAAGATATGGCAACAGAGGATACCATCTCTGTCCATCTTGCAGCACTTTCATAAGTGTAGTTGCTGCATCACTTTCAACCGACACAAAGTAGTTCACATCCCCATATTTAGCAAACCCATTCCACGATTAGGTTCAAGCTCAAATAAATGTGCACCCCGGGGTCGTACATTGTACCTCCCAATCATTTCAAACTCATTACGAAACTTTTTGTACAAGTCTCTAGTGTATGTTTCGTACGCCTGCTTCTCAATGGGAAAAGGTGACGACAAATTAGTTTTGCAAGTGCTTTGTCCTATAATCTTGCGCACCCTCCCGCACAAGCACATGTGTTTGAATCTTTTCATACTGCTTCATAAAGTTTAGGATAGAGCCATGTGGGTTCACATACCGCTTCAGTGCAGCATTGAACCCCTCGCTTCTTTGTGTCGATTGCAGGAATGGGTAGAACCGGTGCTTGAAGTAGCACGACACCCATGTTGCACGATACTCGTAGAGTTTGTCAAAGTGTGTGCTAATAGCAGCCTGATATTTCATCATTAGAGCAGCCCATTTTGCCTCAAATTCTTCTGGTGTGAAGCTAAAGTCTACACATGTGTTAAAATCCTTTGACAAACCAGGGTTCCTGCCCAACATTGACCCGAGCTCCTCTTGAGCTTTTTTCAGGATGTGCCAACCACATCACCAATGCACACTTCTAGGGAAAATGTTCTTAATCGATTCAGCCATTGCAATATCTTGGTCAGTTATGATGTTGTCAGGTGCTCGACCATTCATTGCTTCAAGAAATGCCCCAAACAACCAATCGAAGCTTGTTTCCAACTCTTTCCTAACAAACCCACACCCCAACATGATCGACTGTCCATGGCAATTGATACCAATGAATGGCGCAAATGGCATGTTATACATGTTTGTCATGTATGTTGTGTCAAAAGAGACACAATCATGATAAGCCTCAGTATACGCCCTACGTGCTGCTCCATCAACCCAGAACATATTGACAACCCTGTCCTCCTCATCATATTTGACCTTGTAGAAAAAATCAGGGTCATTTTGTTGTTGATCCTTGAAGTAGGCAACTGTCTCAATCATATCTCCCTCCTTTGTGTCAAACTTATTCAAGCCCGATTTCAGATTTGATATTGCTTTAGTTGTGTAAGGCAAAATTAGCTCTGAACCATAAAATTCAGACATGGTGTTCATCATACGACCTGCAACAAAAGGCAGCCAAAAAAAATCAGGCTTCAATGCACAAGTTGCTCAAGTTGCATACACATCTTGCTTGACATACACAAGTTGCTCAATTTGCATACATGTAAGTGCATCTAGTGCCCCTTAGTGATTTTGGTGTATTGAAGACTTATAGGTTAAGGGACTGATGTGTTTATGAGTGTACACAGGTCTATAAGTCTATGAGGAGCTTAATATTTACAGAGAAAGTCGACCCCTAAAAATGAAGTTCTTCAACTGAAAACTTTGGTATTCGAAGACTTTTCAAGACTTTGAAAGTGAAGAAATTGGTGTGACCTTGAAGACTTGGTATTCATTTGAGGAACATGAAGCGTGAAGACTTTTGTTTTCATAGTTTCGTTTCTCTTTCTTGAGTCATAGGAAACACTGTCTTTATTAAAGGGGGGTCGAGGGAAATTCTAAGGAAAAATTTCCATGTGATGCTCAACTCAAAATCCTACACCTACCAATCCCTTCGAGTGAAGCCATTGGAAATCTCATACGATTCTGTCAATTTCTTCAAAGGATGAATCAAGCTCTTCCGGTGTTGAGGAATTTGTATTGACCGAGGAGTTAGGAATTCGCCGGTCTTGGATTGCCTACACAAGGAGGAACATGATAGCCCCGAGGAATTTGAGAGTCAAATTTCCGTAGTTGTTGTCTTCTTGGCCACCTGTCCCAAAATATCTTATCCACCTAACGGTCATATCATTGAAGGGCATTTATGTCTTATCATGTCGAGCTGCTCCCTAGGCTATAAATAGTCACTCTACAACCACTAGCTGGTTGGTCATTCCGAGAGAAACCGACACTTGTTGAGGGAGTCCTAGATTAGGGGTGTCCAGGATAGCGGACTACCATCATCACCCGAACTATCATTGGCGGACTATCATCATCGACCGGACTCCAAGACTATGAAGATACAAGATTGAAGACTTCACCCGTGTCCGGATGGGACTTTCCTTGGCGTGGAAGGCAAGCTTGGCGATACGGATATGTAGATCTCCTACCATTGTAACCGACTCTATGTAACCCTAGCCCTCTCCGGTGTCTATATAAATCGGATGGCTTTAGTCCGTAGGACGAGAACAACAACCCTTACAATCATACCATAGGCTAGCTTCTAGGGTTTAGCCTCCTTGATCTCGTGGTAGATCCACTCTTGTAAACATCCACAAATATCAATATCAATCGAAAGGTGACGAGGGTTTTACCTCCATCAAGAGGGCCCGAACACAGGTAAAACATCGTGTCCCTTGTCTCCTGTTACCATCCGCCTAGATGCACTGATTCGGGACCCCTACCCAAGATCCGCCGGTTTTGACACCGACATTGGTGCTTTCCTTGAGAGTTCCTACGTGCCGTCACCGATAGGCTTGATGGCCTCTTCAATCAATAACAGCCTTGATCTGGGTGAGACTTTTCTCCACAGACAGATCTTCAGATTCGGGCGGCTTTGCTGCGGGCGACTCACTTGGCCATATCTGGAGCAGATCGAAGCTACGCCCCTGGCCGCCGTGTCAGGTTTGAAGCCTAAACTTCACGGCCGATATCCGCGGGGACTTGATCTTGATGGATCTCGAGCTACCGAAGCGGCGTGCTACCGGCTGTCACGATGGGCATGACCTAACTCGCCACGGACGGCACCTTGAAGGCCGCTACGAATCCGCTCCGACTCATAGTACGGAGCCGATCGCTCGGATCGAGGACGGATGGCTGGCACCGCCCTCGAGCGCAACTTCTCACGGCGATAGAGCCGAACACTTACCTTGTCCGCATAAAGCTCATGACTCCGAGGTGCGGACTCTCTGCCGGGACTCCGAACCTCCTGCGCTACAGCGGTCAAATCCGATTGGGCGCCGATCATGGAATTCACCGCTGCGGACATCTTTTTCAAAGACTTCGCCCTTGGCGATATCATAAATTCATCAAGCATCTCTCGCTATCAGGAGAGCTCCTGGCCGAGCTACGGCCAGACGGTTGGGACGCGGACGACGAAGAAATTCGTGAGCCCACCCACCACCCACTTCGTAGCCACCATCGACGATTTAACCGGCGATTTCGACTACGACTCCGAAGACATCGACCAGGTATGGACGACGATGCCGGAGACTACTAAGAACCAAAGGCTTCACTACGGGACACCGAAGACCACCTCGTCATCGACATATACATGGTGGACACCCCAAAAGATGGGGGCGGCGAAGAAGCAACGTATGCCGATTCCTTAAAGAACAGCCCAAGCGCCCGGCGTCGGGCGCGCTCTAAATCCCGCCACGGCAAGAACGGAGATTCCAAGCACAGAGATAATAACACCCCGTAAAGTGCGAAGACAACTCCCTCCAAAGACGGTCCAGCGGAGGAGGAGGCAGAAGCAAGCCCTCACGAGAGGCGGCGGGGCGAAGGTCGAGGATGACAATTACTTACCTCCCCTCGGGAGACGAGGCAAGACTCGACGACGACGAATTCGTCGTGCCTGAGGATCCCGTCGAACAAGAGCGTTTCAGACGCAGGCTAATGGCCACGGCAAACAGCCTAAAGAAAAAGCGGCAACAACTTCAAGCTGATCAAGACCCATTGTCTGACAGATGGACCGAGGTCCTCGGGGCGAAGAGTATGAACTCGAACACCCCTCCAAAGTTACCCAAAGCGCAAGTTGCTCCCCGATTAGAGGGGAGGCATACAAACCCGCATCACCAGCGCTGACAGTAGACCGGCCACCTCGTGGCGCGACAGAGGCGTGCAAGCCCTCCACTAAAACCGCACTTCGCATCGCTCAAAAAGCATGAAGCCACGGGAACGCGCGGACTCGCGGGATATATTGGAGGACAAGGCAAGACAATCCAGATCTATCTATGGATCACGTGGGCACCCCAAGACCCACGATTTATTACCGTCGCGCGGATATAACTACTCGCCGGGCGAACACAAAGAGACAACGCTCTCTCGAGCTACGTCGAGATATTGCTCAATACAGAGGCACCGCACACCCACTATGCTTCACGGACGAAGTAATGGATCATCAAATCCCTGAAGGGTTTAAACCCGTTAATATCGAATCCTACGATGGCACAACAGACCCCGCGGTTTGGATTGAGGATTATCTTCTCCATATACACATGGCCCGGCGACGCATCTTCACGCCATCAAATATCTCCGCTCAAGCTTAAAGGACCAGCTTCGGCATTGGCTTAACAGCCCGCCAGAGTCAATTGGATCTTTGGGAGGACACGGAAGCCGCATTCCTCGACAACTTCTGTGGCACGAGCGTATGCGACCACCGAACGCAGAATGACCTAAGCCACATAATCCAGCAGCTGCATTTAATCGCCGGTGCAATTTCCGACACGGTTCTTAACAAAGAAAAATCAAATCGCCGACCGTCCGGATGCAGAGGCACTCGCTGCCTTCAAACATAACACATCCGTGACGAGTGGCTGGCCCGGCACCTAGGGCGGGAGAAGCCGAAATCCATGGCAGCCCTCACATCACTCATGACCCGCTTACATGCGGGAGAGGATAGCTGGCTGGCTTCGCAGCAACAACCTCGGCAAAAACGCTGGCGGTCCGGATACCAAGGACCGCGAACGGCAGGTTGCGTCGAAACAAAAACAAATGCCGCGTGCTTGGCGGCGACAATGAATGAGGATACGGCGGTCAACGCGGATTCCGAGGCTCCAAACCCGGTCAACGGAAGAAGCCATTCAAAAGAACCACTCCGGGCCCGTCCAACTTGGACCGAATACTCGACCGCTCTGTCAAATACATGGAACCCGAAAAGCCAGCTAACCACACCAACAGAGATTGTTGGGTATTCACAGGCAGGCAAATTAATCGCCGAAAGCAAAGGACAAGGGGCTACACAGCGATGACGAGGAAGAGACCCGGCCGCCGAACAACAGAGGACAAAAGGGATTCCCCCCTCAAGTTCGGACGGTAAACATGATATACGCAACGCATATTCCCAAGAGGGAGCGAAAGCGTGCACTAAGGGACGTATAAGCGATGGAGCCTGTCGCCCCAAAATTCAACCCATGGTCCTCTTGCCCGATCACTTTCGATCGAAGAGACCATCCGACCAAAGATCCGCCATGGCGGATTCGCGCGATGGTTTTAGACCCAATCGCCGATGGATTTCACCTCACGAGAGTCCCGATGGGCCGGCGGCAGAGCTGAACTCGCTTTATCGGGATACGGCGCAAGATGGGCATAGACCCTTCAAGGATTAAACCTACAAAGACAACCTTCAAAGGCGTCATACCGGTGTCGAGGCCAATTATGCAGGCTCGATCACACTAGAAGTGGTCTTCGGATCCCGGATAATTTCCGGCGAGGAGTTAATCTTCGACATAGTCCCGTTCGCGGCGGCTATCACGCTCTGCCGGACGAACTGCGTTCGCATAAATTCAACGCGGTGCCGCATTATGCATACCTTAAGCTCAAGATGCCAGGCCCTCGTGGAGTCATCACGGTCAATGGAAACACGGGCGCTCCCTCCGAACGGAGGAACATACAGCGGCTCTCATGGCGAAGCCTGAGCAGCCTTTAAGGCAATTCTCGAGTCCGGCCGTTAAACGACCGGACACGGCCAAACGCGCCCGAGCAACATCAACCAAGACCACCTGGCATGTTCCGAAACGCCAGCGTAGCAATGCGGCCTCAACCCCAGCCCTCACAAAATTGTAAGAGAAACTCTCCACAGACATAATTACGCCAAGGAGATACCATGGGCATAGGGGGAAAGGCACAACCACAACAGACCCAGAGTGCGGTTCGACCACACCAAGGGCTCCCAAGTGTGTCGCTCTTTTGTCTTTTATATTTCTCTTTTTTATACAGAACTATGTCCGTGGCGACCTGCCGAACTCATGATGCAACAGCCAGGAAGGACAAAGGCCGATTTAACACTCGTGTGGTCTCCATCACGTGCATTAAATTTGTTACATACAACATTCCGCTGCCTACCCTCGAGGGAGACGCCTTTAATTCGCCCAATCCTTGCTTTCCGCACTATTTGTATCATTCCGCACTCATAGCATATCTTCTCGAATAAAATGCAGCACCTTTTTGCCTATAATTGCATTACCTTATATATACATATATGTTCATTTATTTACATGTTGCATCCAGACACTTTGGTACGACCAAATACACCAGGGCTTATGTTCTCCGCATTATGGTGTGATAAAGTCCGCACACTTTCACAAGTGCGGCACCCGAACTTATAGCATTATATGAATCGGCTCCGAATCATGTCTTGGGTCAATAGTTGGTTTGCCTGGCTCCCATGTTTGCACCTTATGTTCCGCTTCTATCGGCTAAGGTAGCATGGGAGAACCATCGCGATGCGCCCGGTTGAGCCGGGTTAACGCCAAAGGAGAAAGCTCAAACTAACTGTCATGATAAGGCGAGAGATCGGTCGCTGTTCGAGAGGTCCTTTCGGGTCCTTAAAGACCTACGCCGCTTCGGCGAAGTTCGGACAATGTCCGATGAAGGCGTGATAGCGCCCAATTCGTCCTCCGAATACTAGGGGCTTCACCGAAATTTAAAATTATAGAATTCTATGGCTAAGTGAGAGTGTTCAAGCACTATAAGTCCGGTTGCCTTGTTCGTTGTGTTGAGCGCCTCCTCGATGGACCCAAACATGGGAACTAGAGCGCTCAAGTTTATCCCGAACACCCCAAAGACTTCGTGGCATGGGGGCTGAAGTTTACGACTTGCCATCTCTCAGATTTAATAAACGGCCGCACGTAAGGTAATATTTTAAATTAACAAGCGTTGCTTAGCGATATGAACAAAGTTTTCAGCCGCAGGATAACACATTGCGAATTTACTCAAAAATTACATCCTCGGGGCACTCATCCGCAATCTTGCGGGCACTCTTCGTGACAGCCTTATAGTAGATTTGGCGACGATGTTCCTTGCCCACCGGTGGCGCGCTGCTGATTAACTTCTCCGCATCCAGCTTGCCCCAATGCACCTTTTGCGCTGGCAAGGGCCCGACGAAAGCACCTTCAATACAAAGTGAGCGCTTGATAACCTCCACCTGTGGGGCACGCATCCACCGCCGTCAGACGAGGTCAAGTAGCTCCTGTGCATGGCCTCTCCGTGCCCATGCCGGACTATGAGGCCCTTTCATGGCCTGCTCGCCACCTTAGGAAGCTCGACCACCGCTTCACCGGGTCGCTAGGGGCACCGGATGGCCGGCCTCAAAGATATCGAGACCGTAAGACCTTCTCCGTTGAGCTCCCTCCTCGGCTCGGTAGAATGCGGCGCATCGTGACACACTTCGAGGCAGATGCAAACGCCTCGGAGAGCTCCGAATTCGGGTAAGTAACACGTAATTTACATTCACATGCTTGCTTTGCATGAAAAATGCCTTACCCGCCGCTATCTTCCTCATCAACTCAATCTCCTCAAGATACTTATGGGCCTCGGCCTTGGCGGTTTTAGCACTTTTCGAGGCCGAGGCAAGCTCGGACTCTCGAGTCTTTGAGTCACGCCCAAACTCTCATGCTTCTCCATGAGAGCCAGGAGCTCTTGCTGAACCACCGCCACCCGCCTCCTGCTTTTCTCGCTCTTGCCTGTTCCGTGGCCGCATTATGCGTTGACCACGGACACGGCCTCCTTCGTGGTCGCCACCTCGCTCGTGGGCCCCTGCAGCACCCATGTTATCCTTGTTATTTTGTTGCAACCTAAATCCTTTTCTCTAAGGTACAAGTTCAAAGTGGTGTTACTCACCTTCTTTGTCCCGAGCTGCTTCTGGCGCTGGCCGAGCTCTTGCTCGACCGGCCGAGCTTCGCTTCAAAGCACCGACCTCCGCAGCCAATGACAGAGGTCAAGAGGCAGCCCTGCAACCCATATTGACATAATTTTTTAGCAACCTCACAGATATCTTTTTCAGATCCTCATCCGGCTTTTCTTTCCGAACACCGAACCGAGCATCAGGGCTACTGTCTATGCGGTATTACATTGCATATTTTTAACTTCTTACCTCAAAGCCCGATAGAAGGCTCCTGCAGGCTTCGGTCAGCCCGCTTGGCGAAGCTGCACCTTTCGATCACCGCACTCATAATAGTGCGGTGTTCTTCCTCGATGGAAGCGCCTGCAGCGCCTCCAACAAATTACTCGGCGCCTCGGTTGGAGGGAAGCCCCGGCGTCCTGGGTCTTGCCCTTCGCTGAAGGGCCGGCCGACTCCGAACCATCGCTGGGTTCGATGTGGAGTCCGGCAAGAAGTCCGGAGGACGCCTCGTGGCGCCTCGGAGCCTCCCCGATGGGTCCCTTCTGGGATCCCACTCGGCGCCCTCGGTGTCGCGAGGGGGTGGAGGCGGTCGGGATGGAGTCTACATCCGACGGAGCTAACGACATTCTTCGATGAAGCGGGAGATCATCGCTGGCCGGACTACAGCAAAGCATGCGGCATCGTAATGACACTATGTGACGCAGAAAAAGAAATTATAAATCATTCAGAATCCGGATACTTACGATCTCGCCGGAGGCCTCGCCCTTGAAGGCCATTCTTCCTCGCTTAACGTTGATGTTGGCGAAGCTGTCCGGGAATAGTCCTTCCCTCTTGACCTTCCGGCCTCCCCCCGCTGGGAAGCCTTCCTCTTCCTCTCTCCTCCTGGGAGAGAGTCCTCTTTCTCCTCCTCGCTGGGAGGAGTCCGCCCGAGTCGTCGGACACCTGAAAACGGGCACTTTTTCAAGCACCGTGGCCTCCTTCTTGGTTTTCTTTCTCCGCACCACGCGGTGTCGGAACCAAAGAGCCCCGGCTTAGGCAAGGCGTCCACTGGATTTTTCGGCATGGGAGCCGGGCAGTAATCTGCTCCGCCTTCCTCATCCAAATTCCGCTAAAGGAAAAGGGGAAATTAAAACCCGCATAGAGTCAAACTATGAAAAGCAAGTGTCCCAGAAGGGGTAGAATCACTTACCTTGCCGGCTCAAGGCTGCTGAGCGAAATCCGCGATCTTCGGCGGATCGCGGAACTTGGCGCGCCTTGAACAGCACCCTCCAGCGCCTTCGTGACGTCAGGTAGCCGAAGAGCCTGTTCAGCGCCTGGTGCTGCTTAGGATCAAATTCCCATGCAGATTGAATGCCCGCTCTTGGCATGGGAGAATCCGCGTGACGAGCATGACTTGGACCACGTTAACCAGCTGAGCTTCTTCACCGGCTTCTTGATACAGTGCTTGGAGTCCCGTCGGCTCCTCCGAACTGCCCCACAAAGAAGCCCTTCTCTTTCCAGGAGGTGAGCTGTGTGGGAATACCAGATCTGAACTCGGGGGCCGCCGCCCATGTAGGGTCACGCGGCTCGGTGATGTAGAACCACCCCGATTGCCACCCCTTGACGGATTCCACGAAGGCCCCTTCGAACCAAAGGACATTGGGCATCTTGCCCAACATGGCGCCTCCGCACTCCGCTTGAGTGCCCTTCACTACCTTCGGCTTGACATTGAAGGTCTTGAGCCACAAGTCAAGTGGGGCTGGATGCAGAGGAAGGCCTCGCTACCCACGATAAACGCCGAGATGTTGAGGATGAAGTTCGCGCCAGATCATGGAAATCCAGCCGTAGTAGAACATGAGCCCCTGGATAAAGGGGTGAAGTGGAAAGCCCGATCCAGCGGAGGAAGTGGGGAAGAAAGACGACCCTCTCATGGGGCACAGGGGTGGGGATGAGCTGCCCCTCGTCGGGCGGCAGTGCTGTGATGTCGTAGGAAAGGTATCCGGCGCCGCGCGGTTTGGCGATATGCTCCTCCTTAACGGTGGAGGCCAACCATTTACCTCCCGCTCCGGACATGGTCGGAGAAGGTTGAGACGAGAAGCGCGAACTTGGGCGTTGGAGCTCGAGTGCGCGGAGATGGATAAGCAAAGGAGGAAGAAGGCGTAGGTGAGAAGGTGAATCCTTATCCCTTATATGGGCGGGCGAAGTCTACGCGTCCCCCACCGGCCTAGTAAAACTCGCTTATCTCCCAAGTGTCACCATCAATGGCGCGGTTGGGTTACCCACGTCCGTATTGATGAGAATCCCGGATTAAGGGGAAACACGATCTCCTCGCTCGACAAGACGTGCCAAGGAAACCACTTCGCTAAATGCTACCGAGGTGGTAAAGTAAGAAACAATTCGAGTAATGGCTTGGTAGTGGTGTGACGTCATGCCACAAAAAACGCCACAGATTGAACTTGTGTATATATTATTATTCTCTACGGTGGAATGTGGAATTTATTTTGCAGAGCCTGACACTATCCTAGGGTTCACAATCTTCTATCATTTGGAGGAGGAACCCGCCTTTGCAATGCCAAGCAATATACGCCGGACTTATCGTCATTGAAGCCCGGTTCTGTGGCCAATGAGGAGTCTCGATTAGGGGTGTCCGGATAGCCGGACTACCATCATCACCGAACTATCATTGGCCGGACTATCATCATCGACCGGACTCCAAGACTATGAAGATACAAGATTGAAGACTTCACCCCGTGTCCGGATGGGACTTTCCTTGGCGTGGAAGGCAAGCTTGGCGATACGGATATGTAGATCTCCTACCATTGTAACCGACTCTATGTAACCCTAGCCCTCTCCGGTGTCTATATAAACCGGATGGCTTTAGTCCGTAGGACGAGAACAACAACCCTTACAATCATACCATAGGCTAGCTTCTAGGGTTTAGCCTCCTTGATCTCGTGGTAGATCCACTCTTGTAAATATCCACAAATATCAATATCAATCGAGCAGGACGTAGGTTTTACCTCCATCAAGAGAGCCCGAACCTGGGTAAAACATCGTGTCCCTTTGTCTCCTCGTTACCATCCGCCTAGACGCATACAGTTTGGGACCCCCTACCCGAGATCCGCCGGTTTTGACACGTACACTTGTCATTTGAGAGCAACCCATCCTCCAAGGACTTTGAGCGAAAAATCATCAAGTGAGGAAAACCCAAACCCAAACACCTACAAACCCAAAGTGATTGAGCATCATCAAGAAATTGATCCTGCGTGGATCCGACGCTTGTTACCTTTGAAGATCGTGGCTTCTTCCAGACGGTTAGGCATCATGGTCTAGAGCATCCAAGAGGAATTGTGGATCGCCGAGTGAACGAGTATGTGAAGGTTTGGAAGCCACCAAGACTTAGCACGAGTGATTGGACGAGGTCTGTGTGACCTTAGTTCAAGGAGAATACGGTGAGGACTTGGTGTCCTCGAGCTGCGTGCTCACGATCGGGTGTCCGCGACTGTGTGTCCTCGAGTTTAAATACTCACCGCTTCCAACTGTGACGGTATAACCGAGACAAAGATTGGAACTGGTCTACCAAATCATTGCCTTCACCAACCTTATCGGTTCTATTTCCTCAACTCTTTCATTTCCTCACATCGTGTTGAGTGATTGTTCATATCTGTGTTTGAAGACTTTGATCAAGACTTTCTCAATTTCCTCGCTTCAATTTCAGTCTGTTTGTCTTCATCTTGTGTTATCATGTGATTACGCTTCAGACTTTCTGTGCTTGTATTCATTTCATCATGATGACCATACCGTATTCCTGTTATGCTTACTCGAAAGTACTTATTCCGCTGCAAGTAGTTCTTCGCTAAGGAATTTCCTCACCGCAAATTCCTCGTTGAAGAATTCATAAAAATCGCCTATTCACCCCCCTCTAGTCGATATAACGACTTTCAATTGGTATCGAGCAAGGTACTCCCTTGTTACGTGTGATTTTGTTTAACCGCTTGGAGTTTTAGTTATGTCGACCGCAGTATGAAGAAAGTGACATGCCCTATCTTTGACGGTCATGATTATCCCAAGTGGAAGGCTATGATGAGGAAGCACCTCATGGCAATGAACAGCGAGCTGTGGACCGTCACTGAGATTGGTCTTACCGATCTATGCAAGAAGGCGGGCGCTGATGACATTCGCAAGTACACTCGACTTGACATCATGGCGAAGGACATCATCTGCTCACGCCTATCCAGAGATGAATTCAAGCGCATTATGCATCTTTGCAATGCGAAGCTTATCGGGACCGAATCTCTAACGCCTATGAAGGTCATCGACCCCTGGCCATGATCCTTGGTTTGAGGACTTCAAGGAATCTCTCAAAACGATGACTTTCGAACCAGATCCATCATCTTCTGCACCATGCCTCATGGCAAACGGTGTCAAGGTAACCGAATGTTCCTCATCCGAGTTTAGTGACGATGAATCTGATGATGATGAATCTGATGATGATGTTGAACCTAGTTATACCAAACTTGTTTGCATTGCCACTAAACAACAAACGGCCTTGGAAAAGGTTCAAAACATGCTAGACAAAAGTGATGATATGTTGGGTGAAGAAATGGATCGCACTAAAGCCCCGATCAAAAATCTTCAAAGACTTCATCTAGGTTTGACAGCCTTCAAGGTCATCATAACACTCTCTTGTTCGATCATGAGAAGCTTTCTTATGAATTTCTTCACGTAAAGCAAGATCTTGAGAAGCTAAGAGTGAGTTATGAAGATCTTCGAAGGAGTGCGATTCATTACTTGCTCAACAAATCGGCTGCTCGGGAAGAATTTGTTCCTCCATGCTTAAAATGCATCGAACGTGAATCGCTTAATTCTTCACCTGAATGTTCAAATGCTTCTATTGTTACAAATTCTTCACCGCCTCTCGCTATCACTAATTCCTCATCCGAGGACATTGCTAGTATCACCGACAATGCATGGTTGAAGTAATTGTACATGACAAGCATGTATGAAGCCTCAAAGGGCATCGACTCTTTGTGATGTGCTTAAAAGCAGATCCTCAACAGAACCCTAGGAAAGAGGGTATTGCCTTTGAGAGGAAACTCAATGTCGATGGTACATATTGGAAGTTCGAGCAAGACCCCAAAACCTCATGGGTTGCTGCAAAGGGACCTCCAGCTTGATCCATCTAACTTATCCGGCTTTACATGTGAATCTCCTCATTCTTCCGATGAGTCATTTGACTCCAACTATAAACTGTTCAAAAATCAGAATGGTGAAGTATTTGCTAGATATGTTGGCACTAACTGCAGGAACGGTTCCCCTATGAAGAAAATCTGGGTTCCCAAAAGGTGCCTTGAAAGTCTTCAAGTGAATGTCCTCATGACACCACCTGTGAAGAATAGGAACCCCAGATCAAACTCTTCATATGGACCAAATTCTTCATATGGATCCAATTCCTCATACGGACCAAATTCCTCACGTGGATCAAATTCCTCAAAAGGATCAAAGTCCTCATATGATTATCATCATGCTAACAACTCTATTTCGCAGGATAGAGCTAAGGGCTATGAATAAGTGCATTATTCTTCAAACCAGTATGTTCATAAGTCCTCAAGAATTTCTCTACTTATTCATATGCTTACCCTAACCCCTCTTGTGTGAAACGAAATGGATTGGCTTCTCTGCCACCATTCTCATATGGAGCTCGAGAGAGTGATGAACTCTTTGCCACCCCTTCAGATGTGGGTGGTGAAGAAAAGAACTAACATCTTCTGCAGGGTCAGGTCTCCGCACGTGCTTTTAACGCTTGAAGAATTTCTTGGGGCCACGACAAAATGCTCGAAAGGACGCAGCTAATCATGAAGAAATGAACTTTCATTTCACACGCCCTCATACTTTGCTATATCTGCTTTTATCGCTTGATGAAATTCATTTGATGAATTTGATATCATATTCTTCACTAATGAAGTATATGAGTTCGTAAGCTGCACTAATTCATCTGCAGGATGATCAACCCAAAGCCTCTGAGTGGGTCCTCGATAGTGGATGTACAAATCACATGATCGTGACAAGAATCTATTGATGGATGCTCCCTTATCTCCATCGCATCTGAAGCATATCATCTTTGGCTTGGCTGTAAAGGCAAAAGTCGTATTGGGTCTAGGTAAGGTTACGATCTCTAAGGACATACACATGGACAAAGTCATGCTTCTCGAGTCCTTAGGATACAACCTCATGTCTATCTCAATGCTTTGTGATCTTGATATGTTTGTTGTCTTTGGCATGTTTCGTTGTGTTGTGGTTATGGAAGCTGACCATTCCATAGTCTTCGAAGGCTTTAGGAGAGGAGACTTGTATATTGTTGATTTCTCTACAGTACCACAACCAGCCGTGTGCCTACTTGCAAAAGCTTCGTATATTGGCTATGGCATCGGCGATTTGGTCACGGAGGCATGAGGAATTTACATACACGCCATGTAAGAAGAAGCATGTCATTAGCATCGAGAATGTCAAATTCCTCAAGGATCACTTGTGTGGAGCCCGTGAAGCTGGAAAATGACCAAGGCCAAGCATCCAAATAAGACTATCATGACCACTACTCGACCATTCGAATTGCTTCACATGGACCTCTTTGGTCCTAATCATTACTCAAAGAAATCACTAGTGATGCATCTCTATATGGCTTTGTTATTGTTGATGATTATTCTCGTTACACATGGGTACACATTGTTACTTACAAACATGAAGTGCGTGAAGTCTTCAAACGATTTTCCTCGAGGGCTTCAACCAACTTTGGTGTGAAGATCAAGCACATCAGAGTGACAATGGAACTGAGTTCAAGAATTCGGTCTTGATGACTATCTTGATGAACTTGGTATTACTCATGAGTTATCTCGCTCCTTATACTCCTCAAAGAAATGGCGTCGTGGAGCGCAAGAATGTAACTCTTGTTGAAATGGCTCACACTATGCTTGATGAATACAAAACGCCTCGCTGCTTTTGGATTGATGCAATTGATACCGCATGCCACATCATCAACAGAGTATATCTTCACAAATTCTTCAAGAAGATCGCCTATGAACTCCTCAACGACAAGAAACCCAATGTGAGTTATTTCAAAGTCTTCGTGCTAAATGTTGGATTAGAGATCCTCATCACAATTCTAAATTTGCACCGAAAGCACATGAGGGTTTTATGCTTGGTTACGGAAAGGACTTCGCATACCTACGTAGTCTTCAACAATGTTCTTTACAAGATTGTTGAAACTTGTAGATGTCTGGTTCGATGAAACTAATGGCTCGCAAAGAGAGCACCTACCTTCCGTGATAGATGAACCAAAGCACTGAGGATTCTATCAAGTTCAAGGCGATTGAGAATGTCATTCTGTGAAGAATCTGCAAGAATTCATTCCAGAACGCGAAGAACGCCGAAATGATGCACCAAGACAATGTCAAGAAAATGGTGTCAAGAAAATGCTGATCAAATTCTCGACGACAACCAGCTCATCCTCGCGTTGCAAAAAGAAGTGCAAGTTGAAAAGATCATCGGTGACATTGAAGCACCAGTGTCCTCTCACACGCTCAAAAGCTTCACATTTATCTAACTTTTGTGGGCACTATGCTTTTGTCTCTATCACAGAGCCCACTAAGGTAGATGAAGCATTTCGAGCCCGAGTGGATTCAGGCCATTCAAGAAGAATTACATCGATTCGAGCTCAACAATGTCTCGGGAACCGTCAAACGTCCAGATCCTTGCAGGGCATAATATCATTGGCACAAAGTGGATCTACCGCAACAAACAAGATGAAAATGGCCTTGTGGTGAGGAATAAGGCACGACTTGTAGCTCAAGGCTACACAGGTTGAAGGAATTGATTTCGATGAAACTTTTACACCTGTTGCTAGACTTGAGGCTATTAAGATATTACTTGCTTATGCTAACCATCATGACATCACTTTATATCAAATGGATGTGAAAAGTGCATTCCTCAATGGTAAGCTTGAGGAAGAAGTATATGTTGCTCAACCCCTGTGTTTTGAAGATCCAAAGAATCGACAAAGTCTTCAGACTTCAACAAGGCCCTCTATGGCCTCAAGCAGGCCCCTCGGGCGTGGTATGATACTTTGAAGGAATTCCTCATGAAGAATGGCTTCACACCCGGTTCACTCGACCCTACTCTCTTTACTTAAATCTTATGATGGTGAACTGTTTGTGTGCCAAATATACGTTGATGATATTATCTTTGGCTGTCTTGACCAACGTTATAGTGATGAATTTGCCTATATGATGAGTGAAGAATATCAAATGTCTATGATGGGAGAGTTGAAATTCTTCTTAGGTCTTCAAATTCCAACAACAACAATGGCATATTCATATCTCAGAGAAATACCTCAAGGATGTTCTCGAGGAAATTCGCATGCAAGATTGCAAAGACGCTAAAATTCCTATGCCCACAAATGGCCATCTATGCAATCGATGAAAATGGTATTGACTTCGATCACAAGCGTTCCTCGAAGAAAAGTTGCACACTTCTTGGAGAATTCGATTGTTCAAATTCCTCAATCAAGAATATGGCGCATTTGCAAGAAGCCACGTAAAGGAGGAAAGAAGCCCGAGGTCATGACTGCTTTTGAAATACACGAGACATCTATGCCGACTATTGCACACCGATGAGGCCAAGTTCGGATAGGAGAACAAAAATCAGCGCAAGGTGCGCATCTGAGAGGATTGAAAGGAGATGGGCAAGAGATTGGTGGGGTACAGTATGTAACTCCAAAGTATATGAAGAAATTCGCACTTAATCCTCCATGCCCAAGAGCTCCATTGGCACCGGCCAAGAAGCCGACCCCACCAAAGATCAAGCGTGGTGAGGATTTTCTGAAGAATGGGCCAAGCGCCAAGCCAAGTTGGCAAGACAAGCCAAAGAAGCGGTGAGGAAATTCAATGAAGACTTCGCCGCCACCACCGAGGCCTCTGTCAAGCCTAGAAATCAATGGCAAAGAAGCTCACAGACAAGCCAAGTGCTTCACCAACTGCGTGCCCTCACGACCAAGTTCCTCAAAGAATGCCCTCACGGCCAGAATCTTCAAAGCCCTCACGGCCAGTTCCTCATGCTGCTCCTGCTCCTTCAAAATCCTCGGCTCCTCCTCCAAAGTCCTCACCGCTCAAGAAAGTCCTCAAGACTCTATGCATCCGCCACGTACAAAGGACTGCAGTATCTCTATTGCCTTCGGTGTCTCAAATGAAGTTCCTCACCGCACCAAATTCTTCATCCGCCCCACTCTGCTGAAGACAAAGGCAACGTCGACGAGGTCCTCGCCAAGTCCAAGAAGAAACAGGTTGCCTTCCAAGTGCCATCTCGACGATGAAGCCGATGATGATGAACTTGCGTAAATCATCGAGATGCATAAGAAAGGGCCGCTTAGAGCCAAAGGCACACCTGTGCTAACGCTTTTGGATCCTAAGATGATCCTCGATTACATTGATCTTCGCACAAGGATCCAGACACCCCTATGCCTGATTTTCATTTGACTCTGGCCAAAGTCACATGATGACCCATTTCATCTCTGAAGAGAAATGGAAATTTGAGAAGGCCAGACAGATCAAGAAGGCTCAGTTCAGGAAAGAGAAGTTCCTGAAGAAAAACGTTGTCAAAATGACAACTGATGAACTCATCAAAATTCAGTCTGAAATCAAAGCCCTCAGCGACAACTTCAACGCCTACTATGCTGATTGGCAAGGAGCCAAAGTCAGGTTTGTTAAACCGACCGAGAAGTTCACCAATGTTGCAGCTCCAACGCAACAAGAAGTTCCTCAGGTGAAGCTTACGCTCAGCCCATCGAAGAACATGCCAAAGACCACCGATGACTTTCAGATCAATAAGAAAATGCAGTTCAAGGCTGATGACTCCATTCCACCGTTGAAGAAATCGCCAGTGGCATCCACTAGTGGTGCGCTGAAGAACATGAAGAAGTCGAGCAATGCATCGGTTGTGCCAGCCTCAAGCAAATCAACCAAATTCCTCACTCCTCTGCGCGCCTACACCAACTCCTATGCTTCCATCTCGCATCAAATGTGAAGAAGACCAAGGCTGCAGAGCGAGCTGCAAAGAAAGAAAAGGAAAGCATCACCGCCTGCATTCTTCACTCAAGAGAATGAAGCCTATGATCAGCTCGCTTTGAAAACCCTATTGATGCTGTTCCGATCTCAACCATGCCATCAGAGGACCTTGTTCCTTTTGGTGAAGAATATGTGATCCCTAGCGGATCTGATGAAGAAAATCATTCTGCTGCTTCATCAGAGCAGATTGATGAAGAAATTGAAGTGGATGCGACCCCTTCTACACCTGTTGTATCCTCACCAATGCCTCGGTTCCACAGTCAAGAGGCTGGTGTTGAAGAAATTGAAGATGAAGACGTGGATATTGGATGCACTACGCAAGTGATGAATGATGACTTTTGGGACAGTCAGCACCCCAATTCTCCACTCTTCACCCCACTACAACAAATACCTCAGTCCCTTGCACCAACCGTTCAAATGGGCTCTGAAGAGACTCATCCCACCTCGTATGTGCATGAAGAAATTCTAGCCACTAGTGTCGAAGAGCTGCTTCAGCCGATCATCACGACAACGCAAATCTGCAATCGAAGAGGAACCAAAAATTCCTCAGCTGAAGAATCTGAGATTGCGATTCACGAGGTTGTGATGCAACTCAATCGACACCTCCGCCCCAAACCAAAGGATCCATTCTCAAGCAAGAAAAAGTTCAAGGCTGAAGATTTCTTCGGCGAGCATGTGTTCTTCATCGACTACAACCCATATGACTCTGCTTTCGCATAAGGAAGAGGCGTTCGGACTGCTAGTCAAGCCAATTTCTATTCCTCGGTGCTATTCAACAAAGACAAAGTCTTCGATCATGCACATATTCCTCACGTGGACATGGAATCTCTGCCAGCTCGAGCCGCCCCTCGGTGTTCTTCACGACGTCGGATTGTTAAATTTCAGACCGACATATGTGATTAGAATGAAGAACTCATTCTTCAATTCTATGCGACGCTGCACATCACATGAAATTCTCAAGATGTGAACTCTTGGGTGCCGGATGGATGTCGAAAATACTCACTACAAGGCACCAAAGAATCGAATTGCTTTGTGCCCTCCCACTCAGTCCTCCCCTTGAAGGTGCTCGCTATGCCTACAATGAACCGTAGCTTACAAATCATTACATGCAAGTCTTGATGAAGCCTTTGAAGCCGTGGCAGGCCTCGAACCAAATTCCTCGTCAAGGAATTATCAGTATGTGCCTCTGACTGTCTATCACATTCTCGACGAAGACAATGAGTCCTATCAAAGGCCACGACTCAAATGATGAAGAAGTCGTTGGCATCATGAAGAATATGCTTTTCAATATCATTCAAAGCGTGCTCGGCCAACTTCCATGATTTCTTCATGAGGACTCGCGAATATTGCTATGTCACCATTTGAGCTGAAGCCTTATGCACCATGGATTATGAGGTTCATCGTGACAAGGTCTTCACTCAATTACAAGGTTGATACTCACGAACCACTTGCAGCTACTTGCCTCGATTGAAGTCCTCAAACGGACATTTTCCTCGGCCGATGACAAAGACAAGGCAATCGCTGTGATAGATGAAGGCATTCGTCCATTGGATGGTCAATTTTGCAAGGCTGCATCCTACTCCACCTATGATGACTCGCCACACATGACTCTGCCGCCAACAACTCGCCAAGCAAAATCCTCAAGCCACAAAGACCTGTGGTGATGACTGATCGTGAGTTACTCCTCAGTCTTCATCAGAAAGTTGATCGCAATCATAAATGGGTCAACCGTCAGTTTGGTTCAATTCTTGACAACATGACCTCAACACACAATGCAGTGAAGAAAAACCAATACTAACTACATGAAACCTTCAACCATACCTGGGCTGTTCTGTCTCATGTCTACAAAATAAGAAGATCTCAAGAAAATGGGTCTCAAGGAAGAATTTGACCGGTCCGCACCTCCAATCAAGAAATACAAGAAGGTCAAGGTTCCTTCCTCGGTGGCCAGCTCTTATTCTTCATCGCGACACGATGAAAAATGAAGACTTGACGACATCGCGGCAGGCCCTACTATGACAACCGACCCCGATAACGCCGGGCCTCCTCCATCAACTTGATATTCTTCGTATGCGTTAGTCCTCAGTTTCGATCCTTTTGGTCATTTGATGACAAACGGGGAGAAATTTGAGTTATTCTTCAAGCGGGTCTATTATATGGGCGTTTTTTTGCCAAGTTACAACTCTCGCTCTTCTGAAACTTTATTGGATCGAGTTGTAATCTTAAACCCGATGGTGCTCTGATACTTTTGATGTGTTCTTATGCATGCTTATTCCTCGTTAAAATTATAGCACAAATGCTAAATTACAACAGACACAATATTTAATCATGCATTTCAAATTCTTCATACTATATGTCAAATGCATGTATGAATTACAAGATATAGGGGAGGTCTCCATGATTCAACTCTTCAAATGTGCATTGCCTCAAAAGCAAATTCTCACTATGCACATCTTCGTGGGGAGTTCTTCTATATCTTGCAATCAAATTCCTCAATATCAGTATTTACACTTCATATGTTTATCCCGTTGAAAACTTAACCTATATTGTCATCAATCACCAAAAAGGGGGAGATTGTAAGTGCATCTAGTGCCTCTTAGTGATTTTGGTGTATTGAAGACTTATAGGTTAAGGGACTAATGTGTTTATGAGTGTACCCAGGTCTATAAGTCTATGAGGAGTTTGATATTTACAGAGAAAGTCGACCCTAAAAATGAAGTTCTTCAATCAAGACTTTGGTATTCAAGACTTCTCAAGACTTTGAAAGTGAAGAAATCGGTGTGACCTTGAAGACTTGGTATTCATTTGAGGAACATGTAGCATGAAGACTTTTGTTTTCTTAGTTTCGTTTTCTCTTTCTTGAGTCATAGGAAACACCGTACTGTTAAAGGGGGTCGAGGAAATACTAAGGAAAAATTTCCATGTGATGCTCAACTCAAAATCTCTACACCTACCAATCCCTTCGAGTGAAGCCATTGGAAATCTCATACTGATTCAGTCAATTTCTTCAAAGGATGTGAGCAGAAGCTCTTCCGGGTCACGAGGAATTTGTCCTCGACCGAGGAGTTAGGAATTCGCCAAAGGCGGATTGCCTACACAAATGAGGAACATGATAGCCCCGAGGAATTTGAGAGTCAAATTTCCGACCGCTGTCAGTGTTCTTGGCCACCTGTCCAAAAATATCTTATCCACCTAACTGTCATATCATTGAAGGGCATTTATGTCTTATCATGTCGGGCTGCTCCCTAGGCTATAAATAGCCGCCCCCTACAACCACTAGCTAGTTGGCTGCTCCGAGAGAAACTGACACTTGTCATTTGAGAGCAACCCATCCTCCAAGGACTTTGAGCGAAAATCATCAAGTGAGGAAAACCCAAACTCAAACACCTACAAACCCAAAGTGATTGAGCATCACTGAAGAAATTGATCCTGCGTGGATCCGACGCTTGTTACCTTTGGAGACTATGCTTCTTCCAGACGGTTAGGCGTCATGGTCTAGAGCATCCAAGAGGAATTGTGGATCGCCGAGTGACCGAGTCTGTGAAGGTTTGGAATTCGCCTGAAGACTTACCACGAGTGATTGGACGAGGTCTGTGTGACCTTAGTTCAAGGAGAATCTGGTGAGGACTTGGTGTCCCGAAATGCATGCTCAGCGACTGGGTGCCCGGACTGTGTGTCCTCGAAGTTTAAATACTCAGCCAGTCCAACCAGACGCATAAGCCCGAGACAGCAGCTTGAACCGGTCTACCAAATCATTGTCTTCACCAACCTTATCGGTTCTATTTCCTCAACTCTTTCATTTCCTCATTCTTGTGTTGAGTGATTGTTCATATCTGTGTTTGAAGACTTTGACCAAGACTTTCTCAATTTCCCCAGTTCAATTTCTTGATGCTTTGTCTTCATCTTGTGTTATCCTCGTGATTAAGCTTTCAGTACTCTGTGCTTGTCTTCATTTCATCATGATGACCATGCCTGTATTCTGTTATGCTTACTTCTGAATACTTATTCCGCTGCAAGTAGTTCTTCGCTAAGGAATTTCCTCACCGGCAAATTCCTCAGTGAAGAATTCATAAAAGTTGCCTATTCACCCCCCCCCCCCCTCTAGTCGATATAACGCACTTTCAATACACAACTTGCCTGACCTATAACTGGCAAGTTGCCTACCTACTAGAGAACCACAAGTTGCTCAAGCTGCATACACAACTTGCTTGCCATATAACTGTCAGGTTGCATACCTAGTAGAAGCCACAAGTTGCTCAGGCTGCATACACAACTTGCTTGACCTACAACTGTCAGGTTGTCTACCTACTAGAGAACCACAAGTTGGTCAAGCTGCATACACAACTTGCTTGACCTATAACTGTGAGGTTGCCAACCTAGTAGAAGCCAAAAGTTGCTAAGGCTGCATACCCAACTTGCTTAACCTATAGCTGCCAGGTTGCCTGTATTTTTTGGGTTGCAACTAGTTGCTGATCCTGTTCTTCCCAAGTTTTTTTGGGTTGCAACTAGTTGCTGCACCTGTAAATGCAGAGTGTTTTTTTTTGCATGAAATGTAAATGTAGATTTTTTGGAATGCTAATGTAGTAATGCAAAATGTATTTTTGATAAGTGCACACACCAGTGGTCAAATTACAATTATGAAGATTTTTCAGGAACAATTTCTCTTCTGGAGGGATCCCTTGGTGTGATCGAAGGTACTTAGTTAGTGATGGCTTATCAACCA
This sequence comes from Aegilops bicornis, assembly GCA_021605145.1. Classification (NCBI taxonomy): domain Eukaryota; kingdom Viridiplantae; phylum Streptophyta; class Magnoliopsida; order Poales; family Poaceae; genus Aegilops; species Aegilops bicornis. The sequence continues at coordinate 1,380,836 of JAHIAL010000034.1, read as the reverse complement.
ATGCATGGTTGTGTTCAGCAACAAAGAAAACCACCTCCCACCGACCATCCTTTAGCTTCACAAGCATTCTTGCTCTGCACCCTGTCTGCACTATTGTATCTCGCTTTCTTTTCTTGGACTTCTTTTTTTTCCTGCACTCATCATCAAGGAAGACAATATCACGTCCGCACCATCTTCTGCATCTCAATTAGTGTCCTCAATCACATCTAGGGCAGGGATAGTTTCCGCACCTCCATCATCAACTTTTGGTTTTCGGAACTTGTTGCAAACAAATTGTTGCTTCTCCAACTTTCTAGTTTTTGTGTTTTTCCTAGAAGTGTTCATCTTGATTGAAAACCCAAGTCGGAAAGCATAGGCATTGTAGTGTTCTTGAGCACACTCAAGAGTATCAAACTTCATGCCTATGAAAGGCTCTCATGGTTGGGACCAAGCTTCATCGTCATTATCATTTCCCACAACCCCTTGTCCAATAGTTCCACCTATTTCACCAAACGTTGTTGTGTCATCAAAAGTGTTGCCTTCTGTCTGCATAGCTTCTTCAGGCGCAACAGGAGCATGTTGGGTACTCATGGGTTAGGTGATTCCCCTACAACCTCATTGTAGACTCCACCAGGTTGTGGGGCATTAGGCTTCGCAAAGACATGGGGTCTTCAACTCCAATCCCACGTGAAAACGACTTCAGAGTGACCATCATCATCAGGCAATTCGTTTAAGTCAATCATCGCAAACCTGTTTGGAAAAAAAAGCAAATAATGATTTTCCAGGCAACTAATAACATAAATGAAGGAAACTCTAGAAGCAAATGTTCAATACTGATTTCATGAAAATAATGAATGTTCATTTTCTGTCTTGCATTAATATCTTTCAATGCCCTTCATTCTCCAACAATGGCTCTTTTTAATGTTTTTATGTTTTTATCCTTTGTTCTTTATCAGGAAATGTGAAAAAGCGAAAGACATGGCTTACGATTCTCCATTTTCTTGGCGTCTGCTGAAGTTACAGTGGCAGTTATATCTCGATTTTCCAAATGCACAAACATGAAGAAGGCAGAAGAATACTATGTAGTTTTTCTTTTATTCGTTAGCATTTTTGTGATGCCGTGGACCATATGTGATATGTGTTTCAAATATGCGTGCTTGGACATGACATAGCTTTGTATGACTCGTTTGTAGAACATCCTTATACTACTATGTTGTTCACTTGCCTAATGTCTCATAGCTTTTTGGTTCAATTCTGCCAAAGTTCTATCAGGGTTGCCACATGTTTTGTATACATGTTTTACAATTACTAAGTACCATTTTTTATTGGTAGTACGGTTGTGAAGCTGGCAAAGAAGTCCAAAAGAAGGCAACTTATTAGGTACTTCTTTCTACCTCTCTCATGCTACATATCTTTTCTGCATTCATGAATAAAGAACTTTTTTACAAAGACTTGCACTGCGATAGAGCAGGACTTGCCTACATTTGTATTACAGTAGTTGCCCACATTTTCTATATCACAACACTTGCCTACAAATAGGACATGACTTGTCTGCATTATACCCCAGCCGGCCCAAAATACTTGTCAGAGAAATTGATATGTCTAAACGTATACTAGTTATAGATACATCCAATTTTATACATCTGTCCAACAAGTATTTGGGATGGAAGGTGTACACTTATTTGCATACAGAGTAATTTTTCTCTATGTTACAGTACTTGCTTGGAAAATGTATTTTTTATTCTACTAGTGTTCTACACAGCAAAAAACCTGACTAGAACATAGCTGTCCTACAGTTATGTACATTTTCATAGTTTTTCTAACCAAGTCCCGTGATGTTGACGCCAAACAGGACATGCCTGCTAATCTCATCAAGTTTCCTACCCCCCTATACATGAAATTTTACAGGTGATCTTCAACATTTCACAATGTCCAAAAGAAGGCATCTTATTAGGTACTACTATCTATTCTTCTACCTATCTTTTTCTGCATTACTGAATTAAGAAGTTCTTTTTACAAAGACTTGCCTGCGATAGAGAACAGGACTTGCCCGCATTACATTACAAAGATTTGCCCAAATTTTACATTTCTGAGAACATGACTTGAGGCTTGCCTGCAGTAGAACAGTACTTGCCTGGAAATAGAACATGACTTGCCTACATTTTTCAGAAACAGCTTTGCATTGTACTACATAGCAAATAACCTAGCTAGATCCTAGCTCCTATATAGTTATGTTCTTTTGACAAAACACTTCTTAACCAATCCCGTGCTGTTGAGGCGCAAAAGAACCTCAATTTCCAATCCAATCAAATTGCCTACCCCCTCCCATAGATGAAACTTTGTCATCATCTTAAAAAATGTAACAGTGTTATTACTCAAAACACATGTTCTACCCGAGGAAACCATTTTTTATTGCCTACTTTTGCATTATGAACTTGCCTGACTAACACAACACACCCTGAAAATTCATGGTAATCTAGGTATGTTAAACAAAGCCTGCTTAGGAAATCTTTGTTAGACTTGCCACCCCTATAGACAAACTTGCGTGAGATTTGAAATTGACAAACTATTTGTTAACTAAAACACACTATCTGCTCGAAATTAACACTGTTAATGCATAGGTTGAACATCAACCTGCCTAACAAGAAACTAGTGTAACTTCAAACTGCCCAACAATGTTGTGTAGTTAGGGGGAAAACAGAACCTGCTTTGCAGCTTGTCTACAATCATATGCATGCTCCTCTTTTGTCCCTATGTTCTTCCAATTTTAACACAACAAATTATGTGACTTAGCAGATGTATTTTTTGACTTGCTAACCCTGTGCATGTAACTTGGCTACAATTCTATGCATCCTCCTTTTTTCTTCCTGCAGCAATGGGGAGGCCATGAGGGAAAGAAAGAAGATTTTACATACCACCAGAAGTAGGAGAGGGGGCAGGCCTGGCGAGGGAGGTGGTGGGAGAGGGGCAATAGTTTCTCTATGAGGTTCTCTTATGGATTTTTGGAGGCTTGGTCAAACTCCAGGTGTAGCCATGGAGATCTGGATCCAGTGTCAATGGCGTTCTTGGGGGGAAACGAGGGGGAGGAACGAGAAGCAGGGGAGAAGGGTCCAGATATTTGCGTGGTTAGCGTAGGGTGGACGCTACTTTTGGGCAGCGGCGTCCAGGGTGCGTGTGGGCGTTTTGATTCAGTCCTTGATTTGGTGGGGACCGAATCTTTTGGCATCTTTCTTTTACGGGAGGGGGGGCACCACTTTCCTTTTATACATGACAGCTGGCAAGGGGTTTCCTTTTACGGGTGTGTGCCCTGATTGACTACCTGGCCAACGCGTGCCACCGAGTCGCGTCCAACAGTCTGACATAGAAATTTTATTATTTGGGATCAAACGTGTTGCCGGACGTTGGATTGGATGCGCAAATCTTGATGCATGGGTTGCTGCCACGTCACTTTTTCAATTAGTTCGCTCAGGGATTGTCTCTACACGGTGACATTACCCCCGCCGCCAGCGAGCCATCCAAGGAACTCGTCGCACCATTCCTCCACCTTCTCTCAACTCCGGTAGGTGGATCTCGCCGTGCCTTTTCCTTCCACCTCCTCCTAAAATGGAAAAACTTTGGGTCCCGATAACGCCCACACGTATGGGCGTTAAGGGGTCTGGCCACATGTTTCGTGTGGCATCTAAGAGAACCAGTCCACATGTCTACGTGTGGGCAAAACAAAGTAATGCCCACACGCCCGGTCTTTGCCTCGCGGTCCCTTCCACATGCTTACGTGTGGGAAAATAGATAGCACCCACACGCCCGTACGTCCGGGCTCCTACCTCACGCTCCCGCACGCCCCGCGTGACAGTCACCACGCGTCCCCGTAGTTGCAATGGTCCGGACTCTCTTCCATGTTCGTTTAACTGTAGTTGCCATGTTGCTGAACTATAGTTGCCATGTCTGACAACTAAAGTTGCCATGGTTGCTCAACTGTAGTTGCCATCTCAGGTCAAGTGTCAGATGCCATTTTTGGACAACTGCAGCTGTTACCATGTATGGTCTGGTCTACTACAGTTGCCATGATTTGGAAACTTTAGGAGTTGCCACCTACTAACACTAGGCAGTTGCCATGTGGCACTACAAAAAGACATGGAAAAATACCATGTTCAGGTAAAGAGAGAGTTGCCATCTACTTACAAGCACATTAGGGCAGTTGCGAAGTACCCTGCAAAACACATGGCAACTGACAACTTTGGTATGTGGGAGAGGAGACGGGCGTGTGGGCGAACTGATAAACGCCCACACACCAGCCCCTCTGCGTGCGTGAAAACTGGCGTGTGGGCGAAATGCTAAACGCCCAAAGTCGTTAAGGATGGTGGAGAGGGCCTAAATGTCCTCCTTGACCGGGGCTACAAATATGGTCGTGTATCAGCATAGAGAAAGGAGCGGAACATCTAACCATTGCCTCCCAAAGGATGCAAAAGCCCACACTCGATGGCCAACTATAAGAGGCGCTCTAGAGGGTCAATTACAATGATGAAGAGCAATGGTGGAAGGGGGTCCCCCTATCTGAGGTCACGACCATGGCGAATGGGAGTGTCGGGGACACCTTTGAGAAGCATCCTTGAGGAAGATTTGGAGAGAAGGGCGGCAATCCAGTTGCGAAAGCGAAGGGGGAAGCTTCGCCATTGGAGAAGGTCGAAGATATACTCAGAGTCAAAGCCTTTGTAATGTCAAGCTTGAGAAGGATTGAAGGCTTTTCCCGTTGGTGTAGCCAACATGCATAATTGCGGACAAGCATGAAGTTATCATGAATGCTTTGAGTCTTGATGAAGGCTCTTTGGGCATTGGAAACGAGGGCATCTATGTGAGGGGCAAGTCGCATGGTCAACATTTTAGCCACAATCTTTGCAATGGCATGTATAAGGCTAATTGGGCGGTAGTCAATGATCTCGTTGGCGCCATCATTCTTCGGGAAGAGCACAATATTGGCGAGTTCCTACCATTCAAAATGCTCCACATGGAGGTCCGATAATCAATTGATGACAGCCGTGACAACCTATTTAATGATGTTCACAATTTTGGCTACAGCGGTAGTGGAACAAGCCGGTGTTTCCCCATACTTGCTGCTTGTAGTTTCCATGTACTTAGAAAGCATGGCACCAATAATTCATCACTGTTTTTTTTGGCGACGTGATACAAGAAAAGGATCATGTACGTAGTGGCGACGTGATACAAGAAAAAGGATCATGCACGTAGTGTGGTGCCTGATATGGTCGGCCCATCTATGGATATGATCCATGTTTTCATCTGCCTCCTTCCTTCTTTAGTTTCTACGAGGGGAGGGAATGCGGCAACGAATTGTAAAAATCTGTCAGCACAAAGTTTTCTCATTCGCACCATCCTCCATTGCCTTTCAGCCTCATTGTAGTGTATATATATGAGTGTTTGAGACAATCGCGGTCCTAGCGATCCATGGCACCCAATCTTCCTCTCTTTGTCTCCTCTTTCTCGATACAGTTTTCCTCTTCGATGACGATGATGTTAAGGACGTGATTGACATCATAGACCTAGATGGCAGTGAGACTCCTCATTTCATCGATCGAGGAGGACAATGTTGATACCGGCGCCTCCTATGCGAATGATGCTTCTAGTACTAAGGCCTTCCCACGGCCACGTCTTTTGTGTTCACTAGCTCCATCTACGGCAGCGACAACGACGTCGGCTTCGACATCGACGATGATACCACACCAGCTTGGTGGAGTTGGTCGGCCAAATAAAACTACTGGTATAGCAACGACAGTACCAGGCTTGTGGAAACCGATGGGATGCTCCACAATGATTACGATGGCACATATGTACTTTATCGACACTCATGGAGGAGTTTCTGAATTGTTAATCACTAATCCTCCGTGTCAACCTGGACTCACGCGTCATCACCCATAAAAGCAGATATTTGCAGAACACGTTCTTCGATATGTGCAAGAACAAGTGCAAGCTTGACTATCCCAAAACGCATGCACATCAGGAAAAATAACTCTTCAATTACAGAGGCATGATCACACATCATGGAACAAGCCTTCCCATTCACTTGGGAGTAATGAGCGGGAGCGCCCAACCATGAGCAAGCTTGACAATTTTTTCCCCAACGAATTATTGGGTGGGCAGGCTTGTTCCACGATGCATGGCCACGCCTTTTTTCATTATTTGAAGAGTTCATTTTCCTGCCATGTGTGCGGTTTGCAATAGTCGCAATTGCACTTGTTGTTGCACATATCCAAGAACTTGTTTCGGAAATACCTACTCTTCTAGGCGATGATGCCTGAGTTCAGGTTGCCACATCGGATCAGTAACCCACCATTAAAAAGCTCCTACAAGAGCGTCGATGAAAGTACATGCGCACCATCGTAACCCTTGCGGAGCCTCCCATCGGTTTCCACAAGGTGGACTATCATAACTATGCCAGTAGTTGTATTTGGCCGGACGCCTCCGCTGAGTAGGTGTGGTGTTGTCAGAGTTGGAGTTGTTGTCGGAGTCGCCGCCACCGTAGCTAGAGTTGGCAACCACAAAGGATGTGATCACATGGCAACCTTGCCGCTGGAAGCGCCATTCACGTAGGAGGCACTGGTATCACCATCGTCCTCGTCGTCGGATGAAATAAGGATGACCGTGTCACTACCATCGAAGCCCATGATGTCAATCACATCCTTAACGTCCTCATCATCATCTTAAAGGAAAAAATGTATCGAGAGAGGAGAAGAAAAGAGGAAGAGTGTGCACAATGGATCACTAGAACTGCTAACTGTGCGCCGAATCGGAGGGAGTAAGCCATAGCCTGAAACAAACAGAAAGAAAGGAGGACCAATCATGAGGCGGCCCGACGTGTGGGGAGTTGCAGGGATTGCCACGCAGTGGCAGCCAATTGCGGCTCGTAGATGGAGGTAGCACATGGCAGTTCGATGGTCCGGAAGGTCTCATGGCTCGGTGGGCGGAGGTGAGACAACGCTGTGTGAAAGCTACGCCCTTGGCCGTTGGCCGAGGCACGCGACGTCAATGCCTTCGGGCGCCTCTTCCTTCTTGGAGACGTCGTCGAGCCATGGTGCTCGCTCTCCACATGGACCACTCTGAGGGTTAGGATGTGACTGGGATTAAGCCGTGAGACACGCTAACACACAACAACTTTCATGCTAGTTGCTCAATTCGTTGCCTACGAAAATGACTCCGTTTTTGCTAGTTCAAGCTCAACTCATCGCTTTATGTTAGCGGGCTTAATGGTCGGGCCTAATACCTCCTTGGGATCAGATGATGGTGGAGTTCTGCATCATGCTCCCTGAGGGAGTCCCGGACTAGGGGGTGTCCGGATAGCCGGACTATCGTCACGGCCGGACTCCAAGACTATGAAGATACAAGATTGAAGACTTCGTCCCGTGTCCGGATGGGACTTTCCTTGGCGTGGAAGGCAAGCTTGGCGATACGGATATGTAGATCTCCCACTATTGTAACCGACTCTATGTAACCCTAACCTATCCGGTGTCTATATAAACCGGAGGGTTTTAGTCCATAGGACAACAACTACAACATCAACAATCATACCATAGGCTAGCTTCTAGGGTTTAGCCTCCTTGATCTCGTGGTAGATCCACTCTTGTACTACCCATATCATCAATATTAATCAAGCAGGAGTAGGGTTTTACCTCCATCGAGAGGGCCCGAACCTGGGTAAAACATTGTGTCCCTTGTCTCCTGTTGCCATCCGCCTAGACGCGATTGGGACCCCCTACCGAGATCCGCCGGTTTTGACACCGACATTGGTGCTTTCATTGAGAGTTCCTCTGTAGCCGTCACCGATAGGCCCGATGGCTCCTTCCGATCATCAACAACGACGGTCCAGGTGAGACTTTTCTCCCGGACAGATCTTCGTGTTCGGCGGCTTTGCCTGCAGGCCAATTAAGCAGCGTCTGGAGGCGAATCGAAAGCTTCGCCTGGCCATCGAGTCAGATTTAGAAGTTTAAACTATACGGCCGATATCCGCGGAGACTTGATCTTCGACGGATTCGAGCCGCAGCCAAGCGTGCCGCACAGTCTCGATGGGCATGATCTCGCTCTGCAGCCGAACAGTGCCCCGAAGGCCGCATTAGTATCCGCTCCGACCCTTTATCCGGATCCGGATTCCACGATCGAGGACGGGTGGTTGGACACCGCCTCGGGGGCTACAATCTCTACGGCGATCGAGCCAGACTTCATCCTTGTCCTTTGCGAAGACCTCGACTCCAGGGTGCCAGACTCCTCTCCGGACTCCGAACCCTCCGCGCCCCTGCCAATCGAATCCGATTGGGCGCCGGTCATGGAGTTCACTGCCGCGGACATCTTTCAGCACTCGCCCTTTGGCGACATCCTGAATTCACTAAAGTCTCTCTCTTTATCCGGAGAGCCTGGCCGGACTACGGACAGGAAGGTTGGGATGCGGACGACGAAGAAATTTAACGCCCACCCACCACCCACTTTGTAGCCACCGCCGATGATTTAACCGACATGCTCGACTATGACTCAAGACATCGACGGTATGGGCGGCGACGCCGGAGACAACCAAGACCAGGCGCCTACGAGAACGCTGGAAGGCCACCTCGTCATATGACATATACATGGTGGACATCCCGAAAGATGGGAACGACGATGGAACAACGGAGGATGACCCCTCCAAGAAACAGCCGAAGCGCCGACGTCAGCGGCGCCGCTCTAAATCCCGCCACAATAAAAATGGTGATTCCGGCACGGGACATAATAGCACTCCGGACAGTGCCGAAGAGAACCCCCTCCAGCAGGAGGAGGAAGACGCAAGTCCGCACGATAGTGCGGCAGAAAGAGAGGTCGAGGACGATAATTACGCGCCTCCCTCCGAAGATGAGGCAAGCCTCGGCGACGGCAATTTGTCGTGCACGAGGATCCCGCCGAATAGGAGCGTTTTAAGCGCAGGGCTTATAGCCACGGCAAGCAGCCTCAAGAAAGCAGCAGCAGCTTAGAGCTGATCAAGACCTGCTGGTGACCGGATGGACTGAAGTCCTTGCAGCCGAAGAGTATGAACTCGAGCGCCCCTCCAAAAGCTACCCCAAATGCAGGCCGTTGCCTCGACTAGAGGAGGAAGCACCCAAGTCGCTAGTGCACGACATGGCAGACCGGCCACCCCGTGGCCACGACAGAGAAGCCTCTCGGCCCTCCGCTCAAGCCACACCCCGACGCCGCTCAAAAAGTAACAAGGCAAGGGAAAACGTGCCGGACTTGCGAGATATATTGGAGGATAAGGCAAAACATACAAGGTCGATCCACGGATCGCGTGGGCGCCCAGCAACACGGGATGATTACCATCGCGCGGATACAGACAAAACCGGCCGGGCCGAACACGATGAGACAAAGCTCGTATGAGCTACGCCGTGATATGGCCCAATCTGAGGCGCCAAGACACCCACTATGCTTCATGATGAAGTAATGGATCATCAAATCCAGAGGGCTTCAAGCCCGTAAACATCGAATCATACGATGGTACCACAGATCCTGCGGTGCGGATCGAGGATTATCTCCTCCATATCCACATGGCCCGTGGTGATGATCTACATGCCATCAAATACCTCCCCGAAGCTTAAAGGACCAGCTCGGCATTGGCTCAACAGCTTGCTGCAGAATCAATTGGTTGTTGGGAGGACACGGAAGCCGCATTCCTTGATAACTTCCAGGGCACATACGATGCGACCACCAGACGCCGATGACCTTAGCCACATAATCCAGCAGCCCGGAAGAATCGCCGGAACAATTACGGACTCGGTTCCTAACAAAGAAAAATCAAATCGTCGTTTGTCCGGGATGCAGAGGCCCTTGCAGCCTTCAAACATAACATCCGTGACGAGTGGCTTGCCCGGCACCTAGGACAGGAAAAGCCGAAATCTATGGCAGCCCTCACAACCCTCATGACTCGCTTTTGTGCGGGAGAGGATAGCTGGCTAGCTCGAAGCAACAACTTGGCCAAACATCCTGATAGTCCGGATACCAAGGACAACAATGGCGAGTCGCATCGCAGCAAGAACAAGCGCCGCATTAACGGTGATAATACTGAAGATACGGCCCGTCAATGCCGGATCGAGGCTCTAAACCCGGTCGATGGAAGAAGCCATTCAATAGAAATACCGGGGCCCGTCCAACTTGGACCGAATACTCGATCGCTTGTGCGGATACATGGCACCTCCGAAAACTCAGCCAATCACACCAGCGAGGACTGTTGGGTGTTCAAACAAGCGAGCAAGTTAAGTGCCGAACTCAATAACAAGGGGCTGCATAGCGATGACGAGCAAGAGCCCCGCCGCCGAGCAATAAAGCACAGAAGGGTTTTCCACGCAAGTGCGGACGATGAACATGATATACGCAACCCACATACCCAAAAGGGAGGCGGAAGCGTGCACTAAGGGGCGTATATGCGATGGAGCCAGTCGCCCCAAAGTTCAACCCATGGTCTTCTTGCCCGATCACCTTCGATCGAAGGGACCACCCCACTAGCATCCCTCACGGAGGCTTCGCCGCATTGGTCCTTGACCCAATTATCGACGGATTTCACCTCACTAGAGTCCTGATGGACGGCGGCAACCTGAACCTGCTTTATCGTGGATACGGTCATAAAATGGGCATTGACCCTCAAGGATTAAACCTACAAAGACGACCTTTAAAGGCATCATACCGGGTGTAGAGGCCGGTTATGCGAGCTCGATTACACTCGAAGTGGTCTTCGGATCTCCGGATAACTTCCAAAGCGAAGAGTTAATCTTCGACATCGTCCCATTCCGCGGCGGCTATCACGCATCGCCGGACGAACCGCGTTTGCCAAGTTCAATGCGATTGCCGCTCACGCATACCTCAAGCTCAAGATGCCAAGCCCTCGAGGAGTAATCACGGTCAATGGAAACACCGAACGCTCTCTCCGGACGGAGGAGCATACGGCGGCCCTCGCGGCGGAGGTGCAAAGCAGCCTCTCACGGCAATTCTCGAGTCCGGCCACTAAGCGTCCAGACACTGCCAAGCGCGCCCGGAGTAACCTGCAACAAGACCACCTGGCACGATTCAAGCACGAGTAGCAATCCGGCCCCAACCCCAGCCCTTACGAAATTGAGAACCCAGTATTACGCGCACATAATTACGCTCTGGAGATACCATGGGCATATGTGGAGGGGCAGAACAACGGCACGCCAAGAGTGCGGCTCGACCGCACCAGGGGCTACCGTTTGTGTCATTTCTTTTTTTTTCCTTTTTCTTTTCTTTTTACTTTTAGGACTCCGTCTTCAAACAGTCCTGTCCGGCACTTGAATCGCCGAACTCACGATGCAACAGCCGGAAGCGGAAGGCCACGTCAAGTGCTTCGTGTGGTCTCTGTTATGAGCATTATACCTGTTTTACATACCATCCCGCAGCTTACCTCGGAGGGGACATGTTAGATAGTCCCGTCCCTTGCTTACCGCACTATTTGTATCGTTACGCTTCCATTGCAGTACCTTTTTGAATAAACAATACATAGCTCTTGCTTATTCTTGCTTTAATTCCTTTATATATATACATATGTTCATTTCACGACATGTTGCAACCGTACACTTTAGTACGGCCAATACACCGAGGGCTGAAGTATCCCAAAATTATGGTGTGATGAAGTCCTAACACTTTCACAAGTGCGGCACCCGAACTTATAGCATTATATGAATTGGCTCGAATCATGTCTTGGGTCAATAGTTGGGTTTGCCCGGCTCCGTGTTTTGGTACCTTACGCCCGCTTATATCGGCTAAGGTAGCACTGGAGAACCTTCGCGATTGTGCCTCAGCTTATTCAGGGTTGAGCACCTCGGTGGAGAAAGCTAAAAGCCCGGCCCGTCATGATAAGGCGAGAGCCGGTCGCTGTTCGAGAGGTTTTTGCGGGTCCCTAAAGACTTATGCCGCTTAGAGCGAGGAACCGGAATTATCCGCCAAGGCGTGGATAGCGCCCGAACTCGGTCTTCCGAATACTAGGGGCTTCGCGAAATTTAAAATTATAGAATTCTATGGCTAAGTGAGAGTGTTCAAGCATTATAAGTCCGGTTGCCTTGTTCGTTGCATTGAGCGCTTCCCTAGATGGACCCAAGAATGGGAACAAGAGCGCTCAAGTTTATCCCGAACACCCCAGCACTCGTGGCATCGGGGTTGAAGCCAACGACTTGCCATCTCTCAAATTTGATAAACGGCCGCACAGAAGGTAATATTTTAAATTAATAAGCGTTGCTTGGCGCATATGAACAAGTTTTCAGCGTACAGAATAACAAACGCGAGTCTATTCAAAAATTACATCGTTGGAGCACTTATCCGCTATTCGGCGAGCACCCTTCAGGAGGCCCTCATAATACATTTGAGCGATGATGCTCATGGCCCTTCGTGACCCGTCCGTCACAAGCTTCTCGCATCCGGCATGCCCCAGTGCACTTTAGCACGGGCAAGGGCCCGACGGACCCCTTCAATGCAGGCAGAGCTTGATAACTTCAAGCCGCGACGGGCATCCACCAGCCAGCGCACCAAGCGAAGTAACTCGGGCATGGCCTCCAATGGCCACTGGCTCTATAAGGCCCCTCATGGCCTGTTCGGCGACCTTGTGGAGCTCGACCAGCTGCTTCAGCTGGTCGCTTAGGGGCACCGGATGTCCGGCCTCAGCATACTGAGACCAGAACACCTTCTCCGTGGAGCTCCCCTCCTGGGCGCGGTAGAACGCGGCAGCATCAGACGCACTATGGGGCAAATCTGCGAATGCTCCTGGAGAGCTCCGAATCCGGGTAAGTAATAGGTAATTGACTTTTACATTCTTGCTTTGCATAAAGAATGCCTTACCCGCCGCTATCTTCTTTAGTGCTTCGATTTCTTGGAGGGCTTTTTGGGCCTCGGCCTTAGCAGCTTTGGCACTCTCAAGAGCCGAGGCAAGCTCGGACTCTCGGGTCTTTGAGTCATGCTCCAAACCCTCGTGTTTCTTCACGAGAATCTGGAGCTCTTGCCGCACCTCCGCCAGCTGCGCCTCCCCTTTCTCTCGCTCGGTGCGCTCCGCAGCCGCTTTGTTTCGCCACGGCCACGCTTCCCTCGTGGTCTCCACCTCGTTCGTGGCCCTGCGGTACCCATGTTATTTCTGTTATTTTTGCAACCAAAACCTTTTCCATAAGGTACTTCTTTATTAAGGTATTTCTTACCTTCCTTGTCCTCGAGCTGCTTCTTGGCTTGTCCGAGCTTCGTTCTCGAACGCCGAGGTTACTGCTTCAATGTATCGACCTCCATGGTCGGTCTGGCAGAGGTCGGCAGCGGCTTTGCATTCCCATATTGACATACTTATATTAGACTCCTGCGTATATCTTTTTAGATCCTCATCCGACTTTTCTTTCGAACACGAACTAAGCATCGAGGCTCTTGTCTATGCGGTAACATTTTTATCGTTTTAAACTCACCTCAAAGCACATTAGAAGGCTGATGCAAGCTTCAGTCGATTCGCTCTTGGCGGATCGAACTGTCCGGATCACCGCACTCATAATAGTGCGGTGCTCCTCCTCGATGGAGGCGCCGTTGGCGCCTCCGATGCGCTATCCGGTGCCTCCGGTTGGATGGAGGACACCGGCGTCTTACCCTTCTTGCGAAGGACCTGCTGTCCGAACTTTGGAACCGCTGATGGTTCCGACATGGAGTCCGAACGAGGATCAGGCTTAGAGCCCCTGGGGGTCTTGCCCCCCGCGCGCCTGGAGTCCGGGAGGTCACCTTGTGGCGCCTCCTGCGCTACCTCCTCTTGACCAAGCCCTCCTTGGGGTCCCACCGCGGTGTCGTCCGCGGCGTGAGGCGAGGAGGCGGCCGGAAGCGAGGCACTTTCCATTTCCGACGAGCCCAGGGACCCGCTCGATGAATTGGCGAGCTCGCCCTTGGGCGGGCTGCATGATTGTTCGACATTAGGGAACACTATACAATTATGAAAAACCATGGGTATCCGGACACTTACGATCTCATCAGGGGCTTGGTCCTTGTTGGCCAGTCCTCCTCGACGTCGTCGACGTTGGTGGAGAAGTCCGGAGGAAGGGTTCTTCCCTTCTTGGACCCTCCGGCCTTCCCCATTGGGGCGGCCTTCCTTCTCTTCTCCTCCCTCACTGGGGGGGGAGCTTCTTCTTTTTCCTCCTCGTCCTCAGGAGAAGATTACGCTTGAGAATCCGGACAGATTTAGCGTCGGGAACTCCTTGAGTTCCCGTGGCCTCCTTCTTGGCCTTCTTCTCCGGCACCACATGAGGCGCGGAGCCAACCTTCCGTCAATCAGGCGTCCTCCGGTCTTCGGCAAAGGAGCCGGAGACGGTTGATCTGTCCGACCGTCTTGACCGATCTGTCAAAAAATTAGGGAGTTTTAGATCCCGCATAGGGTCAATCTATGAAAAAGAGTCCCGTAAAGGGTAAAATAACTTACCTCGCCGGCCGGGCGCCGTGCGCTGTACCCACGATCTTTGGTAGCGGATGTTGGGGCTTGACGCACCTTGAACAGCACCTTCCGGGCATCTTAAATGCGTAGTGTCGAAGAGCCCGGCTCAAGGTTGATCTTGTGCGGATCAAACTCCCAAAAATTAAAGACCCGTCGTTGGCGGGGAGAATCCGGCGGATGAGCATCACACGGATTACGTCGACAAGCTTGAGATTCTTGTCCGCTGAGTTACGGGCGCATGTCCGGAGTCCGGATAGCTCTTCCGAATCCCCCACGTCGGGCCCGTTTCTTTCCATGGCGAGAGCCATGTGGGGAAGCGGAATCTGAATTGGGCGCCGCCCATTGGTCGCGTGGCTCGGTGATGTAGAACCACCCGATTGCCACCCCTTTATTGTCTCCACAAAGGCGCCCTCGAGCCATGGGACCTTGGCCATCTTTCCAACCATGGCGCCTCCGCACTCCGGCAGCGGCCGCCCACTACCTTGGCGGACATTGAAGATCTTCAGCCATAAGCGAAGTGGGGCTGGATCACGGAAGGAAGGACTCACACCTGACGATAAACGCCCGAAATGTTGAGGATGAAATTGGGGCAGTCGTGGAAGTCCAGGCCGTAGTAGAACATGAGCCCCGGACGAAAGGGTGAAGTGGAAAACCTAGTCCATGGAGGAAGTGAGGTAGAAACACTACCCTCTCATGGGGCCGGGGTCGGAATGAGCTGCCCGCTTGGGCAGGCACTTTGTAGCGATGTTGCGGACAAGTATCCGGCCTCCAGCTTGGTGATGTGCCCTTCCTTAGCGGAGGAGGCCATCCACCTGCCTCCCGCTCGACATGGTTGAGGAAAGGTTGAGGTGGGATGTGCGGACTTGGTATTTGGAGCTCGAGTCTTGGAAATGGATAAGCAAAGGAGGAAGAAGGTGTAGGTGAAAAGGTGGATCCTTATCCCCTTATATGGACGGACGAAGCTGTGCCTCCCCCACCAGCCTGGTAAAACTCGATTATTTCCCAAGCGCCGTAATCAATGGCGCGGATGGGTTACCCACGTCCGTATTGATGAGAATCTCGGAATAAGGGGGCACGATCTATGCTTTGATAAGACGTGCCAAGGAAACTACCTCGCTAAACACGCTGAGGTGGAGCGATAAAAAGCGATTCATATAAAGGCTGGCCGTGGTGTGATGTCACGCCGCGGAATACGTCGGCAGATCTGTGCAAAAGTTATTCTCTCTACGGTGTTATGTGGAACTTGTTTTGCGAGCGGACACTATCCTTGTGTTCAAAACCTTCTATGAAGTATTCGGAGGAGGAACCCGCCTTGCAATGCCGAAGACAATATGCGCGCGGACTCATCGTCATTGAAGCCAGGTTCGAGGCTCTTGAGGGAGTCCCGGACTAGGGTGTCCGGATAGCGGACTATCGTCACGGCGGACTCCAAGACTATGAAGATACAAGATTGAAGACTTCGTCCGTGTAGGATGGGACTTTCCTTGGCGTGGAAGGCAAGCTTGGCGATATGGATATGTAGATCTCCTACTATTGTAACCGACTCTATGTAACCCTAACCTATCCGGTGTCTATATAAACCGGAGGGTTTTAGTCCGTAGGACAACAACTACAACATCAACAATCATACCATAGGCTAGCTTCTAGGGTTTAGCCTCCTTGATCTCGTGGCAGATCCACTCTTGTACTACCCATATCATCAATATTAATCAAGCAGGAGTAGGGTTTTACCTCAATCGAGAGGGCCCGAACCTGGGTAAAAACATTGTGTCCCTTGTCTCCTGTTACCATCCGCCTAGACGCACAGTTCGGGACCCCCTACCCGAGATCCGCCGGTTTTGACACCGACACTCCCCCTGTGGGTATCATTCTTGGAGTGGTTGTTGGTTGGAGCATGGTGGGGGTTGTCGCGATGGTGGCCAGTGGAAGTCGATGGTGATGGTGAAAGATGTTGGGGGCGGCAATTGTTGCGTGATCGGCCCTTCTCCGCATGTCCGCAGGGTTGTTCTAGGTTGTTTGTTGTTGTAAAGTTGGTAGCTGTGAGCGATCTAGGTGGCGATGGACGACAGGCTTGGATTGTTTTCATTCGTAAATCTATGTAAGAATCAGGTCATGTTGTCCCCACCGCGGGTGGCCGAGTGGTTGACATGGATCTTCGTGTGGCTTCGCACGGCCACTACCGTGTGAGCTGCGTTGGCGTTCATCTGCCGCGAGGTTGCGGGGAGAAGGGATGGTGATGGCACTTGCACATGGAAGAAGTGATGACCATGATGCCAAGTTGCCAACGGGGGAAAAGATAATCTGGTCTCTTCTGGCCCAAGACAATTTGTTGAGCTAAGCATTTTACCCAACGGTGCATTCTCAAGAACGACAAATGTATAACAAATAGAAGAAACATCCACTGAATTCAATACTATAACCTGGAAACCAGATACCAAGTTTTCCTGTAACTTGTCATCATGCTTAAAGGCGACAATAACAGTTTTAAAAGAATCAATCTGTACCACAGAATTTATTCAGAATAGGGTATGGGGAATGTTAAAACAGAAAATGTATTCCACAACAACTTCTAGGAATCAATACGGTGTGATAATATGTGAAATAGCTGATGTGTGTGCAAGCATGAA
This sequence comes from Aegilops bicornis, assembly GCA_021605145.1. Lineage (NCBI taxonomy): Eukaryota > Viridiplantae > Streptophyta > Magnoliopsida > Poales > Poaceae > Aegilops > Aegilops bicornis. Next base: position 1,363,763 of record JAHIAL010000034.1, on the reverse strand, counting down.
ATATCAGGCACTTTCACTTTGTGGATGCCATTTCGTAAAGTAAACATGACCCAAAGAATTCACGTCGAACCGGCGTTCCGGTTAATTTGTAATTTATGTCTTTATTGATACCGCTTATATTTAGTTATGGCAGTAGTCGAATTCATGTAAACAATAATTCTATCTGTTTCTTGAGTCAAATTCATGTCAAAATTACTAGTAGATAACAATTATATGGTAACACTTAACTTCTCAAATAATTCATATATTTTCACAATACTCCATAGGTTGCTGAACGAGCGAAAGATCGATGCCAGTAAACAACACGCTTGGGGAAATTGCTAAAATAATTCTGAACTTAAAGGGGCCGATGACAAGTTTGGCACCGTGGGATTTGATTCTACTTCAGCGTAAGAATGGCCCAACAATCGGTTGGATTTTTAGGAAACAAATACGGGATTTTAAGGAAACTGAGGACGGATCGGTGCACCACAGAACAAATCATAACGTTATGGAAGCAAATTACGTACCTGCTCAATTTTGATAATGGAGGACGTCCAAATACTTTAGGGAAACAGATCCCAATTTTCTTCTGGATGGGTAACAGATACCAAAATTTTAGGACGCAGATGTTTTGTTTCCTATATTAAGAGCTGGGATTTCCCTAAATAATATCCGGGTCCAGGTATATAAGGACGTCCATGGCGCTCCTTTCAATCGATCTCCTGCTTCGACGTCGCCGCCTGCAAAGATGAGCAGCCGTGGCGACATGTTCGACCCGCTGCCGGACGACGTCCTCTGCCACGTTCTCTCCTTCCTGCCCTCGCGCGAGGCCGTGCAGACGTGCCGCCTCGCCCGCCGCTGGCGTCACCTCTGGAGATCCGCCCCCGCCATCCGCGTCCGCGGCGAGCGCAAGAAGAAGAAGAAGTTCCTCCGCTTCGTCGACAACCTCCTCTTCTGCCGCGACGTCCGCTCTGCGCCGCCGCTGCTCTCCTTCGAGATCGACGCCGACGTCGACGTCCGCATCGCCTGCTCTTACTGCAAGCAACATGACTGCGACTGTGACTTCGACGACTACGCCGACCGCTCGAAGGTCAATCCCCGCGTCGACGGGTGGGTCACGCATGCCCTGCGGCAGTGCCGCGCCCGCTCGCTCAGGGCACGCTTCCATGAGACCCGGTGGAAGCCCCGGCGCGCCCGCCCCTTCGCCTCTCCGCATCTGACGAGGATCCACCTCGACGCCGTCTACCTCAAAGACCGCCAACTGAACTTCTCCTGCTGCCCGTCGCTGCTGCGCCTCGATCTCGTGCTCTGCAGCCTCTACGGGGACGCACTGGCGTCGCCCTCGCTCGAGCGCCTCGCCATCGTCGACTGTCATACCGACATCGATGAAGACCCGGAGGCGCCCGATGAAAGGTTCCACATGAGCTTGTCCACGCCAAGACTCCGTTTTCTGGAGATATCTGATAACTACGACAAGGAACAATTCCTCGAGATGGCGCCGTCGCCATGGTTGACGGAGGAGAGCATCGTCTCATACTATTGATGCTACTACCAACTGGAGATAGTTGTTTTTTTCTTTTGCGGGAGATAGTTCAGCCTATATTTATATTTAGGCAATATATATAGGAGCATTACATTAGTCAAGCAGAAGCATAGCCAAAATTATATCTTAAATAATAGTAGTATTAGCACTTGGAAAATCACATAAGGTGAACAACACACGCTTTTGTCTATCTCGGTGTACAATGAACACCCGCAATACATGCATACTGAATTTTGGTAGGAAATAATTTGATTCTGTTGGCCGATCCAGTACGAGCATCCATTGCCCCCTACCTTTTACTACCTTTTATTCTACTCCCTCGGTTTCTACATGTTTATTTTAGAGATTCAACTACTGGATGCATCTATAACTAAAATACATCTTCATTTGTTGGATGAGTAATTCCAAACGGAGAGAGTACCTTTTATACTACTCCCTCCGTTTCATAAGTTTTTTTTAGAGATTCTAATGTGAACTACACTCTAAACTAAGTCTATATACATCCATATGTAGTCCATGTTAAAATCTTAGAAAAACTTATATTTTGAAATGGATGGAGCATATAGCAAAAAGGCCCGTGTGTTGAAATAGATATAAATAAAAAATGCTTAAGGACCAAAAAAATAATTTGCATGTATCTTCCAGATTTAGAGGCCGGGGGTCATCCCCCATTTCCAAAAAAACCACTCAAATAGGTTTCAAGTAACAAAACAATTTTATTTTTATTTGAGCAAAACAAACATGGCAATCACTAAGATGCCTTATAGTTAGAGATTGAATCACTAAGCTGCCCTTTCTAAGCAATAATGATAGCAGTTGGGTGCAAGTGCAAAGTCAGAAATGCAAGATCTATATTAAAGTTCACTGGAAATACAAAACACGACTACTACCACCGTCAGAACAAGCCACCAACCCGTAACTGTCACCGCTTTCCTAACGGAGACAGCTGGGAAGTCTCTGTGCACCATTAAATAAGTTTGAAACACCTTACACCAAATCTCGCCACATGACGATAAATCCTGACCATCCAAACGAAACGGCAGAAATTTACGACAAAGTTCCATAGACTACGTCTAGATTGATGAACTTGAGAAAAATCGGAATGCACTAAAAAAAAACCCGCCGTGATCCGCTGATCATCGCACATGCAAGGACTAGAAACCTCTAACGATGTTACTCCCCTTTAATTGTAAAGATTCAGTTTTTCGTTTGCATATTCCACCACCAAGATGCGCGACAGCGCTGCTTTTTTTTTCCGGGAACAACAGCGATGCTCTAGCTAGCTATTCTTATTCCAATGGATCGTCTGATTTTTGGCAGAGCTCAGTCGCTACTTTATTTCTCAATTATACAAATGATATGTCAATTATGTGACGATAATAAAGTCTTATATTCCTCTGAAAAAAGATGTGATTGCGATGCGAATAGATTTTTGTTTATTTATTCTTGATGATTGACGCGCGGTTGATCTGCTACTACAGTGTGTGACTCACTCGACTGTGAGTCACTCGGGTGCGGTGAGCCTGACGACCTGCTTGCCGACGTTGCGGCCGTGGAAGAGGCCGATGAGTGCTGCGGGCGCGGCCTCGAGCCCGTCGGCGACGTCCTCGACGTAGACGACCCTACCCTCCTTGATGTGCGGGAGCACCCACGCCATGTACTCGGGGTAGAGGTGCTTGTGGTCGGGCTCGATGAAGCCCTGCATGCGGATGCGCTTGGAGACGAGGGAGGTGAGGTTGCGGACGCCGACGTCGGCCTCCTTCTCGCCGGCGGTGAGGTTGTACTGGGAGATGAGGCCGCAGACGGCGATGCGGCCGTGCACCTTCATGTTGAGCAGCACGGCCTCAAGCATCTTCCCGCCCACGTTCTCGAAGTAGACGTCGATGCCGTCGGGGAAGCGCTTCTTGAGCGCGCCGGCGAGGTCGCCGCCCTCCTCCTTGTAGTTGAAGGCGTCGTGGAAGCCGAACTTGTTGATGAGCAGGTCCACCTTCTCCTTGGACCCGGCGCTGCCGACGACGTGGCAGCCCAGGAGTCTGGCGAACTGGCCCACCAGCTGCCCGACGGCACCGGAGGCCGCCGAGACGTACACCGTCTCGCCGGCCTTGGGGGAGCAGATGTGGTGGAAGCCCACGTAGGCCGTGAGCCCCGGCATGCCGAGGATGCCCGTGTAGTAGGACAGCGGCACGCCGTCGTCGGGCTGGATCTTGGTGAGCAGGCCCGTGAAGGGCGGCTTCACCACGCTGTAGTCCTCCCAGCCCGTCATGCCCCAGACGAGGTCGCCGGCGGCGAGCCCGGGCCGCGAGGAGCGGACCACCTCGGACACGCCGTAGCCGGTGATGGCGGAGCCCGGGACGAAGGCGGCGGTGTAGGACTGTTGCAGCGGGCGGGACATCTTGGGGCGCATGTAGGGGTCGCAGGAGAGGTACAGGTTCCTGACCAGCACCGACCCCTCCTCGGCCTCGTCGACGGCCGCGGCCGGGAGCAGCTCCATGTGCGCCTCCGTGGGGTAGCCCTCGACGTAGTCCTTGAGGATCACCCGCCGGCTCTTGAGCTCCGCCATCGCCGCCGTGGGTGGACTGCAAGACTACGATCTGGAGCGAATAGAGTTGCTTTGGATATTGTTTTATTTTGCTTGGAGTGGATATTAATATGATGCGGATGATGGATGGGATGGATGGCGAGGGCGATGATGGCGCGTGGTGGTCCAGCTCCAGGGCGCTGCGGTGGGCGGTGCTGGTCCGTCCATTTGTTTTGGTCGGTCCGTCGCTTCCCCACGGGTGTCACGTGCCAATAATTGAAGCTGCACTCTGCATGGTAGTTACAGATATTTTAACAGTTCCTTTTTCCGTTCGCGTGCCAAAAAATTTGGCTGGCCTGCAGCGCACGACGCATATAGAATCCAGCCTCTCGTTGCTGCGAGATCGGCGACAGTGACCTCACCACCACCATCTTACCCGAGGGCGACGCGGCAGTGTCGATAGATAATTGAAGCGGCAGGCGGCCGCGGCCCAGAGTGAAATTGCGTATTCGTTTTTGCGTCAAAGTGTCTGATTGGCACAACATGCACATGCTAAAGTGACTAATCCCTCCAAAGCACACACACCCTACCCAACTACCGGTTCCTTTGCCAGATCCACGAGGTCCGCCCCCGCTAGGGCGGCTCGGATGGAAACCCTAACCCCCGCCGTCGGGCACATCCATACGCATCCTTCCCTCCTCCGCCGCTGGAGGAGTCGCCAGCAATGATGGCGGCGGAGGCTCTTCCTCCCGCACGGATCGGTGGCGGGTCATTCATGGAGTCGGCGTTTCCTTGATCTGCGTCGCTGCCATGTTATTCGCCTCTGGCGCGGTGCAAATGGCGGCGATAGTCTTCGAAGAGGCGAGGCGAACTCTTGAGCCGTGGAAGATTTAGTGGCGTCGGTCGCTCGGTGGGCTCGCGAGTCATGGCGGCCTTAGTCGCGGTGGTGGCGGCTCGGCTTTGTTGGCGGCGGAACATGGCGGTGGCGACAACGATGTTCTGTACGGATCGGCGGCCCTGGAAGGTGGCGGCGGGTGAAGCTCGGGCTTTCCACGGTGGCATGGCGTGGTGCAGTCCCTGTCCAAGGCGAATCTGCATTGGCGATTTGGTGGTTTTTGCTACGGATTGGTTCAGATCAGAGACGGTGACGAGTGCGCGGGATCCATCTCGGCGGCTCTTGCAGTTTGGCGAGTGGTAAACCCTCTCCCATGCTCCGGTGGTGGCACACTCGAGCGATGGCGGTCGCGCGAGCTCCTCGGTGCTTCTTGAATTCTGCGGTTGGTCGCTGGATTTAGGCGGCTAGATCTGGGACTTTGAAGGCGGTCGAGACAGTGCACAGGTTGTGGGTGGATTTCTTGGGACGGATCCGGGTGAAAACCCGGTCTTCAGTCGGTGGCCGGAGCCGGTGATGACGATGCCCTTATCATCGTTACCTTCACGAAGACATCATCGAGGTGAAGCTCCCAACCCCATCCAATACCTCTGGGGGAAACCCTAGATCAGTTGATCAGATGACGGTGGCAATCATGTGTCGTTACCCCCTTGGGGGCGGCATTCTTGGAGGTACACTCTGGCTCAAGGGACCAGCGAATGGCTTCTAAAGTGGAGCGGTGTTTCTTTCTACATATTGATGGCGCGGTTCTTGGCGGCGTGGAGCAGTGGAGAATCGGCGTCAGATGTGTGGCGATGGACACGCGCAGGAGGACGATGTTGTCTAGTGTCATGATGGTGTCGATGACAGAGAGGTTGACAAGGTCGATGTGTCAGTATCTGCTTTGAAGATGGACCGATGGAAGACGGAGGTGACAGCCCTTGCAGCGTGTGCATGTGGTACTCACTAAAAGTGCGCCGGACCGGAGTGTTACCCAGTCTCGCTCTATGTGGCTTGGATGGGGCATCCGGTTTTAGATGTTAGGCTTTGGTGCGATGTCTATTTGGTATTTAGCCCAAGCAATCGGCCCTCCTTCATCAAGAGGATAGGAGTAGTAACACGTGTCGTCTAGACGATGGCTTCGGGCTTTCTGATGTATTACTTTGTAAGGTCTTTATGAATAATAAATAAAATGGCCGCAATGCATTACCCAGATGCTGAGGCCGGGGATGCATCCTATTTTTTTTTTAACTACCGGTTCGTTTCATCTTGCGCGAGGGGGACCACCTAGCTAGTTACCTTTCGCTTCATATTTTCCTTCTGCATATGAGTAAAACTAGCAGGACTGATTTGTTCAGGAAATTGGAAGAAGCATGTCCACACAAATCCAGTGGACTGCAGATGAAGAGCCAGAAATTGCTACACAGAATTGAAAAGGGCATTTTACTTTATTTTTACATGATTAATTGATCAGCTGCAAATATGCAGGCCTCCTGTATTACTACCATGCATCCACAAACAGTCCTTGCATGCACTTCCGTCTTCTCTCTGTTCAGTCTGCTGTTCCCATATCCTGTACCGATCCTATGAATACATGTCATAGTACAATGCCTCGCCTGGTGAGTCGAGTGTTGTACCCAGTTCTGGTTTTATAATACATCCCCTATGCTCTGGGCTAGGGTTTCTGCCTTCCGTTGACGCCAATGCTGATCTGCCTCATCTCCAGTTGTTTGAGCAATATTGTAACTATTTTGCATTTCTTAATAACTATAAGTTTGAGGAATCACATATGACACGAATTGTAAATATTTTTATAAAAAATAGACTTGTCTTCAAAAATATACACTTGAGCGTGCATCATTTGTTATGTTATTCAGGAACATTGAGGCATAAGTTTTTAAATTTTTTCAAACAAAGAATTAAATGAAAATAGTTGCTTAATGTAATTATGCAACAAATTAGAACACGATGGGTCAAATAATTGAGCTCGCAATTAGAAAGTCCACATAGCTTATGTTAAAAAAGAAGGTAAACATAGGTGACACAGTAAAAAAGAAGGTAAACATAGGTGACACGATAAAGCCTAGTTTGAGTACAGGAGAAGATCTTAGAAACAGTGGTCAATTACATTATATAATTTGGTTCTGTACAAAAGAAAGTTTCCTCTTTTGTGCATATATCCTAAACACCACCCCCTTGTGATGAACTCTTTGTCCTTGGTTGTAGCTCTTTGTCCACAAATTTGGTTATTCCCCATCCAGCATGTAGCATGTCAGTTGCAATCTCGCATCCAACATATCAGTTGCAGTCTCCTGAAGCATAGGAACAACATAAGTTAAAATAATCCGGTCAAACATACACTAAGAACATACTCACGGGCATTTCGACAGATTAAACCAAAGTTATAATGGGGGCGGGTGGCGGCTTCCAGATGATGGAATAAGGTTCTTCCCGCCTAGCCACTCGCCTTGTTGGTGTGTCTACCATTGTCAGGTTGTGTGGAGGTGTGTCTTCGGCGGATCTCGCGGGACTCGGTCGTTGGTTGTCTTTGATGGATCCGATCCGGTGTTCGTTCATCTACGACCGCGTGTCTTCAGGTCGGATACTTCTAATCTACGCTTCTTTTCATCGGCGGTGCTTAATATTCTGGTGCTGGTCCTATGGAGCCTTAGCACGACGACTTTTCGACTGTCTACCGTAACAAGTTTTGTCCTGCTCCAACTAGAAAGGGGTGATGACGGCGACGCGTCTCCGCTTCAGTGCTTGTAATTGTTGGTAGATGACCTACGGATCTGAATGTAATTTTTTATAATTTTCGATGTTCGTTGTACTGCCATGATTGATGATGAATAGGACGAAAGTTTTCCCGGGCAAAAAATTTAGTACATTGCTAAAAGAAGAAGAAGAAAACAACAGTTCCTGCAAAAAGAAGAAGAAGAAAACAACACTGTACTAACAAAAGCGTGTTCTACTTCGTTAGGTCTGTCAAGCTTGTGGTTTTACATGTGCGTGCTAAAAGTGAAGCATATTTCTTCCTCCATTTCTTTTTACTCGGTATATTAGGTTTCTCTTAAGTCAAATTTAGTAAAGTTTGATCAAATTTATAAAAATTATCAACATATACAATACCAAATAAATACAATATGATAATATATTTTATGTTGAATATAATGATTTTCATTTGGTATTGTGAATATAATGAAAAAAATGGGGGTGAAAATTCAGGTATTTTTGATTTGTTGAGATTTGAACTCATGGGAAACATCGAAACAAATAACAGTTTTGAACCGCGTGGCAGGTGTGATAAACAATCTTCAAATCATTAAAAAAAACAAATAATTAAAAGCAGGTAAACGATGATTAATGAAGGGCAATAGTAAACAAGGACTGGAATTTATTTCTCATGATAGCTTCCCAGCGCCATGCGCATGGATCTACTAGTAGCTTTTTATTTGGCTTTGCCCGTGGTCCCTAGGAATGACACTTGCGTGCGATCTGTCAGTCACTGAGGGTTGGCGAGCCTGACGACCTGCTTGCCGACGTTGCGGCCGTGGAAGATGTTGGCACAGGCCCGGCCTCGACGCTGCGATCCGCCGTGTACTTTCCGGGAAGACGCACGTACGAGACTAGCTCGAGTACTTTCCGAGCTAATCAGTTGGAGACGCAGACAGTGTACGCGCATGTATACACCAAGCAACCAAGCAGCCTAGCTGCTGGATGGATTCCTCTTGAGTGCTAGCTTATGCACGTACGAACTAGGAAGCGATCAGCCGTCGGCACTTTCGAGCGACACTGCACGTCGACGGAATACGCCGCAAGAACACACAGTCGATATGATGGCTAATAGGTGCGTGTCGCACCTATGTTTTGTATTACTTTGATCTGAGTTGGGTTACAAGATTACAGGGGATACATAGGATTATATAGTAGCTAATCTAGCCTACCACTACAAGTCCTACTCGGTGATGTGTTCTGGTCCGAGCCGGACACAGACTAGGCAGCGTGGTTAATTCTAACAATCACCCCCCTAAACACGATGTCCTCACTTCACGACTTGACGCGCGATCCTATGCCGCATCTTCACGAACTTCGTCGTCCCAAAGACCTGGTTAGGATATCTGCAAGTTGGTCGTTGGTGCAAACGTAGTTGACGTCAATCTTGCTTTCTCCCACGCATTCCCTTAGGTACCGATACCTCATATCGATGTGCTTCCATCTTCCATGATGACACACTGGATTCTTCCACAGAGAGATTGTAGACTTGTCGTCAACGTTGAGCACCACTCGTTCTGGTTCCTTACCTGTGAGGTCACCGAGTAGCCTTCCAAGGCACACACCTTGACACACCGCGGTTGCAGCTGCAATATACTCCGCTTCACGAGATGATAATGCGACCACCTTCTGCTTTTGTGATAGCCAACTCACAATGCTTCCGCCAAGGAAATATGCCACGCCCGAGGTACTTTTACGGTCGTCCACATCTCCTGCCATGTCGCTATCACTATAGCCAAGTAGCTCCATCATCTCCATCTCTCTCAAATAGACACAACAGAAGTTTGTTGTCCCTTTAATGTACTGAGTATATGTTCCACAATTGCCCAATGTTCAGTCGTGGGCGCTTCCATGAAGTGACTCACTATGCCAACGGAATTGGCCAAGTCCGGTCTTGTATTCGTGAGATACCTCAACTTCCGGACCACACTTCTATACTTCGTTGCATCAACCACGGGTGCTTCACTCTTCTTGCTTAGAACAAGACGAGGCTTCATCGGAACATGACTTGGATTGCAATCTTTCATGCCGCAGCTTTCAAGTACCTTCTTTGCATATGCCTCCTGGCATATTGTGATCCCCTCCGGCTTTTGTTGTACCTCGATCCCAAGGTAGTAACTCAAGAGCCCTAGATCGATCATCTTGAATAGCTCCTCCATTTGTAGCTTAAAGTTTGCAATCACCTCTTCGTCTGCTCCAGTTATCAATAGATCATCCACATAGATGCCCACTAAGAGATGATCATTGCCTTCACCTTGCTTGTACATAGCATGCTCTAGTGGTGCTTTCTCAAATCCAAGAGAAATCAATGGACGATCAAGCTTGATGTTCCATGCTGAGGAGCTTGTTGTAGCCATTACAATGCCTTGTGTAGCTTCAATACCTTGTGTTCTTCTCCTTCTTGGATGTACCTTAGTGGTTGCTTCACATACAACTCTTCTTCTAACTCCCCAGTCAAAACGCTGGAGTTGACATCCATATGATGTATCCTCCAAGATTCTTGAGCCATGAGAGCTATAAGTAGCCTCATCGTGTCCATCCTTGCAAGTGGAGCGAACACTTCTTCGAAGTCCACACCTTGGTATTGCACGTTTGGTTTAGCCACGAGCCTTGCTTTATGCTTCATCAAGTTCCCTTTGGCATCCTTCTTGACTTTGTACACCCACTTGAGCTCCATGATATTATGTTCGTTGGGAAGATCCGCGAGTTTCCATACTTTGTTGTCTCGGATCAACCACAACTCTTCATCCATAGCACGGCGCCAACACTCTTCCGTCTTTGCGTCTTCAAAATTTTCCGATTCCTCAATGTGCAAACATCGTTTGCCGCTTACTCTTCATCTTCACCGAATTTATTGAAGCGCTTCTACGAAGAGATGTCCAAGACGCGTCGTTCTGTGCTATTGGAGAAGACACTTCTGCTTCTAAACTTGCCAAAGTTTTAGTTTCTGGCACACCCAATCTTTTTCCTAGGCTTTTAAGTCCATCGCCTTTTTCTGGACCGTTCTCATTCACTAGTCCTCCACGTGATGATGAACTCACACGTGCACTTTTTTCTGAACCGAGTGCATCTTGCAAGTTTACTGGGATTTGCACCCCTTCTCTCCATGATTGGCCACCATGTGATGGTTGACTCCTTTCAAAGAAACTTGCTGCAGACGGACTGCTAAATGGGCAACCATCAACGGCCTGTCCGCTGGGATGCACATGCTAGTGAGTAGAGCTGTACCAGCCACGTACTTGCCATGCCTCATCCCGGCTGCGTGCTCACGCTGGCTGGCTGGTTGGCCAGACGATGCAATGCATGCAACGCACAGTAGCATCTGGACTCGCCGCGTTGGATCCGTCGTGACTCGCGATGTCCGCACCGTCGGCTGCGCCACGCTTCGTCGGGTCCAAGTGCAGCTCTCCGCGTGTCGATTCTTACGGGTGATCAATCCATCACACCTCGCGTCGTGTTCTTCTGCCGACACGTATTCGCCATCTTCTAGTGCGATCACACCATCACGCATTGTGTCGTGGACTTTTTCGCGCCATTTCTTCGCTTTGCTTCTAACGTGACCACCGTCCACGCCTTCCGTCATGGTCTTACGGCGCCACGACTTCGCCCGGGTTCTTGGCGCAACCACATTGTCACGCCTTGGATCATGGTCTTACGGCGCCACGACTTCGCCCGGTTCTACCGACACGGATGCACTCACCGGACTGTCTCCGGTGATCGTGATCACCTGGATCCTCCTCGTCCACTAGCTCGCACATCGACATCATATCCCCATCGTCTCCATCCTCGGCCATGAGTGCCCGTTGGCGGTGCTTCCTCGCGATTAGCCTTGAAGTGACCGAGGAGGCCACACTTATGACACCTCACTTTTCCGATGTCAAACTTCCTCCTCGGTGGTGCAGCGCATCCTCATCGTCCAGTCGGTGAAGTTCTTTCTCACCGGCGCTGCTTCCCTTTCCCCTTCTTCTTGCCACCGCTCGTGGATCCGCCTTGTTTTTCTTTTGACAGGGGCAATCCATTGCGCCTTTGTCGACATCAGTGCTCACTCGCCTCGCGTCGCCCGAAAGCGAGGCGAATTCTCTCGTCGTGGGCCTTGAACCTTCCAGCGAGATCCTCGACCGTGAGAGTCTTGGTCGAGACATTGCTCGATCGGCGTGGCGATCTGAATGTAGCGATGCGGTAGCGGCGCAAAAAATCGTCAGACGATCGCAACTTCTTCTAGGGTTGAACCATAGCTGCGTTATGCCGTTGGCGAGGGTCTTGAGGCGGGAGGCAAACTGATCGACCGTCTCACTTTCATCCATCTTGAGCACTCGTAGCTTCTCATCGAGGGTGAAGGTGTGCTTCCTTGACACGGTCATGACCCTGGTGCAGGATCTTGATGGTCTCCCATGCCTCCTTCGCCGAGTTCTTTCCGACGAGGTGTTGCGGCACATCCTTGGCATGGCGGAGTAGATCGCCGTTAATGCCTGCCGATCCTTCCGGTACTTGGCCGCGCCCTTCGCGTACTCGGCGCCGCCGGGGTCGACGGCTTCCCAGAACTCAGCACCCTCCGTCGCGACCTCCATGTTCATCGCCCATAGTGCGTAGTCCTCTCGATCGACGGGGAATTGAGATCCCCCACCATCGGCATTGGTGCTCCGCTGCCGCCGTCCACGATCTCGTTGCACGTGTTCGACATGATCCTTCGATCGCTTTCCGAGAATCACGCCAATACACCAAAGCTCGATACCAATTGTTGGCACAGGCCCGGCCTCGACGCTGCGATCCGCCGTGTACTTTCCGGGAGAGCGACGTACGAGACTAGCTTCGAGTACTTTCCGAGCTAACCATTGGAGAGCGCGAGACGGTGTACGCAGCGCGCGTATACACCAAGCAACCAAGCAGCCTAGCTGCTGGATGGATTCCTCTTGAGTGCTAGCTTATGCACGTACGAACTAGGAAACGATCAGCCGTCGACACCTTCGAGCGACATTGCATGTCGACGGAATAGGCACGTAAGAACACACAGTCGATATGATGGCTAATAGGTGCGTGTCGCACCTATGTTTTGTATTACTTTGATCTGAGTTGGTTTACAAGATTACAGGGGATACATAGGATTATATAGTAGCTAATCTAGCCTACCACTACAAGTCCTACTCGGTGATGTGTTCTCGTCCGAGCCGGACACAGACTAGGCAGCGTGGTTAATTCCAAGAGAAGAGTCCGATGAGCGCTCCGGGCGCCGCGTCGAGCCCCTCCACGACGTCCTCCACGTACACCACCTTGCCGTCCTTGATGTGCGGCACCACCCACGCCCTGTACTCCGGGTAGAGGTGCTTGTGGTCGGGCTCGACGAACCCCTGCATCCGGATCCGCTTGGAAATGAGGTACACCAGGTTGCGCGCGCTGAGCTCCTCCGCGTCCTTCTCGCCGGCGGCGAGGTTGTACTGCGAGATGAGGCCGCAGACGGCGATGCGGCCGTGCACCTTCATGTTGGCCAGCACCGCCTCCAGCATCTTCCCGCCCACGTTCTCGAAGTAGACGTCGATGCCGTCGGGGAACCGCTTCTTGAGCGCGCCGGAGAGGTCGCTGGCCTCCTCCTTGTAGTTGAACGCGTCGTGGAAGCCGAACTTGTTGATGAGCAGGTCCACCTTCTCCTTGGACCCGGCGCTGCCGACGACGTAGCAGCCCATGAGCCTGGCGAACTGGCCGACGAGCTGCCCCACCGCGCCGGAGGCCGCCGAGACGAACACCGTCTCGCCGGCCTTGGGGGCGCAGATGCGGTGGAAGCCCACGTAGGCGGTGAACCCTGGCATGCCCAGGACGCCCGTGTAGTAGGACAGCGGGAGGCCGTCCTCCGGCCGGATCTTGGTGAGCTGGCCCGCAAAGGGCGGCTTGATGACGCTGTAGTCCTCCCACCCCGTGACGCCTGAGACCAGGTCGCCGGCGGCGAGGCCAGGCAGCGACGAGCGGACCACCTGGGCCACCCCGAAGCCGGTGATGGTGGTGCCCGGGACGTAGGCCTCGGTGTACCACTGCTCCTGCGGGCGCGCCATCTTGGGGCGCATGTAGGGGTCGCACGAGAGGCACAGGTTCTTGACCAGCACCGAGCCCTCCTCGGCGGCCGCGGCTTCGTCGACGTCGGCGGCGGGCAGCAGCTCCATGTGCTCCTCCGTGGGGTAGCCCTCCACGTAGTCCTTCAGGATCACGCGCCGGCTCTTCAGCTCCGCCATCGCCGTTGTGGATGGATTGCAACTACGATCGACAGTGGATCGATTAGCTTGGAATGTGTTTGGGATTTCTGCTAAGGGCATCGATCTATATATGGTCCCTGGGGGATGGCGAGCCACATGTTGGTACTGTCGTGAGTGTTGGTCCTTTGCTTCCAACGTGCACCATGTGCACGCCCCCTGCTCAGTGTTGCATGCATGATCAGTGTTTCAGACACTCATCGACCACATATCATAAAGGCACGAGCCCACAACAACTGTGATTCCACATAACCACAATTGAAAGTATGTGGCCAGGACAAACATCGACCATCAACCGACTAGTCACGAGAAGCCGCGCCAAACAAATACATGACCAGGTGAGCATTAAAATCACAAAATCTTGAAAAGCATGGGTGTGCTTTCATCTCTCCTTGATTGAACTCGGGTGTAATGTAGAACTCGGGTGCAAATTGATTGGTTTGGATTATATTTGTGATCTCTATGGGAAATGGGTTGATATATGATATTCGAGGGGTGGCGAGCCACTTGTGATTGTTGGTCTTATGCTTCCAATGTACATCACGTGCCGATAAATGAAGTCACAAGCCCGATCTACTGCTTAGGCGTTCTGGTTGTCCCATTAAGAGCATCTCCAACAGTCACCCCAAACGACGCGCGCGCGTGGTAAACACAGCTTTTAGCTGCGGCAGCGGTTTGCGCTCCGTGCCGCACGGAAACAAGCAGGCGGCAAGGCTTCGCGAAAAGCTTCAGCGCCAAGAAGATTTATGCCAGCAGCCTATAAAAACTGCGCCACGCGCCTTCTCCACACACATCTCTTCCCCTCTCCCTCTCCCTCTCTGCCACGCGCCGCTCCAGCGCCCCGCCACCGCCGCAGCGCCCGCCGCCGAGAAGCGTCCGGCTACCGGGCGTCCGCGCTGACCAACGGCAGCTTCACCACGGAGATACGCTCCGGCGAACTCCGGCCGCCCTCGGCATGCGACGGGGACGGCGCGACAGGCCGCCCAGCAGCGTGACGCGGCAGCGGCGTGGCGCCCTAGGCGGCCAGCGGCCAGATGAACTTTCAAGATGTGTACACGCTCGAGCAAGCGCTCAACCTCGCCCCTACGCCTCGTCCCGAACACGGCGGAAGGCCGTGCGAACGCAAGCGGCAACGCCGCCTCCTCATCGCCAGGGAGGACGAGAGGGTCATAGCGGACTGGCGCCAGCGCCACCCGGAGGATGTCGCCCTCTGAGCAAGCCCTCTTTGGGCAAGGCGCCGCGAGAGAGGAACCGCATAAAGCGCCGCAGCGTCGCGGTTGGACAAGGCGTCGGCGGAAGGCGTTGGTGAATGCGCAGTCCGACCTCGTTGCAGCAGGTGGGCGGTCGTTCTTCACGCCAACGAGCGATGGCGGTGGCGGGACATCTGGCTATCTACCTCTGACTACACCGCAGAGAATGATAATGGTGATAATGATAGCGACTTAGAGTAGTTTTTTTTTGTTAATGCAATCTATGTTTATCGTTTGTCGTTTTTATTTTATGCAATCTATGTTTCGGATGTAAAATACCTTCGTATCGTTTAATCTATGCAATCTATCTAGTTTTTTTAAAAATTTCAACTTTTAAAAATGCATACATTTCTAGTCAGCAGCGCTCTGTTGGAAGCGGCTATTGTGCCTTTTCCATGGCAATTTCTTTGGAGCCAGCGGTAATGTATAAAACCAGCAGCCTTGGCCCAGCTAACAGGTTTTCTTGTAGCGCTTTAAGCACGTGACTTGTTGGAGATGCTCTAATCATTGTACAATGACAACGGCTACCGCTTAGACGTGACACTCATCGAGCGAATATCATAAAGCCACGACGTTGGGGTTGTAGTTCCACAGAAACACAATTGAAACACAACAACAATAATCATCATCAAACGAACACTTACGCAATAACATAAGTTTAATCCTATAATCTTGAAAACATGGTCGTGCTTTCATCCCCATTGATTGAACTTAGATAAGTGCAGAAATAAACATTCTTTTAATTCCCGAAGAAAAATATTTGACATCTCAGAGACATTAGAGGGTTCATGAGGAACCAAATTCACGGCTGAAGAAACATATTTGAAGAATCATGTTTCGACTGGGACCAGCTGAGTTACACCTTATGGGAGAATGCCGCAAGCTACATCATTTTTTTTTTTTTTGAGAATCACCGGGGGAGGAGTCCCTCCACCTGAATATATTGCTCAAAGTGGTCAATATGCCAGAAGAGTGATCCAGTCCAGTTTATCAGGAAAACCGGGTCGAAAATTAACCTACACAAGTTGACCCGTTTATAAGGAAAACCGAACCGAAAACCGTACAAGTAATAAGGTTACAAGAAGAGAAGAATGTAACTGCCAACATAAGGCAAGACCTAGCTAGCAGACTAAAAGGACTATCACCACAAGGACACAAATAGTTGTGGGGTGTCGTCGAGGGATCACAATACCTAGACATTGCGAGCAACCTGACGCACCGCACTGCGTGCGTACCGAGCCCCACGGCACAACTCAGGAGCATCCACAATCAACTAGTGCAAAAAGACGAACCTTGACTGGGAGCCCCGCCACAGAAAATCGGGACGATTAGCAAATTGGGGAGGCATCTTGTGCCATCAAAGAGAAAAGATGAACCAAGACATCACCAAGAGCACGAGCTCGCCGCAATACATCGGCCGCCATGGGAGGGTCTTCAGCATGCATAGCGAGACACCCTCACGAGGGGGAGACAGATGGCCACCTTGCGGTGACGAAGGCACCACCGCCAAACCCTAAGGAACACCACCGAACAACCACCGTTGACTCCAAGACAGTCGCACCACCACCACCACCGCTAGTCTCTCTGGCTGATCCCTGTTCCAAAATGATGCCCACAAGAGGGGAACGACACAATGCAACGTCATCATCCAACCCGAGAGAACACGGATCTGAGGTTTCCCTCGGAGCAGCGGACGGTAAGGGAGAGGAGCACTTCATGACAGCAGCACCTTCAAGAAGGCAGCGACGCCCGCGGACGCCACCGCTGCCGGCTCCGACCATAGCCGGAGGCAGACTTTCGCCTGGCATAGTCTTCCACGCACATACCAAACCAGCTGGTCCACCACATCCAGCTCCCACCGCCTCGGGCCAGATCCAGACAGATCCAACCCATCCCACGCAGGGCGTGCGAGATCCAAGCTGAGCCAAGGCTAGCAAGCACATGTCACCACCACGCTCAGCCATGCTCCCGGCAACGAGCTGCCACCACGCAACCAACAACCACCCGCAACACACCCCCGCCTTCCACCGTAGAGGAACCCACCTACCACGCGCCCGAGATCCGCCACGAACAACACGGGATCCCGAGAGCCGCCATGACCAGCCGCCACAGCCGAGCCGCCCCCTGGTCGACCTCCACCACGGCAAAGAGCCGTCTGCTCATGCCAGACCAGGGCCGCCGCCCCGAAGCAGTGGGTTGTTTCTCTTGCTTCCTCATGTATTGCACCTAATTTGTGTTACACGACTTGAGTTGATCATGTGTGTTATTTTGCATACTGTGAATTAGTGATTGTCTCATATTGCATATTAAAGTTGGCATCATAATTCATAAACGTTGGGTATAGTTCCAAGTTACTTGGGTTACTCACAGCTAGTTACCCATTTCTTCTTTGTTCCTATGTCATGCAAATTGGGTCGCCCCCTTGTGCACCTCTTCCAAGAAAATGGTGTCTGTTAGAATGGAATATTCTCACTTAACCATTTATTGGGAGTAAGTTTTATCATGAAACCAAAATCCCTTGTTTTAAGCTGTCTGGTGACTTTTTTGACACCATGCACTATACATGGCAAAATAACTATACATGGCAAAATAACACGCTTGCATGCCACCTTGCTAACTTGGCTCACTAGATTTGGCTCTCCAGGGCTTTGTCAAGCTTGATTCAGGGCCAATGACCTCAAGTCTTTGAGGTCATTTCCCCAAATGTTGGCTGTAAAAAGTTATCTATTCTTATTTATAGATGTATGATGAATCTTGTGAGTGTTTGACAAAAAAAATACTTCAAAAGAAAATATGTATCTCCCATGCGCGGGGAAAAACTAACATGGGTGTTCATGTGTATAAATACACAGATAAAAGAATGGAAGGAAATTATTAAAAAGATCAAGAGTACGCAAATTGCGTACCATACCTTTATAGAAGAGAGAATTGCAAATATAGGGCAACTATAACTCGCTGCGAACAACGAGCGTAGCAAGAACTCCACTCCACCCACGACAAAGCAACTATACCACAAAAGCGTCTACCCAAAACCGAAAGAACCTTGCTGTTCTTGACCGACTCCGTTCACCATCGAAGAAACAACAACTCTCACCTAGCTTCCCTTGTCGACGCACCATCCACCATTTATGCCTAAAGGAGGTGGCAAGTGAATGGCAGGACTCGATCAGACCTAAAAAAGCCACCGTCTTCGAATCACTAGTGACGGTTGTACATTGTGTCGCGGTAGATCAAACATGGACAACGGCGAACAGTGGAGGAGCACAACGAAGGACCTCCAAACCGTGTCTCCAGGCACGATGCTCCCAATAGAGGAATGACGTCGAGGACGCCGCCATCGTGTCAATCCTGCAAATCAAGGCTTTCTCCCAGAGACAACTACCAACACCAAGCGAGGGGGGGAGATGGTTGCATGCCTCGGTGACGCCTCCAAGAGGGGAAAAGACACACGCGGGTGCCCTCACCGCCGACCCGACAACGAGACAAGACTTTCGTTCATATCACCGCACATCTCCACACCTCCAAGATTGGGGCAGCAGCGTCCTTGTAGCCTCACACCACCGGCACCGCAACACCCCGCCGTCAAAGCCGCATAGCCATGTTCCACCTTCATCATGCACAACAGTGAGAAACGCGGCCCAAATCTCCACCATCAACCCTGGCTAGCAGCATCCCATCACCTTGGGCAAGGTCTAGGCACGCCGCGGTGGTCGTCAGCCGCTCCAGGGAACATCCACGCAACGGCCCCCTCCGCTAGGCTCAACTCGAACCCGAGCAGGTCATAGATCTGACCCACCCCTCTGCACTCCACTCTGACGGCAGCATCACTGGGAAGACACCATGATACGTCTCCAACGTATCTATAATTTTTTATTGTTCCATGCTATTATAGTATCAATCTTGGATGTTTTATATGCAATTATATGTCATTGTATATCATTTTTGGTACTAAGCTATTAACTTATTGCCAAGTGCCACTTGCTATTTTTTGCGTGTTTTTGGTTTTCCAGAATATCAGTACCAAACGAAGTCCAATTGCCATGAAACTTTTGGAGATTTTTTTCTAGACATAAAAGACCCTATACACTTCAGGAGAGGGCCAGAAGATGAAGGAGTAGCCCACAAGGCACATGGGCGCGTCCATGGGGGTATGCATGCCCTGGTGGCTTGTGGGGCCCACGAGCATCCGTTTGACATAATTCTACCTCTATAAATTCTCTAAAATCAGGAAACCAACAGAGAGCCACCCAAAACACTTTTTCCGCCGCCGCAAGCTTCTGTTCTCGTGAGATCCCATCTGGAGGCCTTTTTCGGTACTCTATCGAAGGGGGAATCAACCACCAAGGGGCTCTAGATCAACCTTCCCGCCCTTTTGATGATGTGTGAGTAGTTTAGCATAGACCTACGGGTCCATAGCTCGTAGCTAGATGGCTTCTTCTTTCTCTTTGATCTTCAATACAATGTTCTCCTCGATGTTCTTGGAGATATATTCGATGTAATCACTTTTTGCAGTGTGTTTGTTGGGATCCGATGAATTGTGAGTTTATCCATGAATACTATTTGAGTCTTCTCTAAACTCTTTTAGGCATGATTATTATAGCTTTGTATTTCTCTCCGATCTAGGCCAACTAGATTGATTTTTCTTGCAATTGGAGAGATGCTTTGTAATGGGTTCAATCTTGTGGTGACTTATATCCCAGTGACACAAAGTGACAAGACACATATTTGTATTGTTTCCATTAAGGATAAAAAGATGGGCTTTATTCATGCGTGAGTTTATTTTGTCTACATCATGTCATCTTGCTTAACGCGTTACTCCGTTCTTTATGAACTTAATACTCTAGATGCATGCTGGATAACAGTCGATGTTTGGAATAATAGTAGTAGATGCGGGATGGAATCGGCCTATTTGTTTCGGACGTGATGCCTATATACATGATCATTGCCTTGGATATCGTCATGATTATTCGCTTTTCTATTAATTGCCCAACAGTAATTTGTTTACCCACCGTATAATATTTTTAAGAGAGAAGCCTCTAGTGAAACTCCGGGTCTTATTTTTATCATATATTAAAATCCCAAAATTACTTTGCTGCAATTTTCTTTACTTTATTTTATTTTATATTTTATCTATCTATCTATCACTACAAGATTTGATCCTTGTAATTAACCGCCGAGGAATTGACAACTCTTTGTTCGTGTTGGGTGCAAGTATTTGTTATTTTGTGTGCAGGTACTGCCACGAGGTGTTGCTTGGTTCTCTTACTAGATTGATAACCTTGGTTCTTAACCGAGGGAAATACTTATCTCTACTATACTACATCATCCTCTCCTCTTCGGGGAAATCCCAACGCAGCTCACAAGTAGCACACCGCCATGCACCCCAAACACAAAGGAAGTCGGCCGACCGCTGCTCGCCAGGAGCTCCTTCCAGGCAGAGCCTCTACAATGCCGCTGTTGGAAATATGCCCTAGAGGCAATAATAAATTGGTTATTACCATATTTCCTTGTTCATGATAAATTCTTATTATTCATGCTAGAATTGTATTGACCGAAAACTTAGATACATGTATGAATACATAAACAACACCGTGTCCCTAGTAGGCCTCTACCAGACTAGCTCCTTGATCAAAGATGGTTAAGGTTTCCTACCGATTGACATGAGTTGTCATTTGATAACGGGATCACGTCATAAGGAGAATGATGTGATGTACAAGACCCAACTGTAAGCTTAGCATATGATCGTATCACTTACGTTTATTGCTACAACTTTCTTCATGTCAAGTATTTATTCCTAATACCATGAGATCATGCAACTCCCGGATACCGGAGGAATACCTTGTGTGCTATCAAACATCACTTCGTAACTAGGTGATCATAAAGATGCTCTACAGGTATCTCCGAAGGTGTCTGTTGGGATGGCATGGATTGAGACTGCGATTTTTCACTCTATATGACGGAGAGATATCTCTGGGCCCTCTCGGTAATACAACATCATCAAGAGCTTGCAAGCAATGTGGCTAATGAGTTAGTCACGGGATTTTTTTTATTATGGAACGAGTAAAGAGACTTGTCGGTAATGATATGGAACTAGGTATGGAGATAGGACATACTGACGATTTAATTCGGGCAAGTCACATATCGCTGGACAAAGGGAATTGCATATGAGATTAACTGAATCCTCGACATAGTGATTCAATTGATAAAAGATCTTCGTGGAATATGTAGGAACCAATTGATAAAAGATCTTTGCGAAGTTCTCAAGTTTTGGGTAAAGATTTGATGGACAACGGAATAAAGAGTGGCAAGAGACTAAGCTTAGGGATGACCAAGGCACCCCAAGGTAATATTCAAGGATAACCAAGCATCTAAGCTTGGGGATGCCCCAGATGGCATCCCCTCTTTCGTCTTCAATCCATCGGTAAATTTACTTGAGGCTATATTATTAGGGTTTTTTACATTTGTGCCCGTGGTTCCTTAGTTGTACTCATTCATCCCCACGCTCTTAACTTTTGCTCACTTTCCCCCACTCCCTTGGCTGAAATGTCACAAATGGGCAAACTGGACATTGTCGTCGGGTCAATGGCTTGACCGTTAACTCTGACTAGTGGGGCCGTGTAGGCGTGCATGCAACTGATCGCGGTCGTGGGGTAGCACGTGTCTATGGAACATGCCAGAAATGTCCCATCGTATAAGAGGGGGAACCACCTCACCCCTACCATTTTCCCCCAAATCCCCTCCCTGCCGCATCATCTCCCTCCCCCCACCGCGTCGTCTCGCTCTCCTCCACCGCACCGTCTCGCTCTCCCCCACCGCATCCTCTTCCTCACCTTCATCGTCTCTGATACGTCTCCAACGTATCTATAATTTTTGATTGTTCCATGCTATTATATTATCCATCTTGGATGTTTTATATGCATTATATGCTTTTTATATGATTTTTGGGACTAACCTATTAACCTAGAGCCCAGTGCCAGTTTCTGTTTTCCCCCCTTGTTTACGAGTTTCACAGAAAACGAATACCAAACGGAGTCCAAATGACCTGAAAATTTATGGTGATTTTTTATGGAACAGAAGAAGCCCCTGAAGCAAAAGAGTTGGGCTAGAAGAGCCACGAGGCCTCCACAAGGGTGGAGGGCGCGCCCCCCCAGGGGGCGCCCTCCAGTCTTGTGGGCTCCTCATGGACCCCCCTGACTTGTTCTCGACTCCAAAAATTCCTATAAATATAGAAACCCCCAGAAATAAACCAAGATCGGGAGTTCCGCCGCCGCAAGCCTCTATAGCCACGAAAAAACAACCGAGAGCCTGTTTCGGCACCCTGCCGAAGGGGGAATCCATCACCGGTGGCCATCTTCATCATCCCGGAGCTCTCCATGACAATGAGGGAGTAGTTCACCCTCAAATTTGAGGTATGTACCAAAGAGGCTATGTGTTTGACCTCTCTCTCTCTCGTGTTCTTGATTCGACACGATCTTGATGTACCGCGAGCTTTGCTACTATAGTTGAATCATATGGTGTTTCTCCCTCTCTACCTTCTTGTGATCAATTGAGTTTTACCTTTGAGGTTTCACTATTATCGGATTGAATACTATTATGGATTTGAGAACACTTGATGTATGTCTTGCATGGGATACCCGTGGTGACAAGGGGGTATTCTATTAATTCACTTGATGTATGTTTTCACTAGGGGCTTCTCTCAAGAAAATAACATACGATGGGTAAACAAATTACTGTTGGGCAATTGATAGAAAATCGAATAATCATGACGATATCCAAGGCAATGATCATGTATATAGGCATCACGTCCAAGTTAGTGGACCGACTCCTGCCTGCATCTACTACTATTACTCCACACATCGACCGCTATCAAGCATGCATCTAGTGTATTAAGTTCATGGAAAAACGAAGTAATGCAATAGGAATGATGACATGATGTAGACAAGATAAACTCACGTATGAATAAACCCCATCTTGTTACCCTTAATAGCAATGGTACATGCGTGTCATGTCTCTTTCTGTCACTAAGATTGAGCACCGCAAGATCGAACCCATCACAAAGTACATCTTCCCATGGCAAGAAAAATCAATCTAGTTGGCCAAACCAAACCAACAATTCGGAGAATAAACCTACAAAGATAAGTCTGTTGTGATGTGTTCATACTATGTCGTCATCCCAAGTAGTTCACCCACCCCCCTTTTTGTGCAGTGCCCCTAAAATGTAATGTGTCTGATATGTCTACAACGTATCTACTTTTCCAAACACTTTTGCCCTTGTTTTGGACTCTAACTTGCATGATTTGAATGGAACTAACCGGATCGGGACGCTGTTTTCAAAGAGAAGCGCCATGGTGTTATTTTTGTGCAGAAATAAAAGTTCTCGGAATGACCTAAAAATCCACTGAGACACATTTTGGAATTAATAAAAAATATTGGCGAAATAATCAGCATTAGGGGGCCCACACCCTGTCCACGAGGGTGCAACCCCCCCTGGGGCGCGCCCCCTGCCTCGTCGGCCCCCTGGGACTCCACCGACCTCAACCCCAACTCCATATATTCACTTTCGGGGAGAAAAAAAATCAGAGAGAAGGATCCATCGCGTTTTACGATATGGAGCCGCCGCCAGGCCCTAATCTTCCTCGGGAGGGCTGACCTGGAGTCCGTTCAGGGCTTCGGAGAGGGGAATCCGTCACCATCATCATCATCAACCATCCTCCATCACCAATTTCATGAAGCTCACCACCGTGCGTGAGTAATCCCATCATAGGCATGCTGGACGGTGATGGGTAGGATGAGATTTACCATGTAATCGAGTTAGTTTTGTTAGGGTTTGATCCCTAGTATCCATTATGTTCTAAGATTGATGTTGCTATGACTTTGCCATGCTTAATGCTTGTCACTAGGGCCCAAGTGCCATGATTTCAGATCTGAACCTATTATGTTTTCATGAATATATGTGAGTTCTTGATCCTATCTTGCAAGTCAATAGTCACCTACTATGTGTTATGATTCGCAACCTCAAGTGACAATAATCGGGACCACTCCCAGTGATGACCGTAGTTTGACGAGTTCATGTATTCACTAAGTGCTAATGCTTTGGTCCGGTACTCTATTAAAAGGAGGCCTTAATATCCCTTAGTTTCCAATAGGACCCCGCTGCCATGGGAGGGTAGGACAAAAAATGTCATGCAAGTTCTTTTCCATAAGCACGTATGACTATATTTGGAATACATGCCTATATTACATTGATGAACTGGAGCTAGTTCTGTGTCACCCTATGTTATAACTGTTACATTAGGAATCGCATCCGACATACTTATCCATCATTGATCCATTGCATACGAGCTTTTCACATATTGATCTTTGCTTAGTTACTTCTCCGTTGCCAATGTTACGATTGCTACAAAACCGCTACTGTTACTTTTGCCACCATTACCATTACTTCCATACTACTTTGCTACTAAATACTTTGCTGCAGATATTAAGTCTTTCAGGTGTGGTTGAATTGACAACTCAATTGCTAATACTTGACAATATTATTTGGCTCCCCTTGTGTCGAATCAATAAATTTGGGTTGAATACTCTACCCTCGAAAGCTGTTGCAATACCCTATACTTGTGGGTTATCAACACTATTTTCTGGCACCATTGCCGGGGAGCATAGCTCTATTCTTTGAGTCACTTGGGATTTATATCTGCTGATCACTATAAGGAACTTGAAAGATGAAAGAACTAAAGATTTTTCCCTGAACTACGAGGGGAGGTAAGGAACTGCCATCTAGCTCTGCACTTGATTCGCCTATACATTTTGAGTAAACTTATACACCTACACCGCTATTGATTATGATATGTCGCATGTTATTGATGGTGCCACTTCTGCTATGCATGATGCTTATGATGATACTACTTCTATGCTTGAAAATACTGTGCCACTATGTGAATTTCTTGATGAACAACTTGCTAGGGTTAGAGAGAATGAAATTATTGAAACTAATAATATTGATGAAAGTGATGATGAAGATTCTCCCCCTAGATATGAATTGCCGTTCGATGTAATTGAGGGTTATGTTATGGATGAAGAAACTGCTAGAGACCTTTTTTCTTGCAAAGATAGATATGATCTTAAGAAACTGTTAGCTAAGCTGAAAGAAAAATCTCTGAATGCTAGAATGAAATATGACCCTGCTTTTGCTACTTCACCTATGTGTATTTCTGATAAGGATTATGATTTCTCTGTCAATCCTGAGTTAATTACTTTGGTTGAAACTGATCCTTTTTATGGCTATGAATCTGAAACTGTTGTGGCACATCTTACTAAATTGAATGATATAGCCACCCTATTTACTCATGAGGAAAAAATTCGCTATTACTATATCCTTAAACTGTTTCCTTTCTCACTAAAGGGTGATGCTAAACTATGGTTTAATTCTCTTGCTCCTGGTTGTGTGTGCAGTCCCCAGGATATGATATATTACTTCTCGCTAAATATTTCCCGCATTATAAGAAACAAGCTGCCTTAAGGAAATATATAATTTTGTGCAAATTGAAGAAGAGAGTCTCCCACAAGCTTGGGGGAGGCTTCTTCAATTACTTAATGCTTTGTCTGATCATCCTCTGAAGAAAAATTAAATACTTGATATCTTTTATAATGGACTAACTGATGCTTCCAGAGACCACCTGGATAGTTGTGCTGGTTGTGTTTTCAGGGAAAGAACTGTTGAGCAAGCTGAATTGCTATTGAATAATATGTTGAGCAATGATAATGATTGGACACTTCTGAACCAACTCCTAAGCCAACTCAAGAAGAAAAGGGGTATTCTATTTCTCAGTCCTGAAGATATGCAAGAGGCAAAGAAATCTATGAAAGAAAAAGGTATTAAAGCTGAAGATGTTAAGAATTTACCACCTATTGAAGAAATACATGGTCTTAATAACCCGACATGGGTAGTAAAGGCAAATTCTCTCTATAGATTTGATGAAGGTGATATCCCTCATTATAAGTCTGCTAGTCAATGCTTGGATGAGTTTGATAATTTTATTGTTAAATAAGAAAACTTCAATGCTTATGTTGGTAGACAATTGAAACGTAATGCCTATATGATTGAACACTTGAGTGATTATATGTCTAGAGTTAAAGGTGACCTTAAGCTTATTAGTAAAATTGCATCTATGGTTACCACTCAAGTAGAACAAGTGCTTAAAGCACAAGATGATTTGCTCAATGAACTAAATAATAAGAAAAATGATAATGTTGTTAGAGTTATGACTAAAGGTGGTAGAATGACTCGGGAACCTTTGTATCCTGAGGGCCATCCGAAGAGAGTTGAGCAAGATTCTCAGAGAACTAATGTTGATGCACCTAGTCCTTCTAAGAAAAAGAAAAAGAAAAATGATAGGACTTTGCATGATTCTAGTGAACCTGTTATAGACACACCTGAGAATCCCAATGATATTTCTATTTCTGATGTTGAAACACAATCCGGTAATGAACATGAACCTAGTGATAATGTTAATGATGATGTTCATGTTGATTCTCAACCTAGCAATAACAATGATATAGAGATTGAACCTGCTATTGATCTTGATAACCCACAATCAAAGAATTAACGTTATGATAAGAGAGACTTCGTTGCTAGGAAGCACGGTAAAGAAAGAGAACCATGGTTCCAGAAACCCATGCCTTTTCCTCCTAAGCCATCCAAGAAAAAGGATGATGAGGATTTTGAGCGCTTTGCTGAAATGATTAGACCTATCTTTTTGCGTATGCGTTTGACTGATATGCTTAAAATGAACCCTTATGCTAAGTATATGAAAGATATTGTTACAAATAAAAGGAAGATACCAGAAGCTAAGATTTCCACAATGCTTGCTAATTACACTTTTAAGGGTGGAATACCAAAGAAACTTGGAGATCCAGGAGTACCAACTATACCATGCTCCATTAAAAGAAACTATGGTAAAACTGCTTTATGTGATCTTGGAGTTGGTGTTAGTGTTATGCCTCTTCTTTATATCATAGACTTGATTTGAATAAGTTGACACCTACTGAAATCTCTTTGCAAATGGCCGATAAATCAACCACTATACCTGTCGGTATTTGTGAGGATGTGCCTGTTGTGGTTGTAAACTTTACTATTTTAACGAACTTTGTTATTCTTGATATTCCCTAGGACAATAGTATGTCGATCATCCTTGGTAGACCTTTTTTTTAATACTGCAGGGGCTGTTATTGATTGCAACAAAGGCAATGTCACTTTTCATGTTAATGGTAATGAGCATAAGGTACACTTTCCGAAGAAACAACCTCAAGTTCACGATTATCAATTCTATTGGAAAAATTTCAACAATTACTATTGGAGGTTTTGAATTCCCTCTTCCTACTGTCAAAAAGAAATATGATATTCTTATTATTGGGGACATGCATATCCCCGTTGAGGTAACCTAGTGTTATTCGAAAATTCTCCGGTTTTATGTTATTCGGAAGAAGTTCGTTAACAAGACTAGATCAACCTTGTTAGGGGATTCCTTTTGATGAGCATGAGATGGATGAAGTTAGAAAGCACAACTCTCTGTACCCTCCTTTTACTTTCTGTTATTTAGATTAAATAAAGCAAAAATAGTATTTTTATGTCTGTTTTCTGAGTTATCCATGCAATAAAAAATACTCCGAAAATAAAAGTTCTCCAAATTCCCTGAAAATGAAGTATGATTTTTTGTAGAATATTTAAGAATTTCTGGCACTCAGGATACACCAGGGGGACCCACCATTTTGCCAGGAGGGCACAGGGCGCCCCCTCCCCCCGCCTCATGGGCCCCACGTGGACCCCCTCCACTTATTCCAGCACCCACTCACTTCGTCTTCCTCCAGAAAAAAAAATCCTCCCATAGCTCAAACCTGTGTTCTAGCTCATCTTGCTGCCATTTTTGATCTCCTTTCTCAAAGCTCCATTCACAAAACTGTTTTGGGGGATTGTTCTTCGGTATGTAACTCCTCCAATGGTCCAATTAGTTTTTGTTCTAGTGCTTTATTTATTGAAAACTTATGCTGCTAAGGTGACCCTGTTCTTGAGCTTGCATGTCAAATTTATAAGGTCCAAAGTAGTTTTAATGCATGATATAGCCTCTAGGCACTTGTGGGAGTAGTTGCTATCAATCTTGTTGAGTTTGGTTCACTTTTATTTCGAGTCACTAAAAATTTCAGAAATTTTTCAAAGAAAGAAAAATGTATAGGAAAATGTACCAAGGTGGTTCCTCAAGGAAGCAAGGACCAAGACTCGCGATACGTGAGCCGGATGATGAACCACCAAGGAAGCTCAAGTGCGGCCTTGTGAATGGCCGTCAGAGGAGTTTATGGTCCAAGCAGGCATCAAGGATGAAATTGACCCGTATGTGCGTAATGCTGATCTTGAGGACTTCGTGTCAGATAAGTGCCTACAGTACCACTACCTCACTGATTCCTTTGTGAGGAGGTTTAAATTTACATCCTCGCGCAATTCTCACACCGTTTTATTTGATCTTTATGATAAATCATATACTATGGACCTAGAATATTTTAATACTGCTTGTAAACTCCTTGATGGGGGCAATGTTAGTGAACCTCATAAATCTGAATATAAAAGACTTTCTTGCTAGTATCACTATGGGGGAATCTAGAGAAATCACACAAGCTACCATAGGGAGTATTCATTTCCCTTCGATACATTATTTTGCTCTCTTTATAGGGTAAAGATGAGGCGTGTCACATGTGCGTTCCAGATCTTAGTGTCCTCAAGAGTGTGGTATTAGGTGATAAATAATATAACTTGGGGGCCATTGTTGCATGAAGGTTGCATCTTAATGGTACATGTGGAGATTTGTTTGGGCGAATTTATGCAACTCGTATAGCTAATTATCTTGGTGTACCCATACATGGAAATGACATGGAGTTGCCTCCTGCTTATCTAGATTATAGTGCCATGGTTAGCCATCAGTTTCTTGAGAGGAATGAATAGTTCCTCCAATACCGACTAATCTTTGACAGACAGCGTACTGTCCATGTTGCTCTCCCTACTCCCATTTTCTTTGACTTCCAGGCAAAAAGGAGATACTTTATAACCAGGGAGGAGGTGAACGAATATGAGAGGAGGACGGAGGCAGATCACCTCCAAGCTGCAGCTCTTGAGCAAGAGGCTGCATCTCAAGACAACCCGACTACGTCTTTGGATATCCGCCAGGCCAGCAGTGGCCATAGGCCAACTTAGGCCAAAACCCTAATCTTGAGGGAGTATGTATTTCTCACCGACATTACATTCTTGTTCACACATTCATGCTAGTTGTCGGTGCTCATACTTTTTCATTGTACTATCCATGTTAGTTTATTTTCTTTTCTTGCTTTCTTCTTGTGTGTTTGAAAAATATTAAGAAAAACCAAAAAAATAGTTGTAGCTTTTAGCTAGTTTACTTTTCATGCTTGTAGTAGTAATATTAAAAGAAAACCCAAAAAGATTTCTTGTTCTTCTTTTGCTTGTTGAGAGCTTTCCCGTGTAAATAGTTTTATTTCTTTTCTTTTCTTTGGGGGTCGAGAGGAGAAGACCACGATGAAAATGTTGAGTGGCTCTCATATGCATTATTGTTGATCTAACCAAGAGCCCATATTACCTTGTCTTCTCCTTTGTATTAAATGCTTGCAGATTCCAGCTTAGTCCAATGCACGTTGTCGGTGTTCTGGGAACGGGGGTCCCCAGACTTGCCTGCCTGCGGCCTGCGGCGTGGCTCGAGTGGTGGCCCAGTACGACCCATCTTCATCAACGCAAACTCAAGACTCGCGAGGGGCCAAGCCTCGTGGGGCGGACGACGCAAGGTTTCCTCAGGAGCGGCCTCGCCAGGCAGGCTCGCAAGGAGGCGGAGAGATCAAGGCAAGGGTACCTCGCGAGGTGCTCGTGACGCAAGCCGTGACGATCAAGACCAGGCGGGCGCCGGCCTGCGTAGTGTCCTTGTTTCCTCTTTGGTGCAAAGGAGGCAAGCACAGTCATGGAGTACCGAGGCATCAGGCAAAGGTTACCATTTCGGTGCAATGAGACCAAGACCAGCAGAGCGGCAGGATGGAGGTCACCGTGGAGCCCAAGGCAACGTCATCGCCAGTGCCTTTGGCAGCCGAAGACCAACTTTAGTCAGGATAACTTGTACTAGATGTTCCCCTTCAAAATGGCCATTGTCAAGCGCCTCTTCCCGCTTCGATATTTGGGAAGAGGACCAGGGCCTCTATATATAGAGATAGCCACCACAAGAGAGGGGAATCGAATCCTTCTCAAGCAAACCACCACCACAAGAACACCTCTCATGAGGCTGTTCTTCCCCTTATCTTGTTCATCATCAGCCCTCGAGGGCAATCCACCACACCACACCTTTGGGTAGGGTATTACACCACAACGGTGGCCCGAACCAGTATAAATCTTGTGTCCCTCGTGTTGTTCATCGTTAGCTTAGATTCTCGCGAGGTGATTGGATGTGGATTGGTAGGGGGAAGATCTTCGCAAGCACCCGTAGTTCGAACCTTTAAGGGTTTGCTTAACCTAACATCCGACATTTGGCGCGCCAGGTAGGGGTGCGCCGGAATCTTTCTTCCGCTGTTCCGCGTTCGGTCATCCGTCGTGTCCATGGCTAACGCTCGCCGGGCTCGCGCCGAGCGTCGGGCTGCTTTCGCCACCCACATCGCCCAGACGGCTCCCGTCGGCGGGTGTCCCCATCGTTCCCCGCCGCGTTCCGCAAACACCGCCATCGGCCAGGCGGGGAACGAGCAGCAGGCCTCGTTGCTGCATCCCTCGGTGTGGCGGGAAGGCCGCACCGCCACCCCATTGCTGACTCCAGCCGGTTCATCGTCCCACGCCCGTCGCGCCCCCACGGACGCGCACGCCGCGTTGCTCCTTGCGAGTGAGCTTCTGCACTACCGTCCCGTCGATGACCTCTACGACAAGTGGCTCGCTCGCATCACCGAGCTCGTCAGCGCCGCAGCAGACTCCCCTGCGTCGTCCCTCTCGCTGCCTCGCCCTCCGTCCTGCGCGGGTGATGCAGCCCAGGAGGTGCCTCCGCCACCTCCTCCCCAAGAAGGCACCCTGGCTCCAAGGCGCGCGGCCCCTGGACGAGATCCACCGCGTCCAGCGCCCGCGCGACAAGAAAGGAGCTGCCAAGAAATCCCTCGTCCCCAAGAAGGTGCTCGCGTGCTTCCTGCACCGGCACGCCATGACCGCATCCCTGCGCCAGCACGTCAAGACCCCGCGCTGCTCCAGGCAGCGGCGCGTGGGAATCCTCAGGAGCAAGCCCCGCGTCACCAGAGAGCTCCGGTGGCCACCGCAGGCTGCTGCGCCTTTACCACCGAGCTAAGCAGTGTCGCCTGGCCAGGCAAGTTCAAGCCGGACCTGCCTCCTCGCTACGACGGCACTGTCGACCCCGCGGAGTTCCTGCAGCTCTATGAGCTGGGCATCGAAGTGGCCAACGGGGACGAAAAGGTCATGGCAAACTAGATTCATGGCGCTCAAGGATGGTGCCCGCACCTGGCTCCTGAACCTGCCTCCAGGCACGATCTCCTCCTGGGACGAGATGCGAACCCGCTTCATCGCCATCTTTCAGGGCACTCGTGACCGTCCATCGGCCGTGGGTGACCCGCGCCGCATCAAGCAGCAACCCAGAGAGACCTTGCAGAAGTACATCCAGCGTTTCAACAGCGCTCGCCTCAAGATTTCCAAGGTGACTGAGGAGGCCATCATCTCGGCGGTCTCTGACAGCATACGCTACGTCAAGATGAAGGAGGAACTGGCGATCCACGAAGATCTGTGCACGTCTCTAGAGCTATTCCACCTGGCGACCAAGTGCGCAAGGGCTGAGGAGGGACGCCTCTCCCTTCTCGAGCTCCCAGCTGCAGATCCAGAAGAGAAGAAAGCCAAAGCCAAGGACGTGAAGCGCAAAGGAGCAGCTATGCTCGCAGCAGAGCCGGATACGAAGCACGGCAGGGACCAGCCGGAGTCGTCCAAGGGCAGCCGGTACTACGTGTACCATGATCTCCACACCCACAACACCAACGAATGCCAAGAGCTCAGGGCCGTGCGAGAAGGCCGCGTCGGTCGACGCCCCGAGCGCAACGATCGGGGCTATGGCCGAGGCGGAGCAAGAGGTGGAGGACGATGGGACGACCGTGGCCCTCGCCAAGGGTGGCGTGACCGACCTCGTGAGGACCGCTGGCATGACCAGCCTCGCGAGGGGGCTTGGAGGGATCAGCCTCGTGAGGATCGCCCACAAGGCAACGCAGGCCTTCCTCCTCTGCCACCACCACCAAGAAGGAATGACGACCATCTTCAGGACGAGGGGGCTCGGGGGCTTCCAGGAGCCGCGTGCTATCACTTGAATCTTGGGCGGAGCCGAGGCCCCAGCCTCTCAGTGCATCTTCAAGCAGTTTGCTCGCGAGGTGAATGCAGTCCCTCCCCAAGCTTGAGGCCACGCGCCCTCTCTGGTGGTCCACGTGCGCCATCACGTTCAGCTCAGCGGATCAGCTAAAGTGCGCGACAACAGCCGGTGTCCTCCCAATGCTCTGTTCCCCAGTCATCATCAATGTGCAAGTCACCAGGACCCTCATCAACGGCGGAGCAGAGCTCAACATCCTGTCCGTCGAGACGTTCAACAATCTCCAAGTGCCATACGATCAGCTTCAGCCAACCAAGCCTTTCTCAGGAGTCGCTGATGGTTCCACTGTCCCGATAGGGCAAGTCCGCCTCCCTGTCACCTTTGGACAGTGCAAGAACTACCGTACCGAACTCATTGACTTCAACGTCGCTCACATTCGCCTACCATACAATGCCATCCTCAGATATCCAGCTCTGGCCAAGTTTATGGCAGTGACTCACCATGGCTACAACGTCCTCAAGATGCCAGGAAGTGGCGGAGTCATCACGGTCCCCTGTGAAGAGAAGGATGCGGTGTGCTCTCTTGAGCGCGCCTTCCAAGCCACGTCGATCGAGGAACCAGATAGCAAGAGTGGAAACCTCCCTGAAGCAGCTCCCAAGAAGAAGAAGACATCACCCAGCTCAGGGCCTTAGGAGGCAGGCACCTCCGGTGGCACCACACCAGGATCTGCGCCCATCCAAGGGGCGCCGCCCTCTGTCGCATAGGAAGGCGCGCCCGGCGCCCTCCTCGGGCAAGGCTCGGGGGCTCTCTCCTAGAGGGTCACTGACTTTGCCAAGATCACGAGGGAGGCGCTCGGGCACCACTTGGAGGCGTGCTTCGCGGCACGTTTCCCTTAGGAAGGCATAAGGCAAGGAGGGCCCAACCCTCAGAAGTTCACCACCATGATCACTCAGGAGTTGCAGGAATCGATAGTCATGCATGGCAACCGCCGCCTGCCCAGTGTAGCTCCCCATCCAGGCGAGGATGGCGGCTGCGCGTCTGCATCGACTACCCATGGCTCAATCGAGTCGCATCTCAGGAGCGCTTCTGGCCTTCGCGCGTGGGACGTTGCGAGGGTCCGCCTCACAGCTACGTTCGCATGCCTTTCGGCCTGCCGAACGCGGCTGCTGCTCACCAGCGCCTGATGAGGAGCATTCTGGAGGCTCAGGTTGCCAGGCACCGCACGTTCCTGGAGGAAATGGAGATGGACCTTGCCTAGCCACCCGGACCTCCAGAGCCTCTCGAGGCTCGGAGTTCCGAAGGATCGTGAGGATTGGCTTCTTCACCACGCACCGTCAGCTACTCCAACACTCGCTCTGCAATGGTATCATGTGACATCTCTCAAGTTTTATTTCAGCTGGGAGCGCCCTCTGGGCTGCATCATTCGCAGGTCGCGTGGGTCTGTCCCCGCGGCATGTATCCATTTTGCTTATGTCTTTAGCTTACTTTGTTGGGGGCGCCCCTCGGGCTGCATCATCCCCAAACCGCTCGGGCCTGACCCATTGGCGTGTGCCTTTCCTTGCATCTATCTAAGTTGGATTGCCTTTTCATGCTTACCCTGCCTGTGATAATCGCGCACCTTTCGATTGACACCTACCTTTGGAGCCGCTCGCTCACGGCGCGCTTGTGCATGGGTCCGTCCCTGCAACGTCGACAAATCTGAGTGGTCGAGCTCTGGCCGCGGCCGCCCCGCAAGGCGCTACCTCACCAGGCCCTCAGTGCCTCAATCACTCCCTCGGAGCAACCAATGGCCTGCTGGCAATCGTAATGGCAGTGCTTGTTTTCCTCGCGTTGGTTTACAGGATCCACCTAAATAATAACGTGGGAGGCGTCGTGAGCTCTCTCTCTCTCTCTCTCTCTCTCTCTCTCTCCCGTGCGATCCGCTCGCGCGTTAAAAGGGGGGCGCCTGAGTGATGTCTACTACACAACCTTCTTCTTGTAGACGTTGTTGGTCCTGCAAGTGCACATGTTTGTAGGACAGTAGCAAATTTCCTTCAAGTGGATGACCTAAGGTTTATCAATCCGTAGGAGGTGTAGGATGAAGATGGTCTCTCTCAAACAACCCTGCAACCAAATAACAAAGAGTCTCTTGTGTCCCCAACACACCCAATACAATGGTAAATTGTATAGGTGCACTAGTTCGGCGAAGAGATGGTAATACAAGTGCAAAATAGATAGTAGATATAGGTTTTTGTAATCTGAAATAATGAAAACAGCAAGGTAGCAAGCGATAAAAGTGAGCGTAAACGGTATTGCAATGATAGGAAACAAGGCCTAGGGTTCATACTTTCACTAGTGCAAGTTCTCTCAACAATAATAACGAGATAGATCATATAACCAGCCCTCAACATGCAACAAAGAGTCACTCCAAAGCCACTAATAGCGGAGAACAAGCGTAGAGATTATGGTAGGTGCGAAACCACCTCAAAGTTATTCTTTCGGATCGATCTATAAAAGAGTTCGTACTAGAATAACACCTTAAGACACAAATCAACCAAAACCCTAATGTCACCTAGATACTCCATTGACACCTCAAGTATCCGTGGGCATGATTATACGATATGCATCACACAATCTTAGATTCATCCAACCAACACAAAGTACTTCAAAGAGTGCCCCAAAGTTTCTCTGGGAGAGTCAAGAACGTGTGCCAACCCCTATGCATAGGTTCATGAGGCGGAACCCATGAGTTGGTCACCAAAACATACATCAAGAGGCACATGATATCCAATTGTCACCACAGATAAGCACGGCAAGACATACATCAAGTGTTCTCATAAAAGACTCAATCCAAGTTGGTCACCAAAACATACATCAAGAGGCACATGATATCCAATTGTCACCACAGATAAGCACGGCAAGACATACATCAAGTGTTCTCATAAAAGACTCAATCTGATAAGATAACTTCAAAGGGGAAACTCAATTCATCACAAGGGAGTAGAGGGGGAGAAACATCATAAGATCCAACTACAATAGCAAAGCTCGGGATACATCAAGATCGTGCCATAGAGGGAACACGAGAGAGAACACGAGAGAGAGAGAGAGATCAAACACATAGCTACTGGTACATACCCTCAGCCCCGAGGGTGAACTACTCCCTCCTCGTCATGGAGAGCGCCGGGATGATGAAGATGGACACCGGTGATGGGTTCCCCCTCCGGCAGGGTGCCGAAACGGGCTCCCGAGAGGTTTTTGGTGGCTACAGTGGCTTGCGGCAGCGGAACTCCCGATCTATCTTCTCTGTGGATGTTTTTAGGGTACATGGGACTATATAGGCGAAAGAATTCGGTTGGGAGGTGCTCGAGGGGCGCACGGGATAGGGGGGCGCGCCCAGTAGGGGGGGGCGCCCTCCTATCTCGTGGCCTCCTCGAGGCTCTTCTGACGTGAACTCCAAGTCTCCTGGGTGATATTCTTCCCAAAAATAACGCTGCCGAAGGTTTCATTCCGTTTGGACTCCGTTTGATATTCCTTTTCTTCGAAATACTGAAACAGGCAATAAAACAGCTATATGGGCTGGGCCTCCGGTTAATAGGTTAGTCCCAAAAGTAATATAAAATTGTATAATAAAGCCCATAATCACTCAAAACAGATAATATAATAGCATGGAACAATCAAAAATTATAGATACGTTGGAGACGTATCAAGCATCTAAGCTTAATTCCTGCATTCCCTCGAGTAGGTAAAATGATAAAAACAGAATTTTTGATGTGGAATGCTACCTAGCATGATTCTCAATGTAATTTTCTTTAATGTGGCATGAATGTTCAGATCCAAATGATTCAAGATAAAAGCTTTACAAAACATAAAAAATAATAATGCTTCAAAGCATACTAACAAATAATCATGTCCTATCAAAATAGCATAGCCAAAGAAAGCTTATCCCTACAAAATCATATAGTTAGGCCATGCTTCATTTTCGTTACACAAAATACTCCCATCATGCACAACCCCGATGACGAGCCGAGCAATTGTTTCATACTTCTTAATGTGCTTCAGCTTTTTCAACTCTTACGCAATACATGAGCGCAAGCCATGGACATAGCACTATGGTGGTCTACTGTGGTGGTTGTGAGGACAAAAAGTGGGAGAAGATAGTCTCACATCAACTAGGCGTATCAACGGGCTATGGAGATGCCCATCAATAGATATCAATGTGAGTGAGTAGGGATTGCCATGCAACGGATGCACTAGAGCTATAAATATATGAAAGCTCAACAAAAGAAACTAAGTGGGTGTGCATCCAACTTGCTTGCTCACTAAGACCTACGGCATTTTGAGGAAGCCCATCATTGGAATAGACAAGCCAAGTTCTATAATGAAAAATTCCCAATAGTATATGAAAGTGACAACATATGAGACTCTCTATCATGAAGATCATGGTGCTATTTTGAAGCACAAGTGTGGAAAAAGAGATAGTAGCAATTGTCCCTTCTCTCTTTTTCTCTCATTTTATATATTTTTTTCTTTTTTTCTTTTTTTCTTTTTTTTCTTTTTCTCTCTCATTCTATTAATCATAGTCTTCATCATTCTTTCCTCACTGGGACAATGCTCTAATAATGAAGATCATCACACTTTTATGGATTTACAACTCAAGAATTACAACTCAAAGCTAGAACAAGATATGACTCTATATGAATGCCTCCTAAGTGTGCGGGATATGCAAGGAATCATGAGCGACATGTATGAAAATTATGAAGGTGGCCTTGCCACAAATACGATGTCAACTACATGATCATGCAAAGAGCAATATGACAATGATGAAACGTGTCATAATAAACTGAAGGGTGGAAAGTTGCATGGCAATATATCTCGGAATGGCTATGGAAATGCCATGATAGGTAGGTATGGTGGCTGTTTTGAGGAAGGTAAATAATGGGTTCATGATACCGGCGAAAGTTGCGCAGTAATAAGAGAGGCTAGCAAAGTGGAAGGATGAGTGTGCGTATATCCATGGACTCACATTAGTCATAAAGAACTCATATACTTATTGCAAAAGTCTACTTAGCCCTCGAAGCAAAGTACTACTACGCATGCCCCAAGAGGGATAGATTGGTAGGAAAAGACCATCGCTCGTCCCCGACTGCCACTCATAAGGAAGACAATCAAAAGAGCACCTTATGCAACAAATTTGTTACACAACTTTTACCATACGTGCATGCTACGGGACTTGCCAACTTCAACAAAAGTATCTCTCAATTTCATAATTACCCACTAGCATGACCCTAACATTACTACCTTTATATCTAAAAACAATTATCAAGCATCAAGTTGATCATAGCATCCAATTCACTTCCTATGATAGTTTTCATTCAAATTACCATGCTGTTTAAGACTCTCAAAATAATATAAGTGAAGCATGAGAGACTAGCAATTTCTTCAAAATATAACCACCGCCGTGCTCTAAAAAGATATAAGTGAATTACTAGAGCAAACGACAAACTACTCCGAGAGATATAAGTGAAGATCAAAGAGTAACTAAATAATTATGCAACTATGCAAAGACTCTCTCTCATTAAAGAATTTCAGATCTTGGTATCTTATTCAAACAGAAAGCAAAGCAAAATAAAATGACAATGCAAGCATAGCATAACTCATGTGAAGAAGCAAAAACTTAGGCTCAACCGATACTAACCGATGATTGCCGAAGAAGAAAGGTGGGATGCCTACCGGGGCATCCCCAAGCTTAGATGCTTGAGACTTCTTGAAATATTATCTTGGGGTACCTTGGGCATCCCCAAGCTTGAGCTTTTATGTCTCCTTAATTCCTCTCGTATCATGGTTTCTCTTTTTATCAAAAGCTTCATTCACAACAAACTCAACAAGAACTCGTGAGATAGGTTAGTATAAACCAATGCAAAACCTTATCATCTTCTACTGTAACAAATAACGAACATTATTATTCAACATTGAATACTAAATGTCTCTGCATATTTAATACTCCTATCCTCAAATATAATCATTAAACAAGCAAACATACGCAAACAATGCAAACATAACAGCAATCTGCCAAAACAGTACAGTCTGTAAAGAATGCAAGAGTAACAATACTTCCCTGACTCGAACAAATATGAGAGAAAATTCCCACTGTAATAAATTTATCAGAGCTCAATATGCAAAAAGATTCAACATTATACCATTCTCTGACTTTTCTAGGGAATTTTTGCAACAGCGGTAAACTTTCTGTTTTTAAACAGCAACATGCATACTAGCAAAATAAGCATGGCAAAGGCTATCCTTGACACTTTTATTGAAAATAAAGATTCAAAACATTATTCTAACTAACAGCAAGAAAACACTAACAAAAGAAAATGATGCTCCAAGCAAAACACATATCATGTGGCGAATAAAATATAGCTCCAAGTAAAGTTACCGATGAACGAAGACGAAAGAGGGGATGCCTTCCGGGGCATCCCCAAGATTAGGCTCTTGGTTGTCCTTGAATATTGCCTTGGGGTGCCTTGGTCATCCCCAAGATTAGGCACTTTCCACTCCTTATTCCATAGTCCATCGAATCTTTACCCAAAACTTGAAAACTTCAACCACACAAAACTCAAAACAAAACTCGTAAGCTCCGTTAGTATAAGAAAATAAAACCACCACTTAGGTACTGTGATGAACTCATTCTTTATTCATATTGGTGTAATATCTACTGTATTCTAACTTCTCTATGGTTCATACCATTTAATACTAGCCATAGATTGATCAAAATAAGCAAACAACACATAGAAAACATAATCTGTCAAAAACAGAACAGTCTGTAGTAATATGTATCAAACGTGTACTTCTGGAACCCAAACAATTATGAAATAAATTTCTGGACCTTATTAATTTGTCTATTAATCATCTGCAAAAAGAATCAACCTAAAAGCACTCTCCAGTAAAAAGTGGCAGCTATTCTCGTGAGCGCAAAAGTTTCTGTTTTTTACAGCAAGATCACATAAACTTCACCCAAGTCTTCCCAAAGGTTCTACTTGGCACTTTATTGAAACAAAATCTATAAAACATGATTACTACAGTATCATAATCATGTGGACACACAAAAACAGTAAGGATAAATATTGGGTTGTCTCCCAACAAGCGCTTTTCTTTAATGCCTTTTTAGCTAGGCATGATGATGGCAATGATGCTCACATAAAAGATAAGAATTGAAACATAACGAGAGCATCATGAAGCATATGACTAGCACATTTAAGTCTAACCCACTTCCTATGCATAGGGATTTTGTGAGCAAACAACTTATGGGAACAATAATCAACTAGCATAGGAAGGTAAAACAAGCATAGCTTCAAAATTTTCAACACATAGGGAGGAAATTTGACGTTATTGCAATTCCTACAAGCATATGTTCCTCCCTCATAATAATTTTCAGTAGCATCATGAATGAATTCAACAATATAACAAGCACCTAAAGCACTCTTTTCTGATCTACAAGCATAGAAAATTTACTACTCTCCTCATAAGAAAAAATTCTCTCATGAATAATAGTGGGAGCAAACTCAACAAAATAATTATCATGTGAGGCATAATCCATTGAAAACTAAAATCATGATGACAAGTTTCATGGTTATCATTATTCCTAATAGCATACAAGTCATCAAAATAATCATCATAGATAGCAACTTTGTTCTCATAATCAATTGTAACCTCTTCGAAATAGTGGAATCATCACTAAATAAAGTTGACACTCTTCCAAATCCACTTTCATATTCATCACAATAAGATTCAACATCCTCCAAAATAGTGGGATCACTACTTCCTAAAGTTGACACTCTTCCAAACCCACTTTCATCAATATAATCATCATAAATAGGAGGCATGTTATCATCAAAATAAATTTGCTCATCAAAGCTTGGGGGACAAAATATATAATATTCATCAAACATAGCTTCCCCAAGCTTGTGGCTTTGCATATCATTAGCATCATGGATATTCAAGGAATTCATACTAACAACATTGCAGTCATGCTCATCATTCACATATTTCATGCCAAGCATTCTATGTAATTCTTCTTCTAGCACTTGAGCACAATTTTCCTTTCCATCATTCTCACGAAAGATATCAAAAAGACGAAGCGTAAGAGGCAAACTTAAATCCATTTTTTTGTAGTTTTCTTTTATAAACTAAACTAGTGCTAAAACAAGAAACAAAAAGATTCGATTGCAAGATCTAAAGATATACCTTCAAGCACTCACCTCCCCGGCAACGACGCCAGAAAAGAGCTTAGTTGACGGGGTGTGAGTGAGTGCCGCTTACCTAGCCTCCCCGGCAACG
This sequence comes from Aegilops bicornis, assembly GCA_021605145.1. Lineage (NCBI taxonomy): Eukaryota > Viridiplantae > Streptophyta > Magnoliopsida > Poales > Poaceae > Aegilops > Aegilops bicornis. The sequence continues at coordinate 1,322,909 of JAHIAL010000034.1, read as the reverse complement.
GCGCCAGAAAAGAGCTTGATGTCTACTACACAACCTTCTTCTTGTAGACGTTGTTGGGCCTGCAAGTGCAAAGGTTTGTAGGACAGTAGAAATTTCCCTCAAGTGGATGACCTAAGGTTTGTCAATCCATAGGAGGCATAGGATGAAGATGGTCTCTCTCAAACAACCCTGCAACCAAATAACAAAGAGTCTCTTGTGTCCCCAACACACCCAATACAATGGTAAATTGTATAGGTGCACTAGTTCGGCGAAGAGATGGTAATACAAGTGCAAAATAGATGGCAGATAAAGGTTTTTGTAATCTGAAATAATAAAAACAGCAAGCTAGAAAGCGATAAAAGTGAGCGTAAACGGTATTGCAATGATAGGAAACAAGGCCTAGGGTTCATACTTTCACTAGTGCAAGTTCTCTCAACAATAATAACATATATAAATCATATAACAAGCCCTCAACATGCAACAATGAGTCACTCGAAAGCCACTAATAGCGGAGAACAAACGTAGAGATTATGGTAGGGTACGAAACCACCTCAAAGTTATTCTTTCAGATCGATCTATAAAAGAGTTTGTACTGGAATAACACCTTAAGACACAAATCAACCAAAACTCTAATGTCACCTATATACTCCATTGTCACCTCAAGTATCCATGGGCATGATTATACGATATGCATCACACAATCTCAGATTCATCAAACCAACACAAAGTACTTTAAAGAGTGCCCCAACGTTTCTACCGGAGAGTCAAGAACGTGTGCCAACCCCTATGCATAGGTTCATGGGCGGAACCCGCAAGTTGGTCACCAAAACATACATCAAGAGGCACATGATATCCCATTGTTACCACATAAGCACGGCAAGACATACATCAAGTGTTCTCATAAAAGACTCAATCCGATAAGATAACTTCAAAGGGGAAACTCAATTCATCACAAGAGAGTAGAGGGGGAGAAACATCATAAGATCCAACTACAATAGCAAAGCTCAGAATACATCAAGATTGTGCCATAGAGGGAACACGAGAGAGAACACGAGAGAGAGAGAGATCAAACACATAGCTACTAGTACATACCCTCAGCCCCGAGGGTGAACTACTCCCTCCTCGTCATGGAGAGCGCCGGATGATGAAGATGGCCACCGGTGATGGGTTCCCCCCTCGGCAGGTGCCGAAACAGGCTCGCGAGAGGTTTTTGGTGGCTCTGAGAGGCTTGCGGTGGCGGAACTCCCGATCTATCTTCTCCGTGGATGTTTTTAGGAGTGCATGGGACTATAGAGGCGAAAGAAGTCGGTCGAGAGGTGCTCGAGGGGCCCACGAGACAGGGGGCGCGCCCAGTAGGGGGGGGGTGCCCTCCTATCTCCTGGCCTCCTCGAGGCTCTTCTGACGTGGACTCCAAGTCTCCTGGGTGATATTTTTCACAAAAATAACGCTGTCGAAGGTTTCATTCTGTTTGGACTCCGTTTGATATTCCTTTTCTTCGAAATACTGAAACATGCAATAAAACAGCAATATGGGCTGGGCCTCCGGTTAATAGGTTAGTCCCAAAAGTAATATAAAAGTGCATAATAAAGCCCATAATCATTCAAAACAGATAATATAATAGCATGGAACAATAAAAAATTATAGATACGTTGGAGACGTATCACTGAGCATCGCGACTCAGCGGCTCTTACTGGCTCTCCAGCCCACACCCCCTGGCCTTGACCCACGGCATCGCGACCTATCATACCAGCGGCGGCTGAGCTTGCTCGAGGGCCGGGACCTGAGGACGTAGAGCATGAAGGAAAGCGCGGGGAAGAGGGGAGAAGCACACGAGGGCCTGACCCAGCAACGTCACAGCTGCGGACGTGCAGGTCCGGCACCTCGCCAAAGAGCGACACCAAGCTCACGAGATAAGTCACGCTCATAGAAAAGCTAAATCAACGCGACACCAAACCCTCGCCTAATGCGGTCCTGTCGCGGTGATGTTGGCTTCCTTTCTTGCCCAGCAGAGGCTGCTTGAGCGCTAAAGGGGACCTCCTGAGCATCGCGCCTCGGGGGCTCTTACTGGACCTCGGGCCGCTCACCTCCTGGCCTTGACCACGGCATCGCGACCTGGCATACCAGCGACGGCTGAAGCCTGCCTGGGGACCGGGACCTGTCAGCGTAGAGCATCAAGCCCTCGTGAGGATAGAAAGGGGGAGCCGAGCCGAGGCAGGACAAGCATCTCGCATCGCTCCATAATAAGGATAATACTCACAAAAGACATAGCAGACGCTTGACATACCCCCGCGAGGTGTTTCTTTGATTCCTCGCAGGGAACAAAAGGTGCTAATCCTAAGAGACGCTAACTACGCGCGCCTCCATGGTCGACGCCATCATCAACAGTGGGCCACCAAGCACCGGCGCTAACCCCATCCAGATCGGATCAACGCGGCGGCTGATGCGGCTGCTCTGCCTCGAAGCACGGCAGCGAGCTCGGGGCTCGTGTCATGTTGTCGGTCGTCTCCGGAGTCACAAGAAGCTCGAGAGAGTCGCTGGACCCTCTGGCTTCTCCGCTGCTACCAGAGGAGCTGCTGGGGAAGCGGTTGGCAGGCCTAGCCCTCGCCACTTCGATGCCCCGACCGCTTTCCTTGGGGCAGCAGTCCAGTCGGCGTCCTTCCGCGTCGAAGGCCTCGAAAAACATCAAGGAGGCGCCATTGTATTCGAAATGAATCACGAGGGCACCTCCTGCTCTGAACCAGGCGATTTGCCCAGCCCGGGTCATGTAGGCCTTGCTCGGGCGACAACCTCAACCTCCGCTCCGGTCGCAGGGGTACTGCAGTCAGCATGCTGTAGCCAGAGCTCAAGAGGCCCCCTCGGCGGCATCTCGAAGGCGAAGGAGGGAGGAAGGCCAATCCAAGAGCTTGGAGGCATGGCGGTGTGAAGCACGAGCTCGCGAGAAGAGCCCTCGGCATGGACTCCGGGAGCGATGACGCGCACCGCCATGATTCATCGGCGTCGCCGGCGGCGCAGACGGTGCCGCTCGGCGTCTTCTTCTCTAGGGCCCCCAGCCCGGGCGTACAAGGGCAGCGGAAACCCAGGCGGTGGCCGCTCGTACCAAGGCCTCGACGTCTCCTGCCGCGCGACCTCGTCGCGGCGGCCGGGGACCGGCCGCTTCTTCGGCGGGAGCGGGTCGGGACCCTCTCGGGGGGCCTTCCCTTTCTCTTCCGCTGAGAACCAGCGGATCGGCGCCACTGGCGTCAAGATGGAGGAGGGACGAGGAAGAAGGAGTGAAGCAAGAAGAGATGGACTGCGGGGGCTCTCGCCCGTCCGTACTTATAGTCCAGAGGAGGCCAACCGTCGGCCTCCACGATCGCAGGTAATCATGACTCATTTGTGCATGCAGGGACCTGTCAAGTCGGGCAGTTGCCGAGGTAGCATGGGGAAGTGGACATGCCCACGTCTAATCAACTGCCATGCGGTGCCCAAGGCCGCATGCTGTTGGGGCCCGCGGCGCTCCGCACTTGCCCCTTCGCTTCTCCGCTAAGCCAAGTCCGAGCGTGCCTTGGGCCCAGGGGCTACTGTCGGCGTTCTGGGAACGGGGGTCCCCAAACTTGCCTGCCTGTGGCGTGGCTCGAGTGGTGGCCCAGTACGACCCATCTTCATCAACGCAAACTCAAGACCCTCGCAAGGGGCCAAGCCTCACGGGGCGGACGACACAAGGTTTCCTCAGGAGCGGCCTCGCCAGGCAGGCTCGCGAGGAGGCGGAGAGATCAAGGCAAGGGTACCTCGCGAGTGCTCGTGACGCAAGCCGTGACGATCAAGACCAGGCGGGCGCCAGGCGGGCGCCGACCTGTGCAGTGTCCTTGTTTCCTCTTTGGTGCAAAGGGGGAAAGCACAGGCATGGAGTACCGAGGCATCAGGCAAAGGTTACCATTTCGGTGCAACGAGACCAAGACCAGCAGAGCGGCAGGATGGTGGTCACCTTGGAGCCCAAGGCAGCGTCATCGCCAGTGCCATTGGCAGCCGAAGGCCAACTTTAGTCAGGATAACATGTACTAGATGTTCCCCTTCAAAATGGCCGTTGTTGGCGCCCTTCCCGCTCGATATTTGGGAAGAGGACCAGGGCCTCTATATATAGAGATAGCCACCACAATAGAGGGGAATCGAATCCTTCTCAAGCAAACCACCACCACAAGAACACCTCTCGCGAGGCTATTCTTCCCCTTGTACTGTTCATCATCAGCCCCTGAGGCAATCCACCACACCACACACTGGAGTAGGGTATTACACCACAACGGTGGCCCGAACCAGTATAAATCTTGTGTCCCTCGCGTTGTTCATCGTTAGCTTAGATTCTCGCGAGGCGATTGGACGTGGATTGGTAGGGGGAAGATCTTCGCGCGCACCCTAGTGTTCGAACCTTAAGGGTCTGCCGGAACCCAACATCCGACACATGTGCACTATTATTATTATCCACACCGTTCGATCGTGCAAGTGAAAGGCAATAATGATGATATATGATGGACTGATTGAGATGAGAGAAGCTAGTATGAACTCGACCTATCTTGTTTTTGTAAATATGATTAGTCCACCATTCCGGATTCAGCCTATTATGATGAAACATGTTTGCAATGAAAATTAGAGATTATAGTTGCTCATGCCATGCTTAATTATTTAGGAGTTTATAATGGTTTACCTTGCGTGCCAACATGCTATTAAAATAGTTGTGATGTGGTATGATAGGGTGGTATCCTCCTTTGAATGATTCGAGTGGCTTGAATTGGCACATGTTCACGCATGTAGTTGAAACAAAATCAACATAGCCTCCACGATATTTATGGTCATGGTGATTTATATCCTACTCATGCTTGCACGCATTGTTGATTAACTTAATGCATGTTCATGACTATTGTCACTCTCTAGTTGGTCGCTTCCCAGTCTCTTTCTAGCCTTCACTTGCACTAAGCGGGAATACTGCTTGTGCATCCACTTCCATAAACCCCAAAGTTATTCCATATGAGTCCACCATACTTTCCTATATGCGGTATCTACCTGCCGTTCCAAGTAAATTTGTATGTGCCAAACTCTAAACCTTCAAATGAAATTCTGTTTTGTATGCTCGAATAGCTCATGTATCAACTAGGGCTGTCTATATCTTCCATGCTAGGTGGGTTATTCTCACGATGTGTGGACTCCGCTCATCATTCACGAGAAAATGGCTGGTAACCGGGATGCCCAGTCCCATGCTCAAATCAAATCAAAATAATTGCAAACAAAACTCCCCCAGGATTGTTGTTAGTTGGACGACAACCGTTGTTTTGGACAAGCCATGGATTGATGTTTGTTGGTGGTGGGGGAGTATAAACTTGACCATTCTGTTTGGGAACCACCTATAATGTGTGTAGCATGGAAGATATCGAGATTTCTTGGTTGTTATGTTGACAATGAAAGTATGTCGCTCAAAATATTATTTATCTCTGTTTCAAAGCTCGAGATCTGGCACCTCTGCAAATCCCTGCTTCCCTCTGCGAAGGGCCTATCTATTTACTTTTATGTTGAGTCATCATCCTCTTATTAAAAAGCACCAGTTGGAGAGCACCGCTGTCATTTGCATGCATTGCTATTAATTTACATTGAGTATGACTGTGACTGGATCTCTTTTACCATGAATTACAATGTCCAGTCAGTCCTTGATCTTCAGGGGTGCTCTGCATTTATGTTTTGTGGTCTCAGAAAGGACTAGCGAGATATCATCTTGTTATATCATATTATGATTGTTTTGAGAAAGTGTTGTCATCCGAGATTTCTTATTATTGGTCGCTAGTTGATTATGCCATTGATATGAGTAAATGTGAGACTTAAATGTTATTGTGAATATGGTTAGTTCATAATATTTGCTGAAAACTTGAATGATGGCTTTACATATTTGCAACAACAAGATCAAACATAGTTTTTAAAGTTTTTCTTTATCACTTTCAGTTTCTCAACTAAATTGCTTGAGGACAAGCAGAGGTTTAAGCTTGGGGGAGTTGATACGTCTCCAATGTATCTACTTTTCCAAACACTTTTGCCCTTGTTTTGGACTCTAACTTGCATGATTTGAATGGAACTAACCTGCATCGACGCTATTTTCAGCAGAACTGCCATGGTATTATTTTTGTGCAGAAATAAAAGTTCTCAGAATGACCTGAAAATCCACGGAGACACGTTTTGGAATTAATAAAAAATATTGGCAAAAGAATCAGCATCAGGGGGCCCACACCATGTCCACGAGGGTGCAGGGCGTGCCCCCTGCCTCGTGGGCCCCCTGGGACTCCACCGACTTTAACCCCAACTCCATATATTCAATTTCGGGGAGAAAGAAATCAGAGAGAAGGATTCATCGCATTTTACGATATGGAGCCGCCGCCAAGCCCTAATCTTCCTCGGGAGGGCTGATCTGGAGCCCGTTCAGGGCTCCGAAGAGGGGAATCCGTCGCCATCGTCATCATCAACCATCCTCCATCACCAATTTCATGATGCTCATCGCTGTGTGTGAGTAATCCCATCATAGGCTTGCTGGACGGTGATGGGTTGGATGAGATTTACCATGTAATCGAGTTAGTTTTGTTATGGTTTGATCCCTAGTATCCATTATGTTCTAAGATTGATGTTGCTATGACTTTGCTATGCTTAATGCTTGTCCCTAGGGCCCGAGTGCCATGATTTCAGATCTGAACCTATTATGTTTTCATGAATATATGTGAGTTCTTGATCCTATCTTGCACGTCAATAGTCACCAACTATGTGTTATAATCCGGCAAACCCGAAGTGACAATAATCGGGACCACACCCGGTGATGACCGTAGTTTGAGGAGTTCATGTATTCACTAAGTGCTAATGCTTTGGTCCGGTACTCTATTAAAAGGAGGCCTTAATATTCCTTAGTTTCCAATAGGACCCCGCTGCCATGGCAGGGTAGGACAAAAGATGCCATGCAAGTTCTTTTCCATAAGCACGTATGACTATATTCGGAATACATGCCTACATTACATTGATGAACTGGAGCTAGTTCTGTGTCACCCTATGTTATAACTATTACATGAGGAATCGCATCCGACATAATTATCCATCATTGATCCGTTACCTACGAGTTTTTCACATATTGATCTTTGCTTAGTTACTTCTCCGTTGCCACTGTTACGATTGCTACAAAACTACTACTGTTACTTTTGCCACCGTTACCGTTACTTCCATACTACTTTGCTACTAAATACTTTGCTACAGATGTTAAGTCTTTCAGGTGTGGTTGAATTGACAACTCAACTGCTAATACTTGAGAATATTCTTTGGCTCCCCTTGTGTCGAATCAATAAATTTGGGTTGAATACTCTACTCTCGAAAACTGTTGCGATCCCCTATACTTGTGGGTTATCAGTGTCCAAGACAAATTCACTAACAAGTTATGATTTACAATAATAGAGTATGATTTAACTAAATGAAGATTGATTAAAATAATTATACCCTCTTGTACATATTGTCGGTGATGTCTACCTCTACAAGATCATAACTGCCTTTAGATAAGAAGTTGGTTGAATGAATCCACAAGGTAGCAGTCATGAAGGCAAACTTAATCGTCTGGAGTAGCAAGTGATTTCTCGTCATCCTTCCTTTTCTCTCTATAATTTTTTTGTGTAGTGCAACCAAAATATAATTTCATCATCGCCTTGACATTTTGTTAATGGTAAGTGCAACTCCAATGTACTTATAGTTGTGTTTACACGTCATTCAAAACCAGCCAAGAAATTAGTCCACTTAGGTTTCTACCCTTGTGAAAGACCTTCTTACACAAGTCTGGAAGCAAAATAATATGGCTCCAAGGGTCCAAAACTTCGCATGGATATTACTTCGAAAAGTCCTTCCTATAGGTTTGCAAGCCAACCGCTTCTCTGTTCACATATCAAAAGAGCATTGTCGATGTACTCAAGATGAGGATGAGACACACCTCTCTTTTTACCTATGTACCTTTGCTAGAGCTGCTTCTTTGCTCATCCTTGGTACTTTAGATCTGACATTCTCATGAAAAATCATCAATCCATGTAGATTATTATTCATGTTTTGCTTAATATGAACCACCCTCATGCATCTATCTATAACATCTTAACTTCTTGTGGTGCATTTTAAAATCAAGAAATGATTATCTATTTGCTAAGAAAAATTCTTCTCCTCATCAGGTACACCATGTTGTTGCGGCCATTGCAGATTGCAATGATAGTCAAGATGCCTCTCAAATTAGTGGTGATTCCTTTGTCAATTTTCCGCACATAGGGGAGACAATGAAGCTAGAAAGGAGTACATTCCCTACTCAAGGGAAATCAGTCAACTCCCATCTAACAATTGCAGGATAAAAAAAACCACTGATGCAACTTTTAGAAGCACAAAATCTCAGGATTTGCAAGCTCTATGGGCACTCGAATTGGTGTTTCAATTCATTGATCCTATGGTGTTGGTTTTAGCAGAATTACTATTCAGATGACAGCTCCATTCACTCTTCGTCCCTGCAATCTGAAGCTTTAGCCCTATGTTTTAGCACCAAGGTTGGAACAATTCTCCAGCTTAACCGAGTAACTTATATGACAGATAATCTTACTTTGGTTAGACCAGTTGCAAGTAGGAGCATCAATTCAAACGATGTTCGCTGGGAGATCAGACCAAATCTTGATGATTTATTAAATAACTTCAACCATAATGATTGTTCCATCTTTCATGTCCCACATTCTCTAAATGAAGATGCCCACATTTATGGTCACTGGCTCCATCCGCTATTTTTACTGGTTCCAACTCATAACACTCTCATAGGTCTTGTGGTTATATTCATGCTTTGTAGAACACCAATCTTGATGGATATTTTGTCTATGCGGTATGTTGCTAATGCAGTTGCTGACCTCTCTCCTTTAAGCTTATATATGACATTGATGTCACTTGAAGCTACGTCAGTATTTCCCCAAAGAGGAAGGGATGATCCAGCACAATGGTGGTAGGTATTTCCCTCAGATATGAAACCAAGGTTATCGAACCAGTAGGAGAACCAAGCAACACAACGTAAACAGCCCCTGCACGCAAATAACAACACCTCCCAACCCAACGTGTTAAAGGGGTTGTCAATCCCTTTCGGGCTACGGCGCCTCAAGATAGGCAAAAGGCATGAGGTAAATTTGTAGATAGGATAAATAGATCGCGGAACAAATAAATTGCAGCAAGGTATTTTTTGTATTTTTTGGTTTAATAGATCTGAAAATAAACGCAAGGAAAAGGTAGATCGCAAGGCAAATATATGAGAAATAAGACCCGGGGGCCGTAGGTTTCACTAGTGGCTTCTCTCCAGAAAAATAGCAAACAGTGTGTAAACAAATTACTGCTGTGCAATTGATAGAACTTCAAATGATCATGACGCTATCCAGGCAATGATCATTACATAGGCATCACGTCCAAGATTAGTAGATCGACTCCTCGCTGCATCTACTATTACTCCACACATCGACCGCTATCCAGCATGCATCTAGTGTATTAAGTTCATGAAAAAACGGAGTAATGCAATAAGAACAATGACATGATGTAGACAAGATCCATTTATCTATTACGGCAGATATGGATCCATCTTTTTATCCTTAGTAGCAACGATAAGTGTCGGTTCCCTTTCTGTCACTGGGATCAAGCACCGTAAGATTGAACCCACTACCGGGCACCTCTTCCCATTGCAAGATAAATAGATCAAGTTGGCCAAATAAAACTTGTTGGGGATATAACTATTAGGTATATGGCGATTCATCATATGAAGCATACGAAGATATTTGAAGATGGCGGTTTAGTTAAGGGCCCAAAGCCCAAAGGCGACTTAAGTCCTATAAGGGTAAACCGCCATATATGTATGACTTGTGTTGTAAGGCATGAATAGATAGTCACCGAGCGGACCTTTGTTTATGAGCCGTAGGGACTCCGTGAGTCAGGCGTCGACTGTATATAAAGGGCGACACTGGCGATTCAGGACAAGAAAACAGATTGAAAGCTAGGTCAAGCGGATTCGCTCCTCGGTAATCGAGACATAAGCAATACCACCTCAAACTGGATTAGGCCTTTACCTTCACCGCGAAGGCCGGACGATATAAACTCCTGTGTCCTTTGTCCCGTTTAACCCCTTTAAGCTTCCTAGTTGCGATGGCTCCACGACTAAGTCCTTTTGCTAGGACATCTACTATGACCTTTCCACGACAGTTGGCGCCCATCGTGGGGCCAGCGCCCGGTGGATTTGAGTTCTTAAAGGGCAACTTCGAAGGGCTCAAGGGATATCTTTGTGGGCGGATGACCAAAATTAAATCGGCCGCGCTCTACGCTCGTCGATGGCGTGAAAGTGGGCCCAGCCCGGCTCAATTGAATCTGAGTCTTTGGGTCCCCTTGGCGGAATCCACGTCTTCATCGGCAAGATCGCCGAGCCGCCCTAAGCCGGAGACATCTGCCAGACATCATCGAGGCGGCTCGGCGTCACGAGACCCGCCCGAGCTCAGCCAGCCGTGAAGCATGCCTTCGTGGGATGCATCCATGGAGGAGAATTTGATGAAGGATCTATATCTAGCGGTGAGACCACCATCTACTCTGATGATGAGTCATCCACGGGTGAGACTGATTCGTTGTATCAACTGCAAGACGGCGGGCTTGGGGGCTATTCTGATGGAAACATTATTCCGGACCCCTAGCTGTGAGCCACCAAACAGAGTCGGGATCTTCATGGCTGGCACGCAACCTGGGCAAAACTCTACGGCTGCGGCAACAATTACTTCCGAGCCAGTAGCGGTGACGGCGGCTGGGGCAGGAGGCCCTACGCGCCCGCCGGCTCAAGTTTTGATGGCTTTACTGGATAAATTGACGGCTCTGTTAACCACCGTGGTCAGCCCAACGAATCAAGCTCAGCATGATGCGGAGGTGGCAAAGTTACGCGATGAGATATCGCTAGCCAAGGAAGACCTGGCGGTGGAGGACGTCAGGATAGCCACAGAGCGGGCGCTTTGGATGCTCAGGCCCATCAGATTCAGTCGGAGGCTTTCCAGCTTACGATGGATCAGAACGCGTCAAATGAGATCATGAGGAGAAGGCACCAGTCCCGTCTACCTACGGTTTATGAGCCTAGAAACCTCTTCTGCACGCCCGGTGCAGGGCCTAGTAACCCCCGAAGATAAACCGGGATGTGGCGCCCGGGGCTAGGACGCCGGTTCAACCGCTACAGGACGGAACCCCTCGTCTCTAATACTGCTCCACCTCAGCATGTACCGACACCACCGGGTCATTATTCTAATCCTTTGGAGAACATGATCGCTGCGGCGACACGATTGGCGGCTCTCCCGGTGGATGGCGACTCTCCAACCACTACAAAAAAAGACACATCCATGACATTTTGGGCGAACGAAATTTTTCTGTCATACTTATGACACTTCTATGAAGATAATTGTGACAAATCTCGGTATCATCATAGATGTGGTGGGCTCCTACTTCTATGATAAAAAATCATGACAGAAAATGGGTTTTTCGTCCTGGGCGGGCCGGAGACGTAGCTGCATGACATTCTTTGGGTTATCCATGACGGAAAAACCGTGGTAGAAGCGAGGGCAAGGAAAATTTTGGCGAGTTCCCGGTTATGGTGGGTGGTCGGGGGCCGAGCGATGCATGTTTCTCTCGTACACGTACGCGCGTGTGTGTGCGGCGTTGGCTCTAACTGAACCCGAGCGAGGCGTTGGGCTCTAACTGAACCCGAGAGATTGCCTTTGCGAACTACGGCGTTCTTGAACCCGGCGATCGATCAATGGCTGTTGGCGAACCCGATTGAGTGATTCCTTCGCTCTGCCGCTAATCAAGCCGATCGATGTCGCCTCTGGAAGAACAAAGTGAGTGTTGAGGGGGTTGGATGAGCGGTGGCGGTGGGGTGGATGAACAGGACCCGTGGCCTTGCCTCTGGATGAACAGGACCTCGATCGATCAAGCCGGTTGGGGCTGGATGAGCGAGGACCCGTGGAGGGCTGGATGAGCAGGGGCGACCCGTGGAGGGCTGGATGAGCAGAGAAGGTGGAGGGGTGGATGAACATTGGCCCGTGAAGGGGTGGTTGAACAGGAGCCCGTGGAGAGGGGTGGTTGAACAGCGGCCGGTGGAGTAAGCGGCGGTGGAGGCTGGATGAACAGGAGCCCGTGGATGAACAGTCGCAGGTGGAGGCTGGAGGAGGTCGACGGTGGATGAACAGTAGCCCGTGGAGGCTGGAGGAGGTCGACGGTGGAGATGAACAATATCTCGTGGAGTCCCGTTTTGCGGTACGTCACACCCCTCCCGATGAACAGGACCCCCGTTTCGACCGTAGCGCTCCAACACAAGTCCGTTTCATCCGTTTTGCGGTACGCCACACCCCTCCCGATCAACAGGACCCCGTTTCGACCGTAGGAGGTCCAACACAAGTCCGTTTCCTCCATTTTGTGGTACGCCAGACCCCTCCCGAACACAAGGCCGTTTCCTCCGTTCTGCGGTACGCTAGGCCTCGTTCTACATGGCCGGTCGAACACAAGGCCGTTTCCTCTGTTCTGCGGTACGCCAGGCCTCGTTTCCATCGCATGTTCCGTCCAAGCCAGTTGGCTCCCACGCGTTCCATTGCCTCCCGATGAACACGACGCATTCCGTTGCCTCCCGATGAACACGACGCATTCTGTTGCCTCCCCGTGAACATGATGACGACGTTGTTTCTCCGTTCCGACCCAGCCTTGTACACGAGCCCTGGCCGTACGTACGTGCGAGTAGGCGTTCGAGACACCGCCCGTATGTATGTACGTGGTCGTATTTACTTTCTTGCTCCCTGTTCGTTGTACGTACGTGTACATGGTACATGCGCGCCTCTACATCGACCAGTATGTACGTACACGTTCGCGACCAGAATGACAAAGCTACGTACGGTTCGACCAGGTGGGTCCCGACTGTTAGGCACTTCCTTGCGTGCGAAGATGTAGCTGGTGGGTCCCAACAATCGTGGCGAATCGCTTTTTTTCACGGACGCACTTCCTTATGCGCGGAAGATGTAGCTGTGGTCCCGTAGTCGGGGCGAATCATTTTTGTCCATAATATGGACGCACTTTCTTCGTCACGAAGATGTAGCTGGTAGGTCCCAGCGGTCGGGAGAAACGTTTTTCTGCGGAAATACGGTGGCCCGTCGGTGGGGCCCCTCTTTGTCGGTGGAGGAATAATTATTTTCTGCCTAATAAGGACGCACTTCCTTGCTGCGGCCGTGGACTCAGCTGTCAGCCTCTCCACGTACAGTCCACGTCCGATGGAAGTCGTTCGTTGACCACGTTGACCACGCCGCGCCGAGAGCACCAGGGCGGTGGACGACGGCGAGGCCTAGGAAGGGGACGACGCGGAGCCGGGGAAGATGCGGCAGTGGATGCCCACGCGGAGAGGAGTACGAGGGTTCACTTGTTCGACTGCGGTGTGAGGCTGTCGTCGCCGCAGAATAACAAGGGGTGTGGGTGAGTAGAGGGATGGCCTCGCCAGCGGTGGGAGTAGTAGGGGGCGGTGAGGCCTTCGCGGCATCACAGCCGGCCACCGGAGGCAGGAGCACGCGGGGCAAGAAGACCAGAGGTTGAAGAAGCACTACGACCGTTGGATGAACATCGTACGGTAACAGGAGCTAGAATCGTTCATATTGACTAAGTTGACAAAGCAGGCCCACAAGTAGGCCCTCCGTCCCCGTCAACTTGGTAGGCCCACAAGTTAGCCTCCCACTATCTTGGGTTCCGGTGGCGGGGGAGTATTCATTTTGTGTGCGTGATAAGGAGGCACTTCCCTGCGTGCGAAGATAGCTGGTGGAGTCCGACTTTGTCCCGGTGAGGGCACGTTTTTTAGCGAAATAAAGAGGCCCTTCTGATGGGTCCCAGATGTCAGCTGGAGGAATCATTATTTTGCGCGTAATAAGGAGGCATTTCCTTGTGTGCGACCATGGACCCAGCTGTCAGTCTACTTACGATGGTGTCGTTCATTGACCACGTTGACCACGCCGTGCCGAGCGCATCCAAGGTGGTGGACGACGGCGAGGCCCCGGACAGCAACGAGACGGAGATGGGAAGACGCGGGAGTAGAGTCGCGGATGGAGAGGTGTACGAGGGTTAACTGGTTCTAGTGCGGTGTGGTTCGGCAGTCGGTGGAGAAGAACAGGAGGTGTGGAGGGGTGGAGGGATGGCCTGGCCAACGGTGGGGTAGCTTTTCACAGCGAAGCGTGCTAAGCAGAGCTGCTAGCAGCAGGAGGCGGGAGGTGGTCCCGGCGGCGGAATAAGACGACAGATTGAAGATGGATGCCGGTCGTTGGATGTAAATCCAACGGCTAACATGTCAGAACCATTTCTTGACTAAATTGACAACGACTTGCGTTGGCTTCGACCTATTGGCCCACATTTCAGTCTCCAAAAATTTGGCACGTATTCAACCCATTTTTCAGAATTTACAGTCTTTTTTTTTGCGCGGTAGAATTCTGATCAATTTGATCTTTTTGAATTACAGTCCATTAGCTGGGCTGGGTGAACAAATAATGTAAGCGTCCATGCGGCCCATTCATTTTTTCCTAAAAATTACATGCCATTTGCACTTTCTCGAAATACACGATTTTCTTTGGGCTGATTCTAATTATAATGTTGGGTTGGGCTAGCAATGTTATCAAAAAATAAAAAGGGGCTGAGCATTTTGTTATAAATATATTTAAATAATAAGTGATATTATTACATTTGTCCTTAAATCTTACCAAGCTTTTGTACACAATCACCAGGATTTTTGTGCCGAAACAATCCAGGATTTTATTGTTAAGAAATTATTTTTACAAGTTAATAAGATGTGGGATATTGTTTTCTTACATATGTAAGTATCTGTTAAATATATGATGACAATAAAAATAATATATAATAACATATAAAATAATTTAAATATATATAATATAGTTAGAAAGGAAACATAAGTTGGACCTGGCGTTCCTATCCAGGACTCCCTCAGTCGTGGGCTGCACATGTTAAAAAAGAAAGTCTAGGCGGGGCAGCCCAAAACCCAGCTGATACTTACTTTGCCCGGTGATAATAAATGATACACGCAGGCTCCGGCTTCGTTGTGAATTTATCTCCTATAGTAACTACGTTGAAGCACCTAAAAAATGTAACTATGTTAACAAACCCGTGGGCTCCAACATCGATTATAGCATTAGGAGGAAGTATTTTTTCGATGAGGCACTTGCTTGCGTCTGACCATAGACACAGGTGGGTCCCAGCATCCGCCTCTCCACGTCTGATCCTCTCCAGTTCCTCTCGTTTGTTCAGCATGTTCATAATGGCGGGGCAGCGGCGTCATGCCCAGCGCACAAAGGCGTGGGAGGATCCGACCACCTGAGGAAGTGCCTTATTATTAATGAAACTACTGAACTAGCCTAGTGGCCAAGTGATACTACCCGACAGTTGTTCCGCCCGGGTTCGATTCCACCTGTGCAGGGAAAATATCTCCAAATTTTTTGCCTCTACCTTTATTGACATGTTGGTCCCCATTGTCATCTACACACCACGTCCAACACTTGCCAAAACTTTATCCCTCGTTTTCTCTGTGTTTCACACACTCGACATTGTGTGGGCATTTTGAAAATAGCATATCGTTTTGACTGTGCATCATATGAAGATGTGCTATGCATGAATATTGATCAGCATGATGTTAGCTGGCTGGTAGTTCCATTTTCGACCATGAATAAAACTTCCAACATTATGTTAACCCTGTTTGAAAAGGCCGTGTTAATATAAATGCTCTGCCTCTGAAAGTTGTAGTTTCTTATCTAAAACTGAACTTGCAGTTTCTT
Source organism: Aegilops bicornis (assembly GCA_021605145.1). Classification (NCBI taxonomy): domain Eukaryota; kingdom Viridiplantae; phylum Streptophyta; class Magnoliopsida; order Poales; family Poaceae; genus Aegilops; species Aegilops bicornis. The sequence goes on along the minus strand of JAHIAL010000034.1, from coordinate 1,307,067 downwards.
ATCCGAAACTGAAACTTGCAGTTTCTTCTCTGAGAATCACATTGTCCGCACTTTTATACTCCTATGAAACTACATTTTTTTAAGTGCTAAAAATAGATCTCTAGAATTCATAAAATACTTCATATGCTCAATACTGCAAATCTGAAATTCAAAAGACATTCATATCTGAAGGTATTCTCAAAATACACAACAGAAAACACAATTCACAACCTACAAATACTGACAACCCTAAGCTCATCCTGACAATTCACAACATGCCCGACTATTGGGCTGGGAGGCAGTCCCCTCCTATTCCTCGGCGGCAGACAGCCACCCCGTGAGATGATGTGAACGACGAGGGAGAGGATGGCGGGGAAGCGTCGTCCGGCCAACTGCTTTTCTCCTCTTGCAGTTGGGTTCGGTCGACGAAGACTACACCGGCTCGCTCTGGCAGGACACCCTCACAAACGGCACCTTGTAGATGCTCGATCCTTCAATCTCTGGTGGATGCTCCATCTAGGATTGATACTCCCACCATCGCTCCCTTACGATCGGATTCGGTGAATCTGTTTGCTCCATGGCCCAAAGGAGCAGCTCTATGTACTCCCGCGCGACTCCCTCCAGGAGTATCGCCGCCTTTTCGCTCTGTTGTAGATATTTGGCCACACATGTCACCATCGCCGCTAGTTGGTCCTTGTTGTCAAACCAAGACTATATCTCCAACATCCTAGCTAGCTTCACAGTGGTCGCGTCTCACGATCCTCATGTATCGGTTGTACCCTCCATCGATCTACTTCTCCACATCACCTTCACTCCCTTGGCGGTGGTTTTGAATGGAAGAGGAAGGGAGCAGCGCTGGTTTTGGATTAGAACGGAGAGGAGCGACGCTGGTTTTGACCGGAGCAGGAGAGGAGGGCGGTGGTTTTGAAATGGAAGAGGAGAGGAGCGGCGCTGGATTTAGATTGGAGCAGGAGAGGGGCGGCGGTGGTTTAAGAGGAGAAGAGCGGAAGAGCGGCGCTGGTCTTGGAAGTATTTTTTTGTTGTTTTGCGTATTTTGGGTCAAAGTTTGACCACGTACTGTATTTGACAAGCAAAATGTGAATGCATGTCACCAAAAGTTGTATCGTTTGGTTCGTATCTGAATGTACTTTCAAATTATATTATTTTTGCAACGTATAACATATATTTTATGTGCGAAAATCATGGTCAATTATGACCCGAATAAAGGAGACTAGTTAATGTGGGGTCGCTTTCTTAATTGAAGGGTAAATTGATTTTGATTTTGATCCGGTCACAACGCGCCGGCCCTCTCGTCCAATCCTAAATCGCTGCCTCACGCTCCTCTCCCTCTTCTCCATTGCAAAACCACCTCCTCTCCTCTCCATCTTCTCCATTCCAAAACCACCGTCTCGCCGCTCCCTCTTTTGATGTTCTCCATTGCAAAACCACCTCCTCTCCTCTCCATCATATCCATTCCAAAACCACCGTCTGCCCTCTCTCTCTTCTCTATTGCAAGACCACTGTCTCTCCTCCCATCTTCCAAAGCTAGCACCGGACCACTCAGAAGGACATCTATGGAGAGGATGCAGCAGCCCGAATTGGGCAGATTGCGGTGACGACCAGGCAAAGTTAGCAGAGTTGAAGGAGATCCTTACTTGGTTTGACAATGAGTGGGAGATTTTGAGGACGGTGAGGGCCATGTGGCAATGTATGCGAAAAGAGCGAGACGGGCGGCTATGTACATGTACTCATTGGCGGCGATCACGCCAGATCCTCCGAAGTTCATCGAGTATCTCCTCTGGGCGATGGAGCAGATTCGCCCGAGGCGACAGTTAGGCGGAGGTGGTGGGTGTACAGGTCGAAGGTCGAGCACCCAGAGGATAACGAATCGATCGAGTATAGTGTGCCGTTCGTGAGGGTGCAGAGCCAGCCGGAGCAACAGGAGTGTTCGTTCTCCCACCGCAAGAGGAGGCCGGATGGCGCGACGTCGCTTCCCCGCCTTTCTCCACGGTTCCCTCGATGCTCGCCTCGTTTCAACGGCGGCGGTAGGGTTTAAGGTAAGCCAGACTAACCTAATCTTCCACCTGCTCATGCTTACAATCAGTGTGACAGCTAATGAAAATCATGCTTACAATCAGTCTCTGAGTACTACGCCAGTCACCCTAAAATAGCTCTGGACCTTCGGGTCAAATTTTTGCAAATAAGGAAAAATAGATTGGTGCTTCTTTCAGAAAAGAGTACTCCCTAGAAAACTGCCAATATGAGCTACTAGTATTTGGTTAGAGGATTTGTTGCCGAGAAAGATCCATCCACAGAGAGCGCCACACATCCCACTGGTGGTGGTGGATGCCAATGCATGCATGCAACATGGTTGGTGTCGGTAATTTTTACTTGGCACACCTTGCACTCTGCATATATGCCGGTTCCATACGTACATTTGTGCAGTTCAACCAAAATGCAGTTGAATAACCCTGCTTGCACTGATAATGAAAAAGCGTGATTACATTATAGTGGCACTAGTTGATCAAACACACAAAATAAATAGAAGAAAATATTGCGATAGAATCATAGTATGCCAGGCTGAGAGGGCGAGATGGGCCCTGCGACGCCTCATACGGTATGCCTCATACTGGAAATTGTCCCAAGTCTCCCAGATACACCTTCTGCAAGTGATGAACATCAGTGTACATCAGTAGTACAAGGAGGCGCCTTGAGACATTGAAATCTCTATTTTTGTACAAATCAACTAAAATTAAGCACCCCAGTTTGCAGAAACGCTTAAACATTAACAATGGGACTAGTTGATGAAACAAGCATTAACAAAGTGAAGCACTTTCTTTATCTACATTGGAAATGAAATGATAGAGAGGACACTCGCTCTATTTTAACTGTATTATTACTTCATTTTATTAGTGACACTAGGGTCGAGCAGGTGGCAAACAAGGTGTACCATGCGTCGCAAGGATGGAGGCCGGGGGTGCTTAGATTGGGATGCTGAAACTGGCTCTTTCAGTCACCAACATGGATGATTCAATTCATGGGACCTTTTGGTGTAGTTCACCTAAAATGAAGCAATGTCCCGTGAGCTAGCAGCTTCTTCTTCATTTTTTTAAGAAAAGGGCTCCAGCCCGGTTCCATTTCCATCGAAAGCAGAAACCCACAGAGCTTCTTCTTCATTAGTTGCAATAAAATTGAGCAACATCAAGGTTGGTTGTGAAGCTCTGGAATGTTCAACTATAATTTGGATATCATTTGTGCAGTTCAACTAAGATCGAGTGTGAAATGTATATCTCTCGCTTGCACAAAAAGGTGGAAAAGGAGGGTGACTAACAAGTGATGAAACATGCATCAAAATGAAAAGAAGCATGTTCCTTATCTAAATGGCAATCCTACAAGGACATGAGAAATTTCTAAAGCGGTGGCATTGCTAGATATTAGTGTGGGCATTAGGATTAACTATGACAACCGTTATATCGACATTACTTTGGGCATGGGAGAGTAAGCGGACCAGGGGCGATTGCATTTCTAACGTAAAGAACCAACTTATCTTAATGGGAAATTTAGCGAGGACATGTAAAAAGTGCCATTGATTCATATTCTTTGGAGGCATTACATTGAAAACAACATTGGTTTAACGTGTCCTTACTTTTAATAAAGGCGGTCTGGGTACATTTACCCGGTGGCATTACATAAGAGTGGCTCGGGCAACAAAACATCGAGCAGGATATCTGGGTTGGTCCCATTTTTGTTCGGTATAGCCACCTTATACTTGTGTGAGGCTAGCAAATCTATTCTTGGACTTACTCATTGACTTGTCCCCGATCCCCACTTTCTTTCCTTTTTTCAACCAATAGATTGGGTTTATATTGAGTTTGTACTGCGTTTCCCTTTATTTCCTTATTAGACCTAGAGACCAGTTGGATAGCAAGTCTCCGCTACTTTCGCCCCCATTATTACCTCTTTCGACCAAGTCCTAGATTCGGGTAACAAATCTTCCCCCACCAACTCCCCCTTTATTCCTTGTTTGAACCAAGTAGTACTAGATTTGAGTGCATGTACTAGTTTTACCTCTTAACCATAAAAAATTTGGTGGTTTTCGAACAGCCGATCCATCCTATCTACGAGGGGCCCTGAGAAATATTAAAAGATACAAATGCAGCGACGTCAGGAGCTCGGGAAGTAGAGCAAGGACGGTTTTGAAGGAAGTTATACCTGATGGTCGCCGGGATGTCGCTAGGTGGGCGGCAGGAGGCCGGATCTGCCCACACTATGGCAGCGAGGAAGAAGGGGTCGAAGGCCCTCCCTCGCTAGCAGTGCTTGGGAGAGAACGACAAGGCAGGCTGATCGGGACGCGCCAGCAGTGGGTAAGAGCCGTCGTCGAGGAGGACCGCGTGAACGTTGCACCTTCTCACCTTCCCCGGTGGAGAGGTTCCAGCTGGATCTGTGACCAGCGGTGAGCAGAGAGAGAAAGAGTGTGGCCACCGCTGTCGTGTTTAGATCTGGAGAGGACGAGACAGTGTGAAGGGAGTAACACTAGCAAGCAAGCACGGAGGCTCCTGCCTATATAGTGGAGTACTAGTTTTCTTTTGTCTACCGGAGCCGTCTTGACCTCGTCACAATGGTATCGAGAAGTCTTCATCTATGCGCGTGGGAGGCCTTGATTGTCAACATTTTGATCTGAAGCACCGGATTATAACATAGAACACGAAAAAATGCCACATGACAAGAAATCATAACCTCAGTGCCCAAAGGAGACAACATGAATCCCGACGGACAAACTAGACGAGAAGCAAAGCTCAAATTAAAGATAAACTCGTAGAGAAGGGGTCCGTCGATAGATGTCCTAATTAACATGGCCGGCTTGACCTAGATGGCAGCCGAGTAGTCTTCGTGCATGTGCCCCCAATGACTAGCCCAACTCAGTTGTCACTGTTTAACCCTCGCAGTGATCCGAAGAACATGACACCTAATTTTGCGAGATGACAAGAAACCTTTTTAGATTTCTCACCAGAACTACAGCCATGTACAACACAACCTGCACGATATGTAGACGATAGCCAATCCAGGCGTGTCTGCTGGAGTCTGGTCACATGTATGGACGAACTGATCTTTCGTGTCTTGCATGGATCGTCCAGGCACCAACGTAGTACAACACTTCTCTATTAGTATCGCTCGTCTCCCTCTTCTATTAAGTCACCCGACTTGCGGGGCTGGGGAGTGTGACTATGGTCGGTTCTCAATGGCGGTCCCACATGTGTGTGCAAACACAATATGACACGCGTTCCATTCGGAGAGCAGCGTGCCAGACCAACCGACTGTCTGGGGTGCGACGTGAACGCGATGGGCGTGTTGTATACTCCGTACATGTGTACCGCCGTTTTCTAGAGGCTTTGCTCCATGGCGCAATCCATGGATACAAAATTAGTATACTGTACTATTTAAAAGTCGAGGGCAGAGCTTTTCCTGTGCGGTAGGCGGGGAAGTTCCGCCTAGTCGGTTCGACCGACACGCGAGAAGATGAGGGAGTAGGTTGCTACAAATGTAGGGCTGTGTGATTTGACAGCGAGTTACTGCTGGACAGGTGGGGGCCCGTGATTTGACTTGCCATTATCATTTTAACTGCGGCCCTACGACCGGCGTGAGTCTCCCGATTTTTTGGCACTACACTAGTGTCAAAAACGTTCTTATATTATGGGACGGAGGGAGTACGTAGAAAGAGATAGATGATACGTCTCGAACATATCTACTTTTCCAAACACTTTTGCCCTTGTTTTGGACTCTAACTTGCATGATTTGAATGAAACTAACCCGGACTGATGCCGTTTCCAGCTGAACTGCCATGGTGTTGTTTATTATGCAGAAAACAAAAGTTCTTGGAATGACCTGAAAATCCACGAAGATAACTTTTGGAAAATATAAAAAATACTGGCGAAAGAATCAAGTCCAGGGGGCCGACATCCTGTCCACGAGGGTGGGGGGCGCGCCCTCCCCCTGGGCGCGCCCCCTGTCTCGTGGGCCCCCTGATGCTCCACTGACCTCAACTCCAACTCCATATATTCCGTTTCACGGAGAAAAAAATCAGAGAGAAAGTTTCATCGCGTTTTACGATACGGAGCCGCCGCCAAGCCCTAATCTCTCTCGGGAGGGCTGATCTGGAGTCCATTCGGGGCTCCGGAGGGGGGATTCGTCGATGCCGTGATCATAAACCATCCTCCATCACCAATTTCATGATGCTCACCGCATGCGTGAGTAATTCCATCGTAGGCTTGCTGGACGGTGATGGGTTGGATGAGATTTACCATGTAATCAAGTTAGTTTTGTTAGGGTTTGATTCCTAGTATCCACTATGTTCTGATTTTGATGTTGCTATGACTTTGCTATGCTTAATGCTTGTCACTAGGGCCCGAGTGCCATGATTTCAGATCTGAACCTATTATGTTTTCATGAATATATGTGAGTTCTTGATCCTATCTTGCAAGTCTATAGTCACCTATTATGTGTTATGATCAAACAACCCGAAGTGACAATAATCGGGATACTTCTTGGTGATGGCCATAGTTTGAGGAGTTCATGTATTCACTATGTGCTAATGCTTTGTTCGATTCTCTATTAAAAGGAGGCCTTAATATCCCTTAGTTTCCACTAGGACCCATCGCCACGGGAGGGTAGGACAAAAGATGTCATGCAAGTTCTTTTCCATAAGCTCTTATTACTATTTTCTGAATACATGCCTACATTACATTGATGAACTGGAGCTAGTTCTGTGTCAACCTATGTTATAGCTATTACATGAGGAATCGCATCCGACATAATTATCCATCACTGATCCAATGCCTACAAGCTTTTCACATATTGTGCTTCGCTTATTTACTTTTCCGTTGCTACTGTTACAATTACTACAAAACTGTTGTCTTTACTTTTGCCACTATTACCATTACTATCATACCACTTTGCTACTAAATACTTTGATGCAGATACTAAGTTATCCAGGTGTAGTTGAATTGACAACTCAACTGATAATACTTAAGAATTATCTTTGGCTCCCCTTGTGTCGAATCAATAAATTTGGGTTGAATACTCTACCCTCGAAAGCTGTTGCGATCCCCTACACTTGTGGGTTATCAAGACTAATTTCTGGCACCGTTGCCGGGAGCATAGCTCTATTATTTGAGTTACTTGGGATTTATATCTGTTGATCACTATGAGGAACTTGAAAGACGAAAGAGCAAAGATTTTCCCCTCAACTACGAGGGGAGGTAAGGAACTGCCATCTAGCTCTGCACTAGATTCTCCTTCTGTTTTGAGTAAGCTTGCAACACCTAAACCTGCTACCGCTATGAATTCTGATATGTCGCATGTTATTGATGATGCCACTTCTGCTATGCATGATACTTATGATGAAACCACTTGTGTGCATGATACTACTTTGCCGTTAGGTGAATTTCTTGATGAACAACTTGCTAGGGTTAGAGAGAATGAAATTATTGAAGATGCTATTATTGATGATAGTGATGATGAATGTTCTCCCCCTGATTATGAATTTCCTGTTGTTCCTGAGGGTTATGTTATGGATGAGGAAGCTGCTAGAGCCATCTTTGCTTGCAAAGATAGATATGATCTTAAGAAGCTATTAGCTAAATGGAAGCAGCAATCTCTTAATGCTAGAATGAAACCTGACCTCGCTTTTGCTACTTCACCTATACGTATTCTTGATAAGGATTATGAATTCTCCGTTGATCCCAAATAATTACTTTGGTTGAATCTGATCCTTTTTATGGCTATGAATCTGAAACTGCTGTGGCTTATCTTACCAAGTTAAATGATATAGCCACCCTGTTTACTAATGATGAGAAGTCTCGCTATTATTATATCCTTAAGACATTTCCGTTCTCATTATAGGGTGATGCTAAGACTTGGTTTAATTCCCTTGATCCTGGTTGTGTGCGTAGTCCCCAGGATATGATTTATTACTTCTCTACCAAATATTTCCCTGCTCATAAGAAACAAGCTGCCTTGCGGGAAATATATAATTTTGTGCAAATTGAAGAAGAGAGTCTCCCACAAGCTTGGGGGAGGCTTCTCCGATTACTTAATGCTTTTCCGATCATCCTCCTCAAGAAAATGAAATACTTGATATCTTCTATAATGGACTAACCAATGCTTCCAAGGACTACTTGGATAGTTGTGTTGGTTGTGTTTTCAGGAAAGAACGATCAACCAAGCTGAATTACTATTGAATAATATGTTGACTAATGAAAATAATTGGACTCTTCCTGAGCCAATTCCTGAGGCAATTCCTAAGCCAATTGAGCCAACTCCTGAGCCTATTCCTAAACCAACTCCGAAGAAGAGGGGTGTTCTATTTCTCAGTCCTGAAGATATGCAAGAGGCAAAGAAATCAATGATAGAAAAAAGTATTAAAGCTGAAGATGTTAAGAATTTACCACCTATTGAAGAAATACATGGTCTTAATATACCGCCTATTGAAGAAACACATTGTCTTGATAACCGGACATAGGTAGTAAAGGTAAATTCTCTCTATAGATATGATAAAGTTGACATTCCTTCCACTAAATTTCATAGCACATGCTTAGATGAATTTGATGACTTTATGGCTAGACAAGAAAGTTTAATGCTTATGTTGGTAGAGAATTAAAGAATAATGCTTTCGAGATAGAACGCTTGAGTGATTATATGGCTAGAGTTGAAGGTGAACTTAAACTCATTAGCAAATATGCTTCTATGGTTACCACTCAAGCTGAGCAAGTACTTAAAGCTCAAAGTGATATGCTCGATGAATTAAATAATAAACAAGACTTTGCAGTTAGAGTGGCTACTAGAACTGGTAGAATGACTCAGGAACCTTTGTATCCTGAAGGCCACCCTAAGAGAATCGAGCAGGATTCTCACAGAAATAATTTAGAGGCACCTAGTTCTTCCAAAAAGAAGAAAAAGAAAAACTATAGGACTTTGCATGCTTCTAGTGAACCTGTTGTAGACACCTGAGAATCCCAATGATATTTCTATTTCTGATGCTGAAACACAATCAAGTGATGAACATGAACCTAGTGATAATGTTAATGATAATGTTCATGTTGATGCTCAACCTAGCAAAAATAATGATGTAGAGATTGAACCTCTTTGTTGATCTTGATAACCCACAATCAAAGAATCAACGTTATGATAAAAGATACTTTTTGCTAGGAAGCACGGTAAAGAAAGAGAACCATGGGTTCGTAAACCCATGCCCTTTCCTCCTAAACCATCCAAGACAAAGGATGATGAGGATTTTGAGCGCTTTGGTCAAATGAAATGAGACCTATCTTCTTACATTAAGCGCTTAATCGATATGCTTAAATTAAATCCTTATGCTAAGTACATGAAGGATATCATCACAAATAAAAGAAAGATACCGGAAGCTGAAATTTCCACCATGCTTGCTAATTACACTTTTAAGGGTGGAATACCAAAGAAATTTGGAGACCCCGGGGTACCAACTATACCATGCTCCATTAAAAGAAACTATGTTAAAACTGCTTTATGTGATCTTGGAGCCGGTGTTAGTGTTATGCCTCTCTCTTTATATCGTAGACTTGAATTGAATAAGTTGACACCTACTGAAGTATCTTTGCAAATGGCTGATAAATCAACCGCTATACCTGTCGGTGTTTGTGAGGATGTGCTTGTTGTGGTTGCAAATGTCACTATCTTAACGGACATTGTTATTCTTGATATTCCCGAGGACGATATAGTATGTCAATTATCCTTGGTAGACCCTTTTGAATACTCGCAGGGCTGTTATTGATTGCAACAAAGGCAATGTCACTTTTCATGTTAATGGTAATGAGCATACAGTACACTTTCCGAGGAAACAATCTCTAGTTCATAGCATCAATTCTATTGGAAAAGTTCCAACTATCATTATTGGAGGTTTTGAATCTCCTCTTCCTACTGTCAAGAGAATGTATGATATTCTTATTGTTGGGGATGTTCATATCCCCGTTGAGGTAACTTAGTGTTATTCGAAATTTCTCCGGTTCCGTGTTATTCGGAATGAGTTTGTTAACAAGACTTGATCAACCTTGTTAGTGGATTCATTTTGATGATCATGAGATGGATGAAACTAGAAGGCGTAATCCTTACGTACCCTCTTTTTACTTTCTGTTATTTAGAATAAATAAAGCAAAAATAGTATTATCCGTCTGCTTTACGAATTATCCGTGCAATAAAAAATATCCCAAAAATAAAAGTGCTCCAAATGCCCTCGCAAATTTAGTATTAATTTTTATGGAATATTTGAGGATTTTAGGCACTTTGAAAACACTATGGGGGGCAAGCACTGGCCACGAGGGTGGAGGGCGCCCACATACCCTGGGCGCGCTCCCCTGTCTTGTGGGCCCACGGTGGCCCCCCTCCACTTATTGCTGCACCCACACCCTCCATCTTCTTCCCAAAAAATCCCCATCCAGCTCAAGCACGAGTTTTAGCTCATTTTGCTGCGATTTTCGATCTCCTTTCTCAAAGCTCCTTTCACAAAACTACTTTGGGAGATTGTTGCTTGGTACGTGACTCCTCCATTGACCCAATTAGTTTTTGTTCTAGTGCTTTATTCATTGCAAATTTTTGCTCCATAGGTGACCCTGTTCTTGAGCTTGCATGTCAAATTTATGAGGTCCCAAGTTATTCTAATGCATGATATAGGCTCTAGGCACTTGTAGGAGAATTTGCTACCAATCTTGTTTAGTTTTATTCACTTTTATTTTGAAGTTACTAAAAATTTGAGAAATTTTTCAGAAAAAGAAATATGTCTAGGAGAATGTATCAAGGTGGTTCCTCAACAAAGAAAGGACCCAGGCGTGCTATGCGTGAGCAAGACGATGAACCACCAAGGGATGCTGAAGTATGAGCTTGTGAGTGGCCATCAGACGAGTTTATGGTCAAAGCAGGCATTAAGGATGAATTTGACGCATATGTGCGTAATGCCAATCTTGAGGACTTCTTACAAGATAAGTGTCCTCAGTACTATCAATTGGCTGATTCATTTGTAAGAAGGTTTATATATAAATCTTCACGTAATTCTCAGAGTGTCTTGTTTGATATTTATGATAAATCTTACACCATGGACTTAGAAGATTTTACAACTGCTTGCAAACTCCCGCAGTGGAGCAATGTTAATGACCCCCACAGATCTGAATATAAAGACTTTTTAGCTAGTATTACTGTGGGAGAATCTAGGGATATAGCACAAGCTACCATAGGGAGTATTCATTTTCCTGCTATACATTATTTTGCTCTCTTCATTGGTAGATGCATTAACGGTAAAGATGAAGCATGTCACATGTGTGTCCCTGATCTTTGTGTCCTCAAGAGTGCTGTGTTAGGTAATAAAGATTACAACTTGGGGGGAATAGTTGCACGTAGGTTGCATAATAATGGTATGTCTGGGGATTTATTTGGAGGAATTTATGCGATCATGTTGCTAATTATCTTGGTATAGCCCCACGAAAGGGGGATATGGAGTTGCTCCCTGCTTATTTAGATTATGACGCGATGGTCAAACATCATTTTCTTTTGGGGAATGAACAATTCCTCCAGTATCGACTAATCTTTGACAGACGTAGCTTTGTCCATGTTACTCTCCCTACTCCTTTCCTTTTTGATTACCAGGCAAAACGAAGATATGTTGTTACCAGGGAGGAGGCAATGAACACGTGGGGGAGCTGAGGCGGGCGGCCAACATGCCGCTTGACTCGGGATGCATTTGCCGCATCTCAAGATCGACCCGATTATAACTACGGATATCGGCCAAAGCTATCCTTGGCATTAGACCAACTTAGGCCAAAAGCCTAAGCTTGGGGGAGTACCGTGATTCTCACCGACTTTACATTCATGTTCACACACTATTCTAGTTGTCGGTGCTCATACTCTTTCGTTGTATTATCCATGCTAGTTTAATTTATTTTCCTATCTTTCTTCCTGTGTGTTTGATAAACCTTAAGAAAAACCAAAAAAAATTAGTTAGTATAATTTCCATGCTTGTAGTAGTAATTAAAATGAAAACCCAAAAAGATTTCTCGTTCTTCTTCTTGCTTGTTGGGAGCTTTCCTGTGTAAATAGTTTTATTTCTTTTCTTTCCTTTGAAATTAGAGTAGAAGACCATATTGAAAATGTTTAGTGACTCTCACATGCATGATTGTTTATTTAACTTGGAGCCCATATTATTTTGTCTTCTCTCTTAAGTTGAATGCTTGCAGATTCCAGCTTAGTCGAATGCACGTGCACTATTATTATTATACACACCGTTCGGTCGTGCAAGTGAAAGGCAATAATGATGATATATGATGGACTGATTGAGATGAGAAAAGCTGGTATGAACTCGACCTCTCTTGTTTTTGTAAATATAGCGAGTTCATCGTTCTCGATTCAGACTTATTATAAAGTAAACATATTTGTAATAACATTTAGAGATTATAGTTGCTTGTGCCATGCTTAATTAGCTATGAGTTATAATGGTTTACCTTGCGTGCCAACGTGCTATTAAAATGATTATGATGTGGTATGATGGGATGGCATCCTCCTTTGAATGAATTGAGTGACTCGACTTGGCACATGTTCACGCATGTAGTTGAAACAAATCAACATAGCCTTCACGATATTTATGTTCATGGTGGATTATATACTACTCATGCTTATACTTGGTGTAAACTAATTTTGATGCATGCTCATGGATCATTGCCGCTCTCTCGATTGGCTGCTGCTTCCAGGTCTTTTGCTAGCCTTCAATTGTACTAAGCGGAATACTGCTTGTGCATCCCAACTCCATAAACCCCAAAGTTGTTCCATATGAGTCCACTATACCTTCCTATATGCGGTATCTACACGCTGCTCCAAGTAAATTTGTATGTGCCAAACTCCAAACCTTCAAATGAAATTATGTTTTGTATGCTCGAGCAGCTCATGTTTCAACTAGGGCTGTCTGTATCTTCCATGCTATGTGGGTTATTCTCAAGAGGAGTGGACTCCGCTCCTCATTCATGAGAGAATGGAGGTAACCGGGATGCCCAGTCCCATGATCAAAAAGATCAAAGAAAATCAATATAATTAAACAAAACTCCCCCAGGGCTGTTGTTAGTTGGAGGCACTCGTTGTTTCGAGCAAGCCATGGATTGATGCTTGCTTGTGGTGGGGGAGTATAAACTTTTACCATTCTGTTTGGGAACTGCCTATAATGTACGTAGTATGGAAGATATCGCCATCTCATAGTTGTTGCATTGACAGTGAAAGTATGCCGCTCAAAATGTTATTCATCTCTATTTTAAAATTGAGCTCTGGCACCTCTGCAAATCCCTGTTTCCCTCTGTGAAGGGCCTATCTATTTACTTTTATGTTGCGTCATCACCTTCTTATTAAAAAGCACCCATTTGAGAGCACACTTGTCATTTGCATTCATTACTATTAGTTTATATTGGGTATGACTTGACTGGATCTCTTTTACCACGAATTACAATGTTTAGTCAGTCCTTGGTCTTTAAAGGTGGTCTGCATTTATGTTTTGCGGTCTCAAAAAGGTCTACCGAGATACCATCTTGTTATATCATATTATGATTGTTTTGAGAAAGTGTTGTCATCCGAGTTTTATTATTATTGCTCGCTAGCTGATTACGCCATTGATATGAGTAAATGTGAGACCTAAGTGTTATTGTGAGTATTGTTAGTTCATAATCGTTGCTGAAAATTTGAATGCTGGCTTTACATATTTACAACAACAAGAGCAAATAGAGTTTGTAAAAGTTTTTCTTTATCACTTTCAGTTTATCAACTGAATTGCTTGGGGACAAGCAAAGGTTTAAGCTTGGGGGAGTTGATACGTCTCCAACATATCTACTTTTCCAAACACTTTTGCCCTTGTTTTGGATTCTAACTTGCATGATTTGAATGAAACTAACCCGGACTGACGCTGTTTTTAGCAGAACTGCCATGGTGTTGTTTATGGTGCAGAAAACAAAAATTCTCGAAATGACCTGAAAATCCACGGAGATAACATTTGGAAAATATAAAAAATACCGGCGAAAGAATCAAGTCCAGGGGGCCCACACCCTGTCCACGAGGGTGGGGGGCGCGCCCTCCCCCTGGGCGCGCCCCCCTGTCTCGTGGGCCCCCTGATGCTCCACCGACCTCAACTCCAACTCCATATATTCCGTTTCGCAGAGAAAAAAATCAGAGAGAAAGTTTCATCGCGTTTTACGATATAGAGCCACCGCCAAGCCCTAATCTCTCTTGGGAGGGCTGATCTGGAGTCCGTCCGGGGCTCCGGAGAGGGGGATTCGTCGCTGTCGTCATCATCAACCATCCTCCATCACCAATTTCATGATGCTCACCACCGTGCGTGAGTAATTCCATCGTAGGCTTGCTGGACGGTCATGGGTTGGATGAGATTTACCATGTAATCAAGTTAGTTTCTTTAGGGTTTGATCCCTAGTATCCACTGTGTTCTGAGATTGATGTTGCTATGACTTTGCTATGCTTAATGCTTGTCACTAGGGCCCGAGTGCCATGATTTCAGATCTGAACCTATTATGTTTTCATGAATATATGTGAGTTCTTGATCCTATCTTGCAAGTCTATAGTCACCTATTATGTGTTATGATCTGACAACCCTGAAGTGATAATAATCGGGATACTTCTCGGTGATGACCATAGTTTGAGGAGTTCATGTATTCACTATGTGCTAATGCTTTGTTCGGTTCTCTATTAAAGGAGGCCTTAATATCCCTTAGTTTCCACTAGGACCCGCTGCCACACGGAGACGGTAGGACAAAAGATGTCATGCAAGTTCTTTTCCATAAGCACGTATGACTATATTCGAATACATGCCTACATTACATTGATGAACTGGAGCTAGTTCTATGTCACCCTATGTTATAGCTATTACATGAGGAATCGTGATCCGACATAATTATCCATCATCGATCCAATGCCTACGAGCTTTTCACATATTGTGCTTCGCTTATTTACTTTTTCCGATGCTACTATTACAATTACTACAAAACTGCTTTGTCTTTACTTTTGCCACTGTTACCATTACTATCATACTACTTTGCTACTAAATACTTTGCTGCAGATACTATGATACTCAACTGCTAATACTTAAGAATATTCTTTGGCTCCCCTTGTGTCGAATCAATAAATTTGGGTTGAATACTCTACCCTTGAAAGCTGTTGCGATCCCCTACACTTGTGGGTTATCAATAGAGAGAAGTAAAAAAAAATAATACACTTATAGCCAACCATATAGCTAACCTTGTTGTAGTATGAGTGACTAAGTGATGACTATGTATGACATGCCAACATCGGATAGCCCTAACATGCAAGTGTTAAATCTCCAAGAAGCGCTGACCATGAGCGACGTATGACGGTCGTGGTAGGTAGCGACCATGATACTGGCTCTTTGGCAGCCCTTGGATCTGAGTTCGAACGGTCTCATGCTAAGTTGCTGAAAATTTGTAGAATAACCCTCCAGGATAGGATATACACCCATAGGTCTAGAATCGCGCCATGCAACCGTTCGATCTCAGATCGAAGGGCTCTCAGAAGCCCGTATCATGGGAGAATGGAAAGCCACTACCCTGTCGTTCGACAGCGACGATTCGTTCCTTACTCATCCCCACACGTCCTTTAATATTACGACGGTTTTGCTCCTAGTCGTCCGCCCTTTCACATTACGGGTAGTTCCACTAATCCTAACCTCCTCCCAAATCCATGGCGTCCCAAATCTCCATGATCGGCGGTGAGTACAAGGTTAGAACCATCACCGCGATGAGTTCGACGCGTCATCTACACCCGTTCTTCCGCAACGGTTAAAGGATGCCTTTCTTGCTTGGGCGCATGTTCGAAAACTCAAATGATGAGTGGGTGTTGGGCTAGATGTTGAGTACACCACAGGTCCTAGGACGAGAGAAGGATCTAAAGGAGGAAGAGAGGAAGAAGCTGTCGTGATCCAGTTTGCGTGCATGACTTATGCTTGGTCTACCACATATGCCATGCCGACGTTGAATGCCTGGATTTTAAGAACTTCCTCGAGAGCAACCTAGTCAAATTCGTTACTGTAGACTTTAGGAACGAGAAGGATGTCCTGGGTCGGATAGGCCTCGTTGTAGGCAACCCCTTGACCTCGGAAGAATCGAATGTCGCCCTCTAGTGTCCGGCCTTCACGCTGACCTGGCAGGAGCCATGGATCATTCTTCGTACGGTAAGCTGGAGAAACCTCAATACACATTTCATCGTCATGCATGGCAGCGGAATGCACTAGATATAGACCACATCCACTATGCTGCAATGGATGGCTACCTTTGTTTCAATATCTACAAGGGTTGGATGAAGAGCAAGAGCCAAGTGTGTGGTTCAAGCAAAGAAGTAGTATCGGCCAAGAGGAAGAGGGACAAGGACGAAGTCGAGGACGTGGACAAGGACTCCGAGTGAGTAAGGTGGCAGTGTCGTTGCTCATGGTGGTTCTAATGCAGTGTCTACCGGATTGGTTGCATAGTTTAATTTCATGTGTGCTTAGTTTAATTTGAGGGCTGTGTTATGCTGAGCCCCCAGCAGAACTATGTTATGTTTCTTCTCGTTACTTTAACTCTTCAGTATGTACATACTACTAGTATTTCTCTAATAGAATTTAGCACCCCATTTAAGCATGTACTACCTTTTTTAATAGTACTATATGCATAATTTGGCGACGAGCGCTCTCTATGTGTACCACCTTTTTATTATGATATAGTATCAAAATTGGAATGGTGAGCGCTCTCTATATATACTGTAGCATTTATTATGATACGGTATCATGATATGATACTCAACTCTCACTTTCTTCTTTTAATTCTACGACACCTCATCAAAATTGCCTAGTTGGCATGCATGATACTAGCTATGATACTACCATTACAACCAACCTTAGCAAATAAACATTAAGTTCTCTCGTTTTCCTCGCCACCTTGGTCACCTAGACGGAGGGAGTATACTGTAGTACTATTTAAAAGTCGGCGGGGGCTTTTCTGCTTGTGGTGGCGGGGCAGTTCCGCCTAGTCGGATTCGGGACAGAGACGCGAGAAGATGAGGGAGTAGGCTGCTGCAAACGTGAGGCTGTGTGATTTGACAATGATTCTTCACGGACGGAGTGGGGCCCGTGATTTGACTTGCCATTATCATTTTAAGCTGCGCCATCGACGGCGTGAGTCTCCCGATTCTGACCACCTCCATACATGTGTGCCTCTCGGTGCTCCACCATGTAGTAGAGGCTGGCTCTTGCATGAGAGCCAGGTTCTCCACTTTTCCTCGCCTCTTTCCTCCACATATGCAAAAATGCCATGTAAAGCGGGATTATAGCCCACTATTGTACTACTTAGTTGCTCCTACAGGTGCTAAGCTTGCCACATAGGCATAAAGTCTGATGTGGCAAGTTTGGTGACCCAAGGAAGAAACCGTGCTAAGCGCGTGTACCTAGGTGAAAAGACAATTTTGAGTCTATAGCTAATTAAATGAAGCAAACTTAGAAAAATAAAATAATAAGCACCTATGCATTGGGGACTTGATTGCTAAGCCATTTAATGTCCTTAGCACCTCATCTAAGCACCATTTCATTGGAAGAGGTCACTCCTTGGCAAATGCAATAAATACTACTCCCCCTGTCCCATAATATAAGAACGTTTTTGGTACTACAATAGTGTCAAAAACGTTCTTATATTATGAGACGGAGGGAGTACGAAGAAAGACATAGAGAGAAGTAAAAAAATACACTTATAGCCAACCTTATAGCTAACCTTGTTGTAGTATGAGTGACCAAGTGATGACTATGTATGACATGCCAACATCAGATAGCCTAACGCACCGTGTTAAACCTTCATATGGATCGCGCGAGACGCTGACGGTGGTAAACTACGACCATGATCACGACTCTTGGCAGCCCTTGGATCTGAGATCGAATGGTCGCATGCTAAGTTGCTGAAATTTTGCAGAATAACCCTCCAGGATAGGATATTCACCCATAGGTTTAGAATCACGCCATGCAACCATTCAATCTCAGATCCAAGGGCTCTCAGAAGCCCGTATCATGGGAGAATGGAAAGCCACTACCCACTCGTTCGCACGCTGGTAGTTCGCTCCTACTCGTCCCCGCACGTCCTTTAATATTACGGCGGTTCGCTCCTAGTCGTCCCATCCTTTCACATTACGGCAGTTCCACTAAACCTAACCCTCCTCCCAAATCCATGGCGTCCAAAATCTCCATGATCGGCGGTGAGTACAAGGTTAGAACCATCACCGCGATGAGTTAAGCGTCATCTACACCCGCTTCTTCCGCGGCTGTGAAAGGATGCCTTTCTTGCTTGAGATGCATGTTCAAAAACTTCAGATAATGAGTGGGTCATTGGGCTAGATGTTGAGTACACCACAGTCTGGGACGAGAGAAGGATCTAAAGGAGGAAGAGAGGAAGAAGCCCAGCGTGATCCAGGTTTGCGTGCATGACTTATGCTTGGTCTACCACATATGCCATGCCGACGTTGAATGCCTGGATTTTAAGAACTTCCTCTAGAGGAACCTAGTAAAATTCATTACTGTAGACTTTACAAACGAAAAAAGAGTCCTGGGTCAGATAGGCCTCGTTGTAGGCAACCCCTTCGACCTCCAGAAGAATCGGCTGCTGCCCTCCAGTGTCCAGCCTTCAATGCTGACCCTGGCAGGAGCCATGGTTCATCCTTCGTATGATAAAATGGAAAAACCTCATCACACGTTTCATCATCATGCATGGCAGCGGAATGTACTAGATATAGACCACGTCCACTACGCTGCAATGGATGGCTACCTTTGTTTCAATATCTACAAGGGTTGGATGAAGAGCAAGAGCCAAGTGTGCGGTTCAAGCAAATAAGTATCGGCCAAGAGGAAGAGGGACAAGGACGAAGTCGAGGACGTGGACGAGGACTCCGAGTAAGGTGGTAGTGTTGTTGCTCATGGTGGTTCTAATGCGTTGTCTCTGGATTAGTTGCATAGTTTAATTTCAGGTGTGCTTAGTTTAATTTGAGGGGTGTGTTGTGTTGAGCCCCCTGCCAGTAACTCCATGTTATGTTTCTTCTAGTTACATTTTAACTCTTCAAAGACGTACATACTAGTAATTCTTATATTTCATCTTTTAGTTGGTATAGTACTACCACTCGTTTCTTCACATTATATACGTACAATATATATGGCAAAATCATATAGCCAACAGTTTAGTTGTCAAAGAATTTCAGGGTGCTTAGTTTTGTCAACAAAGTCCAGGGTGCCTAGTTTTATTTGAGGGGTGGGTTGTGCTGGACACCATTATTGTGACTAGCCTTTCTAATAGTACTATATGCATAATTTGGCGATGAGCACTCTCTATATGTACCATCTTTTTATAAAAATCAAGTTTTGCTCCATGGCGCAATCCATCGATACTACTACTGTACAAAAGTATACATTTTTTAAAAGGCTAGAGGGCGGGGCAGTCTAGCTTGAGTCGATTCCAGAGGCGAGGGCCTTTGTAATTTGATGGCTCATTACTGCTGGAAGGCGGGGCCTTGTGATTTGACTGCTCGTATAAATGTGCCTACGACCTGAGGAGGAGCAAAGAACCATGCGGTATACTCAAGTTTTCCGCAGAGTAGTACTACGATGGAGGAGCACGAAACACGGCAGCCTAGTGCCATATGGCGATAAAAATGATCTAATTTGCTAGTCATCTCATTGTTAGCATTGTTCTATTCATGCCTCGCAGCGAACATGACATGTGCGGTGAAACACCCGAAGCAAAAGATGAAACACATGAGCAAAAGAAGAAGGAAGATTATCACCCCAAATGATCTAATTCGCCGCAGAGTCGTAACTGCTTCTTCATCACCTCCACGACCTCCATCTCCTTGCGCGTATCCTCTGCCATCTTCTTCATTCTGTCCATGATGTGGGATTTCTCGACGTGAGCCTTCATCATCTGTTCCACGGCCGCATTACGTACCTTGACATCAGCCGGGTGCTCGATGCGGAGCTTCGCCAACTCCTCCTTCCGTTCCATGACGAGGGCCAGCAGCATCTTCATCGAGGAACTACTATTCTCATGCAGCTTCTTCCAGCCGGCGTTCTTCTCCTTCAACAGGTCGAGCTCGTGGCAGAGCTTCGCCTTGTCCTCCGGTTGCAGGATTTCACCGGTCGCCTTCTTCTCCGAGGCAATGCTCTTCTTCAGCAGCATCACCAAGCCGGCGGTCAACTCCCCCTACTTATTGAGCTCAGCGGGCATGTCATCGAGGATCTCCTTCAGCAGCTCCACCAAGCCTTGGATGAACTCCTTCTGCTTATTGAGCTGATCGGGCATGCCGTTGAGGGATAACGACTCCAGCGCCGCCGGCTCAGCATGTTCACCTCCGCGACTTGGGCGCTCCTGGGAGCCATCGCCTGCCCATGAGAGATCTTTCGAGGTCTCTCCGTGGCGGCGAGTGTCGGTGTCAAAACCGGCGGATCTCGGGTAGGGGTCCCAATTGTGCGTCTAAGGCTAATGGTAACAGGAGGCGGGGGACACGATGTTTACCAGTGTTTGGGCCCTCTCGATGGAGGTAATACCCTACTTCGCTTGATTGATTTTGATGATATGAGTATTACAAGAGTTAATCTACCACGAGATCGTAGAGGCTAAACCCTAGAAGCTAGCCTATGATTATGATTGTTGTTGGTCCTACGGACTAAACCCTCCGGGTTAATATAGACACGGAGGGGGCTAGGGTTACACAGAGTCGGTTACAGAGAAGGAAATCTACATATCTGAATAGCCAAGCTTGCCTTCCAAGCAAAGGAGAGTCCCACCCGGACACGGGACGAAGTCTTCAATCTTGTATCTCCATAGTCCAATAGTCTGGCACAAGTACATAGTCTGGCTGTCCAAGGACCCCTTAATCCAGGACTCCCTCAGTAGCCCCTGAACCAGGCTTCAATAATGACGAGTCCGGCGCGCAGATTGTCTTCGGCATTGCAAGGCGGGTTCCTTCTCTGAATACTCCCTAGAAGATATTGAACACAAGGATCGTGTCCGGCTCTGCAAAACAAATTCCACATACTACCGTAGAGAGTACAATATTCCACAAATCCAATCTGCTGACAACTTTTTCATAGCGTGACATCACGCCGCGGCCCGGTCATTATACGAACCATTTTTCCCAGCCTGCGACTGCACGTATTGTGAGGCGATTTTATCGGCACGTCTTGTCGAAGCAGAGATCATGTTCCCCTTATCACGGGATTCTCATCATTGCGGGTGTGGGTAACCCAACCGTGCCTGTTAGTATGACGCCTCAATTTTAGGCAAGTTCCAAATGGCCACGCGGAGGACGCTTGATATTCACCCTCCTTATAAAGAGGTCCAGACCCGTCCTTTTCTTTCCATGCCCAATCCTTCCCTCCCCCTACCTCGAGTTCCAACACCCAAGGTTCAGGCTAAGTGCTTCGGACCTTCAATCATGTCCGGATCCCACCTTCAAGGCCGGTGGATGGCCTCTTCTGTCACAAAGGAGGACATCAAGAAGCTTAGGGAGGCTAGGTATCTGACCGCCGAAATCCCCCACAGGCTACCTGCTCAAGGGCAGGTCATCCCCACTCCCGAACCCAATGAGAGTGTTGTATTCGTTTCCCACTTTCTCCGAGGGCTAGGATTTAGTCTTGATCCCTTCGTAAGAGGGCTCATGTTCTATTATGGGCTAATTTCCATGATCTAGCTCCAGATTCCATCCTTCACATCTCGTCGTTTATCGTCGTGTTTGAAGCCTTCCTCCGCATTACCCCACACTTCGGCTTATGGCTCAAGACCTTCAATGTGAAGTCGAAGATGATCGACGGGCGACACACGGAGTGCAGAGGTGCTATAATAAGCAAATGTGTCGACACCCTATGGCCAAAGGGCTCCTTCCCGGAGGTGTCCGACTTATGGCAACAGGAGTGGTTCTACATCACAGCACCCCGAGGTGCAAAGCGTGCGACCGCCCCAGCCTTCAGCTCGGACCCTCCGCCCCAACTGGTGTCATGGGTCAACAAAGGGCTGGACTGCGGGCCAGTTAATGATGTGCTGACATTGCAAAGCCACATCCGAGATCTCCTCAAGAGGGATGTCAGTCTCGTCAAAGTAATTCAGGTAGTGCTAGTTCGTCGGGTCCTGCCATGCCAACATCAGTCTCTCCGTATGTGGGAGTTCAACCCGGAAGGACCGCGAACTATTCAGCACTTCTTCGGCGTGACGCTCGAAGGGATGTATCGATTATTCTTTGGATCACGAATAAAGTGTCCGGAAACCACCGAGGATGCGGGCCTGAACTGCAACCGCCCAGATACCCAAGTAAGTAACTCTGTGACTGAACATGCTGTTATTATATTTGTCATAACATCATTCTGAAAAATTGCCTTCGGCCAGGACTGGATAAGAAAGGTGGAGAGGATCAGGTGTTCGGCCTCTCTTCCCGAAGGATCGCCGGATCCCGTACTAACCAGGATGCTGGCTCACGCACCCTATCAAGTGCCATCAGGAGAGGACGAGGGGAGGAATAGAGAAGCCGAAAGTGGGCTTCATACATTACACATCCAAACCGGGGGAATTAGTGCCTCCGCGAAGGAGGAGGATCGGGGAGGTGAATCTAGAATCCCCTCTCCCCACAGGAAGAAAAGGGCCGCCCCCGAAGACTTGGAAACGGAGGTTTCCAAATGAGGAAAGAAACCCGCACCAGGGGCCCTGCCCCAGAGGGCATCCTTACCGTACAACACCCACAAGGGGGCCAGCCGTCAGCCGAGCTGTAAGTAAACAAAGGCACCTTAGAAAATATGCCCTGCTTTTTCCTGAGAATAATAACCGAGACATATGTTTTGCAGTCCGGCTCATAGCCCTTCTCAACAAAGTTCGTCCTCGGGGGATCTTCTTCCGGAGATGATGGAGAGCGAAACGCCTCCTCCTACCTCCCCGCCTCGTGAGACGGACAACCCTGAGGTGTCGTCGCGGAGGATTTCTCCTGATCCGCAAAGGCCAGAAGGTAACTCTTTGGCCGCCCGAAGTCCGGGGTTCTTCGCTCCTAAGGAGATCAACAACAAAAGCCCGGGACTATCCGGTGTACAACCGGACACATTGATGGATCTTTTGGAGCAAGCGGCTATCTCAGAGGCACATCGTACCTTGATGGGTACGGTGGTTGATGTCGGTGTTCTGGGAACGGGGGTACCCAGACTTGCCTGACTGCGGCCTGCGGCGTGGCTCAAGGAGTGGCCCAGTACGACCCATCTTCATCAACATATGCTCAAGACCCTCGCGAGGGGCCAAGCCTCGCGGGGCGAATGACAGGAAGCTTCCTCAGGCACAGCCTCGTCAGGCTAGCTCACGAGGAGGAGGAGAAATCAAGGCGGGGTACCTCACGAGGTGCCCGTGACGCAAGCCATGACGACCGAAGCCAGGCGGGTGCCGGCCTGCACAGAGTCCTTGTTTCCTCTTTGGTGCAAAAGGGGCAAGCGCAGGCGAGAGTACCAAGCAAAGGCAACCATTCCGGTGCAACAAGACCAAGACCAGCATAACGGCAGGATGACGGTCATCGTGGAGCCCAAGCCGGCGTCACCATCAGAGTCTTTGGCAGGCGAGGACCGACTTTAGCCAGGATAAGTGTACTAGATGTTCCCCTTCAAAATGGCCAATTGTTGGCGCCCTTCCCGCTCAACATTTGGGAAGAGGACCAATGCCTCGCTCTATAAATAGGGCTAGCCACCACAGTAGAGAGGGGGTTGATCTGAAGGTCGACCAATCGAACCTTAGCCAGAACCACCAACACAAGAACCCCTCCCCTCGCGGGGCAGTTCTTCCCTTGTATTGTTCATCATCAGCCCCTGAGGCAATCCACCACACCACAAACTAGAGTAGGCTATTACACTACAATGGTGGCCCGAACTAGTATAAACCTCGTGTCCCTTGTGTTGTTCTTCGTGTAGTTTTAGATCCTTGCGAGGCGACGAGACGTGAGTAGGTAGGAGGTGAGATCTCCGCACGCACCCCAGAGTTCGAACCTTGAGGGTCTGCCGGAACCCGAAATCCGACATTTGGTGCAGCAGGTAGGGGTGCGCCGGAATCCGCCTTCCGCCGCCCTGTGTTTCACCGTCCGTCGCATCCATCTCAGATGCTCATCGAGCCCGCGCCGAGCGCCGGGCCGCTCTCACAACTCGCGTCGCCCAGACGGCCCCCGTCGGCGGATGCCCCCACCGTTCCTTGTCGCCTGCCGTCAACGCCGCCACCGCCCGGTGAGGAAACGGCAGCGGCGTCGTCCATCCATCGCCAGTGTGGCGAAGGCCGCACCGCCACCCGTCGGCCGACTCAGCCGGTTCCTCATCCCACGCCTTCGTCAAGGGCCTGGACGGACGCTAAGACGCGCACGCCTCGGCGCTGGAGCTCCTGCACTACCATCTGCCGGCGACCTCTCTGACGAGTGGCTCGCCCGCATCCGCGAAGCTCGTCGGCGCCCGGCTGAGGCTCCCTGCGCCATCCTCTCGGCGCAGCCGATCATACCCCTGCCAGTAACGAAAAGCTTAACACGGCGCCTCAGCCACCTCCCCCTCAAGAAGGCGCCTTGGCCCCAAGGCGCGTGGCCCTTGGACGAGACCCGCTCTGTCCGGCGCCAGCACAGCAAGAGAAGAGCGGACAAGAGATCCCTCGTCCCCAAGAAGCTGCCCATGTGCTCCCTTTTGACCCGTGCACAGCCAGCGCTCCTGCTCCAGTAGCGTCAAGACCCGCTTCGCTCTTGGCGGCAGCGCACGGAGACTTCAAGATCAAGCTCTGCGTCACCAAAGGCCTCCGTGGCAGCTGCAGGGGATGTTGTGCCTTCACCGCACGGCAGCTTAGCGTGGCCTGGCGGGCAAGTTCAAGCCAGATCTGCCCCAGCGCTTATGATGGCACGGCTGACCCTGCGGAGTTCCTCCAGCTCTATGAGCTGGGCATTGAAGCCGCCAACAGGGACGAGAAGGTCATGGCGAACTGGTTTCCCATGGCGCTCAAGGACAGTGCCCGCACCTGGCTCCTGAACCTGGCTCCCGGCACAATTTCCTCCTGGGACGAGATGCGCACCCGCTTCATCGCCAACTTCCAAGGCACCCGCGACCTGCCTTCGGCCATGAGAGACTTGCGCCGCATCAAGCAGCAGCTAGGAGAGACCCTGCAGTAGTTCATCCAGCGTTTCAACAACGCTCGCCTTAAGATCCCCAGGGTGTCCGAGGAGGCCATCCTCTCAGCCTTCTCCGACGGCGTGCGTGACTTCAAGATGAAAGAGGAGCTCGCGATCCATGAAGACCTGTGCACCTCCCTGGAGCTGTTCAATTTGGTGACCAAGTGTGCCAGGGCTGAGGAAGGACGCCTTTCCCTCCTTGAACTGTCGGTTGCCGACCCAGAAGAGAAGAAGCCCAAGGTCAAGGATGTGAAGCGCAAGGGGGCTGCTGTGCTTGCAGCAGAGCTGGACACCAAGCAAGGCAGCGATCAGCCTGAGTCATCCAAGGGCAGCCGGTACTGCTCGCGAGGTGAATGCAGTCCTCCCCAAGCTCGAAGCCACACGCCCTTTCAGGTGGTCAGCGTGCGCCATCACATTCAGCTCAGCGGATCAGCTCAAGTGCGCAGCCACAGCCGGAGTCCTCCCAATGCTTTGTTCCCCAATCATCAGCAATGTGCAAGTCACCAGGACCCTCATCGATGGCGGAGCAGGGCTCAATGTCCTGTCCGTCGAGACATTCAACAATCTCCAAGTGCCATACAATCAGCTTTAGCCAACCAAGCCATTCTCAGGAGTCACCGATGGTTCTACTGTCCCGATAGGGCAGGTCCGCCTTCCTGTTACCTTCGGGAAACGCGACAACTACCGCACCGAGCTCATTGACTTCGACGTCACGCACATCCGCCTGCCGTACAATGCCATCCTCGGGTACCCAGCTCTGGCCAAGTTCATGGCAGTGACTCATCACGGCTACAATGTCCTCAAGATGCCAGGAAGCGGTGGAGTCATCACGGTGCCTTGTGAGGAGAGGGATGCTGTGTGTTCCCTGGAGCGTGCTTTTCAGGCCGCGTCAATCGAAGACCCAGATCACAGGAGCGGAAGGTTTCCCGAGGCAGTCCCTAAGAAGAAGAAGACATCGCCTGATCCGAACCCTCGGGAGGCAGGCCCCTCAGGATCTGCGCCCGTTCAAGGGGCACCTCCTTCTGTCGCATAGGAAGGCGCGCCCGGCGCCCTCCTCAGGCAAGGCTCCGGGGTTCTCTCCTTGAGGGCCATTGACTTTGCCAAGATCACGAGGGAGGCGCTCGGGCACCACTTGGAGGCGTGTTTCAAAGCATGTTTCCCTCAGGAAGGAGCAAGGCAAGGAGGGCCAAACCCTCAGGAGTTCGTCAGCGAGATAATTCAGGAGCTGCAGGAGTCAAGACTCATGAGTGGGCATGCCGCTTACCAGCCGTAGCTCCCCATCCGAGGCGAGGATGGTGGGCTGCGCGTCTGCATCGACATACCAGGGCTCAACCGAGCCGCCTCTCAGGAGCGCCTCTGGCCCTCACGCATGGGACGCTGTGAAGGTCCACCCCACAGCTATGTTCGCATGCCTTATGGCTTGCCGAACGCGGCTGCTGCGCGTCAGCGCCTCATGAGGAGCATCCTGGTGGCTCAAGAGGCCAGGCACTCCGCAGTCCTGGCAGAGATGGAGATGGTCCGCGAGGAGCCGCCAGCGCCTTCGGAGCCTCCCGAGGCTCCTGGGCCTGGGCGCTCGTAAGGATCGGCTTCCGCAGCACACACCGTCTGCTACTTCAGCATCCCTTCATCTTCAACATCATTAGGTGACATCCTTCGAGTTTCATTTTCAACTGGGAGCGCCCCCAGGGCTGCATCATTCCCAGGACGCGTGGGTCCGTCCCTGCGGCGTGTATCCCTTTTGTTCATGTTTTTTAGCTTACTTTGTTGGGGGCGCCCCTCGGGCTGCATTATCCCCAGACCACTCGGGCCTGACCCAGTGGCATGTATCCTTCTCGCGTTTATTCGGGTCGTGCGTTGGACCCACCATGATCATTACTTGATACTTGTGGCGGCACCCTTCTTCCTTCATGTCGGCTGCTTGCACGTTAAAGGGGGGGGGGTACCTAAGCATCGCGACTCATGGACTCTTACTGGCTCTCCAGCCCTCACCTCCTGGCCTTGTCCATGGCATCGCTATGGCATACCGGCGGCTGAGCTCGCTCGAGGCGGGACACGAGGGCGTGGGCGTCGACATCTAAACAAATTTGTAGGAGCACATTATAAGTAAAGGCCTGCAGCAGGCGCAACCCCGCCTTGAGGTAGGGTCCGTGAGTCCCTTGACTTGGCTCACGGGTGCCCAGACCACACCTCGTCAAGCCCCTACCGTACCAGCCACATGTCGTGGCGGAGCTATACCCGCCGGGGGGCTCCTCCGGGGGAGTCCCCTCACGCACTAGTGGAAGCACCATGCTCGCCTTGGCTGACGACACTTGCGCCGAGGCGGCTATGCCCGTACATATCTGAGCGTTATGCTTCACCTGGTGATAAATAACCGAGGGTGGCCCCCGGCCGCATCAACCTCAGGGAGCCCAGAGCTTAGTGTCCGGCCCATCGTAACGCCTCCCCTCGGGAGTGCCACGCGAGGGGGCTGGGCACAGGGGCTACGGCGCCACCCAGCCAGGCCCCTCGGGCCAGGTTCGTCGCACGTCTCTCCCCGAGCGGAGCCAAGGTACGAAGGCCGTTTGAACGTCAAGGGGGACTCCTGGGCATCACGACTCAGGAGCCTAACTGGTCATGTAGCCCCTCACCCCTTAGTTCCGCATCAAGGGGGCCGGGCCTTGCCGACGTATGCGCGGGGGCGGGCCCTGCCGACGTAGAACGGTAGATCTGCTCCTACATCTCCCCTCCCTACTTGCTATTCGCGCGTCAAGGGGGACTCCTGAGCATCCCGACTCAGGAGCCTAACAAGTCACGTAGCCCCTCACTCCTTGGTCCCGTCCTGGTTTCCGGTAGGGGCTAATGGCGGCTGAGGTATGCGCAGGGCCGGGCTCTGCCGACGTAGAACACAAGCAAGTAGGAAGGAAAAACGCAAATCTCAAGGAATTCAAAAAGCAAATATTACACTCCATAGATTGTTTTCACAACGCCAAACACAAGTTTAAACGCCTCCCCGAGGCATGACGCATGTTGCAGGAGCTAAAAACAGGACATGAGCTGGTGGCTTTCCGGCAGTGCCATCGCTGGTGGCGGAGTTGCGCTGGGCGGCGTCGCCACGCGGAGCCTCAGGATCGGCAGCACCTCGCCTTGGCTTGGTACTGAAGGCAAGGAACCTCGCCAGCAGAACCTCCGCTCGACCCTTCACAGCCTCGGCCCGGCGGTAGCAAGCTCGCTCGCGCTCCAGAGCTCCAGCCAGCTGTCAAGGTCAATGTTGGGGTCCTGAGGTAGGCGTGGGTGAAGACGCAGCGTCATTGCTGCGGAAAAAAGAAGCGCGCGCCTCAGCCTCAGCCATGGGGCCAAGGCCGAGGGCGACATCTTTAAGGGAAATGGGAATCCAGGCGGCGGCCGCTCAAACCATGGCCTCGACACCTCCTGCCAAGCACCCCCTTCTCCGCGGCAAGAAGAGAGCCGCTTCCTTGGCGGAAGCGGGACAGGATCCTCTCGGGGGCCTCCTTCTTCGCGGCCCAAAAGCGGATTGGTGCCATTGGCGTAAGGAGGAGCGAGGGCGAGGAAAAAGAAGAAGGAGAGTAGCAGGAAAGGATGGACTGGAAGGGCTCGCGCCGTTCCGTACATATAGCCGGAGGAGGTCAACCGTCGGCCTCCACGATCGCAGGTAATCATGACCCGTTTTGCATGCAGGGACTTGTCAATTGCAGTTGATTGCTTAGGCGTCGTGGGGGAAGCAGGGGCCGCCCATACGCCCAATCAACCGCCACGCTGGCGCCCAAGGCAGCGAGGCTGTTGGGACCCAGCGGCGCCGCTCTTGCCCCTTCGCTTCTCTGCTAAAGCCAAGTCAGCGCCTTGAGCCGGGGCTCTTGTCGGCGTTCTAAGGCAGGTGTACCAGACACTGCTCGCACTGCGGCTGGCTTCAAGGAGTGGCCCAAGATGCGGCCCATCTTCATCAACATATGCTCAAGACCCTCGCGAGGGGCAAGCCTCATGAGACGACAGAAGCTTCCTCAGGCACAGCCTTGTCGAGCTAGCTCGCGAGGAGGAGGAGATCAAGGCGGGTACCTCACGAGGTGCCCGTGACGCAAGCCATGACGACCGAAGCCAGGCGGGCGCTGGCCTGCGCAGAATCCTTGTTTCCTCTTTGCTACAAAAGGGGCAAGCGCAGGCGAGAGTACCAAGCAAAGGCAACCATTTCGGTGCAACAATACCAAGACCATCAGAACGACAGGATGGAGGTCATCGTGGAGCCCAAGCCGGCGTCACCGTCAGAGTCTTTGGCAGGCGAGGGCCGACTTTAGCCAAGATAAGTGTACTAGATGTTCCCCTTCAAAACGGCCAATTGTTGGCGCCCTTCCCGCTCAATATTTGGGAAGGGGACCAAGGCCTCGCTCTATAAATAGGGCTAGCCACCACAGTAGAGAGGGGGCTGTTCTGAAGGTCGACCAATCGAACCTTAGCCAGAAACACCAACACAAGAACCCCTCCCTCATGGGCTGTTCTCCCCTTGTATTATTCATCATCAGCCCCTGAGGCAATCCACCACACCACAAACTAGAGTAGGGTATTACACCACAATGGTGGCCCGAACTAGTATAAACCTCGTGTCCCTTGTGTTGTTCTTCGTGTAGTTTTAGATAGGAGGTGAGATCTCTGCGCGCACCCCAGAGTTCGAACCTTGAGGGTCTGCCAGAAACCGAAATCCGATAGTTGAGAAGATCGCATCCACAAAAAGCAGTTTGAATGAAGCTTTCACGAGCCTACTAAGAGGCTTTGAGGTACGCAAAATAATATATATGTTTTTGACTGTACCGCACATGCTAGGTGTGCTCTGTATAGATAGTAGACCCTGAGACTCTGGTTGCCGTCCAGAGGCGGCAAACAGAGGATCGTAGTCTCAGGTAATGATAGCGCTGCTTTTCGTGGGCGGCGAAATGAGGTCCGTGGTGACCGAATCGCTGATTTTGCGAATTGAAGGCGGTAACAGACGTGGCAGATCACGGACATCACGCTTGTGAACAAGCGAAGCGGCGAGGCTGTGGTATGTATATTGAATTGGTCGGCAAATATTAAGAGGAGCATGATGCTAGTATCTATAATATGCTTTGATTGCGGATAAATTTGTCGTAGTGGAGACCCTTCGCAGAACTTGCCCGAGCCAAGGAACAAGCGGGGAGAAGTGATCACGGCCACCACGAAGGCGTAGAAGAGTAAACAGCCGAACAGGCTGCTCGTTGCCAGAGCGAAGAGAAAATAGCCAACATGGCTCTTGAGCTGCAGAATGCCGCCAGCCGCTATGAGCTCCTCGAAAGGGAAAGCCAAGCGAAAGCGGCTGACTTGAAGAAGACCTTCTTATTGCGGACGAAGTTCGGCGATCCGAAGTAAACACACTCTAAAATCAAAGCGGCGCGGAAGGAGCTTCGTCAAGCCGGAGATATCGCGGCTGGGAAGCCCTTCTTATTGTGGATGAAGTTCAGCGATCCAAAGTATGCCCCTCTTGATCAACTGTGGAGTTCTGCAGACACGTACTTGGATTTAGCGAAGAGTGCTGCTGATGCGACTGAGTATTTCAAAGATTAGGAAGACCATGAGGTGGAAAGATTTTTCTGGTCGCAGTTCAGTAATCCAAGGCGCCCGCTGGTGTTAAATGAGCAAATGGCCGAGTGGGCCGAGCTCCATAGGTTGTCCGGGCTTGCCATGAAGACTGTCGTGGATCATCTGTGGCCGAAGGAACCAAGTCCGGATAGCTATTTCAGTTTAGTGCAACTATTTCTTCGTGCTGTGCCACATATCGACGCTGCTAAGAGGTCAGCATGCATAGAAGGTGCACGGATGGCTCTTGCCCGTGTTAAGACATATTGGGCGAAGATGGAGGCCACCGCTGTTGCAACCCGGGGTCCGCCCGGGGGCCAGGACTCGCCCGAGCACTATTTTGAAGAAGTCCTAGAAGGTGCCCGTTTAATAGTCTCAGTGCTCAAAGAGTACCATGTTCCTGTGACATGTATCTTGATTGTAAAAGCAATTCTATTTTGATTATAAAGGCTGTATTTATACTTTTCCCGTAAAGTATTATGGTGCCTCCTGTGCGGCTATTTATGTATGTATGTATATAACCTGAAAGTTTGCGATTCGTCGGCCCATTACGCATATAATGCGGGGTGTTCGATAAGCAGCGTAGTCACACTTTATCCAACGTCTTGGTCCGTTTAAGGAGGTGATAGCGCGGCGAACAAGGCAATCGGACTATATAGCTTTAACACTTTCACTTAGCCATAGGAGTTTGACGGTGGGGCTACTATATAGCCCCTGGTACTTCCGCGGTCATCCGAATACGGTGCGCATACATACATGACCGGGAAACCGGTCCTTCGTTAATGTGGAGGAATCGCGAAGATTTCGCCGAGTCATCGAGTGGTTGACCAGTCTCTCATTTTATCATGACAGTCAGTTTTCGGCTTTCTCTATTGAGGTGCTCATCCAGGTGAACCAGGACACAATTGCAGTAGTTCTCCCGGTGCCACCTTAGCCGATAGGACGGAACGTAAGGTAGCAAAACACGGGAGCCGGGCAAACCCAACTATTGACCAAAGACATGATTCGGAGCTGATGCATATAAGGCCAAACTCGCGACGCCAAACACTCCCGAAGATATTCGGACTTTAAAACATATACTGGGCTGAGTATCGCCCTCGATAATGAGCCCTGAATATCCAGGTACGTGCGTTAATCTGGCGTGACGAAATGCCAATAATGCCAGTATCCTCCTCGGTTGTTTTAAGTGCCCGGAGAGTTTGAAGCAACAAGAGACCATAAAAAAGGTTTACGAGGGTCTTAATCTAAAAGAAACCTTTGAATGGGGCCCTCTGACGCGTCTGCGCCTTTGTCTCCGTTATGTCAAGTATCCTAGAAGGGCGTATACGATGATCATGTGTAAAAAAGAAAAACCCAGGTGAAAGAATCTAGTGTGATCGTGCGAAAAGTTGGTTATTCTTAATGAACCATGAAAATGCAATCTATTATTGCATTAATAGGGTATATCCATCGTCCCAAGCTCAAGTTTACCTGGGCTACTTCAACAGGTGGTGCGCTTGACACGTCCAGCCATGTCCGTGGTCTTGACGACTGATCATTTATTCTGGTTGGAGAGGCCGTTTAGTTGTTCGGCTACTAGAGCTGCCACATATTCTTCCGCACGTAAGGAACGCTCTGTATTTCCACTAATTGTGATGACGCCACGTGGACCGGGCATCTTAAGTTTAAGATAAGTGTAATGCGGAACTACATTGAAATGCGAAGGCCGTTCTTCCGAGTAGTGCATGGTAGCCGCTTCGGAATGGAGCGATGTCGAAGATTAGTTCTTAACCGGAAGTTATCCATGAAACCGAATACAACCTCTAGTATCCAGAGAGCCCGTGCAATGCGCCTCTACGCCTCGTATTACTCCTCTAAAGGTAGTATTGCTTTGGCTGATTCTTGATGGGTCTATCCCCATTTTGCAGACCGATGTCACGATATATCAGATTAAGACTATTGCCGCCGTCCATAAGGACTCGGGTGAGATGGTATCCGTCGATTATTGGGTCGAGCACCAAGGCAGCTGAACCTCCATGCCGGATACTAGTCGGATGATCCCTGCGATCAAAAGTGATCGGGCTGGCCGACCATGGGTTAAATTTGGGGGCGACGGGCTCTACATCCTATACGTCTCGGAGTGCGCATTTGCACCTCCTCTTTGGTGTGTGAGTTGCGTAAATCATGTTCACTGTTTTGACCTGTGGTAGAATTTTTTTCTGTCCGCTAGTGTTCGGCTGGCGCGGTTCGTCCTCGTCTTCACTTGGTGTCTCCCTCCCTTTGTGTTTGGCATTTAGCTTGCCGGCCGGCTTGAAGACCCAACATTCTCTGTTGGTGTGATTTGCAGGTTTCTTGGGGGTGCCATGAATCTGACATAATCTGTCTAGAATTTTGTTTAGGCTAGATGGTCCATCTCTGCTGCCTTTAAATGGCCTTTTCCGTTGACCGGGTCAAGAGCCCCTGAATCCGGCGTTTACCGCCGTGTTGTCTGGGTTGTCTTCGTTGTTTCGATGGTTGTTTTTATTGTGTTGCGGCTTCCCATTGCCGTCCCTGATTTTGGATGTGCACGGGTCATTTGTGTAGCCAAGTACCAATAACTGTCCTCGCCAGCGCAAAAAAGTGGGTCATAAGGCTTTGTTAGGGCTGCCATTGTCCTCGGCTTTTCTGGCCGAGGTGTCTGTGAAACCATTCGTCCGGTTCTTTGTGCTTGAAAGCCGCTAGGGCTTCGGCATCTGGGTAGTCGACGATTTGATTCTTCTTGGTGAGAAATCTGTTCCAAAGCTTACGGGCTGACTCTCTGGGTTGTTGAATTATGTGACTTAAATCGTCTGCATCCGAAGGTCGGACATAGGTCCCTTGAAAATTAGCCCTGAAAGCATCCTCAAGTTCCTCCCAACTTCCAATTGAGTTTTTGGGGAGGCTTTTCAACCAGTGCCGAGTTGGTCCTGTCAACTTGACGGGCAAGTATTTGATGGCATGGAGATCATCTCCACGAGCCATGTGGATGTGAAGAATAAAGTCCTCGATCCAGACGGCAGGGTCTGTCGTTCTGTTGTATTCCTCTATGTTTACGGGTTTAAATCCCTCTGGAAATTCATGATCCAGCACCTCATCGGTGAAGCATAGGGGGTGCGCGGCACCCCTGTATTTGGATGTGTCATGGCATGCTTCTGACGATTGTAGTGTTCAGTGTTGATTCCGAGCTGGTATTCGATCAGTATAGTCGTTTTGGTGGCCGTGATCCTGCGCCGGAGCACGCTTCCTAGATCCATAGATGGACCTGGCCATACCGGCTTTTTTGTCTAGGTGCTCACTTAAATCGTGTGCTGACTTGTGTGCGGCGTCTTTAGCCGCCCTGTCGCGGCCACGGGGTGGTCGGTCTGGCGGATCGGCCATATTATTTTTTGTCAGAATGGGCTTTGTAGCCTCGTCGTCGAATTCGGGCAGCAGCTTGCGCTTTCAGTAGCTCTTTGTGTGGCGATCGCCACCTTTTTTTTCTTCAGTGTCGAGCACTTTGTTCCATCTGCGGTTGAGCGTATCCTGCTCGGCCTTAAGCCATTGCTTCTGATTCTTCAAGCTCCTAGCGGTGGCGATAAGCCTTCTATGGAGGTTCTTAGTGTCTTTCCGGGATGATGAGTGCATCGTCAAATGGGACCGTTCTCCTCTCCGGAGACTGGTTTATGAGTTTTATTTCCTTCATCGCTATGATCGGACAGTGTCCCTGGACTATGTTCGCCGTCCCCTAGCTCATCCTGCTCCATCGCTAGGTCCATGGGGTCGTCGTTGCCTTTGGAGTTGACCAGGGCATTATTCTTTCTTGCGCTGTATCGCTGTTTTTATTGTCGCGGAATTTAGAGCGGCACCGACGTCGTCGCTTTGCTTGCTTCTCAAGAGGATTATCCTCCATTGCATCCTTGCGTTCCTCGCCGTTGTTTTCTTTGGGTGTGTCCACCATGTATATATCATATGATGAGGTGGCTGTCCAGCACCCTTTAGGCAGTGGTTCCTGTTCTTCTCCTGCATCGTCGTCCATACCGTCGATGTCTTCGGAGTCGAAATCAAGCATGTCGGTTAAGTCGTCGACAGTGGCTATTAAGTAGGTGGTGGGTGGGGAACGAATTTCTTCGTCATCCACTTCCCACTCAAGCCGGACATAGTTCGGCCAAGAGTCTCCTGACAGGGAGAGACATTTCAGTGAATTTAGCGCGTCGCCCAAGGGCGAGTGCTGAAAGATATCCGTGGAGGTAAACTCCATAATCGGTGCCCAATCTGATTCGATAGGCACGAATGCACGCGGTTCGGAGCCTATGGCCGGAGAAGAGTCCGAGGGTCCGATGACCTGAGACCTCATTGAGGCGGAAGTCTGTGTTGACGGCTCTATTGTCAAGACTATTCAGCAGCCTCATGATGGTCTATCCACCCGTCCTCGGAAGGCACGGTTTGCTCAGGATCTAAGGCCAAGGCAGCTGCAGGTGTGCTCTCCTGAATACTGTCCGATGGTAGGTCTAAGCCGTGCTCATCGCGACCGTACGACGCACCTGTCATGGGTTCGAATCCGTAGAAAGATCAAGTCTCCGCGGATGTCGGTGGTGTAGTTCAAGCTTCCAAACCTGACCTGATGGCCAGGGGCGTAGCTATCGATCTGCTCCAGACGGCCAAGCAAGTTGGCCCGCAGTGCGAAGCCGCCGAATACGAAGATCTGTCAGGGGAGAAAATCCTCACCCTAGATTGCATCGTTGTGGATGGTTGAAGGAGCCATCAAGCCTTATCGTGACAACACAGTAGAACTCTCAATGAAAGCACCAATGTCGGTGTCAAAACCGGCGGATCTCGAGTAGGGGTCCCGAAGCTATGCGTCTAAAGGCTAATGGTAACTGAGGCGGGGGACACGATGATTACCCAGCTTCGGGCCCTCTCGATGGAGATAATACCCTACTTCCTGCTTGAATGATCTTGATGATAAGAGTATTACAAGAGTTGATCTACCACGAGATCGTAGAGGCTAAACCCTAGAAGCTAGCCTATGGTTATGATTGTTTTTGGTCCTACGGACTAAAAGATCAATTGATGGTTTTGGTT
This sequence comes from Aegilops bicornis, assembly GCA_021605145.1. Taxonomy (NCBI): domain Eukaryota; kingdom Viridiplantae; phylum Streptophyta; class Magnoliopsida; order Poales; family Poaceae; genus Aegilops; species Aegilops bicornis. Next base: position 1,271,220 of record JAHIAL010000034.1, on the reverse strand, counting down.
TCGAGGCCCGAAACGACTCCCAATGAGTTTAGTGGAACATAAATTTCAAGTAGACTACACTGCTCAAATGCGTAAATATTATGTTACTGTCAAAATTTTGCACAAAATATGAAGGAGACCAATGGTAGTACTACTAGCAACCCATGATTTAACTACTCGCATCTTGTATGATGGAGTAGTAATGTCTTTCTTCCGCCCTCACGTCCACTCAATTTGCATGCGCTGTATTAATTGACCATCAATGAAGTGAAGCGACTTTACTGGCGTCAAATTATCACATAGGGTGGATCTTGGTACAAAATTGCGTCGCCGTGTGCAGCGTGTGCATGCGAGGGAATGAGTGTGTGCATGGCGTGCGTGCACATCTTCGCTTCGTGCATGTACCGACAGTATGGCTCAGGGAGGACGAGTACATTCTTCTGGAACCAGCAACACGTCAATGTGATCAATCCACACAAGGAGGTCGCGACAACGCCTCCACACGTGCCACGTGGCTTCATGAACTATAAGAGAGAGACTGTGTAGCGTGCCATTGGAATTCTAGCGTGCCATTGGAATTCTAATTTACGTGTTTTTCACATACTCGAAGTACTAGTAAGGTACACGTGCATTGCACGCATCGGATTTTGCAACCAAATTATGAATAAATGCGGCAAGTTCCCCTAAAAAAGCATGTAAGCTCTAAGTCATATATGCCTGATGTAGACCTTCATTTAATTCTTATAGTTCATCTCATTCAAAATCAATTAGTTTTTATAAAAAAGCTAGGGCCTATTGGATTCATAGGATTTCCAAAAGGTGGGAATAGGAAAAACATGGGATTATAGTGGAATGTCGTCTTGAATCCCTCTGAGTTATGCGAGTGTTTGATTGTGCATAGAAAAAGCGAGAATTCTTTCAAAGATGTTTGAGTGGATGGGATGTTTCATATGAAATCTAGTGCAAATGAATCATATGGAAAAATTCCTATGGTTTACAATCCCTACTGAATCAAGCAACCAAGATAGGAAAAGTTCCTAATGAGTTAGAATCCTCAAAATTCCTTTGAGACTCTTTTGAATCAAAGAAGCCCTTAATCTATTTTATGATTCATGGAATTGTGCGTTGTAAAGCATAAAGTAAAAATAAATAATGGCAATTCAACCATAAAAAAAAGTTTGGGCAGTTATGATACGGAAGATTCTAGAACAAAGGAGAACCACTGTTGTTTTGAGGTTTGTGCATTATGCTTAAGTTCAACCATGGAGTCTGCTAGATTGTACATGTGGCAAAATCCGGTAGGGGGCTAGAAGATGGTGCGAGGGGCCAAGTGGAGGGAGACTTATCAAGGAGTGCACAAGTGCGAGATTGATATTTAGAGAGAGGGGGCGAGAACGTCATACTGTTAGCAGTTGCTTGCAAGGCAGAGCCATGAAAAATAAATGAGCTTAGGGGCCAAGCATTGCTAATCCTTTACAAGGAGGGGTCAATTCATGAACTTAAACCATTTTTAGCAAAGCAATTGTCTAATGATCACATTCATATTAGCCTCGATATATAGTGATGTTAGGGGGGCAGGGCCTTTGCTGCCCCTGTCTTCGCCATTGTGCGTTAATACGAGAGATGAAGCGGAAGGCATGGATGATGAGAGGGACTTTGGATATATAATTAATGTGGGTATATTAGCTATATATTAATCCTATATAGAGAGGTATAGATTGATCGATGTGGATGTGGGAAAGAGGGTGAGACCTCACTGGATATATCGATTGATCGGTTTGTGTGGAAAACTATGAAAGACCTAGCTATATACACACAGACATAGAGGAACATCGACCTGAAGAATGCCCGATATGATGGAGAGGGGGATGTGTGTGGGTGTGTGCCTTCATGGGAGACCGACCTGAAGAAAAAGATTGCATGTGTGCGATGGATAATGCCGACTGGTAGTGTGTGTGCATGCATGCACGAGAAAGTTAGTGGTACAACTATAAAGACAAAGGCTTATTTGTGTGAATGTAAAAGACTAGGTGAGGTCATAATCAATGTAAAGTTGAATTCAAATATTTGAATAAGAGATCTGATGTTTGAAACCCATGCATGCATGAATATAGCGGAGATCTACCGCGGTGTGGTTTGGAAACAAGCATGTTGTAATGTATACACATTGAACAAGGTCAGGCTAATTTGAATTTGAGATACCGATGGCAGACCTCGTTTGGACACATTGCATCCGTGCATGGACACACTATTCTAATTGGAGATGATGGGTGGCTTTCGCATCACATATCTATATCTATACCCCTATATATATTTTATATTTTATATTTTTTATATTTTGTGCGGGTAACTTTAACTTTGAAAGATGGTCATTGGATGAGGCAAATCCGATGGTCCAGAGATGGCAAATTTGAGCACTACTGGTCGTTGGATATCATCTAGATTCCACGAGATTTCGCCACATGTATAATCTAGAAGACTCCATGGTTGAACTTAAGCATAATGCACAAACATCAAAACACAAGCACTTCTTCTTTGTTCTAGAATCTTCCGTATCATAATTGCCCAAATGTTTTTCTACATGATTTGCCATTATTTGTTTTTACTTTATGTCTTACAACGCACAATTCCATGAATCTTAAAATAGATTAGCTTTCTTATAAAAACTAGATGATTTTGAATGAAATGAACTATAAGAATTAAACGAACATCTACATCATGCATATATGACTCAAAGCTTACATGCTATAATGTGGTATTTATTCATAATTTGGCTGCCAAATCTCATGCGTGCAATGCACGTGTACCTTACTCTAGTCTAAATGGTGTTTGTGTGTGTGTTTCGTGTTGAGGTGCAAATTGTCTTTTTTTTGGGTACACGTTAAGCTTGTTCTCCCAAAATTTCAAGCCGCGGCTTGTTATGCCGAAATTTCAAGCTAAGCGTCTCATCGCTCATCGTGCTGCAAAACTCCGCCTCTTCAACCCGCCGCCTTGTTACCCGAAATATTTAAGATATATATTTGTCTCGTTGTGCTCAGGCAATTCCCTCCATCTCAACCCAGCGCCTTGCTATTCCATAATTACAGCAGTGAAAACTCCCACCTCTGTGAAATCCCAACACACGAAATGCCCGTGGTACCCCTGAACCGAAAAGAACACGCCTCAAATGGTGGGGTACTTTAAGTAACTTACCCCACATTTAGGACAAGCGGCGTCCCTAAGCCATGGTTCCCCACTCCCATCCCATCCGCCCACCCATTAGGTACTCCGAGGCCGTGAAAACCAGCGTGAAGCCCACACCCTCTTCCGTCAAGCCACCAGCGAACCTCCTCCTGAATAGGCGTTGTCCACAGCAACACCTCGGCGTCCCTCATCCACCGTCTTTGGATGAGGATCCGTCGTCGTCGGCGATCCTCCGCGGTTCCAGCCACCCGTCCTCCACCTCCAAGGAGCTGCCCCAGCGTTCCCCTCGTCTTCGTGCCACCTCCATTCCCCACACCACCGTCTTCACCTGCACCACAGGAAGAGCATCATCATCACCGTTTCCTCGGATGAAGCTGCGGCCCCTAATCAGGCGCCACCAAAGAGGTTGTACACTAATTGCACGCATTTTCATCTTGATTCAATCTCCGCGGTCTTGTCGTGCGCTCGGTCTGAGCCGACAGCTGGCGGCTCCATCCACGGCAGCGTCGCCGGCCACTTCCTCCATGGCATCGCTCCCTCGGTGGCGACATCCAGATCAGTAGGAGCTGCTACTCTGCTCTTGCTCTCAGTCCCCTGCCTGGTCTGCTCTTGCTATTGCTCTTGCTCGCGCTGCTGCTCTCGCTGCTGCTCTCGCTCTTGCTCTTGCTTGCGATGCTGCTCTGATTTAGCTACACTTGATCATTGAATCGACTTTTTGGGTGATTGATTTTCAAGGGTGGGGGGGCTCGCCGGGGTGAAGGAAGAACCAGCCCTTGGCCAGGGGAGGGGCTCATTTGGAGAGGGTACCCCACTATCTATCTTAGGGTTGGGGCAGGGGCGGTGGTCGTCGGCGGCGGAGGTGAAGCGGTTCGCGTGGGGACCGCCTTGGAGAAAAAGCTTCGGCACGGGGGCTAGAGGTATGGGCTGAGGCGGCGGACGGCGGTGGGAGTGTTTTGTCGGTGTTACAGGCAGGAAACGGGGGTCCCCAGACTTGCACACTGCGACTGTGGGCGTGGCTTAGGCAAAGGCCGGTACATCTCCTAGCTTCATCGGCTCAAGCTCAAGGCCCTCGCGATGGGCCAAGCCTACCATGAGGCGGGGCCGACATGAGGCTTCCTCGGCGCCAGCCCAGCCTCATCAGGCGAGGCCTCGCGAGGAGGTGGAGAGATCAAGGCAGGAGCACCTCGGGAGGAGCCCGTGGCGTAAGCCATGCGGTCGAGACCCGAGGCGGGCGCCCAGTGGGGCGCCGACACTGCGCTTGATGTCCTTGTTTCCCCTTTGGTGCAAAGGGGGCAAGCACAGGCCAAGGCCTCAGGCAAAGGACACCATTCCGGTGCAACAAGACCAAGACCAGCGGAACGGCAGAAGGAGGTCACCATGGAGCCCAGGACGATGTCACTGCCAGAGTCTTAGGCAGTCGAAGACCAACATTAGTCAGGATAAGTGTACTAGATGTTCCCCTTCAAAATGGCCAATTGTTGGCGCCCTTTCCGCTCATTATTTAGGAAGAGCCCCAGGGCCTCCCTCTATAAATAGGACTAGCCACCACAGTGGGAAGAGATCGAGAGATCCGGTAGGCATCCAAGAGGCGACTGAACTCACCCAAGCAGTTCATCGCACCAGCTCAAGAACAGCCCCTGTGAGGCTGTTTCTCCCTTTATGTATATGTTCATCAGCCCCAGCCTGAGGCAATCCACACACACAAACTAGAGTAGGGTATTACACCACAATGGTGGCCCGAACTAGTATAAACCTTCGTCCCTTGTGTTGTTCATCGTGTAGCCTAGATTCCTTGCAAAGCTGACGAGGGCGAGCTGGTAGGGAAAGATCTTCGTGCGCACCCAGTTTCGAACCTCAAGGGTCTGCGGAACCGAAATCCGACATTTGGTAGCGCGCCCGGTAGGGAGTGCGCCGAAATCTTTCTTCCGCTGATCGCGTGTGATCTTCCGTAAATATCCATGCTGGCCTTTCGTCGGGCTGTCGCGCCGGCGTCGGGCTTGTCATCGCCACCAGCGTCGCCCAGAGCAGCGCCCGTCGGTGAGCGCGCCTAGCCGTTCCCCGTCGCTGCCGCCAATACGCCCACCGGCCCGGCGAGGAAACGAAATGTAGGCCTCGTCCACCATTCTTGATGCGGCGGAAAACCGCGCCTGCCGCCACCCGTCGGCTGACTCCGGCGGTTCATCGTCCCACGTCGTGGTACCCCCAGACGCTCACGCTGTTGTCTTTGCTCACTCTGGCGCATGAGCTCCTGCACTATCGTCTGTCAGCGACCTCTCGAGGCCCAGCTTCGCCGCATCACCCGGGCTTCGTCGGCGCCGCTTGAGGGCCTCCCCTGCGCCCGTCCCTCATGCATCACCCTCCGCCTCGCGGCGCAGCGCCTTTCCCGGGCGCCTCGCCGCCTCCCCTCAGAAAGCGCCACAGCCCCCAAAGCGCGCACGGCCTGAGCGGGGACCGCCCGCGTCCGGCGCCCGCGCAGCTGAAAAAGAGCTGCCAAGAGATCCCTACGCCCTCAAAGCTGCTCACGTGCTCCACTGCGCACGCGTCATGACCCGGCGCTCTGCTCCGGTGTGCCAGACCTGCGCTGCTCTGGCGGCGGCTTGCGCGAGAACCTCCAAGATCAAGCCCTTCGTCACCAAAGGCCTCCTGTGGCCAGTGCAGGCTGCCGTGCCTTCACCGTCGAGCTGCGCAGCGTGGCGTGGCCAGGCAAGTTCAAGCTAGATCAGCCCCCTCGCTACGACGGCACTTCAGACCCCGCAGAGTTCCTGCAGCTCTATGAGCTGGGCATCGAAGCCGCCAACGGGGACGCAAAGGTCATGGCGAATTGGTTTCCCATGGCGCTCAATGATGGTGCCAGCACCTGGCTCCTGAACCTGGCTCCTGGCACGATCTCCTCCTGGGACGAGATGTGTACTCGCTTCATCACCAACTTCCAAGGCACTCGCGACCGGCCCCCGACCATGTGTGACCTGTGCCGCATCAAGCAACAGCCAGGAGAGACCCTGCAGAAGTACATCCAGCGCTTCAACAACGCTCGCCTCAAGATCCCAGGGGTGGCCGAGGAAGCCATCATCTCAGCCTTCTCCGATGGCGTGCATGACATCAAAGATGAAAGAGGAGCTAGCAATCCATGAAGACACATGCACATCCACAGGCTGTTCAATTTGGCGACCAAGTGCGCGAGGCTGAGAAGAGGTGCCTCTCCTCCTCGAGCTTCGGCTGCGATCGAGAAGAGAAGAAGCCCAAGGTCGAGGGCGTGAAGCGTAAAGGGAGCTCTTGGGCTCGCCAGTGAGCAGACACCAAGCGAGGCAGGGATCAGCGGAGTCATCCAAGGGCAGCCGGTACTGCGTGTACCACGACCTCCACACCCACAACACCAACGAATGCCAGGAGCTCAGGGCCGTACGAGATGGGCGTATCGGTCGACGCCCCAAGCGCAACGATCGGGGCTATGGCCGAGGAGGAGCAAGAGGTGGAGGACGATGGGAAGACCATGGCCCTCGCCAAGGGTGGCATGACCAACCTCGCGAGGACCGCTGGCAGGACCAGCCTCGCGAGGGAGGTTGGAGGGATCAGCCCCGTGAGGATTGCCCGCCTGACAGGCGCAGGAGCCTCCCACCTGCGCCACCACCGCCAAGGAGGAATGAAGACCGGCATCGGGGCGAGGGGCTGGGGGCTTTGGAGGCAGCCTGTCGCTTGCATCCTATGCGGCGCCCAGGCCCCTGACCTCACGGCACATCTTCAAGCAGTTTGCTCATGAAGTGAATGCAGTCCTCCCAAGCTTGAGGCCCACGCGACCTCTCGGAGGATAGTGCGCGCGCTATCATGTTCATCTCAGCGGATCAGCTCAAGTCTTGTGACAACGGGCGGAGTCCTCCCAATGCTTTGTTCCCCAGTCATCATCAATGTGCAAGTCACCAGGACCCTCATCGATGGCGGAGCAGGACTCAATGTCCTGTCCATCGAGACATTCAACAATCTCCAAGTGCCATATGATCAGCACTAGCCGACCAAGCCTTTCTCAGGAGTCATTGATGGTTCCACTGTTCCAATAGGGCAGGTTCGCCTTCCAGTCACCTTTGGGCAGTGCAACAACTACCTCACCGAGCTCATTGACTTTGAAGTCGCCCACATTCGCCTGCCATACAATGCCATCCTCGGGTACCCAGCCCTCGCCAAGTTCATGGTAGTGACTCACCATGGCTACAATGTCCTCAAGATGCCAGGAAGCGGTGGAGTCATCACAGTACCCTGTGAGGAAAGGGATGCAGTGTGTTCTCTTGAGTGTGTCTTCCAAGCTGCGGCAATCGAAGTCCCAGGTCACAGGAGCGGGAGACTTCCCGAGGCAGTCCCTCAGAAGAAGAAGGCCTCGCCTGGCCCAAGCCATCAGGAGGCGGGTACCTTCGGAGGCGTTGCGTCACGATTCGCGCCCGTTCAGGGAGCGCCACCCTCTGTCGCATAGGAAGGCGCGCCCGGTGCCCTCCTCGGGCAGGGCTCGGGGGCTCTTTCTTGGAAAGCCACCGACCTTTCCAAGGTCACGAGGGAGGCGCTCGGGTACCACTGGAGGCGTGCTTCAAAGGCGTTTCCCTCGAGGAAGGTATGAGGCAAGGAGGCCAAACCCTCGGGGAGTTCATCGCGAGAAACACTTTCAGAACTACGAGGAGTCAAGAGTCATCGCAGCGGCGATCGCTGCCTACCGCCGCAGCCCCCATCCAGGCGGGCGGTAATTTCGCGTCTGCGCATCGGCGTGCGAGGCTCCACCGAGCCATGTCTCGGGCGCCCTCGGCCTTAGCCAGCGTGGGGTGTTGTGAGGTCCACCTCACAGCTACGTTCGCATGCCTTCGGCACTGCCCGAGCAGTCGCCGCTCATCGGCGCTGGCGAGAGCATACGGAAAACTTAGGCGGCCAGGGCATTGCTAGCGATCTGGCGGAGATGCAAATGGTCCTTGAAGAGCTGCTTCCGGAGCCTCGAGGCTGCAGGTCTGAAACTCGTGAGATCAGCTTACGCATCACGCGTCGTCGGCTACTTCAGCATCCCTTGACTTCAACCATATCGGTGACATCTTTCAAAGTTCCATTTTCATTTGGGCGCCTGGGGCTGCATCATTCAGTCGCGTGGAGTCCGTCCACCGTGGCATGTATCCATTTTGCTCATGTTCTTTGCTTATCTTGTTTGGGGAGGCGCCTCTCAGGGCTGCATTATCCCCAAAGCCGCTCGGGCCTGACCCAGTGGCGGTTGCTTTTCCCGCATCTATCTAAATGAATTTGCTCCTTCTTGCTTAACATGCTTGACCTAATCGCCTACTCGATTGACACCTACCTTTGGAGCCGCTCGCTCTGGCACGGCACTTGCGTACGGGTCCGTCCCTGCAACACCGATAAATCTGAGTGGACAAGCTCTGGCCGCGGCAACCCATGGCGCCACCTCACCAGGCCCTCGGTGCTGATCACTCCCCTCGAGGCGACCAATGGTTGGTACAGCAACCGTAATGGCAGACCTTGTTTCCTCTCTTGATTGGTGCTCAGGACCCATTCAAATGTGGCTGGGGGCGTGGGAGCTCTGTCTCCCTCTCTCGAGCACGATCGCTGGCAGCGTTAAAGGGGCTCTGAGCATCACGACTCATGGGCTCTCTTGGCTCTCGGCCCTCACCCCAGCCTTGACCCACGGCATCGCGACATGTCATACCAGCCTGGCGGGTGAGCTTCGCTCGAGGGCCGGGACACGAGGGCGTAGAGCATGAAGGAAAGTGCGGGGGAGAGGGAAGAAGCTCATGAGGACCTAACTTGACAACACCTCGGTCATTGCACGCTTGTGAGCCGACACTTCGTCGGAAACCACTCCAAACCTACAAGATAAGTCACGCAAGACTGGATCGACTCAGTGCTAAACCCTCGCCTACTGCGGCTCTGTCACGGCAATGTTGCCTTCCTTTCTTACCCAGCGGAGGCTGCTTGAGCGCCAAAGGGGACCTCCTGAGCATCGTGACTCAGGGGCTCTTACTAGACCTTGGGCCACTCACCTCCTGGCCTTGACCACGGCATCGCGACGTGGCATACCAGTGATGGCTGAAGCTTTCTAGGGGACCGGGACCTATCGGCGTAGAGCACCAAGCCCTTGTGAGGAAAGAAAGGGGGAACTGAGCCGGGGCAGGACGCGCCTCCCGCATCGTTTCATGATAAGGATGCACAATGCACAAAAACACGGCTGGCGCCTTACATACCCCCATGGGGTGTCATTTTGATTTCTCGCAAGGAACAAAAGGTGCTAAGGAGCGATAACTACGCGCGCCGCCGCAGGAGACGCCATCATCAATAGTGGGTCGGTAGGCGCCGGCGCCAATCCCATCCAGATCAGCAGCGCCGATGGCGTGATGCAGCCGCCCTGCTTCGGGCATGTCGCAAGCTCGGAGGCTCGTAGCTATCGTCGCTCGTCTCCGGAGTCGCGTGGAGCTTGGCGGGGTCGCTGGACCCTCCGGTTCCTCCGCTGCTGCCCGAGGAGCTGCTGGAGAAGTGGTTGGCAAGCCTGGACCAAGAGGTGGTTGCCCCAAGCGCAACGATCGGGGCTATGGCCGAGGAGGAGCAAGAGGTGGAGGACGATGGGAAGACCATGGCCCTCGCCAAGGGTGGCATGACCAACCTCGCGAGGACCGGGCGAGACCAGCCTCATGAGGAGGTTGGAGGGATCAGCCCGTGAGGATTGCCCGCGCAGCGCAGCCTCCCAACCCACCTCTGCCACCACCGCCAAGGAGGAATGAAGACCGGCTTGCTCGGGGCCGAGGGGGTGGGGGCTTTCGAGGGAGCGCCAATGTCGCTTGCATCCTATGCGGCGCCCAGGCCCCAGCCTCACAGCACATCTTCAAGCAGTTTGCTCGCGAAGTGAATGCAGTCCTCCCCAAGCTTGAGGCCACGCGACCTCTCAGATGGTCTGTGTGCGCTATCATGTTCATCTCAGCGGATCAGCTCAAGTGCGCAGCAACGGCCGGAGTCCTCCCAATGCTTTGTTCCCCAGTCATCATCAATGTGCAAGTCACCAGGACCCTCATCGATGGCGGAGCAGGACTCAATGTCCTGTCCATCGAGACATTCAACAATCTCCAAGTGCCATATGATCAGCGCTAGCCGACCAAGCCTTTCTGGGAAGAGTCATTGATGGTTCCACTGTTCCAATAGGGCAGGTTCGCCTTCCAGTCACCTTTGGGCAGTGCAACAACTACCTCACCGAGCTCATTGACTTTGAAGTCGCCCACATTCGCCTGCCATACAATGCCATCCTCGGGTACCCAGCCCTCGCCAAGTTCATGGTAGTGACTCACCATGGCTACAATGTCCTCAAGATGCCAGGAAGCGGTGGAGTCATCACAGTACCCTGTGAGGAAAAGGATGCGATGTGTTCTCTTGAGTGTGTCTTCCAAGCTGCGGCAATCGAAGTCCCGAGTCACGAGGGCGGGGAGACTTCCCGAGGCAGTCCCTCAGAAGAAGAAGGCCTCGCCTGGCCCAAGCCATCAGGAGGCGGGTACCTTCGGAGGCGTTGCGTCACGATTCGCGCCCGTTCAGGGAGCGCCACCCTCTGTCGCATAGGAAGGCGCGCCCGGTGCCCTCCTCGGGCAGGGCTCGGGGGCTCTTTCTTGGAAAGCCACCGACCTTTCCAAGGTCACGAGGGAGGCGCTCGGGTACCACTTGGAGGCGTGCTTCAAGGCGCGTTTCCCTCAGGAAGGTATGAGGCAAGGAGGGCCAAACCCTCAGGAGTTCATCGCGAGAAACACTCAGGAGCTACGGGAGTCAAGAGTCATGCGCGGCAGTCGCTGCCTACCCGCCGCAGCCCCCCATCCAGGCGAGGACGGCGGACTGCGCGTCTGCATCGACGTGCCAGGGCTCCACCGAGCCATGTCTCAGGAGCGCCTCTGGCCTTCGCGCGTGGGGTGTTGTGAGGGTCCACCTCACAGCTACGTTCGCATGCCTTCGGCCTGCCGAGCAGTCGCCCGCTCGCCGGCGCCTTTCTTGAGAGCATTACGGAAGGCTTAAGCGGCCGGGCATTGCGCCAGTCTGGCGGAGATGCAAATGGTCCTTGAAGAGCCGCCTGCGCCCCCGGAGCCTCCCGAGGCTCTGGGTCCTGGGGGCTCGTAAGGATCAGCTTCTGCATCACGCGTCGTCAGCTACTTCAGCATCCCTTCGACTTCAACCATATCAGGTGACATCTTTCAAAGTTCCATTTTCAGCTGGGAGCGCCCACAGGGCTGCATCATTCCCAGGTCGCGTGGGTCCGTCCCTGTGGCATGTATCCATTTTGCTCATGTTCTTTGCTTATCTTGTTTGGGGCGCCTCTCAGGCTGCATTATCCCCAAGCCGCTCGGGCCTGACCCAGTGGCGGTTGCTTTTCCCGCATCTATCTAAATGAATTTGCTCCTTCTTGCTTAACATGCTTGACCTAATCGCCTACTCGATTGACACCTACCTTTGGAGCCGCTCGCTGCAGCACGGCACTGCGTGCAGGTCCGTCCCTGCAACACCGATAAATCTGAGTGGACAAGCTCTGGCCGCGGCAACCCCGCAAGGCGCCACCTCACCAGGCCCTCAGTGCCCCAGTCACTCCCTCAGAGCGACCAATGGTTGGCTGGCAACCGTAATGACAGACCTTGTTTCCTCTCTTGATTGGTATGCAGGACCCATTCCAGAAGTAACGCTGGGGACGTCGGGAGCTCTGTCTCCCTCTCTCAGGCACGATCCGCTCGCGCGTTAAAAGGGGGGCTCCTGAGCATCACGACTCATGGGCTCTTACTGGCTCTCCAGCCCTCACCCCCTGGCCTTGACCCACGGCATCGCGACATGTCATACCAGCGGCGGCTGAGCTCGCTCGAGGGCCGGGACCTGAGGACGTAAAGCATGAAGGAAAATGCGGGGAAGAAGAAGCTCCACGAGGACCTAACCCAGCAACACCTCATTGCTGGCCAGCAGAACCCCGAGCACTTCGTCGGAAACCACTCCAAACCTACAAGATAAGTCACATAAAGACTGGATCGACTCAGGTGCTAAACCCTGCGCCTCTTTGGCTCTGTCACCGGCAATGTTGCCTTCCTTTCTTACCAATGGAGGCTGCTTGGCGCCAAGGGGACCTCCACGAGCATCGTATTTCGAGGCTCTTACTAGACCTTGGGCCACTCACCTCTGGCCTTGACCCACGGCATCGCTGACGTGGCATACCGATGATGGCTGAAGCTTTCTAGGGGACCGGGACCTATCGGCGTGAAACACCAAGCCCTTGTGAGGAAAGAAAGGGGAGGCCTGGGCAGGGGCGAGAACGCGCCTCCACTGTCGTTTCATGATAAGGATGCACAATGCACAAAAACACGTGGCGCCTTACATACCCCCATGGGGTGTCATTTTGATTTCGCAAGGAACAAAAGGTGCTAAGGGCGATAACTTCTGGCGCGCCCGCGCGAGGCGCCATCATCAATAGTGGGTCGGTGGCGGCGGCGCCAATCCCATCCAGATCAGCGGCGCCGATGGCGTGATGCAGCCGCCTGCCGGGCATCGTACCATGGCTTCGGAGGCTGCTCATGTATCGTCGCTTCGTCTCGGTCGCGTGGAGCTTGGCGGGAATTGGCTGGACCCTCGGTTCCTCCGGCTTTGCTGCGAGAGCTGCTTTGGAGAAGTGGTTGGCAAGCCTGGTCCTTGCCGCGCCGATGCTCCGGCTGCCTTCCTTGGGGCAGCATTCCAGCCGGCGTCCTTCCGCGTCGAAGACTTTGAAGAACATCAAGGAGGCGCCATCGTATTCAAGGTGGATTATGAGGGCGCCCCCCGTCCAACAGACCCGGGTGATCTCGCCCCAACCGCGGGTCAGGAAGACCTTGCCTGGGGCAACGACCTCGACCTCCGCCCCGGTCGCGAGGGTGTTGCAGTCGGCATGCTGCAGCCAGAGCTCTCGAGGCCCCCTCGGCAGAATCTCAAAAGCGAAGGAGGGAGGAAGGCAAATCCAAGATCGAGGAGGCATGGCGGCGTGAAGCACAAGCTCGCAAGGAGCCACGGCGTGGACTCCGGGGAGGAGCAGCTGGCGCCACCCGTAACTTCGCCCTCGCTCGCCTACGTCGTCGGTGGCACCGTCGGAGCCGCTCGATGTCTCCTTCTTCACGGCCCTCGATTCGGGCATACAAGGGCAGCGGAAACCCAGGCGGCGGCCGCTCGTACCAGGGCCTCGGCACCTCCTGCCAAGCACCCCCATCTCCGCGGCAGAGGACTGGCCGCTTCTTCGGCGGAAGCGGGTCGGGACCCTCTCGGGGGGCCTTTCCTTTCTCTTCTGCGGAGAACCGACGGATAGGCGCCATTGGTGTAAGGTGTAGCAGGGGCGAGACGAGAAAGAAGAAGAAAAGGAGTAGCAGGAAGTGTAACGCCCACGATGCGGCTATATCTCCCACGTGTCGAGGCACGACTTGGAGGCATAACCACATGGTGGTTTTGTCACAAGAAGGGTCATCTTCACACAATCCCATGTAATGAACAAGAATGGGATAAAGAGTTGGCTTACAATCGCCACTTCACACAATACATAAATTAAACATCCATCATTCAGAGTACAATCAAGGTCGACTACAGAACCAAAATAAAAGAAGACAACCCCCAAATGCTAGATTCCCGATCGTCCCAAGCTGAGGCTCCACTACTGATTATCGGGAAAAGAAACATAGTAATGGCCACGTTCTCGTCGAACTCCCACTTGAGCTCGGTTCGTCACCTGCCCGGCATCATCGGCACACCAACTGTTTTGGTTGAATCACATGAGTCAGGGACTCAGCAATCTCACACCCTTGAGATCAAGACTATTTAAGCTTATAGGAAGGAAGGGGTAATGAGGTGGAGCTGCAGCAAGCACTAAGCATAATATGGTGGCTAACATACATAAAGAGGCGAGAAGAGAGGCAAAGCACGGTCGTGAAGCTAGAAGTGATCAAGAAGTGATCACGAAACTACTCACGTTCATGCATAACTCAAACCGTGTTCACTTCCCGGACTCCGCCGAGAAGAGACCATCTTGGCTACACACGCGGTTGATGCATTTAATGAAGTCAAGTGTCAAGTTCTCTACAAGCCGGACATTAACAAATTCCCATATGCCTCATAACAGCAGACACGGCTTTGAAGATAATACCTACGAGGGTGTCCCAACTTAGCCCATTATAAGCTCTCACGGTCAACGAAGGGTATTCCTTCTCCGGGAAGACCCGATCGATCTCGGAATCGGTTTACAAGACATTTAAACAATGGTAAAACAAGACAAGCAAAAGCACTTGTTGTCTTGACAAATCCGATAGGAGCTGCACATATCTGGTTCTCGAGGCACAATGGATAGGTCGAGCCTCTGAGTAAAACCAGCCCTCGAGTTGCCCAGTGGTGGCCCCGCAGTCTGCCCGGTTCGGACCAATCACTCGAAGGAGCACTGGCCCGGGGGGGATAAAATAAAGATGACCCTCGGGCTCGCTAGAACCCAAGGGAAAAGGTATAGGTGGCAAATCGTAAAACCAAGGTTGGGCCTTCTTGGAGGAGTTTTATTCAAAGCAAAGCATCAAGGGGTCCATAAATCACCCAACGCGTAAGAGAGCATAAAATCAAGGAACATAACACCGGTATGGCGGAAACTAGAAGCGGCAAGAGTGGAACAAAACACCAGGCATAAGGCCGAGCCTTCCACCCTTTACCAAGCATATAGATGCATTATTTAAATAAGAGATATTGTGATATCCCAAAATATCCATGTTCCAACATGGAACCAACTTCATCTCCACCTGCAACTAACAACGCTATAAGAGGGGCTGAGCAAAAGCGGTAACATAACCAAACAACGGTTTGCTAGGAAAGGATGGTTAGAGGTTTGACATGGCAATATGGGAAGGCATGATATAGCAAAGAGGTAGTGTAGCGACATAGCAAAAGAAGCGAGCAACTAGCAAGCAAAGATAGAAGTGATTTCGAGGTATGGTCATCTTGCACAAAGTTCTCGAGTTCTCGAAAAGCTTGATCCTCGTAAGCATTCTCAACAGGTTTCTCGTTCACGTACTCATCTCCTGGCTCTACCCAAAGTAAGAACACAAGCAATGGAAACACAATAAATCACGGTGCAATGCACAAGCAACATGATGCAATATATGTCATGATATGCGAAATGTGATATGCAATGCGTATGCGTGCTCCGGAAGGAAAAAGATTAACAAGGCATCTACTTGGCCAACCAAGTATGCCCTTTGGAAAGATGAGATGATTTCGGTTGAAATCGATATAAAGATCACGGAAAGCGGATGCACGGTTTTGCAAATGGCAATCGAGAACAAGAATGACACCAATCTGCGATTAACGACACACGATGCTACTTGGCATGCAACAAGAAAGCGTGCTCTGACACTCCAACATAACAACAAAGCATATGGCAGTGATCTACAGGAGATGCTTAACAAAAGATGAACACTGAGCTACGCCTAATTCACACATTAACAGGTTCAAACAAGCATGGCTACATGAACTTATAATCAAAGCATAGAATAAAAGTCCCTTAATGACCATGAGCCAAAAGGGATCAGAAGATAAGATGGCACCCATGTAAACATAGCAAGTTTCATTCCAGATTTCAGACTTAGCAGAAAACTGGACATGGTAAAAACAGATAACAAGAAGGCATGTTTACGAGCTCGATGCACTCACTACAGAGAATTTCATGATAAACTAAACATACATCCATCAAGAAGACATGGCATAGAAGCTATAAATGGCAAGAACAACATCATAGCATGCAAATATTAACTACAACGAGCTTGGCAAAATTGAATAACCCGTAAACAATCTGCCAGGAACATTTTATAGCAAAAGTAGAGCTTGATTGACTCAAGCTATTGCACTCCATAATTGCAAAAAACGGCATGGATGGATTTAGCACATCCATATGTTCAAAACATCCTTACTGATTATGCCCAAAAGAGGCATGGATCTCTCTGTATCAACATGAACACAGGCATAAAAATAGCAGCAGGGCATGGCTTAGTGAAAATACCAAGTCCCTGAAATCAGCAACATTATGATGCCTAATTTGCATGCTTGTGCCAGTCACCACAGAGATCACAAAAATACATGGCATACACCCCTGAAATGATGGAATGGCATAGATCAAAACACATTTAGGACTCAAGTTCATAGGATGCACACATCAATCATGGCAAAAATGACAAAAGTGCATGTTCTGATAAGAATCTGAAACTAACATCACATAGCCATCTTCTAACAGCATTTCGGGCATCAAGACGAGCTCAAATGAAAATGATGCGATGAGACAAAATGATGTCTCATCGAGGTGAACAATACGGTATGCTACACGTCCAAAACGGAGCCACGGGTTGAAAGTTATGACACGATGAATATGGCATGATAATGTCAAAACATTGAGGGACTTAGGCAAAATTCAGAGTCAACCTCGTGGATCTGGCTGGCCTTGGCAGACACGGAAGTCGAGGCGACGGAGAACTTCGCCGGAGATGAGGTCGGGGAGGCTGCCGGAAGCCGAGGCTGGCGGATCTGGCACGGAGCGGGCCAGCGGGCGTTGAGGCCGGGGCAGGCAGGCGGCGACAGGCGTGGTGGCCTGGGCGGCCTGTGACAGGCGGAGGAGCAAAGCGTGGCCAGGTGCTGCCTTCGAGTATGAGGGAGGCGATGATGGCTGGATCGCGGGGGGAGGCGGGCAGCGGGCCTCTTGGCCATGAGGGCGGCGGAGCGAGCCACGTGTGTGTTGATTCGTTGGCGGCGCAGGGCGGACAGCGTCCGGTGTGATCCGGGCGATGTCCGGTCTTGGCGGAGAAGGGAAGACTAGGGTTTGCAAAAGAATTTGAGGATGGGCACATATTTGTAGGTAGAGGGAGCTAGGAGTGTCCAAATGAGGTGCGGTTTCGCCCTACGATCGTGATCCGTGAGCGGAGAGTATGGGAGTGACTTAGATGGGTTATTGGGCTGTTTTGAAGGGATGTTGGGCTGCAACCCAAAAGAAGCCTTCGCGGTTACCCAGTTAACCGTTGGAGTATCAAACGACCTCCAAATGACCCGAAACTTGACAGGCGGTCTACCGGTGCTATACCAAGGCTGCTTGGCAAACCTCGGCCCATTCCAAGAAAGTTTAATACCGCTCACGGAAAAAGGTAAAAGGGGCCGAGGGACATAGTCTTGCGGGATTGCAAAAGCAGACAGGGAAAAATGCTCGGATACATAGGGCGAACACATTATGCAAATGCGATGCACATGATGACATGGTATGAAATGCATGACACGGGAAAAAGCAAAACGAAGGAAAACCCAACCACAGAGGGAATATCATATCACATAGCCGAAAATGGCAAGAGTTGGACTTACAAATATGGCAAGTTACATCCGGGGTGTTACAACACTCCACCACTACAAGAGGATCTCGTCCTGAGATCTAGGACTGAAAGAACTCCGGATATTCGGAACGAAGGTGATCCTCGCGCTCCCAGATGGCTTCTCGGTCGGAATGGTGTGACCACTTCACTTTCAGGAAAGTTGTTGCGAGTCTTGCGCTCGGTTTCTTCAGGAATAGCAACGGGATGCTCATGATAAGAGAGATCTTCTTGGAGGTCAATTTCTTCGAAGTCGATAGTGCGCTCAGGAGTCTTGAAGCACTTGCGAAGCTGTGACACGTGGAACACATCGTGCACATTTGTGAAGTTGGAGGGAAGCTCAAGTTGATATGCGAGATTGCCTCTTTTGCCAATGATCTTGAAAGGACCCACATATGTAGGGACAAGCTTCCCTTTGATACCGAAGCGACGAGTGCCTTTCATTGGAGAGACGCGGAGGTAGACATGGTCTCCGATTTCAAAAGCCACATCACGGTGCTTGTCATCATAATAGCTCTTATGGCGCGATTGCGCGGCTTTGAGATTTTCACGAATGACTTTGCACATTTCTTGACCACGTGAACAAGTCGTTGCCAAGAAGTTGGCATTCACATCTCGGACCGGTTGAGAGAATGCGACACTTTCTGCCATAGAGAATTTCAAATGGGGCCTTGCCCGAACTCGCTTGGAAGCTGTTGTTGTAGGAGAACTCGGCATATGGAAGACAATTTTCCACTTCATACCGACAGAGATGACACAAGCCCTGAGCATGTCTTCGAGGATTTGATTGACTCGCTCGACTTGGACACTAGTTTGAGGATGGAAGGCTGTGTTGAAACGAATGTTGGTGCCCCTGGCCTTCTGGAAGGAGTCCCAGAATTTAGAAGTAAAGATGCTTCCACGATCTGAAGAAATCAACTGTGGAATGCCGTGCAAGGAGACAATCCTGGAGGTGTATATCTCTGCCAACTGAGCTGCTGTGATAGATTCTTTGATAGGAAGAAAATGAGCCACTTTTGTTAGCTTGTCAATGACAACGAAGATAGCATCATTTCCACGCTTGGACTTAGGAAATCCAGTCCACGAAGTCCATTTCGATGTGATCAAACTTCCATTACGGAATGGCAAGAGAGGTTGGAGGAGACCGGCTGGTCTTTGGTGTTCAGCTTTCACCCTTCGGCCAGACATCACATTCATTCACGAATTGAGCAATCTCTGCTTCATTCGAGTCCTGTCCTGACTGCTTGAGGTCATGGTACATCTTGGTACTTCGGGATGAATGGATAGAAGGGAATTGTGTGCCTCGTTCATAATGACTTTTCTCAGATCGCCTTTAGGAACCACAATTCGGTCCTCGAAGAAGAGAGTATCTTTGTCATCAATGTGGAAGCACTTGTATTTGGAAATGCCCTTGTCGATACCACGTTTCACCTTTTTCACCATGGCATCTAGGAGTTTTGCCTCACGAATTTGGTCTTCCAAGGTAGGAGAGACTATGAGGTTGGCAAGAAATCCTTGAGGAACAACGAAGATTCAGTTTGCGGAAAGCTTACATGAAGATCCGGTTGGAAGGGCTTGAGGATTAAGCTGTTGCGATAAGCCTTTACCTTTCCGGAGCATCTGCAATCACATTCGCCTTGCCGAGGAGTATATTCAATACTTGGATTGTACTCTTGAATCATTTCGACCCATCGAGTTTGCACTGAGGTTGACGTTGGGTTGAGTGAAGATATACTTAAGGCTCTTGTGATGGGTGAAAATGTCCACTTTCCTTCCCAACAAGAGATGTCTCCATGTTATCAAAGCATGGACAGCTGCTGTAACTCAAGATCGTGAGTGGGGTAGTTCTTTTCGTTGGGCTTCAACTGGCGAGAGGTATAAGCCACAACTTTCTTCTCTTGCATTAACACAGCACCGAGACCTTGAAGAGAAGCATCATAGAACACGTCGAATGGCTTGGATTCATCAGGAGGAGTCAAAACTGGAGCAATGACTAGCTTCTCTTTGAGGGTGTTGAAAGCAACATCACACTCAGGCGTCCAGACATACTTGACATGCTTCTGGAGGAGGTTGGAAAGAGGCTTTGCAATCTTAGAGAAAACAGCGGAGCTGCTTGACATTCTGAGGAGGTTCCCAATTCACAATTGCAGACACCTTCTCGGGATTAACAGCAATGCCCTTGGCGGAGATGATGTGGCCAAGATAAAGAACTTCATCAAGCCAGAACTCACATTTGGAAAACTTGGCATAGAATTGATACTCTCTGAGCTTGTCGAGCACCAATCGCAAATGTTTGGCATGATCCTTCTTATTCTTGGAGAAGACCAAAATATCATCGAGATACACCAAGGCGAATTCATTGGTGTAGGGGTTGAAAATGAAGTTCATCATTCGAGAGAGCGTTGGAGGAGCATTGACAAGGCCGAAAGACATGACGGTATATTCATAAGAACCAAAGCTTATTACGAGCAGCTGTCTTGGGGATATCTTGTTCACGAATGTGAATCGATGATAACCCATCTGGAGGTCAAGCTTGGAGAATCCTTTAGCACCTTTGAGTTGCTTTCGAATAGCTCATTGATGTTGGGAAGTGGATACTTGTTCTTGATTGTCTTCTTATTCAATGGGCGGTAATCGGCGCAAAAGTCGGTCCGTGCCATCCTTCTTACGGACAAAAGAACTCCACAACCCCATGGAGATGAACTGGTCTGATCAAACCGAACGCTCTTGTTCATCGAGCTGTTTCTTCAATTCCTTCAGCTCTTTAGGTCCAAGCTTGTATGGGCGCTTGCAAGCAGGTCGATGCCGGGCTCAAGATCGATGCTTGAACTTTCGGTGGCGGTGCGGAGGCATACCGGAAGCTCTTACGGAAAGACATCTTGGTACTCACAAGCTTATTTGGAATCGAGAGATAGCATCAACTCGCCCTTCTCATTGAGAGAAAACAACCGAATGGTTTCATCACGAGCGGCATAGATGATAACATCCTCAGAAGAGTGTGCCAATTGAATTTCCCTGGTAGCACAATCAAGTTGAGCTTTGTGCTGAGAAAGCCAGTCCATCCCGAGAATTAGATCGATATCAGAGTCACCGAGGACAATTGGTTTAGCCAGAAATTTATAGTCGCCCATCTTGATACCGACATTCGGAACCATCAAACTAGAACTCATGTGCTTGCGGGAAACAATTGCTAGAGGTCTATCCAAATATTCAGTGAAATCATGCTTGGCAAAAACGGTCTTGACATGAAACAATGCGATGCACCAGTATCAAATAAGACTTTTGCAGGAATATCATTAACTGGAAGATTACCCATTATCACGTCAGTAGATTCCTCCGCTTGTGCTGCATTCATCATGTTCACCTTTGCATGCTTTGGATTATGCTTGACCCTTTGCATTGCTTGAAGATCTCACGGAGGAGGAGGTGGAAGGCGCCTTTGGTTGAAGCACTTGTTCGGCGTAGTGACTTTTCTGCTGGCACTTGTTGCAAGTCACCTCTGAGGCGCCGATGATAAGGAGCATTTGACCTTGGAGCTTGAGAATTTGACTTGTTACGATAGCTTTGGGTTGGGTGGGTGGGAAGATCCATGACCACCTGAGTTCTTCTGCTGGTAAAGGTGTGAAAGCGGAGGAGGAGGAAGGTAGAACTTCTTTGCTTAGCTCCCACTTGAGAAGAAGAAGAAGACTGAAGCGCATCACGATTCTCTTCTTAGAAGCCTCACACTTGAGCTTTGAGCACCTTCTTGCTTGAGGGCCATATTGTAGAATTGATCGGCCAGGTAGGCTCAACAAGAGCGAGAGCTAGCGTAGATCCTCTGCAGAGGCCACCTCTGAATTGATAGATCATACTCTTTTCATCGAAGCGTCTTGTTTAGCGAAGTGAGCAAGTTTACAAAACTGCTTGTTGTATTAGGTACCGCAGACATGCTGCCTTGCTTGAGATTCTTGGAACTCCTCACGCTTGCTCTCAACAACAACTTTGGTAGGAATGTGGTGAGCTTTGAAGTCCCGGCAATCGGTCAAGTAATCACTCGACCTCCTCTGGAATCTTTGTATTCTTGGAACCAATCGGCTGCTTGGTCCTTGAGCTGAAAAGAAGCGAAATTGGCGTAGTCCTCGGGCTGACATTGCTACATTCAAAATGCTTGTTCATATCCACGAGCCAATCGTCAGCGTCTGTGGCCTCGGCACAGTAGCTGAAAGACTTCGGCTGATTTGCAAGGAATTGGTTGAGGGTAGGAAACTGAGGCTGATGATTGAACTGCCCTTGACCTTGATTCCCTTGGTTGCCTTCTCCTTGGTTAAGCTCTTGCATCAGCTGAATCAGCAAGCGGCGTTGGCGTTGTGGTTGCCATCAAAGCTTGCCATGCCTCGGGAATGGAGGAGGAGGTGGAGGGTTCGCTGACTCCCATCATTGCGATCCGGATTACGGCGTTGGCGGAGCCATCTGAAGAGGGTGACATCCGTTAGCATCTTGATAGAGCAGAGATAGACAAGTTGAATCAGCGGATAGAAATTGCAACATATAGTCTTCACAATAAACATTGAACAAAGATGAACAAATGAATTCCAAAGCTAACATCACCGTCCATCAAGGTGAGAAGCCACTTGATAAAGGTATGGAATAAAATCAACAAAGATGCGGATAAGAACTAATAGTTGGAAAGGATTACCCAATCACAAACCAAATATACGTGGGAAGAAATGCTAAGAGCTACTTGAATTCCCACTTATAAACTCCAAAACTTTACGGTTATGCAATCGGGTGTTGGGGATACAGGAAGCAAAATATCTCACCCAAACTAACAATCCCTACATCCAATTTGTATCCATCCTTCAACACATAACCAAGAAACCCTCGAAATCGTTTACCTCAACCTTGAAAAGCATCCAGATTATACAAGTTATGGCAATACTCGAGCTTCGCCCGATCTTTGGGTTATGGGGTTATCTCACCAACAACTTACAAAAGAGATTTTCGATGTTGGCGAAACTTCAGGTATTCGAACTGCAATGATAAAATTGTGGCGACAACACCTCGAGCTCAACTCCCGGGACACTTTGCCACAACCCCTAAATGTCGGGAGGCACCAAGAACAATGTTCTCGTCACAAAACCATCAAAACGATTCCAAGATACCCGCGTGATCCTAAATTTTTTTTAGTGAAATTTGAGGAGAGGAGAGTCAAAACTTCCACGTCAGGAGGCCTCACCAGAGCGATGAAGGGACTGGGGAGTAAAAAGAATCCTAATCTCCGATATATATAATCCTAAGACTCAAAACATTTTTGTTCTAGACTCAACAACGCCAGCGATTCGATCAGCGGGGGCTCCTAAGTCGGGGATGGCTCTGATTACCAACTTATGCGCATACGATGCGGCTATATCTCCCGTGTCGAGAGGCACGACTTGGAGAGCATAACCGCATGGTGGTTTTGTCGCAAGAAGGGTCATCTTCACACAATCCCATGTAATGAACAAGAATGGGATAAAGAGTTGGCTTACAATTGTTGGGGAACGTTGCAGAAAATTAAAATTTTCCTACGGTTTCACCAAGATCTATCTATAAGTTCATCTAAGCAACGAGTCAAGGGAGAGTTTGCATCTACATACCACTTGTAGATCGAGATGCGGAAGCGTTCGAGGAGTGGTGATGATGGAGTCGTTCCCCAGCGTGATTCCGATCACCGATGACCAAGCGCTGAAGGACAGCACCTCCGCGTTCAACACACGTGCGGGGACGGCGTCTCCTCCGTCTTGATCCAGCAAGGAGGAAGGAGAGGCTGAGGAAGACAACTCAATGGCAGCCTGACGGGCGTGGTGCAGTTGGTGCAGAAGTTCTCCGACAGGGCTTCGCCAAGCTCGTACGGAGAAGGAGAGGTGTTGGGGAGGGGAGGGGCTGCGCCTTCAATTGTGTGTTGCAGCCCTCCCCTCACCCCTCTATATATAGGAGGAGAGGGCAAGGGGCTGGCCCTCTAGAAACCCTAGAGGCGTGACCAAAGGGAGGAGGAAAGGGTGGCTTGCCCCCAAGCTAGGCGCCTTTGGCCCTTTAGGGTTTCCCTCCCAAACCCTAGCCGCATGGGCCTGGGTGGGGAGGCGCCCAGCCCACTGGGGCTGGCTCCCTCTCCCACACAGCCCATGTGCCCCCGAGGAATGGCCCCTCGGTGGACCTCCGGAACCCTCCGGTGGCCCCGGTACATTACAGTATACCCCGAAACTTTCCAGTCCATTTAACCACTTTCCATATATAAATCTTTACCTCCGGAGCATTCCGGAACTCCTCGTGATGTCCGGGATCTCATCCGCGACTCCGAACAACATTCGGTACTCACATACTTGTCTTCCTAATAACCCTAGCGTCACTGAACCTTAAGTGTGTAGACCCTACGGGTTCGGGAGACATCTGAGAACATATTTGAGGCGACCTCGGGTCAATAACCAACAGCGGGATCTGGATACCCATGTTGGCTCCCACATGCTCCTCGATGTTGTCATCGGATGAACCCACGATGTCAAGGGTTCAAGCAACCCGTATTCTATTCCCTTTGTCGAGACGGTATGTTACTTGCCTGAGACTTCGATCGTCGGTATCCCAATACCTCGTTCAGTCTCGTTACGGCAAGTCACTTTACTAAATACCGTAATGCATGATCCGTGACCGGACACTTGGTCACTTTGAGCTCATTATGATGATGCACTACCGAGTGGGCCCGGTGATACCTCTCCGTAACACGGAGTGACAACTCCGATCTCGATCCGTGTCAACCCAGCGGACACTTCGGAGATACCTGTAGTGCACCTTTATAGTCACCCGATTCACGTTGTGGCGTTTGGTACACCCAAAGCACTCCTACGGTATCCGGGAGTTACGATCTCATGGTCTAAGGAAGAGATACTTGACATTGGAAAAGCTCTAGCAAAGCGAACTACACGATCTTGTGCCATGCTTAGGATTGGGTCTTGTCCATCACGTCATTCTCCTAATGGCGTGATCCCGTTATCAATGACATCGATGTCCATAGTCGAGGAAACCATGACTATCTGTTGACCAACGAGCTAGTCTACTAGAGGCTTACTAGGGACGTATTGTATTCTATTTAATCACACGTGTATTTCGATTTCCGGATAATACATTTATAGCATGAATAAAGACAATTATCATGAACAAGGAAATATAATAATAATGCTTTTATTATTGCCTCTAGGGCATATTTCCAACAGTCTCCCACTTGCACTAGAGTCAATAATCTAGTTACATTGTGATGAATCGAACACCCATAGAGTTACGGTGTTGATCATGTTTTGCCAGCGGAAGAGGTTTAGTCGATGGATCTGCGACATTCGGATCCGTATGCACTTACAAATTACTATGTCTCTATCTTGAACATTTTCACGGATGGAGTTGAAGCGGCGCTTGATGTGCCTGGTCTTCTTGTGAAACACAGGGCTCCTTGGCAAGAGCAATAGCTCGGTGTTATCCTGAGAAGAGTTTGATCAGCCCGACGCATTGGGTATGACTCCTAGGTCGGTGATGAACTCCTTCACCCAAATTGCTTCATGCGCGCCTCCGAGGCTGCCATGTACTCCGCTTCACATGTAGATCCGCCCTGACGGCCTTTCACCTTTGCGGTTGCACCAACTTCTTGCTCCACCATTCAACATATACACGTATCCGGTTTGTGACTTAGAGTCATCGGATCTGTGTCGAAGCTAAGCGTCGGCGTAACCCTTCTGACGAGCTCTTCGTCACCTCCATAAACGAAACATGTCCTTTGTCCTTTTCAGGTACTTGAGGATATTCTTGACCCATTTGTCCGGTGTTCCTTGCGGGATTACTTTGGTACCTTCCTACCAAACTTACGGCAAGGTTTACATCAGATGCGGTACCTGACATGGCATACATAATAGATCCTATGGCTGAGGCATGAGGGATGGCACTCATCTCTTCTTTATCTTTTGCCGTGGTGGGGCATTGAGCTGAGCTCAATCTCACACCTTGCAATACTGAGCAAGAACCCTTTCTTGGGTGATCCATTTTGAACTTCTTCAAAATCTTATCAAGGTATGTGCTTTGTGAAAGACCTATGAGGCGTCTCAATCTATCTCTATAGATCTTGATGCCTAATATATAAGCAACTTCTCCAAGGTCCTTCAACTGAAAAACTTTTATTCAAGTAGGCCTTAATGCTGTCCAAGAGTTCTATATCATTTCCCATCAAAAGTATTTCATCTACATATAATATGAGAAATGCTTTCTGAGCTCCCACTCACTTTCTTGTAAACGAGGCTTCTCCATAAGTGCTGCATAAATCAAACGCTTTGATCATCTCATCAAAGCGAATGTTCTAACTCGAGAGATGCTTGCACCAGCCCATAAATGGAGCATTTGGAGCTTGCATACTTTGTCGATATTCTTAGGATCGAAATAAAACCTTAGGCTGCATCATATACAACTCTTCCTTAAGATATCCGTTAAGGAACGCATTTGTTTTCACGTCCATCGCCATATCTCATAATCATAGTATCACGGCAATTGCTAACATGATTGAGGACGGACTTAAGCTTCGCTCACGGAGAGAAAGTCTCATCGTAGTCAATCCCCTGAACTTGCCGATAACCCTTAGCGACAAGTCGAGCTTTATAGATGGTGACATTACCATCGCGTCCGTCTTCTTCTTAAAGATCCATTTTATTTTCTATAGCCCCCGATCATTGGGCAAATCTGTCAAAGTCCATACTTTGTTTTCATACATGGATCTATCTCGGACTTCATGGCTTGAGAGCCATTTGTTGGAATCCGGGCCCGCCATCGCTTCTTCATAGTTCGAAGGTTCACCGTTGTCTAACAACATGATTTCGAGGACAGGGTTGCCGTACCACTGCAGTGCGGAGCGTGTCCTAGTGGACCTCTGAGTTCAATAGCAACTTGATCCGAAGTACCTTGATCATCATCATTAATTTCCTCCTCGGTTGGTGTAGGCATCACGGGAACATTTTCTGAGCTTTGTACTACTATCCCGTTCAAGAGGTAGTACTTCATCGAGTTCTACTTTCCTCCCACTTACTCCTTTCGAGAGAAACTCTTTTTCTAGAAAGGTTCCGTTCTTAACAACAAAGATCTTGCCTTGGATCTAAGGTAGAAGGTATACCCAAGGGTTTTCCTTAGGGTATCCTATGAAGACGCATTTTCCGACTTGGGTTCGAGCTTTTCGGGGTTGAAGTTTCTTGACATAAGCATCGCATCCCCAAACTTTTAGAAAGCGACGACTTAGGTTTCTTCCCAAACCATAATTCATACGGTGTCGTCTCAGCGGATTTAGGCGGTGCCCTATTTAAAGTGAATGTAGCTGTCTCTAGGCGTATCCCCAAAAAGATAGCGGTAAATCGGTAGAGACATCATAGATCGCACCATATCCAATAGAGTGCGATTCTGACGTTCGGACACACCGTTCTGTTTGAGGTGTTCGGTGGCGTGAGTAGTGAAACGATTCCACATTTTCTTAAGTGTGTGCCAAATTCGTGACTTAAATATTCTCCTCCACGATCGATCGTGAGAATTTTATCTTCCGGTCACGTTGATTCTCTACCTCATTCTGAAATTCCTTGAACTTTTCAAAGGTCTCGGACTTGTGTTTCATCAAGTAGACATACCCATATCTACTCAAGTCATGCGTGAGAGTGAGAACATAACGATATCCTCATGAGCCTCAACACTCATTGGACCCTTTTACATCGGTATGTATGATTTCCAATAAGTTGGTTGCTTTCGCTCCATTGTTAGGAGAGCGAGTCTTGGTCATCTTGCCCATGAGGCATGGTTCGCATGTGTCAAATGATTCATAATCCGGAGACTCGAAGTCCATCGACATGAAGCTTCTTCATGCGCTTGACACCAATGTGACCAAAGGCGGCGATGCCACAAGTATGTGGGACTATCGTTATCAACTTTACATCTTTTGGTATTCACACTATGAACATGTGTAACATTACGTTCGAGATTCATTAAGAATAAACCATTGACTATCGGAGCATGACCATAAAACATTTCTCTCATATAAATAGAACAACCATTATTCTCGGATTTAAATGAGTAGCCATCTCGTATTAAGCGAGATCCGAGATACAATGTTCATGCTCAAACTTGGCACCAAATAGCAATTATTAAGGTTTATAACTAATCCCATAGGTAAATGTAGAGGTAAGCGTGCGACGGCGATCACATCGACCTTGGAACCATTCCCCAGCGCGTAAATCACCTCGTCCCTTCGCGATCTCCGTTTATTCCGCAGCTCCTGCTGTGAGTTACAAATATGAGCAACGACACCGGTATCAAATACCTAGGAGTTACTACGATCTTAGTAAGAGTACACATCAATTACATGTATATCAAATATACCTTTAGTGTTGCGGCCTTCTTGTCCGCTAAGTATTTGGGGCAGTTCCGCTTCGGTGGCCCTTCCCTTTGCAATAAAAGCACTCTGTCTCGGGCTTGGGTCCATTCTTTGACTTCTTCTTCCGGCAACTTGCTTGCAGGCGCGGCAACCTCTTTGCCGTCCTTCTTGAAGTTCTTCTTGCCCTTGCCCTTCTTGAACTTAGTGGTCTTATTGACCATCAATACTTGATGTTCTTTCTTGATTTCAACCTCTGCTGACTTAAGCATTGAGAATACTTCGGGAATGGTCTTCACCATCCCACGCATATTGTAGTTCATCACAAAGCTCTTGTAGTTTGGTGGGAGCGTTGAAGGATTCTGTCGATGACCGCCTCGTCAAGGGAGGTTTATGTCCAGTTGGGACAGGCGGTGATGCAACCCGGACATTTTGAGTATGTGCTCCTTGACAGAACTGTTTTCCTCCATCTTACAACTATAGAACTTGTCCGGAGACTTCATATCTCTCGACCGGGCATGAGCTTGGAAAACTAGTTTCAGCTCCTCGAGCATCTCCTTATGCTCCGTGTTGCTCAAAAGCGCTTTTGGAGCCCGGTTCTAAGCTGTAAAGCATGCCGCCTTGAGCGAGGGAGTAATCATCGACCGCGAGACGCCAAGCGTTCATAACGTCTTGGTTTTTACGGGATGGGTGCTTCACCTAGCGGTGCTTCTAGGACATATTGTTTCTTGGCAGCTATGAGGATAATCCTCAAGTTAGGACCCAGTCCGAATAGTTGCTGCCATCATCTTTCGACTTGGTTTTCTCTAGGAGCAGCGTTGAAGTTCATGGTGACATGAGCGTTGGCCATTTGATCTACAAGACATATTATGCAAAAGTTTTAAACTAAGTTCATGATAATTAAGTTCATCTAATCAAATTAAAATGAACTCCCACTTTCCGGATAAGACATCCCTCTAGTCATCTAAGTGTTACCGCGATCCGAGTCGACTAGGCCGTGTCCGATCATCACGTGAAGACGGACTAGTCATCGTCGGTGAACATTCTCATGTTGATCGTTATCTTCCATACGACTCGTGTTCGACCTTTCGGTCTCCGTGTTCCGAGGCCGTATACGTACATGCTAGGCTCGTCAAGTTAACCCTAAGTGTTTTTGCGTGTGTAAATCTGTCTTACACCCGTTGTATGTGAACGTAAGAATCCATCACACCCGATCATCACGTGGTGCTTAGAAGCGACGAACTTTAGCAGCGGTGCGCAGTTAGGGAGAACACTTCTTGAAATTTTTTAAGGGATCATCTTATTTACTACCGTCGTTCTAAGTAAACAAGATGCATAAATATAATAAACATCACATGCAATTATATAATAGTGACATGATATGGCCAATATCATAAAACTCCATTGATCTCCATCTTGAGGGCTCCATGATCATCTTGTCACCGGCATGACACCATGATCTCCATCATCATGATCTCCATCATTGTGTCTTCATGAAGTTGTCACGCCAGCGACTACTTCTACTTCTATGGCTAACGCGTTTAGCAATAAAGGAAAGTAAGTTACATGGCGTTCTTCAATGACACGCAGGTCATACAAAATAAAGACAACTCCTATGGCTCCTGCGGTTGTCATACTCATCGACATGCAAGTCGTGATTCCTATTACAAGAACATGATCTCATACATCACAATGTGTCATTCATCATTCATCACAACTTGGCCATATCACATCACATGACAATTGCTGCAAAAACAAGTTAGGCGTCCTCTAATTGTTGTTGCATCTTTTACTGATGGCTGCAATTGGGTTTCTAGCAAGAACGTTTTCTTACCTACGAATAACCACAGCGTGATTTTGTCAACTTCTATTTACCCTTCATAAGGACCCTTTTCATGAATCCACTTCAACTAAAGTGGGAGAGACGGACACCCGCTTGACCACCTTATGCAACTAGTGCATGTTAGGCGGTGGAACCGGTCTCACGTAGCGTGCGTGTAAGGTTGGTCGGGCCGCTTCATCCCACAATACCGCTGAAGCAAAGATAAGACTAGTAGCGGCAAGCAAGTTGACAAGATCCACGCCCACAACAAAATTGTGTTCTACTCGTGCAAAGAGAACTACGCATAGACCTAGCTCATGATGCCACTTTGTTGGGGAGCGTTGCGAGAAAATTAAAATTTTCCCTACGGTTTCACCAAGATCTATCTATAAGTTCATCTAAGCAGCGAGTCAAGGGAGAGAGTTTGCATCTACATACCACTTGTAGATCGAATGCAGGCGTTCGAGGAGTGGTGATGATGGAGTCGTTCCCAACATGATTCCGATCACCGATTACCAAGCGCTGAAAGGACAGCACCTCCGCGTTCAACACACGTACGGGACGACGACGTCTCCTCCGTATTGATCCAGCAAGGAGGAAGGAGAGGTTGAGAAAGACAACTCCAATGGCAGCACGACGGCGTGGTGCAGTTGGTCTGAAGTTCTCAGGCAGGGGCTTCGCCAAGCTCGTGCGGAGAAGGAGAGGTGTTGGGGAGGGAGGGTTGCGCCTTCAATTGTGTGTTGCAGCCCTCCCCTCACCCCTCTATATATATGAGGAGAGGGCAGGGGGCCGGCCCTCGAGGGGACACCCTAGAGGCGGCCAAGGGGAGGAAAGGGGTGGCTTGCCCCCCAAGCTGAGGCGCCCCCTTTGGCCCTTTAAGGTTTCCCTCCCCAAACCCTAGCCGCATGGGCCTGGGTGGGGGCGCCCAGCCCACTAGGGGCTGGCTCCCTCTCCCACATAGCCCATGTGGCCCCCGGGAGGTGGCCCCTCGGTGGACCTCCGGAACCCTCCCGGTGGCCGGTACATGCAGTATACCCCGAAACTTTCCGAGTCCATTTAACCACATTCCATATATAAATCTTTACCTCCGGACCATTCCGGAACTCCTCGTGACGTCCGGGATCTCATCAGGGACTCCGAACAACATTCGGTAATCACATACTTGTCTTCCTAATAACCCTAGATTCCAAGAACCTTAAGTGTGTAGACCCTACGGGTTCGGAGACATGGAGACATGGTAGGGCGACCTCGGGTCAATAACCACAGCGGGATCTGGATACCCATGTTGGCTCCCACATGCTCCTCGATGTTGTCATCGGATGAACCCGCGATGTCAAGGGTTCAAGCAACCCGTATTCTATTCCCTTTGTCGACGGTAAGTTACTTGCGAGACTTCGATCGTCGGTATCCCAATACCTCGTTCGGTCGTTACGGCAAGTCACTTTACTCGTCTTACCGTAATGCATGATCCCGTGACCAGACACTTGGTCACTTTGAGCTCATTATGATGATGCACTACCGAGTGGGCCCGGTGATACCTCTCCGTAACACGGAGTGACAACTCCAGTCTCGATCCGTGTCAACCCAGACACTTTCGGAGATACATAGTGCACCTTTATAGTCACCCGATTACGTTGTGGCGTTTGGTACACCAAAGCACTCCCACGGTATCCGGGAGTTACACGATCTCATGGTCTAAGGAAGAGATACTTGACATTGGAAAAGCTCTAGCAAAAGCGAACTACACGATCTTGTGCCATGCTTAGGATTGGGTCTTGTCCATCACGTCATTCTCCTAATGGCGTGATCCCGATATCAATGACATCGATGTCCATAGTCGAAACCATGACTATCTATTGACCAGCGAGCTAGTCGACTAGAGGCTTACTAGGGACGTATTGTAGTCTATGTATTCACACGTGTATTACGATTTCTGGATAATACAGTTATAGCATGAATAAAAGACAATTATCATGAACAAGGAAATATAATAATAATACTTTTATTATTGCCTCTAGGGCATATTTCCAACAACAATCGCCACTTCACACAATACATAAATTAAACATCCATCATTGAGTACAATCAAGGTCCTACTACGGAACCAAAATAAAAGTAGACAACCCCAAATGCTAGATCCCCGATCGTCCCAAGCTGGGCTCCACTCATCGATCATCAGGAAAAGAAACATAGTAGCTTGACCACGTTCCTCGTCGAACTCCCACTTGAGCTCGGTTGCGTCACCTGCTTGGCATCGTCGGCAGCTTTTGCAACTGTTTTAGTTGAATCTGTGAGTCACAGGGGACTCAAGCAATCTCACACCATGAGATCAAGACTATTTAAGCTTATAGGAAGGAAGGGGTAATGAGGTGGAGCTGCAGCAAGCACTAAGCATAATATGGTGGCTAACATACGCAAAAGAGAGCGAGAAGAGAGGCAAAGCACAGTCGTGAAGCTAGAAGTGATCAAGAAGTGATCCTGAAACTACTCACGTTCATGCATAACTCAAACCGTGTTCACTTCCCAGACTCCGCCCAGAAGAGACCATCACGGCTACACACGCGGTTGATGCATTTTAATGAAGTCAAGTGTCAAGTTCTCTGGCAACGGACATTAACAAATTCCCATCTGCCTCATAACCGTGTGGGCACGGCTTTGAAAAGATAATACCTGCAGGGTGTCCCAACAACCCATTATAAGCTCTCACGGTCAACGAAGGATATTCCTTCTCCGGGAAGACCCGATCAGTCTCGGAATCCGGTTTACAAGACATTTCGACAATGGTAAAACAAGACCAGCAAAGCCGCCCATCTTGCCGACAAATCCCGATAGGAGCTGCACATATCTAGTTCTCGAGGCACAACAGATGGGTCGACCCTACGAGTAAAACCAGCCCTCGAGTTGCCCGTGGTGGCCCCATGATCTGCCGGTTCGGATCAATCACTCGAAGGAGCACTGGCCCGGGGGGCTAAAATAAAGATGACCCTCGGGCTCGCGAAAACCCAAGGGAAAAGGTATAGGTGGCAAATGGTAAAACCAAGGTTGGGCCTTGCTAGAGGAGTTTTATTCAAAGCAAACTGTCAAGGGGGTCCCATAAATCACCCAACCGCGTAAGGAGCATAAAATCAAGGAACATAACACGGTATGGCGGAAACTAAGTGACAAGAGTGGAACAAAACACCAGGCATAAGGCCGAGCCTTCCACCCTTTACCAAGTATATAGATGCATTAATTAAATAAGAGAGATATTGTGATATCCCAAAATATCCATGTTCAACATGGAACCAACTTCATCTCCACTGCAACTAACAACGCTATAAGAGGGCTGAGCAAAAGCGGTAACATAGCCAAACAACGGTTTGCTAGGAAAGGATGGTTAGAGGTTTGACATGGCAATATGGGAGGCAGGATATAGCAAGAGGTAGAGTATCACAGCATAGCAAAAGCGAGCAACTAGCAAGCAAAGATAGAAGTGATTTGAGGGTATGGTCATCTTGCGCAAAGTTCTCGAGTTGTCGAAAGCTTGATCCTCGTGGCGTTCTCAACAGGTTCCTCATTCACGTACTCGTCTCCTGGCTCTACCCAAAGTAAGAACACAAGCAATGGAAACACAATAAATCACGGTGCAATGCACAAGCAACATGATGCAATATATGTCATGATATGCGAAATGTGATATGCAATGCGTATGCGTGCTCCGGAAGGAAAAAGATTAACAAGGCATCAACTTGGCCAACCAAGTATGCCACTGGAAAGATGAGATGATTTCGGTTGAAATCGATATAAAGATCACCGGAAACGGATGCACGGTTTGCAAATGGCAATCAGAACAAGAATGACACCAATCTGCAATTAACAGCATGATGCTACTTAGCATGCAACAAGAAACTGTGCTACAGCACTCCAACATAACAACAAAGCATATGGCAGTGATCTACAGGAGATGCTTGACAAAAGATGAACAATGAGCTACGCCTAATTCACACATTAACAGGTTCAAACAAGCATGGCAAAAGTGCAAAAGATATCAGCTTCACAGACTTGGTGAAAATACTGAACATGGCAGAATCAGCATCAGGAAGCAATGTTCAGAGCAAGCAATCAACATGCTACAGGAACTTATAATAGCAAAACAAGGCATGACATGATTCTAATCAAAGCATAGAACAAAAGTCCCTTAATGACCATGTGCCAAAAGGGATCAGAAGATAAGATGGCACCCATGTAAACATAGCAAGTTTCGTTCCAGATTTCAGACTTGGCAGAAAACTGGACATGGTAAAAACAGATAACAAGTAGGCATGTTTACGAGCTCGATGCACTCACTATAGAGCATTTCATGATAAACTAAGCATACATCCGTCAAGAAGACATGGCATAGAAGCTATAAATGGCAAGAACAACATCATATCATGCAAATATTAGCTACAACAAGCTTGGCAAAATTGAATAACCCGTAAACAATCTGCCAGGAACATTTTATAGTAAAAGTAGATCTTGATTGACTCAAGCTATGACACTCCATAATTGCAAACAAAGGCATGGATGGATTTAGCACATCCATATGTTCAAAACATCCTTACTGATTATGCCCAAAAGAGGCATGGATCTCTCTGTATCAACATGAACACATGGCATAAAAATAACAGCAGGGCATGGCTTAGTGAAAATACCAAGTCCCTGAAATCAGCAACATTATGATGCCTAGTTTGCATGCTTGTGCTAGTCACCACAGAGATCACAAAAATACATGGCATACACCCCTGAAATGATGGCATGGCATGGATCAAAACACATTTAGGACTCAAGTTCATAGGATGCACACATCAATCATGGCAAAAAAGACAAAAGTGCATGTTCTGATAAGAATCTGAAACTAACATCACATAGCCCTCTTCTAACAGCATTTTGGGCATACAATGATGCAATGAGATACAATGATGTACTCATCGAGGCGAACAATACGGTATGCTACACGTCCAAAACGGAGCTACGGGTGCAAAGTTATGACACGATGAATATGGCATGATAATGTCAAAACATTAGGGGACTTGGGCAAAATTCGGGTCAACCTCGTGGATCTCAAACTGGCCTGGCACGGAAGTCGGCGGCGGAGAACTCGCCGGAGATGAGGTCGGAGGCTGCCGGGGCAAGGTCGGCGGATCTCGCACCGGCGGCGGACGCGAGGCAGGCCATGGCGAGGCCCAAGCAGCCAGCCAGCATGACAGGACGGCGTGAGGAGGCGGGCCGGCTGACCTTCGAGCACGGGGAGGCGATGGTGGCTGGACCGGGGCCGGAGCGGCCGAGCCGGCTGGCGGCCTTGGGCGGCGGAGCAGAGCCACGTGGCGGCGTGGATTCGTCGACGGCAATGGCGAAGCGGACGCATCCGGCCTTGATCGGACGATGTCCGGTCTTGTGGAGGAAAGGGGAAGACTAGGGTTTGCCCGAAAATTTCGGGGATGGGCACATATTTGTAGGTAGAGGGAGCTAGGAGTGTCCAAATGAGGTGCGGTTTTCGCCCACACGATCGTGATCCGACGACGGAGAGTATGGGAGTGACTTAGATGGGTTATTGGGCTGTTTTCAAGGGATGTTGGGCTGCAACCCAAAAGAAGCCTTCGCGGTTACCCGGTTAACCGTTGGATTATCAAACGACCTCCGAATGACCCGAAACATGACAGGCGGTCTACCGGTGCTATACCAAGGCCGCTTGGCAAACCTCGGCCCATAGAAAGTTTAATACCCACTCACAAAAAAAGGTAAAGGGGCGCCGAGGGACATAGGAGTGCGGATTGCAAAAGCGGACAACGGGGAAAATGCTCGAATACATGAGGCGAACACGTATGCAAATCGATGCACATGATGACATGGTATGAAATGCATGACACGGGAAAAAGCAAAACGAAGGAAAACCCAACCACGGAGGGAATATCATATCACATAGCCGAAATGGCAAGAGTTGGAGTTACAAATATGGCAAGTTACATCCGGGGTGTTACAGGAAGGGATGGACTGGAAGGGCTCGCACCGTTCCATACTTATAGCCGGGGAAGGCCAACCGCCGGCCTCCACGATCGCAGGTAATCATGACCCATTTTTGCATGCAGGGACTTGCCAAGTCATGCGGTTGCCGAGGCGTCATGGGGAAGTGGGGAAGCCCACGTCCAATCAATTGCCACGCAGCGCTCGAGGCCGCAGGCTGTTGGGGCCCGCGGCGGTTCGCACTTGCCCCTTCGCTTCTCTGCTAAGCCAAGTCCGGGTGCGCCTTGGGCGGGGACTCTTGTCGGCGATGCAGGAGCAGGGGTCCCAGACTTGCACACTGCGGCTGCGGCGTGGCTCAGCGAAGGCCAGTACAACCCAACTTCATCGGCTCAAGCTCAAGACCCTCGCGAGGGCCAAGCCTCCTGGGCGGACGGCGGGAGGCTTCCTCGGGCGCAGCCTCATCGAGCGAGGCTCGCGAGGCGGAGAGATCAAGCGGGGCACCTCGCGAGGAGCCCGTGGCGTAAGCCATGACGGTCGAGACCAGTGAAGGGCGCCCGAGGCGGCGCCCGGCTTTGTCTGATGTCCTTGTTTCCCCTTTGGTGCAAAGGGGGCAAGCACAAGCCAAGGCCTCAGGCAAAGGATACCATTTCGGTGCAACAAGACCAAGACCAACGGAACGGCAGGAAGGAGGTCACCATGGAGCCCAGGACGACGTCGCCGCCAGAGTCTTTGGCAGTCGACGACCAACTTTAGTCAGGAGAAGTGTACTAGATGTTCCCCTTCAAAATGGCCAATTGTTGGAGCCCTTCCCGCTCATTATTTGGGAAGAGGCCCAGGGCCTCCCTCTATAAATAGGACTAGCCACCACAGTGGGAAGAGATCGAGAGATCCGGTAGGCATCCATGAGGCGACCGAACTCACCCAAGCAGTTCATCGCACCAGCTCAAGAACAGCCCCTCGCGAGGCTGTTCTCCCTTTGTATTGTTCATCATCAGCCCCTGAGGCAATCCACACACCACAAACTAGAGTAGGGTATTACACCACAATGGTGGCCCGAACTAGTATAAACCTTGCGTCCCTTGTGTTGTTCATCGTGTAGCCTAGATTCCTTGCAAGGCGACGAGACGCGAGCTGGTAGGGGAAAGATCTTCATGCGCACCCCAGAGTTCGAACCTCAAGGGTCTGCCGGAACCCGAAATCCGACATTTTCGGGGCGGGCGGGGCGGCGCACCGCCCGGCC
Source organism: Aegilops bicornis (assembly GCA_021605145.1). Classification (NCBI taxonomy): domain Eukaryota; kingdom Viridiplantae; phylum Streptophyta; class Magnoliopsida; order Poales; family Poaceae; genus Aegilops; species Aegilops bicornis. The sequence continues at coordinate 1,234,252 of JAHIAL010000034.1, read as the reverse complement.
GTCAAGCGGCGAGGCTGCTTTGTTTTGCAGTGGTGGTGGCGGCTCGAGGTGGAGGTTGAAGATGAACTGCAGGCCCTTGATTTCGTATCCATTGGCTGCAAAATCGATTGACTAGAGATGAAAAAGTTAGTCGACTGACTTGTAGCCTCACCTTGCTAGTGCGTTCAGTTTCAACAGTAAAATTCAGTTTCGATAGCAAAATTTAGTTTCGACAGTTAAGTTCAGTTTCGACAGTAAAATTCAGTTTCGACAGTTAAGTTCAGAGATGAGTGGCTGATGTATTTTACATCTAGCACTTTTTGGTTATGTATTTTACGTCATGTATTAGAGATGCTATTAGAATTCCACTCAGGTTAACGTTGTCTCTCTTGTCCTGCTTCAGCCTCGACGTCGTACAACTCACCAGAGCTGCTCCAACGATGAAACCCTCCATCACAGCGGAGCAGTACCTCGGGCTCCATCTCCAGACGCCTAAGATCTTCTTCCCCTCCTCCCACAGCCAAGTCAGCCGAAGAATCCTCACCGTCCAACCCAATCACGCTGAGATTGACGTCGCTTCGCCAAAGAGGTTGTACACTTGTTGCATCTCTTTTTTACTCTACATGTTATATATATTGTCCACCGAGCACACGTAGTAACGTGAAATACGATTATTTTATCCTACTGTATGACAAGCTGTGAGGTACCAGGCAATTTAGCTATCCGTGATGGACTCTCTTGAACGCCATCATTATTTATCTCTACGGGTTTGAGCTGTGCATTTGTCGATGGGCACAGGAGTTGAGCTAGTATGGCGGTGGCTCGGGTCCAAAGTAATAGAAGTAGCACAAAAATATTTTTTTAGTGTACGATTTTCCTTGCTCAAGCCTGCCTACTAGAATCGCCAATGCTTGAAAGGAAAAGTGAATGAAAAACATAGGAATTGGAAAGTTTCCTATGGTACTACTTTTCATGAATTTGGTGCAAAGGAATGGAGCAAAGGAAAACTGCAGGATTTGTTCCTTTAATGTCTCCTTGAAATAAAACCCGTAGGAATTCTAATTTCCACTTGTCATCCTTTTCATATTCCTATTCATCAAGCACAAGACTAAGAGATAGTAGCATAATAGCATTATAACCGTACATTTTCTTGTGGTTTGACCTAATCTCACCATGCTTTTTTGCATCATGTGATCTTCCAATTCTTGTGAATCAAACATCCAGATTGGCAGAAATCCTGTGTTTTTAAATTCTCTGTTTTGCACGTGCATTCCTATCCTATTCCTGTCTATTTCCTATCCTGCATTGTTAGAATCCTCAAATTCAAACAAGCCCTTGCTCAATTACTTCTATTACAGATATGTGTCAAAGAAAACCTTGTGTGGTTTGTCTGCTCCTGTGGTTGTGTTCCACCCAGCTCGGTTGCTCCAACAACGTAAGGGTTCACCACAATGAGGATCCGCTCTCGGACTGTCTTCGCTGCCTCGAGATCTTCTTCCCCGCCGCAGGCAACTCGACAACTGCATTACCATCATCAAGCGAGTAGATGACCTTGAGGACTACGGGTCCGCAAGAGAGGTCGCACTCTTCCATGTCCGCTTACATTATGCATCGCAATATGATGACATGCTACATTATCATCGTGTTCAACTATTAGACTCCGAGTCAGGTCCAAACTAATGCTGAAACTTGAGTTTTTAAATGGTTGTTGGGTACATATTGGGGCAGCAATCAGTACTATCTGTCTACTATCTGGTTAATCTTGGGTGTCTACTATGAGTTTCATGTTGGATGCAAACAAACATTGAAGGAGCCATTATCTGTATTTTTTAACTAAAGCTATTATCTGCCTGCTATCATTGGTTTTGGGTCTATCCACAGTTTGCTACCATCACTCTGGATTTGAGCATTTACTCCTTACATAATCTCACTATGTTTTATTCCTATGCATGCGGTTATTGTACACAATGGAACCGATCATGTAGAGAAAAGAGATGAGCCTTGCGTGGCAATAAAATTTCATGCAGGGCGTCGTTCCATGGTGGGCGCAAAGGCAGCCCCCCCTTCACCCATTTCGGATCGTAATCAAGAGGAAGATAACTGTTACTAGGGGATTTAGAAGGAGAAGACCACTCCTATTTACCCCATGAGGTCTTCTCTCTAACTTGGCATCTTGATGTTGGTAATATCATGCATATGGTGCCTTGCATTGCTTATTGTATACATTAAAGATGTCATACTGCTTAGTTTAGACATGCTTTGTGTCAATGCCATCTGTTTAGTTTCTTTATCATATATGTGAATCATGCAATGCCATCTTGTTTAGCGGGCATCATATATGTGAATTTTGCAATGCCACCACAGTTAGCAGTCATCTTATATGTAAATTATATCATGCCATCATTTTTTTATTACGTGTTAAATTTGTCAACAATTTTAGTACATTCAATTACTCTTCACATGCATCGACCATTAAGACGCAGTCATGGAAAAATCTCGAGTGGAAACAAGGTCTTGAGCAGACGGTGCTATCTGAAGAAGCGCATGTCTTCTTTGGTTACCGATAGCTCCTCGAGAGGAGGATTAAGAGCAGATGACCAGATCCATATCCCCCGAGGTGCATGCTCTAACTTGGCAGGGTTATGTTGCTCATATCGATGCGTATGGGATCTTGCATTGCTATGTCATTTGCTTAGTTTAGACATGCTTTGTGTGAATACCACTGTTTAGTGTCTAATTACCATATATGTTAATTATGCAATGCCATCTTGTTGCAAGACATTATATATGTGAATTCTGCAATGTTATCTTGTTGCAAGGCATTATATATGTGAATTATGCAATGCCATGCTGTTTAGGCAAGCGTCATATATGTGAATTATATCATGTTGTCCTTTTTTGTATTTCTCATTGCTTTTGTAAACAATGTTTGTATATTCAATCGCTCTTTCTGTTCATCAGCCATTTGAATTGGTGATGGAGAAATCTGGAGTGAAAACAAGGTCTTGAGCAGACAATGCTACCTGCTCAAGCAAATATCTTGCTGGTTCTGAGATAGCTCTTGAGAGGAGGATTAGGAGGCGGATGACGAGTCCTATTATCCCCGAGGTGTATGCTCAAACTTGGCAGGGTTATATTACTCATATCATGCATATGTTGTATTGCAATGCTTAGTTTTTACATCATATACACAATATTGAATGCCATCTCCTTAGTTGACACATCATATATGTGATTGCCCTCTGCTCACTTCCTTAGTATATAAATCATATATTTGAATTATGTCATGCCATGATGTTTACATAGACAGCATGTATCTGAATTATGGCATGCCAACCCATTTTCTAAAGACATAATATAGTGATATCATCTCATCCTGTTTACATATTCATCATATTTTAAATTATGTCATTCTATCCATGAATTATATCATGCCATCATGTTTCCATCGACGGCATGTTTGTGATTTATGGCATGCCAACCACTATAATAGACACATCGTATAGTTATATCATGTCATCCTGTTTACATAGTCATCATATTTTGAAGTATGTCATTCTATCATGTTTAGTTAGCCATCATACATGTGAAATTGTGTCATGCTGTCCTGTTTAATTAGCCATCATATATGTGAAATTATGTCACGCTATTACGTATGGTTAGACAACATAAATGTGAATTATTTGATTCCTGTTTTCTTCCCTACTATCCATTGCACTGTCTATCTTACAATGTACGTACATTCAATTACTTTTCTTGTTTATCAGCCATTTCAATTGGAGGGGTGATGGCGATATCTGTGGGAGTAAAAACACGGTCTTGAGAAAAGATCGTGCTACACATCGTCTTGCAGATAGAACCACGGTTGCACTTGCCCAAGAACCAGCCCCACCACATATAACCCAGACTCATGCAGATTGTACCCCTACCCAGTTGGACAGAGAACCATCTACACCTTCTAACCCCAACCCAATGAGATAGTAACCCGGTTCCGTTGACACAAAGACTGCCGTCTCCACGAGCACCCAAACACGAGTAGTTAGTAAGGCAAGCTGCGATTGCCCAAAGCACGAGGACCACCACTCTGAACCCCAAGTCAACACTTAAGGCAGAAGAAGAATTGTTCTCAGGACAGGTTCCGTAGCTATGGTTCATACTCTTTGCTCTTGCATCACTATATTTACTCATACCAACTAATTTCAAATTTGAAGGATGCAATTGAAACTCCAATGGTGCAACAGGTATGTTTTAAACCGGTTTGTTTAACGTGTTTGCTGTTGTAACTTGCTCTATGTTGGTTTCAGCTTCAATTGAATAAACAGTTATGTTCTCATGCCATGCACATTACAAGTGTTGTTATTGCTATTCTGTCTATGCTGCTTTGTCTTAAATAGATATGATTTGAACTGTATCTATCTTGATTTGGCAACATAAACTAGAATGATATAGACCATACAGTGACCATACTACATAGATATATGTTTGTTTAATGCTGTTATCCTGTTGATACGTCTTGAGCTTGCATTGGTTTTCCTTGAAGAGGAAAGTGTGATGCAGCAATAGTACCGTAAGTATTTCCCTCAGTTTTTGAGAACCAAGGTATCAATCCAGTAGGAGGCTCCTCAAAAGTCCCACGCACCTACACAAACAAACAAAGAACTTGCAACCAACGCAATAAAGGGGTTGTCAATCCCTTCACGGCCACTTGAGAAAGTGAAATCTGATAGAGATAGTATGATAAGCTAAATATATTTTTGGTATTTTATAATATAGATGCAAAAAGTAAAGATGCAAATAAAAGTAGATTGAAAGCTTATATGATAAAAGATAGACCCGGGGGCCATAGGTTTCAGTAGTGGCTTCTCTCAAGATAGCATAAGTATTATGGTGGGTGAACAAATTACTGTCAAGCAATTGATAGAAAAGAGAATAATTATGAGATTATCTAGGCATGATCATGTATATAGGCATCACGTCCGCGACAAGTAGACCGACTCCTGCCTGCATCTACTACTATTACTCCACACATCGACCGCTATCCAGCATGCATCTAGAGTATTAAGTTCATAAGAACAGAGTAACGATTAAGCAAGATGACATGATGTAGAGGATAAACTCATGCAATATGATATAAACCCCATCTTTTTATCCTCGATGGCAACAATACAATACGTGCCTTGCAACCCTTTATGTCACTGGGTAAGGACACCGCAAGATTGAACCCAAAGCTAAGCACTTCTCCCATGGCAAGAAAGATCAATCTAGTAGGCCAAACCAAACTGATAATTCGAAGAGACTTGCAAAGATAACTCAATCATACATAAAAGAATTTAGAGAAGATTCAAATATTTATCATAGATAAACTTGATCATAAACCCACAATTCATCGGATCTCGACAAACACACCGCAAAAAGAGTTTACATCGAATAGATCTCCACAAGAGAGGGGGAAAACATTGTATTGAGATCCAAAAAGAGAGAAGAAGCCATCTAGCTAATAACTATGGACCCGTAGGTCTGTGGTAAACTACTCACAACTCATCGGAGGGGCTATGGTGTTGATGTAGAAGCCCTCCGTGCTCGATTCCCCCTCCGTGAGCGCCGGACGATGTCTCCAAGATGGGATCTCATGGATCTGAAGGATTCTGGCGGTGGAAATTGTGTTCGGTGGCTCCTGGATGTTTTCAGTGCATGCGTAGGTATATATAGGAGGAAGAAGTACGTCGGTGGCCGCTCGAGGGCCCGGGGAGGCAGGGGCGCGCCAGAGGGGTGGGCGCGCCCTCCTATCTCCTGGCCGCCTCGATTGCTTCTTGACTTGCACTCCAAGTCCTCTGGATCACGTTCGTTCCAAAAATCACGCTCCTGAAGGTTTCATTCCATTTGGACTTCGTTTGATATTCTTTTCTTGAAATCTTTGAAATAGGCAAAAAACAGCAATACGAAATTTGGGCCTCTGGTTAGTATGTTAGTCCCAAAAATGATATAAATGTGTAAAATAAAGCCCATAAACATCCAAAAGGGGTAATATAATAGCATGGAACAATAAAAAATTATAGATACGTTGGAGATGTATCAAGCATCCCCAAGCTTAATTCGTGCTCGTCCTCGAGTAGGTAAATGATAAAAACAGAATTTTTGATGTGGAATGCTACCTAGCATAATTCTCAATGTAATTTTCCTTATTGTGGCATGATTGTTCAGATCCAAATGATTCAAGATAAAAGCCTATAAAACATAAAAATAATTATACTTCGAAGCATACTAATAAATAATCATGTCCTATCAAAATAGCATAGCCAAAGAAAGCTTATCCGTACAAAATCATATAGTTAGGCCATGCTTCATTTTCATTACACAAAATACTCCCATCATGTACAACCCCGATGACGAGCCGAGCAATTTGGTTCATACTTTTTAACGCGCTTTAGCTTTTTCAACTCTTACGCAATACATGAGCGCAAGCCATGGACATAGCACTATGGTGGTATATGGTGGTGGTTGTAAGGACAAAACGGGAGAAGATAGTCTCACATCAACTAGGCGTATCAACGGGCTATGGAGATGCCCATTAATAGATATCAATGTGAGTGGGTAGGGATTGCCATGCAACGGATGCACTAGAGCTATAAATGTATGGAAGCTCAACAAAAGAAACTAAGTGGGTGTGCATCCAAATTTCTTGCTCACAAAGACCTAGGGCATTTTGAGGAATCCCATCATTGGAATATACAAGCCAAGTTCTCTAATGAAAAATTCCCACTAGTATATGAAAGTGACAACATAGGAGACTCTCTATCAGGAAGATCATGGTGCTATTTTGAAGCACAAGTGTGGAAAAGAGATAGTAGCAATTGTCCCTTCTCTCTTTTTCTCTCATTTTATTTATTTATATTTCTTTTTTTTCTTTGCCCTTTCTCTTTTTTTAGCCTTTCTCTTTTTTTTTCTTTTCTTCTTTGTAAAGTCAAAGTCTCATCCCGACTTGTGGGGGAATCATAGTCTTCATCATCCTTTCCTCACTGGGACAATGCTCTAATAATGAAGTTCATCACACTTTTATTGATTTACAACTCAAGAATTACAACTCAAGTCTAGAACAAGATATGACTCTATATGAATGCCTCCGGCGGTGTACCGGGATATGCAATGAATCAAGAGCGACATGTATGAAAATTATGAAGGTGGCTTTGCCACAAATACGATGTCAACTACATGATCATGCAAAGAGCAATATGACAATGATGGAGCGTGTCATAATAAACGGAACGGTGGAAAGTTGCATGGAAATATATCTCGGAATGGCTATGGAAATGCCATAATAGGTAGGTATGTGGCTGTTTTGAGGAAGGTAAATAACGGGTGCATGCTACTGGCGAAAGTTGTGCGGTATAATAGAGGCTAGCAAAGTGGAAGGATGAGTGTGCGTATGTCCATGGACTCACATTAGTCATAAAGAACTCATATACTTATTGCAAAAGTGTACTTAGCCCTCGAAGAAAAGTACTACTACACATGCCCCTAGAGGGATAGATTGGTAGGAAATGACCATCGCTTGTCCCCGACTGCCACTCATAAGGAAGACACTCAAAAGAGCACCTCATGCAACAAATTTGTCACACAACTTTTACCATACGTGCATGCTACTAGACTTGCCAACTTCAACAAAAGTATTTCTCAATTTCATAATTACCCACTAGCATGACTCTAACATTACTACCTTTATATCTCAAAACAATTATCAAGCATCAAATTGATCCTAGTGTTTAATGCACTTTCTATGATAGTTTTTATTATACCCAACTTGGATGCTCATCATTCTAGGACCAAATTCATAAACATAGAAAATACCATGCTGTTCTAAGAGACTCTCAAAATAATATAAGTGAATCATGAGAGACTAGCAATTTCTATAAAATTAAGCCACCGCCGTGCTCTAAAAGATATAAGTGAAGCACTAGAGCAAAAACTATCTAGCTCAAAAGATATAAGTGAAGCACATAGCATATTCTAATAAATTCTAATCAAGTAGGCTTCTCCCAAAAGTTGTGTACAGCAAGGATGATTGTGGTAAAATAAAAATCAAAGACTAATATAATACACGACGCTCCAAGCAAAACACATATCATGTGGCGAATAAAAATATAGCTCCAAGTAAAGTTACCAATGAGCGAAGGCGAAAGAGGGATGCCTTCGGGGACATCCCCAAGCTTAGGCTTTGGCTATTCTTGAATATCTTGGGGTGCCTTGGGCATCCCCAAGCAAACTCTTGCCACTCCTTATTCCAAGTCCATCAAAGCTTTACCCAAAACTTGAAAACTTCACAACACAAAACTCAACAGAAATCTTATAAGCTCCGTTAGTGAAAGAAAACAAAACCACCACATAATGTACTGTAATAAACTCATTATTTATTTATTTTGGTGTTAAACCTACTGTATTCCAAGTTTTCTATGGTTTATAAACTATTTTACTAGCCATAGATGCATCAAAATAAGCAAACAACACACGAAAAACAGAATCTGTCAAAAACAGAACAGTCTGTAGCAATCTGTAACTAACGCAAACTTATGGAACTCTAAAACTTCTACCAAAATAGGAAGTCCTGGAAATTTTGTTTATTGATCAACAGAAAAAAGAATCAACGCAAAAGCACGTTTCTGTGATTTAACAAAATTAATTTTGTGCGCGCAAAGTTTCTGTTTTTCAGCAGAATCAAATCAACTATCATCATAGGTTATGCTATAGGTTCTACTTGGCACACACACTAATTAAAGCATGAAAACACATCTAAACAGAAGGTAGATGCAAAATTTATTACTAAATATTAACAAAAACAAAAAACCCAAAGAAAATTGGGTTGCCTACCAACTAGCGCTATCGTTTAACGCCCCTAGCTAGGCATAAAAGCGAAGATAGATCTAAGTAGTGCCATCTTTGGCACTCGATTCATAGGTAGCTCGCATGATAGATTCATAAGATAATTTGACTTTCCTTCTTGGAAAGTGCTCAATGCCTTTCTTTAATGGAAATTGGAATCTAATATTCCCTTCCATCATATCAATAATCGCACCAATCGTTCTAAGGAAAGGTCTACCAAGAATAATAGGGCAAGAAAGATTGCAATCTATATCAAGAACGATAAAATCTGTGGGCACCAAATTTCTATTTGCAACAATGAGGACATCATTGATCCTTCCCATTGGCTTTTTAATGGTGGAATCCGCAAGTTGCAAATTTAAAGAGCAATCATCAAGGTCATGGAAACCTAGAATATCACATAAAGTTTTCGGAATCGTGGAAACACTAGCACCCAAATCACACAAAGCAAAACACTGATGATCTTTAATTTTAATCTTTATAGTAGGTTCCCACTCATCATTAAGTTTTCTAGGTATAAAAACTTCCAAATTAAGTTTTTCATCAAAAGATTGCATTAAGACATCAACGATATGTTTGGTAAAAGCTTTATTTTGACTATAAGCATGAGGAGAATTAACAACGGATTGCAACAAGGAAATACAACTTTCTAAAGAACAATTATCATAATCAAATTCCTTGAAATCCGAGATAGTGGGTTCAATACTATTTAAAGTCATGACCTCTCCAGTCCCACTTTTACATAATTTAGCATCAAGATCTAAAAACTACAAATTCTTGGGACGCCTTCTAACTAAAGTTGACTCATCTCCAGTCTCACTATTATCAAGATTCATATTGCAAAACAAAGATCTAATACGAGACACGTAAATAACTTTAAGATCTTCATCATTATTTTCATGGAAACTAGAAGAACACGCCTTTACAAAGAAATCTTTCTTAGCACGCAATCTAGCGGTTCTTTCCTTGCACTCGTCAATGGAAATTCTCATTGCTTTGAGAGACTCATTGATATCATGCTTAGGAGGAGAAGATCTAAGTTTGAGAGAATCAACATCAAGTGAAAGTCTATCAGCGTTCCTAGCCAAATCATTAACTTTGAGCAATTTTTCTTCAAGCAAAGCATTTAAATTCTTTTGAGAAATCATAAATTCTTTCACACTATTCTCAAAATCAGAGGGCATCTTATTAAAATTACCATAAGAATTATTGTAGTAATTTCCATAATTATTAGAGGAATTACTGAGGAACGGTCTAGAATTAAAGTTTCCTCTATAAGCATTGTTTCCAAAACTATTCCTACCAACAAAATTCACATCCATAGATTCATTACTATTCTCAATCAAAGTAGACAAAGGCATATCATTGGGATCAAGAGGAGTATTTTAGTAGCAAACAACTTCATAAGTTCATCCATCTTTCCACTCAAAACATTGATTTCTTCTATAGCATGCACTTTTTTACTAGAAGATCTTTGGTGTGCCATTGAGAATAATTAGCCATAATATTATCAAGAAGTTTTGTAGCATCTCCTAACGTGATTTCCATAAACATGCCTCCCGGCGAATCTAAAAGATTTCTAGAAGCAAAGTTCAAACCGGCATAAATTTTTTGTATGATCATCCATAAATTCAAACCTTGAGTAGGGCAATTGCGAATCATCAATTCCATTCTTTCCCAAGATTGGGCAACATGCTCATGATCAAGTTGTTTAAAATTCATAATATCGTTCCTAAGAGTGATAATCTTAGCGGGAGGAAAATACTTAGAGATAAAAGCATCTTTGCACTTGTTCCAAGAATCAATACTATTTTTAGGCAAAGACAAAAACCAAACTTTAGCACGATCTCTAAGTGAAAACGGAAATAACTTCAATTTAACAATATCATTATCCGTATCTTTCTTCTTTTGCATATCACACAAATCAACAAAGTTGTTTAGATGAGTAGCGGCATCTTCACTAGGAAGGCCATGAATTGATCTTTCATAACAAGATTGACAAAGCAGTATTGATTTCACAAGACTCAGCATCATTAAGAGGAGCAATCGGAGTACTAAGGAAATCATTATTATTGGTATTGGAGAAGTCACACAATTTGGTATTATCTTGTGCCATGGCAACAAGTAATCCAACACAGAAGCAAACAGAAAAAAAAGCAAGCGAAAGAGAGGAGAAGATTGGGAAAGAGACGGCAAATAAAACGGCAAGGGTGAAGTGGGGGAGAGGCAAACAAGAGGCAAATGGTAAATAATGTAAATGCGAGGAAGATGAGTTTGTGATGGGTACTTGGTATGTCTTGACTTGAGCGAAGACCTCCCGACAGCGGCGCGGAAATCCTTCCTGCTACGTCTTGAGCTTGCGTTGGTTTTCCTTGAAGAGGAAAGGGTGATGCAGCAATAGTTGCGTAAGTATTTCCCTCAGTTTTTGAGAACCAAGGTATCAATCCAGTAGGAGGCTCCTCAAAAGTCCCATGCAATCATTAATAAACAAACAAAGAACTCGCACCCAACGCAATAAAGGGGTTGTCAATCCCTTCCACGGCCACTTCAGAAAGTGAGATCTGATAGAGATAGTATGATAAGATAAATATATTTTTGGTATTTTATAATATAGATGCAAAAAGTAAAGATGCAAATAAAAGTAGATTGAAAGCTTATATGATAAAAGATAGACTGGGGGCCATAGGTTTCACTAGTGGCTTCTCTCAAGATAGCATAAGTATGACGGTGGGTGAACAAATTACTGTCGAGCAATTGATAGAAAAGCGAATAATTATGAGATTATCTAGGCATGATCATGTATATAGGCATCACGTCCGCGACAAGTAGACCGACTCCTACTGCATCTACTACTATTACTCCACACATCGACCGCTATCGGATATGCATCTAGAGTATTAAGTTCATAAGAACGAGTAACGCATTAAGAAAGATGACATGATGTAGAGGGATCAACTCAAGCAATATGATATAAACCCCATCTTTTTATCCTCGATGGCAACAATACAATACGTGCCTTGCAACCCTTTACATCCTGGGTAAGGACACCGCAAGATTTAACCCAAAGCTAAGCACTTCTCCCATGGAAAGAAAGATCAATCTAGTAGGCCAAACCAAACTGATAATTCGAAGAGACTTGCAAAGATAACTCAATCATACATAAAAGAATTCAGAGAAGATTCAAATATTTCTCATAGATAAACTTGATCATAAACCCACAATTCATCGGATCTCAACAAACACACCGCAAAAAGAGTTTACATCGAATAGATCTCCACAAGAGAGGGGGAGAACATTGTATTGAGATCCAAAAAGAGAGAAGAAGCCATCTAGCTAATAAATATGGACCGTGAAGGTCTGTGGTAAACTACTCACAACTCATCGGAGGGGCTATGGTGTTGATGTAGAAGCCCTCTATGATCGATTCCCCCTCCGGCGGAGCACCGGCAAAGGCTCCAAGATGTGATCTCGCGGATACATAAGGTTATGGCAGTGGAAATTGTGTTTGGTGGCTCCTGGATGTTTTAAGAATGCGTAGGGTATATATAGGAGGAAGAAGTACATCGGTGGCCGCTCGAGGGGCCCAGGAGACAGGGGCGCGCCCAGGAGGGGTGGGTGCGCACTCCTATCTCCTCGCCGCCTCGATTTCTTCTTGACGTGCACTCCAAGTCCTCTGGATCACGTTCATTCCAAAAATCACGCTCCCGAAGGTTTCATTCCGTTTGGACTCCGTTTGAAATTCCTTTTCTTTGAAATACTGAAATAGGCAAAAAAAACAGCAACACGGGCTGGGCCTCCGGTTAGTAGGTTAGTCCCAAAAATGATATAAATGTGTAAAATAAAGCCCATAAACATCCAAAAGGGGTAATATAATAGCATGGAACAATAAAAAATTATAGATACGTTGGAGACGTATCACCTGTCCACCTTACTACTGAACTGGTTTACCAAAATGAGTTTCATATACTACATTGTAAACATGTGATGTGTTTGTTTGTTTATCTTTTAGAACGCGGATAAAATATTGGAGAAGAGTACCCCGTTATGCAATGGTAAAGGAAGTAATGCAGATAAGGTTCAAGATAGTGAGACATCCCTGTTGGTCTCTAAGAAAGTTGATAAAAACTATATTGAAGATCTTGAGACAACCCCAAAGTCCTATCTTGATGTAGTGTTCGGATTCTTGGCAGCTCTGCCGGCACCAGCTCTTTGAACTCGTTACTGAATCAGTTCGACTTCTTGAGTCTCAACTTCAAGTTGAAAGACATCGATCGATGTTATGCGACAGGAAGTCAAGGGTGAGGAAGTCCTGCAGAATTCAAATGCATACTTTACGGTGCAATGACAAGTCTTTGGAGGACTTAAGCGCCAAACAAGAGAAAGTTAATAAGCTTGCTAAGCATCTTGCCATCATTATGGGTACCCATGATATTGTTTCTTGAGCTCTTCTGAAGTGGTTTCAGTATTGGACTTGTTTTGCTGCAGCGTTTATATGCTGTTGTGTTCCCTATATTTGCACTGGTGGCGAACTTTGATGCCCAGTGGATGTAATATGTGTAATATCCGTGATAGCCTAGCGTAAGTTTCTTGCTTATTTATTTCCTTATTGTATTGTTTATTTCTTTTCTTGTAGTCAGTGCAGTTCTTTTTCCGCGGTTTGCTAGTGGCCGCAATAACCTATTTTTTAAAACTAGGCCACAATAACCATGGGCTACATATTTACTGTAGTTACCATTTCCCACCTACGGGCTGTAGAAACAATGGGACTTCTATGGGTCATAGAAACAATGGGCCTTATAAGGGTCGTAGACACAATGGGCCTTCTACGGGCCGTATCATCAATGGGCCTTCTACGAGCCGTTGGCCAAACATGGGCCAATAACAGACCGCATTATGGCCGTAAACGGGCTAGAGTTGGAATCGTCTGTTCATGGGCCGACTGAGGGAGTCCTGGACTAGGGGGTGTCCGGATAGCCGAACTATCACCGTTGGCGGACTCTGGACTTTGAAGATACAAGATTGAAGACTTCGTCCCGTGTTCGGATGGGACTTTCCTTGGCGTGGAAGGCAAGCTTGGTGATACGGATAAGTAGATTTCCTACAATTGTAACCGACTCTGTGTAACCCTAACCCTATTCGGTGTCTATATAAACCGAAGGGTATTAGTCCGTGGGGACGAACAACAATCATGCCATAGGCTAGCTTCTAGGGTTTAGCCTCTACGATCTGCGTGGTAGATCTACTCTTGTACTACCCATATCATCAATATTAATCAAGCAGGAGTAGGGTATTACCTCCATCGAGAGGGCCCAACCTGGGTAAAAACATCGTGTCCCTTGTCTCCTGTTACCATCCGCCTAGACGCACAGTTCGGGACCCCTACCCGAGATCCGCGGTTTTGACACCGACATTGGTGCTTTCATTGAGAGTTCCTACGTATGCCGTCACCTATAGGCCCGATGGCTCCTTCAATCATCGGCAACGGCGCGATCCGGTGAGATTTTTCTCCCGGATAGATCTTCTTATTCGGGCGGCTTTGCATCGCGGCCAATTCGCTAGGCCATCCGGAGCAGATTGAAAGCTTCGCCCTTGGCCATCGTGTCAGATTTGGAAGCTTGAACTATACGGCCGATGTCGCGGAGACTTGATCTTCGACGGATTCGAGCCACTACCGGCGTGCCGCCTTTGTCTCGATGGGTGCGATCTAGCTACTGCCGTAGAGCAACAGTGCCCTAGAGGCCGCACGGTGCCCGCTCGACCCTTAATCCGGAGCCGGTTTAGCGATCGAGGGCGGTTGGTTGGACACGCCTCGGGGCTAAAATCTCTCTGACGATTAAGCCGAACACCATCCCTGTCCTTTATGGCTTCGTGACTCCAGTGTCGGACTCCTTTCCGGACTCGAACCTCCTCATACCGCCAATCGAATCCGACCGGGCGCCGATTATGGAGTTCACCGCTGGCGGGACGTCTTCGGCACTCGCCCTTTGGCGATATCCTGAACTCATTAAAGTCTCTCTCTTTGTCGGGGAGCCTGGCGAACTGCGGTCGGGAAGGTTGGGATTCGGACGACGAAGAAATTCAACGCCCACCCACCACCCACTTTGTAGCCAGCGCCGATGATTTAACCGCGGGCTCGACTTCGACTTCAAGACATCGACGGTATAGACGTGACGGTGCGGAGGCGATCAAGAGCAGCGCCACGGGGCACCGGAAGGCCACCTCGTCATATGACATATACATGGTGGACATCCCAAAAGATGGGAATGGCGATGGAACGGCGGAGGATGACCCTCCAAGAAACAACCCAAGCGCCCGGCGTCGTGGCGCCGCTCTAAATCCCGCCACAATAAAAGCGGTGATTCCGGCACGAGGAGACAATAATACCCCGGGCAAAGGTTGAAGACGACACCCTCCAGCAGGACTCAAAGACAGAGGAGGGAAAAGCAAGTCCATACGACGGTCTTGGCGAGAAAGAGAGGTAGAGGGCGATAATTATCGCCCCCTCCGAAGACGAGGCAAGCCTCGACGACGACGAATTCATCGCGCTAGAGGATCCCGTCGAACAAGAGCGTTTTAAACGCAGGCTCATGGCCACGACAAGCAGCCTCAAGAAAAAGTAGCAACAACTTAAAGCTGACCAAGACCTGCTAGCTGACAGATGGAACGAAGTCCTTGCAGCCAAAGAGTACGAACTCGAACGCCCCTCCAAGAGCTACCCCAAAGCAGGCCGTTGCCTCAATCAGAGGAGAAAGCACCCGCGTCACCAGCGCACGACATGGCAGACCGGCCACCCCGTGGCCGCGAAAGAATAGCCTCTCGGCCCTCCGCTCAAGCCACGCCCCGACGCCGCTCAAAAAGTACCAAGGCACGGGAGAACGCGCCGGACTTGCGAGATATACTGGAGGATAAGGCAAAGCAAACAAGATCGATCTACAGTATCGGCGTGGGCGCCCAACGACTCCGGGATGATTACCACACGCGGATAAAGCAACCCGGCGGGCGAACACGATGAGACAAAGCTCATATGAGCTACGCCGTGATATAGCCCAATCTGAGAGGCGCCGCACACCCACTATGCTTCACAGATGAAGTAATGGATCATCAAATCTCGGAGGGCTTCAACCCCGTAAACATCGAATCATACGATGGTACCACAGATCCTGCGGGTCTGGATCGAGGACTATCTCCTCTATATCCACATGGCCCGCGGTGATGATCTACATGCCATCAAATAACTCCCACTCAAGCTTAAAGGACCAGCTCGGCATTGGCTCAACAGCTTGCCAGCAGAGTCAATCGGTTGTTGGGAGGACACGAAGCCGCATTCCTCGATAACTTCAGGGCACATATGTGCGACCACCGACGCCGATGACCTTAGCCATATAATTCAGCAGCGGAAGAATCGGCCGGACAATTACGACGCGGTTCCTAACAATGAAAAATCAGATCCTCATTTGTCCGGATGCAGAGGCGCTAGCAACCTTCAAACACGACATCCGCAGCGAGTGGCTAGCCCGGCACCTAGGACAGGAAAAGGCGAAATCCATGGCAGCCCTCACCACACTCATGACCCGCTTTTGCGAGAGAGGACAGCTGGCTAGCTCAAGCAACAACTTGGCCAAACACCACGGTAGTTCGGATACCAAGGACAGCAATGGCAGGTCGCGTCGCAACAAGCATAAACGCCGCGTGCGGTGACAATGCTGAAGATACGACAATAAATGCCGGATTCGTGAGGCTCTAAACCCGGTCGTGGAAGAAGCCATTCAAAAGAAATACCCAGGTCTGGCCCAACTTGGATCGAGTTAAACATGCGGATACATGGCACCCCGAAAAACTAGCCAACCACACCAACAGGGATTGTTGGGTGTTCAAGCAAGCGAGCAAGCTAAACGCCGAAAACAACGACAAAGGGGCTGCATAGCAATGACGAGGAAGAGCCCCGCCCGAACAATAGAGGACAGAAGGGCTTTCCCACACAAGTGTGGACGGTGAACATGATATACGCAACCCACATACCCAAAAGGGAGCGGAAGCGTGCACTAAGGGACGTATATGCGATGGAGCCAGTCGCCCCGAAGTTCAACCCATGGTCTTCCTGCCCGATCACCTTTGATCGACGGGACCAGCCCACTAGCATCCGTCACGGCAGTTTTGCCGCATTGGTTCTTGACCCAATTATTGACGGATTTCACCTCACCGTAGTCTGATGGACGGCGGCAGCAGCCTGAACATGATTTATCGGGGATACGGTCGCAAAATGGGCATAGACCCGTCAAGAATCAAACCCACAAAGGCGACCTTTAAAGGCGTCATTCCAGGTGTAGAGGCCAACTGTACAGGCTCCGTTACACTTGAAGTGGTCTTCGGATCCCCGGATAACTTCCGGAGTGAGGAGTTAATCTTCGACATAGTCCCGTTCCGCAGCGGCTATCACGCACTGCTCGGGCGAACCGCATTCGCAAAATTCAATGCGGTGCCGCTTTCCTGGCGTACCTCAAGCTCAAGATGCCAGGGCCCTTGAGGCGTAATCACGGTCAATGGAAACATCAACGCTCCCTCCGAGCGGAGGAGCATACGGCCGCCTCATGGCAGAAATGCGTAACAACCTCTTAAGGCAATCCTCCATCCGGCCAATAAACAATCGGACACTTTGTCAGCGGCGCCGGAGTAACCTACAGCAAGACCGCGCGCACGTTCCGAACAAGCGTAGTAATGCGGCCAACCCCAGCCCTCGCGAACTTCGTGAAGCCGCGATTACGCCGCCTTGCGTAATTGCGCTCACGAAGCACCATGGGCATAGGGGACGGGCCACGACCACGGCATGCCCAGAATGCGGCTAGACCGAACTAGGGGCTACCGTTTATGTGATTCCTTTCTTTTTTTTCTTTTTACTTTCAGGACTCTGTTCTCCGAAGCCTGTCCGCATTCGTGCCGACTACACGATGCAACAGCCGGGGAAGCGTAAAAGCTGCGTCAAGCGTCCGAGTGGTCTCTATTACGAGCAAGACACCTGTTTAACATACCACACCGCAAACTTACCTCGAAGGGGACATGTCAAAAGTCCCGTACCTTGCTTATCGCCAAATTTGTATCGTTACGCTTTTATTTGCGGTTTCTTTTGAATAAACAATATATAGCTCTTGCCTAATATTGCATTCTTTCCCATTGTATATGTTCATCTATGCCATTGCGCAACCATACAATTTGGTACGGCCACCACACCAGGGGCTTATGTACCCCAAAAACATGGTGTGACAAGTCCGAACACTTTCACAAGTGCGGCACTTCGAACTTATAGCATCATATGCATAGGCTCCGAATCATGTCTTGGGTCAATAGTTGGGTTTGCCCGGCTCCCATGTTTTGGTACCTTACGTTCCGTTATATCGGCTAAGGTAGCGCTGGGAGAACCACTGCGATTGTGCCCCGGTTGAGCTAGGTTGAGCACCTCGGTGGAAAGCTAAACTGACCGTCATGATAGGGCGAGAGCTGGTCGCTGTTCGAGAGGTTTTTTCGGGTCCCTAAAGACTTATGCCTCTTAGAGCAAGGAGACCGCATTGTCCGGCCAAGGCGTGGATAGCGCCCCGAATTCGGTCTTCCGAATACCTGGGGCTTCGCCGAAATTTAAAATTATAGAATTCTATGGCTAAGTGAGAGTGTTCAAGCACTATAAGTCCGGTTGACTTGTTCGTTGCGTTGAACGCCTCCCTCGAAGGACCCAAGAATGGGAACAAGAGCGCTCAAGTTTATCCCGAACACCCCAGCACTCGTGGCATGGGGGCTGAAGCCAACGACTTGCCATCTCCCAAATTTTGATAAACAGCCGCACAGAAGGTAATATTTTAAATTCACAAGCGTTGCTTAGCGCATATGAACAAGTTTTCAGCGTACAGGATAACAAATGCGAGTCTATTCAAAATTTTCATCTTTGGAGCATTCACCGCTATCGGTGCACCCTTCAGGACGCCCTCATAATACATTTCGGGCTTGCGATGCTCCTTGCCCGGTGGTGGTCCGTCCTTCACAAGCTTCTCACCGTCCAGCTTGCCCCAGTGCACCTTAGCACGGGCAAGGGCCCTACGGGCACCTTCGATGCAGACGGAGCGCTTGATGACTTCAAGCCATGGACAGGAATCCACCAGCCGCCTTACCAACCCAAGTAACTCCGGGCATGGCTTCCGTTGTACGGCGAACTATGAGGCCCTTCATGGCCTGTTCGGCTACCTTGTGGAGCTCGACCAGCTGCTTCAGCTGGTCGCTCAGGGGCACCGGATGTCCGGCCTCAGCATACCGAGACCAGAACACCTTCTCCGTCGCGCTTCCCTCCTCGGCTCGGTAGAAAACGGCAGCATCGGACACACTGCGGGGCAGATATGCGAATGCTCTGGAGAGCTCCGGATTAAGATGAAAGTAACAGATAATTCACCTTCACATGCTTGCTTTGCATAAAGAATGCCTTACCCGCCGCTATCTTCTTCATCGCCTCAATTTCCTGGAGGGCTTTTTGGGCTTCGGCCTTAGCGGCTTAGGCACTCTCAAGAGCCAAGGCGAGCTCGGACTCTCGAGTCTTCAAGTCACGCTCCAAACTCTCGTGTTTTTCACAAGATCCTGGAGCTCTTGCCGCACCTCCGCCACCCGCGCCTCCTGCTCCTCTCGCTTGAGTGCGCTCATGCAACCGTTTTGAATTCGGCTGGACACCGCTTCCTTCAGGGTCGCCACCTCGTTCGTGGCCCCTGCAATACTCACGTTCTTCCTGTCATTTTTTGCAACCAAATCCTTTCTATAAGGTATTAATTTAATAAGGTATTACTTACCTTCCTTGTCCTTGAGCTGCTTCTTGGCAAGTCCGAGCTCGTTCTCGGACCGCTCGAGGCTCTGCTTCAATGCATTGAACTCCGCAGTCAGTGCGACAGAGGTCAGCAGCGTAGCCTGCATTCCCATATCGACATATTTATGTTAGACTCCTGCGTATATCTTTTTAGATCCTCAGTCCGGCTTTTCTTTCCGAACACCGAACTAAGCATCAGGGGCTACTGTCTATGCGGTAATATTTTTACATATTCTAAACTTACCTCAGAGCACGTTAGAAGGCTGGTATTAAGCTTCGGTCAGCCCGCTCGTGGCGGACTGAACAATCTGGACCACCGCACTCATGATAGTGCGATGCTCCTCGTCGATGGAGGCGCCGTGAATCGCCTCCAACAAGTTATCCGGTGCCTCCGGATGGGCCGGAGGTCCTTTGGTGCCATGATCTTGCCCTTCTTCACGAAGGGGCCGCTTGCTGGACTTGGAACCATGAAGGTTCGAGACGGAGTCCGGCACAGGGCCGGACTTAGAGCCCTCTGGGGGTTTTCCCCCTTTGCGCCCGGAGTCCGGGAGGTCGCCTTGCGGTGCCTCCTGGACCACCTCCTCCTGGTTGGGCCCCTTTTGGGACTCCACCGCAGCGTCGTCTGCGTCACGAGGGGAGGAGGCGGCCGGAAGTGAAGTGCTATTCACATCCAAGCGAATCCGAGGAGCCGCTGACGAAGCGGGCGAGCCTGTCCCTGGGCAGGCTACATGGTTATGTTCGGCATTAGAAGGCGCTATGTCACGACAAATAAAAAGTCATTAGTTATTCTGGAATCCGGACACTTACGATCTCGCCAGGCTTGGCCCTTGATGGCCCTCCTCCTCGTCGTTGTCGGCGTTGGTGGAGAAGCCGGAGGAAGGGTCCTTCCTTTCTTGGACCCTCCGGCCTCCCGGTCAGGCGGCCTTCCTTTCTTCTCTCCCACTGGGAGAGGCTTCTTTTTCCTCCTCCTCGTTCTCAGGAGAGGATTCTGCCTCAGAGTCTGACAGCACCTGGCGCCGGGAGCTCCTTCGAGTTCCCGTGGCCTCCTTCTTGGCCTTCTTCTCCGGCACCACGTGAGGTGCCGGAACCAGCAGCCCCGTCAAGCGGGCGTCCGCTGGATCTTCTGGCAAAGGAGCCGGACAGTTAATCTGTCCGGACGTCTTGACCGATCTGTCAAAGGTTAGGGAGTTTTAGATCCCGCATAGAGTCAAACTATGAAAAAAAGTCCGATAAAGGGTAAAATAACTTACCTCGGCTGGCTTGGCGCTGCGGCGGAATCCGCGATCTTGGTGGCGGATGCGGGAGCTTCAGTGCCCTTGAACAGCACCTTCCGGGCATCTTCGTCACGTAGTGTCAAAGAGCGGCTCAAGGTCCGGTCTTGTCTTGCGGATCAAGCGCCACAAATTGAAGGCCCGTTCTTGGCATGGGAGAATCGGCGGATGAGCATAACACGAGTACGTTGACAAGCTTGAGCTTCTTGTCCACGAGGTTTTGGACGCAGGTTTGGAGTCCGGTCGACTCTTGAATCACCCCACGTCGGGCCCATCTCTTTCCATGATGTGAGCCGTGTGGGGAAGCCAGGATCTGAATCCGGGGCCGCCGCCCATTTGGAGTCGCAGCGGCTCGATGATGTAGAACCATCCCGATTGCCACCTTTATGGTCTCCACGAAGGAGCCCTCAAGCCATGTAACGTTGGGCATCCTGCCGCCATGGCGCCTCCGCACTGCTTGTTGGCCGCCCACTATCTTGACAGACGCTAAAGGTCTTCAACCATAAACGAAGTGGGCTGGATACGAGGAGGAAAGCCTCGCACACGACGATAAACGTCGAGATATTGAGGATGAAGTTTGGGGCCAGATCGTGGAAATCCAGGTCGTAGTAGAACATGAGCCCCCGGACAAATGGGTGAAGTGGAAAACCTAGTCCACGGAGGAAGTGGGTGAGGAACACCACCCTCTCATGGGGCCTGGGGGTGGGGATGAGCTGCCCCTTGTTGGGGAGCCGACACGCGATGTCGTCGGACAAGTATCCGGCCTCCCGTAGCTTTTCGATGTGCCCCTCCGTGACGGAGGAGGCCATCCACTTGCCTCCCGCTCCGGACATAGTTGGAGAAGGTTGAGGAGGGATGTGCGGACTTGGGCGCTGGAGCTCGAGTGCGCAGGAATGGATGAGCAAAGGAGGAAGAAGGCGTAGGTGAAAAGGTGGATCCTTATCCCCTTATATGGATGGGCGGGCTATCGTCCCCCACCAGCCTGGTAAAACTCGCTTATCTCCCAAGCGCCCGTAAATTGATGGCGCGGTGGGGTTACCTACGTCCGTATTGATGAGAATCCCGGAATAAGGGGACACGATCTACTGCTTTGACAAGATGTGCCAAGGAAACCGCCTCGCTAAGCGCCGAGGTGGTACGGTAAAACGATTCGAATAAAGACTTGGCCGTGGCGTGATGGCACGCCTATCGCGAATACGTCGCCAGATTGATTTTGTGTAAATATTATTCTCTCTACGGTGTTATGTGGAAATTATTTTGCAGAGCCGGACCCTGTCCTTGTGTTCAAAATCTTCTATGAAGTATTCGGAGGAGGAACCCGCCTTGCAATGCCGAAGACAATATGCGCGCCGGACTTGTCGTCATTGAAGCCTGGTTCAGGGGCTACTGAGGGAGTCCTATTCCATGGATCTCTCCGACGAAGTAGCGGAAGCATGAAATGCTATTCACGGACTAGGGGTTGTCCGGATAGCCGAACTATCACCGTTAGTCGGACTCCTGGACTATGAAGATACAAGATTGAAGACTTCCTCCCGTGTCCGGATGGGACTTTCCTTGGCGTGGAAGGCAAGCACAGCGTCTGATATGTAGATTTCCTACCATTGTAACCGACTCTGTGTAACCCTAACTCTATTCGGGTGTCTATATAAACTGAAGGGTTTTAGTCCGTAGGGCGAACAACAATCATGCCATAGGCTAGCTTCTAGGGTTTAGCCTCTACGATCTCGTGGTAGATCTACTCTTGTACTACCCATATCATCAATATTAATCAAGCGGAGTAGGTATTACCTCCATCGAGAGGGCCCGAACCTGGGTAAAAAACATCGTGTCCCTTGTCTCCTGTTACCATCCGCCTAGACGCACAGTTCGGGACCCCCTACCCGAGATCCGCCGGTTTTGACACCGACACCGACCATAATGGGCCGTCGTTAATCGTCCGTATTTGATGACGCTATGAAAACGGCCCAACGTATTAACGGGCCACAAATGGGCCAACTGTAACCACGGGCTGAATTTAGCCTAAGCGAGAAAATAGCGATTCTGGGCACGTAAGTAAGCGGATCTTGGAAATGAGCCCAAGAATAAATGGGCTCGAGAAGGCCGAAAGATAACATGGGCTGGAAACGGCCCAACAGAATGACGGGCCGTTAATGGGTATAAAGTGATACACTGTTCATTACGGGCCAGTTTCACCACGGGCCATTAATGGGTATAAAGTGATACATTGTTCATTACGGGCCAGTTTCACCACGGGTCGTTAATGGGCCAAGAGTTACAAAGGGCCTCATATGGGTCGAAAGACGTCATGGGCCATACATGGGCCAGAAGTGAAAACGGGCTAGAATCATATTGGATGGCCGAGATGACGCTACTGGGCCTAATTCGGATAGGGCGTAACGGGCTTGGGTTAGCGGGCTGTAAATGGACTATATGCGAACAGGCTGTTAACAGGCTTTCCATGGGCCCACCCGCCACCTTTTGACCAAGTCAAACGGGCCGGCCTTTTCACAGGAATGGGCCTCTGTTGGGCCATGCCACGTGTCAACGTATCATAGGCGCCTTCTGTCCAATGAGTGGATGACATTTATCCCAACGATGAGCCGACACATGTTTCCTCCAGCCAATGATGATTTTACACGTGGAAAATCCCCATTGGTCGGGGCTGTTAACGGGTTATCGGATCCAAAACCGGACTGATAAGCGTAACGGCGTTTCGTTACGGTGATGCCACGTGTCGATCACCCTTGACGAAAAGCATACATGGCCTTACGATTTATCGTCATGGAAGTGGACACTTAGTGATGATAATTTTGGTAATGTCATGGAACACTTCTCTGACGACCGCAGTATGACTATCTTGATTCTGTCATAAAATTTTCATGGATGTACATGCATGACAAAAAAACATGACCTACTGTGACAAACACGTATCATCACGGAAGTGTATTTTTTTGTAGTGAAGGGCGGTTGAAACACGAAGGGTCAGAGAACTTCTTCAGACATCATTGGCGTAGTAGGAGGCGTATTCTTATAGTCGGGACAGGATTCACTTGACCCCTCGCTCAAGCCGGAGTTATAGCAGGCACATGGATTCACCAATTGCGTCAAGCAACGCCTAGTGTCGTGTCCAGCCACGTGGGCACGACCCGTCGCGTGATGGAGCTCTTAACTGGTTCATCAGGACAGAGTGTGTCAAGAAGCCGAGCAGGCGGCTCAGCAGCCCCTTCCGGTTTATCCAACCACTTCAGTTGAGGCAGGTGTGACTTCTAGACCTACAGGTGTACCCTGTTTGGTGTCGGCTCTGTGTAATGAGCGTTTACCCAAGGATTTCAAAGGACCTCGAAAGGTGCCTAATTACATAGACGACTTACCCCCTGAGGCGTGGATTGAAAGTTATGAGATGGGCATGGAGTTATTGGAAGTTAGTGATGCTATGTGTGCCAAGTACTTCACCATGATGTTGGAGGGAACGGCCCGTACTTGGTTAAAGTGGCTGCTGGCTAATTCCATCGGTTCATGGGCAGAGTTAAAGGCCCGGTTTATTCAGAACTTTAAGGACACATGCAAGTAGCCCATGTCGATTGTGGACTTGGCTACTTGCAAGCAAGAGGAGGGTGAATCAACGACCCATTGGGTGCGCCGGGTCAAAGCTATCATACAGTCATCTGATAACATGAATGCCGGCTCTTGGCCTTAATGTTGGAGGAAAATTGTCGTTTTTTGCCTCTGAAACAGAAGCTGGGGAGGCTCAAGCGCGATTGTATTGATATGGGCCAGCTGATGGCGGCTCTAATCAAGTATGCCGACTCCGATAGTACCAAGGACCCTGAGTTTGACGAGAGAACGGGGAAGGGAAAAAACGGCAACGCCAAGGGTCGACAACCTAACTTGCAAATCCGTCGAGCAACGTAAACGCAAAGGCGGATGGTAGCTCGGAGTTTGTGGCTAACACCAATGCACAGGGCAATAATCAAAGTCATAAGGGGAGGCCGCCTCCTCGGGGTGGCGGATCAGGTCCTACTCTTGAACAGTTGCTAAATGAGCCTTGTCCAAAGCATGCCTCGCGGGAGAAGCTAGCTACTCACCTTTGGAAAGACTGTACAATTATGAGGGCTTTTAAAAATTCTAATTCATTTGACGGTGCTCATGGGCCGAGCGGCGGCTCAGGCGACGGCGGTTTCGATGGCCCGGGTTATGGAGGTGGCGGTTCTAATTCCAACTTCCAAGGCCCCCAAAGTAATCAGGGCGGTTTTAATCAAGGTAATCCGGGCGGTTACAATTAGCAATCCGGTCAGGGAGGTCAGCAGCAGCAGCAGCAATCCGGATATCAGAGTAATCCGAAGCAGTTGAATAGTGGGCAGTATCATGTTTTCACCACAAGTTTATGCAAGCAGGACCAGAAGCTCCACAAGCGGGCCGTGAACACTGTTGATCCGGCAGTTCCTCGTTACTTGCGATGGTCTGAGCAGCCCATTCTGTGGAGTAGGGCAGATCACCATCCCCGAGTTGACAATCTGGGTCACCTAGCTTTGGTGGTGGCGCCCCAAGTTGGTGGGTACAAATTCACTAAGGTACTCATGGATGGAGGTAGTAGCATCAACATCCTTTATTACGAGACTTTCCGTCGCATGGGGTTAACTGATAAAAGTCTTAAGACATCCAACAGTGGTTTTCATGGAGTGGTGCCTGGTATGTCGGCGTACCCGGTGGGCAAGATTGAGCTGGAGGTGGCCTTTGGAGATGAGCATGATTCCAGGGCTGAGAAGTTAACCTTTGAAGTGGTCAAAATCAAGAGCCCGTACCACGCTCTGTTTGGACGGCCCGCTTATGCCAAGTTCATAGCGCGGCCGTGTTATGTTTATCTACAGCTCAAGATGTCTGGTTATAAGGGGACCATCACAGTGCATGGGAGTCGGAAGATAGCCCTGGAGTGTGAAGAAGGTGATGCTGCTTATGCTGAATCTGTCTGTGCAACAGAGGAATTGAAGTTTTACAAGGACAATGTTGACCCGGCGGATATGACATTTTTGAAAAAGCCAACTACAGAGCACGATCCGGTGCTGAAGTTTAAGTCGGCGGTGACACCAAGCTGGTTGATTTTGTTCCTGGCGACTCATCTAAGGAGTTCAGTATCAGTGCTAACTTGGATCCCAAATAGGAAAGCGCGCTCATCGATTTCATCCGTGAGAACCGGGACATCTTTGCGTGGAAACCTTCTGACATGCCAGGTGTACCGAGAGAACTCACTGAGCACACTCTCAATATTGATCCTAAATTTAAGCCGGTCAAGTAATTCCTTCGGCGGTACAATGAGGAGAGGCGTAAGGCCATTGGTGAAGAAGTGGCCCGGTTCTTAGCGGCCGGGTTCATTGTTGAAGTTTTTCATCCGGAGTGGTTGGCTAACCCGGTGCTAGTGCTTAAGAAAATGGCACTTGGCTCATGTGTGTGGATTACACGGACTTAACAAGGCTTGTACGGCTGATCCTTTTGCTCTCCCTCGTATTGATCAAATCATTGATGCTACGGCGGGTTTTGAGCGTTTGTGCTTTTTGGATGCTTATTATGGTTATCATCAGATCAAGATGGCAATTAAGGACCAGTAGAAGACAGCTTTCATTACTCCCTTTGGAGCCTTCTGCTATGTGTCTATTTTGGGCTCAACAGTGCCCAGGCGACTTATCAGCGATGTGTGCAGAATTGTCTTCGCAGTCAGATTGGGCACAATGTTCATGCTTAAGTGGATGACATTGTGGTGAAATCCAGAGAGAAGGAAAATCTGATAAATGATTTGAAAGAAACCTTTGATAATCTCCGGGTCTACAAGATGATGCTTAACCAGGCCATGTGCGTTTTTGGTGTGCCAGCAGGCAAGCTTTTGGGTTTTCTGGTTTCTAACAAAGGCATTAAGGCTAACCCGAAGAAGATCAGGGCCATCACCTCCTTGGCTACGCCCGCGGGTATTAATGATGTTCGATTAATGGGCAGGCCGTATCGCCTTTTAAGCCGGTTCATAAGCGGTTGGGTGAGAAGAGCTATACTGCTTATGTCGGAGATGATGAAGAAAATATATAAGTTCGTCTCGAGTGATGTTGCTAACGACGCGATTGAGGACTTAAAGAGGCAGCTAGCTGAGCCGCCAATTCTTGCTGCTCCCATTGATAAGGAGCCATTATTGTTATATGTAGCTGCTAACACCCGTGCTGTCAGTGTGGCCATTGTGGTGGAGTGTAAGGAGGCTGGCAAGGAATATCCAGTTCAACGGTCGGTTTACTACATCAGTGAAGTGCTTATTGAGTCCAAGCAGAGATATCCACATTGGCAGAAGCTCGTTTATGGGGTGTTCATGGCCAGCTGGAAGCTTAAGCGGTATTTTCTGGGTCACCCCATCACTATGGTCAGTTCTGCTCCGTTAGGAGATATTATTCAAAACAGAGAAGCCACAGGACGAGTCGCCAAGTGGGCCTTTGAACTTGGGCCTCATGGTTTGAAGTATGTGCCTCACACTTCTATCAAGTCTCAAGCACTGGTGGATTTCATCAATGACTGGACAGAGCTGCAGATGCCTAAAGAGAAGCCGGATAACACATATTGGACTATTCACTTTGATGGGTCCAGGCAGTTGGAAGGCTCGGGAGCTAGAGTTGTCTTGGCTTCCCCTCGAGGTGACAAGTTTGGTTATGTTCTAAGGTTGATGTTCCCCTGTACTAACAATGCACCTGAGTACGAAGCCTTGCTCCATGGTCTTCGGATGGCTAAGGAGATGAACTTAAGCCGGGTGAGATGTTTCGGCGACTCAGATTTGGTGCCTCAACAAGTCTCAGGCAAATGGGATTCCAAGGATCCCCTCATGGTGGCTTATCGCCGCGAAGTTGATGCTATTGCTGCGCACTTCAAGGGTTATCAAGTGGAGCACATTGATCACAGAAAGAATGAGGCGGCTGATGCTTTAAGCCGGTTGGGATCTCAGCGTAAGCCGGCGCCACCTAACACTTTCTTGGATATTCTGCATAACCCTTCTGTCAAGTTGCCTGCAGAGGAAGATCTTGCTGTTCCTGACCCGGAAGCACAATTGGTGGCGACTCTTCACGTTACCCCAAATTGGACAGTACCATATTTGGCTTATATGATCCAGGGCGAGTTACCTGAGGATGAAACTTTGGCCAGGCAGATAACCCGGCAGTCTAAGTCAATGACAATTGCCAATGGCGAGTTACACCATCGCAGTGTCACTGGGGCGTTTCAGCGTTATTTCTCTCCTGAGTAGGGCCAATAGATTCTTCGTGAGATTCATGAAGGAGATTGTGGTCATCATGCCAGGTCAAAATCCCTTGTGGCCAAAGCTTTTCATCATGGATTTTATTGGCTGACGGCTCAAGCTGATGCAGAGGATCTGGTCAGTAAATGTGATGGCTGCCAGAAATTTTCATGACGAGCTCATGTGCCGGGTCAAGAATTTAGGATGATTCCAATTACTTGGCCATTTGCAGTCTGGGAGCTTGACATGGTTGGGCCTTTTAAAAGGTCCAAGGATAAAAAGACCCACCTCTTGGTGGCAGTTGACAAATTCACAAAGTGGGTTGAAGCTGAGCCAGTCAGTAAGTGTGATGCGGCAACGGCGGTTCAATTCATTAAAAAGGTGATTTTCCATTTTGGCTTTCCCCACAGTATCATAACTGATAATGGCACTAACCTGTACAAAGGTTCTATGAAAGAGTTTTGTCAACTTGAGCATATTCGTCTTGATGTATCATCAGTAGCTCACCCTCAATCCAATGGTCAAGCTGAAAGAGCCAATCAAGAAATTTTGAGAGGCATCAAGCCCCTGCTTATGGTTCCTTTGCAACAGACGCCGGGTTGTTGGGTGGAGGAGTTACCTTCTGTGATATGGAGTATCAATACTACCCCCAATAGGTCTACGGGTTACATGCCTTTCTTCATGGTTTACGGAGCAGAGGAGGTTCTCCCTAGTGACATCCGTCATGACTCTCCTTGTGTGGCGGCTTACGTTGAAGCTGATAGTGAACAAGCACGTCAGGATGCACTTGACCTGTTGGATGAGAAGTGCGATCTTGCAGCAGCCCGTTCGGGGATTTATCAACAAGACCCGCGCCGTTACCATAGCCGCCGAGTTAAGTCCAGAACCTTTCAGGAAGGTGATTTGGTGCTCCGGCTCATCCAGGATCAAACAGACATGCACAAGTTATCCCCACCTTGGGAAGGGCCCTTTGTGGTCAGCAAGAATTTGAACAACGGGTCATACTACCTTATCGATGTTCGAGAGCACAAAGCCTCACGTAACTCGGAGGAGGAGACCCGCCGGCCGTGGAATATCGCTCATCTTCGGCCTTACTACACTTGATCCACCAGCTCTTATGATGTACATATTTTTGACAATGTATATATTATGATGATTATAATAAAGAAGGGTCTCTGTTGTTTCATCTTCAACAAACATGTGTCTTCATCGTCAAAATTTCAAAGACCAATTGGCGGCGGGTCGTATTCGAATCATGCTACTAACCCCTTTTGGCCGGCTTCCTGGTCGTATTCGAACCATAGCCGTAAACACTTAGATCATTTGGGGGCTGGATCATATTCGAATCATAGCTTAACCCCTTTTGGTCCGGCTTACTGATTGTATTCGAATCAGAGTTGTTAAAAGCTTCAAGATCATTTCGGGGCTTCCTGTTCAAACATAGGTGTATTCACCAAAGAGAACATAGCTGTGGGTACCCTCTTGATCGGTGCAATGCCAACACTTCAAGGTCATTTGGGGGCTTCTTGTTCAAACATAGGTGTATTCACCAAAGAGAACATAGCTGTCGGTACCCTCTTGATCGGCGCAATGCCAAACACTTCAAGGTCACTGGGGAGCTTCCTGGTCGTATTCGAATCATAGCTGTCAGTACCCCTTTGATCGGCGCAATGCCAAAAACAATTAGGGGGTTTCCTGATCGTATTCGAATCTTAGCTACTAACCCTTTTGGTCCGGCTTCCTGGTCGTATTCGAACCATAGCCTCGCTTTTTGACATTTGGCTTGATTTCTTGAAGTTTTTTCTGGTTCTTCTTGATACTATATTGCCTCTTGATTTAAAATTAATTTTGGTCATACCGTGGTTTTCATTACCCAGCTTAACACAAGAGGCGACAAGCCGCCCATATATGATGATATCCAACACTTGGAGTTATTGGCTTCTAAAAAAGCTTTAGGGTGTTCACCCTTCTTTGCCACAGTGTAAATAAGCCGGCGTGATGCGATTTACATATCACAGGTATGATATCATTATTATGTTTAAATTAAGGTTCAACAAACCTTATTCATAACTGTTTAAGCATCAGTGGGTGCATACGAGATACTATGACCCGCCCTGCGGTAAACCGCCAAGGGATCTCTTTTGATTTACTTGTGTGCAGGATAAAGTTGAAATTTTTCTACACCACTCAAAAATCATAAGCCTCAGGTGGCGATTTAACAGTATGGAGCATAACGCAAAACGTGCATGATGGCACGACAGAGCAAAGTTGTTGCTACCCTATTACATGACTCCCAGAGTCCAGATGCTTAACTGTTTTTTCAGAAGGCCATAAATATAAACCGCGTAGCGGATCAATCTCCTTGCTAGCCTGATGCTTCCGGGTCAACCCTCTCCGCTTCTTTGTCCTATTCTACGTCCTGGAAGGTTGATGACGACCAGACAATGCCACTCAAAGCTTGGAACTCAGCTTCATCAGCAATTAGCTTGGACGGGTCAACTTCAGGGGCAAAGGTGTGCTTACGGATTGGGGGGATTAGGCCTGTCACATTATAAGACGGTGTTGGCATTTTCTGATTTCCCACATCATAAGCTGGATGATAATTGGTGAGGTCTGTCTCATTGGCAATCAAGCTGGTCAAAGGACGTATCTCCTTCACACAAGCAGCAAAGTCCTTCTGTTCAAACGGAGTGTCGTCCTCCTTGAGGCTTGGATAACCGATAGAGATGTCGGTCGGGTCTAATTTCGGTAGCCATGCTTTGGCCCGGCTCCGGCTCTCGCAGATGATCTCTTCATTTCATTAAACCGCTGGGGCAGCATAGAAAGCTTCCTTAGCACGTCAACCAAGAGTGTGGGGGCTTCATTGGACGGAGCAATTGTGGCTAATGCACGTTGAGCACCAGTGTAAAGCGGCTCCACCAAGGTGTAAACCGCCTTCAGCTTCACCAGCATGTCTTGGTTCAGATTGATGCTTTGAGGGCCTGCAAAGTGATCATTGGATAGGTTAAAAGCAGATAATATCGTCAAGGAGGACATTCAAAATTTGACAGTTATCAGGCGACTTAGCAAAGATAGCAGACACCATCTGAGACACCTGGCGTTTTAAGCCGGTAAGTTCAATGGTCGCTTCCTGGAGAGCCGCCTACGCCTTCTCAGCCTGTTGGGTCAAGGCAATTTTCTCTTCAGCCCAGGCGTCCTTCTCAACTTTAAAGCCGGCCTTCTCTTTTTCTGATTCAGCCACAGTAAACTCAAACTTTGAGTTTGCTACGAGTCTCGACCTCTTGCAGTTCGGATGGGTCTTCAACTCGAGACAGCTACTGTTTTGAAGTTTAGCAAGGTGGTGGTCTGTTCATAAACGGATCAGCATCATAATTCAAACGTTAGTTCAAAAAATCAAGTCCCAAGCCTTTTGCACGCAACAACACTTGACACGTGGGGGCTAATGTCTACCGAAAGTTCTATTTAAGTGGCGGCTTAAGTGAATAAGTCCCAAGCACTTTGCGAGCAAGAATAATTGGCACTTGGGGGCTAATGCATATTGCTTGTCTTCTTGCAAGTTTATGACGACCCCTTCATATTAAAACCGGCCATAGCTAGTTCAGGAGAACTACATAACTTTAAGCCAGAGTTTGAAAGGGTTGTTTCATAGGTTATTATTCATGTTCATGGTGATCAAGTCTACAGCATATTCAAAATAAGCAGTAAACTTGGGGGCTGGCAGGATATGCATAATTTAAGAGTGGAAGAGATCATACCTCAAATTTGTGGTGCATCTGCTTCACCATGTCAACTTCAAAATCACGGTTGCTATGTACTTGGCTGAGACAGCCAGAGTATATTTCACCAATGCTCAGTTGAGCATAGTTGGTGACATCAAATCGCACTTTGCGTGGCTCAACCTGTTCTTCCTTGCCAGAATGCTTAGCCAGCATAGTAGGTCTCACCAGTTCAGTAAAGCCAGTCTTGGTGATCTCTACTTAATCATCTTGTGTGTTGGCTGTCTTAACAGGGCTTGAAGTTTCAGGATTTAAAGAATCATATTTGGCTTGATCAACAGGCGGGTCAACAGTCATTGTTGGCATATCATGAACCGGCTCAGACGGTTCAGGAACAGAGGCCTCGGGAGCTGCGGTTTGGAGCTTCGGCTCATGGGCTTTCGGCTCTTCAGCCGGCTTGTTCTTCTTTGCCCTCTTGCTGGGCTTTGCTTTTCCACTACATGAGTCATAAAGGTCAGTACAAGTATAAAAGGATTGTAACGAGTAAATGGTAAGTAATTTGCCATTACCCGGGAGCAGTCTTGAAAGTCGGCATATTGGACTGGATTGAATTTCCAGAAGAAGAATGACATGTTTCCTGATAATTTGAGTCGGAAGAATTGAGTGGCTGGCGAGTGAGACGCGACAAAGGATAAAAAGAGTTTAAGTCGGGGGTGACCTCATCTCGGCGCTTCCTCGGCGTGTTCGGTAAGCCGGAGGAGATTTCCAAATCCTTGCTTGTCCGAGTCTGCCGCTGGTTCTCGTGCTGTTGTTGCTTCAAAATAAAGTTAGGATCCAGATGAGCTAAGGGGTGTGAAAATGGCTCGGATACTCTTCGGATTACTCTTCGGATTTTTTGTCTTGGCAATGGCTCGGAGTCGGAGGAAATAATAGTTACCTCTTCTTCCATTCCCTGACTCGTTCCCATGTCATCCTGATGATAGTTAGTGTCAATAAGATGGTTGAAAAAAGAGCCAAGAGAATCAAGGGCTACCTCCGACTCAGAGGTGTCCTCCAGTTGCAATAAATCGAAAGCGTTGGGCTTCTTTCCTCTCTTCTTGGTGGCTTTCCTGGCGGTTTTCTTGGCCTTCCTGGCCCTTTTTGCAGCTTCATGGTCGTATACTTTCTTCCAAAACTCGTCATCAGCCTGTGAAAATCATCAAAGGTTGAGTTAAGATAAAGCGTCAAAGATAAAGGTAAATTAATTAAGTTTGGCAGCTTACCCCTGGAGTCGGGTTAGCTGCGCAGAAAGGGCTTAGGCCCACCTTGCTGCAATCAGCTAGGCTCTCATTCAAAAGGGACTTAATCATGTCATTGATAAGGTCATCAGTCAACTCCTCGGAGCTGTGGCGTAGTGGATCCTTTGTCTCGCCCGTGTAGATACACATTAAACCGGGGCGGCGGTCAAGGGGATGATCCGCCATGCCACCCAGCATCGAACCAGGTCAATGCCATTTAAGCCATTCCCCAACAGAGCCTTGACTTTGGCAATGGTAGGGGCTAGCTTCTTGCGTTCAGCAGCTGACAACTTATCGGGGAGCGGATGATTGGATTCGAGATGCAGGGTGCAAAAGCCGGGCAGAGGGTTCTCATCAGCCGGAGAAAAATCTTGGCAGTAGAACCATGTCTGGTTCCAGTCCTTGGGGTGACTCGGCGGCTGCGCATAAGGAAAAATGGCGTCTCTCCGGCGTTGGATTGAGACCCCGCCATGTTCCAAACTAGGTCCATTGGAGTATTCGTTCTGGCGGTTCAAGTATAAGTATTCTCTGAAAAGTTCCAAGTTGGGCTCTTCTTCAAGGTACACCTCACAGAACACTTGAAAGTTGCATATGTTAGACACGGAGTTGGGTCCGATGTCTTGAGGATGGAGGTTGAAAAAGTGCAGAACGTCCCTAAAGAACTTAGAGCCGGGCGGGGAAAAGCCCCGGTTCATATGATCAGTGAAGACAATGGTTTCCCCTTCTTTGGGCTGAGGTTTCTCTTCTGTTGGTTTAGGGGGGCGGTAAGACATGACATCCTTTTTGGGCAAATAGCCGGTTTTCACAAAATCTTCAAGTGTATTATCCGTGACGATGGAGCGAACCCAATTATAGGAAGTAGCTGTTTTGGGCGGCATTGTGAAGAGGGAAGCCTAAAAGGAAAAGAATAAATTTGTCGGTTCAAATTTAAGCCGGAGGAAAAAGTATTACAGCACATATTCAGAATGGCGGCTTACAAAGGGGCCTAATGGTATATGACTAATTATGTCAGGTTATCTAAGCCGCCATGAGCAGTTTGATGTTATCTATTGAGCATTGGAATTAAAGCCGGTGGTATGAGCCGCCATGACTAGGTGGATCTATCCACGTGCAGTTTTTTTGCTAAGTACGGCACAAACAGATTTCACATATTGCAAGTATTATTTCAGATCAACGGCAGTTCAGAAAAAGGAAATAATTCAAGACCTAAAAAACCAGTACAGGGGAGTTCATAAGCTCTAATGAGATCTCTTCCCAAGGAAAGGGGGTCCGCTGGTATTGAAGGCGAAGGCAAAACAACTACCGCATAAGTTCTATACCGTTTCTAGATCAAAAGGTGCTATGGTGGAAGAGCTATGAAGAAACTACGAAGAACACGATGAACAGTCGGAACCCTAATCTGATCGGCCTTTGGAGGAGAAAGCACTTACAGTGCAGATTCGGTCATTGGCTGAGGCGTGCCGCCATACTCTGATTCGACACAGGTTGATGCAGCGGCCAAGTTTGAGGAGGACGAGGTGCTTCACGGCGGTGGCGGAGCTCGAGCGGCAGAGGGTCGCGAGAGGAAGAAGATGATGAAAAAGGGGAAGAGTGAGAAGAAGACCAGTCGTGGCTATTTATAAGGAAAGGCTAATAAGTGGGCACGAAAAATGAGGTGGCCAAAACATGGTTATCCAGCTGCCCAGGCGCCTCGATTCTCGGGATGGTTATTAAGATAAAGATCCATTGAGATATGTTGGATAAAGTGTGAATTAATGGCAGGTGAGGTCATGGCGGGTTATCACAAATCCAGAAGATGACGTCATGGCGGGTTATAAACTCTCGCACAATGAAGAGCAGAAGATTTTTTCTAAGTATTGAAGATTGACATGAACCAGTTCAAATCAATCTGGGGCCTAATGTTGGGGATATAACTATTAGGTATGACCCGCCCAGGAGGGGCCGGGTTATACCTATGGTGATTCATCATATGAAGCCCACGAAGATATTTGAAGATGGCCGTTTAGTTAAGGGCCCAAAGCCCAAAGGCGACTTAAGGCCTGTAAGGGTAAACCGCCATATATGTATGACTTGTGTTGTAAGGCGTGAATAGATAGTCACCGAGCCGAACACTGTTTATGAGCCGGCCGAGACTCCGTGAGCCGCTGGGCGTCGACCTTTGTATATAAAGGGACGACCCGGCAGTGATTCAGGACAAGAAACAATAGATCGAAAGCTAGGTCAAGCGGATTCGCTCCCTGGTAATCGAGACATAAGCAATACCACCTTCAAACTGGATTAGGCCTTTACCTTCACCGCAAGGGGCCGAACCAGTATAAACTCCCATGTCCTTTGTCCTGTTTAACCCCTTTAAGCTTCCTAGTTGCGATGGCTTCACAACTAAGTCCTTTTGCTAGGACATCTGCCGTGACCTTTCCACGACAAAACCCAAATATCAGAGAAGAAATACGAGGCTATAAGAGATCACGCATATAACAGATCAAAGAACTCAAATAACTTTCATGGACAAAAAAGATATAACTGATCATAAACTCGAAGTTCATCAGATCCCAACAAACACACAACCAAATCATATGGATCTCCAAGAGACCATTGTATTGATAATCAAGAGAGAGAGAGAGAGAGGAAGCCATCTAGCTACTAGCTACGGACCTGAAGGTCTACAAAGAACTACTCACGCATCATTGGAGAGGCACCAAAGGAAGTGGTGAACCCCTCCGTGATGGTGTCTAGATTGGATCTCGTGGTTCTGGACTGCTTGGTGGCTGGATGAATATTTCGTCAACTCCCCTAGGGTTTGTGGATTTTTGGGGTATTTATAGAGCAAAGAGGCGGTCCGGGGGGCACCCGAGGTGGGCACAGCCCACCAGGGCGCACCCTGGTGGGTTGTTCCCTCCTCGGGACTCCCCCAAGGTGCAACCAGGGCCCAACTTCTTCCTTCTGGTCCATAAAAAATCATCATACATTGGCGTGGCATTTGGACTCCGTTTGATATTGATTTCATGCGATGTAAAAAACATGGAGATAACAGCAGCTGGCACTTGGCACTATCTCCATAGGTTAGTACCAAAAAATGATATAAAATGACTATATAATGATTATAAAACATCCAAGATTGATAATAAAGCGACATGGAATAATCAAAATTATAGATAAGTTGGAGGCGTCGTCCTCCAACGTATCTATAATTTATGAAACATTCATGCTATTATATTATCTGTTTTGGATGTTTATAAACTTTATTATACACTTTTATATTATTTTTGGGACTAACCTATTAACCGGAGGCCCCCATATTGCTGTTTTCTTGCCTATTTCAAAGGTTTTGAGAAGAAAGGAATATCAAACGGAGTCCAAGCGGAACGAAACCTTCGGGAAAGTTATTTTTGGAACGGAAGCAATCCAGGGGACTTGGAGTGCACGTAAGGGGAGCTTCGAGGTGGCCACGAGGCAGGGAGGCGCGCCCACCTCCCCTCGGCGCGCCCCCCACCCTCGTGGCTCCCATGACCGACTTTTTTCGCCTATATAAGTCCATATACCCTGCCCTAAAAACATCGAGGAATAGAATAGATCGGGAGTTCGGCCGCCGCAAGCCTCTGTAGCCACCAAAAACCTCTCGGGAGCCCTACCCGGCAACCTGCCGGAAGGGGGGACCCCTCACCGGTGGCCATGTTCATCATCCCGGCGCTCTCCATGACGAGCAGGGAGTAGTTCACCCTCGGGGCTAAGGGTATGTACGAGTAGCTATGTGTTTGATCTCTCTCTCTCTCTCTCTCTCTCTCTCTCTCTCTCTCTCGAGTTCTTGAGGTGATACGATCCAGATGTATCTCGAGCTATGCTACGATTGTTGGATCTTATGATGTTTCTCACCCTCTACTCTCTTGGGATAAATTGAGTTTTCCCCTTGAAGTTGTCTTGTCGGATTGAGTCTTTAAGGATTTGAGAACACTTGATGTATGTCTTGCCATGCTTATCTGTGGTGACAATGGGATATTCACGTGATCTACTTGATGTATGTTTTGGTGATCAACTTGCGGGTTCAATGATCTTATGCATATGGGTTGGCACACGTTTTATTCTTGACTCTGGTAGAAACTTTGGGGCACTCTTTTGAAGTACTTTGTGTTGGTTGAATAGATGAATCTGAGATTGTGTGATGCATATCATATAATCATACCCACGGATACTTGAGGTGACATTGGAGTATCTAGGTGACATTAGGGTTTTGGTTGATTTGTGTCTTAAGGTGTTATCCTAGTACGAACTCTATGATAGATTGAACGGAAAGAATAGCTTCGTGTTATTTTACTACGGACTCTTGAATAGATCGATCAAAAAGGATAACTTTGAGGTGGTTTCATACCCTACAATAATCTCTTCGTTTGTTCTCCGCTATTAGTGACTTTGGAGTGACTCTTTGTTGCATGTTGAGGGATAGTTATATGATCCAGTTATGTTATTATTGTTGAGAGAACTTGCACTAGTGAAAGTATGAACCTTAGGCCTTGCTTCCTAGCATTGCAATACCGTTTAGGCTCACTTTTATCATTTGTTACCTTGCTGTTTTTATAATTTCAGATTACAAAAACCTATATCTACCACCCATATTGCACTTCTATCACCATCTCTTAGCTTAAACTAGTCCACCTATACAATTTACCATTGTATTGGGTGTGTTGGGGACATAAGAGACTCTTTGTTATTTGGTTGCAGGGGTTGTTTGAGAGAGACCATCTTCATCCTAAGCCTCCACGGATTGATAAACCTTAGGTCATCCACTTGAGGGAAATTTGATACTGTATCCTACAAACCTCTGCACTTGGAGGCCCAACAACGTCTACAAGAAAGAAGGTTGTGTAGTAGACATCAAGCTCTTTTTACTGGCGCCGGGAGGTGAGTGCTTGAAGGTATATATTTAGATCTTGCAATCGAATCTTTTAGTTTCTTGTTTTATCACAAGTTTAATTTATAAAATAAAACTACAAAAAATGGAATTGAGTTTGTCTCATATGCTTCATCTTTTTAATATCTTTCGTTAGTATGATGAAAAGGAAAATTGTGCTCAAGTGCTAGAAGAAGAAGTCTATAAAATGTTTGGTACTAAATCTTTGAATGATGAGCATGATTGCAATATTGTTAGTATGAACTCTTTGAATATCCATAGTACTAATGATGATTGTACTAGTTATGATGAAAATGTCTCCTATAAGCATGTCGATTTTTTTGGAGTGCATTGGGTTTGCAAGTACACATCGAATAGGGAAGATAGATATTGCAAGAGGCATAAGCATTTAGAAACTAAATGGTTGCAAGAAAGGCTAAATGTGAGTGCTGAAAATTTAAATTTCCTTTGCCGTACTTGAGAACTTTGCAATGAACGTGGTCATTTACATCTCCGATGCAAATTGTTTCATGATCGAATCGTGTCCAAAAATTGTGATGATATGATTTCCCTTGCACATCATAATGAACTTAGTTTGCATTTGGGTTATGAAGAATTGAAACCTTTAATTAAGGACCTTCCAGAATTTGCCCATAAGAAATTCCTTGATATTGATCTAGAGAAGACTTATTTGTATTGTGCGGTGAATTGCATTGAAAATCCTTATATTGCCAATTACCTAAAGGAAAGAAAGAAAATAGTAGATGAAGAGAATACTAATGAAAGGGAAGAGACTTCCCAATATCCTCCTATTATTTCTTATGCTGAATCAGGTAACGAGGAGGAGCTTTCTATTCAACCAATCTCATCAATAAGGAGCTCGGAGAAGAAGGTTGAACCCACACATAATGTGAAGAAGAAAAAGAAAAGACGGAGCAGCAAAGGTAGAAAGGTATCTCTCCCAAATGATGTTGCTCCTACTACTCATTGTGATGATGATAATTGTTATGCTATTGGTGCTATCCATACTATTAATGATGAGAGTGGTTATGCTTATGATATGAAAAGGCCCAAGCTTGGGAAAGCTATGTTTGATGAGGATGAAATATTTGAGAATATATTTGCTGCAGTTAATGTTTGTCCCAAGCTTGGGGATTCTACGTTTAATGAAGATGATATTTCTAGTCTCCCAAGTTTTGATATGCAAAGTTGTTATGATGATAGCATGCCTCTTACCTATGATGATTATATTGATGAAAGTGGGTTTGGAAGAGTGTCAACTTTAGGAAGTAATGATCCCATTATTTTGGAGGATGTTGAATCTTATTGTGATGAATATGAAAGTGGATTTGGAGAGGTCATCACTTTATTTAGTGATGATTCCACTATCTTGGAAGAGGTTTCAATCAATTATGATGAGAACAAAGTTGCTACTTATGATGATTATTGTGATGAAACTTATGCTATAAAAAGTAGTGATGATTATATTTATAAAACTTGTCATGATTAAGATTACCCTTTTACGAACATTACTCTTTTTAATGTGGAAACAATTTATAGTATTCAAGTCTCTTATGATACTCCCACTATTCCGAATAAGAAGAATTTTGCTTATGTGGAGAGTAGTAAATTTTCTATGCTTGTAGATCATGAAAAGAATGCTTTAGGTGCTGGTTATATTGTTGAATTCATTACTGATGCTACTGAAAATTATTATTAGGAAGGAACATATGCTTGTAGGAATTGCAATAATATTAAGTTTCCTCTCTATGTGTTGAAAATCTTGAAGCTATGCTTGTTTTGCCTTCCTATGCTAGTTGATTATTGTTCCCATAAGTTGTTTGCTCACAAAATCCCTATGCATAGGAAGTGGGTTAGACTTAAATGTGCTAGTCACATCGTTCATGATGCTCTCTTTATGTTTCAGTTCTTATCTTTTATGCGACATCATTGAAATCATCATGCCTAGCTAAAAGGCATTAAAGAAAAGCGCTTGTTGGGAGACAACTCAATATTTACCCTTACTGTTTTTGTGTGTTCACATGATTATGCTACTGTAGTAATCATGTTTTATAGCTTTTGTTTCAATAAAGTGCCAAGTAAGACCTTTAGGATAGCTTACGGTGATAGTTGTGTTGATCCTGCTGAAAATCAGAAACTTTTGCACCCAGTAAATTAGTTTTGATAATTCACAGAAACGTGATTCTGGTCTGATTCTTTTTGCTCTGGATTGGTACACAAGTTTCTCAGGTTTACCTAATTTGGTAGGATTTTTGGAGTTCCATAAGTATACGTTTGATACAGATTACTACATACTGTTATGTTTTTGACAGATTCTGTTTTCTATGTGTTGTTTGCTTATTTTGATGAATCAATGAGTAGTATCGGAGGGTATGAAGCATAGATAAGTTGAAATACAGTAGATATTACACCAATATGAATTTAGAATGAGCTCACAACAGTACCAAAAGTGGTGATTTATTTTCTTATACTAGCAGACTTCTGAGTTTTCTGTTGAGTTTTGTGTTGTGCAGTTTTCAAGTATTGGGTAAAGATTCGATGGACTATGGAATAAGGAGTGGCAACAGCATAAGCTTGGGGATGCCCAAGGCACCCCAAGGTAATATTCAAGGACAACCAAGAGTCTAAGCTTGGGGATGCCCCGGATGGCATCCGCTCTTTCGTCTTCATCCATCGGTAACTTTACTTGGAGCTATATTTGTATTCACCACATGACATGTGTTTTGCTTGGAGCGTCATTTAATTTTGTTTTGTTTTGCTTGCTATTTCAATAAAATATCAAGATCTTAAATTCTTAAATGAGAGAGAGTCTTTGCATAGCTACATAATTATCTAACTACTCATTGATCTTCACTTATATCTTTTTGGAGTAGTTTGTCATTTACTCATGTTCTTCACGTATATCCTATGAGTAAATGGTTGAATGAGCTGAATGTCATTATATATGTTTCACATGCTTACCCCATTGGGAGTAATGTCTTCACATCTAAGAAGTAGAGGTGGTAAATTGAAGGTTAGCAAACATTGTATTGGTCATTTGAACAATTCATGAAAGAATATTGAAGGAAGCGAGATTTCACATATAAATATACTATCTTAGACATCTTCTATGATTGTGAGCCCCATTAATTATTTTCAAACCTGAGCAAATTAGTTGAAGTTGAACAAGGAAGACAACATAATGAGTTGTGCTTGGGTATATTTGTATAGAAGTTATATTGTTATAGATCCTCCAACATGTGGTGCTTGCTTTTTAGAATCCTTTGCTAGCCAAAATATCTGTACTAAGCGGGAATACTGCTTGTGCATCCAAAATTGCTCGAACCAAGTTTCTTCCATGAGTGTCCACCATACCTACCTATATGCGGTATTTACCTGCTGTTCCAAGTAAATTTGCATGCGCCAAACTCTAAACCTTCAAATAATAATCTGTTTTGTATGCCCGAATCGCTCGTGTAGCGACTAGGGGCTGTCAGTATCTTCCATGCTAGGTGGGTTATTCTCAAGATGAGTGGACTTCACTCATCATTCACGAGAAAAATGGCTGGTAACTGGTGTCGGTGTCAAAACCGGCGGATCTCGGGTAGGGGGTCCCGAACTGTGCGTCTAGGCGGATGGTAACAGGAGACAAGGGACACAATGTTTTACCAGGAGTTCTGGCCCCTCTCGATGGAGGTAAAAACCCTACTCCTGCTTGATTAATATTGATGATATGGGTAGTACAAGAGTTGATCTACCACGAGATCAGAGAGGCTAAACCCTAGAAGCTAGCCTATGGTATGATTGTTGTTCTGTCCTATGGACTAAAACCCTCCGGTTTATATAGACAACGGAGAGGGCTAGGGTTACATGATGAAGTCATATACCTGGGGTAGGGTCATGGACCTGCCCAAGGATACCCTCCACAAGGACGTTCACAAGAGAAGCAGCCTTCCAGTCGACCTGGTAGGCTTCCACTCGACAGATTCAAAGACACTCGACTATGAAGACCCACTCGACCACCAGGAGTCCAAGAGCCACTCGATGTCCAAACGGTCTGTAATTAAATAGCCTTTATGACCTTAATGACACTTTATGTAAGGCGTTACAGAGTAACACCTAGCTTTAACGCACTTGTAAACCCCTACGCCTGTGGGGCTTGGTACGGGTCAGTCTGGCGCACTCTATATAAACCACCCTCCACAGGTAGAAGGGTTCGCACCCACCTTTTATCACGCATATAATCCAATTCGACCGCCTCCGTGCTCTTGTAGGGCATTAGGGGGCTGTTACTTCCTCCAAGAAGGGCTGAACTAAGTAAATCTCTTGCGTATCTAACTACTCCATAGCTAGGATCTTGCCTCTCAATACCTACCCCCATTCTAGTGCAGGACTTAGAACCACGACAGTTGGCGCCCACCGTGGGGCGGGTGTTCTAGCGAATCGTTGGAGAAGTTGGGATTCTTTCGATCTCCGGCATCATGGTTTCAGGTGGAGGTCTGGTCGACGGCCACGAGATCTGTCTCGGTGCGCTCACGTTATAGATCCTCCAACATGTGGTGCTTGCTTTTTAGAATCCTTTGTTGCCAAAATATCTGTACTAAGCGGGAATACTGCTTGTGCATCCAAAATTGCTCGAACCAAGTTTCTTCCATGAGTGTCCACCATACCTACCTATATGCGGTATTTACCGTCCAAGTAAATTTGCATACGCCAAACTCTAAACCTTCAAATAATAATCTGTTTTGTATGCCCGAATCGCTCGTGTAGCGACTAGGGGCTGTCAGTATCTTCCATGCTAGGTGGGTTATTCTCAAGATGAGTGGACTTCGCTCATCATTCACGAGAAAAATGGCTGGTAACTGGTGTCGGTGTCAAAACCGGCGGATCTCGGGTAGGGGGTCCCGAACTGTGCATCTAGGCGGATGGTAACAGGAGACAAGGGACACAATGTTTTTACCCAGGTTCGGGCCCTCCCGATGGAGGTAAAACCCTACTCCTGCTTGATTAATATTGATGATATGGGTAGTACAAGAGTTGATCTACCACGAGATCGTGAGAGGCTAAACCCTAGAAGCTAGCCTATGGTATGATTGTTGTTACGTCCTATGGACTAAAACCCTCCTGTTTATATAGACAGCGGAGAGGGCTAGGGGTTACATGATGAAGTCATATACCGGGGGTAGGGTCATGGACCTGCCCAAGGATACCCTCCACAAGGACGTTCACAAGAGAAGCAGCCTTCCAGTCAGGCCTGGTAGGCTTCCACTCGATGATTCAAAGACACTTTCGACTATGAAGACCCACTCGACCACCAGAGTCCAAGAGCCACTCGGTGTCCAAACGGGTTCAGCAGTTAAATAGCCTTTTATGACCTTAATGACACTTTATGTGGCGTTACCAAGAACGCCTAGCTTTAACGCACCT
Source organism: Aegilops bicornis (assembly GCA_021605145.1). Lineage (NCBI taxonomy): Eukaryota > Viridiplantae > Streptophyta > Magnoliopsida > Poales > Poaceae > Aegilops > Aegilops bicornis. The sequence continues at coordinate 1,190,740 of JAHIAL010000034.1, read as the reverse complement.
GTAAACCCCTACTTCCACTGGGCTGGCTGGGTCCCAGGCGCACTCTATATAAGCCACCCCCTCCACAGGTTGTAGAAGGGTTCGCATCAGAACACATACGCATATAATCCAAATAATCGCCTCCCACACCCGAGACCGTAGGGCTGTTACTTCCTCCAAGAAGGGCTGAACTCAGAAATCTCTTTGCGATAAGTCAACTACTCCATAGCTAGGATCTTGCCTCTCAATTCCTACCCCCCATTCTCTGTCGGACTTAGAACCATTTACGGTTGGCGCCCACTGCGGGCGGTGTTATTCGGCGAAGTCAATCGTTGGAGAAGTTGGGATTCTTTTGATCTCCTGCATCATGGTTTGGTGGAGGTCCGGTTGACGGGCACAGATCCGCCCGTGCGCCAATGCTCACGGCCGACGACTCTTCGCTTGACGACTCAGGAGGCTCCACTCGACGTGGACGGCTCCCCATCCGCTGGGCGACGCACTTTCGCTAGCGTCCCCGGGGCGTCCTCGCGGCAACCGTCGACCCGGTATGGGTCGGCTCAAGGCCCATCTTCACTCCCGGTCTCCCACCGCGCATAGCGTTCCCTACGGTCGAGCTTCAGCGGTGGGTGAGGCATCGCGGTGGCCCTTGATCGGCCATCCCCTGTCAGCGCGATCGAGCGACGAATCTCTCTCTACCTGTTCGACTGTCGGCCCGGCTCCCAGAGAGACCGTCGTCTTCATGCGATAGTGATGACCGGCGAGAGGTTACGATGGTCGATGGACCACCACGGTCCCAGATTCACCGGACCGCCATCACATTCGGATTTAGTCCGATCACCACGACATCGCCACCCCCGGAGGCAAGCATTGAGTGGTCGCACCCGGTTGTGAAGGCTTTCATCGACCAAAGTCCCGATGGATGGTGGTAGTGGTTTGAATATATTATACGGCGGAGACGTTGAAAGGGATGGGCATTCCGATGTCCGCACTCGCATTACCGATAACATGAGCTTCCACGGAGTCATTCCTGTAAAAGAAGGCCGAGCTACTCGGCCAAATTGCTCTTGATGTAGTTTTTGGTGATTCAAAGCATTTCCGAAAGAAAAGCGACCTTTGAGGTCGTTGGATTTCTGTAGCGCTTATCACGCTAATCGGGAGATCGCTTACATGCTTTCATGGCCCGACCATGTTACGTATCTTAAATCGAAGATGCTCGGTCCCAAGGGCGTGATCACCGCCACGGGCAATCGGAAAAAGGGGCGTAAGAGTGCTTCGGAAAGGCTCTAAGATCGCCGATGCTTTCGGTTGGCGCGGTAGAGCTACAAGAGTATCGTAAAGCTGCGGATCCGGCGGATTTGTTGCGAGCTAAGAAGCTCCGCCACGAGTCAAAGATTCTACCGATCGCGATACGTAAACAAGTTCACATTCACCCGACTGATCCCGGCGTTGCCCCACCAACATCTCAACAACACTCGACTCAAAATAGGAAGAAGCGCCATCCGGTTCCTCCGTGAGAATCCCGGGACATCTTTGCATGGAAGCCCACGACATGCCGGCTATTCCTGTGGGCTGGTAATATTAACGCCATTTAGTCGAGCCCAAAATTCAAACCAGTTAAAGAGTATCTTCGGCGGTCCGCCGTCCGTAAGAGAGAAAGGCCATTGGCGAGGAGGTGGCTCGGCTCTTAGCGGCAGAGTTCATCCGGAGAGATCTACCACTCCGAGTGGCTTCACAACGTTGTCATGGTCCCTAAGAAGGACAAGTCGTTAGCATGCGTGCATTGATTTCAAGCATATCAACTGGGCCTTCCGAAAGATCATTTCCCTCTTCCTCGTGATCGACCAAATGAGTCGATTCAAGCTGAGGATCACGAGAGGTTGTCTTTTTCAGGCGCTTATTCCGGGTATCATCGAGATCCGTCTGTATGGACCCGATGAGATTAAAACAAGCGTTCATCACTCCATTCGGATGTACGTTATGTCACCATGCCATTCGGTCTCAACAATGCCGAGCCACGTTCATGAGGATGACCAGTAAGTGTTTGCTCACTCAAATCAAGGCCGAATGTGGAAGCATACATGGATGATATAGTGGTCAAGTCACGAAAGGGTTCCGACCTGTTGGTCGACCTTATTTGAAACATTTGCCAATCTCAGAGGTATGATATTTCTTAATCCATCAAAGTGTACACTTGGAGTTCCCCGTGGAAAGTTACTCGGTTTTCTCATTTCGGCGAGGAATCGATGCTAACCCAGAAAAGGTTGGCAACATACTCCGAGATGAAGCGCCTCGTATGCGTGTGCACGATGTCCGAAATCCTCTTGGATGCTTGGTCAGCTTTAAGTCGATTCATCTCTCGCCTCGGTGAAAAGGCATTGCCTCTTTACCGACTGATGAAGAAGTCAGACAAGTTCGAGTGGACTCTAGAAGCTGATGCAGCATTTGCAGAGCTCAAAGCTCTGCTCTCCACCCAGCCGGTGCTTGCTGCTCCAATCAGCAAGGAGCCTTTGCTGCTTTACATTGCAGCTTTGATCAATGTCGCCGATGACTGGTACTACGGCCGAGCGGAAGAAGAAGGAAAAGCCTTCAAAGTTCAACGCCCAGTTTATTATCTTCTGGGCATCACCTCATCAAAGCAAAGATACCCTCACTATCGTAAGCTTGTTTATGGGATCTATATGACTAACGAAGAAGGTTGCTCATTATTTCTCCGATCATTCCATTACGATCGTCGTGACGCCTTTGTCGGAAATTCTTCATAACGAGAGATGCAAATCGGTCGAGTGGCAAAATGGGCGTATTGAACTCCTTCCTTGATATCAAATTCGAGGCAAAGAAAGCCATCAAGTCCCAAGTAGCAGCAGATTTCCTCGCCGAGTGGATTCCACAAATAGCCTTCCGACCCAAGTTCACCTTTAACACCGGGACTATGTTTTTTGATGGTTCCAAGATGTCAACTGTTCGATGCGAGGGTTGTATTGGTTTCCCCGAGGAGATAGGCTCAAGTATGTTCTCCAGATTCACTTTGATTCTTCCAACAACGGCGAATATGAAGCACTCTGTATGGGTTGCGCATGGCCATTCAACTCGGCGTCCCGTCGCCTTATGGTCTATGGAGACTCGGATCGGGTTGTTAATCAAGTAATGAAGGAGTGGGATGTCGAAGCCCAGCTATGACAATGTGTTATTGTAATGTTGAGAAAATTTGGAGAAGAAATTGAGGGGTTAGAGCTTCATCATATACCCCGACTCAAAAATCAAGCTGCGTATGATTTGGCGAAGATCTGCCGATTGTACTAGGTAGAAATTCTAGTATCCCGAACTTCGTGACAACAAGAAAGCACCCTTGCCAAGCAAGGCTTGGCTCGATGATCACTAAGATTCTTCGTTGACTCCTTTGGAGCCATTCAAGAACAAAGTGCTTCTAGTCGAAGAGACGAGACCTTACAGAGGAGCTTGCCAAGGTCACTAGGCATTAGTAAGGCCCCTGCAAGAGGAGCTTGCCGTGAAGGCCACCGAGGCACGAATGAAACAAGACCCGGCAAGAGGAGCTTGCCGGGAAGGCTTGATGAGCGACAAGGGCCCCGAAGCGCGACAAGAACCTTGCCGCTGACAAGGCTCTTGTCAGCGGTGTAACCCTCTCTTTCGCCTCCTGGCCTCCAGCTCATCCGCCAACGTGTCGCCATGGGGCTTTTTCCGTGCACTATGTCGCATCAAAAGGGGTCAGGCAGCCAATGAGAAAGCTGGCGATAAGCGGCGACAAGCCACCATCGTGGCAAACGGAGGCGCACTTGGACGGTCCCCTGTTACACCTGCTCAAAGACCGAGACGGGCATTTAAGGACTCTTGTCCCTGTCACGTCGAAAGTTAGGGTATAGATCATCGTGACACTGTACAAAGCGGTGCTACCAACCTCCTGCTTTTACTATCCTACCCTTTGTCTACTTGCCACTTGGTAAGCACCCCTCAGCCTATAAAAGGAGGCCCAAGTGCAACGAGAAAAGGGTTGGGTTCTGCTCCGGCTTAGTTGATCACGAGACCACACCTTCGAGGCTAGGGTTTTGTAGCTTCCATTGCTCCCTAGCAAGAACACAAATACTCGGACATGCAGCAAAGAGGGAGTGTTATCTCTCCGGAGAGCTCTAAGCTCAGTAACCTGCTCGTGGTGCATCGCTCGATCCGCTTGCTCGTGCATTATCCCGCCTCTTAACCACAAGGGACCACGTCCCATAGGTGTCCGTGGAGTCACTGATCGCCTTTCCCCTACATCTTCGGCGCGCCGTGAGGGGCGTCGAGGCTGTGTGAACCTGATCCAAATGTCACATGAGCAACCGTCACAACACCTTCATCGACATGGCACCGTAGAAGAAGTCTTCGGCCGCAGCAGTAGCCGTCCGCGTCGAACTCCACTGGCCACCCGAGCCGGCGGTGGTGGGGAAGACGCTGCGAGGAACGGGCGTCAGAGAGAGCCCACAACGCTACCCAGGTCCAAAAGACAAGGCGGCGCATGCATTGGCCCCGAGTCCGCACTGCGCCCTTCTCGTGGGGGCTGACCCACAGCGTCATGATGTCGCAGCCTTACACGCCGTTGGATCAAGGCTGTCGGAGGATCTCGAGGCCCTCGAGACCCGCATGCACCTCAAAGCATGCCGGTATTTAGCCGAGTATTTGTTGCCATGGATGCTGCCCCTCCTAACTTGGTTAGAGTCCGGCATATCCGCTTCCTCGGCCTCCATACACCATTGCCACCACTACTAAATGAAGAAGCCTTGTAGAGCTCAGGCTATTTTTAGACTACCTCCGTCAAGCGGCCGACAAGGTCACGTAATGGAGGGCTACACAATTCAGTCTCATCGCCTTTTGCTAACGGCGACGCCTCATGACAACCAATTCACGTCCTTGCTGCCGGGCGAGGCGACAAGGCACGAGCCGGGTGACGACGAGATTCCGCGGGGTGATACCACCATGCACTCCCTCCTGAAGGCCAAGATCACCTTCAGTTCCTCGGATCCACCTCGGCAATGACTCCATCACACATCGTGGATCCACGAGCTCGTCGTGATCAGCGTCAAGTTCTTAAGGAACGACAAGAAGAAGACGGTCGAACATGCATCGAGCGCCGAAGAGAAGCGCGGCGTCAATCTGACCAGCGCGCCGGGACCACTGTCGATATGCATGCGCCAGGAGAACCAGCGACTTGTCTGTGACGCTGTAGGTTGCCACCGCGTTCACTCGTGAGTCAAGGCAAGTCCGGTGGTCCGGCTGCTAAAAAATTTCAAACCAGATGTAAAGCCGAAAAGTACGATGGCAGGACACACCCATCGGAGTTCCTCAAAGATTCACACCATCACGGTGCAGGCTGCGGGGGGACGAGACGACAAGATTCTTGCCAACTACTTCCCTCTGGTGCTCAAGCCAAACGTCAGATCTTGGCTCATGCACTTGCCGGACAGCTCCATTTCTTCTTGGGAAAATCTGTGCCATCAGTTTGTCGGCGCCTTCACAGTGCACAAAGCCTCCCCGCCGTGAAAGTGACCTTCACCTGCTTGCCTGTAAGGAAGGAGAGTCCCCGCAAGTTCATCCAGTAGATTCAGTCGCTATGCATTATAACATCCTGTGATAACCACCGCCACAGGGATCAAGACGTTCCATCGTAACGCAAGCGGAACCGCAGAGATGAGGGATAGAAATGGCGATGTGCAAAAGTCAAACACGTCGATGAGAGTTTCACGCCTGGCCGCCAAGTGTGCACGCGGCCGAGGAAGGAAGAAGACTCCCATGAGAGAATGCGGAGTAGAATCGACAGCAGAGGAGACCGCCCCAAAGAAAGAAAAGCCGGCGGCGGAATGTAAGAAAGAAGAACAAGGAGGTACTAGTTGTCGAGCGATCTCGGCACCTGAGGTTGGCGCTGCAAGGCTAAGAGCTCGTGGCTCGGCAAGGGAGGTTGCCGGCCGACACCGACCGCCAAGTCAGTGGCGGCCGCCGACAAGCAAGGCAGCTCCAATACAAAGGGGTGATCGCAAGATTCACCGTACTAAGGGCCACGACCTCCAGCTGCAAGAAAGTCGAGCAGCTTGTTGATCGCATATGGCAGAGTACGAAAGGGCGTAGACAAGGAGAAGGGCCAAGGGAAGGTGCAGGTGCAACTAGCAAGAAGAGAACCGGCCGAGGGCGCCATGACAAGGCCAAGCAGCGGCAAGGAGACCCGGACTCCAGCGGCCGCGATAAGGATGAAGAGACGAAGATGATGATGAAGATATGGAGGATGATGAAGCTGATGAGCATGAGTTTGAGAAGGCAACAGAGGTTCTCTCAGGTCGACGGTGGTGCTTCTCTGCCGATACCTAGCACCGCCAACTCAAGCAGTGGATGCAGAGAGTTAACGCGTAATCCATCCATAGAGTCGCGCAAACCTCTACGAAGTGGTCCAGCACGCCCATCATCTTTGACATTGAGGATCACCCAGATCGCATCACCTGCGGCTCGGGGTGCTGCCGATGTTGGTATCACCAACTATCCGCAACCTCAAGGTCACAAAGATGTTGGTTGATGGGCGGGCCTGAACCCGATCTCCTCCGTAGTACTCCGTGCTTCAAATCCACGACAACAGCTCGAAGAGAACGGTTCTTTTCAAGGAATCAACCCAGGAAGGAGCAAGCCCAAAGGGAAGATCACGTTGGTAACATTTGGCGGCAATGTAGCTCAATTTCTTCGTAATCGAGAGGGTTACGCTTGACGTTGCCGATTTCCCATTGCCCTACAATGGCATACTTGGCCGTCCAAAGACTTGCCAAGTTCATGGCAGCCTCTCATTACGCCCTACAACCTACTCAAGATGCCCGGCCCGATAAGCGTCATTTGTCCATGGCGACAAGAAGGATGCACTTAGGTCATACCGATGACGATTTATCGGGATGCAGCATCATGGCCAGATAGCAGTCCACTTGGCCATCAAGCTCCCTGGGAAAAGACTACCAAGTCCGGCAAGAGCTACGATGCCCATCTGCAAGAAGCGCACCTCTTCGAGTGCTGCTACACCGCCGAGGACGCACCATCGAGCTCCACCGGCAAGTGCAAGAAGAAGATGGCAGCCCGCCAAGACCAAGAAAGTGCCCAAGGAGGACGGCACTTATGGTACCTTCACCATGGGTGCCACTCTAGACTCCTAAATAGGAAGGCGTAGCTCGCTTGCTTTCCTGCGGGCGTAATGTCGATGTGTTTGCATGGCAACCATCCCGACATCCCAGTGTTCCCGTGAAAGTAATTGAGCACCACCTAGCTGTCTGTCCTCATGCGCGGCCCGTCAAGCAAAAAGTCAGGAAACAGGCAGTGGAGCGCCAAGAGTTCATTCCAGAAGAGATTATGAATTTGGAAGCAGCAGGCCTTGTCAGAGGAGTCCTCCATCCCACGTGGTTGGCCAATCCGGTAGTTGTACGCAAAGCTAATGGGAAATGGAGACTTTGTATTGACTTCACGTATGTTAATAAAGCTTGTCCCAAAGACCCATTTCCCTTGCACAGTATAGACCGTATTGTTGGCTCCACACCTGGATGTGATCTGCTTTCATTTCATGATGCGTATTCAGGATAACATCAAATTTACATAGCAGAAGAGGAAGAAGAGAAAACCGCATACAATACACCAAGTGGCACGTACTGTTTTCATACGAATGCCTTCGGGTTTGAAGAATGCTGGTTCAACGTTTGCAAGAGTAGTCCACGGCGCTTTTTGAGCCACAGGATACACAGAAATGTAGAAGCTTACATGGATGACATAGTGGTCAAGAGCAAGGACAAAGCAACTCTAGTTCAAGATCTGGATGAAACTTTTGCAAATCTGGCGCAAGATCAACCTCAAGCTCAACCTCGAGAAGTGCGTGTTTGGAGTCCCTTCCGGCAAGCTTCTCGGGTTCTTTGTATCTCAGCGAGGAATTGAAGCCAACCTGACAAGATTAAGGCCATTGAGCAGATCGAAGCACCAAAGCCGCCAAGGATGTATTTAAGACTTGCCGCTGCGTGGCTGCTCTCCGGTGAGGTTTATCTCTAAGTCTCATTGAGCGGCATACTGCCATTTTTAAGATTTTGAAAAGGCAGGTCCAATGAAATGGACCTCGAAGCGGAGAGCTGCTTGCTGCAGGGACTTGAAGAGATACTCCGTCCTCTACTTCCAATACTTGTCGCACCTAGGCTACAAGAAAAGTTGTTGCTATATATAGCGGCAACCAATCAAGTGGTTAGTGCTGCGTTAGTAGCGGAGAGGGAGGCGATGATGAGCCGACAACCGAGACAAAGCGCATTCAAATAAAAGGCAAGGAACTTCGGCCAAGCTCGGGTCCCGACAAGGATAGATCTCGCGAGAATGCGACAAGATTGAGAAAAGGATGAATGCGGCCTTGATCTACTTTTGTTAGTTCCCTTTGCGTGGGTAGATCAAGGTACTACGGTGTCGCGTAAGCTGCTTTTCGCCTCCTCATGGCCTCGAGAAAGCTGCAACATTACTTCCAAGCACATGAGATAACAGTTGTCACTCGCTTACCGAAGAGGATATTGCAAAATCCGAAGCGGCAGGAGATTGTCGGTGGAGCCTTTGGGCTATCAAGCTTTGGCCTCAAGTTTGAAAGCACTTCAACTATCCAAAGCAGAGCATTGGCAGAATTCATAGCAGAGTGGACGCCAACACAAGATGAAGAAATTCGAGACGAGCATCCCCGGGCTCAGGGAAGCAAATAAAGAATGGCTGATGTACTTTGATGGTGCCTTCGGCTGTAAGGCAGTAACGGCAGCCGTACGTAAGGTCGCTTATCGCGTGACCCACGGAGAGCACCTCAAGTACATAGTCCGGATGCACTTTCCCCAAGGAACAAGCAACAAACAATACGGCAAGAGTATGAGGGTTTGCTTGCGGTCTCGAGGATCGCGGTGGACCTTGGGATCAAGAAACTCATTGTCGTGTGGTGACCTTCGCAACTTGTCAAATACGCCAAGTAAATAAAGATTATCGTATCTCGTTGATGGAAGCACACGCCGATGAAGTGAGGAAGTTAGAAGAGCACTTTTGAAGGCCTGCAAATGGAACATGTCTCCAAGAGCTCGTAATGATATTCGCTGACGGGGTTTGCTGTCAAAAGTGCGGCTAACGCGCTTAAGTTACCTGTGGAACCAGGGACCTTTGTGCTCAAGCGACTCAACTAAATCAGCTCAGCACCATCAATCGGATGAGGCAAGAAAGGAAGTTGGTTTCCATAAGTGACTACTTGCACAGAGCTCCCTCAAGCCGCCACCAAGAAAGTCCTTAAAGTCAACGCTTAATAGGGCCGAGGAGTGGGGCCCCTTTCGAGCAAGCCTCACGGTTTGTTTCGTTGAAGCAAACGCCCCGACAAGCTTCGCCTCGGCAAGCTTGCCGGGAATGTCAAGCTCCGGCAGAACCTCGTGTTCTTGCCAGAGAAGCGGATGTTCCCACAAGAGCAGATATGCCTTTAGTCCTTGTTGTCGAGCCACAAGCTCCAAAGCATGGGCACAAAGCAGATTGTCCACTTCATTCTGACAGGAGAACTTCCCAAGAGCAAGAAAAAGCGGAGAAGAGTAGCCCGGCAGAATAAGTATGTACCAGCTTTGTTGACAACATACATGCATGTAAGAAGACTCCAACGGTGTGAAATTAAAGTGCATTTGCCGAGAAGATGGATGTAAGCTGTTGGCAGAGATACACCGAGGCATATGTGGTCACCACATTGGCGCAAGAGCACTTGCCGCAAGAAAGCTTTCGGCAAGGTTTCTTCTGCCGTAAGCCCTCCAGATGCAAATCCGCACAAGTAACCAAGTGTGAAGCGTGCACTGGCCCATTCCAAACAGATGCACCAGCCAGCTCAAGCTCTCCAGACCATCCCTTTATCCTGGCCCTTTCGTCTCTGGGGCTTCGACATCCTCGGCCCCTTCCCTCGAAGTTGTCGGGGGCTTTGAGTACTTGTACGTAGCGATCGACAAGTTCACAAAGTGGCTTCGGAAGTGGAGGCAGTTGAGGAAGGTGACAAGACAAATGATCGGCCGATCAAGTTCTTTAGGTCAATTGTTTGCCGCTTTGGGATACCTAATGTGGATCATCACCGATAACGGCACACAATTCACAACCTGCGACCTTCATGCACTACGCCCAAGATTTTGGCGCCAAGGTACGCTTCGCTTCGGTTGCTCACCCAAGAAGCAACGGTCAGCGGAGAGGGCAATGTCGAAGTGTGCGTGGACTCAAGACCAGAGACTTCTTTCGGCCAGTCGCATATTGCTACCAAAGAAACCTGATTGAGGAGCTGCCGGTGGTTCTTTTTGGCTCACCAGACGACGCCAAATCGAAGCCAACGCCGATACACCTTTTGCTCTAGTCTATGGAGCAGAGGCAGTTCTCCCCACGGAACTTCAGATCACGGATCGCCTCGAGTGCTCGCTTATGATGAGTTTCGAGCAAGAGCAGCTGCGATAAGATGACGCGCTGCCTCGAGGAGGATCGCTCAAAGCTGTCAACAGACGAGCTGCTCGTTATCAAAGAAGCTTTGGCGCCGCTACCATAGCCGCAGAAGTTAATGCCGTGAAGCTTCAAGGAAGGCGACCTTTGTTCTTCGCTGCTCAAGCGTTCAATCCGCCAAGAATTCCAACAAGTTGACGCCGAAGTGGGAAGGCCCTTCATCTGGGTGAAACGAGTCACTGTGGGCTGGCTGTCCGGGCTTTGAGAGACCGAAGATGGCGCTCCGTGAGCAACTCTGGAATATAGAGCATCTTTGTAAGTTTTACCCATAGGGCGCGGTTGTCGGAACCCATTCCTAAGAATCCACCCTTTTTGTACAAGTCTTGCCTTTGTTGCATGTAATCCTTTTTGTACAAAGCCGGGCGCAGACCCTGCATGCATCAAGAAAGCCTATGTGTTGTGCAAAGATCGTCAAATTCTATGCTTTCATAACCTATTTGCATGTGTTATCCGACATTTTTGTGCGCATCAACACCCGGTAGAACAATAACGAGCCACTAGGGCTCCATAACTTTATTTTCTTCTTTCTTCCTCAAAAGAAAGGAAGGTTCATCCACCCACAAGTTAACCGGGGAGGAGAAGATAATGACGGACCGGCCAAGCGCCGGCCGAGGAAATGTTGCTTGCCGGAAGCAAACGACGTAAAAAGCTAAGTTGCCGTGAGTTTGAGCAATCGGTTTTAAATTTTAAGTTATCTTCCTCGAGCGATAGTACTTTTGTATGGAAAACCTGTGCGCGGAGGAACCAACTTCAGTAGCTAGTTTGGCGCCTTATTTTGTTTCGAGTCCGCTCAACAACTTAAGTGAGCTGCAACTAGTTGCGACAAGGTTGTTTGTCGGAGTATGCGCAAGACGCTAGCAAAGGTCACGTTCCGCACTCAACAATACGTAAGCAAGGATGCCTGCACCGACAAGTTCCCAGAAAGCGTAGGGCGCAAACATACAAAGGAAGAAATCAAGTAGAGGAAATAACATTGCATTCGATTGCCTAAGATAGAGTATATTACAAAAATAACTTGTCGCAGATCTAACAGTGAATCATTCTCCTAAACGTGATCTGCAGCAACAAGGGAAAGATAAACTTGGCGGCCCTAGTCTACACGGTCGCCTCAACCTTCTTTGACCTTGTTGACCTGTCCCACGATGGGGGCGAAAGGCCTTGAGCGCCTTTACGCCAAGTGATCCTGCAAGGGCAAGGATTTGAGGACGGCGCAGAGGTCGAGGCTCGGGTTGCGGTAGGCCACCTTCACCAAAGACCTTCGAAGAACTTCCGAGCAGATTTGGCGCGACTCCTGGCCGGTCGATCGCTTCTGGATCGCCGCCCGGAGTCGCCGGAGAGCCGCTAACACGCCTCTTGAAGAATAAGTTGAGCTTGGCACTGGGTCGGGAGGTGCTCGGGCTTGAGGAGTATCCGAGATCTTCCATCCCAATTGTCGGCACCTTGTCAATGGTGGCGGCAATGTCCACGCAGGCCCTCTCGTCCCAAAGGTTGCATCACGCTTTCTCCTCAAGGTGTTATGGGCGTCGTGGGCGGTCGCCAACAGCTCCTCGCTGGCCTTGATATTTCTCCTAGCAAACCCACTTTCCCGCCTTTTGGCTTATGCTGCCTAGCGCCCCTATCAGAGGGATATTTCAATCGAGATCCGCTTTGACATCCTTTTTGGCAGCTGCCGATCTCTTTGATCCTCGGGCCGAGGCGGCCCTGCAACTCGCCAAGAGTGTAGGCGTCCTTCACGGGCCGTGTTTCAGCCGGTGACCTCCTCGCCGCTTCTCCGGGAGGGTGGCCTCCACCAGGCTGCCACCTCGCTTTCCAGCTTCCTTCTTATGGCCCTTCGGCAGCCAAGGCCATCCCTTGCCTCCCGGAGTGCCCCGGCCAATTGATTGTTGCCGCAAGGCAAGATCTTCCTCATAGCTGTCGAGGTTGATCTTCCGCCGCGCCACCTCACCTTCTTGTGCAGAAGAGCTTCGGCCGGGCGAGCCTTTGCTGCTCCTCGACCTCGGCCTTCTCCAAGATGAACGCTGCGGCGCCTCCCTCAGCAGCTGCTCCCAAGGCTCGCTACCGCTTATGTCCCGGAGAGTTTCTTTGTTGGCGCGACGGAGCTCTTCCGGCGCTTTCTCCATATCAGCTCCTGCCTCGACAAGTGCTTCCCGCGACTCAATGAATAGCTTGCCGGGCGCTGTAGAGCGACAAGAATTTTCTTCAAAGTCGCTGCTCCTCCTCGTGATCACATCACTGCTGTGCTTAAGGCACAACCATGGACAGCCCAGCAGTAGGGCGAAGAAGCTCCCGTCAAGGTCTCCTCGACCGAGCGCCTGGAGCTTGACGCCCACGGAAGCTTTGATGAAGACACCGTCACTGCTCTTTCCGATAGGCGGCTGGCCGGGGCTCTCTTCGAGTTCAACTGCATCGGTAGGCGAGGGATCATGGCCTGGCCTGCAGCTGCCTGGGCGCCTCAAGGGCCTCGTGGCTGCCAAGACGATCACCGGACTCCCTCTCACTCTCCTCCTTCAAGGCCGGCAGCTTTGGCGGCCTCCTGCCGACGGACCTGGCCACCGGGCGACTCTCCTCCTCCATGTCGCGGCGCCATTGCCATTGTAGCGTCCTCACGTGGCAACCTCGGTCTCCATCGCTTCTCCAAATGGATGGATCTCAAGATCGTAGAAAGAAAGAAAAGAACAGGTCAAGCAAATGTTCAAGAGAAGAACAGAAAAAGAAAAGACCCAAGGGAAATTTTCAAGAAGAAGAGTACACTGCAATGGGATCTGTTGTCATGTCTCCACTAATCGGGAGGGTTGTCGGCGCTTGCCCCTTGCTCCTGGAGAAGCTCCCTTGCTCGGAGAGGCCTCCTTTGCCGGAGAGCGCAGCCCTTGACGGGAGAGTTCTCCTCATGAGTCAAGGTGAAGTGCATGTAACTTCAGGAGTGACCTCCGAGGCCTCTGATGAGGCTGCTCGCCCCTCGCACGCTCAACAAGCCAGATATCAAGAAGAAGGAGCACCCAAGCACACCGAACCGTAAGGGATAATACAAATACTTACGCACCGGGGCTGTTCTGTCAAGGGTTGCTTGATCCGCAAGGAGTCTCGTGACGTGCCTCCTGTCACATTGGGGAATCAGCTGACGATTTACGCACTCAACGGAGTCTTGGCCCTTTTCGACGCTTCGCTGAGCCAGCGTCTGAGAAAAAGAAAGAAGTCAGGATGAAGCAAATCAGATTCAAGATGAAGCAATGAAATTAAAGAAATACAAGCTAGCAGGGGAAACTTACTCTTCTTCTTCTTCCTCCTCGTCTGAGCTGAGCCGGAGAGATCAAACTCCGGCTCGCATCAAAGTGCGGAGAGGTGGAGGTGGTTCCTTGATCGCCATGGAGTGGCAGCGGCGTCCGGAAGATCCTGCACTAGCTTGTCGGAGCTGTAGGGATGCTCCCATGCAACCGTCAGATTTGCCGCTGTTGCAGGGAGCTTGTCAGACGGCGCGTCAAGCATTGCCGTCTGCCTCGCTACGTCTCGACTCGCTCTGGTGCCCAAGACGCCTCCTTGGCGAGCCGGGGCCTGATTGCGGCAAGGTGCTGGATGACGGAGCATATCCGCCCGCGGCTGGCTCCGCTGGGCTCGGCTTCGGCTCAACTCGCTCCTCCTCGCCGGGCAAGCTCTTTTCGCCGGCAAGGCTTCGGCCACTGGATGCCTCTGCCTCCTCCACGGTAAACCTAAGGCACCAGCGGCTGCAGCGCCGCCAGCCTCCAACCTTTGTGGCAATGCGCGCCATCTCTTGGCCTTTGGTGGTGTCATGGTGAGCCACTTCTTCGCTTAAGGTACGCACGACCGCTACTTCCTCCAAGCTATCAAAAATCTGCCGCACGACGCTCGGGCCGGAGGCTCCTGCCAGTTGGAACGATTCCAAGTGGAATCGGACAATGGCATCATGGCACTGGATGTCCAGCGATGAATTGTTGCACAAGGGACAACCTCTTCCGCAACATAAACCACTCGGGTGCTCGGGATCATGCTTTGAATAGCTCCCTGCAGCATCGCCATGCCAGCCCAAGATCGTGAAGTTCCAGCTAAGGCGGTTCGGCGCGCCTCATGATATCTCGGGCCGTGATACTTGAATTCGTCGGCCGGGTCTCCCCCTCTCCTGCAAAGTAAGGGTGCGATGCGGCGGAGAAGGGAAGTCCGCGCTTTAATGCGCCGCACGGTGAGTCCCGGCAAGCCTAAAGGCGCAGGATCCGGTCACGGCAATCTGCGAGGCCTTCGCCCTCCCACGCCAAGTTACTCCAATCGCTGTCGCGCACTAGTGGGGTTATGGCGACAGTGATGAGGGGTCTGTGGTTCTCCTCAATGATCCAACACCGCTTGCCTCTCCACTCATTCCCACTTGCTACGGAACTCCCTTCCGGGCAAGCTTCTTTCTTGCGATCCTAGAGACCTGTTACCCCTCCGGCAAGCGGCTCTCCTCTCTCGGCCGCTGGGCATGAAGAAGTGACTAAGAGGGCGACATTTGGGTGGACTCCTACAAAATTCTCACAAAGATGTGCCGAAACCGCCATGGTGAGGACGGCGCTAGGGGTGAAATCAAGGAGGTGGAGGCCATATGTGTTCATAACTATCACAAAAGAATTCGAGGAAGGGGCGGGCCGAGTCCGCAGAGAAAGAAGAAAAGCGGAAAGAAGGGGTACCCGGACGGAAACCTTCTCAGATGCAGCCGCGGAGATCACTCCTCAGACGCTGGGTGTGCCCGCTCCGCCACACTCGTAAGAGGTAGAACTCCTCCCGCAACGCCTTTGCGCCGAGCCGGGGTCAAGAGGGCCCATTCTTCAAGAAGCGCCATGAGCCGCTAAGGGCCGGGCCGACTTCGCCATTTTTCCCTTTTCGCTCTTCGGAGCCATGGCGAGGCGCCGAGGGGACCGACGGCGCTGGTGGAAGACGGGCGGCGTAGGCGGAGCGCTGTTTTTCTGGCTTGAGAGCAGGAGAGAGCAATGGTGGTTTTCAAGATCAAGCAAAGCAAATGGTGAGGGGAACAAGAATGCCCCTGCTTCCTCCTCGCTTATAAAGAGGGAGGGGCGGACGCTTTCGCACTTCCCCAAAAGATTCCCCTGATCTCGCCATGATTTTCCCATAACGCCGCAGGCCGACGCTGCGGCTGCCTGTGGGGGACGGTGGGTCCGGGTGAGTAACGGCGTGATTCAAGCCGCTGCGTCGGCAGATCGCTTTGGGCCTGGCCCAACAGCGCATCGCAGTATGGCCCAGTTCGGGGCTCCTTGCCGGTGTACTAGAGTAGGGGTACCCTAGTATCCCTAACTCGTGCACGGACAACAGAAGACCGCCGCAAGGCTTGCTCGATGATCACCAAGATTCTTCGTGACTTTGGAGCCATTCAACAACAAAGTGCTTCTAGTCAAGAGACGAGACCCCGACAAGAGGAGCTTGCCGGAAGGCCACCCTAGGCACGAAGGCCCCGCAAGAGGAGCTTGCCGGAAGGCCACCGAGGCATGCAGAAAACAAGACCCCGCAAGAGGAGCTTGCCGGGAAGGCTTGATGAGCAACAAGCCCCGAAGGGCGACAAGAACCTTTTGACGCTGCAAGGCACTTGCCGCAGTAACCTTCTTCATCTCCGCCCAGCCATCCGCCAACGGTCGCCATGGGGCTTTTCCAGCACGCTGCGTCGACGGCCGTAGCCAGCCGGGAGCTGGAGATAAGCGGCTACCGACAAGCTACCATCGTGGCAAACGGAGGCGCACTTTGACCGGTCCCTGTTGCAGCATAATTCTTTTCAAAGCGCATTGTGGACTTGACATTTATGGCTCTTTGTCCCTTACCGTCAGAAAGTTAGGGTATAGATCATCAGATTAATCTGCATCAAAGCGTACCAACCTCTGTTTTTTCCTATTTTACCCCCGTCTACTTGCCACCGTGCAGACCCTCAGCGCCTATAAAAAGGAGGCCCGGAAAGTGCAACGTAGAAAGGGTCGCTTGTTCGCTCGGGCTCGTCTGCGGCGCCGGTAGAGCAGACGCCTGCAAGGCTTGCTGCATTGCACTGCAAGCTTAGGTTTTCGCTTAGGCTGACTCCATTCTCCCTAGCAAGAACACAAATAATCGCATAAGCAAGCAAGAGGAGTTTTATCTTCCCGGAGAGCTCAAGCTGGGTAAATCTTGCTCG
Organism: Aegilops bicornis; assembly: GCA_021605145.1. Classification (NCBI taxonomy): domain Eukaryota; kingdom Viridiplantae; phylum Streptophyta; class Magnoliopsida; order Poales; family Poaceae; genus Aegilops; species Aegilops bicornis. Next base: position 1,174,092 of record JAHIAL010000034.1, on the reverse strand, counting down.
TGGTGCATCGGGCCGATCCTTGCTTCTTTTCGGTGCATTCTCCGCCCCCACCGAACCACCAGGGACCCCGTCCCCGTAGGTGTCCGGTGGGGTCACGGACCGCCTTCCGACCGGTTAACGTCAAGCGACAGAATCCTACAAAGGATCTCGTAGTCCACGAGGGATCTGATGTGAGCAACAATACTCAAATCGTAAGCGAAGAAAAGGATGCAAGGAGATCCAAGAGAAACAACTAACTAATTCTGGGTAGTTCAAATGCAAAGGAATTACGACTTCCAGAAAATCAAGGCGATCGGCGGAGGTTCGGATCAAAGACAAGTAAGTTGAATAGATATAGATCGACGCAATCAATCAAGGTATTTGATTTGCTCAACACCAAGCTCATGTCCCGGAAAGTGACGCTCCAAAACAAGGGGGAGAATTTTAAAATAGGATCGATGATCGTGAGCATTTGCAAAACGTTAATCGAATCAAATGCTCGTAATTATGATGACAAAGGATGCTAATGAGTATTGCTAGGGACAAATGGAAGTAACCATAATGGAAGTACATAACATATTAGCAGAGCAATAGTTGGAGAGGATTATCGAAGGTCGTGGATGGTATTCCAAAGTATCTTGTGAATCATATGAACAACTATTATGGATGAAATCTGGATACCGGGGCAAGCGCCGCAGTAATTATCCATAGGGGTATTCATGTGGCAAGGAACTACAGGTAAGTGTAATGCATAAAGAATTCCCTGAACATCGAAGGATTTTTCAGACATCTTGTAATAACAAGAGCAATAACAAGGGATGAAGGTATGAACGACAACATAGGTAGTTACGCATAAGGATTTATCTGCGGGTAGGGGATCGCAGAACAATGTCAGCGAAGACACAAGGGTATCGGGAAAACTTCGGAGACTATTCTTCGTAATCTTCTCGTGCACCAAGCAATCGGGTTTCTGGAGTGAGGGGCTTCTCCGGGAGAAAGTGTTTACGAGAACCTAGAGTGAGAGTTAACAAAAACTCTGCTTAACCCCGAATAGAAGTTAGGCAGATCGTAATCCCGTGCAAAGTATAGACGTAGGAGTAAAAGATCCTAATCACTCACCTAATGGGCGTATCGTGGGCCCATAGAGCCGTTAAACATACCCATGTTAGTAAAAGTTTTGTAAAAGTCTAGACTCAACTTCGCCAAGGAGTGTGGAAGGGGATTCTCTACAGTACTGGGCTCGAGCATTAACAATTTCAGGACGCTTCTTCGATTCAATCAGACACTAATCATGCACGCAAACGTGTACGATCAACAAGATCGTGGACTCACGCGAAGATATCACAACACAACTCTAAAAACATAAATAAGTCATACAAGCATCATAACATTGTTGCCAAAAGGCCTCAGAGGGCTCCAATACTAGTGCTCGATCATAGACGAAGTCCGGAAAAGCAAACAATATCTCTTCGAAGGTACGTACATAATTTAAAACAAGTTTGCTCTTGCTTAAGAAGGCGGAAGTACAAACCGGGATACAGATCGTAAGAGGGGCGCAGCTCTCGCTCCTGGGATCCTCCTAACTACTCCCCGGTCGCCGCCCTCACGGGCTGCATACGTAGTAGTAGGCGCCTCCGCAGTAGTAGTCGCCATCGACGGTATGCCCTCGCCTCGGGCTCCACTGCCATTCGGTCGCAAAGAACTCGGGTAGAGGTATGGGGAAGTAAGGAACAAGGCAACCGTGAGTACTCATCCAGAAAGTACCCGCAAGCAAGGAGCTACACTACATATGGCATGGATATATGTGTAAAGGGCCATATCAAGCGATTGAACTGCAGAGCACGCCGTAATAAGCAGGGGGGATAGCTAATCCCCGCTTTCTAAGACTACACTTCGCGCAGCCTCCTGGCCTTTGCAACAACATGTAGAAGAGAGTAGATCAAGTCCTCCAAGTAGCATCAAAGATAGCATAATCCTCTACCATTCGTGATCCCTCCTCAATGCCCTCGTTAGGAGAGGGACCACCGGTAGTAATCCTGCACTTGGAAGGGTGTGTTTTATTAAGCATCCGTTCTAGTTGTCATAAGGTCAAGGTACAACTCCAAGTCGCCCCTGGCATCGAAGATCATGGCTATTCAATAGATTAACTTCATCATAGGGTGCACCACATTACCCGACGCATCGCCGGGATCCCATTTGGCTTCCATTTAATAATACTTTCCTCGGTCATGCCCTACTGCCGCTGAAGATCAACACGCCGCAGCCCCACCTAGGCACAACAGTAGAGGTCAAAGATGCCGGGTTCAAACTCTACAGCGCATGTGGAATCTGGGGCCCATCACTTAGTACACCCGCAAGCTGGGCGCAGACGCCGCCACGGAAGTGCATTCCAGCCTAGTGATGCTCTGGGCACCAATTAACCGGCCACACGCCCGCCCGGGCCGACGTCACGTAAATGCTTCGGCCGATACCACTTCGACGCCTGTTGCTCATAACTTGTCCCACATGGCGGTTAGGTGCGTGATAAGGTCAACGACCAACTCAGCATCAAATACCAAGATCTCGTTGCTGCAGCAAGTATCCGCATTTAACGCCCATCGCACATGTGTGCGCCCACCTTCTCACCCAGTAGTCTCAACCTGCCTCGGGACGCCCACCACAAAGATCCACATGAGGGGCCGTTGGGACAAAGGTCCTTTCAGCCCCCAATCCGTGCGGAATCACTGCTGGTGCTCCACAAGCCGACCCGACTTTTAGTCACCACATGTATCATGTATAAAGTATATAGTATATACCCGCGATCACCTCCCAAGTGATCACAGTCCGATAGTATAGCACAAACAGACGGACAAGAAATGTAGGGCCCCGATGGAATACTAGCATCCTAGACTAAGCATGTAGTGATTGCGGGTGTAAAGGTAACAACAAGGGGTAGCAAGTGACAAAGTGCTTATGCATCGTGGATAGGAATAACGGAAAGCAAGAATATGCTACACTACTCTAATGCAAGCAATATAGAGTAGAATAGGCGATATCCGGTGATCAAGGAGAGAGAGGGCTTGGCCCGGTTGCCTCGCAAGAGAGAGGGGTCGCCAACTCCGTAGTCGAACCGGGCAAAGCAGTTAAGAGTTGGTCTCGGCGTTCAGCGGAAGAAGAGGGGGGAAGAAACAATGAATATTTAAGCAAACAGATGCATGGACGATGCATGACAAAGCAAGGTGTGATGCTAGGTGTGCCCTAACGCTGTATGTGATGATACCGGTGAAGGGAGGGAAACATCCGGAAAGTATCCCTGCTGCTTTATGCTTTAAGTGAGGAGCCGGAGGAGGGGAAAGTTAAGTAGTTCGATAGGTTAGGGATGCGTCGACCTAACGGCCATGCGCTTTCCGCTGGGTTCGCTCTCACATTCGAGCAACTTTCACGTGAGAAAGTATTTTCATCTCGAAAGCTACGGTTTATTTTATATTAATTTTAAAAGATTAAAATCATTTTTAGGATTTATTTAACTATTTAAATCTAACATTATCCAGCATAGTGTTTGCCGACGCTATCATGACGCCGCAGCCAATGCCAGAGGTGTTGATCGTCAATCGACATGTGGGTCCTTGGCCTCGTCATTGATACGCTTAACTAAACAGATTAGTCAATTTAATTAGAGTGATTAGGTTAATTAATTAGGCTTAATTAGATCAACTAATTCAAGATTAATTAAAGTTAATTAATTATCTTAATTAATTAATTATATTATTTTTTATTTATTTTATTTAATTCCTTTTTTTATAAAACGTTCGGGGCACGGGCCCCGCTTGTCATAGGCCCATGGGTTCGGGAGTTAGCGGGTGCGGGCGCATTCGAAGCGAAGCGCCACAGGCAGGACGAGGCCGAGGCCGGGCGGTCACCGTGAGGGGACGCCAAGTGAGAGTAGCAGGGCACGGAGTGGGTCGCGGGCTAGAGGGGAGTGGCCGTGGCCGAGCCGTGCACGATCGACGCAGGCACGGCCCTGTGGCGCGGCCTCGGGCGCGCTGGCCGCAGCGGTGGTCGGGACCAGCAGGGGAGGCGAGTGGGGCATGTGTGGGTGGGAGGCCGGAGTGGAGGTGGCCAGGGGAAGAGGGCGCGGGGGAGGTCGACGCGCTATGGGTCGAAGCTCAAGGCCCATGGTGGATGGCGGGCTAGATGACGCAGTAGAGGAGGAGGTCGGGTGCGGCGGAGCGTGGTCGGGGCGCGATCAGGCGATGGTCGAGGCATGCGCCGGCGGTGAGCACGTTCGGGTCCGGGTCGGGCGTGGTGTGCACGGCAACAGAGGGGGAAGAGGAGGAGGGGCGAAGCTCACGGGGGGATGTAGGGCACGGGCAATGGGGGGTCGAGGGAGGGGGTCGAGGACGAGGCAAAGAAGAGGAAGCAAAGCCGCGGTGGGAGGTCCCCAGGTGTGGGCTCCCGGGCGGCGACGATGGCCGGGCGACGGCGGGCCGAGGAGGAAGCCCTGCACGGGGCGACACGCTGCTCGGGAGGTGCTAAGGCGTCTGGTCGAGCGGCTCCGGCTCAAGGCGTCAAGGTGTGGGAGGAGGACGAGGAGGCTTACACCGGGTGAGGTAGAAGCGGACGACGGGGTCGGGCGGCTGCTCTGATCTAGATCGAGGGGGAATCAGAGGGAGGGGGAGGTCGTGGCGTGGCCTCTCGGCTACTGGAGGGAGAGGGTGGGATCGAGCGACGGGGGGGATGGGCGACTAGGTTAGGGTTCTGCAGCGGGGGGTTATGCAGGAGATATGGGATTTCTACCGGCAGGTTCGGGACTGCCTCGAAGTTAGCAATGGGCCGTTCTGCCTGTGGGGGTTCTTTTTCTCCTTTCCAATTTTTTTGTTTGTTTGTTTTCTGTTTTTATTATTTCTTTCTTTTCTATTTTATTTCATTTTAAATTATTTAGACATTTTATAAAAATGTGTTTGGTTTATTATAATTACCATTGTAATATTCGGCAACAACCGAACATTTTTGTTTCAATTTTTGAAAACTGTTTGTTGTTTGAAATATTTAGAATTTAAATTTCAAAACGGTTTCGAATCATTGCGAGGTTAGCAACAGTAACCGAGGTGATGTGGCATGATTAGCATGGGATTACTGTAGCATGATTACCCGGGCGTCACACGTAGGGAGACGGGAATGAATCCATAGTGGTGTACTAGAAAAAAGCCCCGTGCGTTGCAACGGGAGAAAAAAATACCACAAACTCTTAATTTATAAAAGATGATCTATAATCAGAGAATTTGTAGCTATGGCCCAAACAAAGATGGTCTTAACCTATAAAAACGTAGTTTAATATTCTACAGGTGTTCTATTTCAACACGGCTTGCATGTAGATTTAATCCGTACAAAGAAACGAGCAAGTGATCATGCATTTATTCATGCCATGTTTGGGATGAGTTGTTTTTACGGCTGAGTAAAGAAAAACGACAAAAACAAATGATCTTGTGGTGCGCATCGTCTAACAGGCCGACCCCATTTCAGGCGACGTAGGGACACCCGGCATCGCGGCTCGCCTTGATGTGGCCGTAACTTGCGCCTACAAGGAGGAGCGGCTCAGCAAAGGTTGTCGTATGCTGGCCATCTAACAAAGCCGATGGTGGCGCCGCCGTAGGCTATCGGGTCATTTGGTCGATGTTGGCACCGCACCTACCGAGAAAAGGTAGAGGATCGCATCACCGCCAGAGATGGTAAACGACGCTGATCGGGTTGATGGCCGAGGCGAGGAAGCGTTGGTGTGGCTATTAACATTGCAGCCTAGATAGTATATTTTAAATTATTAATAGGTAAAATAACATCATATTCAGATTCTACATATTTTTTTAATCAAATTTCATATATAACATGTTAAATCTGGAGTTACGGTTTAGAAGATATGAGTATTTTAGAAAATACGCGATGAAGGCGCTTATGGTTCACAGATTCGAAGTTGACGGCCTTACACTCCTCTTCCTCTTCCGCAGCCTCCCGACGCCAACCGCCCCAAGGAGACGGCCCGAGAAGTTCAAGTGAGCCCCACCCCGGCAAACCTCCACGGAGGAGCGGCCAGTGTGATGTTGCCGCACTCCGGCCAGAGCGCTGGGCGTCCCGCCACCTAGTCGGACTCTCCCCGCTTATCTGCCCCGTTGTCCTCCTCCTCATCACTCGCCGAGGAAGAGCTTCCATCGCTTAATCTCCATCGGAGGAGCTCTCCACGCAGCACTTCAGGCGAGTCCCGAACTCTCCGAAGACCTTGACGGAGAGTAGGCCGTCCTCCATTAATTTGAAGTAGAGGACGAGCCCCGCCGTCAGGCTGTGGATGTGAGCCAACGTCTTCCACCCACAACGGAGGTACATGACTCGAGGAGCCGGGAAGTCGACGACAACCCACGCGGTTCTCGTTTCACAACCCCTCATGTGCAACCCGAGGATTGGGGCTGGTCACGCCCATCTCCCGAGAAAACGGGTGGGAAGACGAAGACGACGACGCTGGAGGCCGCAAATTTCCGATGAAGAACTCCGCTGGGTTGAGTCGACATGGCCTTCCATCGAGAAAGGCATCATTGGTGGGGCGAAGCTGCTGCCGCTTCCGCTCCCTCCTTCTTCCCTCGAAAGCACTGCTGCTCGCCTGCCTCGCTTCTCTCTTCCCTCAAGGCCGGGCTCCACCACCGCTGGCTCGTGGAGGAGGAGGGACGCGTTGTCGACAGCAGCGACCCTCGCCGCAACCGGCCGGCGACCAGGATTCCCTTTCTCCATGGCGAGTGAATGGAAGAAGCAGAAGCAAGAGAAGATGGATGACAGAAGAGTGCGGGACGCCATCCCCCCTCCCCCACCTTATAAAGGAGCGGGTGGGGCTTGGCCGCCCCGTTCGACCAATCCAGCAACAAGAGGCGCGCGGAATCGGGACCCACCACGCTTCAACCAACGCCGCCCGTCTTCCGCCGCCTCGCCGCTTGCAACCCTGCGCATGAGGGACGTATGGACATGCAAAACCGAGGGGACAAAGGGCGACCTCTCCCACCCCGTGGTCGTGGGGAGTGGACACCTTCAAGACCGCTACCGCCCCTGCTCAAGAATGAGCCGCGCTCCACGCCCCTTTACGGGAAGGCGCGAGCCGCCACTTTATCAAGAATATGACGATGCGCGTGAAAACGCCCCACGCATGCCGCCTATCACGCACACACCTCACACAAGGCCACGCTGCTGGTCGTGGGTGCACAACACAAAAGTTTTACCGCTGTAAAAACCATCCCGCCTCGCTCACAAGACCTTTCCGGCCTAGCCCAACAACGCTGTCGCGCTTATGTGTGGCCCAGTCTGGGGCTCCTTGCCGGGTGTACAAAAAGAGGGGTGCACTTTTTGTACCCCTATACCGTGCACGGCAACAGAGCCGCGCCCACGGTCACACCAAGGCGAGCAAGGGAGGCGAGCCAAGGTAAGACAAGAGCGCAAAGACAATCAAGGCAACGCTTAAGGCCAAGACCACAAAGAACAAAGGGATCTAAGCAGGTTCCCCAAGAAGACCCTTTGCCAGGGGCGGTTTCAAAGAGCTCTGCAAGACTCCTTGCCGACAGTTTCGCTTCGCGACTAACAGAGAGCGAAAGCCACCCTTGAGCCCACGATCCCTAACGTTATCATCCACGGGGCCGGGGCTCGGAGGCACCTCCGTGGTGGCATGCGATCTTTGTGAAGACATATTCAAGATTAGATGAGGATTAGAAGACGACGATTCTCTAAGAAGACCCTTGCCGAGGAAGGCCACCAGCCCCTCGCAAGAAGATCCTTGATGGGGACGACAAGACGCCATCGGTAAAGACCCTTGTGCCGGGCCACCAAGAAGGCCCTCACTAAGGACGCCAAATAGGCCACCGCCAGTGCCCGGCCGACGCACTGCTTCCACCGTTGCTCCCATATACCGCCAAACCAACCAGCTGGGCATGGCACTGCTGCGGCAACATGCAGCTCCCAAGCTAACTCATCAAGCTACCGCGTGGCGGCATGCAGATCTTCGTGAAGACTCCACCACCACGCCACCTCGGCCGCGTGCCTTTTCGCCACATGGCACCACACGCATCACCGCTGTATGCCGCGGTCGGGCAGGAGGAGCGGCGACAGACAGCATGTGACGGGCTCGCCTCGCCCCCAATAAAGGTGCAGGACACGAAGCGATGCATTAAATGCATCTTGTCTCCGAATACGAGGGATAACCTCGCAACACCCAGACACCTTTCCACCTCCCTGTGCCACCGTGGCAACCCTTTTTCCTATAAAAAGGAGGCCCGAGGCGATCGGGAGAAGGATTCGCCTTTTTTCAACCACACGCTTAGACCACGCCTAGTTCGAGAGCTCAAGAACTCTCGTAAATACACCCACCAAAGCAGGGACTAGGGTTTTACACATCCTCGCTGCCCAACCTCGGGTAAACGCACCCTTTGTGCTGTCTACTAGCCCTGCTCTCCTCGCAACCCTGCGCCCGGCAACCGTAGTAGGGATTCTTGTGATCCCATAGGTGCCGTTCCACACCGACACATGGCGTCATCACTAACATGAGACGGAAACAACTTACACGCGCCGTCCCAGCAATACGTGATGCTATCTGCTGGCAAGGCATGTGACCCTTTGTACAAAGCCAGGCGCAGACCCAGAGCATAAATAAATGAAGCGCTGGTGCCCTAAGTTATAGCATGCATGCTAGGTCGAGTCTCTTACTTGGTTAGGGTTGATAGTGCTTAGCTACGGATTAACCCTAGCCTAGAGGTCGAAAAGCGCTGCCTTATCCTGCTCCTTTTCTCGTCCTCCCTTTGGTTCGTGCATGGCACATGAGCATTTCCGGGCCGAGCTACTCGGAAAGAAGGAAACGGACCGGCTTCCTAATTCCCCGCAAACCAGAGTTGCCGGGGTCAGTAAGCACAAGGATCCAACCGCGCAAGATGAGATTGCCGGGCCGCGAGATCCAGATAAGTCTTTCATCCTCTGTCATGCATTTCGGAACCGGATTAGGGTATGTGAAACCTCGTTTTTATCTCTAGGCTGCCGTGCTCCCCTTTTTCCTATACCTAAGGATTATTTCCTGGGTCCGGATTTGGTCGTAGTCGCGGCGGCAAGGAGGTACACGAGGAGCCTGAAGCCCACTTCATCCCTGCCTCCGCCAAGAGCGCGAGAACGGTCGAATGGAGTGGGGAGGACGGCAAGGCCTATTGTCGGGCGAAAAATGTTTATCTTAAACAATAACAAGGATTCACTCCTTGTCACGGGATTTACCCGCGAACGAAAAACTCGGCAAGCATCCATTTTTAAAAACATCCCATACAGGTACAGTTCGTGCGAGATGAAAAACATGAGCAAGGGGATTAAAAGTTTTAAATTTAACAAAGGCCCGCAGGCTTACAAACTAAAAAAGAGGTAAGATGCCTGTAATCCCTTTCTTGTCCCTCTCCTCAGGAGGCAGGCCAAGGAGGCGAAAGGGCAAAGGGCGCCTAGGCGAAGCCACGAAAAGCAAAAAGCACCAAGAGAACACCTCGTGGCTACCCACGCAAGCGGGCGGTGATGACGATGTCGGGAAAGGATTGGAAGACGAGGTACAGAGGACCGATAATACGCTGATGAAGGCTGCAGGATCACAGTACTCCAGAGTTGACGGCCTTGCCGCCGCCTCTTCTTCTTCCGCAGCCTCCGACGCCACCGCCCCAAGGAGACGGCCCCGAGAAGTTCAAGGAGCTGGCCCCGCCTCGGCAAACCTCTCGCCGGAGGAGCGGCCAGTGCAGATGTTGTTGCCGCCGCCGACTCCGCCAGCTGGGCGCCCGACGCCTAGTCGGACTCCGCCCCGCTTATCTGCCTGCTGTCCTCCTCATCACTCTCGCCGAGGAAGAGCTTCCATCGTCTCGAATCTCCATCGGAGGATCTTCTCCACGCAGCACTTCAAAGTAGTCCCAAACTCTCCAAGACCTTGACTTGAGAGTACGCCGCCCTCCATTAATTTGAAGTAGAGGATGAGCCCCCCTGCCGCCGTGGATGCGCCGAACGCCTTCCACCCACGACGGAGGTACATGACTCGAGGAGCCGGGAAGTCGACGACAACTCACAGGTTCTCGTTTCCCACAACCCCTCATGTGCAACCCGAGGGATTGGGGCCGTCACGCTTTCATCTCCCGAGCAAATGGTGGTGGGAAGACGAAGATGACGACACGGAGGCCGGCGCGATCTCGATGAAGAACTCGCTGGGCTGGTTGCCGATATGGCCTTCCATCGAAAGGCATCATTGGCGGGGCGGCCAAAGGCCGCCCGCCCTCCTCCTCTTCCCGAGCACCGCTGCCTCGCCTCGCCCTCCCCTTCCCCTCACGGCCGGCTCCACCACCAAGGGGCCTGGGAGGAGGAGGGACGCGTTGTCGAAAGGCAGCGACCCTCGCCACCGGCTGGCGACCAGCATTCCCTTTCTCCATGGCGAGTGAAAGGAAGAAGGTAAGGTGGAGAAGATGGATGACAGAAGAGTGCGGACGCCATCACCCTCCCCTCCTTATAAAGGAGCGGGTCGGGCTCGCCGCCTGCTCGTCTAATTAAACCAGCCACCAGAGGCGCGCGGAATCGGGACCGACCCGCTGCCCCAACCAGCGACTGCCCGGTTTCCCGCCCCCGCCGCTTGCAACCCAAAGTGCACGGGGGACGTGTTGCGGACGTGCAGAACCGAGGGGACAGAAAAAGCGACCTCTCCCCAACCCGTGGTCGTGGGGAGTGGACGCCTTGAAGACCGCGCCCCGGCCCCGTTCAGTAAATGAGCCGCGCCTCCACGCCTCCCTCTTTTTAATGGGAAAGCGCGAGCCGCAACTTTATCATGCGATATGACGACGCGTGAAAAGTGCCCCCACGCATGCCGCCCACGCCACGCACACCTCCATGCTGCGCGCTGCTGGTCGTGGGGGAGCACAGCGCTGTGAAAAGTTTTACCGCGTAAAACTGGCCCCGCCGCCCACAAGACCGCTCTGGCCTAGCCCAACAACGCTGTCAGGCTTATGTGTGGCCTCTCGCCCGGGGCTTCCTGGCTGTACAAAAAGAGGGGTGCACTTTGTACCCTATACGTGCACGGGCAGTCGAGCTGCCGCCCACGGGTCACACCAAGCAGAGCAAGGGAGGTGAGCCAAGGTAAGACAAGAGCGCAAGACAATCAAGGCAACGCCAAGGCCAAGACCACAAAGAACAAAGGGATGAAGGTGTCTCCCTAAGAAGACTTCAAGCAGCCCGGCAAGACCCTCTTTGCCAAAGCCTCCGCCTGCACCAACAGAGCGAGCCACCCTTGAGCCCACGATCCCCAACGCCATCATCCACGTGGGGCTGTGGCTCGGAGGCACCTCCGTGGTGGCATGCGCATCTTTGTGAAGACATATTCAAGATTAGATGAGGATTAGAAGACGAGGATTCTGAAGACCCTTGCCGAGGAAGGTTGACACTTCCCGGCAAGATCCTTGCCGGGGAGGACAGCACGCCACGGCAAGACCCTTGCCGAGCCACCCGGCAAGGCCCTCACCAAGGACGCCAGCAGGGCCACCGCCAGGCCCGTCGACGACCAAGCTTCCACCGCCATTCCCATGCAGCTGTCAGCCCAACCAGCTAGGCGGGCACCTGCGTGGCAACATGCAGCTCCCAGGCCAACTCATCAAGCGCCTCGCGGGCGGCATGCAAGTATCTTCGTGAAGACTCCACCACCAAGGCCTCAATCGCCCGCCTGCTTACATGGCACCGCGACGCATCATCGCTGTGGCGCTGGTCGGGCAAGGAGGAGCGGCGATGGACGGACGGGCTCGCTTCGCCCCCGATAAAGCAAGGACACCTAAGCGATGCATTAAATGCATCTTTGTCCCGTAATACGAGGGATAACCTCGCAACATCAGACACCTTTCCACCTCCTCAGATGCCAATCGTGGCAACCCCTTTTCCTATAAAAAGGAGGCCCGAGGCGCACCAGGAGAAGGATTCGCTCTTTCTCGAACCACACGATGACCACGGCCTAGTTCGAGAGCTCAAGAACTCTCGTAAATACACCCACCAAAGCAGACTAGGGTTTTACACATCCTCGCCGCCCAAACTCGGGTAAACGAATTCTTGTGCCGCCCATCGCCCCGCTTCTCCTCGCAACCCTCGCTACCTTTAAACCGTAGTAGGGATTCTTGTGATCCCATAGGTGTCGCTCCACACCGACACATGGCGCCATCATTAACATGAGATGTAGAAACAACTTACACGCCGCTTCGGCCCAGCAATACGTGGTGCCATCTCGCTTTGTCGATCACAGATGATGCCATTGTGTTCAATAGCATCACAAAAGTGTGTATCAGCTTTGACGATGATCCACCGCGAGCTGAGTTGTCTCCATCTAAAGAAGACACCAGCGTAAAGATAGCCGAGTCCCTTGTCGAACAAGGCAATTAACTTGAAGTCTGCGTAATCGGCATGTTGTGTGGGCACTTGGCAGATTACAATCGTCTGCAAAACAAGGTCCGTCCAACTGACGCGGTAATCTAGATGACTAGGACCGCGATGGTAATACTCTATATAATCCAACGGAGGAAGGATAATCTCATGGGAGGTCTAGAAGTCCACGAGCACCAAATTTTTACCGTCTTCTCTGACGGCAGCCATCCAGTGGGTGTTCATGCCGACCCAGTACATACCTGCCAAGAAGTTCCGGGCGATGGTGATCGGATTGAAGTCGAGGGAAATGATGTACGGCGACCCACTACATACATGCAAAGAAGTTTCGGCTAATGAAGATCGGATTGAAGTCGAGGGGCATCATGTACGCCTCCGTATCATGGTGAGCCAATCTCGCAAGACCGTATAGCAAAGCAAAGGTGGTGTGTTGAAAAGCTTAGGCCTCGCTTCAACGATGGCCGTGCATGCCCTCGAAAGCATGCAGCCAGCCGCAGGGCGCCAACATATCCATACACTAACAACAGAGGTCGAGGACGCCATCGGGAAGATAGCTCCAATCATGCTCATATGGATCCCCGCGCGTTCAAGCGTCGTCCATGGTGGAGTTTGGAAGGTGGGGTTTTGGGGGGCTTGATTTACGGGGGAGAAGGCTGTCGGTGCTGGAGCGGCTAGCGAGGGAATAGTGGTACTGGGGGAGGCGAGCGAGGCGAGGGTATGCGGGGGCACAGTGAGATAATGAAGAGTGACCTCAGGATCTCCGGAGACGGAGATGGAGATGGAGTGGTGCTAGGGGAGAGGGAGACGAGGCGAGGCATGCTATAAATGGCGGTGACAAAGGATCGCACAATGCACAAGGTGAGGCTGACTTTGGTAACCTTGACACGCCGCCTCGACTGTGTCTCCTCGGGTGTGGTCTTGTCACTTCACCGTGAGGACCGGATGAATAATAGTATTTGACCATCAAGTGTACCGCAGCTTGTACTACTACTACTACTACTACTACTACTACTACTACTACTACTACTACTACTACTACTACTACTACTACTACTACTACTACTACTACTACTACTACTACTACTACTACTACTACTACTACTACTACTACTAGGAGTAGTAGGAACATGAGTACACTCCCGTGCTAGCATGCCTCTGGGTTCACTTCATCCTCCAAATTATCATCCATATTAAGAAAGGTAACCAAATTCGCAGTATGCGGAAGCGCCAAGAAGGACTTCTCTTATTTTGAGGATAACCGCATATTCCTTAACCGTAGTAGGAAATATGAGTAGTACTCCCTCCGTTCCTCTTTTGTCTCACAGATAACTTTTTCAAGATTTCTCTAATTAGTCCGTGTATATAGCCTTTGCATGCGCCCATTTCCTCCATGCCCCGTGCATTCACAAAGATTAATTAGCGTGACGATCAAGAAATGCATGACTGACTCACCAATAAACCGTAAAGCATGCAAGTGGGCCACTCATGCGTGCGGAGAGAGAAAAGGCAACCAAGAGCCCGCCCAATCCATTGCATCCAGCAATAAACCATCAAGACCTCTCCTCATGCATGCGCATAACTTCTCCCATTTACTTCCATCGGGAACCGATTTTCCTCGGCTTTTTCGCTTACTCCTTGATCTTCATTTGCATCCAAACCACATCGCATTCACATTGTTTTAACCTCTTCACATCCTCCTCGGAGTAATTCAAGCCCCTATAAATAATCATCATCTTGATTAGATTAGCCATCTAATCCTAATTCTCCAAACCATAGCCCTCCGTCCAGCCGGGTTCTAAATGGCGAAAGAGATCGAGATGCGTGTTTTAGCGTCCCCACATGTCCTCGTTCTCAAGAAGGCTCGTTGAGCATAGTTTCCAGAGTCACCAACCACCAAGGGTTGTTCGAAGTGGATCAACAATGTATCCAACTCCTCCAAAAGGTGGAGATGAATGTCATCGGTCTCGACGCTAGAGTACACGGAGCGCAAGCATCGAAGATCCAACGCGCCACCGTTCCTTCACCGTGCCTCAAGATGATGTTTTGGTGTACTACATCATACACGCGCCCATACTAGGTGAGCTTCACGATTTCTTGTCTCGGGAGGACATATACTTACGTGGGGCAGCCATCGTAGGGACAAACAGAAGTTGGAGCCGTGAAACCTTGATTTGAAAAGCATCACGACCTACAAACCGTAATAAAATTCTCAGAGAAGATTGTGATAAACCGACACCATCCCTATTCGACGAAAGCAAATTTTGTGCTAGGAACAAATCTTCGTAAGGGTGACGAGACGCTGGCATTAAGGTCAGTCTCTTGACTTAATGAGCGGATAAAATATGCTGCCCTCGATGCCCGTGGTGAGTTTTAGATAGCTGCAAGGTCCAGAGAGCTTGTTATGTAAGCCGCCTCCCATTGAAAATGAGAACAAGAAGAAGAAGAAGAAGAAGAAGAAGAAGAAGAAGAAGAAGAAGAAGAAGAAGAAGAAGAAGATGCCGCACTAGCAAAGAAAGGGCATTATGGATGGATGAACTATTTCCTCTCTTGTAAAAAAATATTCCCTCTCTATGTATATTGATATAGATGGACTATTTAGATGGTGTGCATGTCTTTGGAACAAGTAGTAGTGTGGGTCCGCTTTGACTATAAGTGAACTATTTATCCGCCTAGCTTTCTACTACTCCTTCTAGTGATCGGTATGCAATGCATGTGTCCGTGGACATGACAGCTTGTCCATGGAAGTTCAACTACGACGACCATCACGTTTCATCCACTGCCACTCGCGATTCCCACGACGCCGCTCCATCCCACGGCACCATCGCCCCCAACGTGCCTCACCCTCTCGGCGGCACCGCCTCCGCCTTTGTGTGTGCATGACATGTGGGCCACCTTAAATGCGCCCGAGCATCAAGTTTCTACCACAGCCACATGCGATTCCCACGACGCCGCATTTAACCCATGACACCACATGTCCCGCACCATCAAACTTTCATCCAGCCGGGTCAGGACACATTTTGTCTCGGCATCAATCCTCGCTAGTACTGTGTATTACATGTAGTACCTGCCGTGTGGCCATCTACGCCAGAACGCCCCGACGCCTACCAGGCACCTCTCCACGGCCACGCCACCACCAGCCGGTTCATCTCGAACGAGTGGGTCGCGAACCACACCACCACCATGAGAATGACATGTGGGCCAGCCGCATTTAACGTATGCATGTCATTGACTCAAAGCATGGTTAATAATATAGTCGGCTGCTGGCTATATGATGTTGCCTCATCACATATAGCCAAGCTTGTAGCCAGCAAGTACAATAGTTGAATATTAATATGTACTACTTTGTTGTTACATGACCCACCTCGCTCTCTCATAAAATGCCTAGGAGCACGACGTCTTTGCAGCCGTACATTGTTAACTAGTAGCCCGCTTCTCTTCTCTTTCATCTTCTCTCTCGGCCCAACTAAGCAAAAATATAATATTTAATGTCTTACAGCCCGCCTACATCACCTTATTGTACTTGCTCTCTCATAGGCCGGGCACTAAGCCATCAAGTTTGGTCCCGTGGCCCCGATAGGGAAATGTAACTCTGCGGCAAAGCCTTGTGGTGCTCCCAGACTGCAGCTCGTGCCAAACCCGGAATTTGTTTCTTACTACTACCAACTACTAGTAAGGTACACGTGCATTGCACGCATGAGATTCTCGTGGTTTGTGCATTATGCTTCTACATGTGGAGTCTTCTAGATTCTACATGTGGCAAAATCTGGTGGAATGTAGATGATATCCAACGGCCAGTAGTGCTCGGATTTGCCATCTCTGTACCATCGGATTGGCTTCATACAACGACCAACTTTCCAAGTTATGGTTTGGTTTGCAGCCTAAGGTTGCCACGCCTAAGCTTAGGCGTGCCAGCATGTGTTTGGTTCATTGCTACACTTGTGGCTTGCCACACTTTCCTAGCTACATGGTCCACATGTCATAGACTCAACTTCTTACCAAATCTTGCCACACTTGTGGTGGCCATTTTGTTAGCCACATTTTTGTGGCGTATACACTTTGCTTCCAAGCTTAGTTGTGGCAAAGTTAGTCATGAATGAAGTTCAACCATGGAGTCTTCTAGATTCTACATGTGGCGGAATCGGTGGCATGTAGATGATATCCAACGGCCAGTAGTGCTCGATTTGCCATCTTTGTACTGGCCGGATTGGCTTCATCCAACAACCAACTTTCAAAGTTATGGTTTGGTTTGTGCTTAAGGTTGCCACGCCTAAGCTTAGGCGTGCCACAAGTATGTTTGGTCATGCTTCATCTCAAAGATAGTTGTTCCCTCTTCATGCATGCTCAACTCAACACCCCTCTTCATGTATGCTCTCTTCATGCATGCTTCTAGTGTATTTGTGCTAATCTAGTGTGGACTCATGCACCCTCCATACACCCTACCAAACACCCAAAAATGGGTCGAGAAGGGAACTGGGAACTCTTGGGATCATGCACCCTTCATACACCCTACCAAACACACCAGGCATGTGTTTGGTTCATTGCTACACTTGTGGCTTGCCACACTTTTCTAGCTACATGGTCCACATGTCATAGACTCAACTTCTTGCCAAATATTGCCACACTTGTGGTGGCCATTTTGTTAGCCACATTTTTTGTTTCTGCACACTTTGCCTCAAGCTTAGTTGTGGCATAGTTAGTCATGAATGAAGTTCAACCATGGAGTCTTCTAGATTCTACATGTGGCAGATTCTGTGAGAATGTAGATGATATCCAATGTCCAGTAGTGCTCGGATTTGCCATCTTTGTACCGTCGGATTGGCTTCATCCAACGACCAACTTTCAAAGTTATTCACACACTATATAGGGGGTATAGATATAAATGTGCCGGCCCGTTGCAATGGATCCAAAGTATATCTCTTTAGTGGAGTGCACTCTAAACACATTATCTATTTATTTTTCTCTAACCTTTCGTAGCCATGCAACCAAGCCACATAAGCTTCATGGGTGCCCCCCCACATCATATTATTCATACCACGCCGATGTAAAAAAGATAAATCACCCAAAACAAGATCTTCCCGTTTTTTTGTTCCTACGATGTTGTGCCGTGCACGTACCTACTAGTTGTATAGTGGTAGTACTAGTTGTATAGTACAAGCTTGGTACTAGTAGGAGCAGAGTAGTACGGAATGCTCCTACTCTATCAACGAGCCCCATCTGACACCAAAATTCTTGGCTTCCATTCTACAGCTAGATCTTCCCCTCGTTTTTGTTTTCCAACTTTGGCAAGTGGTAAAGGGTGCGGTTTGCCAATAGTCGGTTTGCTCAACGGCGGTCCCACATGAAAGTGAAAATGCTAGGCAATACTCCTTCCCTAAGCTATGTGTCGTGCCGGATGGGCCGTGGAGTACTCCCAATTCCCATGCGTGGGGAGGCGACGAACGAGGCAGAGCCTTTTCCTTTTACTAGCAATGTGCCCGTGTGTTATGCACGGATCCAAAGTAGTAGAATAGTAGTACTTGTTCACAAACTTGAAAGAAATCACTCTTGTTTTGGTATACTCCTAATATATTACTCCCTTCGTTTCCTAAATATTTGACTTTTTTAGAGATTTCAAATGGACTATCACATACTGATTATATAGACATATTTTGAAGTGTAGATTCACTCATTTTGCTCAGATGTAGTCACTTATTGAAAAATCACTAGAAAGACAAATATTTAGGAATGGAGGGAGTACTTTTCAACGAAAAATATATTTCTCAAAGCTATTTTGATGAGGTGAGGGAGGGATGTGGTTGCTTTCAAGTTAATAAGGGTTTTCTACAAATTGGAGCAGTAGAAGTGGGCTATTGTTGCAAAAATACCACAACTTACCTCACAGCCAAGTTAGATGCAGATCTAATGGTCGAAACGACGATATGCATACACCACCATCACCAACCTGAGTCTTTTATAGGATTATATATTTCTCGTGCTATTTTGATGAGGTGAGGGAGGATGTGGTTGCTTTCAAGATAATAAGGGATTTACGCAAATTGGAGCAGTAGAAGTGGGCTATTGTTGCAAAAAAATGCACAACTTACCTCATAGCCGCTTGATGCGATCTAATGGTCGAAACGACGGATGGCGTATACACCACTATCACCAACCGAGTCTTGTATAGGAGTAGGAGTAGAGAAACATGTATAAATTGTAACATTTTGGTTCTGCTCCTTGGCACGATCGATCGATAGAAAAAACGATTGGAAACGCTAGGGCGGGGCCATTTCCGCCAGATAAGCAGGGTACGTAGTAGCTAGGTTGGTGCATCGTCGGTTTGGTCACACGCGGTCCGACATGTTCTAGTGTTTCTAGCAAGATGCCCGCGCGTTGCACGAAGTTGGTGGAAAAGGTAAGCACAACTTATAAATTGACGGATGGAGTACTAGTTACAGTGATGCATAATTAAGCAAAGGGATCGCACATGTCGGTATTGACTGGAACGAGAAAGCAACACCACAATAAGAATTAAGGCCACGATGATGATGTGATCGCAGTGGTGGTTATAGAAGGCAAGAAGAAAGATGCATCCATCAACGTACGACCTCTTCCTCCTCAACTTAGTGCGCCGGGCCACCGACCGGCAGCTAAGGAGCGGCGACTTTGGTGGCGAGGTTGAGGTGCTTCTCAGCAAAGGCATCCAAGGCTTCCAGTCGGTTGAGGAAGGCCAACGTCGTAGCGTCCTCACTGGCCTTGTAGATACTTATGTACACGATTTGCTCGTGCACGTGGATGTCTAGGTCGACGAATTCTTGCAGGGCGAGGTGCCTTGCGGCGAGCGCGACCTCCAGGTGGACATTCTTCGTGGCGTCGGCAGGCAGTCGCAGGGCCACCAGTGCTTGAAAGAGGTTCCGGCCATGAAGGCCGATTAGGCTGGCAGGAAATGAGGAGCCCGGGCGCGCGGGCTGGAGGAGTACGACGATGTCGTCCGCGAGCTTCTTGAGGACGGTGAACTTGTTGGTGGTGGCAACGATCATCTGTTCCAACTGAGAGTCGTAGTTGGCGTCGACGGCCATCCACCAGCCGGTCTCCAACACCGCTCGAGACGATCTCGGCGCCATGCCGCAGCCGACATCGTGGACCATTCGGCACAGCCGCCGGCCGCCGCTGCAAGATCGCCGCCATGGGTCCGGAGTGAGCTCTTTGGCGCTTAGTGTAGGTGCTTGGGCAAATGCTTAGGTGCGCACGATGTGGAGATGCATTGGAATGGAGGGGCGCCTTTATATGAGGGCAACCGCGTTGCATTCACATCGTGCGCCTCTTTTCCGGTCCCTCCT
Source organism: Aegilops bicornis (assembly GCA_021605145.1). Lineage (NCBI taxonomy): Eukaryota > Viridiplantae > Streptophyta > Magnoliopsida > Poales > Poaceae > Aegilops > Aegilops bicornis. Next base: position 1,154,380 of record JAHIAL010000034.1, on the reverse strand, counting down.
CCCATTACTTCCCTCATGCATTAATTGAAGGAGGATGCATTGTCCGCTCAACATTTCGGGAACCGCTACTCCCTCGCCGTTCGCATTAAAGCCGTGACGGAACCGCGCCGCCATTGCCAAATCGAATAGTAGTACCGCACCGCTCACGCATGCCCGGCTGAACACGCCTCGCCTCCATCAAACCCCCACGTTAAAACCCGCATGCAAACCGAGAAACCTACTCCGCCACACGTCTGCTCCTTAAGCGGCAGGAATTAAACGCAACACCGCCGAGTTGCTGCTCCGCTTCTCGCTTTAAACGAGGCCGACGTCGGCCAAGCTCCTACCGTCCGCCTCTATTTACGCTGAGGCCGCATGCATAGCGGGCAAGAATCGCACTCCTCCGCCGCCCCCATCTCCGCCTTTCACCAATTTCTCCACTCTTCCGATGGCTTTTCGAGAGCCGTTCTCCCGCATATTACCCGGTAGGGTGGCTCGCCGAGCCTCCGGATACGGGCGAGGCCGCCGGTGCTTCACCAACCTCGCTTGTCCCGACGGAGCGCTGTCAGCGCTTCTAAGCAAAGTGCTGGTGGTTCAAAGAACTCGCCGCCTCAGTTCAGCTTGATGAGGAGTGGCGAGTTGCTCCACGCCGCACGGGCGGCGAGCACACGTACGGGCGCTGCCGCCGCCGCTGTATCGCTGGCCCCATGTTTGTGGGCGCGCCTCCCGCTCGCGGCAGCGCCATGCAGTGCAGACAGGTGCGTGGGCGGGATGACGAGTCGGTGGCCCGCTTCTCGTGTCCGCCATCATCGAGGAGAAGTAGAACACGGGAGGCCGCCGCCACTCGGTCCCATGAAGGCCACCGTTGAGGCGACGATCGCAAGATTCGTGTGGTTTCTTCGCTTCTTCGTCTCTTCCGAGGACCTTCATCGACCCCGCAAAGTGTCTGCCGGACATGAGGAAGACAAAGGGATCCGCGGGCGGCCATTTAGATTATGTACTCCCTCTCCAGCTGGCGGGAAATTTTTGTTCTAAGAATGGATAAATTGTATGTATCTATAACTAAAATAAGTCTAGATACATCCATTTCTAGGACAAGTATTTCCGGACGGAGGGAGTATTAATTATACCAAGATAGCCGGATTGGCACCGCTTAGTTCATGTAAATGTAATGAAATCCATCATGTTTATATGAAGATCCAGCTTTTTTATACGAAATCCTTCATGCTTATATGAAATCAGTCCGTGTTTGCACGAATTTCATCCGGTTGGTTAGAGTTGTGAAAATGTAATACATTTGGGCGTTTGATGTCGCCCTCCATGAAAGGAAACGGGAGGAAATTTATGCGGGCTGCTTGTTGGAGATGCTCTTATGTCGGAAATAATAGAGTGACATCCAATCCATTTGAGTTAATTATGGTACGATTGTCCCTCTATAAAAGTTAATTGCATGTACAAAGGTACATGTGACTTCAAGTGTGGTGGCTACAGCTTCATACAGAAAGTTAAAAACAAACAAGTCCATCATTAATCTTGTATTCTAAGTACTCTGTGGGTTCCACTATCAGTACAGTAGCGAAAGAAGTATATATTAAATAAGTAATATATAATATAAAAATTTAAAGTTAAAGACAGAATTCAAACTCATGTCATCGCGTTGCTAAGTAGCATCCGGCGCTAACCAGTCCAAAGCACATTTTTGTTGTAGACCATGTCTTGATATATGTCCATGTTCATTTTATATTTATCCGTTTTAAATATTTGTCTTTTCCAGATTTCAAATGGACTACCACATACGGATGTGTATATAGACATATTTTAGAGTGTAGATTCACTCATTTTGCTCCATATGTAGTCACTTGTTGAAATCTCTAAAAAGACAAATATTTAGGAACTGAGGGAGTAGAAAACAGAGTTGGTGATGATGGGGTGCGTGCCATCCTGCAATATAGGCCGTCGGATTTATATCTAACGGATATGAAGAAAACTATGGCAATTTTGCAAAAATTTACCCACACCCCTCTCCATGTTTGCAAATACGGCCTTCCCCCGTTCATCCTTTTCTCTCACAAGATAAACTACTCATACAAATGCATCTTGATTTTTTCAGGCAACGACGGGCATCTAGCCGCTTTCTTTTAAAATAGTTATCGTGATAATTGGGTTGAAGTGATATATTTTATGTCTGCCTGAATGATTTCGGATTCACTAGTAGTAACAAAGAAAAGGTTGCCTTGTTAATTAATGTAAAACAGGGTGAAAAACTATCACATGAGGCCGGTAAAAAGCGAGGCACGCTGGGTTCAAAGGGCCATCGCTACTACATTGTCAGGCGCTGCGAGAAGTCTACATATATCGAGGGGGCTACCGAGCGAGGCACGTAGACATAGTGTTCGAGAGAGAAACCAATTGATGATTACGATCAGATTGAGTTGTCACCCTTATGCTGTCATTCTTGGGGTGGGGGAGGGGAGGGAGAGAAAGACGACGAGAGTGTGCGCTGTAGGCACAGAGGCACAACTAGTGAGTGTGTGTGTATGTGTGTGTGTGTGTGTTTGAAAGAGGAGTAGATAGATTACTATCAAGATCGAGGTGCCGCCCTACTCCTTCGGTGTCGGGTAGTGTGTGTGTTTGAGAGAGAAGCCAGTCGATAGATTAGTATCAAGATCGAGGTGTCACCCTACTCCTTCGGTGCTAGGAAGTGTGTGTGTGTGTGGTTGTGTGGGTGTGAGTGTGTGTGTCGGGGGGCGGGGGGGCGGGGGCAATGACACTTACATATCCCTACTCGTATAAAAAAACAGAGTTGGTGATGATGGTGTTCCTGCCATCCTGCAATATAGGCCACCCGATTTATACCCGACGGATAGGAAGGAAACTGTGGCAATTTTGCAAAAAGATACCCACACCCCTCTCCGCATTTGAAAATAAGGCATTCCCTCGTTCATCATTTTCTCCCACAAGATAAACTACTCATACAAATGCATCTTGATGTTCGGTGCAACGCATGGGCATCTTGCTAGTAGGGAGAAGGAGTTTGTGTGACACATATCTAGCTATATTAAGGGATAGGTAGATAGCATTTGTGCACGGCATACTTAAAGCATCACAAAGATAAACAAAAGTGTGTGCATGCAAGTGCCGGAAAAAATGAAGCGAGAAACAATGTGTTGGAGAGAGAGAGAGAGAACGAAATCTCAAAACAAAAGGTGCTATGTTGGAATCCCATTGTATGTATTCATATGGTTCCGGAACTCGAGTTAACCTTAGGCATATGTGTGAGAGACATTATTATACTTTGAGACATTAGTGGCTGTGGGTGGGCGGAATTAAAGGGGTGGGCGTGTTCAACAGAGAGCGTGTGTGTTTCTGTGTGTGAGACTTGTAGGACGGGGTAGAAAGACAAATTCTAACCTTGATGGAGGGAGAGAAATACACGAAGTGCGCGTGTGTGATTCCGATGACCACAGGGAAATGAGATATGTATGCGTGTGAGAGAGATTGCACAATTCATTCACGTAACACTATCTAGCGATCGTGTATGTGCATCGCTTGAACATAAATCAATATCTACTTTGTATCGTGGCCAAAGGTACAATATCGATTCAACGCTATAAAGATTGGACACTCACATATCACATTTTTTTCTATTTAAATAAACCTTTTCAGTTGTGCATGCCAAAGTTACAGTGATGTTTCTTCAAACAACCAATGTAGCTATCATGTACGTGCACCATTGTTACTCTTGCATTCAAAATCATTAGTCTTGGATGATTTAAGGTTCTATATGAAGTAATATATGTAATATTCATATATGAATTCAACGGGTACGCAATTTATGAAATGGGGGCTATGTAATCATATGAGGTAACACTTTTAAGGAGCGGACTTCTTTTTGTGCGCCTCTACACTAACACGTCAATGCATTATGTTTAAAGTAAATAACCAATTGCACTAAATTATCTATTTACACGAGAAATACATAGGCTGAGCGTTTGATCCCTTTTTGTGAACGCGCCACTACACCTGTACGATTGGTCGCGCCCGTGTGAACGTCCAAGTTATTGGCGCATCATCCCGTGTTATTGTCTTTTTTCTAGGGTGGACACACCAGTTATTAACTGCTGACGCGTGCCCCATGTACATAGTCTCGCATGACCTTCCCGCTAGCACGGTCCAAAATTAGTTGAAACTGGATATGAACGATCCCGCGGGCTGCAAAATCTCCCGCCTCCTTCTAAAATTTCCGCCACCTTATGTCAGGACCCCGACTCAATGGCACACCGATCTAGCATGTAACACCTCATATCACTTTGCGCCTCACGCCACGGTATTCCCACGGGTGTCGCCTTACTGTGCCCGGACCGCTTGCGCCTTTTGGCACACGATATGATAGTGTCGCTAGCATCCATATGACAAGGAGCCCGAGCTGACATGGCTAGTCGTGAACCCAAAGTGGCACTAACTTATGTGGACAGGCATACATGACCCAAAGAACGAACGTGTCGGTCATCACCGAGTGAATCCGGCTGTAGCAACTGGCTAGCAGGACTCCGTAAACCGGGTTGTAGCAGCTAACAGACTCCAAGAGACACCGGCGTGACATTTCCTCAAGGCGATGTACACATGAACGAATAAGGAGACATGCTGCCAGCTTGGCCTAAGTGTTCGGAGCAGTAGCAAGCTACCAAGGCTCAAGTGGAAGCACTAGGAGACATTTCCGTAAGAGAGGCTTCCAAGGATAATCAACTAGATAGTCGGATCCCACACATACCAAGCATTTCAATAGCATACACACAATATGCTTGATATGTGCAAATACAACATGGCATCACAACATGACTCTACTACAACTCAAGTATGTATTCAATACGCCCCAGGAGCGAGATATTACAAACATGGGTCTCATGACCCAACATTCAGAGCATACAAGTCAAGCACATGCGGAAGCTTAACATGTCCGGAGTACAGACATCTACAAATGAAAAGGCCGATAAGCCTGACTATCTACCAGATCCTGCCGAGGGCACAAGATCGTAGCTGAGGTAACAAGCTAAATGTCGAAGTCCACGCGGAACTACTAGTGAGACGGAAGTCTCTGCAAAAAACGTAAAATAGGCAAACGTGAGTACAAATGACCCAACAAGACTTACATCAGAACTAACTCCATATGCATCAAGATTGGCCAATAAAGGGGTGGTGGAGTTTAATCGCAGCAAGCCACTTTTGACCGTGGCTATCCCGAACTACGACGCAAGTAACTCTTTGAGGTGGCGCACACGAGTCCACATATTCACCATATCAATACACCACTATGGATCCGCCTCCCGCCTCCCTCACGAACGCCATCCAAAGCACTCACGCTTATCTTGTGTATTTTAGAGTATCCACTTTCACTTGTCTATGAACTGCACAGCAACCCGTAAGTCCTTTATCATGCGGACACGGCTATTCGAATAGATAATGTTAACCCTGCAGGGGTGTACTTCTTCACACACGCCTCGCCACTTACCGCCATGTACACGCCATGTATCTCGGCAACCTTCAAGCGGAAGCTCGGGCGAGGAGTCGACCACGGTGACTAACCACACAAGTCTCTCGTCCAGGTGTTTATCGCCTATTCGGTTCCATCCGCAAGGAGATCCGCCGGGTGTTGCTCACGGCCCCAAACGATGTGTGCAGGGTTCCCAAGCCCACCATCCGAAAGTGCCACTTGGTACACCGGGCCATCTTGTTTTAGTCTGTCCCAAGCCCACCTGCATCGGGTGCCACTTGGTAGACTACTAACACTACCTACAAACACCGTAAACTAGTTGCAACTCCCGGACAGAGATCGAGTTGATTAATAAGCCGAGAGGGTCGAAGTTACCGAACCCAATGTGTGGTAGTAGTTGTTCATGGATCACAAACACGGAACTCAGTTCCTGAGGACGGTTTCAATGAGACAACCCACCATGTACTCCTACATGGCCTCTCACCGCTACCTTTACCAAATCGTGTTCACACACTTAGCTCACACACAGTAGGACATGTTCATCACCATTCCAATTCATCCCCGATGAATCAGACCTGACACAACTCTAAGCAATAGCAGGCATGACAAACAAGCATGAATGAGTAGGCACATCAGGGCTCAAACAAATCCTGCTCATGCTAGTGAGTTTCATCTATTTACCGTGGCAATGATAGGTCATGCAGAGGAAAGGGGTTCGACTACCGCAGCATGTAACAGTTGAATCGTTGTTGTCCTAATGCAGTAAAAGAGAGCAGGAGCGAGAGAGTGGGATTTTATCGGAATGAACAAGGGGTTTTTTCTTGCCTGGCACTTCTGAAGATAGTATAGTTCTTCATCGGTGTCATGGAACTTATCGCCGGAACCACGTCTATCGAGAGGGGTCAAACACCGGCAAACAAGGAAGAACACAATCAATGCAATGCACAATATGATGCATGATCATGACATGGCAGTATGCTGTGGTTTGAGCTAATGCAACTAGCAACAAGTTAAATGGAGTTGGTTTGAATCTAAGATTCAAATTCAAACTCCATATATGACATTTCAAGTGCCATTAATTCAAATTGTTGTATACAGTAGCTTTAAGTTGTTCAAACATGCATGATAATGCCATAAACAGATTCTTTGGATTTTTCTGATCATTTTTCATATATAATTTATTTCATTTGGAGTTACGGTTGATTTTATATGATTTTTAGAAGTTTTGGTTATTTTTCTGAAATAAATAAATCATTTAAGATTTATTTAAAATCCAGAAAACAGATTACTGCATCAGCATGATGTCGGTGTGACGTCAGCAAGTCAACTGGCTCAGCCAGGTCAAACCTGACCTGTGGAGCCCACTAGTCGATGACACAAAGGTCGCCTGTGGTCAATGACATGTGGTCCGTCAATGTACCACGCCAAGAAGGTCAACGCCGACGCGTGGGGCCACTGTGATTAACCTAAACTAAACAGAAGTTTAAGCTATGGTTAGTTAAGGGCGCGAGCCCATATGTCAGTGAGAGAGGGGGCTAATTAGCAGGGTGATTAGTCCTAACTAGGTGGCCACGTCGGTGCACCGGCGGTTAGCCGCCGGCGACCAAACAGGGCGGCGGAGGCGCTCGCGATTCGTCGTCCGGCGACCGTGCGACTCCGGGTTTGGCCCTACGGGTTGTTGGACGTGCGCCACATCCAACGGAGCATGCAGCTGGGCCAGAGGAGGCCGGAAACGACGGCTGCAACGATGGCAGGCGGCGGCCGGAGTTCGGTTGCGCTCGGAACCGGCGTTGTGGTGCACGGCAGGTCGAGCGGTGGGGTGCTAGGTGTTTCGCAAACGCGTTGAGCACGGTGACGCCTCGCATTAACGGCGAGGTGGGCTCTAGCCGCAGCGGCGACGAAGCGCAACGGCGGCAAGCTTCGGTCGGGGTGGCCGAAGGGGCTAGAGGATCAAATCGACAGAGGGGAGAGAGGGGTTGAGTAGAGGAGCTCATGGTGAGGTCGTCGGTGATCTCAGCGTGCTCGGGGCGGCTCGATATCGGCGGAAGGTCGTCGGCGATCTCCGTGGCCGAAGGAGGAAGAAGGGGGCAGGGACGGCGCGTTGGGGCTCTTCTGGTCGCCTGAGACGACGAGGAGGACGAGGGCGAAACGGCGGAGCTCGGGGGCGTGTCGGAGAGGTTTGGGGATGGTTGCGGCCGCGCGAGCGCTGGTCGGCGGCGACGGCTGCGCTCGGGTGAGCTCAAGGGAGAGAGCCAGGGGAGGGGAGAGGGTGCAGCGAGTGAGGGAGAGGAGCGAGGGGACACGGGGCGTCTCCGTGGAGTCGCTAGAAGGCCCGGGGAGGAAGCAGGAGGTGGCCAGAGCTTGCCGGGCGCCGCCACGCACCTGGTTGTCCCCCTGGCAGAGGAGGAAGATGACAAGGGGGCGCTGGTGGGCTGGGCCGGCCACTTGGGACGCCAGGTAAGTGGCCTATGGCCTTTCTCTCTCTCTCTCTCTTTTCCATTTAATTCTGTTTTTATATATTTCTGTATCTGTTGGGCTTTATTAAAAATAGCTAGGCACTTCCAAAAATCCTGAAAACAATTGTGGGCTCTGTTTATATTATTCTCAATAGCCCTCACTTATTTCCAGAATTATTTGGGCATTTAGAATATTTTATAGCATTTAAATGCCCAAATTCAAATACTTTATGAATTAATTCGAAAATCCAAAATGGACCTAGAAATATGTGCACCATTTTTGGCAGAGGTTTTAAACCAATCCAAAAATGATGAACTTTTCTGAAGGGCATTTTGGGTTCATTGAAAATATTTTCATTTTGATCCTAGTTGCATTTCATTTGATGCCAGGGTTTGAACATCCCCATTTCATATTCATTTGAATTTAAACATGATGCACACATGAAGCTAGCCTAGTGAATTGCCAAAAGGTAGGGATGTGACACCTTAGTCTTTAGCATGCGAAATTCCCCTTTTGTCCTTGGTGCACGGAGACCAACAGTTACAATACCGCCCTCATCTACATAATAGGTCGGGGCTGCTTTGGTAACTTCCGGTTGCCCCCACGACACGGCACCCCCATTTCCTCTCCCTCCCGCAAAAAGCGACTAACTCCACAAAGCACCAGAGCATCTCACATCACACCGCCCATACTTCATCGGCCTTTTCTCCCTCCCTCTCGAAACCCTAGACTGCTCATCCACCGCGCATTGCAGAGCCCATTCATCGCTAGCGGCGCCCACCTCGCCGGATCTGCTTCAGGGCCGCAGATCTACCCCTCCCACCTCCCCTAGAAACAAGTAGACTGCTCATCCACCACTGCATGTACCATAGCCCATTCAAGGTCGGCCTTTGTCCACAAGGCTTGGACTGGACTTCTCATTGCATTTCGTTAATCAGAATAGATCCGCAATGCTGCTCATTCATACTCCGTGACCGGAGAAACTTCGCCCACACTTCGAGCCGCCTCTATCGACGCCCCCCGTCGACGGCCTCTCATCCTCTTCGCCGACACCTTCCTCAACCCTACCGGAGCCGCTTTGCCGACAACATCGTCAACCCCACCGGAGTAGCTTCGCCTATACCATTTTCAACCCTACCGAGGCCGCTTTGCCAACTCACAAGTCCACGGCCTCGAGACCGCTTCCTTGCACCCTCATCCAACCTACCGGAGCAGCTTCGACGGCGCCCGTCCCACGGCCGCAGATCCGCATCGTCGACACCATCCTTAACTAAAACCACGGAGCAGCTTCACTGCGCCCTCGTCCACGGCCACAGATCCGCTTCGCCCACACCGTAGTCTACCCTCTTTGGAGCCGCCCACAAACACCCTACTCGACGGTTCTAGATCTCCTTACCGGACCCGGATGACCGTGGGCGCCATAACCCTTGACGCTTTCTAACCTGATTCCCACCGTCGGCAAGATGCCAAGCACTCACCACGCCTAGGTACTTGACACCTTTAAACCTGTCCAAAGATCACCCGCCCGATGTACTTCAAATATACTAACAGGTCGCTTTTAATTCGTTATGCGGTACCGCAAAAAACTACAAGGACGATGTTTCTTCCGGATCTAATGACTTGGCCAACCAAGATCCTGGACCGAGGCATTGTTGTGATCTTGTAAGTGTGTATCTCTTTCTCTTGTATTGTTCTGCATTGCACAAATGCTTTGCTAGGATTTTCGACCAAAGAATCCTTTTGTGCGTACATTAATTTCTACCATCTTGCTAAATTAGATATGTAGATGTCATACATGATACTACCTCGTACCCTCCGTTCCTAAATATAAGTCTTTCTAGAGATTCCAATATAGGCTACATACGGAGCAAAATAAGAGAATCTACACTCGAAAATGCATCTATATACATCTATATGTGGTCATACTGGAATCTCTAGACATATATTTAGGAACAGAGGCAGTACATTACACAAAATCATAGGTGGCATGTAGGAATACCAAGACACTACATTAGGCTCCCTTAGAGTGCATGCTAGTCCAAAGACATGAGTCATGGCTAGTTTATGCTACGCACACAATCATTAATTGGTGGTTTAAATGTGCGCAAGGGATATGCAATGTATTATCATGTAGAGATGTCTGAAATTAGCCGTGCCAACTTGCAAATTGGGTTACACAATGGAAAAGTACAAGATGTATGTGGCAATTTCATGGAACATCGCAAAAAAGGAGAGCCAGCGGTGAGCCTATACAGTGTGCTATTGTACGTCACTCCTCCATTGCAATCATCGTGACATGTTATTTGTATGTCGGTTATTGGCCAAGTTTCTTAGGGACAGTTATTACGAGTTATCCTAAGAAAATAAGCACTCGTGAATATAAGCTCCATGTAATAAGCCAACCAGTTCTTTTCATTGCGTTTTCAGCTTATCTTTGGTATGATAAGTGAAAAGTCTAGATTGCATTATATTTTTTCATTTTGCTGCCCATATGAAAATTAATTTGACTTCCAAACATCACAAATTGAACCCAGTGCAGTAATTAATATGATAGGAAAATTGCATCATCACTATTTGCTCAAAATGCAAATACAAAGATACCATCTACTTGGCACAATCTACTTTGGTCAATGTTTTCCATAGAGATCCCATTGCCTAATTTAAACGAAAAACGCATGACCCACATTTAAATGAAGAACAATTATTTATTGAAATTCGATGGTCCAAGTGGCTGGTTATTATCATATAGCAACACCGCTTTGAAAGCATCATATAGCAAGAGCGTGAGCTCATAGCAACTCATCATACGGCGAGTAGCGATGGTGCAATTCGTCATATACCAGCAGCAGCTCATAGCAATTCATCATATAGCAGCAGCAGGAGCAGCTCATAGCAATTCATCATATAGCAGCAGCAGGAGCAGCTCATAGCAATTCATCATATAGCAACAGCAGGAGCAGCTCATAGCAATTCATCATATAGCAGCAGCAGGAGCAGCTAGTAGCAATTCATCATATGGCCAAAGAAAGATGAGCAGCTTATAGCAACTCATCATATAGCGTTAAAGCTCATAGCAATTCATCATATAGCAAAGAGCAGCTCATAGCAATTCATCATATAGCAAAGAAAGAGCTCATAGCAATTCATCATATAGCAGCAGTAGGAGCAGCTCATAGCAATGCATCATATAGCAACAGCAGGCAGCTCATAGCAATTCATCGTATAGTGGATCGAATGAAAATTTGGAAAAAAAATCGAGGAGATCCTCACCTTGTTGGATGAGCTCATCCTTCAATAAAGCACCTCAAGGCCACGGCCCGGGAGGTGGGGAGGGGGAATAAGGTGCCTTCGCATTTGAGGGAGTCCTGGATTAGGGGTATCCGGATCCGGCCGAACTGTACAACGTCCGGACTATTGAAGCATGAAGATACAAGACTCAAGATTTCGGCCCGTGTCCGGATGGGACTTTCCTTGGCGTGCAAGGGAAGCTTGGCGATCCGGATATTATATTTCCTTCCTTGTAACCGACTCCATGTAAACCCTAGCCCTCTCCGGTGCCTATATAAACCGGAGAGGATGGTCCTTAGAAGGCCGATCACAATTACAATCATACCATCATAGGCTAGCTCTTAGGGTTTAGCCTCTACGATCTCGTGGTCTACTCTTGTACTACCCATATCATCAATATTAATCAAGCTGAAGTAGAGTTTTACCTCCATCGAGAGGGCCCGAACACAGGTAAACATCTGTGTCCCTTGCTTCCTCGTTACCATCAGCCTTGACGCACGTATCGGGACCCCCTACCCGAGATCCGCCAGTTTTGACATCGAAATTGGTGCTTTCATTGAGAGTTCCTCTGTGTCGTCGCTGCTGGGCTCGATGGCTCCTTCAACCATCGCCAATAACATGATACCGGACAGTCACGACGAGCATGGCTTAGACGTGCTGTCGGACAAAGCTCGGGGTGTCACCCCCACATTAGCCTCGACCTAACCGAGCAGTGCTACGCCGCCTAAGGACGGAGGGTCGGACCCCGTCCGCAGGTCGCGACTCATCGGGCGTTGAGCCAAACACGGGCCTTACTCTTCGGGTGGCCCACGACTCGACCCCGGATTCGTGATCCGGATGTTGGTCCGTCCACACTGACTTCGATCGAGCCGAGCTGGGCTCCGTAATGGAGTTCACCGGCGGACATTTTTCGGCACTCGCCCTTTGGCGACATGCTGAACTTCGTTGAAAACTCTCTCTTTGACAGAAATTTCTAGGCCAAACTACGTCCCGGCTCGAGTGGGAAGCGGCGATGAAGAAATTGCGTTCACCCACCACCCACTTCATAGCCACGGGCCGATGATTTAACCGACGCGTGCTCACTTCGACTGAAGACATCGACGGTATGGGCCGAGATGCGTGGAGAAGATGCGGAATCTATGGGGCGCCGGACTTCCCCCTCATCACACGACGTATACATGGTGGACACACCCAAAGAGGACAAAGGCGACAATCCGGACGATAAAACCCCCGGAAAAAAGCCAAAGCGATGGCGCAGACGCCGTTCTAAGTCCAAAGAACAAGAAAATAGTGACAAGAGCGCCAGAGGGATCGATACTACAATCAACTCCGAAGGCAACAACGACCACACGGACCCAGCGATGGAGCAGGAAGAACCAGGTCACCCTGAACACAGTTCGGAGCAGACGCCCGAGGACAATGATCCCGACGGACGAGGTCATCAAAACGAACCCAAAGACAGGGAAAACAGTCCGGGATAATGATGCAATCCCGAAAAACACGCGGAACGAGATAACCTCCACGTAAAAGCTTATGGCCACCGCAAGAAGTCTAAAGAAGGTATAACGGCTCAAGGCCGCGTGAAACGCTCAACAGTAGATGGAATTATTTGCTAGACACTGAAGAAAGATATTGCGATGATCGCCATACAAAGAGCTATCCAAAACGCAAGCTACTGCCAGAATTCGACGACGAAGCTATACCACTTCATAACCACAACAACAGCCGACGACATGCCACAGCACGTCCAGATACAGAGGGGCTGCTCACCCCCTGTGCTTTACCGATGAAGTACTGGACCACGAATTCCCACAAGGCTTTAAACCTGTGAACATAGAGGCATACGATGGAACAACAGACCCAGGGGTCTGGATCGAGGACCTTATCCTGCACATACATATGGCTCATGTGGATGACCTTCACACCATCAAATACCTCCCCCTCAAGCTGAAGGGACCAGCTCAGCACTAGTTAAAAGGCCTCCCCGAAAATTCAATTGGGAGCTGGGAGGAACTCGAGGACGCTTTCAGGGCCAACTTTCAAGGGACCTATGTCCGTCCCTCAGGATGTCGACGACTTAAGTCACATAGTCCAACAGCCCGGAGAATCCGCCCGCAAGTTTTGGGAACAGATTCCTCACTAAGAAGAATCAAATTGTTGACCGTCTCAGATGCCAAGCCTTTAGCGGCATTCAAACACAGCATCCGTGATTTAGTGACTTCCGCCAGACACCTCGGCCAAGAAAAGCCAAGGACAATGGCAGCCCTAACAAGCCTTATGACCCGCTTATGCTGGAGAAGATAGCTGGCTAGCCATAAAGGCACCAAATGACCCCAGCACATCCAAAATAAGGGATGGCAACGGAAAGCCACGCGCCATAAAAACAAATGCCAAAACAAGGAAGAGAGCCCGGATAACACGACGGTTAATGCCGGATTCAGGGGCTCTCGACCTAATCGTAAAAAACAAGCCATCTAAAGGCAAAGAAGAGGGACCGTCTGCCCGAATAGAGTCCTAGATAGACTATGCCAAATTCACGGCACCCTTGACAAACCTGCAAACCACACGCACAGAGAGTGCTGGGTCTTCAAGCAGGCCGGCAAATTAAATGCCGAACACAAGGAAAGGGAAACACCAAGTGAAGACGAGGATGAACCTCGCCAAATTAACACCGGGCGACGTAAAAAATTCCCGCCAGAGGTTAAAACAAAGGAACATGATCCACGAAACTCACACATCCATGAGGGGGCACGAACGCAGCGACGTAGACGCGGCGCCGATATAGAGCCCATCGTACTTCACGCCAACCACTGGATGCCTTATCCGATCACTTTCGATAATCTCTGGATGACCGAACTAGTATTCGCACGCGGAGGATCAAAGGCCTTGGTGCTTGACCCGATAATCGACGGATACTGCTCTCACCGCTGCTCTTATGGACGGCGGTAGCGATCTCAATTTAATATATGAGGACATCGGTCTGCAAGATGGGGATAGACCCATCCGTAATTAACGAAAAGCAACACCACCTTTGAAGGGGTAATACCAGGCGTTGAAGCCCACGTAGGGGCTCCGTCGACCGAGGAGGTAACATTCGACCCGCCAGCAACTCCGTAAGTGAAGAACTACTCTTCATCATCGCACCCTTCCAAAGCGACTATCACGCGATGCGTTTCGGAAGAACGGCCTTCGCCCGCTTCAACGCATTGCCGCACTATGGCTACCTTACACTTAAGATGCCCGGTCCACGTGGCGTCATCACCGTTAGCGGACTAACAGAGCGCGCCACGCCGCAGAGGAACACGCTGACGGCCCTCGCGCCGGACTATAAGCTGCCTCCAACATCGAAAACATGATCGGTCATTAAAGGCCACAGAACTTCGGTTAGACGAGTCCGGTCGCCTGTATAAAATTGAACTAGGGCACCGTGATATGTAATCCCATAGTGGACACCAGGGCTATAAATACTTAACACAGTCCACGGTTGGCTCAACCTTATGGGCAGGCCAACATCTTACACTTTTATTATCCACCGCATACTTACGTTGTACTCTTTTACGAGTTTTACTTTTTTCCACAGACAACGTTCACGCGATACCCTTCCAGGATACGACACAACGGAGACAAAGGCGCAGACGTGCAGCAGGGCCCCGTTCAACAGGTTTCTTTTTAGATTAAGCCCCTGTGTAAACCTTTTTTATTGCCTCCTGTTGTTTAACCATTCCCATGGGTTCCATACCCACATAGGATACTACCGTTTTTGGCATCTCGCCACGACAGATTAACGCACGTACCTGGAAAAACAGGTTTTATAACGAATGGGCATTCTTGAGCCCATCGACTATTATAAAGTCCGAATACCCTCGGGAGTGTTCGGCCTCACGAGTTTGGCCTTATATGCAGCAGCTCCGAATCATGTCTTTGGTCAAATGTTGGGTTTGCCCGGCTCTGGGTTTGCCGCCTTACGTTAAGATTGCTATTGGCTAAGGTGGCCAAAGGAGAACTACGATTATTACAGTTGCCCCTGGTTATTCTCGGGACGAGCACCTCAAGATGTAAAGTCAAAAACCGATTTGTCATGATATAGCGAGACCTGTTCAACCACTCAAGACTTATCGGAATCTTTTAGGATCCCTCCGCATTAACGAAGCGACCATTTCCGGTCATGTACACACGCTACCGTATTCGGATGCACGCTAAGGTACCAGAGGCTGCATAGTAGCCCCAACATTAGACTCCCATGGCTAAGCGAAAGTGTTCTGACTATATAGTCCGGTTGCCTAGTTCGGACGCGATCACCTCCTTCATGGACCAAGACGTTGGATCAAGTGTGATTAAGCATATTTTTTGCGAACACCCCCGCATTGCCTGCGTGGGGGATGAAGGCAACGACTACTATCTTTTGGATTAAACATTCATATATATATATATATATATATATATATATATGTGTGTGTGTGTGTGTGTGTGTGTGTGTGTGTGTGTGTGTGTGTGTGTGTGTGTGTGTGTGTGTGTGTGTGTGTAAACCACACAGGGGGACACAATAATACTTTCGGGCAAAAAGTATAAATATAGCCTTATAACCAAACTAACATTGTTTTTACAATGATTCGACTCATCACTTGAATAAGACATTCTTCGAGCACCGCGCCTACTTATTAGGCGGGCACCTTCGTGACCTGGCGCCAAGTAGTGCTCGGCGGATATCGCCCCCAGCCGGATCTTGGGTCGCTATTATATTGGCCTCCATATCCGCTCAATAGACTTTAACGCTGGCAAGAGCCATCTCAGGCACCCTCTATGCACGCCGACCTCCTCATGGCATCGATCCGAGTCACGGCCCCAAGGAACCGCTGCACCAAGCCAAAGTAACTGTCCGCTTAGGCCCTTTCGGCCAAAGATGGTCTATCACAGACCGCATTGCAAGACCGGACAGCTGTGGAAGCTCCGCCACAGCAGCCATCTTGTCATTTAACGGCAGCGGCGAGCGAGTGGGAGCATTGAATTGCGACTGTAAAAGCTTCTCCACCTCCTTATCACCCCGACCCTCGAAGAACTTGGCAGCGCCACCGTACTTCGCCAAATCGCGATATCGCCGTCTGCTAGACTCCAACACCCATCTGGGGAGCGATTTCCGGATCGAAAAAACTTCGTCTGCAGTTAGTAGGAACCTTCAGCCACGATTTTTACCGGCTGTTGAAGCTCCTCCCGCGCGCACTTCGAAGCTCGGGTCCGTATTTCCTTGGTGGCATTGCGTGCCTTGTCCAGCTCGCCAAGTTATCCTTATGCTCCTTTTCAAGGAGCTCATACTGGCCAATCGGCATTTTTTAACTCAATAGCCATCTCGGCCATCTTTTCTTCGCTTCGGCGATGAGCAGCTTGTTCGGCTCTCTGTTCCTCGACTGCCTTTAGGGCAGCCGCATTGCTAACCCGAGCTTGTTCCTTGGCTTGGACAAGTTCTGCCCAAAGGGCCTCCACGGCAGCAGCACCATCTGCAGTCCGAACATATTACATTAATACCATGCCGCCTCCATATTTTCCTATACAAAGGAAGGCAGAGCACATACCTTGTGACTTGTCTAGCCGCTCGTTCACCAGCGTGATATCGGCATCAATCGATCGAATCTGCCTAGTCAGTTCGAAACTTCCACGACCTGGTCGGGCGGCCGCACTCACAGGTGTACCGCACATATTTATAGCACAATCATTGATTTATGATCCCCGCTTTGCCCCTAGGGCGGGCAAACCGTAGTCTCGTGGGGCTACTATCTATATGGAGCACACCTAACGCCAGGCCTCACAGCCAAAAAGCAATGTATTCTTCACTACATACCTCAAAGCCTCGGAAAGCAGACTTCTGCAAATGCTTCATTCAAACCGCTTGAAGCGGATTTAAATCTTCTTGAGCACCGCACTCATTAATGAGCGGTGCTCCTCGAGAGCCGCAGCTCGCCCAAAGAGGCCCGTCTGCCGCTCCGGCCGGACATCGAATCGTGGTTTCCGAATTCTTCCCATCGCCTTGCGGGAGCCAAACGCCCGAAGCTCGTGGCGGCCGACGTTGGCCTTCGGCCCGGCGAGATCCGGACTCCTCCGTGATTTATTATTCGGTGTTGCTTGGGCCATGAGCCGGAGAGGTAGGTGGGGTCTTGTTTCCTCCATCATCTCCGGAGGAAGGTCCCCTCAAGACGTAACTGTGTTGAGAAGGGCTGCTAGCGGACTGCGAAAAGACAAATCCTGGTTATTGATCTAGGAGGAACGCAAAGTGCCTTCGAATTAAAAATTAACTTACAGCTGGGTGGAGGGCTGGCCCGTTGGTGGGCACGATGCGGTGAGGGTGCCCGTTGGGGCAGAGCCCCCTGGTGTTATCTTTTTCCCTGGTTTGGGCATCTCCGTCTCCGAGTCTTCGGAAGCAGCCCTCTTCTTCCCGCGCGGGGAGGAGGCCTTAGCCTCCCCTTCCTGACTATCCTCCTTGAGGGAGGTAACAATTCCTGGTTCGGGATGCAGAGTACATGGGGTTCGGTTTCTTCGCCCCTCCCTTGTCTTTCCCCGAGGGCATTTTGCTGAGCACCGTCGAAAGCATCTTGGCTGCCATGGCGGGCCAAAGAGCCCTCGGGAAGTGGCGCGACACCGATTCTCTCCGCCTTTGTCGAGCCATTCTGGCCATGGATGATTTTCAGAACAAGCAATCATAACAAATACAAAACACGGTGTCCGGCATCAAAGCTACTTACTTGGGTATCTAGGCGATTACAGCTTAGGCCCGCATCCTCGGTGGTGTCCGGACACTTTACTTTCAGTCCGAAGAATAATTTGCGCATCTCTTCGAGCTTCAGGCCGAAGAAGTGCTTGACAGTCCGTGGACCCTCCGGATTGAACTCCCACATCCGGAGAGGCCGGTGTTGGCACGGCAACATCCGCCGGATCAACATCACTTGCATTATGCTAACAAGATTAATGTCCCTTGCAAGAAGCTCCGGATGCGATTCTGCGATCGGTATATCACCAGCTGGGTCCCCAATTCCGGCCCCACGCCCCGTCCAAGACGCCAATCGTGGACGGGGGGCCCGAAGCGAAACTTCGGGGCAGCCGCCCACTTTGTTCCCACAGGAGCCGTGATATAGAACCACCTCCGCTGCCATACATCGGATACTTACGAAAGAACCTTCCGCCACGGGGCATTGCCGTTCCTGCTTATTACGGCACGTCTGCACTCCACATGTCGCCCCTCGATCATCTTCGGCGTCACATTAAAGGTCTTGAGCCATAAGCCGAAGTGTGGGGTGACATGGAGAAAAGCCTCGCACACGATAATAAACGACAAGATATGGAGGATAGCGTCAGGAACCAGATCGTGAAAATCCAGCCCATAATAGAACATGAGCCCCCTCACGAAGGGATCGAGGGTGAAACCCAGACCGCGGAGGAAGTGTGGGACGAAATCGACACACTCGTTGGTCTCCGGCGTAGGGATGACCTGCCCTGGAGCAGGGAGCCTGTGCTGGATATCTGCGGTCAAGTATCCGACCTCCCTAAGCTTTGCAATGTCCTTCTCTTCAATCGAGGAGGCCACCCACCGCCCCGAGGGTCGATCCGGACATATTGGAGGATTTCGGAGGGGTGGAGCTTAGGTTTTGGGTGTTAGAACTCGAGGTGCAAGAAGGCGCGATGAAGGTGAAACAAGAGGCGTAGGTCCCGACCCCTTTATAAAGAGGGTGAATATCAAGAGTCCCCGGTGTGACTGTTTGAGACTTATCTAAAAAACACACGGGTTATACCAACAGCCGTCGTGGGGTCACGCGTGCTCATATTGATGGAAAATCCCGTAATAAGAGGAACACGATCTCTGCCTCGACGGGACGTGCCAATAAAGCCGCCTACTTAACACGGGTCGTTGTGGGGCAGGAAACATCGGTTCACGTTGGACCAAGCCCGATGCAAGGCGCGATGGCGTACGAAGATAGCCAACAAATCAGATCTATACCATACGAAGATCATCTTGCAGATCCGGACACGGTCTACGTGTTCGATGACCACTTTGGAGTACTCGGAGGAGGAACCCGCCCTGCAATGTCGAAGACAAGAACGCGTGCCGGACTCATCGTCATAGAAGCCTGGTTCAGGGGCTACTGAGGGAGTCGTGGATTAGGGGGTATCCGGACTGCCGGACTGTGTACAATATCCGGACTATTGAAGCATGAAGATACAAGACTCAAGACTTCGGCCCGTATCCGGATGGGACTTTCCTTGGCGTGGAAGGCAAGCTTGGCGATCCGGATATTATATTTCCTTCCTTGTAACCGACTCCATGTAAACCCTAGCCCTCTCCTATGCCTATATAAACCGGAGAGGATGGTCCCAGAAGGCCGATCACAATTACAATCATACCATCATAGGCTAGCTCTTAGGGTTTAGCCTCTACGATCTCGTGGTCTACTCTTGTACTACCCATATCATCAATATTAATCAAGCAAGAAGTAGGGTTTTACCTCCATCGAGAGGGCCCGAACTGGGGTAAACATCTGTGTCCCTTGCTTCCTGTTACCATCAGCCTTGACGCATGTGATCGGGACCCCCTACCGAGATCCGCTGGTTTTGACACCAGCCGCTTGACCGCAGATGTGGCATCACCCGTAGTTGTGCAAATACCGCCGGAGTAGCGCGTTGGATGAACCACATTGGAGCAGCTGCTGGAGACCATGAGAATGAGGGGCGGCACCAGAGGGAGGAGCAGCCAGGGAGATTTGCCCCTACCCGCCGGCCATGTAGCCTAGCTAGACAGAGCATCGTCAAGGACCGGGCCAGATGGGACCAGTGGCGACAGCTTGCTGGAGGAACCCTAGTGCTGTAGGCAAGGGATCAAGGTAGAGGGAAAGGGGAGAGGAGATGCAAGCGGGCCGGGCAATGAACGCTTGCATGTTTGTTTTTACTTGAGGGTGAGGTGTGACGCGGGCGTCACCAATTGCATTTTGAGTGTAATATAGGCATAACAATGTAGTCATTTCACTATTCCCCTTCCCTTCAATTTTAGTGAGGTTCTACCGGAAACACCCCCGTCCAAAGCGAAATTAGTTAAGCCCAAGCCCATAACTCAAAAGTGACTTCTTTACATCTTTTATGGCTTATTTTGACAATAAGCCCTGAAAAGGCAGAATAGAACTGTCCCTTAACCTGCAATTCAATTGTGCGTGCAATGATGAATCACTCACACTTTTGCTATAGTGTACATTTAGGCATCGTCATACATGGCATAACCTAATACATGTGCATTCCATTGTAGAATCTGGAATATGCAATGTTTATGTTAGTTCATACATTGCACATGATGTTTAAATGCCCCTTGAATCTGGTCAATCAAGTGATGGTCTTTAAGCCTCCTTCTTTGCTTCTTTTCTTGATATGCAAGATTTGCTCACACATCTGTTCAATTGCTTGTTTGCATCAGCCAGCCATACTAGGACTATTTGCTTTGATTACTTGTTGTTCTTGACCTAACACTCTATGAGCTTGTCAATGATTTAAACACTAAAGGCCATCTTTGTAGTGGGGCCTTTTCTTTGGTTTGTATACACTAAAGTAGGCTCTCCAAGAGTACTGGAGGTCCAGTTCGAGAAGGTATGCCTAGTTTTTACATAGTGCACACATAGTAAATGCTCATTTCATTGTGTGCAAGTGCAAGAAGATGCGGCATGTTTCATTATGTGGTGTTGTTTTGTTATAATCTCATCCTTTTGTGTTCACAGCATCGTAAAGTATACATATTTATCTTCCAAGGAGACGAGTAACTAGTTTGTGTCACCTTGCAAAGGGGTGCAATGAAGATAAGATTGAGGATTTCCAAGTACAAGATGTTAGGAAGGAGCCTTGCAAGAGAAATAGGAGCTGTTTGAGCCTCTTCAACTTTGTTAAGGTAAGTCACTATATCCAACTCAACAGCTTAAATTCCTTGTTTGTTTCGAGGCATAGTTAATTTGCTCTTTTCAATTGCTTTATTTGTCCTCGATTAATGAGATGCCCAAAGAATGATGCGATGTTGGGTACTTGTATAACTATTAGTTGACATAATTAAAGGCCTTACCATTTAATTACTCTGCGAAGTGTGCCTGAAGCTTTGAAGTCTACTAACCAACTATTATTGAATGAGGCTCACAACCTAGTTTATACTAGGCTAATGATTGCATAGTTTTGCTTGCTGTAGTATGTTTGTATGAAATCCTCTGCTGTTCATTATGCTCCCTAAGACTTTAATTGAGCTATAGAATGGCCAACCGCTTTGCTTACTTCTATGCAACGTCTTTGTCTAAATTTGTAACTTGTACGTGTTTTGGATTGGGCCCCAACATCATGCTCCTCCGGTGAGCTAAGAGAGATTGTATGCGTGCTGCATAGACTACCTTTTTATAATTTTAAAATATCACCGCTTATGCTTCATGACATGTAACATTATTGTTAGTCCTGTTTTGCCATGTACAAAATAGTATGTCTTGCTCGCTTCCTTCGTTGTAACTATATTTTTCCCTGGTCATGTGTACTTACGAAACATTTCGGGATGAAGTGACATCAACACAAAGATCTCGGCGAAAGCAAAGGCGGCATAGCCGAATTACCGAATGATTATGGATTGGAATTGGAATGTCTTTGATGTTCTCGAGCATCAACTAGAGGTGGCAAGACAACGTGTACATGATTCTAACGCATAATCAACAAGTTGAGGCCCGGACATGCGTGTATTAGATGCGAGGAGTCAAAAAATGAAACAAGACACCGAGGTAACAACGAAGGAATTGGAGATTTTGCAGGCCGAAATTTCTGCTATCTAAATCCGGCCAATCCTATTTTCTCAAGAGATTATAGTTCAAATGGTAAGTTATGTTGATGCTGGCGTCCATGATGTATGAGCTGTATGTTGCCCGTGTATGTAATTTGCTGTTTGTGTATGCTTTATTATCACTTTGGTGCCAAACCATAATGCCAGATGGGTATAATCGGCTGTAATTTCTTTATTGTATAGTGTAGGATTATTCTACGTTTCTATGCCTTAGTCTCTTTATTGTATAGTTTATGTTTTTTAGAGGTGATAGTATAGAGTAGGATAATTCTTTGAATATGCTATATCGTTCAAACGGGGCCAACTTCGCCCAAACGTTGTAGTGACCATGGCCTCTCCACAGCCGTATCGACGTTCCATGGGACATCTACTGGGATGGACGATCCCCGCCTTACGTGGTCGCTTGATTCGTGGGGCCTTCTATGGTACATCGGGATCCGTGGGCCTTCTATCGGTTGTTGGATCCATGGGCCTTCCATGGGCCTTCTATGGGTCGTCGAACAATGGGCCTTCAGGCCGTGGTCGGGTCAATGGGCCTTCTACGGCCGTCTCATCTATGGGCCTTATGCGAGAGGCGGTATAAGGGGCCGTGGCAGACTAGAGTGGAAATCGTACGTTTTCTAGGCTGACCATAACGGGCTGTTAAACGGCCGTATTTGATGATGCTATGAAAATGGCCAAGCAGTTAACGGCCACAAACGGGCCGACCGTATCCACGGCTGAATTTGGCCCAAGCGAGAAAAAGGCATGTAACGGGCCGTAAGTAAACGAATGCTAGAAATGAGCCCAAGAATAAGTGGGCCCTGAGAAGGCCGGAAGATAACATGGGCTGGAAACGGCCAACGGTATAATGGGCCGTCAATGGGTATAAAGTGATACACTGTTCATCACGAGCCGCTTTTACCACGGAGCCGTTAACGGCCGAGGGTTACTAAGGGCCTCGGATGGGCCAAAGACGTCATGGGCCATACATGGACCGGAAGTTAAACGGGCTGGAATTATATTGGACAGCCCAGATGACGCCATCGGGCCTAATTCGGATAGGGCCGTAAACGGCCCCTGGGTTAGCGGGCTATAAATGGGGTATATGCACGAAAGGCCGTTAACGGGCTTCTTGCCGTCAGGTCGGCCCATACCTGCTGACCAAGTCAAACAGCCGCCTTTTTCACAGAATGGGCCTCATAATGGGCCGTGCCATGTGTCGATGTATCATAGGTGCTTTGGGTCCAATGAGTGGATGACATCTGTCCAACGGTGAGCCGACACATGTTTCCTCCACCAATGATGATTTTACACGTGGAAAATCCCCATTGGTCGAAACGATAACGGGTTATCGGATCCAAAACCGGACCCGATAGCTTAACGGTGTTCCGTTACAGTGGATGCCAAATGTCGGTCATCCTTGACGAAAGCACTTCTGTGACGCGCGATTTATCATCATGGAAGTGGACACTTCCGTGATGATAATTTTGGTAATGTCATGGAACACTTCTATGACAGCACAGGTATGACTATCTTAATTCTGTCATAAATTTGTCATGGATGTACATGCATGACAAAAAACGCGACCTACTGTGACAAACACGTATCATCATGGAAGTGTATTTTTTTTGTAGTGAGTGGTTGTACCCCCCGCACTATGGAAGTCGCCATTACCTCGATTATTGATAGTCCGGACTGGGCAAGTATCTTTATCTTACCCATCAATTGATGGACTTCCGCTCTATCTTCCTCGTCGAGGCTCCGAGGGCACCAGCTGTGGCGTTTCTTCAACGGAGCATTTGAAAATTCGGGAAGATCCATTCGAACTGGGTCGAGGAGAGCGACGTCCTCAATATAGAACCATCCCGAGGGCCATTCTTCGGGCGCCTTCTTTGGCGTGCGACAGGTGTATCCGATCCGGCTATGTGCCATACTTCAGTGCCACCCACCTTGAATATCAACCCCTCTTGGTTGCGAGGGACGAGACAGAATAGCTTCCTCCACAAGTCGAAGTGGGCTTCACAGCCGAGGAAAAGCTCGCAAAGGGCAACAAAACCCGCGATGTGCAGGACAGAGGCCGGTGTAAGGTTGTGCAATTGGAGGCCGTAATACTCTAGGAGTCCTCGGAGGAAAGGGTGGATTGGAAACCCGACGCCTCTCAATAAGTAGGGTACGAAGCACACCCATACCCCCCTAGTTGGAGTTCAATCCTGCTCGGACGGGGACCAGATCCACGGGGGGAAGGAATCCCTGTGTTTGGAGCTTAACCAACTACTTGTGGGATACCGAACATCTCTCCCAATCACCTTTTTCGGGTCCGTAGGGGCGGGAGGAAGAACTGGGAGCACTAGCCATGTTGGAGTGGTTTCTCCTAGCAAGCTCTAAGGATTTTCCGCTTGGTGTGGAATTGATCTGAGATCCAATCTCTTAAAATAGACGCCTTTCTTACATGTCTGAGGTGTTATGTGCAAAAAATACCCTGACCTCTCGTATTCGCTCGACACGTGGAAGCTGAAGCCATGGATGCGCAGAAGCCAATTGGTACGACATTAAATGGAAGGCCGAATACAGCTCGTTGAAGTAATCGGAGAAGTAACCCGCCTTGCAATGCCGAAGACAATCTGCGCGCCGGACACCTCGTCATTGAAACTGGTTCGAGGGAGCTCTTGAGGAGTCCTAGATTAAGGGGTCCCTGGAGTCCGGCTTGTTGGACATGGGCCGGACTGATGGGCTATGAAGATACAAGACCGAAGACTCTCACCCGTGTCCGGATGGGACTCTCCTTGGCGTGGATGGCAAGCTTGGCATTCGGATATGAAGATTCCTTTCTCTGTAACCAACTTTATACAACCCTAGTCCCCTCCGGTGTCTATATAAACCGGAGGGTTTTGTCGGTAGGGGCAATCATAATCATACAGGCTAGGCTTCTAGGGTTTTAGCCATTACGATCTCGTGGTAGATCAACTCTTGTATTACTCATATTCATCAAGATCAATGATGTCTACTATGCAACCTTCTTCTTGTAGACGTTGTTGGGCCTCCAAGTGCAGAGGTTTGTAGGACAGTAGCAAATTTCCCTCAAGTGGATGACCTAAGGTTTATCAATCCGTGGGAGGTGTAGGTTGAAGATGGTCTCTCTCGCACAACCACGCAACCAAATAACAAAGAGTCTCTTGTGTCCCCAACACACCCAATACAATGGTAAATTGTATAGGTGAACTAGTTCGGCGAAGTGATGGTGACACAAGTGCAATATGGATGGTAGATATAGGTTTTTTGATCCGAAAATATAAAAACAGCGAGGTAACTAATGATAAAAGTGAGTGTAAATGGTATTGCAATGCTAGGAAACAAGGCCTAGGGTTCATACTTTCACTAGTGCAAGTTCTCTCAACAATAATAACATAATTGGATCATATAACTATTCCTCAACATGCAACAAAGAGACACTCCAAAGTCACTAATAGCGGAGAACAAATGAAGAGATTATGGTAGGGTATGAAACCACCTCAAAGTTATTCTTTCTGATCAATCCATTCAAGAGTCCGTAGTAAAATAACACGAAGCTATTCTTTCAATCCGATCTATCATAGAGTTCGTACTAGAATAACACCTTAAGACCCAAATCAACCAAAACCCTAATGTCACCTAGATACTCCAATGTCACCTCAAGTATCCGTGGGTATGATTATACGATATGCATCACACAATCTCGATTCATCTATTCAACCAACACAAAGAACTTCACAGAGTGCCCCAAAGTTTCTCTTTGGAGAGTCAAGACGAAAACGCATGCCAACCCCTATGCATAAGTTCACAATGTCACCGGAACCATAAGTTGATCACCAAAACATACATCAAGTAGATCACGTGAATATCCCATTGTCACCACAGATAAGCACATGCAAGACATACATCAAGTGTTCTCAAATCCTTAAAGACTCAATCCGCAAAGATAACTTCAAAGGGGAAAACTCAATCCATTATAAGAGAGTAGACGGGGAGAAACATCATAAGATCCAACTATAATAGCAAAGCTCGCGATACATCAAGATCATGTCGAATCAAGAACACAAGAGAGAGAGAGAGATCAAACACATAGCTACTGGTACATACCCTCAGCCCCGAGGGTGAACTACTCCCTCCTCGTCATGGAGAGCGCTGGGATGATGAAGATGGCCACCGGTGAGGGATCTCCCCTCCAGCAGGGTGCCGGAATGGGTCTAGATTGGCTTCTGGTGGCTACAGAGGCTTGCGGCGGCAGAACTCCTGATCTATTCTGCTCCTCAATGTTTTTAGGGTATATGGACATATATAGGCGAAAGAAGTTGGTCAGGGGAGCCACGAGGGACCCACGAGGGTGGGGGCGCGCCTCCCTGCCTCGTGGCTTCCTCGAAGCTTCCCTGACGTCTACTCCAAGTCTCTGGATTGCTTCCTGCTCCAAAAATAACTCTCCCGAAGGTTTCATTCCGTTTGGACTCCATTTGATATTCCTTTTCTTGAAACTCTTTGAAATAGGCAAGAAAACTTGACAATTTGGGTTGGGCCTCCGGTTAATAGGTTAGTCCCAAAAATGATATAAAAGTGTTTAGTAAAGCCCATAAACATCCAAAACAGATAATATAATAGCATGAATACTTCGTGAGTTATAGATACATTGGAGACGTGTCAAGATCCCCATGCTTAATTCCTGCTAGATCCCCTAGTAGGTAAATGATAAAAGAGATAATTTATGAAGTGTGAATGCTAGCGGTGCACAAGTTTGATCAATGATAATTCCAATCACATTTTCTAGCATCATCATATGTCATAACAGTAGCTCATCTCATAAAACTTTTCATGATCAAGTAACAAACTATTCACATGTTAAAGTATAGATCATAAACTTTCTTGAAAACTAACAAACCATGTTATTAGTCATCAAACAATTACAATTCATCTTATTTTCAGGAAGAGTCTATGTCAGAGCTTTGATTCAGCAAACTTCACATACTCAACTATCATTTAGTCTTTCACAATTGCTAACACTCACGCGATATTTATGGGTTCAAAGTTTTAATTAGACACAGAGAAAGATAGAGGCTTATAGATTCGCCTCCCAACCTTTTACCTCAAGGGTAATGTCAACAATAATAGTTCATGATGCTTTACATCCAATTTGGATATATATATATATATATATATATATATATATATATATATAAGGATCTTTTCAACACAATGTGCTTGCCAAAGGATAAAATGTAAAAAGGAAAGGTGAAGATCACCATGACTCTTGCATAAGGTATAAGAAAAAAAAATAAAAGGTAGGCCCTTCGCAGAGGGAAGCAGAGGTTGCCATGCGCTTTTATAGTTGGATGCACAAAATCTTAATGCGAAAGAATGTCACTTTATATTGCCACTTGTGATAGGGACCTTTATTATGCAGTCCGTCGCTTTTATTGCTTCCACGTCACAAGATCGTATAAAGCTTATTTTCTCCACACTAATAGATCATACATATTTAGAGAGCATTTTTTATTGCATGCACCGATGACAACTTACTTGAAGGATCTTACTCAATCCATAGGTAGGTATGGTGGACTCTCATGGCAAAACTAGTTTAAGGGATATTCGGAAGCACAAGTAGTATCTCCACTTGGTGCAAAGAATTTGGCTAGCATGAGGGGGAAAGGCAAGCTCAGCATGTTGAATGATCCATGACAATATACTTTATTTCGGATATAAGAAAACAAAACCCATTACGTTGTCTTCCTTGCCCAACATCAACCTTTTAGCATGTCATATTTTAATGAGTGCTCACAATTACAAAAGATGTCCAAGATAGCATATTTATATGTGAAATCTCTCTTCCCTCAATATTCTTTCATGAATTGTTCAAGTGACCAATACAATGTTTGCTAACTTTCAATAAATTTACCACCTCTACTCCTTATATGTGAAGTCATTACTCCCCCATGGGATAAGCATATGAAACATATATAATTTCAGATTCATGATATTCAAATCATTCAACCATTTACTCATAGGATATAAGTGAAGCACACGAGTAAATGACAAACTACTCCAAAAAGATATAAGTGAAGATCAATGAGTAGTTAAATAATTATCTAGCAATGTGAGGACTCTCTCTCATTTAAGAATTTTAGATCTTTGGATATTATTCAAACAGCAAGCAAAACAAAATAAAACGACATTTCAAGGATAGCACTCATCTGTTTGGCAAGCTATCCTACTTTATATGGTATTATAGGCGAGTGCTATCCACGCATTTTGGCAAGCATCGTTTGGCAAGCACATGAAGGTAACTAAACGACATTTCAAGGATATGGAGGTAATACCCTACTTCCTGCTTGATTGATTGATACTTCTCCAACGTATCTATAATTTATGAAGTATTCATGCTATTATATTATCTGTTTCGGATGTTTGGGTCATTGTTGCTGAAGCTGGGTCGTATCGGGCCGTGGACAGAGCCACGCCATAGGCCGCAGACAGGCAAGTTTGGGTACCCCCTGAGGGAGTCCCGGACTAGGGGGTGTCCGGATAGCCGGACTATCGTCACGGCCGGACTCCAAGACTATGAAGATACAAGATTGAAGACTTCGTCCCGTGTCCGGATGGGACTTTCCTTGGCGTGGAAGGCAAGCTTGGCGATACGGATATGTAGATCTCCTACCATTGTAACCGACTACGTGTAACCCTAACCTCATCCGGTGTCTATATAAACCGGAGGGTTTTAGTCCGTAGGATCTAACAACAATCATACCATAGGCTAGCTTCTAGGGTTTAGCCTCCTTGATCTCATGGTAGATCTACTCGTGTACTACCCATATCATCAATATTAATCAAGCAGGAGTAGGGTATTACCTCCATCGAGAGGGCCCGAACCTGGGTAAAAACATCGTGTCCCTTGTCTCCTGTTACCATCCGCCTAGACGCACGCAGTTCGGGACCCCCTACTCGAGATCCGCGGTTTTGACACCGACATTGGTGCTTTCATTGAGAGTTCCTACGTGTCGCCACCGATAGGCCCGATGGCTCGCTTCGATCATCAACAACGACGCGTCCAGTGGTGAGACTTTTCTCCCGGACAGATCTTCGTGTTCGGCAGCTTTGCACTGCGGGCCAATTCTCTTGGCCATCTGGAAGCGAATCGAAAGCTACGCCCCAGCCATCAGGTCAGATTTGGAAGTTTGAACTATACGGCCCGATATCCGCGGAGACTTGATCTTCGACGGATTGAGCCGCAGCCAAGCGTGCCGCGACTTGTCTCGATGGGCATGATCTAGCTCAAATTAACAAAGGCTCGAGGCCGCATCAAGATCCGCTCCGACCCTTAATCCGAGCCGGATTCCCGATCGAGGACGCAGTGGTTGGACACCGCCTCGGGGCTACAATCTCTCTGGCGATCAAGCGAACTCCATCCCTGTCTTTTGCGAAGACTCGACTCAGGTGCGGACTTCTCCTCAGGACTCCGAACCCTCCAGCGCTTCGCAATCGAACCCGATTGGGCGCCCGGTCATGGAGTTCACGGTCATGACATCTTTTCAGCACTTGGCCCTTTGGCGACATCCTGAATTCACTGAAGTCTCTCTCTTTATCCGGAGAGCCCTGGCCGGACTACGGTCAGGAAGGTTGGGATGCGGACGACGAAGAAGTTCAACGCCCACCCACCACCCACTTCGTAGCCACTCTCGAAAGTTTACACGACGTGCTCGACTTCGACTCCGAAGACATCGACGGTATGGACAACGATGTAGGAGACAACAATGAGCCAGCACCTCTAGGATGCTGGACAGCCACCTCATCTCATGATGTATACATGGTGGATACACCTAAAGGAAATGAAGACGAGGAACAATGGGACGCTACGAAGGATAAATCCCTCGAAAAGCAGTCAAAACGGCAACGTAAACGCCGAACAAAGTCCCGCCTCAACAAAGACCCAGCCATAGAGCAGGGCGAACCGGTGGACAACGAGCAAGCTATCGAACAATCGTCCGAACAAGACAACTTGGATAAACAATCTGTCCCCGGCGAAAACAACAGTCCGGACGATCCGACGCGGACAAACTATTGGAGCAAAATGACCTCCGTAAAAGGCTCATGCCGCCATCGCGCTGTAGCCTGAAAAAAGGTAAGCGGAAGCTCAAAACAGCGGAAGATGCACTCAGGATCGATGGAGCAAAAGTATTCAGCACCGCAGAACAAGTATGGCGATATCGCACGAAAGCAAAGAGCTACCGAAAAAGAAAGCTACTGCCTGGATTCGACGAGGAGGCCTTAGAGCCCCACAATTAAAAGCAAGAAGGCCACCGTCGGATGGACGACCTCACGGCAAAAAAGAGAGCGGCGAATGGGGCCGCACACAAGCCAATTTGCGATCCGCATAAGGATTCACATCAAAAGGATGGCCCATTAGGTCCATCTATGGGCCAAGAAAGCATGCTCACAAAGCAATGCAATACGCCAAAATTCCAAAGATCACGGCATACCCAAATATTGGGCGCCAGACACCCCCTATGTTTCACCGATGAGGTGCTGGATCATGAATTTCCAAAGGATTCAAACCCGTAAACATAGAGGCATCTGACGGAATAATGCAGACCTTCGAGTCTGGATTGAGGATTACATCCTCCACATACACATGGCTAGAGGAGATGATCTCCACGCCATAAAATACTTACCCTTAAACTCAAAGGGCCAGCTCGGCATTGGCTTAAGAGCCTCCCGAAAATACCATTGGAAGCCGGGAAGAGCTCGAGGATGCATTTCGGCAAATTTTCAGGGGACTTATGTCCGCCCTCCGGATCTGGGAGCGATCTAAGTCACATAACTCAACAGCCCGGAGAGTCAGCCCGAAATTTCGAACATGTTCCTTACTAAAAAGAACCAAATAGCCGACTGTCCGGACGCCAAGCCTTAGCAGCTTTCAAACACAACGTCCGGGAGGCAGAATGGCTCGCCAGACACCTCGGCCAAGAAAAGCCAAGAACAATGGCCACACTAAAAAGCCTCATGACCCGCTTTTGCGCGGGAGAGGATAGCTGGCTAGCAAGATGCAGCACCAGCGACCCAAATACATCCGAAATCAGGGATGGAAATGGGAAACCACGGCGCAACAAGGACCAGCGCCAGATTAAAAGGAACAGTCCAAAGAGCACAGCAACAACGCCGGATTCAAAAGCTCACGGTAGAACAACAAAAAACTGCCCCTTAAGGACAATAGCGATGAGCTATCCAACTTCAACAAAATCCTGGACAAGATATGTCAAATCCATAGTACTCCTGGGAGGCCTGCTAACCATACCCACCGAAATTGTTGGGTCTTCAAACAGTCCGGCAGACTAAACGCCGAACACAAGGGGCTCGACACACCAAGTGAAGATGACGACGAGCACCACAAGCAGAGCCCCGGAAAACAAAAGACTTTCCCACAAGAGGTTAAAATAGTAAACTCACTTCACGTGATCAAAGGGACACTCAGAGCGGCACCCACTACAAGGCACGCCGCTGCTTTGGTTGTCAAAACCAATCACCTTCGACCATCAAGACTATTCCGAAAACATCGTAACGCAGGATGGACTGCCCTGATATTGGATCCTATAATTGACGGATTCCAATTTACACGAGTCCTCATGGATGGCGGCAGTGACATAAACCTGATATATCAGGACACAATCCGCCGGATGGGGATAAACCCAACCAAAATTCGCCGTTGCAACACCTCCTTTAAAGGAGTAATGCCAGGCCCATATGCCCATTGTACGGGCTCCATACTGCTAGAAGTTGTGTTCGGTTCTTGCGACAACTTCCGTCGCGAAAGGTTACTCTTCCATATCGCCCCGTTTAAAAGTAGCCATCAAGCACTATTGGGACTGAAGCTTTCGCCCGCTTTTAACGCAATACCGCATTATGCATCTCTAACACTTAAAATGCCCGATCCACGCAAAGCATCATCTCGTTAAAAGGAAGTATTAAGTGTTACTCGAAAGCACGGAAAAGCGGAAGACTGCCTTGACAGCCCCACGCCTATCCGGCTCGCTAGGCAAAGAACCTGAATTGGTCATTCAAACCCCGGACACGGCTAGACGAGTCCGCGCCTACTAGCGACACACCCCATACGAGGGGCTGCATGCATGTATAACAAGAGACAATAAAGCTCAACTTTATTCACTTCTTCGAACCATACTCTGTTTATTTACTATTAAGTACATATTTCGCACGATCCTTTTTCTTTTAAACTAAGTTCCTCCCTTTTATAGATGAACAACATGCTACACCCTTCCGTGATACTGACAACGGAGACACCTGCAGACGCAAGCGTAGGGACCCGCTGCAAGGATTCTTTTGATTAAGACCCTGTGTAAACCTTTTTACGTCTCTTGTTGATATACATCCCCAGTTCCTTACTATAACCGAGGAGGAGGCTGGCATTTTGGCATTGGCCGCACGAGTTTTTGGCGTGCCTGGACGACATCAGGGGCTTAGGGCATTATTACGCCCATTTTCATAAAGACCGAATACCTTAGGGAGTATTCGGCGTCTCGAGTTAGGCCTTATATGCATCAGCTCGAATCATGTCTTTGGTCAAATGTTGGGTTGCTCGCCTCGTGTTTTGCTGCCTTACATTCCGCTTTTCACGGCAAACGGCACCAGGAGAACTCTTTTGCGATTGTGCCCCGGTTCGGCCGCAAAGCACCTCGAGAGAAAGCCAAAACCGACTGTCATGATATAGCGAGAGACCGGGTCAACCACTCGATGACTCACAGGAATGTTTAGGATTCCTCCGCATTAACGAAGGACCGGTTTTCGGTCGTGCACATACGCACTCTGAATTCGGGAAGTGCGGTGCCCTCAGGGCTATATCGTAGCCCCACCCTCGAACTCCTATGGCTAAGTGAAAGTGATAAAGCATTATAGTCCGGTTGCACGGTTTTGCTACGCTATGACCTCCTTAATGAGACCAAGACGTTGGATTAAGTGTGAAAGCGCTTTCTTTGCAAACACCCCGTACTATGTGCATGGGGGCTGAAGCCAAGGACTGCCATCTTTCAGGTTATATACACATATACATATACTGGCCAAGACAGGGGAGTAGTTTACTACTTGAACGCACAAGTATAAAAAGCTCTTATATTATATTGAAACATTGTTTTCACAAATCATACATGTCATTTAAAACATAATATCCTTCGAACCTGCGTCTCTATTAAACGAGCGCCCGGTAGGACTTCTCCAAAGTAGTGCTCGGCGGTACTCGGCTTCGTCCGAAGTCGTGGGATGCAACGTCGGTGGCCTTCATCTCTGCCCAAAGTATGTCTTGACACGGGCAAGAGCCATCCGCGCCCTCAATACACGCCGATCGCTTCATTGCGTCGACACGCGTACCGCACCAAGGAACTGCTGCACTAAACCAAAATAGCTCTTCGGCCGGGTCCGCCCGACCACAAGTGAGTCGAGGACATGCTTCATGGCAAATCCGGACAACCGATTCAGCTTCGGCCCATTCGCCTGATCGGTCGTGGCGAAGACGCTCCAGACTATGGAATTGCGACCAATATAGCTCTTCCCTTCGTACCTTCCGGCCCCGGAAGTGCTCAATGCGTCCTTGGCGCTTCGCCGCCAAGTCGAGATAAGCATCCTCCGAACTCCACAACTTATCCAAGCGAGTATACTTTGGATCTGTATATTTCCTCCGCAGCGTAAACGGTTTTCCAGCCGCAATTGCCCGCCCGACTCGGCTCCTCCTTGGCAGCTCTCAAAGCCGATTGGGCATTCTTGGATTTGGCGGCGGCCTTTTTAGGCCCTCTTGTTCCGGCAGACGTTCTTTTTCAAGAACCTCGCAGCGATCGGTAGCATTCCTTAACTTTTGGCCATAGCGGTCATTTCCTCTTTGCTTCGGCGATGGAGCGCCCGT
Organism: Aegilops bicornis; assembly: GCA_021605145.1. Classification (NCBI taxonomy): domain Eukaryota; kingdom Viridiplantae; phylum Streptophyta; class Magnoliopsida; order Poales; family Poaceae; genus Aegilops; species Aegilops bicornis. The sequence goes on along the minus strand of JAHIAL010000034.1, from coordinate 1,120,435 downwards.
TCGCTTCTAGCTCTTGACGCCTTTTAAAGCGGCCGACATCGACTCCCCTGGCTTGCTCTTTTGCTCGGGCGCGTTCCGCCCCCAGCTCCTCCAACGGCGGCACCATCTACGCATCAAGCATACGAATAGTAAGACATGGGCGTCGAGGCCCCCTTACCAGGTGTCCGCATAGAAGTCGCATACCTTGTGACTCGTCAAACCGTTTATTGACCAGTAGCGATGTCGCATCCGCCTCGTCAAGTCGCCGCTTTATTTCGGCATATTCATCGATCCGCTGGCCTCCGGACGCCCGCCACCTGTTTAGGAATGGCGATATGTTATAATCGAGAGTTTGATCTCTGACGCGTTGTCAATTTTGACAACATACCGAGTCTCGAGGCTACTATCTATACAGTAGCATTTTATATGCATAAGCTGCGGAAGGTACATCATTTTCGTGTACCTCAAACCCCGTCAAGAAGCTTCGACGGCTTCATGCAATCCGCCCTCGCGGATGCAATTCTTTTCAATCACCGTACCCATTAGAGCACGGTGATCCTCTAAAATAGCCGCTTCGCCCGAGCAGATCCTTGACTCCTCCGACCGCGACACCACTTGGCGCCGGACCTTCCGCCCTGCCGGACTTGGGGAACCCTCGCGGCGACACCTCCGGGTCAGTCCGCTTCACATGAGGGTGCGACAAGTGGAGGCGTTCGCTCTCCATCATCTCGGGAAGAAGATCCCCGAAGGCGAGCTCTGGCGAGAAGGGCTAAGGTCCGAACTACAAGGTACAATTTCGGTTATCTTCATGAATAAATACAGGGATGTTCCTTATTTACAAGACCCCTTCTTTTTACTTACGGCTCGCTGGAGGGCTGATCCCCTTGGGGAAATAATGCGGCTGGGTTACTTCCCAGCGTCGGACTCTTTGCCGAAGATTCCTTTCCCCTCTTTGAGGCCTTGACCTCTGGATCTTCCAAAGCGGTCCTCTTCTCTCCTCGGGAGGTGGGACTCTTAATCCCTCCTTCCTTGATAGCCTCCTTCGTAGAGGTAGTTGCTTTCCCGCCCCCCCCCCCCCTTCGCCTTCTTCAAAAGGTGCGACCTTCAACATCTTGGTCAGCATGGGATCCGGCGTGGTCTCTGGGAGGGGAGCCGGACACCTTATTAACTTTGCCTTAGCTATCCATTCCTGTTCAAGAAACGGCTCCTTTAAAGGGCATATATATAAAATAAATGAATGAACAGCTTGTCCGGTTATAGGACTACTTACTTGAGTATCCGGCGATTGCAGCTTAGTCCTGCGTCCTCGGTCAAGTCCGGACACTTCTCTTGTGATCCGAAGAACAGTTTATACATCTCCATGGGCGTCATGCCCATAAAATTTGGAGAGCTTCGTGGTCCCTCTGGATTGAATTCCCACAGGCGGAGGGGCGGCGACGCCAGGGCTGAAGGCGCGGATCACCATAACTCGCGCCATCGCAACCAAAGTTGATTCCTCTTTCCCGGAGGTCTCGAATCACGGCCTACTGAGCAAGGGAACGTCCTTGGACGGCCCTCGGTCGAGCCCCTTGTTGACCCATGATGCCGGCCCGTGGTGGACTGAGCGGAAGGCAGTGGAGCACCGCCCATTTGGTGCCCACAGGAGGCGGTGATATAAAACCACTCCCGTTGCCACAAACCAAGCTCCTCTTGAAAAGAGCCCTCGGGCCACGGAGCATCAGCACATTTGATTATGACCGCCCCTCCGCACTCTGCTTGTTGCCCCCCGATCATCTTTGGTTCCACCTTGAAGGTCTTGAGCCACAATCCAAAGTGGGGATAATATGGAGGAAGGCCTCACATACGACAATGAATGACGAGATATGGAGGATGGACTCCGGATTCAAGTCATGGAAATCCAGCCCATAATAAAACATGAGCCCGCACAAAGGGATCCGTCGGAAGCCTAAACCCGAAGGAAGTGGGACATGAACACCACGTTCTCGCCGGGCTCGGAGTGGGAATGACCTGCCTGGAGCGGGCAGCCTATGCGAGATCTCGGCCCGGTTAGGTACTGGCGTCCAGCAGCTTTAGCACATCTTCTTACGTGATGGAGGAAGACATCCATCGGCCGTCTTGGTCGGATCCGGACATCATTGAAAGTCCGGCGCTGAATCTGAAGCTTTGGGTGTTAGAACTTCGAAGCGAGGCCGAACTTCGATGGAGGGTGTAAAAGAAGGGGGCCTTGGTCTCCTTATAAAGAGGTTGAATACCAAGAGCCCACCCCATGGTCGATTAGGACTCGCCTTTGATAGAGGAGGGGCCAGCAGACGCGGTTGGAGTTACCCACGTCCGTATTGATGAGAATCCGGAATAAGGGGCGCGATCTATGCTTTGATAAAGACGTGCCAAGGAAACCGCCTCGCTAAACACGCTGAGGTGGAACAGTAAAAACAATTCATATAAAGGCCTGGCCGTGGTGTGATGTCACGCCCGCGAGAATACGTTAGCGGATCTGTGCAAAATTATTCTCTCTACGGTGTTATGTGGAACTTGTTTTGCGAGCGGACACTATCCTTGTGTTCAAAACCTTCTATGAAGTATTCGAGGAGGAACCCGCCTTTGCAATGCGAAGACAATATGCGCGCCCGGACTCGTCGTATTGAAGCCTGGTTCGTGGGCTCTTGAGGTAGTCCCGGACTAGGGTATCCGGATAGCGGACTATCGTCACGGCCGGACTCCAAGACTATGAAGATACAAGATTGAAGACTTACGTCCGTGTCCGGATGGGACTTTCCTTGGCGTGGAAGGCAAGCTTGGCGTCTGGATATGTAGATCTCCTACCATTGTAACCGACTCTTGTAACCCTAACCTATCACGGTGTCTATATAAACCGGAGGGTTTTAGTCCGTAGGGCGAACAACAATCATACCATAGGCTAGCTTCTAGGGTTTAGCCTCCTTGATCTCGTGGTAGATCTACTCTTGTACTACCCATATCATCAATATTAATCAAGCAGGAGTAGGGTATTACCTCCATCGAGAGGGCCCGAACCTGGGTAAAACATCGTGTCCCTTGTCTCCTGTTACCATCCGCCTAGACGCACAGTTCGGGACCCCCTACCCGAGATCTGCCGGTTTTGACACCGACACCCCCGTTCCCAGAACGCCGACAGTAGCCCCCGGGCCCAAGGCGTGCTCGAACTTGGCTTCGGGGCGAAGCTAAAGGGCAAGGGCGGAGCGCCGCGGGCCCCAACCGCCTCCGGCCTCGGTCGACGCGTGGCGATTGATGAGATGTGGGCGCCTCCGCTTCCCCATGCTGCCTCGACAACCGGGCCGACTTAGCCAGAGACTCGCTGCACATCTGAGAAAAACCATCATTACGTGTGATCATGGAGGCCGGCGGTTGGCCTCCTCTTGGCTATAAATGAGGGGAGGGGCGGAGCCCCCTTGCTCATATCTGCCTTCCCGCAGTCCGCTTCTTCTTCTTCTTCTTCCTTGTCTCTCCATCTTGCTGTAGCTCCCATGGCGCCGATTAGGAGGTTCTCTGCAGCGGAGAATGGAAAGGCTTGCCAGGAGGGACCCGGCTCGCCGCCACCCAAGAGAGGGCGGGGCCTCCCCCCTAAGCACACCGCGACCCCTGCTGCGGCTCCTCGGGGGCGTGGGCGCACTCCTTCAGGGACCGACATCGTCCTTGGTGGCCGCAGAGGTGTTTCTTCTCGCGACGGGAGCTGGCCGGGGCGAGGCACCCCCTGTGCCGAGGGGAGGTGCCCCGTGGTTGCCCGGCCTCCCCGGCCACGCTTCCACTTGGCAGAGGTGCTCCCGGAGTTTGTCGTGTGGTTGGAGAGGCCAGCCGACTCCTGGCTCCAACTCCTGTGCTCCTTTGCCGGCGAGCTACCCGCCATGGGTCTCGACGGCCTCTGGCTGCAAGCTGACGGCTGCTGCAGCAAGGCCTCGTGGGCTGCGGTGGAGGTTTCCATCGCAGCAACGGCGTGCCCGCCCGGCTGGCAGCAAGCGGCTCGCCGCCCAGCCTGGCTGAGCGGGGAGGTGCCTTTGTCCACTTCAAGTATGATGGCATCGCGACCCTCTACGTGAGGGTGTTTGGGGAAGACGGTCGTCGTGCAGGGTGCTGCCCCTTGACAACGGCTGTGGCGATGACGAGCTTGGCCTTGACAACGGCTGTGACGACACTAAGGGCGAGTTTTCCCTTGGCGATGGTCGCGGCTCATCTAGCGGCGGCGGCTCCTCCTCCAGCAAGAGCACCAGCAGCGGCGGCTATGACCAGCCGCCACGACGCCGGGCTCGCTTCGAGGACGGTGGCGGGTCGTCCCGTCGCCATGCTCCGGTGAAGCGCGAGGAAGGCTTGGGCTGAGCTGAGTCCGAGGGCCCTTGGAGCCATGCCTCGTGAGCTGCTGCGGTTGTGCGGGCCGCTTTTGTTTAACCTTTCCTTTCTTCCTGCATTTGAAAAAAAGGTAGAGGGCCCCATGGGGGCGTGTAATGAACCAAGGTTTTTATGCTGTTATGCTATGTTTATTGTTCCAACGTTATGCTGCGGTGTTCGTGCTCCAAAGGGGTATGGTAGGATAACTTAGCTTGATACACTTGCGGTAGTTTCCCTCCTCGCGAGAGCGCGCGCTTCATTATCTGGTGAGGCCCTCCTTGCTGGCGGCTCGAATGTCATCGACCTCAGTTGGCATCATGAAGCTGCGGAGTTGTTAGAAAACTTTTTCGGGTGTCTTATTCTTCCTTGCGAGCCCTCGGGCATGAGCAATTAAGTGGCTTAATGCACCGCGTCGCGAAGACCCGGGGGACCGGACTTCAAGAGGGCACGTAGACCACGAGCTTACTCGAGGCGTCTCGCGAGGATAGAAAAAGCCAAAGCTCTGGGGGAGCAGGGCTATGGCAAAGCGTGTTCTTGCGTTGGGCAGCCCGTCAGACGCACACGCCTCGCACTAGCCCCTACGCTGAGACGCCGAGACGCCAGCGCAAGGAAGAGCGACGGGCAACTGCCGCTCCTCCTGGACCCAAACAAAAGTGCAACAGAAAAGACGAAGGGGAAAGCCGGCTTGACAACTGAAAATGCGAGAACTCCAAAATTCACTAAAAGCATCACAAACCAACTACAGAAAGCAAGCAAATGAACAGCCGCGCCCGGCACCTAGTCTAGTGCTGCCACTAGCACATGGGAGGGAGCCCCCGAGGCCCGAGGGCGGCTCTCCGGAGACTCTAGGGCGTGTACAGCCCCACTCATTGTTACGTGAGAGTTTCTGGCGGAGACCTTCACACGCATTGGGCCTTGCTTCATGGGTAGAACTTCACGAGGTCTTTGGATGTTCGAGGCGTTACGGATGGGGATCCCGTCCTGCGTCTCGGTAGCCTTGGCGTAAGCACGGAGGCGTGGGGCTCCCTAAACGAGCCCTCCCACATGGGTGAAAGCTTATGCAGCCCTTCCACGAGAGCACCCCGCCGTAGGACGAGATCGCCCACCTCGAGCATCCTGGAGCAAACGCTACAGCAGTGATACCGCCGCAGTGCCTGCTGGTACCTTGCCGCTCGGAGTGAGGCTTGACGGTGGCGTACCTCCCCCAGCGCGAGGTCCATCCCCCGCATGGCGTCCTGGCATGCCTCGTCAAACGCCAAGACCCGCGCAGAGCGATGCCTGACCTCATGTGGGAGAACCGCTTGACCGTGGGCGAGGAAGAATGGAGTTTCGCTGGTCGGCTTGGTCAGGGTGGAGCGGATGGACCACAACACAGACTGGAGCTCGTACAGCCAACCCCTGTAGCAGGCTTCAAGCTTCTTCTTGAAAGTCCTTGCTTTGAGGCCCCTCAGGACCTCTGTGTTTGCGTGCTCGGCTTGGCCGTTGCTCCTAGGGTGCGCCACTGAGGCATAGCATATCTGCGTTCCAAGATTAGCACAATATGTTTTGAAGAGATTGCAAGTAAACTGCGAGCCGTTGTTGGTGATGATGCGATTAGGGACTCCGAATCGGCTCATGAGGCCCTTGATGAACTTGAATGCCGAGCGGCGGGATGGTATGGACTAGCTCCACCTCCGCCCACTTGGTGAACTTGTCGATGGCGGCGTAGAGGTAGCGGTAGCCCCCGGGCGCTCGAGGGAACGGGCCCAAGATGTCAACCCCGGACATAAGCTGCCATGAGGCGGGATAGTCTGGAGGCCCTTAGCAGGCTGGTGGATTTGCTTGGCATGGAACTGGCACGCTTCACATGACTTCACCAGCTCGGTTGCGTCGTTGAGTGCCGTGGGCCAGTAGAATCCGCCACGGAACGCCTTGCGCACCAAGGTCTTGCGATGGCCAGTGATGTCACGCCGATCTCGCCTTGTATGTCGATTAACAGCTCAGACCCTTGCTCCCTGGAGATGCATCGCAAGGAAACATCGTTTGGTCGTTTTCAGTATAGCTCATTGTCTTGAATGCAGTAGGTTGTGGCCTGCCGAGCCACGCACTCCGCATCTTCCTCCTTCTCCGGCAGGGTTCCCTGTAGCAGGTACGCCTTGAATTGTTTGGTCCAGCACCCCTCCTTAGGCTCGAGCGCGAGGAGCAGGCGTGCTCCTGAGGTCGGGCCGCAGGTGGGGGCTCCCGAGGCTGGTGGCAGGGGAAGCTCCTCCTGAGGCAGTGTTGACTCCATGGCCGGGAGGAACCGCCGAAGGCTTGAAGAAACTGCTCCTCAAAAGACGCCGAGCTCCTATGGCTGGCGCTTGGACGCCCTCTTGGTGATATCATTGGCTTCCTTGTTCGTGCGATGAGTCGTGCTGACTCGAGCCCGTGAATTGTTTCTCCATTTTGCGTACCTCTGCCACGTATGCCTCCATGTGCTCATCCTTCGGCTCGTACACTTTGTTGGAGAAGTTGACGAGGAGCTGGGAGTCGCCCTTGATGGTGAGGTGCTTCACACCCATAGCGGCCGCAGCCTTGAGGCCGGCGATCAAGCCTTCGTACTCCGCGATGTTGTTGGAGACCTTCTTGCCACATTGGAAGCAGAGCTGCACGGCATAGTATAGTTTGTCTTGGGTGGGCGAGATGAGCACGGCTCCAGCCCCCGCGCCTTGACGTGCGAAGGCGCCATCAAAGTACATGACCTAGCCGTCCGGTGCCTCGCTCCCTGGCGGGAGGGACCAGTCCTCGTCCGCTTCAGGCCCTGGAGCATTAGTCCATTCCGCCACGAAGTCGGTGAGCGAGGCACCCTTGATGACCCTGGTGGTGCTGAACTCCAGCTGGAATGCCTGCAGTTCGATGTTCCATTCTGCAACCCTTCCCGGAGCATTGGGGTTTGGGAGCACCCTCTCCAATGGGTAAGCTGAGACGACCTTAATGGGGTGGCCTTGGAAGTAGTGGCGCAGCTTGCATGAGGCAACAAGGAGCGCGAGCAGAAGCTTCTGCGGCATGGGGTAGCGTGCCCGCGCATCACGCAGTACTGTGCTGACAAAGTACACCAGGTGCTCAATGAGGGCGGAAGTGTTGGTGGGGTCCGAGACCTCCTGAGGCGGGGGCACCTCCTGGTGGGGACCTCAGAGGAGCTCGGGCGCCCAGATTGAGACAGCTACTGCAGCCTCAAGAGCCTTGTCTTGTGGAGGCCGGTCATCTGCGGCACGGCCAGTGGCTTGAGGCGTCGCCGCCGTGCTGCATCATTCTGACCGAAACCTTGGCACCGTGGTGGCGTGCACTTAGTATGGCGCTCCTCCCGGGCGGCCACAGTGCGCTAGCAGTGAGTGTGGCGGCGGGTAAAGCACCGAGGCTCGAGGGGCGGCGCCACCATCACTGGTGGGCTGGTGAGGTATCTCTTGAGGTCTTGAAACGCCCCGTCCGCCTCCGGAATCCACTTGAATGGGCCCTTATTTTTCATCAGCTTGAAGAACGGGAGGGCGCGCTCCCCTCGCTTGGAGATGAAGCGCCCCAGTGAAGTCACGCAACCTGCCAGCTTTTGCATTTCCTTGAGAGTCTGCAGCGGGATCATCTCTTCTATTGCCTTGACCTTCTCTGTGTTCGCCTCGATTCCTCTGTGCAACACAAGGAAACCCAACAACTTACCGGAGGGGACGCCACACACATTTCTCCGGGTTGAGCCGCGGAGGTCCACCTTGCGCGAGCTGGCGAATGTCTCCTCCAGATCTGGATGAGGGTCCTTGCCTCGAGATTTCACCGTGATGTTGTTGACATAGGCCTCGGCGTTCCTCCCGAGCTGCCGGCCTAGGGCGATGTGCATCAGCCGCTGGAAGGTCGCCCCAGCATTACGTAGCTCGAACGGCATGCAGGTATAGCAGTACACCCCACATGGGGTCAAGAAGGTTGTCTTCTCAACGTCTTGTACCGCCATATTGATCTGGTGGTAGCCCGAGAAGGCATCTAAGAAACACAGCAGGTCGCTTTTCAGTGATGGAGTCGACGATCCGATCAATGCATGGAAGCGGGAACGGGTCTTGAGGGCAGGCCTTGTTGAGGTTGGTGAAGTCGACACACATGCGTTCCTTCCCGCCTTTCTTGGGCACGACGACTGGGTTCGCCAGCCACTCCGGGTACCACACCTCGTGGATGGCGCAAGCTTCTTGTAGTTTGCGGGTTTCCTGGACGATGAAGGACTGCTTCTCCGTGGACTGCCGTCGTGCCTTCTACTTCATCGAGCATACGTTAGGGCACACCCTCAGGTGGTGCTCGATTATCCCCCTCGGGACCCCAACTTCATTGCTTGGGCTCCTGTGCAAACACTTCTTCCTTGTGCGACTTGCAGAAGCTCACCAATGTCTCCTCTTGGTCCGGGGCGAGGTTGGCACCTATGGTGAAGGTGGCTCCTAATGCCCCGTCCTCGCTAACCGTGATTATCCGCCGTCTTTAGCCCGATCTTGAGAGAACAACTTCTTTTTTGGTGGTGCAGCCCCAAGACCTCGGGGAGCCCTCCAGCTTACGGCCCGTGTGGCGGCCATGACTAAGGCGAGCTTGAGAGCCGCCAGATGCCTCCTTGGTGTCTCCGACCATAGTGAGGGCCTTCGCTGCTTCCAGCATCTTCATGAGGTTGTAGGTAGGGTGAGTCGCTGCCATGAACTTGGCTGTGGCTGGAGTACCCGAGGATGGCGTTGTCTGAAGACCGATGCGGGCGATGTCGAAGTCGACGAGCTCGGTCACGGTAGTTATCACGGTGCGAAGGTGATGGGTAGGCGGATTTGCCCAGTGGGGCAGGTGGAGCCGTCGGCGACTACTGGAGAAAGGCTTGGTGGTGCGTAAATTTGGCGAGGCGATGCGTGAAGCGGGCAAAGCTTCTACGGAGAGCACATTGAGGCCAGCTCTGCCATTGATGAGTGTCTTGGTTACTGCCACGTTGCAGATGGTGGGGGTGCAAAGCATCGGGAGCGCGCATGCGCCTGCTGTGGTTGCGGGGTGGTCCTGAGTCGGCGAAGGTGAGGTCGGCTCGGGCGGCGCACCACGGAGGAGCTCCCCTCTTTGTCATGCAGGCGTCACTCGCTTGGCGGAAGAACTGCTTGACGTGGCGATCCGAGGGCGGCGCCTGAGAACCACTGAGGAGGGCTGCGACGGTGTGAGGCACCGGTGCCGCGAAGCTCGCGATGAAGAGGCCGCGCAGCTCCTCCCAGGAGGCCACAGAAGACCCTGGCAGGCTGAGAAGCCAGTGAGGGCCATGGGCAACCAGTTGGCCATGACCTTGTCATCGCCGCCGACCGCCCAAACAGCCTTCTCGTAGGCCTGGAGGAAGCCTGCCAGATATGCTGCACCATCCTAACGAGGCGGCATCTCCAGCCTGAACTTGGGCGGCCACTGTACCTGCCGCAGGGCGGGAGTGAAAGCTCGGAGGCCCGCAGCACTTCCGTGGGCGCTTGCCGGTCCGGTCGGGGGAGAGGCGGTGCTCCCCATGGGGGCAGGTTGGCAAGGCGAAGCGGACGGAGAAGTGAAGTTTTGACGCACCCCTACCTGGCGCGCCAAATGTCGGATTCGGGGTTCCGCAGACACTTGAGAGGTTCAAACTCTGGGGTGCGTGCGAAGAACTCTCCCCTCTCAATCTGCCTGCTCAATGATTCCATGCCCTAGCTTGACGAACCCAAGGGACAAGGGACACAGTAGTTTATCCTGGTTCGGGCCACCTTATGTGTAATACCCTACTCCAGCTTTGTGGTGGATTGCCTCGAGGGGCTGAGGATGAACTAGTACAGTGGTTGAACAGCCTCGGGAGGTGAGGTGTTCTTGAGCTCGATGAGCTGGTGAGGTGGTCAGGGTGGAACCGATCCGTCCCCCTCTATGGTGGTGGCTAAGTCCTATTTATAGTGGCCTTGGTCCTCTTCCCAAATGTAGGCGGGAAGGGATCCCACAACGGCCAAATTTGAAGGAGACTACTAGTACGAGCTATCTGACAAAAGTAGTCTTCGCTGCAAAGGCTCTGTAGTCTTGTGACTGCAGTGGGCTCCGCGATGACCTCCGTCCTGCCGTCCTGGCGGTCTTGGTCTTGTTGCACCGATATGGAAACCTTTAGTTGATTCCTCGGGACCCTGCACCTGCGCTTGCCTCCTTAGCACAAAAGAGGAAACTGGTACACTGCGCCCGCTGGCGCCCGCCTGGCCTTGGTCGTCATGGCTCATGTCATATGAACCTCGCGAGGTGCACCTTGCATAGATATCTCCGCTCCTCGGGAGCTAGCCTGGTGAGGCCGCCCCCAGGGAGGTCTTGGTGTCGTCCGCCTCACGAGGCTTCACTACTAGAAAAAGGCCTACTAATGGCGCACCGGTTTTGCCTACTAATGGCGCACTACCGGTGCGCCATTAGTACCACGCCACTAGAATTTTTTACTAATGGCGCACATGTGGTGCGCCATTAGTATCTAATGCTACTAATGGCGCTTTTATTTGATGCATTAAAATTAATACTCTGATCGCCATTAGTATACGGTATACTAATGGCGCTTTTTCCCTATAAAATCTTGCCATTAGTAACAATATATTTTCAAAAAAAAAATTTGAATTTTTTTTTCAAATTTTTTTCATAATCTCAGTTCACTATGGCTTAATCTCGGGTCAATATGCTTAATCTCAGGTCAAATCGCACTCCGTGGGTCAAACTTCCCAAAGGTCACCCATCCTCACACTACTCCAGCCCAAGCACGCTTAACTTCAGAGTTCTATCCAACACAAAGACGACTCACTTCACACGCACTTGTTGATATATCTAGCATATCAATCCTATTATACCTTGTTGATGTCTAGCACTTTGTTCATGTTCATGACTATGATGAAATTTTGAAAAATTCAAACTTCCGGTCATATTACGTATCATTTTTTGAAAAAAATTCAAAACCAATTTTTTCTGTTACTAGTGGCGCACCACATCCATGGTGCGCCACTAGTAAGTTGAAATTTTTGAATTTTTTGCCTCTAGATCTTGAAAGCCCGTAACTTTTTTCTGTGTTAGGTTTTTGGGGATTTTGAAAATGTTTAACGGGGTACCCCTAGTTAAATTTGGATGTAACTTTTCGAGTAGATGATTTTTCATATAAAAAAACTTTTTCATCAGGGATTCGTATGCAAAAGTTATGCCCATTTTACAAATTTCAGAGAGATTTTGCAAATAAAGCGAAATTCATATTTGTAAATTTTTCCCAACAACTAGACCACATATCATAGGAAACTTATTTTCTTTTATTTTTTTTGACATTTCCATCATTTTCTTTTATTTTTTTAAAAGCGAAAAGGTGATCCACGGGGGGTGCATTCGGTGTTGGGGCAAGTTAGTAATGAAACACGGTAGGGTGGTACGCCATTACTAGTTAAATTCTAGTAATGGCTTAAGAGACATGGTGCGCCATTAGTAACTAAATATTTTTTATTTTTTTACTTTTTTTTCAAAACTACTAATGGCGAATCGAGACATGGTGCGCCATTAGTAACAATTATTTTTTATTTTTTACTTTTTTTCAAAACTACTAATGGCGCACGCGAGATGTGGTGCGCCATTACTTATATCAACTACTAATGGCGCACGGTGGACATGGTGCGCCATTAGTAACAAATTTTTTATGTTTTTTCAAAACTACTAATGGCGCACCACACACGGAGTGCGCCATTAGTATATATTACTAATGGCGCACCGAGACATGGTGCGCCATTAGAATAGTAATGGCGCACGCATGACAGTCGCCATTAGTGGCCATTCCATCTATAGCCCTTTTGTAGTAGTGCTTGGCCCCTCGCGAGGGTCCCGGGTTGTTATTCTTTGAAATTTGGGCGTCAAGGGACGTGGACAAAGCACGCCAGGCTGGCCATGTGTAAGGTGTCACAGGTACCCCGTTCCTGAACGCCGATGTGACAATCGAGCACATGCAAACGCTAAGCATTATATCAGGCCTAGATGCACATAAGTAGAGTAAAGAACCAATCATGGAGCGGTATACCTTTTGATCGAACTCTTTACCATTGTCGTCGGGGCCTAATTAGCCTTTGGTTGGCATTGGCGTCGTGTACCCTTTGCAGTCTTGCATTCCAAACTTCTTCAGGCAATCTTTGAGGATTTCTCTTGTGATATGAAGATGCCATTTCTCTGCTGACGGATTTGAAGACCAAGGAAGAACTTCAACTCACCTATCATGGACATCTGATATTGCTCTTGCATCATATGCCCAAACTCATCACCGTATCTCTTGTCTGTGCAGCCAAAGATAATTTCATCCACATAGATTTGGCATACAAATAGTTCACCATCATATGTCTTTGTGAAGAGTGGGATCTAGAGAACTAGGTTTGAAGCCTTTGCTCTTCGTGTAGTCTTTGAGTGTTTCATACCAAGCGCGAGGTGCTTGTTTGAGGCCATACAGTGCCTTGTTGAGCTTGTATACCATGTCAGGACGCTTTGGGTCTTCAAAGCCAGGTGGTTGTGCACATACACTTCTTCAATTTTGCCATTGAGGAAGGCACTTTTTACATCCATTTGGTACAAAAGAATGTTGTTGTGGTTGGCATAGGCTAGCAGTATGCAAATGGCTTCAAGCCTAGCCATAGGAGCAAAGGCTTCATCGAAGTCAATCCCTTCAACTTGTGTGTAACCTTGAGCAACTAAACGAGCCTTGTTTCTGACAACTTGACCATGCTCATCTTGTTTGTTGCGATAGATCCATTTGGTGCCGATGATATTGTGCTTGCGAGGATCAGGACGCTTTACTAGCTCCCATACATTGTTCAGCTCAAACTATTGAAGCTCTTCTTGCATAGCTTGAATCCATTCAGGTTCCATGAAGGCTTCATCAACTTTCTTGGGTTCAGATATAGAGACAAATGCAAAGTGCCCACAGAAATTTGCTAGCTGTGTTGCTCTTGAACGAGTAAGTGGACCAGGTGCATTCATGTTATGGTTTATCTTCTCAATCTAGACTTCATTAGCAACACGAGGATGTACTGGACGAAGATTTTGCCCTTGCTGATCAATGTCTTCATCATCAGCATTGGCTTCAGGTTGAGCAGTGTCTTCATGCTGATCAGGTGCAGAAATGATTATTTCCTCTTCAGCCTATTCCTCTGAAGGTATGATTTCTCCAATACCCATAAGCTTGATAGACTCACTTGGTGTAGCTTCATCTAGCACATTTGGCAGGTGCTCTCTTTGTGAGCCGTTAGTCTCATCGAACCCCACATCCACAGTTTCAACCACTTTGTAGTGAAAGAGGTTGAAGACTCTGTAGGAGTGCGAATCCTTTCCATGGCCAAGCATAAAATGTTCATGTGCTTTCGGTGCAAATTTTGAAGTGTGATGTGGTCCTTGATCCAGCACCTAGCACCAAAGACTCTGAAATAGCTGACATTTGGCTTCTTACTAGTCAGGAGCTCATATGATGTCTTCTTTAGGAACTTGTGAAGATATACACGGTTGATGATGTGACAAGAAGTATCAAGGGCTCCGGGCCAGAATTTCCTTAGAGTCTTGTACTCATTAAGCATCGTACGTGCCATCTCAACAAGGGTTCTAATCTTGCGCTCCACGATGCCATTTTGCTGAGGTGTGTATGGAGCAGAGCACTCATGTGTGATGCCCAATGTATCAAGATAAGTGTCGAGGCCGGTGTTCTTGAATTCTGTGCCGTTGTCACTTCTGATGTGCTTGATCTTGATGCCATAGTTGGTCATGGCATGATACGTCTCCAACGTATCTATAATTTTTGATTGTTCCATGATGTTTTATTATCAATCTTGGATGTTTTATAATCATTTTATAGTCATTTTATATCATTTTTTGGTACTAACCTACTGACATAGTGCCAAGTGCCAGTTGCTGTTTTTTCCATGTTTTTACATCTGTGAAATCAATATCAAAAGGAATCTAAATGCCACGAAACTCCATGGTGATTTTTTATGGGCGGAAGGAAGGCAATGGGCCTGGTTGCACTCGGGGGTGCCAGGGGGAGCACAACCAACCAGGGCGCGCCCTGGTGGGTTGTGCCCACCTCAGGTGCCCCCCGGACCGCCTCTTTGCTCTATAAATACCCCAAAAATCCCAGAACCCTAGAAGCGTCGACAAAATATTCATCTAGCCGCCGCAGAGTCCAGAACCACCAGACCAATCTAGACACCATCACGGAGGGGTTCACCACTTCCATTGGTGCCTCTCCGATGATGCGTGAGTAGTTCTTTGTAGACCTTCGGGTCCGTTGTTAGTAGCTAGATGGCTTTCTCTCTCTCACTGAATTCTCAATATAATGGTCTCTTGGAGATCCATATGATGCAACTCTTTTGCGGTGTGTTTGTTGGGATCTGATGAACTTCGAGTTTATGATCAGTTATACCGTCGGAAGCAACAGGCCGGCCTGCATGTGGAAAGGAAACGGGAGGCAGATAGTTGTCACGGCCGCCGTGTCCAAGTCAGCGAGCCCATTAGCGGCGGCGTTCTTTGAAACCAGCGTTAGCTGACCACGCGCCTCCCGTCCCCCTCTCAGCGCCGCCAACAACCCAGGAACCACTCACCAACGCCACCACGGTGGTAGCGGTGCTGCGACTCAAAGCACCGTCGACCTTCCCTCCTCGGCTACTGACCTACCAACACTACTCTATCACTGCCAGACCGCCGCTCTTGCTCTGGGTTGTGATGATGGAGGGAGGCACGATGTGCCGGACTCTACAGGCAGGGGAAAAGCAGAGATGTGGTGCTATGTGGTGTGGTGCCGAGAGAGATAGAGATGGAGGCAGAGATGTGGTGATGGGGAGATAACGTGTAGGACTTTGTCAACAGAGAGTTGATAAACTGGGATGGGCGTGTATGATGCGTGGAGCCACCAAAGACAAAGAAGACTGGTTTCTTCTAGCAATCTCTATTTGCAGGTTCTTCTAGCAATCGGCCTCTCAAAAAAAGTTTGGGTGATAACGTGTGCACGCATGTCGATTGATAAATGTTTTCCTGTTTTTAGTTACAGTTGATTTAGTTTGGATCCTGCATGGATGGATAAATATCTCCAATTTCATCATGCACGCGTGCACATATGTATTTGTTCTCCGACATTCACACATTGCCCGATTTGGTGTTAAGTATTTTCGTAATCAGGTTGGATACTTGTGTTTGTCTCCCTCACATACTGACTAAATATCTGGATATGAAAATAGGAAGATAATGAAATATTTATATATAGCTTACAGGTCGACCGAAAATAATTTCTAAACTCTTATGTAACTATAAATATCAAATTGAACTTCAAGCCAAAATGTTTCACAATTTTGAATACAAGGAAGAAGTAATTCTAATGCTTATGTGCAGTGTAATTAAGAAAAAAATTGTGAGTTTATGATGCAAAATTTAATCAATTTATTTCTTAATTAACACATGCTAGAAAACTCTCACGAGGGCAAAAGAATGCGCACGAGAAAAGCAAATATATGCAAATATGCAGTCAAAGCAAAAGAAAGCTAGAAACGAGACCAAATTACATCTACCCGTGAATTGAGACGCAACAGACTAGGCAAAGACTTAATCCTATATATATCGCAACAAAATAGCAACTTAAAACATCTATATGACAAGGACTTCAAGGTTAGCACACACAATAGAAGCATACATGTTTTGACGCTAGACATATACCGCGTTTTTATTGTCTGATGTCACTAAATCAAAGTAAGGACTATGTGTGCGATATTTTTATTATCAGTATGGTAATCTAAAGATAGAGTTGTTCACCCGATTAGTTAACTAGGATTCATGTCCCATGTTCCGAACTAGCGCCCCAAAGAATCCTATTGTTAATTGATCTATCATTCTTATCATCATCAAACGTATCCTTTACCTGGCCAACCTAATTGGGACAATTGGCATTTTCTTCGCAACGAAGCACGTCAACTTATTTTTCTCCCATTGCAACACACGGGCATGTTCGCTATAATACAAAAACAAAAAATGAATTGGTTTGATACAACACCTATAGTAGTAGTTTGCTTTCTTATACTAACGGATCTCACGAAGGTTTTGTTGAGTTTTGTGTGATTGAAGTTTTCAAGTTTTGGGTTATCTTACGATGGATGAAGGAAGGATGTAAGAGCCTAAGCTTGGGGATGCCCCGGCATCCCAATCTATTATTCAAGAATGAGCAACCAACTAAGCTTGGGGATGCCCTCGAGTGGCATCCCCACTTTCTTCCAACAACTATCGGTATTTTACTCGAGGCTATATTTTTATTCGTTACATGATATGTGTTTTGCTTGGAGCATCTTGTATGATATGTGTCTTTGCTTGTTTTATTTTCTGTTTTAAGTCATCAATCCTTGCTGGACACACCTATTTGAGAGAGCCAAAATTATATCATGACTTGTTAGAATTGCTCTCTGTGCTTCACTTAAATCTTTTATGAGCTAGGACTTGCTCTAGTGCTTCACTTATATCTTTTTGAGCACGGTGTGCTTAGTAGTTTTGAAGAAATGCTCTCTCGCTTCACTTAGATTTATTGAGAGTTAGTAAAATTTTGAAGAAATTCTCTCTTGCTTCACTTAAATTATTAGAGAGAAAGAAAATTTGTTATGCTCATGATCTTCACTTATATTTGTTTGAGCTTATCAAAAGCAACACATGAAAATTAGTCCCGAAGTGATAGATATCCAAGAAGGATAAAGTAAAAAATGCCATGAAGATCATTGGACAAAATAAACTTGATTCTTAGTAATAGTTTTGAGATATGATGATGTGATATGTGAGTTATGTTGATGAATAATTGTGCTCTAGTAAGAATATTGGTGTTAAGGTTTGTGATTCCCTATGCATGTACGAAAGTCAATAATCATGTGATGAAAATTATATCCTACTTGTGGTGCATTATTCGGTGTTAATTATGCTTAATTCTTGCTTATGAGATTATTCGTTTCTTGGTTGGTCGCTTCTCAATCTTTTTGCTAGCCTTCATTTTGCACTAAGTATGACCTCTACTTGTGCATCCAAAATCCTTTAAACCAGTTTGGCCACATGAGTCCACTATATCTACCTATATGCGGTATTCTTTTGCCGTTTCTAAGCAAATTTGCATGTGCCATCTCTAATTTTCAAAATAAACTTCTCTTTGTGTGTTTGTTTCATTCATGGAAGGCAGATAACGGTGGCTAATATTTTCCATGCTGGATGTGTTATTCTCACGATGAGTGTTTATTCACTTGTCATTACACGAGAGTAAGGCAAAGGTTTTAGGGATGCCCAGTCTCGAAATGCAAAAATAAATTTACGTTGTCAAATAATAAATTCCTTGGAAAGTGTTGGTATGGAGGGCACCCGTGGATACGTTTAGCCATGGAAAGTGAAAGTATGGTGGAAAAAGGAATAAACTTTATTTTCTGTTTGGGAACCGCCTATGATATATCTAGCATGGAAAGTGTTAAGTAGCTCTATATGTCGTTTCGTTGGTGGGATGGATACACCTCCCAAAATGTTTTTATCTCTAATTTTTTGCTTTGAGCTCTGGCACCTCTACAAATCCCTACTTCCCTCTGCGGAGGGCCTTTCTTTTACTTTATGCAATTTTTATTTTTGAGCCTCCATCTTTGTGACGCCCGGGTAATTAAGCTACAGTAATCCCCGCTAATGATGCCACGTCACCTCGGTTACTGTGGTTAAACTCGCGTTAGTTCGGAACCTAGTTCGAGTTTCAAATTCAAAATCGAGCAAACAATAAAAGTTTTCAAATATTAAAATTTAAATGTTCGGAGTGAACCGAATAATACATAGGTAATTATGGTGGAGTTAACACATTTTTATAAAATGTCTAAGTTATTAAAATGAAATAAAACAGAAAAGGAAAAATAAGAAAAGAAAACAAACAAAATAAATAGGGGAAAACCCACTCGGCCAATCATTAAACGGCCCACGGGCCGCCCACCGACCCAACCAGGCCGCCTGTGCTGCCCCCCACACTCCCCATAACCCCGGCGTAATCAACCCCTAGCCGCCCCACATCCTCTCTCCCCCTCACGACCCCACGCCTCGTCCCTTCCCCGATCCAGGATCGGATCGGACGAACCCCCCACCGACACGCCGAACCCCGGATCCCGCCGCCCGCTCGTCCTCCCCCCCCTCTCTCGCCGGACGCTGTGAAGCGCGTCGTCCCGCCACGCCATCGCCAGACCTCGCCGTCCCGTCCTCCACCTCGCCGGGACCACGCCACACGCCGGACCGCCCGTCGCCGCCAACGCCTCTCCTCGCCTCCACTCGCCGGTCTTCCCAGCCGCCCCATCGCCTGCCCGGGTGCCCCACGTGAGCTTCCCCTTCGCTCCCCCCTACCACTAGACGCCTCGGTGCCGCTTTCCCTCGCTGGCGTGATCCTTCTTGACGCCACCATCGCCCGCGCCTGCCACGCGCGCCGGGCCGTTCGGCCCCTCCCCGCTTTCCCAGGTCGGCTCCCTGGCCGGGCCGCCCTTCCCACAGTCGCCTCGGGCCACGAGGCCTCCGCCTCACCGGCTGGCCTGCCTGGCCTGACCCACACGCCCTCGCCCGCCTCTTGCTCCGTGCATTGCCGTGCACTGCCTCTCGCTTCCCGTGTGCTCGGCCCCCCTCGTGCACCGGCGCCTCTCGCTCGCCGTTGTCGCCCTCGACCGGCCGCACCTCTGCGGCGACCCTACATGGCCTTTCTGCACAAGCCTCATGCCCTCATTGACCTGGCCGACTGCTCGGCCTCCGGCTTTCGGGCGCCATCACGCCCGGCGCAGAATCAGAAGGCCTTGCAGCTCCCCCTCAGGTTCGATAAGGCCTTTGGCCCACTGACAAAGGGGCCCCGCCCCAAAACGTTTTTAGAAAAAAAAAGGAATTAAAAAAAATAAATATAATAAAATAAATATAATTAATAAAAATAAAAATGATTTAATAAAATTAATTATTAATTAATTAATTAATTAAGTAATTAATTAAGTTAATTAATCCGGTTTAATTAATTTAATTAACTAGTTAAGTTTAATTAAGCGTAATTAGATTAATCTAAACCTAATTAACCTAGCGATTATTATGGCCGGTGGGTCCCACGGGACCCACATGTCAGGTTGACCAGGTCAACGGTCAACGCTGACGTCAGCATGACATCATGCTGACGTCATAAATCCATTTTCGAATTAATTAAATAATTAATTAAATTCAGAAATTAATAAAATCTTTAGAAAATCATATCTTTTAATCCGTAACTCGGATTAAAATATTTTCAACATGAAAGTTGCTTTCGAGAATCCAGAGGCGAATCCGGGATACGCTTGATCCGTCTCGTCGCCACACCCTAACCTATCGAACTCGCAACTTTCCCCTCCGGCTCCTCGCTTGAAAACCACGAAACCAGGGGATATTTTCCTGGATGTTTCCTTAACCGTACCACCTCATACCACGTTAGGCACGCCTAGCATCGTTACTTGTCATGTCATGCATCGATATGCATCTGTTTACATGTTATTCATTGTTTCTTCCCCTCTTCTCTCCGTAGACTACGAGGCCAAGCCAGCTGCTGCGCCGATTCGACTCACGGAGTTGACGACCCCTCTCTCTTGCCAGAGCAACCAGGCAAGCCCCCTTGATCACCGGATATCGCCTATTCTACTCTATACACGCTTGCATTAGAGTAGTGTAGCATATTCTTGCTTCAGATTATACCTATCCCGATGCATAGCTTTGTCCTTGTTACTACTCATTGTTATCTTTACGCAATCCTATATGCTTAGTATAGGATGCTAGTATTTTCATCTCGTGGCCCTACATTCTTGTCCGTCTGCGTGCTATACTATCGGGCCGTGATCACTCGGGAGGTGATCACGGGTATATACTATATACTTATACATGATACATGTGGAGACTAAAGTCGGGTGGTGGTGGAGCACTGTGAGTGGATCTTTGTGGCGGAGCGGCAGAGGCGAGTTGAGACCGCCTAGGAGAGAGGTGGGCCTCGCCTGCTCGCATTCGCGGATACTTAACACGCTTAACGAGATCTTGGTATTTGATCTGAGTTGGCTCTGAGCCTATACGCACTAACCATCTACGTGGGAGTAGTTATGGGTATCCGGCGTCGTGGTATCGGCCGGCACTTCGCCGTGACACCAAAGAATCGAGTGGCGCTGGCCGGATTGGAACGTAAGCCTGCTTCTTGTATTAAGGGGCTAGTTCTGCTTCGTGGCCACAGACGTTAACGCAGCAGGTGTGCTTCAGGCGATGGGCCTGCACTGCTGCAGCGCTAGGGTTTAGACCGGCGTCTTGGCCTCTCTGTTGAGCCTAGGTGGGGCTGCGGCGTGTTGATCTTCCGCGGTACCGGACATGACCGGAAAGTGTGTCGGCCAAATGGGATCAGCGTGTTGGGTAAGTTGGTGCACCCTGCGGGAAGTTAATCTATTCGAATAGCCGTGATCTTGATAACAGGGCGACTTGGAGTTGTACCTTGACCTTATGACAACTAGAACCGGATACTTAATAAAACACACCCTTCCAAGTGCGGATACAACCGGTGGTCGCTCTCTCTCGGGGATACGAGGAGGATCGCCGGTAGGATTATTGCTATGTGATGTTACTTGGAGGACATTCAACCTACCCTCTTCTACCACTGCAAGACGAAGGTGACCCGGAAGCATAGTCTTCGATAAGACTAGCTATCCCCCTCTTATTCTCGCATTCTCAGAAGTTCACCCACTGATATGGCCCTTTACACATATATCCATGCATATGTAGTGTAGCTCCTTGCTTGCGTAGTACTTTGGATGAGTACTCACGGTTGCCTTGTTCCCTTTCCCCTTTCTTTACTCGGTTGTCATCGACCAGACGATGGAGCCCAGAGCCAGACGCCACCGTCGATGACGACTACTACCCTGGAGGTGCCTACTACTACGTGCAGCAGCCCGCCGACGATTTACTGTGAGTAGTTTAGGAGGATCCTGTGCAGGAGGCTGCGCCTCTTTCGATCTGTATCGGTTTGTGCTAGCCATCTTATGGCAACTTGTTTAACTTATGTACGTACTCGGATATTGTTGCTTCCATTGACTCGCCTATGATCGAGCACTTGTATTCGAGCCTCGAGGCCCCACGGCTTGTATTATGATGCTTGTATGACTTATTTATGTTTTAGAGTTGTGTTGTGATATCTTCTCGTGAGTCTCTGATCTTGATCGTATTAATACATTGCGTGCATGATTAGTGTCTGATTGAATCGAGGGCGTCTACAAGTTGGTATCGAGCCGATTGCCTGAGGAATCCCTTCCACACTCCTTGGTCAAGTCGAGTCTAGACGTTGTAAAACTTTTACTAACATGGTTGTGTGTCTTACGGGCACACGTCGCCATTGGGTGGTACTAGGATCTTTTACTCCTTGACCTTTACTCTGGGACTCTGAGCTCTCTTCTATTCGGGTTAAATGATTTTGCTAAAAACAAAACTAACTTTAGGTTCTCGCAAGTACTTTCTCCCGGAGAGCCACTTGTTACCGATGACCGCCTGCTGCGCCAGAAGATTCCGAAGATACTCTACGATGTGCTCTCGAGACTATGTGCCATCGCTTTTGCAATTCACTTCCACCGATAAATCCTTATGGATAACTACTTACACTTGCCATTCTTACGATCATCCCCCATTGATCTTGTTATTACAAGATACCCGAAGTTTTCTCTATTGTTCCGAGAATACTTCGTGCCTACTGCCTAGCAGTTCTTTGCCACATGAATACCCCTTCAAATAAATCCTCGCACTTGTCGAGTATCCGCTTCATCCCAGCTTGTTCATGTGTTTCTCAAAAGTCTTCTAAATACAATTCGATCTTCCGAAAATCCTCTGGAGCCTTGGCTCTTGAAATTCTTGCTTGCTTGCATTATGGATAATCCCATAAGTCTCGTAGTCTTATTGACATTCCTTGTCATTATCATTTTGAGTCTGATGACTCAATATGTTTGCGAATACACGCAATCATCATTGAATCTTATAAATTACTTTCCCGGCTGAGCTGCCATTCTTTTAACTGGAATTGGTTCTCGACCAATCCAATTGTCGTTGATTGTATCCTAAGGCTATTCAACTTATCCATCTCTAATCGAGCATTGCTTCTGATCCCTTGATTTGGAAATCATAATTCCTTTGCATTTGACAATTGAGTTAGTCAGTTGTTTCTATAATCTGATCTCCTTGCATTCTTCTTCCTCTAGTTATCAACTGCTGCTCACGTCAGACCCCTTGTGGGCCATCAGGTCCATTGTTGGATTTTATCCGTCAGCATCCTTCATATTCAATAACTTTGTGAGACCTTCCCTGATACATAATGCCTTTGGTAAATTGTATCCTCTGCTTTGTCAACCATGCTCTACCTCCGAGCTTGAGTTATTTACCCCTGAAGTTGATGGTATACGTTCCTAAGATGCCTTGATGGGTTGAACCTATGCCCTCCTTAATATGTGTGAACTCGAAAGTTTTCAATGAGTCATACTCTTTCCGGTATTTTTGCCGATAAAATTTCAACACTACAACTTCATTGAACGTGAGAAGTGAATGAAAGGTTGTGCATTGGAGAAGTGGGAGACGACCTTGAACTTTGTGTTCATGCCCATGGACACGATGTAGATCTTATCATTAAAGCTTCTCTTAAATTAATTATTCCTTTGGTATAAGCTCATCTTATATCCGGATCCGCCTTTTTGCAATCGTGGTTCACCATGTTCTCCTTTAAATACCATTTCTCCCGCAAGTTTAAGCACTTGTCTTCTGCAGAAAGCAATACCCCAAATTCAACCTCTACTTTGATCTGGCTGTTGAGTGTTACCTCGGTATCTCGAGATTATCATGGAACTGCATAACATCTTATGAGTTCTTCATCAAGTGCTACCTTCCCACTGATTCCAATTTTTCACGGGCTCTGAGTTATTAAACACTCAAAGACACCGATAACTGAACCAAGTCCGCCCTACGGTTCAACAACTCTTTAGTAAGCTTCTAATAGGTACGAGTTTGTACCCGATCACGCCATTCCTAGCCTGTTTGGCTATATCATTGTCGTGATGATTCTAACTGAGCTACCTGGTCCTTAATTCTCGGAGCACCAATTTATGCATTTATAGCTAAGCTTTTCACGTCGATTTTCCTCGTCATACCCTTTCACCTTAAACAACAAGCTTGAGTTCGAGTTTGTGTCGTGAATCGTGGTTCCAATAACCTCTTGCTTCATCATTCCTTTGACTTGATGTCGTTGGTCGATTGATTACAACCGCATGAAATCTCTCGACAACCGTGGTCGTGATCATCATCAACCTTATGAGCTCTTCCAGGAATTCAATTGAATTCATGATGGGTAATACCATCCTTGCCCCTCGATGATTCCTGCTCTCATCGACCACTTTATTGCATTCCCTCCAACACAAAACTTGTTCTTGTTTTGTGTGTACCTTGAGTTCCATGCTATCCAACTTATGTTATGATCTATCATGAGTATTACCATGTTTGATGTCAAGAATGTTGTGAGGATTGCTCCACCTCTTAAGAAATTCTTGCTATAATGATACTTCTCACCATCACCATTCTTCCTTGGTCCCTGTGTTGTTTTTAACCAGCATACCAATAGATGCTGTTTGAGTTCTGTACTTCTAGCAACCCTATTGCTTTGAAGTTAACGATCGACAGTTCGTTCTTAGAATGTTGATTATTGAATCGTCACTCTAACATTGATCTTGCTGCCTAAGTTCATATTTCGGGCACACCTTTCAACTAATGATTGATGGTGTATGTTTCCCTAGAACATACAACATTATAACATTTGAATTGACAAGTGCCATCTTCTTGTTCATAGTATTGTGGAAATCCATCCGTTTGGAATTCTCGATGGATTGGTGCTGAGCCCATTAGCCACCTCCTTGTCCTCTCCTTGGGTTAATGATGAACTCTTGTTAACGGAAATCACTTCATAGTTCATTTCCCGAGAATCTTACAATGTCATCCCGTCAATTTGTGTTGCACCTTTCTTCTCGTGCATCCACGAGCACGAGGTATCTCGACACCAATCATACACAGATCTCCGTCGGATATGATGGTTGGGACAACTTTCCAAGAGTTATGATGTTGATCCTTTGATGACCCGGTAACATGATGTCATGCCTAGCACCCCCGGCCGGAGGACCTATCATTATAGGCTCCTTTTCAAAGAAGGTTATCCGCTCATCCATGAGGAAATTGTAAGACTTATTCTACAAGTTATTCTCGATGGATCCTTCGTGTTTCCAAAGTCTGATCTTCACCAAGACCATGTCAATGCTATCTCAAGCATGTCAATGGTACTCCGATTTTCAACAGAACATTTGAAGCACGATGCTAAATTTTATTTATCATTTATCCTAACACCGCTGTATGGGTAATATCATGAGATTCCTCCCCTTACCTAAAGAGTTTTCTACATTATATCCTCGCCACGGATATCATGCTCTGCTTGTCCTTGGGAAGGATATATCCACGAAATATGTGTTTAAACACATTTTCCTTTCCATTGTTACATTTATATGATAATCATATTTTACTTTCCCTTGGTTGTTTGAACCTTTCTTGTGATCTATATGATCTAAGCAGCAATATTCTATCAAGCTTATGAAAACTCCTCGGTGTGCAATTCGGCCAAGAAGACCACATTACTATTGTTGATGACATTCCGTAGCCACCGATGGACGAGAACCTTGCCTATTGGTCCGCCTCGCTCAACGAAAGCGGGAAAGTGGTTCTCTTCGTTCCTCGCCTCTTGGTACCAACGTTGATGCCGACATAATCGACATGGTACTCTCTCGACATACCTTGCTATCATGACCGTGAAAGATGTCACTGCTCCTATAAAAACCACATGGTGGGCCCATAACCCATAGTTCCACAGATCGAAACCTGACATCCCTGTACACCCCCTATCCCCAAAGTTATTCTCGTAGCGTGGACTCGTATGTAATCCACGGGCCCATTGTCCTAGTGGTCTATTCTCGTATCGGGGCAATACTTACTCTCACTACTCAACCCTTTCTCACTCTGGTTCGTGCTTGAGCAACTATCTATCCGCTTGGAGCCTATTATGGTACTCTTCGTACCTTACTCTCGAGGTATTTCATATGTTCAACTCGAGAGATAATCTTATACTAATTCATGGGTTAACCCTGCATTGTTTCCCTCAAAAGCATTATGTCGTAGTGAGCTGCCCTTATCTTTTCGTATAATGGCGATGGAATTCGAAGAAATGATGACAAGTTTATCATGATGCATCGGAATAAAGGATTGAAGGCACCAATGAAAGGATTAACTTCTTCGAGAAGATCCGTTAGAATATCGTAATCAGAACTTTCCGTTACATTCTCTTAAATCTCGGGACGAGATTTCTTGTAGTGGAGGAGAATTGTGACGCCTTGGGCAATTAAGCTTCAGTAATCCCCGCTAATGATGCCACGTCACCTCGGTATCGTGGGTTAAACTCGAAGTTAGTTCGAACCTAGTTCGAAGTTTCAAATTCAAAATCGAGCAAACAATAAAAGTTTTCAAATATTAAAATTTAAATGTTCGGAGTGAACAAAATAATACATAGGTAATTATGGTGGAGTTAACACATTTTTATAAAATGTCTAAGTTATTAAAATGAATTAAAACAGAAAAGGACAAATAAGAAAAGAAACAAACAAAATAAATAGGGGAAACTCCTCGCCAATCGGGCTAAACGGCCCAGTACCGGCCATTTAATCGACCCACGACCACGCCTCGTCCCTTCCCCGATCCAGATCGGGATCGACGAACCCCCACCGACGCCGAACCTCGGATCCCGACCGGCCGTCTCCTAACCCCCTCTCGCCGGACGCCGGAAGCGCCGTCCACTTCGCTGCCATCGCCCAGAGACTCGCCGTCCCGTCCTCCACCTCACCGGGACCACGCCACACGCGGACCGCCCGTCGCGCCAACGCCTCCTCGCCCTTTCCTCTCCGGTCTTACCGCCCGAGCCCATCGGGTGCCCTTTACGCCCCCGTGAGCTTCGCCTCCCCTAGGGACGCCTGGTTGCCGCCTCTCACGTGGGCGGCCTCGGCGCCACCGTCGCCAGCGCCGCCGCTGCCGCCGTTTCCGCCCCGGCCTCCTGCTTCTGCGGCTCCCACTGCTGGCCGGCTACTCAGTCGCCTCCACGAAGCTCCGCTCACCGCGCTCGCTCACCCCACGCCCTGGCCGCTTACCTTGTTTCGCCGATCAGGCGCTGCCTCCGGCTTCGAAGTGCTCATGTTCTGTGCCTGGCGCCTCTCGCCGCCTCGGCCAAGCCGCGCCTCTGCGGCGACCTTCACGCAAGCGCCTCACTGCCGCCTCGGCCTCAGCCGACCGTGGCGCCTCACGCTGGCGCCATCACCAGAATCAGAAGCGCCCGTGGCGCCCGCCCCTCAGGTTCGATAAGGCCTTTGGCCCATCACAAGCGGGCCCCGCCCCAGAACGGTTTTTAGAAAAAAAAGGAATTAAAAAAATGAATAAATAAAATAAATATAATTAATAAAATAAAAATGATTTAATAAAATTAATTATTAATTAATTAATTAAGTAATTAATTAAGTTAATTAATCCGGTTTAATTAATTTAATTAACTAGTTAAGTTTAATTAAACTGTAATTAGATTAATCTAAACCCTAATTAACCTAACGATTGTTAGAGCGAGGTGGGTCCCACGGACCCACATGTCAGGTTGACCAGGTCAGCAGTCAACGCTGACGCCAAGATGACATCATGTTGGCGTCATAAATCCATTTTCGAATTAATTAAATAATTAATTAAATTGAAATTAATAAAATCTTTAGAAAATCATATCTTTTAATCCGTGAACTTCGGATTAAAATATTTTCAACATGAAAGTTGCTCAGAACGCACGAGACGAATCCGGATACGCAGTCCGCTCGTCCGCCACACCCCCTAACCTATCGAACTCGCAACTTTCCCTCTCGGCTCCTTCGCCGAAAACACGAAACAAGGGGATATTTTCCGGATGTTTCTTAACTGTACCACCTCATACCACGTTAGGGCACGCTTAGCATCGTGACTTGTCATGTCATGCATCGATATGCATCTGTTTACATGTTATTCATTGTTTCTTCCCCTCTTCTCTCCGGTAGACTACGAGACCGAGCCAGCTGGCCGCCCAGTTCGACTACGGAGTTGACGACCCTCTCTCTTGCAGAGCAACCAGGCAAGCCCCCCTTGATCACCAGATATCGCCTATTCTACTCTATACTGCTTGCATTAGAGTAGTGTAGCATGTTCTTGCTTCTGCTATACCTATCCCGATGCATAGCTTTGTCCTTGTTACTCTGTTGTTACCTTTACACCGCAATCCTATATGCTTAGTATAGGATGCTAGTATTTTCATCTGTGGCCCTACATTCTTGTCCGTCTGCCAGGTGCTATACTATCGGGCCGTGATCACTCGGGAGGTGATCACGGTATATACTATATACTTATACATGATACATGTGGAGACTAAAGTCGGGTCGGCCGGGTGGAGCACCCATGAGTGGATCTTTGTGGCGGAGGCGGCAGGGCAGAGTTGAGACCGCCTAGGAGAGAGGTGGGCCTGGCCTGCTCGGCATTCGCGGATACTTAACACGCTTAACGAGATCTTGGTATTTGATCTGAGTTAGCTACGAGCCTATACGCACTAACCATCTACGTGGGAGAAGTAAAGGGTAACCCGGCGTCGTGGTCTCAGCCGAAGCACTTCTTGACGCCAAAGAATCGAGTGGCGCGCCACGGATTGGAACGTAAACTGCTCTTGTATTAAGGGGGCTAGTTACGCTTCGGCGTCACAGACGTAACGTCTTGGTGTGCTTTCGTAGGCGATGGGCCCGCACCCTGCTGGCGCTTAGGGTTTAGACCGGTCGGGCCTCTCTCGTTGAGCCTAGGTGGGTCATGCGGCGTGTTGATCTTCCGCGGCCGTGCATGACCCGAGAAAGTGTGTCCGCCAAATGGGATCAAGCGTGTTGGGTAAGTTGGTGCACCCTGCGTGGAAGTTAATCTATTCGAATAGCCGTGATCTTGGTAACAGGGCGACTTGGTGTTGTACCTTGACCTTATGACAACTAGAACCGGATACTTAATAAAACACACCCTTCCAAGTGCGGATACAACGGTGGTCGCTCTCTCTCGAGGGATACGAGGAGGGATCGCGGGTAGGATTATTGCTATGTGATGTTACTAGGAGGACATTCAACCTACCCTCTTCTACCTGTTGCAAGGCGAAGGTGACCAAGCGTAGTCTTCGATAAGACTAGCTATCCCCTCTTATTCGGCATTACGCAATTCGGTCCACTGATATGGCCCTTTACACATATATCCATGCATATGTAGTGTAGCTCCTTGCTTGCAGTACTTTGGATGAGTACTCACGGTTGCCTTGTTCCCCTTTCCCCTTTCTTTACTCGGGTTGCTGCGACCCAGACGATGGAGCCCAGAGCAGACGCCACCGTCGATGGCGACTACTACCTGGAGGTGCCTACTACTACGTGCAGCTGCATCACCGATTTATCACTGTGGAGTAGTTTAGGAGGATCCTGCAGGTGAGGCTGCGCTTCTTTCGATCTCAGATCCCAGCTTGTGCTAGCCATCTTATGGCAACTTGTTTAACTTATGTCCGTACTCGAGATATTGTTGCTTCCACTGACTGGCCTATGATCGAGCACTTGTATTCGAGCCCTCGAGGCCCTGGCTTGTATTATGATGCTTGTATGACTTATTTATGTTTTAGAGTTGTGTTGTGATATCTTCCCGTGAGTCCTTGATCTTGATCGTACACATTGCGTGCATGATTAGTGTACGATTGAATCGAGGGCGTCACAATCTTCTCTTATAAAGGAACCAACTAGGAGGCAATATGATCGTACTTAAGTATTGGGTGTAGTTAATATTCGAGTGTGTTTCATGAATGGATCAATGTTTGAGTATGATGGGCTAGGGATAACTTATTTTAGCGTTGATATTTTGAAAGACATAGTTGCTTGTTGATATGCTTGAGTATCTAAATTATTATGTCAAAACTAGACTATTGCTTTGAATCACATAAAAGTCCAAATGTCCATGCTATAAAGAAAAGAATATGTTATGACTTGATGAACAACACTCCGCGTCAAAAATTCTGTTTTTATCACTTACCTACTCGAGGATGATTGGGAGTTAAGCTTGGGGATGCTGATACGTCTCCAACGTATCTATAATTTTTTATTGTTCCATATTGTTTTATTACCAATCTTGGATTTTTTATAATCATTTTATAGTCATTTTATATCATTTTTTGGTACTAACGTATTGACATAGTGCCAAGTGCCAGTTGCTATTTTTTCATGTTTTTACATCGCAGAAATCAATATCAAACGGAGTCCAAATGCCACGAAACTCCACGATGATTTTTATGGGCGGAAGGAAGGCAATGGGCCTGGTTGCACTGGGGGTGCCTCGAGGGGGGCACAACCCACTGTGGCGTGACAGAGGCCCAGCGCCGCTTTGGTGGTTGTGCCCACCTCGGTGCCCCGGACCGCCTCTTTGCTCTATAAATACCCCAAAATCCCGGAGAACCCTAGAAGCGTCGGCCGACGAAATATTCATCCGGCCGCAGAGTCCGAACCACCAGATCCAATCTAGACACCATCACGGAGGGGTT
Organism: Aegilops bicornis; assembly: GCA_021605145.1. Lineage (NCBI taxonomy): Eukaryota > Viridiplantae > Streptophyta > Magnoliopsida > Poales > Poaceae > Aegilops > Aegilops bicornis. The sequence continues at coordinate 1,090,395 of JAHIAL010000034.1, read as the reverse complement.
CACCACTTCCATTGGTGCCTCTTCGATGATGCGTGAGTAGTTCTTTTGTAGACCTTGGTCCGTAGTTAGTAGCTAGATGGCTTTCTCTCTCTCCTTTGAATTCTCAATACAATGGTCTCTTGGAGATCCATATGATGTAACACTTTTGCGGTGTGTTTGTTGGGACATGATGAATTTTGAGCTTATGATCAGTTATACCTTTTTATATCCATGAAAGTTATTTGAGTTTCTTTGATCTCTTATATGCATGATCTCTTATAGCCTCGTATTTCTTCTCCGATATTTGGGTTTTGTTTGGCCAACTTGATCTATTTATCTTGAAATGGGAAGAGCTGCTCGGTAGTGGGTTCGATCTTACGGTGCTTGATCCCAGTGACAGGAAGGGAACCGACATGTATGTATCATTGCTACTAAGGGTAAAAAGACGGGATCTATATCTACCGCCATAGATAAATGGATCTTGTCTACATCATGTCATCGTTCGTATTGCATTACTCTGTTTTTCCATGAACTTAATACACTAGATGCATGCTGGATAGTGGTCGATGTGTGGAGTAATAGTAGTAGATGCATGCAGGAGTCAGTCTACTAATCTTGGACGTGATGCCTATGTAATGATCATTGCCTGGATATCGTCATAGTTATTTGAAGTTCTATCAATAACCAAACAGTAATTTGTTTACCCACCGTTTGCTATCTTTCTTGAGAGAAGCCACTAGTGAAACCCTCGGCCCGTGTCTTCTTTTCTCATATATTTGCTTTGCGGTCTGTTTTATTTGCTATTTTTATTCAGATCTATTAAACCAAAAATACAAAAATACTTTGTTGCACTTTATTTTATTTGCGATCTATTATTTCAATCTACTACAATTCATTTCCCGTCCACGCACCGTTTGAGGCGCCGTACCCCGAAAGGGATTGACAACCCCTTTAACACGTTTGGTTGCGAGGTGTTGTTATTTGTGTGCAGGGGATGTTTACGTTGTGTTGCTTGGTTCTCCCACTGGTTCGATAACCTTGGTATCATATCTGAGGGAAATACCTACCGCCGCTGTGCTACATCATCCCTTCCTCTTTGGGGAAATACCGACGTAGCTTCAAGCGACATCATGGCACGATTGGCGAATCGTCTAAAGACATCCTGCACTTCAGTCTGGTAGAGAATTATGTGCACCCATGTATATCTTGAGTAATCGTCAACAATGACGAAGCCATAGAGGCATGCAGTGGTAGTAAGGGTAGAGTAGCGAGTAGGGCCAAATAAGTCCATGTGAAGCAGCTCGAAGGGGCTTGTTGTCGTCATGATTGCCTTTGATGGATGCTTGGCCCTAGTCATCTTTCCGCTTCACATGCACCACATAGATGATCCTTCTTAAACTTGACGTCCTCGATGCCAATGACATGCTTCTTCTTCGCGAGAGTGTGCAAGTTCCTCATGCCCGCATGCCCTAGCCTTCGATGCCAGAGCCAACACTCTAAAGCTTTTGCTAGAAGACATACGGCCAGCTGTGGTCCTACGAAGAAATCTACCATATACAGATCGTCTTTTCGATACCCTTCAAAGACCAGAGATTTGTCGGATTCCATAAGCACAAGGCAACGATATTTTCCAAATATCACAATCATGTTCAGATCACAAAGCATTGAGACAGACATTAAGTTGAAACCAAGGGATTCAACAAGCATCACTTTATCCATGTGCTGATCCTTTAAGATTGCAACGCCCAATACCTTGCTTTTACCAGTGTTAGCAAATGTGATGTGACTTTTGTCAGACGGACGTAGAGTTGAATCTATAAGAAGAATTTGATCACCAGTCATGTGGTTAGTTCATCAACTGTCCATAATTCACTCATTAGCCTTCGGAGCCGTACCCTACAGTTCAGTTTGGGTGATAGCCTTCACAAAGAGAAGTGTGAAGCATAAACATTTGACGAACAAGCATACTATCAAAGTTCAGATCCTTGTTCGGGTAGATAGGATGATTGTCAAGAAATCCTGCGACGAAATACATAGTAAGACCATTTTGGCACTTTATCTTGCGTCCCACAAGATGTTTTAGGTCCCCAGCATTAGTGCCTGAAGCTTTTGATTTCCGACTGGAGACCATTCCCTGCAAAAGAGAGTTAATTCTTCTTAACCACCCACATCTTCAGGGGTGGCTTAGAAGCAATGAGTCTAAGTGCAGCATCTGAGAAGTTTGGCTTTGGAGCCCTAGCAAATAGCCTTGCAAGAGGTGAATAATACTCATAAGAATAAGCATAAAAGTTCTTGGTCTTATGAACATAGCGGTTTGGAGAAACACGCTTATATTCATAAGTCCGAGTATGGTTTCCCTGCAAAACATTGGCGTCAGGGTGACCCTGAGGGGTCCTTTGTCGGTATGAAGCCTTTGGACCATATGAAGCCTTTGGTCTGGGGTTTGTCTTCTTCCCAGGTGGTGTCATGATAACATTCATAGGAAGCTTCTCAAGACAACTTTTGGGCACCCAGATCTTCTTCAAGGGTGGTCCATTCCTGCAGTTAGTACCAATATACCTGGCAAACACTTCACCATTCTGATTCTTAAATAGTTTATAGTTTGCATCAAAGGATTGATCAATGATAATGGGGTTAGCACAAGTGAAGCCAGATAAGGTAGATGGATCCTTGAAGGTCCCTTTGTAGCAAGCCATGTGGTTTTGGGGTACTGCTCAGGCTTCTAGTATGAACCATCAACATTCATTTTCCTCTCGAACCCAACACCCTCTTTCCTAGGGTTTCTGTTCAGGATCTGTTTCTTGAGGACATCACATAGTGTCTGATGCCCTTTGAGGCCTTTGTACATCCCTGTTTCAAGCAAAGTCTTCAACCTAGCATTCTCATCAGCAATAGTAGTGGTATCCTCAGAAGCGGGGTTAGAAACCACATCAGCAGTTGAAGATATTACAACAGTAGCAGCAGTAGAACATTCAACAACAGAGACAATATTATCACGCTCAAGACATTTCAAACAAGGTGGCTCAAAGTCTTCTGGCGGGCCCGATCTGATTGGCCTTGAAGTGGATCATTTTCCTTTTGAAGGTCTTCATGAGGCGCTTTGATTCTCAAGTTCTTGCTTCCTTTGAAGATAATCATAGGAGAGCTTTTCATGAGTGGTTGAGAGCGTTTCAGGACGACTTTCAAGTTCCTCGTACTTAACATGAATATTTTTAATGTCTTCAATTAAGGACTGAGTTCGGGTCATTTTCGCGTCCAACATGTCATCGCTTTTGTCTAGCAACTTTTGAATATGTTCCATAGCAGTTTGTTGTTCTGTTGCAATTTTAGCAAGTGTCTTATATCTAGGTCTGGATTCACATTCGAAGTCATGTTCACTGGATGTTTGAAAGTAAGCATCGCGTGAGTTTACCTTGGCACCCCGTGCCATGAAGCAGTAGGTTGGAGAAGATGGCTCGGGTTTGGGAGTCATCATTTTAAGCGACTCTTTGAACCCGAGGAACTAGGGGTCCTGACATGTTCAATGACCTTCAAAAACATCAGAGATCCAGTCCCATATAAGCTTTGCATTGCAGAGATGCATGATGCGCCTAATCTCATCTGGACAGACAGGAGCATATAATAGCCTTCGCCTTGATATCTAGTAGAGTGTATTTCTGAATACTGTCAGCATGCCCATCTTGCATAAATCGGCGAGACCAATCTCCGTGACGGTCCAAAGCTCACGTTCATCGCAAGGAGGCGCTTCCTCATCATAGCCTTCCATTTGGGATAATCATGACCATAAAAAATGGGGCACGCAGCAGAGACCTTGATTATCCCTGCAGTCGACATAGCTAAAACTCCAGGTGGTTAAACCGAATCACACAGAACAAGGGAGCACCTTGCTCTGATACCAATTGAAAGTGCTACTTATCGACTAGAGGGGGGTGAATAGGCAATTTTTATGAAAGTCTTCAAGACACTAGGTCTTTGAAGACAAACAGATGAAATAAACCTATTGATATGCAGCGAAAGATAGACTACACTAGACAATCCATAGTCAAGTAAGCAATGTAGTGAAAGTACGAAGACTATCGCCAGCCTATGTAGTATGGATCGGGATGGAAGGCGGTATGAAGCCAAACGGTAGAATAGTATTCACAGAATGAAGTCAATCAGATCAGACAGGCAAGCAAAGACTTCATGAAGACAAACAGTAAAGTAATGGGAAGTGTGGGATAGAACCAGTTGCTTGGTGAAGACAAGGATTTGGTAGACCGAGTTCGATTCTTTGTGACAACTGTGACGTCTGGTTAGGGAGGCTGAGATTTAACTCAAAAGACCGCGTCTTCACCTTATTCCCCTTGAGCTAAGGACACAGTCCTCGCCTAATCACTCGTAAGTCTTCAAGGTAGACTTAGAACCTTCACATACTTCGTTCACGATGATCCACAATGACTCTTGGACACTCAAGACGCGATGCCTAACGGTTGGAGGATTCCACGGTCCTCAAGTGTAACAAGTCTTCGTGTCACGATGAAAGACTTGATGATGCCTAACACTCTTTAGCTCTGCATTTGTTTTGGGCTTTGTCCTCGCAAGGATCTCTCTCTCAAAGGCTTGGAGGTGGGTTGCCCTCAAACGCACAAAAGCCGTGGCACTAACTCTCGAAAGCGACCACCAATTTATGGTGTAGGGGTGGGCTATTTATAGCCAGGAGGCAACCCGGAGCTTGATATGTCCGAAATGACCTGGTCACTAAGGAACCAACACGTGTCCAATCCGGTCGGATTTCAAACACGCGGCAATTTTGACTTGGGATACAAGTAAAGTCGACTCATCCAACTCTGGATAAGATTTGCTCTCATCGTCTTCGCTCGAAGTCATAGGATTTTGGTTGAGCATCACATTAGTCACTCTGACTTTGTTCACTTGGACCCCACTTAACAGTATGGTGGTTCCTATGACTCAACAAAGAAGAAAAGGAAACTACGAAACAACTATGTCTTCGCACTCCATAGTCTTCAAGTGAATGTCTTCACATGTCATAATCTTCATCATCGTGAATGTCTTCACGAACCACCATTGTCTTCAATGTCTTCACACATTTTTAGGGTCATCTACGGTAGGTAAACCGAATTAATAAGGGACTACTACCGTGTTATCTCGCAATTCTCACAAACACATTAGTCCCTCAACCAAGTTTGTTGTCAATACTTCAAAACCAACTAGGGGTGGCACTAGATGCACTTACAGATATACGACATATGGTTCACTCGGATGAACTGTTTTCGATTAGGCTACGCAACAGAAACGGTTCAGCCACATCAAGGTGTGTGCAATGGAGGGCATACTGTTTATTCCGATAAAGTGTTTGTGTTGGGCCAAGAGAACAGAAATGATTCACATAAAAGATGTGTGTAATATGCGACAAACATACAACCCATTAACAGTCGCACAAAGGGCGCTGCATGTCCACGCAGGCAATTATTACTGTCGCGATTTTACTGTGGAAAGAAACAGAACGCGAGCAACCCCCGCGCCCCCACGTCCTTCTCTCCTTTTCTCCTCCCAGCTAGGGTTGCTGCCGCCGCCTCCTCCTCCCATCCCCATCCTCCGCCGCAACAACGACCGCAGAGGGGCAGAGCAGACGGCGGATCGGCGCGTCACGGGAGCGGACACGGCGGCCGTTACAATACAAACCAGACCGAAGCCGGCGCGGCACGATCTGGAGGTAGCTCTCCTCCCTCCTATCCCAGCCCATCCCAAGCGGAGCGACCCAGGCCGAGATCTCATCTCGCCGCGGCGATGCCACCGATGGAGGGCGCGGCGTCTCGGAGTTCTCGCTGCCGGACGATGTGCTGGCGGTGCTGCCGCGGGACGCCTACGAGCAGCTGTATCTGGCGCGCCGCATCACCCCGCTGGGCGCGTTGGGCGTGAAGGCGACGCTGTTCACCTACGCGGAGCACGCGCTGGCCGTGGCGGTGACGGATATGGTGCTCGTCTGGTGCATCCACTTCCGCGGCGGCCTCGCCCTCGAGGCGGTCAACAAGAACCTCATCTTCAATGTAAGTCGTCGCTCTGTTTTTCTCTTCTCTTCTCCTTTCCCCTATTGCAAACCGCCCCCATCGGATAGGCATAGGCTTATGATCGCTTCGGTTGCAAGTCACATCACCATGGTAGCTTCAGGAACGAAGAGAATTATTTGATATCTGCCTTGAGGTTGTAGGGAAAAGTTAGTCATCCTCCCGTATCACAGGAATAGCCTCGCCTCAGCTCTGGCTTCGAGCTGTTGGTTTCTGGTGTTATGTCTGATTGATTAATTGTGCTAGTACAAGATACAGTAGTATCTAGGGGAGAACCATGCTCGGAATGGGGATCGGGGGGGGGGGGGGGGGGGGACAAACAAAGATGCTGCAATTGAGAAATTCGACTACTCTTAAATCTCGATTGCCAGCAGCTAGCTCATGGCCTCGTCCTCACTGCTCATATGGTCCTTGTCAATGAATGTTCTGCCACACTTGTAGATCAGAAATTAATTGGACCCCCATAAAATAGCGGTGAGACTTCAAAGCATAATAAGATTGGATAGAGCACGTGGGAAGCCATCCTATTTTGAATGGCAGGGTACTTGAATATTGGCCTGCTGTTCCAAGCTAGACTTGGGAGGAGTTTTTGTTTACATTATCCTCAGATTTATATTTCGCTTACTGGTGCAAGTTTTGCTGGAGCGTCTGAATTATTTGCACAGGAGACCACGTTGCGCTGCTCGACCGCACGCTCCAGGAGACCAACGCCAGGCTTCACGCCGCGCTCGAGGACAATGTAAGTGGGTGCCGCGCAAGCGGTGGAGGGTTCCTGCTTCCTCCGCTCTCGTTTGGTTCTGCTTCTGTCGGCTGACGAAACTTTGCTGTTTTATTCTGAGATTGCGGATTAAGCTGAGCAAGGAGCAGGACTCGCTGGCGCAGACGTCCAAGAAGCAGGTGCGCGACCTGCACAAGGTTGCCCCTTGCATCTTTGATTCCCATCCTTGCAGCAGACCATATGTTAGTTTATGTAGTGATGTGCAACCCTGGGAGGTTGGGTTGGGACAGGCGGTGCAAATGAAATCTCTGGTCATGTGATTGGTTTAGTAGTGGATGGTGACTTGCAGTAATGTAGTGGCTCACTGGGATTGCATGTCTGAAACTTGTTCACCAATCTGGACTAGGAGTATTTAGTACACTAATTTTTGTAGTAGGAGTAGTACCAGGGAAGAGTGAATTCTAACTTCGGCAAGCTACAAATGAGAGTGAGGTTTGGCAAAAAAATGGAATTCTTCACATATTTAATGCCATGTGCAATGATAGCAAATCATCTTAGTAGGAAGGTAATCAACTGCATTTATTCTGGTGAAATTAAATACTCCCTCCGTTCCTAAATATAAGTCTTTCTAGAGATTCCAGAAGGGACTACATACGGAGCAAAATGAGTGAATCTACACTCTAAAATATGTCTATATACATCCGTATGTAGTTTCTATTGTAATCTCTAGAAAGACTTATATTTGGGAACGGATGGAGTACAACTGATCTAAATCAGCAATTATGTTCACTTCCATTGTGGCGTGCCAGAATTAATAAGATTGGAGGCTTGCAGGCTTGCAAAAATGCATGCAGGGAATGAAAAAATGTGTGCAGTTTTATAATTTCCCATGACAAATGAAATGAGATGCACTCTTTGTTAAGATATTTAAGGAACAAGTCAGATGATTGCTTCTCAGTTCTATAGATTCCTTTCTCCTTCAACTTTTTTTATTCGGCAACTTTCTGAACTATTTGCTCCATTATCAGCTGGAGTTGTTGAAGAGGCATCTAATGCAGTCACTCTGACGATAGTACATCAGTGTGTAATAATCACATTATTATCCAATCTCAACCAGTAACCGTGTCTAATGAATTCTGGTACAGCCGATCAAACCACAAATTCAAAAGCCTGAACTGGACCTGGAGATTGATGCGGCAAGGGATGCGTGTCGTTGCCTGAATTTACTAGCTTGCATGATATTTTAATTTGCGAGTTCTGGCTTACTACATTATGTTTGCATATATGAAAACCAAATATTATTGTGTCTTTAGTCTCATGGTCTCTAACCCCAATCTTGTATGATTGCTCCTTCGTCTTTGAGTAGACTAGAGGGATATTTGATTGCTTGCAGAACCTTACAAACCCAACTCTTATGCTGAGTATTCTTATGATGCTGTGTTACTTTCAGTTTAACAACCAAGCAGATCGGATCCACAATGCTGTCTTCTAGGCAGTTGCCGATGGAAGAACTACAGAATCAATCATCTTGGCGGGATGTCATCAACTGGTCAACATCACACTACAGAAAATAGTTTGCGATCACATCTAAGCACCAGCTTATGCTCTGTTCTCTTCTTTTTTCTCCCTCATTTTTTGCATACGAAGAGGGAGATGCAGTGTTATGCATGTCAAATTATTTTTTGCGCATTGGTCAGAATTACAACATCATCCAGATATTGTTGCCAAGTAACAACTTAGGATTGTTGTTAAACATATTCTGCAAATATCATGCCTGCACGCTTATTGCAGTCCCACTTAACTTCACTGTGTGCTTCTTTTGGCTATGTAAAAAGCACTAGGTCCCACTTTTGTGCGTTTCATATAATGCAAAGACTAAAAGAAACAATGCATTTGTTACATTTCTTAACCACTATCATACCACTGTCACTCAGCTAGATTGTTTCTCTTTTCACCAAACTATGCATATAGACATTAGCAAATACGGTAGCTAGATTAGTGCGCACAAGCTTGCCTCAAGAGACACGCCCAGGGCGCGTCCCAGCCACTAGTCCAATTACATAGGTGGCTAGTACACACAGGACATTTCCACACACCAAAGTAAACTATTATAGGCATAATTAACTAGGATAAACGATCATCTAATCATCATCTACTTGTGCTAGCTCGATGTTCCTTCTATGCTAAGTTTCCATTAATTGATGGCGTTTTATGAACACGCCACCGTTTCTCGCCATTTCCTCACCGGTTTTCCACCACCCAGCGATATTGTGCATAAACCTAGGCGGCACGAACGCGCGGAGGCAACAAGCGCAGCCTGTAGCACATCCACCTTTTCGAAGTATGCCAACCCACCAAAGCGTCGCCTATGCCATCAACCTCCTCTAAGAGGAGAACGAGAAGGCGCCATGGACCGTCGAGGCCAAGGCGTTTCCCGGCAACACGATGGATGACGCCGTGATGCGCGTCATCGCCAGGGTTGAGTAGACCCTTGCGCATGGCACTTCAGGGCCGCAGATCAAAATTGGCATGTCAACGCTGAGAGGTTGCAGCTCCCCGCACAACATGATCGATGGCGCACTGTAGAGCAAGCTAGGCGTGTTCGCGCCGATAGGCTGCGGCTCACTGCACGGCGAGACCGTTGGAGCGCCGCAGAAGCGAGAGGCGCGGCATGATGTCGCTGACAAGCGGATCCATGCGCTTACTGCTGCGACAGGGCATCGCAGCTAGGTACACATCCGTCGATACTCGATTCCTCGCCAAGAGTGGGCAGATGCCCTGCGCCATACTTGCACGAGGCCGGCGCGCCATACTAGCACGGACGCCCGGGCCGCTTGTTCGCATGGGTCGCGCCGTTCGCCTCGTCCACGGCCCGCTCGATGCCAACGCGCTGGTCGCTAGGCTCGGCCGCCTCCTTGGCCCAGGTGTCCACCGGGGCATAGTAGTGAAACATGGCCGTCGTATCCTTGATCTGGTGATCTCCGATGAAATAGCCAACTTGGAGCTCGAGATCGCGCTCCAGATGTACTCATGAGCGTGTCGATCGCTTGGACGAACGCTGCATGAGTTCAAAGCAGTCAAGAGCTACCGTAGGCAAGCGCTGCTGGTCATGGTCTCATGGACGCGTTTTATTTAGTTGAGACGTTTCGATGTGGATCCATGTATTCACAACAATCATAATATTGCTCTGTTTCAATGTGTACTCTGTTTTCCGTTCTTATATGTTCTGTTTCAATGTGTGTGTATACTTTTCATTTTGTATATGTGGATGATAACAGCTAGATACAAATCAGTATACAAAAACAGATAGAAAATGAAATTCATTATATATATATATATATATATATATATATATATATATATGACAAATGTTTCCTACAAGTTAGTAGTTACCAACACTTGCGTTTTGTATATTGTATGTAGTATCTATTGAAACCGAGAGTATGCACGTGTATTATGTAGTATATAACAATGATTAGGTAGTATATATACTAATTTTAGGTAGTATTTACCTTTTCTGATTATGCTCCTTTTTCCGTACTTTTATGTACGTATTTCATAAATATAAAAAAACTATGGGCTCATATGCAATTTTTTCATGTAACTTGCTTTGAAATATCTTAGATATATTATATGAACATATTTTAAATAATAAAATAGTATATATAGTACCACATGGTAGTATATGAGACATGTGGGTAACTACCACGGGTGGTAGTATATATATATATATATATATATATATATATATGGAAAAATTCATCTTACCACCTGGGGATAGTTACCGCACATGTCTCATATACTATCTTATGATAGTATATATTCTATTTTATCATTTTAAGTATGTTCATATACTATATATAAGATACCCCAAAGTGGGTTACATGAATATATTGCAAATTAGCCCATGATTTTTATTATATTTGTGAAAATAATATATATTTGTATGTAAAAAGTGCATACTCAAAATACGTATACATACTACCAAAAAGATAGTATATATACTACCTAAACATTCTTATATACTACATACTACGCTGTATTACATACTCTCGATTTGATAGATACTACATACAACATACAAAACTCAAGTGGTGGTAACTACCACTGGTGGTAGATAAAATTTGTCCTATATATATTAATTGTTCATTAGTTCATCATAGAATATACTCCCTGTGTCCCAAAATATAAGAACGTTTTTAACACTATACTAGTGTCAAAAACGTTCTTATATTATGAGACGGAGGGAGTATATAATATCATCACATATACGTGATGATACTTAACTACTAGGTACAATGCATAAAATTGAAAACGAGCAATACTAAAATTAATAATCCTTCCTGGGGCGATTTTGGCGGCCCCTTGCCTGCCACTGGTGCGCGGCGTCTTCCCAACACAAGGCAAGGTTCGCCTCCTTCGCCACGCCGCTGACGTCTGCCGATCCGCCTCTTGTCGGGACGAGCGCAAAACGATCTTGCCATTTCGTTGGCACCCACCGGAGCTCCTCGTCGGTGGCGCTGGAGCTTATCGGCCCACCTCCACGCAGCGGCGATGAGGTGCCTAGTGCCTTTGACCTTCCTTGTGAAGTACCCGTCTTCAGACACCTCCTCACTTACGATAGCCGCGCCGCCCGCTCCACCGCCTCCTTTTTCCGGCGGCATCACGGGCTTCACAGCCGCTGGTACACTTCCTCTTCCGCCATCTTCTTCTTGAACTCCACTTGCACTGGCTTTCTCATCCGTGGCTGACTTCCACAGACAAAGATTGTACTGGCCCCAAAACCAATCAGAAGTTGGGGGGTCCAGCACGACCTCGTCCGGCGGCGTGTAGGGGTCCTCCTCGTCGCTACTCTTTATTGGCGTTGGGGCGGCGACTCTCGTGCGGCAGGCAGATCGGCAAAGCGCCATGGCGGAGATTTGAGAGAGAGAGAGAGAGAGAAAAGAGAGGCGGCGAGGGAGGATGTAGATGAGAATGCAAAGCGGGACGGCGTGAGCAAGGTAGTATTTATTGGCGGCGGAATCTAGATCGACGGGAACAATTACACACGCCCGATCATGGAATTTACGAAATCTTGTAGTTTGAACTACACACAATTCCATGACAAAATCCATGTGTGAACTTAATAGTCGACGGTTTGCAATCTGTAACCGTGTTTGATTAATAACCCGTGTAGAGTGCCAATCGTGTGGGCCCCTGTTGTCTTGCCAGATCTTTATATTTTCTTTTTTGAACACCAGATATTTACATCGTCTGATGATTTTTTAACTCGCACACAAGTACAAAAGATATGATTTTTCAAACCGTTATGGTTAGCCATTGCATGTAGATGTAGTTCAAATCCGAATTACGGTCATTAAATGGCTAGAAAATCACTTGAATGTCTTTAAAAGGTCAAATGACCCCTAGAATTTTCCAAATTTTCACATGACAGTTGTATTAGTGCACGTTAAATGTAGAAAAAAAAATCTGAAGGCCATAAGAGGAAGCTATCTCATGTTCGTCATCAAACATACATTGTTCTCTCTCGGAAACACGAGCCTTCTAGTGAGTTGCTACGGTTTGTGAGGGGTGTGTGTCCAAACTTTCTTCAAACAGGCCAATTTTTTTTACCACATCATCTTGGTGGCATACATCAATTCATGTTTTTCTGATATTTTTTTATTTTTTGGAATTAAAATGCCATGGCACTTCATGCATGTGTCCATGCCGTGACACCAATATGTTTGAAAATTCCTTCTAATTTACTGCACATGGAATTAACTCGCACACAAGTATACAAATATGATTTTTCAAACCGTTATGGTTAGCTGTTGCATGTAGATGTAGTTCAAATTTGAATTACGGTCATTAAATGGCTAAAAAATCACTTCAATGTCTTTAAAAGGTCAAATGACCCCTAGAATTTTCCAAATTTTCACACGACAGTTGTATTAGTGCACGTTAAATGTAGAAAAAATTTGAAGGCCGTAAGAGGAAGCTATCTCCCGTTCGTCATCAAATATGCATTGTTCCCTCTCGGAACCATGAGCCTTCTAGTGAGTTGCTTCGGTTTGTGAGGGGTGTGTGTCCAAACTTTCGCCAAATAGGCCATTTTTTTACCACATCATCTTGGTGGCATGACATTACAGCAAGGTTTCATGTTTTTCTGATCATTTTTTTCATTTTTTGGAACTAAAATGCCATGGCACTCCATGCAACTGTCCATGTCGTGAGACCAATATGTCTGAAAATTCCTTCTAATTTACTGCACATGGAATTAACTCGCACACAAGTACACAAATATGATTTTTCAAACCGTTATGGTTAGCTGTTGCATGTAGATGTAGTTTAAATTTGAATTGCGGTCATTGAATGGCTATAAAATCACTTAAATGTCTTTAAAAGGTCAAATGACGCCTGAAATTTTCCAAATTTTCACATGACAGTTGTATTAGTGCACATTAAATGTAGAAAAAAATTGAAAGCCGCAAGAGGAAGCTATCTCCCGTTCGTCATCAAACATGCATTGTTCCCTCTCGGAACCACGAGCCATCTAGTGAGTTGCTCCGGTTTGTGAGGGGTGTGTCCAAACTTTAAATCAAACATGCCAAATTTTTTACCACATCATCTTGGTGGCATGACATTACATCAAGCAAGGTTTCATGTGTTTTTGATATTTTTTTAGTTTTTTGGAATTTAAATGCCATGGCACTCCATGCATGTGTCCAGGGCGTGAGACCAATATGTTTGAAAATTCCTTCCAATTTACTGCACATGGAATTAACACGCACACAAGTACAAAAAAATATGACTTTTCAAACCTTTATGGTAGCTGTTGCATGTACATGTAGTTCAGATTTGAATTATGGTCACTAAATGGCTAGAAAATCACTTAAATGTCTTAAAAGGTCAAATTACCCTTGAAATTTTCCAAAATTTGACATGACAGTTGTATTAGTACTACAAATTTTCTCGTACATTTAAAACACCATCTGTTGCCACTTTACTCCAAATTCGTCTTTCACAGCTAATAAAAAATATCAACGACATGACACACAGTTTTTTTCTAGGAACTGTTTGCAATGAAAATTGCTGGGTCTATTTAAGCCTTCCTCCTTAAGCCTCGCCGGCTCATCTGCTCCAGTGCCGGAAACCCTCGAATCCACGAATCCTGAACCCCATTCCCGCAACCCCTTCTTGCAAAGATGACGCCGTGGAAACGCTTCTGATGGCCCATACGGTGGCCGCGTCCTCCCCGAGCGCCACCGCTTGCGCCGAGAGCGTGGCCGCCTACGCTGAGAGTGCCGTCGCATCCACATTGAGCATGGACACATCCGCTGAGAAGGCGTCTGCGGCAATGAAAGGCCATGCGGCCAAGCGAGGCAATTTGCGGCTGACCTCTTGTGATGGCGGTACGCAAGCAAGAGCGCCGAGCTACCGTCTGGGCCGCCGATGTCGCCCTGGCCTGGGTCAAGGCCATCCACGCCAAGATCGAGGACGCACACGCCAAGATATTCCAGGCCACCTCGGAATCCAACATACAACCCACGTCCAAAAAGGCGATGGCGGCAACAGAGCACCTGCTTCCTCATGAGATCGTCGAGTGGGAGCTGGAGATGCAGGAGGCGGCGAAGATCGAGGAGCGCCGGGAGGAGGAGTTGCGCGTGGCCGAGGTCGAGGTAGAGAAGAGTCTACATCCATCGAGGAATCAGCCGGTGGAGTACCAACGCGAGCTCGGGCGCAGCCACTACTCTGAAGTACTACAACCTTGAGGGCGGCACCGAGGACGAGGATGAGGACGCGGTCGACTTCAGCAGAAGGGGATGCGAAGTCCACCAATGGTGGCATGTTGCCAGGACAAGTCATCGACGTCTCATCTCACACCGGCGATGCATAGGCCGGCGCAGCAGCGGATTTGTTAAAATTACTAAATGATTCCTCGCGCGTTGCTGCGGGAATTCTTAGTCATGGATGCACAATAAGTTGAATAACATTGTTTGCAAAATAGATGGTTATAAGATGAAAATATTGCAATAGCCAGTGGACACAATAGTTGGAATATGATTATAAAGGTAACAAAATGTGTATTTTGTGAGCTAGTTAAATGTTAATGTATATAAAGATAGTAAGAATGGTGATTCCGAAATGAAGATGCTATGAAAGGAAACAACCATGTCAGAACACATTGCTTGCCCAAGAACAACCATGTCAGAACACATATAATGGACTCAAGCTATTAAATGAATAAAACAGGAAGACGACCAAATACAAAGGATAATAGGACAAATGATAACCAAACATGCTAGTGCTCTTAGTTTTCCCTCACCCCATGGTTCTTTTGTTGTTGTGATTAGAGACATCCCAAACTCCTTTCACTACCAACCTCGGTAAATTACAGATTGGCGACTGTATAACACCAGTATAGTTTTCATCCTAAAACACAACATAAGATCATCCAAGTTTAAAATTTGCTAAATGCGGTAAGCAGATTAAGCTAATCATTGAAGAGCAAATATATCTTACCTTCCATTTGATCCTAGAACTAGCCAATTTAAGCTGACTTTCCTGAGAAATTGACACCTAAATTGGCTAACAAACTAAGAGTGATATTACATAACAGTGAGGCAAAAAGTTAGAGGCTAACACAATCAAGAAACAATATAGTAATAATGATGCCCAAAAAAATCATATTAGGTTTTATTCTGTGGCATACAACAAAGCAAACTCACGGGGAATGAATGAATAATCGGGGCATGCATGGATAAACATCACCACTATTGCTTCACGCCTCAAACATATCTAAAATAACAATATATGGGCTGTAGTGGTCGACACCTTAAGTGGCACATAGTGCCCGAACCAGGTTCTTGCTCAAGACATAATGGATTGAAGCAAATAGTGGTATCTTAGTTGGCAAATCATCCAAGAAAATCGAGAGGATAAAGAATCTTTCGCTCCACACAAATATATTGTTCGTGTCTAATTGAATTTGTGAGTTCACATCACACATAAGCACACTAAAATAAAGTCCATGTGAGATCACTTCTTATATGAGAAACATACTGAATAAAGAGCACTTGTGAGTTCACATTTAACAGTAGTAATCAAGCAAATACTACGGACCAAGAGAGGATGCCTAAGCTGAGTTGTGAGGGCAATCCGTGGGGTGGTGTGATGGCTACAGAACCTTTGGCGAAATTTGGAGGCACGGAGATGCAAATCTGATCGATGACCATGATCTAGCGGGTAATTAACGACAGCGTGGCACGGCCATCGTGGCGCTTTTGCAATCGATCACATCAATTCAAGGTTAGTTGCGAGAATAACACGAGTCCATGGCGCCCGTACTCCGCCGTTGACCAAAGCATTAACTATAGCGGTTTCACGTCCGCTCACAAGATGCTTGTATCACGCTGGCCGATAGGACCCGGCGGTGCGATGGCATCGATTTGGCGGTCGTCCTTTGTAACTATATTCTCCATAAGGAAATAACAGAGGACACTACATCTTATATGTGAGCATTAATCATCCATGATTCAGCTATGAGAAGCGGCGAAGCGTCGACTGCAACCAAGGACCTCCACCGCAACCAAACCGATAAAGGCAGGCATGAAAATCCTCAACAACAACATAGATTTGGAGGCTTGCTCCCTCGCCGCCTCAGCACGTCTCCCCACCGTCCACCTGCAGTAGGCTCCTCTATCGGCCCTCTCTCTCTCTCTCTCTCTCTCTCCAGCTGCAGCCACACTCCACCATGCTCCTGTCTTCTCTCTATAGCCACCGCCACATCTTATATGCTCCGTCAACCAAGACAACAGCGACAGAAAGAGGAAACATCAACCTGAAGCAGTGACTTGCAGGCTGAGTTTGGCCGATCCTGCCTAGAGGAGAGGAAGGGGATACGAACGTAACATTATAGCATCAAATTAAGCAAATCATAAAGCAATTCGAGAATCATGGAGACGGAGAATAAATGCTCAGGGACCTTGTAGCAGTGGAACACGCGACGCTAGTGGATGCCTGCCGTCCCGCGAGCTTCTCGCCGAGATCCTCCCACTGGAAACCGAACTCCTTGTCCAGATCAGGGGGTCATGGCGGGGATGGCTGCTTCCCATCGGTCCAAGGCCGCCGTATGAGGTGGGTGGGCGGAGAGATGAACGTCTTGACGGGATGATTCGGGCCGGGCTACTCGGTGTTACAGGTGGCGGCAATGGAGCCACCGCAGCTCGCCCGTGACCCATCGGCCGAGAGGCGTCAAGGGAGTAACACCGCGGCGAACGTGAGGCGAGCACACCGGTGGTAAGAGAAGGATGGGCGCCCTCACGCTGAGGTTGTCGTCCAGCCGCCACACCGCGAGGATTGGGGAAAAATTTCTACGGTGGTGAAGAAACTGAAGCGGAGAAAAAGCAGTGGGATAGTGCGCTTTGATGGGATCCATCGAAGAAAGGAAGCGGCTTGCAGTCGGGGCGTGGGCAGCGTGGGGTGGAGCGAGAGCGGAGGAAGAGGCGGCGGGTGGGGCGGAGCTCCATCGGGAGAGGCTGGGTGAGATCCGTGGGTGGGATCCGATCCTGCGGTGGGCAGCGGCCCGTGCGAGATCTTGGGATGAGCGACGTGACCGCATGGAATAAGTTGATTGGCTGCTTTTGAAAACTGAATCTTGACATGGCGCATCGATGATGTGGACAGTGTGCATGGTGAAAGAATAGGGAGTAATGGGGAGCAACTTCTTAAGAATGGTAGATGCGTACTTAGGCTTTGTTTTTAATGCTGATCTTTTGTTAGAGCAATGTTTAGGTCAAATGGCTCTGTTTAATTACTAAAATTGATCGATTCAGTATGTGTGGCCTGTGTGCTGTACGCTCTTTTGTGTGCCCAAATTATCAAGCGATGTTAAATTATGCAATAACGTGGATGAGGATAGTACCCGGGGAAATTTCCCACAAAATTTGAATTATCAAACTCATCCCATGCGCATAAAGCATAAGAATAGTTTGCAATGCACACAATCGTTCAAAGTGAATGGTGTCCGCGGCACCGCGCGCAAAGTTTCCCTCCACATTCCAAAATTTTTGGCCTACCGCCGAAATATCTACCCCCGCCCCCTTCCCCACCCCCTTTTCTCCCCGACCAAAAGTCACATTTCCCCTATTTTCTCCTTCCTTCCTAAGCTATAGCCGCTTCCTCGCTCTCACCGTCTCGCATCCTACCGCCGGGGTCGTCATGGTCTTCTTCAATGACCTCTCCAACGGTTCCTCCTCCGACGATGACTCCTTCACCACCCGGATATGCCTCTCTTCTCTCTCTCGGGCTATGACTTGGAATGAAGGATTTTAACCCGGCAGTCAATTTGAGTCATTTCTTCCTCTTGTAGCTCCCTAGGACCATCAATTGCAACGAATGGAGTGTGGTGGTTGAAGATTTGTCTGCTCGTTGTCACCATCAATCTCCATGTGTGAAGCTAGTTGCGTTTGAATCTATGGACAGTGGGAGGAAGTTTTACAGCATGTCTTGAAGGTTAGCACCTCTTTCGTTGTTACAAATCACTTGTTAGATGTGATTCGAGACCTTTATCACGGTCCCAACCCATTCATACCACACCTTCAACCAAACGCATCCTAAGGCAGATATCACAGTTTGTACCTAGTATCTAAAAATGTTGCCATCTCATCGGTGGTGCCATTAGAAAATTATTTGGCACCGCTTGACCGCTTGTGCAGCCAACTTTGGTCCACACATCCGAGCAGCCAAGCGGTAAAATACTAAATATTTATGGCACGAAGAACGGGCATCGAGCAACTAGGTGCTCGGTCAGGTCCTGATTTTTCCACTGCATCGGCTTGCCAGTGCAGGGCACCGGTGCAAAATGTAGCAACACTTGTCTTTACACCGGTTTTGGCATACATAATGGACGGCCTTAGTGCTATTAGTTCTATGTTACTAAATTTGTGCATGTACACACTGTTAGTATCGGTTCTTTGTCATCCAAACAACATCCTTTGTCTTTGTTGCGATTATATTTAGCTTCCTCGTAAAATGTTCAATTTGTTATTTATAGTACATGAGTAAGAACTTGTAGCGTTGTTGTCGTTAATTATAGCCGATGTTTCGAGAATTTGGTTGTTGTCTCAAGAGTAACTAATTCATTTGCACATTGATCTTTTTGAGAAGATATGTCATAATTAATTTGTTTCTTCAGTTTTTCAAAATAAGTATTGGTGATTTTATATGTTGCTATAAACCCATTTCCCCTACAATTGTTAATGATCTAGTTTTAAATATTATAGGATGAACGGAAGTGTTCTTACTTGGAGTGGGCTGATCAAGAGTGGCCATGCCTTTGAAGATGTGCCTAGCAAAGCTCTAGAGCATGTATGAGGAAGAGAAACAGAGGTAGGCTTAGAGAATGTGTTGTCAACGCCAAGAATATTTGAAGATCTTGGGATAAAAAGAGAAAGGTGGAGAATGAGCTCAGATTTTTTAAATCAGACTTTGCTAAGATTGTGTTGGTGAAGGAGGAGGCAGTTTCCCAGTTGGCCAGTGCAAAACAGGTTCTTACTAAACTGAAAGCAGAGGCGGATAAGACGAGCCTGGATGATCTCGATTAGGGAAATGAATATATTGTTCTAATATTGTTCTTATGAAGCTGAACTAACTATATGTTGTACTGTGCTGTTTTCAGGTAGCTATCATACTGTGATGTTAAAATATATTTATGTGCCTGACATGAAATTGGCAAACAGCTATTCGATATAAAATATGAATTTGCGTAATACTGGAATTATTAATTGTAGCTAATAAACCCGCTAAATGGGTCATGGAACTTTGCAAACGGTTCTAGCAGTAAAAGCGCTTGTGATGGATAGCCCAATGCCACACAGTTTTCTTCATCGAATCGTGTGTGATGTAGTTGAATAAAAGCAAACGGCTAACCCAGGCAGAGCGTGTGTGATAGTTACACCTATCACACACGAGTCTATACATAAAACTGTGTGGGATGTACATACGAACGGAAACGTTTTCCCTGGATTGACTGTGTGGGATGTACATATGAACGGAAACGATTTCCCTGGATTGACTGTGTGGGATGTACATAAGAACATAAATGTATTCGTTGGATTGACTGTGTGGAATGTACATAACAAATGGAAACGTTTGTTTGGGACTGACTGTGTGGGATGTACTTACGACCGGAACGGATTGGGCCTGTATAATCGTATTTGATCGCTTCCGTCGCACGACCTCATTTTGCCGAGCGTGTGTGCCAGGAGAGCCTATCCCCGACAGTTTCTGGGTCGTGTGGGAAGGACCCCCGTATCGCCTAAACTCACTAGGCAACGGTTTAAAATACCGTAGCGGAAACGGGTTAAAAACCATTTGTATAACACCTCGCTGTACCAGTGAACGTATCTATAATTTTTGATTGTTCCATGCTATTATATTATCAATCTTGGATGTTTTATATGCATTAATATGCTATTTTATATCATTTTTGGGACTAACCTATTAACCTAGTGCCCAGTGCGAGTTGCTGTTTTTCCTTTTTTTTCTTCTACAGAAAATCAATACCAAACGGAGTCCAAACGGAATAAAACTTTACGATGATTTTTCTTGGACCAGAAGACAACCATGAAGCTTCGGGAGGAGGCCAGAGGAGCCATGAGTGGGCCACAAGCTAACAAGGCGCACCCTGGCGCTTCTGTGCTCAGGGGCCCCTCGAGGCTCCCCCAACCCTAATTCCAGCTCTATAGATACCCAAATATTCCCCGTACATCAGAGGGCACACCAAAAATACTTTTCTGCCGCCGCAAGCTTCTGTTCTCGTGAGATCCCATCTTGGGGCCTTTTTTGGCACTCTGCCGGAGGGGGATTCGATCACAGAGGGCCTCTACACCAACCTTGCTACCCTTCTGATGATGTGTGAGTAGTTTACCATAGACCTACGGGTCCACAGCTAGTAGCTAGATGACTTCTTCTCTCTCTTTGATCTTCAATACAATGTTCTCCTCAACGTTCTTGGAGATCTGTTCAATGTAATCTTCATTTGCGGTGTGTTTGTTGAGATCCGATGAATTTTGGGTTTATGATCAGATTATCTATGGATATTATTTGAGTCTTATCTGAACACTTTTATGCATGATTAAGATAGCTTTGTATTTCTCTCCAATCTATTGATTTGGTTTGGCCAACTAGATTGATCTATCTTGCAATGGGAGAGGTGCTTTGTGATTGGTTCAATATTGAAGTGTCCTCACATAGTGACAGTAGGGGTAGAAAGACACGTATTTGTATTGTTGCCATTAAGGATAAAAAGATGGGTTTTTACCATATTGCTTGGATCTATCCCTATACATCATGTCATCTTGCTTAAGGCGTTACTCCATTCTTGTTAACTTAATACACTAGATGCATCTTTGGATAGTAGTCGATGTGTGGAGTAATAGTAGTAGATGCAGCCAGAAGTCAGTCTACTTGTCACAGACGTGATGCCTATATTCATGATCACTGCCTTGGATATCGTCATAACTATGCGCTTTTCTATCAATTGCTCAATAGTAATTTGTTTACCCACCGTATCTTTTCTTCAAGAGAGAAGCCTCTAGTGAAACCTATGGCCCCCGGGTCTATTTTTATCATATTATTTTCAGATCTATAAAACCAAAAACCAAAAATACCTTGCTGCAATTTATTTATCTTTACTTTATTTTACACTTCTACTTATCTTTTATACCTATCTCTATCAGATCTCACTCTTGCTAGTGACCGTGAAGGGATTGACAACCCCCTTTTCACGTTGTGTGCAAGTGTTTGTTAGTTTGTGCAGATGCATCTATTGGGGACTTGTGTGTTCCTCCCATCTTGGATTGATACCTTGGTTCTTAATCGAGGGAAATACTTATCTCTACTTTCTTTGCATCACCCTTTTCTCTTCAAGTAAAGAATCAACGCAAGCTCAAGAAGTAGCAGCATCCAAGGTCCGAAACATCGCCGGCCGCCCACTTCACAACACAATAACCATGGTAGGAGGAGCAGAAGTACCTGATATGTCTCCGTCGTATCTATATTTTTTTTGTTTCATGCCAATATTATACAACTTTCACATACTTTTGGCAACATTTTATATGATTTATTGGACTGACCTATTGATCCAGTGCCCAGTGACAGTTCCTATTTTTTGCATGTTTTTTTGCTTCGCGGGATATCCATATCAAACAAAGTCCAAACGCGATAAAAATTTACAGAGAATTATTTTGGAATATTTGTGATTTTTGGGAGGTGGAATCAGTGCAAACAGGGGCCCACAGTCATCACAAGACATCTGGGCGCGCCAGGCAGCCCGGGCACGTGGTGGTGGGTTGTGCCCGCCTCGAACGTCGGTTGGAGCTCTACTTCGGGCGCAAGGAAGCTTATATCTGGAAAAAAATTGTGTTAAAATCTCAGCGCAATCGGAGTTACATATCTCCGGGAATATAAGAAACAGTTTTTGGCCAGAAAACAGGAACGCGAAACAAAAGAGAATAGGGGATAGATCCAATCTCGGAGGGGCTGCTGCCCCTCCGCCGGCATGGCAACCATGGACCAGAGGGGGAAATCTCCACCCATCTAGGGGGAGGCCAAGGAATAAGAATAAGGAGGGGGCTCTCTCCCAGTGGCGCCGGAACGCCGCCGGGGCAAGGATCATGACGGCGATCTACATCAACAATCTTGCTACCGTCAACACCAACTTTCTCCCCCTCTATGCAGCGGTGTAACACCCCTTCTCCCAGCTGTAATCTCTACTTAAACATGATGGTCAACACTATATATTATTTCCCAATGATATGTGGTTATCTATGATGTTTGAGTAGATCCGTTTTGTCCTATGGGCTAATTGATGATCGTTGTTGGTTTGAGTGTATATTTTATTATGGTGCTGTCCTACGGTGCCCTCCGTCTCGTGCAAACGTGAGGGGTCCCTGCTGTAGGGCGTTGCAATACGTTCATAATTTGCTTATTGTCAGCCGGTTCTTAGGAGTGTGAAGCTTCTGAACACGGATACGTGTGTTATTGCGTATGGGAGTAAAGAGGACTTTATACTTAATGCTATGGTTGGGTTTTATGACCTTAATGATCTTTAGTAGTTGCGGATGCTTGCCAGAGTTCCAATGATAAGTGCATATGATCCAAGTAGAGAAAGTATGTTAGCTCATGCCTCTCCCTCATGTAAAATTGCAAGAATGATTACCGGTCAAGTTATCGATTGCCTAGGGACAAATGATTTTCTTATTGACAAAAGCTATCTACTTTTATTGTCTTGCATTTTACTCGTAGTTTTATTCTTGCAAAGTACTTCTAGTTTTATTCTTGAAAACTTATCCTTTCACCTACCAAATAGTTTTATACTTGTTTTAGGTAAAGCAAACGTTAAGTGTGCGTGAGTTGTATCGGTGGTCGATAGAACTTGAGGAAATATTTGTTCTACCTTTAGCTCCTCATTGGGTTCGACACTTTTATTTATCGAAAAAAGGCTACAAACGATCCCCTATACTTGTGGGTTATCAGTACCCCATCCACTCCTAGCCAGGCATTAGACACTAGGTCCTGGTGGCGCCTGCAGGGAAGCACCCACACCTGCGTCCCCAGCCAGTCCCGGTGGACCGAGGGGGACATGATCCAGTGCCTGCCAACGACCACTGTGAAGGAAGCCCCAGCCATAGCCCTGTGGCAATGGCCTAGGCAAGCACTCACGACGCCACATCCGTGCCCATCGTCACCGATCAGTGATGTCTAGTACGCAACCTTCTTCTTGTAGATGTTGTTGGGCCTCCAAGTGCAGAGGTTTGTAGGACAATAGCAAATTTCCCTCAAGTGGATGACCAGTGGCAGAGGCAGGGGGGACCAGCAGGGGCCCTGGCCCCCCCTAACACCAGGATTCTACATGTAATATGCTATGAACAGTGGCAAATTTGCTGCTAAAAAACTACGTTTCAACACTTTGGCCCTCCTCAACCTGTTTTAGTAGTACTTGGCCCCCCTAACATAATTGGATCATATAACTATCCCTCAACATGCAACAAAGAGTCACTCCAAAGTCACTAATAGCGGAGAACAAACGAAGAGATTATGGTAGGATGCAGAAACCACCTCAAAGTTATTCCTTCCAATCAATCCGTTGGGCTATTCCTATAAGTGTCACAAACAGCCCTAGAGTTCATACTAGAATAACACCTTAAGACACAAATCAACCAAAACCCTAATGTCACCTAGATACTCCAATGTCACCTCAAGTATCCGTGGGTATGATTATACGATATGCATCACACAAACTCAGATTCATCTATTCAACCAACACATAGAACCTCAAAGAGTGCCCCAAAGTTTCTACCGGAGAATCAAGACGAAAACGTGTGGCAACCCCTATGCATAGGTTCATGGGCGGAACCCGCAAGTTGATCACCAAAACATACATCAAGTGAATCACGTGATATCCCATGGTCACCAGAGATACGCACGCAAGACATACATGAAGTGTTCTCAAATCATTAAAGACTCAACCCGATAAGATTACTTCAAAGGAAAACTCAATCCATTACAAGAGAGAAGAGGGGAGAAGAAACATAAGATCCAACTATAATAGCAAAGCTCGCGATACATCAAGATCGTGCCAAATCAAGAACATGAGAGAGAGAGAGATCAAACACATAGCTCTTGGTACATACCCTCGGCCCGAGGGTGAACTACTCCCTCCTCGTCTTGGAGAGCGCCGGATGTTGAAGATGGCCACGGTGAGGGTCCCCCCCTCGTGAGGTGCCGAAACAGGGTCCCGATTGGTTTTGGTGGTACGCAAAGGCTTGCGGGCGCGGAACTCCCGATCTATTCTGCTCCCAAAGTTTTTAGGGTATATGGAGATATAGGCTGGAAGAAGCACGTCGGTGGACCTCCCGGCTGTCCACGAGGCAGGGGCGCGCCTAGGGGGTGGGCGCCCCCACCCTCGTGGGCCCGAGACTTCGTGCAACTCACGGCTACTGTGGGCTTCTTGGGTCCAAAAAATAAGTTCCGTGGAGTTTCAGTCAATTGGACTCCGTTTGATATTCCTTTTCTTCAAACATTGAAATAGGCAAAAACAAAGCAATTACTGGCTGGGCCTCCGGTTAATAGGTTAGTCCCAAAAATAATATAAAAGTGAATAATAAAGCCCAATATTGTCCAAAACAGTAGATAATATAGCATGGAGCAATCAAAAATTATAGATACGTTGGAGACGTATCAATCTGCCTGATGGTGTGGCAACATTACGACAACCGCCACCTCACACCGCGCCCATGAGGAGGGATACCTCATTGCCCGTGTGACGGTGTCCTAGACTAGAGGGGCTCACCACGTCGTCTCACGACCAGAGGGTCGGGTTGTGGATCCCCCATGGCTGTTCACTAATGGTCCACTTCAGGCAGCCCATGACATGTACGAGGAAGATTTCGCAAGACTTGGTGATCAAGACAGGGACTCCTCTCCACCGAAGTAGCTGGTTAGGACTCTTGTTATCCTAGGCCTCCGATACATTATATAAGCCGAGGCCGGGCTAGTCGATAGATCATTCATACTTCCATCATCATCATACCCTTAAGATTTAAACCACAACTCACGATCTCGTCGTAGATCAACTCTGCTCCCTGATACTCTCATAATATAAGCAAGAGCAGGATGTAGGGTTTTACCTCCATAGAGAGGGCCTGAACCTGGGTAAACGACTGTGTGTTCTTCCTCTCGTTATCTAACGATCCAATCTAACAGCTCGGGCCCCCCAACCCAAGATCTGCCGGTTTTGACAACGACAGGTGGGCACCATCCCGACCAAGCCTACCATCCCTACCCGTAGTAAGACCCCCGATCCGCCTCAATCCCTGAACTAGTCCGCCTGAAGGCCGAAGTCTAGATCCAAGACATCCACCGTCGGATCAAGGAGAAGGAATGGCACCACCACCACCACCGCATCGCCATCGGAACCACCTCGCCAGATCTACGACGCCGAGGTCCCTGCAGGACCGCACAACCATCACCACACCCACCGCATCAACCCGCAAGGGACACCGCCACCACCCCACACCGCCCGTTGTGTAGCATCCGCAAAGGAGATGGCTTGCACACAAACCAAAGATGCCACCACCGTGCCAGGATGCACAACCCGCCACGCCTAAGCCCCCCGCTCACGTGCATCCGTGCTCGAGTAGACCACTCTTGCCGTCATCACCTTCCAGAGCTCTGATTGGGACTCCAACCACCTCCCTCGTCGCGAGCATGCCAACCATGGCCAGATCCGGCCAGACCTGGCCAAGGAACCACCTGCACGTAGCCGTCAAAGCTGAAACCGTCACAACCACCGTGCCAAAGATCGGTAGCAGCTCGCCACCGCGCCGCCATAGCCGCTTACGTCGGCGACCCGCTCGCCTGCCCTCAAGACCAGCCCCACGCCCCCACTCGAAAGCCTGCCCCAAGGCCAAAGACGCCCCAAGGTAGATGTAGCATGGCCCCGCCACCACCTACGTCAGCCGGGCTTTGTCCGACGGCGGGGTAGGAGGGCCGAGAGGGAAGAGAGGAGGCCGGGCACTAGGGTTCGCCCCCGCTCACCCGCGGGGGGATAAGAGGGGAAAAAGATTCTTCTTTACTGTCCGAAATATATGTACTCTCTATGATCCATATTACTTATCTTAGATTTGTTTAGATTCTAACAGTAAAACTCGAAGGGAGTATATTTTCAAAATAATAAAAAAAAAAGAAAAAGAGCAAAGGAAAAACAGGAGAAAAGACGATTTACTGGTCGACGCGAAATGGGTCGCCCAAGTCCCAAGAAGGGCGAGGTATAGGTGCGCCGTGCTACACAACTTAGAAAAAAACATAGTCTCAAATTTCAACTTCAAATTAACTTGAGCATGGCTTCTCTAAGGGAGACCTCCTATATGCCGCATTTTGCGACCAATAGGTCGTGCGATGCATAGGGGTCGTGCAACTGTGCCGGCCCATTCGCTGTCGTTCAAGGAACCAAAAATTCGCAAAATAAGAGCATACTTACCGGTGCTGATGCGAGCGGTCGCATTAGGCGAGGTATAGGTGCGCCCGCACTACACAACTTAAGGAAAAAAACCATAGTCTCAGCAAATTTCAACTACAGCCAACTTCAAAGATGGATTCTCTAAGGAGACCTCCTATATGTCGTATTTTGCACCAATAGGTCGTCTTGACGCATAGGGGTCGTGCAGGTAACTGGGCCGCCCATTCCCTGTCCTTCAAGGAACCAAAATTCAAAAAAAAGAGCGTGCCACTGTGCTCACGCTGAAGGTCGCATTAGGTGAGGTATAGGTGCGCCCGCACTACACAACTTAAGGAAAAAAACCATAGTCTCAGCCCAGCCCAACTACAGCCAACTTCAGCATGGTTTCTCTAAGGGAGACCTCCTAGGGAGCTCCTGTACGACGCGCGTGAGCGTCAAGCTGTCGACCCTTCGCTGAACAGAACCGCGAACGGGCCAGCCCAGTTGGAGCTAGCGAAATCCACGCATGTAAAAAAATCACCAGAGAACTGTTGCGCCAGAAAGAGAACTCGAACTCGTTATCTCTGGCTAGTGTATAGCTCGTCCAAACCAATGCACCAGACACGTCCTAACTGTAGATTTTCGGCGCCCAACTTTAAGAACCAATGTGTATCGCCTGATCAATTAAACTACTATATACAACAACAAATCTGTTTCTTTTTTCAAACTTTTCAACATTTCTTGGGGAAAATGAACAAATTTTCTTAATTTTTTTCAAAAGGTCTGAAATCTTGATTTTTTTTAGAAACTTTATCAAACTTTTAAAAACGTCAACATTTATCGAAAACATGAACAAAAATTTGAAATTTCAAATGATGAACAATTTTTACATATACATTGAACATTTTTTGACATACGCTGAACAATTTTTAAATACACACTAAACATTCTTAATGTACGCTGAACAAATATTTAAATACACATTGAACATTTTGGTGATATACACTGAATAATATTTAAATACTCATTGAACATTTTTGTGAATATATGTTGAACAATTTCAAAATACACAATGAACATTTTCTTAAATATACGAACAAGTCTGTATATAAATATGAAATGTAATGTGTATAATAAACGAAAAAGAAAGAAAAAGAAAAAAAAGACGGAAAAGAAATAGAAACAGAAAAGCAGAAATGAAAGAAACAGAAAAAGAAGAAAAAGCAGCCGACCGTGGGCCGGCCCAAACTGGGGCGTCGGGTGGCCAGGCTTCAGCGGAGCCACATCCTTTTGACGCCTGCGGGCGTCAAATAGGATCTGCCGACCTCCTATATGCCGCATTTTGCGGCCAATAGGTCGCGCGACACACATGGGTCGTGCAACTGGGCTGGCCCATTGGCTGTCCTTCAAGGAATGAAAAATTCGCAAAAAAATAGCGTTTTGTAGCGACAGGATTCGAGCCCACGACCTTCCATAGTTGCACGCAATGCTATAGCCACTGCGCCAGCCTAGCTACTGTGAAAGAATAGCAGCGGGAGCTTAAATAAACTGTCGCAGCGGCGAAAAATAAAAACCAATTCAGCCAATTCCATAAATTAATACTTGTGGGCAAGGGATCGAACAAAACTTATTTTAAAACTTATTTAGTGAGTACAATGGCAGCCCGGAGTATATGAACTATAACCGCTTGCACATTAAAACTTATTTTAAAATTTGAAGCATATTTTTTTTAAAAGAAACTCTTTTTGAAACGCAAACATTATTAGGGGACTCGATTTTTTTTTAAAACAAACAGGAACAAAAAATTGAATACGTGAATATATATAAATTATGAACTACTTTTCATAAATGAAATACATATTTTGAAAAAATAACAAAATTGGAAAACTGAACAATTTTCAAAATTAAACCATTTTTACAAAAGTCGAACATTTTTTGAATTTGGGAATGGATTACGAAAACATGATTTTTTTTCTAAATTTGTGAACAATCAAAACTGCAGTATTTTTGGAATACGTGAACAATTTTTGGAAAATGGAACAATTTTTTGAATTTGTGAACAAATCTCGAAACATGAACATTTTCTGAATATGTGAACAATTTTTATTAACATAATTTTTTTAATTTCCCAAACATTTATTGAAAACATGAACATTTTTGGAATTTGTGAACAATTTTTTAAAGCACGAATGATTTTTGAATCTTGAGAACAAATTTTGAAGCACAAACTATTTTTTGAAGCACGTACATTTTTTGAATCTTGCGAACAAATTTTGAAACCGAGAACAATGTTGAAAAATCCTGAACAAATTTGGAAGCGCGAACAATTTTTTAAAGCACGGACATTTTTTGAATCATGAGAATAAATTTTGAAACAGAGAACAATTTTGAAAAATCCCGAACAAATTTGAAAGTGTGAACATTTTTTGAATATGCGAACAAAACAAATTGAAATCCGGTACATTTTCTGAATTTCGAATCTTTGAACTTTTTTGTGTAACGAGAAAGTTTTTTGAATTTTGAGAACATTTTTTCGAAAACTAAGAACACGAACAAAATTTAAATTTTTGATTTTTTTGAAAAAAAGTAAGAAAATAAAAAGAAGTAAAAAAGAAAATCCTACAATTTTTGTAAAACTGCGAACATGTTCTGAAAAATAAAAACAAACTTGAAAAAGAAAAGGAAACAAAAAATAAAAACGAAAAAATGAAAAAAGAAACAGAAAAGGGAAAAAAGGAAAAGAAAAAGAAACAGAAAAGTGAAAAAAAGTGGAAAACCAATAAAAGGAAAAAAAACCGGTTCATGGAACCTTCTAGAAGGTTCACAAAACCGGAGTGGGGTAGTTGTATGCTATGTACGTAAGTGGACGTAAGTGGGCCGGCCCATAGCCTCGCTCGCTCGGTCGCCCCTGTGCGAAGCGGCGGCAGTTTGCCGCAATTAGCTGCCAATAGGATTTTCCTCTCTAAGGCACCGGTGAGCGGAGCCCGCCCACCACGCCGTTGCCATGCCCGACTCGAGCTCTCCGCACCGCCTCTCTCTTACTGCTGCAAGACCGAGCCCACTATAAAGCGCGACCGAAGCCACCACCAATTCATCGCCCCTGGAAGTCCACCTCGAAATCGAGCTAGTTATTAGAGCTCGCCCGAAGTCGCCGGAGAAGACCGACGTCTAGCTGGGCCTCCGACGTCGCCGCCAAGGAAAAAAATGAAGACGCCATGAAGAGCCGCCGCTCGTCATTAAGTCGCCGGTGCAAGGCGTCTACGGGAGGGAGTTCCCCGAGCAAGCCGAAGCGAGAGCCACCGTGCACCGTGAATTCTGGCGACTAGCGCCGACGAGAAATTCCCCTCTCGAGAAACCCTAGGATCTGCACCGTCGGATCTCAGATCAAAGGCTAAAATTTTAAGGTATGGACCACTATATCCAACGACTCACATTCAAAGCCGATCCTGCCGGCTGCTACACTTTTCTAGAAAAGCCCCTAGATCTTATGAAAGTGCGTTATATCGACTAGAGGGGTGAATAGGCGATTTTTATGAATTCTTCACCGAGGAATTTGTGTGAGGAAATTCCTTAGCGAAGAACTACTTGCGGAATAAGTACTCGTAAGTAAGCATAGCGAGAATCACATGCATGGTCATCATGATTAAATGAGGACAATCAAAGAGCATGTAAAGCGTAAACACTGAGGATAGCACAAGATGAAGACAAAGCGGTGAAGAAATTGAACCGAGGAAATTGAGAAAGTCTTGATCAAAGTCTTCAAACACAGATATGAACAAACAGTTAACATAAAGAATGAGGAAATGAATGGGTTGAGGAAATGGAACGATTAGGTTGGTGAAGACAATGATTTGGTAGACCCGGTTCCAAGCTAACTGTCTCGATTATGTCGTCTGTTGGAGCGGTGAGTATTTAAACTCGAGGACACACGATCCGGACACCCGATCTCTGAGCACGCAGCTCGGGACACCAAGTCCTCACCGTATTCTCCTTGAACTAAGGTCACATGAGACCTCGTCCAATCACTCGTGGTAAGTCTTCAGCGACTTCCAAACCTTCATGACTTGGTCACTCGGCGATCCACAATTCCTCTTGGATGTTTCTAGACCATGACGCCTAACCGTCTGGAAGAAGCACAGGTCTTCAAAGGTAATAAGCGTCGGATCCACGCAGGATCAATTTCTTGATGATGCTCAATCACTTTGGGTTTGTAGGTGTTTGGGTTTGGGTTTTCCTCACTCGATGATTTTCGCTCAAAGTCCTCGGAGGATGGGTTGCTCTCAAATGACAAGTGTCAAGTTCTTCGGGCGACCAACCAGCTAGTGGTTGTAGGGGGCGGCTATTTATAGCCTAGGAGCAGCCCGACATGATAAGACATAAATGCCCTTCAATGATATGACCGTTAGGTGGATAAGATATTTTGGGACAGTCATGCCTTGAAGACAAAGAACGGTCGGAAATTTTACTCTCAAATTCCTCGTGGCTATCATGTTCCTCACTTTGTGTAGGCAATCCGCCGGGCGAATTCCTTAACTCCTCGATCGAACAAATTCCTCAACGACCAGAAGAACTTCGTCTCACATCAAGAAATTGACCGAATCTGTATGAGATTTCCAAAGGCTTCACTAAGGGATTGGAATGTAGGATTTTGAGTTGAGCATCACATGGAAATTTTTCCTTAGTATTTCCTCGACCCCTTTAACAAAGACGGTGTTTCCTATGACTCAAGAAAGAGAAAAGCGAAACTACGAAAACAAAAGTCTTCACGCTTCATGTTCCTCAAATGAATATCAAGTCTTCAAGGTCACACCAATTTCTTCACTTTCAAAGTCTTCGTAAAGTCTTGAGAATATCAAAGTCTTCAACGAAGAACTTCATTTTAGGGGTCGACTTTCTGCGTAAATATCAAACTCCTCATAGACTTATAGACCGTGTACACTCATAAACACATTAGTCCCTTAACCTATAAGTCTTCAATACACCAAAATCACTAAGGGCACTAGATGCACTTTACAATCTCCCCTTTTGGTGATTGATGACAATATAGGTTAAGTTTTCAACGAGGGATAAACATATGAAGTGTAAATACTGATTTTGAGGAATTTGATTGCAAGATATAGAGGAAATCCCCCTGGAGATGTGCATAGTGAGGAATTTGCTTATGAGGCACTGCACACTTGAAGAGTAGAATCATGGAGATCTCCCCTATATCTTGTAAATCATACACGCATTTGATATATAATATGAAGAATTTGAAATGCATGATGAAATATGGTGCACGATGAAATTCAGCATGCAATAATATTAATGAGGAATAAGCATGCGGGAAAAAATTGCATCCAAAGTATCAGAGCTAGTGCAACAAAAGTATCAGCGCACCATCAGGTTTAAGATTACAACTCGATCCAATAAAGTTTCAGAAGAACGAGAGTTGTAACTTAGCAAAAAAAATACGATATAAGCCCTTATAATAGACCCGCTTGAAGACTAACTCAAATTTCTCCCCCTTTGTCATCAAATGACCAAAAGGATCGAAACTGAGGACTAACGCATACGAAGAATATCAAGTTGATGGAGGAGCGCCCGGCGTTGTCGGGGTTGGTTGTCGAGTAGGGCTCGCAGTTGTCGTCCAAATCTTCATTTTCATCGCTGTCGCATACGATGAAGAATAAGAGCTGGCCACCAAAGGAGGAACCTTGACCCTCTTGAATTTCTTGGCGGAGGTGCGGATCAGATCAAATTCTTCCTTGAGACCCATCGTCTCCGATTCTGCGGCGCTATAGACATGAGTGAGGACAACCCAGTGCGGTTGAATGTTTCATGAAGGTAATCTTTGGTTTTTCTTCACCGCATTGTGTGTTGAGGTCATGTTGTGAAGAATTGAACCAAACTGACGCTTGACCCATTTATGATTGCGATCAACCTTCTGATGAAGACTGAGGAGTAGCTCACGATCAGTCATCACCCTGGGTGCTGTAGCGTGAGGATTTTGCTTGGCTGAGGTATTTGCGGCAGAGTCATGTGGCGTAGTCATCATTGGTGGAGTAAGATGTCGCTTACTGGAATTGACCATCCAATGGACGAATGCCTTCATCTATCACAGCAGAATGCCTTGCCTTTGTCATCGGTGAGGAAACCGTCCGCTTGAGGACTTCAATTGGAGGCAAGTAGCTGCAGTGGTTCGTAGTATCAGCTTTGTAATTGAGTGAAGACCTTGCCCGATGAATCTCATAATCCAAAGGCGCATAAGGCTTCAGCTCAAATGGTGACATAGCAATGTTCGCCAGAGTCCTCATGAAGAAATCATAGAAGTTAATGGGAACGCCATGAATAATGTTGAAAAGCATATTCTTCATGATGCCAACGACTTCTTCATCATTTGAGTCGTGGCCTTTGATAGGACTCATTGTCTTCGTCAGAATCCGATAGAGCAGGTCGAGGCACATATAGTAATTCCTTGACGAGGAATTTGGTTCGTGGGGCCTGCCACGCTTCAATGGCTTCATTAGCACTTGCATATAGTGATTTGTCGATTCGAGTCCTTTGTAGATGCAACGTCTTGTTGTCAAAGGGAGGGGCGAGAGGAAGGACACGAAGCAATTCGATTCTTTGGTGCCTTGTAGTGAGTGTTTTCGCACATCGGTCCAACACCCATGAGTTCACATCTTCACGATTGCTGTGATGTGCAAAGTGTTGCGTAGAAGCGAAGAATGAGTTCTTCATTCCAATCACAGATGTCACAGTAGAATTCAGTAGTCTGCATCGTGGAAGAACACCGAGGACCGGCTCAAGCACGGCGGAGATTCCATGTCCACATGAGGAATATGTGCATGATCGAAGATTTTGTCCTTGTTGAATAGCACAGAGGAATAGAAATTTGCTTATTTGGCAATCTGAAACGCTTCTTCCTTATGCGAGCAAGAGTCATAAGGATTGTAATCGAGAAGAAAACATGCTCGCCATAGAAGTCTTGATCTTGAACTTACATTTTACTTGAGAACGGATTCTTCGGCTTTGGCGGAGGGGTGTCGATGAGTTGCATCACCACCTCGTGAATCACGAGCTCAGTTCTTGGTCGAGGAATTTCTGGTTCCTCTTCATGTCTTTGTCGAGGATCAGCAGAGTGGCAAAGAGTTCTTCAAAGACTAGCGGCTGGAATTTCTTCATGCATGAGCCCAGCTTGAACTGCTGTCGTAGGGACCGATGAATTTGTTGGATTGGGGTGAAGAGTGGTGAATTTGGATGCCACTATCCCGTAAGTCATCATCCATCACGGCGTTGTGCTTCCAATATCCACATCTTCATCTTCGCTTCTCAACACCGGCCTCTTCGGTGTGAACCGAGGCATAGGTGAGGAAATGATTGGCGTTGAGGATAGCATCCACCTCAATTTCTTCATCAATCTGCTCACGAAGCGGCAGAATGATTTTCTTCATCAGATCCGCTTGGGATCACATAGTCTTTACCAAAAGGAACAAGGTCCTTTGATGGAATTGAGGAAATTGGAACAACATCAATTGGATTTTCAAAGGAGCTGGTCATTGGCTTCATTTTCTTTGCTTTGAAGAATTTGGCGTGGTGATGCTTTCCGCTTCTTCCACAGCTTTGCTCATGCCTTGGTCTTCTTCACATCAGGCAGATGGAAGAATTGGAGTTGGTGTTGGCGCGGAGGAGCCGAGGAATCGGGATGAATTTCCTTAGGCGCAATCGTAGCAGTTGCCACGATCTCTTGATTTCTTGAGCGCACCACTAGTGGATGCCCTGGCAATTTCTTCAGCGCTGGAATTGAGTCATCAGCCCTGGAACTAGCATTGTCATCAGGAGGCTGAAAATCATCTGCCGTGCTAGCATGTTCTTATTGAGGTTTGGCGAGAGGTCGACTGAGGAATTTCCTGTTGCGTTGAGGTCGCAACATTTGTGAAATTCTTCGTCAGGTTGACGAATCTGACCTTGGCTCCCTGCCAATCCGCATAATAAGCATCAAAGTCTTTGCTGAGGTCTTGAATTTCAGTTTGAGCCTTGAGAAGTTCCTCAGGTGTCATTATGACAACATTTTTCTTCAGGAGCTTCTCCTTTACGTATTGAGCTTTCTTGATCTGCTGGCCTTCTCAAATTTCCATTTCTCTTGGTGATGAAATGGAATTGACATGTGACTTTGACCAGGAGTTAGATGAAAATCGGGCATAGGGGTGTTAGGGTCCTTGTGCGTAGATCAATGTAGTCGAGGATCTTCTTCGGATCCAAAAGCGTGGCAGTATGCCTTTGGCTCTAGCATGACCTTTGCTTGTCGATCTCGATGATTTACGCAAGTTCATCATCGTAGGCTGCATCATCGAGATGGCACATGGAATGCGACTGTTTCTTCTTCGGACTTGGCCAAGGACCGCGTCCAGCAGCTTGCTTTGGTCTTCAGCGGTGTGGGACGGATGAGGAAATTGGTGCGGTGAGGAACTTCTTTGAGACACGTGAGGCAATCGAGAAACCAGCAGTCCTTTGACATGTAGCCGGATGCACAAGAGTCGAGGACTTTGAAGGAGCAGGAGCAGCATGAGGAATTTGTCGTGAGGGCATTCTTGAGGAACTTGGCCGTGAGGGCGCTGTTAGTGAAGCACTTGGCTTCTGGCAGGCTTCTTTGGCATAGATTTCCTTTGTCTTGATGAGTCCTCAGATAGTGATAGCTTGGCAAAATCCTCATTGAATTTCTTCACTGCATCCTTGGCTTGTCTTGCCCGGTTTAAGCTTGGCGCTTGGCCCATTCTTCAGGAAAGTCCTCACCACGCTTGATGCTGGTGGGATCGGCTACTTGGCAGGTGCCAAAGGGGCTCTTGGGCATGGAGGATTGAGGGCGAATTTCTTCATGTACTTTGGAGTAACATATCTGTATTCCCTCCATTCCCTTGCCCATCTCCGATCAATCCTCTGAATGCACACCTTGCGCTGATTTTTGTTTTCTTTGCCAAATTTCGCTTCATCAGGTGTGCAATAATCAGCATATATTTCCTCAGGGATCTCAAACGCAGTCATAACCTCAGGCTTCTTTCCACCTTTCTGGGGCTTCTTACCGTACCATAGTCTTGGATGAGGAATTTGAACAATCGAAGTCTCTGAAGAAGTGTGCAACTTTTCTTCGAGGAACGCGCAAATGAGTTAAGTTGATGAGAACCTAGTGATTCAGCGGACATTTGTACCTGTGAATGAGCAGTATAGTTGGCGAGGAATTTGGAGAGGTCATATGCGTTCTCGTAAGGTTTTTCAAAAGGAAACAAGTTTTGAGGAATTTGACCAGATGTGCCTTGAAGAATTTCACTAAACGTTCTTTTGTCTTAGGTTCGAGTTGTATAGATCGAGGATCCACACAATTGAGGAATCTTGAAGAAAAATCGTTGCTTAGAGAAAGCGAATCAAGAGCATATGATGTGTGAGGTGTTCATATGTGTGAAGAGTTGAAGAATAAAACACCTTTGAAGATTTTCGTGAAAGCTTGAGAATCAAAGCGAGTAATAAAAGTAACTTTTAATTACGAAGTGAAGAACCTGACGAACTAAGAAGAACATATGGGAAGTTCGTCGGTTAGATCTTCCTTGCCCTAACTTGGCGGAGGAAGACAGCTACAATGGCCGGCCGGAGTGAGGATTTCCAAGAATCAAGCGCGGTACGACGGCGACGAGGTCGAGGCAGTGAAGCTCTTCCTCACCGGCGAGGATGGAGTAGCGGTGGCGCTAGGGTTTGAGGAGCTCAGGCGGGAGAGAGAACGGTCGAGCGGAGTAAAAGAAGTGAGGAAGGGAAGAGGGGTATTTATAGACACGGTGAAAACTGTTTGCAGAAGATTTGGGACGAACGTTCCCCTGCCCTTTCTCCTTCTCATGACATGTGTCACCCACGTCTTGTGTAGTTGAGATCATGTACGATCGTGGGTGAATAGAATAGTGCATCGTGGGATGCGGAGCAGTTTTGAGCGGCAAAACCAAAAGTTTGGATAAGATCAGTTTTAAAGTTCCGCTCGCAATTTCTTCAAATGACAAGGACACAGTGAAGATTTTGAACGAGTTTCAAATAGAACGCATATGAAGAATTTGTGAACAGATTGGGTTGAGTATAGCATAGAGGGGAAGGGTCCGATCACATTCACTTAGCAGAAAAACGCAACATGAAGAAATAGCCATAAGTGAATGCTGTAGAGGACATAAACAGTGAAGATTTTGCAAAGTTGAAGAATTTGAAAAACTGAAGAATTTCAAAAACTGAGGAAAAACTCAAATTCGAAGATTTTCAACTTTGGTGGTGGCGTGACCCACCGTATAAGAATGATGATTTCAGACACCGCGTACAATTGTCGTAGGGTTACGAGAATCAAATTCTTCATTAATTTCTTCACACTTAGAGTGTTATTCTTCATTGATTGAAGAAAAGCGTTTCTTCATGTGTTGCACATCTAAGTCATCAATTTTGCATAAGTGTCGGGATGTGTGTCCTTTTCAAAGAACATTCAAGATTCTAAGATATTTAGCTCACACCGCAACTTGCTAAATCTCTTCTCATCCAAGGGCTTAGTGAAGATATCAAATAGCTGTTCTTGAGTCTTCACGTGCTCGATGGAGATGTCGCCCTTCAACACATGATCACGAAGAAAATGATGACGAATCTGAATGTGCTTTGTCTTGAAAGTCTTGAATCGGGTTGTGAGCAATCTTGATGGCACTCTCATTGTCACAAAGATGAGAGGCACATTCTTCACGTTGACACCGTAGTTCTTGAGAGTTTGCTTCATCCATAGTAGTTGAGCACAGCAAGAGCCAGCAGACAATGTATTCACTTCCGCGATGAGACGGTGATCTAGCGATTCTGTTTCTTCGAGGACCAACAGCACCAAAGATCGTCCGAGGAAATGACAAGTGCCGGATGTTGATCTTGCGGTCCACACGATCACCAAGCATAGTCGAGTCGAGAATATCCAATGAGATCAAAAAGCGAGCCCTTGGGATACCATAATCCTAGTGTTGGTGTGTGAGCTAGATATCGAAGAATATGTTTCATGACCTTATGGTGTGATTCCTTCAACAGTGACTTGAAATCGGGCGGAACATGCAAACACTAAGCATTATATCTGGCCTAGATGCACATAAGTACAATAAAGAACCAATCATGGAGCGGTATACCTTGTGATCAAGTCAATACCATTTTCATCGATTGCATAGATGGCCATTTGTGGGCATATAGGGAATTTTGACGCCTTTGCAATCTTGCATGCCGAATTTCCTCAAGACATCTTTTGAGGTATTTCTCTGAGATATGAATATGCCATTTATTTGTTGGCGAATTTGAAGACCTAAAAAGAATTTCAACTCTCCGACATTTGATATTCTTCACTCATCATATAGGCAAATTCATCACTATAACGTTGGTCAAGACAGCCAAAGATAATATCATCAACGATATTTGGCACACAAACAGTTCACCATCATAAGATTTAGTAAAAGAGTAGGGTCGAGTGAACCGGGTGTGAAGCCATTCTTCACGAAGAATTCCTTCAATGTATCATACCACGCCCGAGGGGCTTGCTTAAAACAGAGCCTTGTTGAGTCTGAAGACTTTGTCGAGATTCTTTGGATCTTCAAAACACGGGGTTGAGCAACATATACTTCTTCCTCAAGCTTACCATTGAGGAATGCACTTTTCACATCCATTTGATATAAAATGATATCATTATGGTTAGCATAAGCAAGTAATATCGAATAGCCTCAAGTCTAGCAACAGGTGCAAAAGTTTCATGAAATCAACTCCTTCAACCTGTGTGTAGCCTTGAGCTACAAGTCGTGCCTTATTCCTCACCACAAGGCCATTTTCATCTTGCTTGTTGCGGTAGATCCACTTTGTGCCAATGATATTATGCTTGCGAGGGTCTGCAGACGTTTGACCGGTTCGAGACATTGTTGAGCTTGAACTGATGTAATTCTTCTTGCATGGCCACTGAGGCTCCGTAAATGCTTCATCTACCTTAGTGGGCTCTGTGATAGAGACAAAAGCATAGTGCCCACAAAAGTTAGATAAATGTGAAGCTTTTGAGCGTGTGAGAGGACCTGGCACTTCAATGTCATCGATGATCTTGTCAACTTGTACTTCTTTTGCAACGCGAGGATGAGCTGGTTGTCGTCGAGGTATTTGATCATTTCCCTCAGCACCAATGTCTTCAGTATTATCTTCAGGTGCATCAGCTTGACGTTCTTCGCGTACTGGAATGAATTCTTCAGCAGATTCTTCAGTAGGAATGACATCCTCAGTTGCCTTGAACTTGATAGACTCCTCAGGTGCTGGTTCATCTATCACAGAAGGTAGGTGCTCTCTTTGCAGCCATTAGTTTCATCGAATCGCACATCTACAGTTTCAACAACCTTGTGAAGGGCGATGTTGAAGACCACAGTAGGTGTGCGAGTCCTTTCCGTAACCAAGCACAAAACCTTCATGTGCTTTCGGTGCAAATTTAGCATTGTGATGAGGATTTCTAATCCAACATTTAGCACCGAAGACTTTGAAATAGCTCACATTGGGTTTCTTGTCAGTGAGGAGTTCATAGGCAGTCTTCTTGAAGAATTTGTGAAGATATACTCTGTTGATGATGTGGCACGCAGTATCAATTGCATCAATCCAGAAACGATAAGGCGTTTTGTATTCATCAAGCATAGTGCGAGCCATCTCAACGAGTTCTGTTCTTGCGCTCCACGACGCCATTCTTTGAGGAGTATAAGGAGCGAGATAACTCATGAGTAATACCAAGTTCATCAAGATAGTCATCAAGACCGAATTCTTGAACTTCGGTTCCATTGTCACTCTGATGTGCTTGATCTTCACACCAAAGTTGGTTGAAGCCCTCGAGGAAAAGCGTTTGAAGACTTCACGCACTTCATGTTTGTAGTAACAATGTGTACCCATGTGTAACGAGAGTAATCATCAACAATAACAAAACCATATAGTGATGCATCATTAGAGACTGCTGAGTAATGATTAGGTCCAAAGAGGTCCATGTGAAGCAATTTGAATGGACGAGTAGTGGTCATGATAGTCTTCCCATTTGGATGCTTGGCCTTGGTCATTTTTCCGACTTCACGGGCACCATATAAAGTGATCCTTGAGGAATTTGACATTCTCAATGCCAATGACATGCTTCTTCTTCGCAAGCGCTGCGTGCAAATTCCTCATGCCTGCGTGACCAAGTAAATCGATGCCATAGCCATCCTTCGAAGCTTTTGCAAGTAGACACACGACTGGTTGTGGTCTGTAGAGAAATCAACAATATACAAGTCTCCTCTCCTAAAGCCTTCAAGACTTTGGAATGGTCGACTTCCATAACCACAACACAACGATACTTGCCAAAGACAACAACCATATCAAGATCACAAAGCATTGAGATCGACATGAGGTTGTATCCTAAGGACTCAACAAGCATGACTTTGTCCATGTGTATGTCCTTAGAGATGGCAACCTTACCAAGACCCAATACCGACTTTTGCCTTTGTCGGCCAAAGATGATATGCTTGAGATGTGACGGTGATAAGGGAGCATCCATCAATAGATTCTTGTCACCGATCATGTGATTTGTACATCCACTATCGAGGACCCATTCGGTGGCTTTGGGTTGATCATCCTGCAGATGAATTAGTGCAACTTACAATCTCATATACTTCATCGCTGAAGAATATGATATCAGGATCATCGAGATGAATTTCATCAAGCGAAAGCAGATATAGCAAGATGAGGACGTGTGAAATGAATGTTCATTTCATCATGATTAGCCTGCGTCCTTTCGAGCATGTTTGTCGTGTCTGACAAATTCTTCAGACGTTAAAGCACGCCCGGAGACCTCGACCCTCGCAGAAGAGATTAGTTCTTTTTCTTCACCACCCACATCGAAGGGGTGGCAAAGAGTTCATCATTCTCATGAAAGCACCATAAGAGAATGGTGGCATAGTGGCCAAAACCATTTCGTTTCACATAAGAGGGGTTAGGGTAAGCATATGAATAAGCAGAGAAATTCTTCGAGGACTTATGAACATAATGGTTTGAAGAATAATGCACATATTCATAGCCCTTAGCTCTACCCTGCAAAAGCAGAGTTGTTAGCACGATGATAATCATATGAGGACTTTGATCCTTTTGAGGAATTTGATCCACGTGGAGGAATTTGGTCCGCATGAGGACTTGGATCCATATGAAGAATTTTGTCCATATGAAGAATTTGATCTGGGGTTCCTATTCTTCACGGTGGTGTCATGAGGACATTCACTGAAGACTTTCAAGGCACTTCTTGGGAACCCAGATTTTCTTCATAGGGGAACCGTTCCTGCGATTAGTGCCAACATATCTAGCAAATACTTCACCATTCGATTTTTGAACAGTTTATAGTTGAGTCAAATGACTCATCGTAAGAATGAGGAGATTCACATGTAAAGCGGATAAGTTAGATGGATCAATCTGGAGGTCCCTTTGCAGCAACCCATGAGGTTTTGGGGTACCGCTTTCGGGCTTCCAATATGTTCCATTAGCATTGAGTTTCCTCTCAAAGGCAATACCCTCTTTTCTAGGGTTTCGTTGAGGATCTCGCTTTTAAGCACATCACAAAGAGTCTCGATGCCCTTTTGAGGCTTTGTACATGCTGTCATGTACAATTCCTTCAGCCCTGCATTGTCGGTGATACTAGCAATATCCTCGAGATGAGGAATTAGTGATAGCGAGAGGTGAAGAATTTGTAACAAGAGAAGCATTTGAAATATCTGTGAAGAATTAGCGATTCACGCTCAATGCACTTTAAACATGGAGGAACAAATTCTTCACGAGAAGCGCTTGATTTGTTGAGCTAGCAATGAATCACGCTCCTTACGAAGATCTTCATAACTCACTCTTAGCTTCTCAAGATCTTGCTTTCTTTGAAGAAATTCATAAGAAAGTTTCTCATGATCGAGACAAGAGAGTGTTATGATGACCTTGAAGGTTATCAAACCTAGGCTGAAGTCTCTGAAGATTTTCGATCGGGGCTTTAGTGCGATCCATTTCTTCACCCAACATATCATCACTTTTGTCTAGCATGTTTTGAACCTTTTCAAAAGCCCTTTGTTGTTTCTGACAATCTTAGCAAGTTTAGAGTAGATGGGCTTGAGATCCTCATCGATTCATCTTCACTAGATTCAGAGGAGGTATATTTGAGTACCTTGGCACCCTTTGCCATGAAGCAATAGGTGGGAGAGTAGTCATCACTATCTTCATCGACTTTGTTGGTGAGGTCATTTTCTTCAGAGTTGAAGATGGACTTGTTGACGAAAGCGATGGCTTAGAGCTAAACTCGCCACACCGGACTCAGATTCTTACGATGCCTCCTCTTCCTCATGTTCCTCGTGATTCAGCTTCAGAGTCCATTTCCTTGCCAATGAATGCCCGAGCCTTCTTGGAGCTGCTCTTCTTGTGAGATGAAGACTTGAGGATTTTGATGATGAAAATTTTGGCGATTTCTTCTTCTTCTTGGCATCATCGAGGCTGTAATCCTTTCTTCTTCTTCAATTCCTTTTCCCAATCGAGGACAATCTTGAATGTAGTGACCAGGTTTCTTGCATTTTGGCAAAGTCTTCTCTTATAGTCCTTTGGATGAGGAATCAACGCTTCTTGAGGATTTTCCAAAGCGACCACGTCTTTGAGAACTTGGAATTTCTTCACGAGCGATTACTAGCTCACAGCTTAATTCTTCAGGATCTCCAAGGCTACTACGAGTCTTCACACTCGGATTCGATACACGCCCTTGGCCTTGAGCACGTGGTTTGCCATAGCTCGAACCATAGAGATCTCTCTTTTCAGCAAGCTGGAACTCATGAGTATTTAGCCTTTCGAGGATATCGGCGGGATCAAGAGCCTTGTAGTCAGCATGTTCTTGTATCATCAGTGCCAGAGTATCAAATGAGGAATCAAGCGATCTCAACAATTTCTTCACCACCTCATGGTCGGTGATGTCAGTGGCACCAAGCGCTTGAAGCTCATTTGAGATGTCGATGAGGCGATCGAAGGTTTGTTGAACATTTTCGTTGTCAAGTCTTTTGAAGCGGTTGAAGAGATTAGAAGAACATCAACTCGAGAGTCATGCTGAGTTGAGACACCTTCGTTTACTTTGAATGACCTATCCCAGATAAGCTTAGCGGTTTCAAAGCACTCACTCTTCCATCTCATCCTTTACTCGGATGGCCACATATGATATTCTTCGCTTGAGAATCGAGTTGCTTGAATCTCTTCACATCGGGTAGCGTTCAAAGGAGGGTGCGACAGTGGGAACACCATTTTCCACAACATACCAGAGATCGTTGTCAATTGCCTCAAGATGCATTCGCATCTTGTTCTTCCAGTAGGGGTAGTCCGTTCCATCGAAGGTAGGACACCCAGCCGAGACCTTGATCATACATGCAGTCGACATAACTAAAACTCCAGCTGGTTAAACCAAAATCACACAGAACAAGGGAGGACCTTGCTCTGATACCAATTGAAAGTGCGTTATATCGACTAGAGGGGTGAATAAGCGATTTTATGAATTCTTCTTTGAGGAATTTGCGGTGAGGAAATTCCTTAGCGAAGAACTACTTGCAACGGAATAAGTACTCAAGTAAGCATAACAGAATACATGCATGGTCATCATGATGAAATGAGGACAATCAAAGAGTCTGAAAGCGTAAACCACAGGATAGCATAAGATGAAGACAAAAATTTGAAGAAATTGAACTGAGGAAATTGAGAAAGTCTTGATCAAAGTCTTCAAACAGAGATATGAACAAGCAGTTAACACAGTAATGAGGAAATGAATGGGTTGAGGAAATGGAACCGATTAGGTTGGTGAAGACAATGATTTGGTAGACCAGTTCAAGCTCTTTGTCTCGATTGTACGTCTGGTTGGGTAATTTGAGTATTTAAACTCGAGGACACACGATCCGGACACCCGATCTCTCGAGCACGCAGCTCGGGACACCAAGTCCTCACCGTATTCTCCTTGAACTAAGGTCACACAGACCTCGTCCAATCACTTTCGTGAAAGTAAGTCTTGAGCGACTTCCAAACCTTCACAGACTTGGTCACTCGGCGATCCACAATTCCTCTTGGATGCTTCTAGACCATGACGCCTAACCGTCTGGAAGAAGCCACAGTCTTCAAAGGTAACAAGCGTCGGATCCACGAGGATCAATTTCTTCGATGATGCTCAATCACTTTGGGTTTGTAGGTGTTTGGGTTTGGGTTTTCCTCACTTTCGATGATTTTCGCTCAAAGTCCTCGGAGGATGGGTTGCTCTCAAATGACAGGTGTCAAGTTCTCTCGGAGCAGCCAACCAGCTAGTGGTTGTAGGGGGCGGCTATTTATAGCCTAGGAGCAGCCCGACATGATAAGACATAAATGCCCTTCAATGATATGACCGTTAGGTGGATAAGATATTTTGGGACAGGTGGCTACAAGACCTTGATCGGAAATTTTACTCTCAAATTCCTCGGCTATCATGTTCCTCGTGTAGGCAATCCGCCTTTGGCGAATTCCTAACTCCTCGGTCGAACAAATTCCTCGTGACGGAAGAACTTCGTCTACATCCTTTGAAGAAATTGGCTGAAGCGTATGAGATTTCAAAGGCTTCACTCGAAGGATTGGAATGTGTAGGATTTTGAGTTGAGCATCACATGGAAATTTTTCCTTAGTATTTCCTCGACCCCTTTAATAAAGACGGTGTTTCCTATGACTCAAGAAAGAGAAAAGCGAAACTACGAAA
Organism: Aegilops bicornis; assembly: GCA_021605145.1. Classification (NCBI taxonomy): domain Eukaryota; kingdom Viridiplantae; phylum Streptophyta; class Magnoliopsida; order Poales; family Poaceae; genus Aegilops; species Aegilops bicornis. The sequence continues at coordinate 1,045,873 of JAHIAL010000034.1, read as the reverse complement.
ACAAAAGTCTTCACGCTTCATGTTCCTCAAATGAATATCAAGTCTTCAAGGTCACACCAATTTCTTCACTTTCAAAGTCTTGAGAATATCAAAGTCTTGATCGAAGAACTTCCAGTTTTAGAATTAGACTTTCTACGTAAATATCAAACTCCTCATAGACTTATAGACCTGTACACTCATAAACACATTAGTCCCTTAACCTATAAGTCTTCAATACACCAAAATCACTAAGGGGCACTAGATGCACTTACATCTTACAACACCTATAAGTTTTGATCTCCAATTAAGGTGAAACTTATTGCATATTGTTCATCTTGGAGTGCTTTAACTTTTTGACACACTGCTTCGAACTATTCTTTTGAACTATTCAAATTTGAATTATATCTCGATGCAGTCATAGTTTGCACACATCAACACCTTTTTGAGTTATTCTTTTTGCACACTGAATCTAGAGGGGAACCCTGACGAGGGACTACTAGTACACCCTAATCCACTTCGAGCACTATGAATTTAAATTCAACACTTGTTTTCACCATAATTTGAGTTCTATAAGCTCAAGTTAAATGATTATTTTTTCATATTGAATATAATGGTGAAATATCAACCATTTGACAACCTTTGTCCAAGTTTTCTAAACCTTTGACCTGTGTTCATCTTTTTTCTATTACCGAAAAAGGCTTTCGCCCCGCTTTATAAATAAAGCAAACCACCACAGCCAAACGGTACACATAAGTTCACCCACACACACGGTTACTGCGGACAAAAGAGTACGAATCGGTTCTCGAGGGCACAGCTCAAGAAGCCCAAAAGAAAAAAAGCAAAAAGCATTTGTGGGACAACCGCATAACGCAACATCAAAGGGGAGCTAGTCTGGCTCGGCGGTGGCCGGAGGAGCAGCGGAAGGCGCCAAGCGGAGAGCCATCGCGCGAAGGTCGGAGATGATGGTGGTGATGGCATCTCGGTCCTGGTGACGGCTAAGCGGCCGCCAGAGCTGCAAATAACCACACAATTTGAACACAACATCAGTAGCGCGGCGGAGAGGAACCCACTGAATGACAAGCTTATTACGCACAGTTCAGATCGTCCAGGCGAGAACCCCAATGAGCAGCCACCTAATGTGGCGGCCCGATATGGGGGTGGCCTAGATCTCGGCAAGGAGGTCAGGGAAGTTGGTGTTGCACCAAACCCCACCGATCACCTCGCGGAGGCAACCCCAAAGGAACTGGGCGGACACGCACGAGAAGAAGATGTGATTCGAAGTTTCTTCCGTCCCGCAAAGGGGGCATAGACCGTCACCCGGACCATGGCGCTTAATCACCTCCACGCCATAGGGAAGACGGCCACGGATCCATTGCCACATGAAAATTCTAATCTTGAGTGGCAGACGGATGGTCCAGATATACTCGAAGATAGCCGGGCTAGGAGATGGGGCAATGGCGCGGTACAAGGACTGCGTCGAGAAGCGGCCTGAATGCTCCAGGCGCTAAGACAACCGGTCAAGAGGCTGAGGTAGGTCAGGCTCATGAAGAGCGACGGCATCAAGGAGACCGTGCCAAGCGGCAACTTCCGGGGGGCCAAAAGGCCGCCGGAACGCAAGACGCCCTAAGTCAATAAGGGCTGTCTCAACGGAAATCCTCGGGTCAACAACGATGGAGAAGAGGTCAGGGAATCTCGCAGCGAAGGGGAGGTCCCCAGCCCAGCGGTCTAGCCAAAACTGCGTGGATGACCTAGTTCCGATCGAGATGGATGTCCCAATACGGAGGACTAGTAGGAGCTGAATGACAGATTGCCAGAACTGGGACCCTCCGGTCCGGGCGCAGAAGGCGAGGGGTTGACCACGCAGGTATTTCTGGCGCACGATCTGCAACCACAGGCCGCCATCGCCATTACTTAATGCGCATGAGCTAACGAGTGAGGAGTGCAGGTTCATGCGCTTGGAGGACATGATACCAAGACCACCTTGATCCGGGGCTTGCAGATTTCAGACCAGCGCACCATATGGTACTTTTGCTTGTCGCCTCGCCGTAATAGAGCCAGGCCTGGACCCGAACCAATCTCATGGTGGAGAGTCTCGGGGAAGCTGTAGAAGCTCATGATGAATAGGAGGAGGCTGAAAAAGGACGAGTTGATGAGGATCGTACGAGCCGCCTTAGAGAGCCAACGACCCTGCCACGGCTCGATGCGGTGTTGGAGCTTGAGCATCGAGGGCCGTAGGTCGGCCACGTTAGGCAGGAGTCACTAATGGGGACCCCCAGGTAGGTAGTGGGGAATGTCCCCAACCGACAGTTAAGCCGGTTAGCGATGCTCTGGCTCTCATCGGGCGAATAGCCCAGAATCATCACCTCACTTTTATCAAAATTTATTCTGAGGCCTGACAGGTGCTGAAAACACAGCAGGAGGAATTTGAGGTTCGAGATCTTAGGCGCCGAGCCTTGGACCATGATGATGGTGTCATCAGCGTATTGGAGAAGGGAGACGCCTCCTCCCTCCACCAAGTGCGGGGTGATGCCTAGTATGTGGCCGGCGGCCTTGGCCTTATCCAGGATCGAGGCCAAGGCATCAACCACCATATTGAACAGAAACGGGGAAAAGGGGTCACCCTGCCTAACCCCACAGGAAGTGGGGAAGTAGGGCCCGATTTCCCCGTTGATGTTCACCGTGGTACGGCCGTAAGACACCATCTGCATGACCCGGGCGATCATCGAACCCTTTTCTAAGCAGCACTTCCCGAAGGAAGGGCCAACTAATCGTGTTGTAGGCCTTATGGAAATCAATCTTCAGGAAAACCGCCTTGAGGTTTTTGGATCGCACCTCATGCAGGATTTCATGGAAGACTAGGACCCCATCCAAGATATATCGGCCCTGAATGAAGGCGGATTGATTCGGGTGGGTTATGCGGTAAGCTAAAGGGGCCACCCTATTGGCGTACCCCTTGGCAAGGATGTGGAAGATCACATTGATCACCGTGATAGGCCAGAACTGGTGGATGTCGGAGGCGCCCGGGACCTTGGGGATCAAAGTGATAATGCCATAGTTGAGGCGCTTGAGGTCGATGGAACCGACATAAAACTCGTCGAAGATGGCCATGATCTCCTGTTTGATGGCGGGCGGAAGGTGCGAAAGAACTTAACCGCAAGCCGTCAGGGACTTCAGAGGCGGATGATGGGTTCATCCCTTTAATTGCCAGCCACACTTCCTCCTCAGAGAACGGGGCCGTGAGAGCCGCATTGTCCGCGGCCGAGACACACTGCGGTCCAACCTAGAAGTGTGGCGCAAGAGCTAAGCCCCCCCTAGGGGGGCTGCAAATAGGGCTCGATAGAAGTCGTCAACATGGGCACGGATGTCAGCGGGCCGCTGGAGGAGCGTCGCGCCATCCCACAGAAGGGGAATGGTATTATGCCGCCGCCGGCCATTGGCGATTGCCTGGAAGTAGGCGGTGTTGGCGTCACCCTGGAGAACCCACTTTTGGGTACCTCGAAGGCGCCAATACGCCTCCTCATCGGTGTATATGACCATAAGCTGGTCTTCAAGGTCATAACGCTGCATCCACTCGTCAGGAGAGAGGCCCACTGAGTCGGCCCGAAGATCCAGGGCCTGAATGGAGTCAAGGAGGGCCTTTTGCGAGACGGAGCTCCCTTAGAGATTCGCGCCACCCAGCTTTCATGAATCCCGGCGGGCGCTTGGCGCAGAAGTGCTAGTCATCCACCGCCGAGATGGATCGGTGAGATGCAAGGCGGGCTTCCAGCCAGCGGCCACGCACAGCCTCAACGAAACCGTTCTGGTTAAGCCAGCACATCTCAAAGTGAAATCTGGGGGCAGAGGGAGGGCGTTCATCCAGAGAGGATAGAAGAAGGGGAACGTGGTGCGAGCCAATACGGGTGATGGCGCGGAGGGAGGCAAGGGGGCACCTCAACTCCCACTCAAGAGAAACCAAGACCCGATGCAGCACAGAGAGCATTGGGTCAGCCTGGCAATTGGTCCAGGTGAACCTAGCACCAATCCTATCTAATTCCCGCAACCCGAGGTCCGCAATACAATCGTTGAACAACTGCATGCGCGGGAAGTTAACTAAGCCGTTATTCTTGTCCTCATAAGCGGAGAGAAGGTTGAAGTCGCCACCGACGACGACCGGGAAGCGGGCCGCGGATACCTTCCTCGAGAGCTCGTCGAGGAAGGACACCGAGCGACTGTGGTCGGCGGGGCCATGGACTATAATGATCTCCCACTTAAAGTTCAGCGCGCGCTCGAAGACTTCCATGCTCACAAAGAACTCACCCCTATCTATGCTCCCAACCTCAAAGGTGGCATCCTTGACACCTAATAGGATGCCACCAGAGTGCCAGGCGATCCCACTAGAAGGGAGCCAATGCCAGGCAAACAGGTGGGAGCTCAGGCGCTCAAGCTCGGCCAGGGTGAAGTTGGTTCGCATGGTCTCTTGGATTGCAACTATGTCAATGTGCTTGTCACGAATATATTCGATGAGTTGGCGGCAACGGCCATCCTGGCCGAACCCGCGGATGTTCCAGAAGAGGGTCCGCATCAAACCGCCATTGAGGGGCTGCTTGACCCCAGGACACGAGAAGCGCTCTGCGCGCGGAGGGCAGCGGTGCCGGACCGGGTGCGGCCCCGAATCTCCAGGGGGGCGGGAGCTGCCGGACGGGATGACTGGGGGCCCGGGGTAGGGCCGCTAGCCTCCGAGGAGGAGGAGGCCAGGCGGGCACGGGTCTCGGCCAGCCGGCCATCCAGGATTTCCCGGGCGCAGATGGCCTCGACCTGGACTAAGGGGGGAGCAACTTCCCCCCTGAACACTATATCAGAGTCGGCCGCGACCTTGGCAAGATGTCCAAGTGGGACCGACCCCAACACCGAAAACGAACATGTAGCAGAAGAAGGAGGGATGACCGGGGTACCTGGCTCGAGGTTAAGTGCCGCAGCCCGGAGCTCAGCCCGTTCCGAGATGGGAAGGGCGGGGCTGCCAGCAACCGGCGAAAGGCAGCTGATCGATCCGGGCACTGCGCCAGGAAGTCACTGTCGGCGTCGACCGCAGCGCTGGCGGGCGAGCCGTGGACCGTGGTGGGTGAGGGTGCGCCGCCAGAGGGGTAGCCAGGGCGGAGGCGCCCCCACACCCTGCGGTAGTCGTCGTCGTGGGGGAGACAGCAGGAAGGCGAGGAGAGGCAGGCAGGGAAGCAGCCGCCAGCGCCACGTCCAGCCCCACCTGCGCCTGGAATGCCGTAGGGGGCGGAGGAGAAGCCATCTGGAGAAGCAATGAAGTAGGCCGCTCCCCATCGAAGGCCACAACAGGAGACGCGGGAGGAGGCACCACGGCGGGGGCCTCGGGAACCCAGTAGGGGATGAGTCCGCAGGCGGGGAAGCCACGGAGAAGCTTCAGCTGGACTGGGAGGAGCCCAGGCGGGAGAAGGGGCCGCCGGACCGGACGGAGGAGGCGCGTCCAACGCGTCAGGAGAGCGAGGTGAGGAAGCCGGGATGACGACGAGCCCGGCAGTGGAAGTGTCGCTGGACAGCGGCTCCGCGATCGGAGACGAGGGCAGGAGCGGGAGGAGCCCCTCAGGCAGGGCCGCAAGGGACCGACCGGTCGGCCGCCCCCTGGGTCGAGGTAGAAGGTGGGGGCGCCGGTGAAGGGGAGTGGGAGGGGCTATCCTCCGATCCATCCTCGTCGTTGGAGCGGTGGGAGCGGGGGTGGTGTCGACCGTGATAGTCGTCGCTAGGGCTAGGGCGACCACCGGGAGGCGTCGCTGCTGCTGAAGCGGGCGACCCACATGGTTAGGCGGCTCGGAGCAATCACGGAGGTCAAAACCTTGGTCGTTGAAGAAGACTCGGATGGTGGCCCGCAGTTTGACAGCCGAGTCGAGGCACTTGACCTTAACTCGCACCTCCTCCTCCTTGCGGAGGGAAAGCTCATCGACGACGACCACCTTGCCCAGAATCCGCAACATCTGACGGATGACACGCTCAGAGCGCGCGATGTCGGGGAGTCCGACAATAAGGATCAAGGCCATGTCGAGAACGGCCACCGCCTTCGGGTTGAGAATCGGCTCGAAAATGTCGACGACGAGCTTGTTGAGGGCAACTGTGATCTAGTCGCTGAAGGAAATATGCCCTAGAGGCAATAATAAAGTTATTATTTATTTCCTCATATCATGATAAATGTTTATTATTCATGCTAGAATTGTATTAACCGCAAACATAATACATGTGTGAATACATAGACCAACATAACGTCACTAGTATGCCTCTACTTGACTAGCTCATTAATCAAAGATGGTTATGTTTCCTAACCATAGACATGTGTTGTCATTTGATTAACAGGATCACATCATTATGAGAATGATGTGATTGACATGACCCATTCCGTTAGCCTAGCACTTGATCGTTTAGTATATTGCTATTGCTTTCTTCATGACTTATACATGTTCCTGTAACTATGAGATTATGCAACTCCCGTTTACCGGAGGAACACTTTGGGTGCTACCAAACGTCCTACAACGAATCGGGTGATTATAAAGGAGTACTCTGGTGTCTCCAAAGGTACATGTTGGGTTGGCGTATTTCGAGATTAGGTTTTGTCACTCCGATTGCTCGGAGAGGTATCTCTGAGCCCTCTCGGTAATGCACATCACTATAAGCCTTGCAAGCAATGTAGCTAATGAGTTAGTTACGGAATGATGCATTACGTAACGAGTAAAGAGACTTGCATTAGCGAGATTGAACTAGGTATTAGATACCGATCGAATCTCGGGCAAGTAACATACCGATGACAAAGGGAACAACATTATGTTGTTATGCGGTTTGACCGATAAAGATCTTAAGTAGAATATGTGGGAGCCAATATGAGCATCCAGGTTCCGCTATTGGTTATTGACCGAGAATGGTTCTAGGTCATGTCTACATAGTTCTCGAACCCATAGGGTCCGCACGCTTAACGTTACGATGACATTTTTATTATGAGTTTATATGTTTTGATGTACCGAAGGTTGTTCGGAGTCCCGGATGTGACCACGGACATGACGAGGAGTCTCAAAATGGTCGAGACATAAAGATTGATACATTGGATGACTATATTCGGACAACGGAATTGTACCGGGTGATTTCGGAGAAAACCGGAGTGCCGGAGGGGTTGCCGGAACCCCCCGGGGAAGTATTGGGCCTTAATGGGCTTTAGGGGAGAGAGAGGGCAGCAGCCCAGGAGGTGGCGCCCCATGGAGAGAGTCCGAATTGGACTAGGGAGGCGCCCCTCTTTCCCTTTCCTCTCCTCTCTCTCTTTCCTTCCCCCTTCCTCCTTCCTAGTGGGACTAGGAAAGGGGAATCCTACTCCCACTTGGAGGAGGATTCCCCCCTCCTTGGCGCGCCCCCTAGGGCCGGCCGGCCTCCCCCTTGCTCCTTTATATACGGGGGCAGGGGCACCCCATAGACACACAAGTTGATCTTCGTGATCGTTCCTTAGCCGTGTGCGGTGCCCCCCTCCACAATATTCCACCTCGGTCATAACATCGTGCAGTTTAGGCGAAGCCTGTGTGATAGAACATCATCATCGTCACCATGCCGTCAGGTCTTGTGGATCTCATCCCGACACCTGCTTTGGATCGGAGTCCGGGATGCGTCATCGAGCTGAGCGATATGCGCGAGAACACGGAGGTGCCATCGTTCGGTGCTTGGGTCGGTCGGATCGTGAAGACGCACGACTACATCAACAGCGTTGTCATAACGCCTTCCGGCCGGTCTCTGAGGGTACATGGACTCCCTCTCGTTGCGATGCATCACCATGATCTTGCATTAATGCGTAGGGAATTTTTGAAATTACTACGTTCCCGGAGCCTAGGTTTTATGCGTTGATGTTATATGCACGAGTAGAACACAAGTGAGTTGTGGGCGATACAAGTCATCTGCTTACCCGGCATGTCATACTTTGGTTCAACGGTATTGTGAGATGAAGCGGCCCGGACCGACATTACAGCGTGACGCTTCTGGCGAGGCTGGTTTCACCGCCACGAGCACTTTCGTTGCTTAAAGGTGATTTGGCGGGTGTCTGTCTCTCTCACTTTAGTTGAACCGAGTGTGGCTACGCCCGGTCCTTGCGCGAAGTTAAAACAGCACTAACTTGACGAACTATCGTTGTGGTTTTGATGCGTAGGTAAGAACGGTTCTTGCTCAGCCCGTAGCAGCCACGTAAAATTTGCAACAACAAAGTAGAGGACTTCTAACTTGTTTTTGCAGGGCATGTTGTGATGTGATATGGTCAAAGCGTGATGCTATATTTTATTGTATGAGATGATCATATTTTGTAACCGAAGTTATCGGTAGCTGGCAGGAGCCATATGGTTGTCGCTTTATTGTATGAAATGCAACGCATACTGTAATTGCTTTACTTTATCACTAAACGGTAGCGATAGTCGTAGAAGCAATAGTTGGCGAGACGACAATGATGCTACGATGGAGATCAAGGTGTCGCGCCGGTGACGATAGTGATCACGACGGTGCTTCGGAGATGGAGATCACAAGCACAAGATGATGATGGCCATATCATATCACTTATATTGATTGCATGTGATGTTTATCTTTTATGCGTCTTATCTTGCTTTGATTGACGGTAGCATTTTAAGATGATCTCTCACTAAATTATCAAGAAGTGTTCTCCTGAGTATGCACCGTTGCCAAAGTTCGTCGTGCCTGCAGACACCCGCGTGATGATCGGGTGTGATAAGCTCGACGTCCATCTACAACGGGTGCAAGCCAGTTTTGCACACGCAGAATACTCAGGTTAAACTTGACGAGCCTAGCATATACAAATATGGCCTCGGAACACGGAGACCAAAAGGTCGAGCGTGAATCATATGGTAGATATGATCAACATAGTGATGTTCACCATTGAAAACTACTCCATCTCACGTGATGATCGGTTATGGTTTAGTTGATTTGGATCACGTGAGGACTTAGATGACTAGAGAGATGTCTGTCTAAGTGGGAGTTCTTAAGTAATATGATTAATTGAACTTAAATTTATCATGAACTTAGTACTGATAGTATTTTGCTTATCTATGTTTGTTGTAGATAGATGGCTCGTCTTTGTTGTTCCGTTGAATTTTAATGCGTTCCTTGAGAAAGCAAAGTTGAAAGATGATGGTAGCAATTACGGGAATTTGGGTCCGTAACTTGAGGATTATCCTCATTGCTTTGCCAGAAGAATTACGTCTGGAAGCACCGCTGGGTGCGAACGTGCTTCTTGAGAACAGCGCCGGATGTTGTGAACATCTGGCGAGCAAAGCTGATGACTTCTCAATAGTTCGATTGTGCCATGCTTTATGGCTTAGAATCGGGTCTTCAACGATGTTTTGAGCGTCATGGAGCATATGAGATGTTCCAGAGTTGAAGTTAATATTTCAAGCAAATGCCCGGATTGAGAGATATGAAGTCTCCAATAAGTTCTATAGCTGCAAGATGGAGGAGAATAGTTACGTCGGTGAACACATACTCAAAATGTCCGGGTATAATAATCACTTGATTCAAGCTGGGAGTTAATCTTCACGATGATAGTGTCAAGTGATGAATTCTTCAATCATCGCCACCAAGCTACAAGAGCTTCGTGATGAACTATAATATGCAAGGGATGAACAAGACTATTCGAGCTCTTACGCAATGCTAAAAAGTCAGCGGAGGTAGAAATCAAGAAGGAGCATCAAGTGTTGATGGTTAACAAGACCACAGTTTCAAGAAAAAGGGCAAAGGGAAGAAGAAGGGGAACTTCAAGAAGAACAACAAACAAGTTGTCTTTGCTCAAGAAAAGAAACCCAAGTCTGGACCTAAGCACGAGATCGAAGTGCTTCTACCGCATAGCGGTTTGGACATCTGAAGCGGAACTGCCCCAAGTATTTGGCGGATAAGAAGGATGGCAAGGTGAACAAAGGTATATGCGATATACATGTTATTGATGTGTACCTTACTAGAGCTCATGATAGCACTGGTATTTGATACTGGTTACATTGCTAATATTTGCAACTTCGAAGCGAGGACTACGGAATAAGCGAACACGGCCAGGGACGAGGTGACGATGCGGCGTGGGAAATGGTTCCAAAGTCGATGTGGACATGGTCGCACGCTACCTCTACATCTACCTTCGGGATTAGTTTTAGACCTGAATAATTGTTATTTGGTGCTGACATTGAGCATGAACATTATATCTGGATCTTGTTTGATGCGAGGCGGTTATTCATTTAAATCGAGGAGAATAATGGTTGTTCTATTTATATGAGTAATATCTTTTATGGTCATGCACCCTTAAAGAGTGGTCTATTTTTTATGAATCTCGATAGTAGTGATACACATATTCATAGTGTTGAAACCAAAAGATGCAAGAGTTGATAATGATAGTGCAACTTATTTGTGTACTTGCCGTTTAGGTCATATCGATATAAAGCGCATGAAGAAACTCCATCTTGATGGACTTTTGGAATCACTTGATTATGAATCACTTGGTACTTACGAACCATGCCTCATGGGCAAGATGACTAAAACGCCGTTCTCTGGAACTATGGAGCGAGCAAGCGATTTGTTGGAAATCATACATCTTGATGTTTGTGGTCCAATGAATATTGAGGCTCATGGCGGGTATCAAGTTATTTTCTCACCTTCACAGATGATTTGAGCGGATATGGGTATATCTACTTAATGAAACACAAGTCTGAAACATTTGAAAAGTTCAAAGAATTTCAGAGTGAAGTGGAAAATCATCGTAACAAGAAAATAAAATTCCTACGATCTGATCGTGGAGGAGAATATTTGAATTACGAGTTTGGTTTACATTTGAAACAATGCGGAATAGTTCGCAACTCACGCCATACGGAACACCACAGCGAAATGGTGTGTCGAGCGTCGTGTCGTGCTTTACTAGATATGGTGCGATCTATGATGTCTCTTCGATTTACCGCTATCGTTTTGGGGTTATGCTTTAGAGATGGCGCATTCACGTTAAATAGGGCACCATCAAAATCCATTGAGGCGACTCCTTATGAACTATGGTTTGGCAAGAAACCAAAGTTGTCGTTCGAAAGTTTGGAGACTGCGATGCTTATGTGAAAAAACTTCAACCTGATAGCTCGAACCCAAATCGGAAAAATGTGTCTTCATAGGATACCCAAAAGAGGCAGTTGGGTACACCTTCTATCACAGATCCGAAGGCAAGACATTTGTTGCTAAGAATGGATCCTTTCTAGAGAAGGAGTTTCTCTCGAAAGAAGTGAGTGGGAGGAAAGTAGAACTTGATGAGGTAACGATTACCAGCTCCCTTATTGGAAAGTAGTTCATCACGAAATCAGTTCTGTGACACCTACACCAATTAGTGAGGAAGTTAATGATGATGATCATGAAACTTGAGATCAAGTTGTTCTTGAACTTCGTAGATCAACGAGTAAGATCCGCACCCGAGTGAATGCGGTAATCCTATTACGGAAGTCATGCTACTAGATCATGGTGAACCCACGAACTATGAGGAAGCGATGATGAGCCCAGATTCCGCAAAATGGCTTGAAGCCATGAAATGCGAGATGGGATCCATGTATGAAAACAAAGTGTGGACTTTGGTTGACTTGCCCGATGATCGGCAAGCAATAGAAAATAAATGGATCTTCAAGAAGAAGATCGATTGACGGTAATATTCTTTGTTTACATAAAGCTCGACTTGTTGCAAAAGGTTTCGACAAGTTCAAGGGGTTGACTACGATGAGACCTTCTCACCCGTAGCGATGCTTAAGTCTGTCCGAATCATGTTAGCAATTGCCGCATTTTATGATTATGAAATATGGCGGATGGATGTCAAAACTGCGTTCTGAATGGATTTACGGAAGAAGAGTTGTATATGATGCAACCGGAAGGTTTTATCGATCCTAAGGGAGCTAACAAAGTGTGCAAGCTCCAATGATCCATTTATGGTGCGGTGCAAGCCTCTCGGAGTTGGAATAAACGCTTTGATAGTGTGATCAAAGCATATGGTTTTATCTGAGACTTTTGGAGAAGCTTTGTATTTACAAGAAAGTGAGTGGGAGCTCTGTAGCATTTCTAATATTATATGTGGACGACATATTGTTGATTGGAAATGACATAGAAATTCTGGATAGCATAAAAGGATACTTGAATAAAAGTTTTTCAATGAAAGACCTCGGTGAAGCTGCTTACATATTGGGCATCAAGATCTATAGAGATAGATCAAGACGCTTGATTGGACTTTCACAAAGCACATACCTTGATAAAGTTTTGAAAAAGTTCAAAATGGATCCCGAGCAAAGAAAGGTTTCTTGCACGTGTTACAAGGTGTGAAGTTGAGTCGGACTCAATGCCCGACCACCGTAGAAGATAGAGAGAAAATGAAAGGAGTTCCTATGCTTGACCATAGGCTCTATCATGTATGCAATCTTTGTGTACAGGACACGATGTGTGCCTTGCTATTAGTTTAGCGAGGAGGTACCAAAGTAATCCAAGAGTGGATCATCGACAGCGGGTCAAGAACATCCTGAAATACACGAAAAGGACTAAGGATATGTTTCTCGTATATGGAGGTGAAAAGAGCTAGTCGTAAATGGTTACGTCGATGCAAGCTTTGACAACGATCCGGGCGATTCTAAATCGCAGACGGATCGTGTTTTTATTAAACGGTGGAGTATGAAGTTGGTGCAGTTCTAAACAAAGCGTCGTGGCGGGATCTACATGTGAAGCCGGAATTACATAGGCTGCTTGGAAGCGACAAATGAAGGAGTCTGGATGAAAGAGTTCATTTCCGATCTAGGTGTCATACCTAGTGCATCGGGACCAATGAAGATCTTGTGACAATCTTTGGTGCAATTGCCTTGGCAAAGGAATCCAGATTTCACAAGAGGACCAAACACATCAAGAGACGCTTCAATTCCATCCGGACCAAGCCTGTGGGAGACATAGAGATTTGCAAGATACATACAGATCTGAATGTTGCAGATCCGATTGACTAAGCCTCTTCCACGAGCAAAACATGATCGGCACCAACACTCCATGGGTGTTAGAATCATTCTTGTGTAATCTAGATTATTGACTCTAGTGCAAGTGGGAGGCTGAAGGAAATATGCCCTAGAGGCAATAATAAAGTTATTATTTATTTCCTCATATCATGATAAATGTTTATTATTCATGCTAGAATTGTATTAACCGGAAACATAATACATGTGTGAATACATAGACCAACATAACGTCACTAGTATGCCTCTACTTGACTAGCTCATTAATCAAAGATGGTTATGTTTCCTAACCATAGACATGTGTTGTCATTTGATTAACGGGATCACATCATTAGGAGAATGATGTGATTGACATGACCCATTCCGTTAGCCTAGCACTTGATCGTTTAGTATATTGCTATTGCTTTCTTCATGACTTATACATGTTCCCGTAACTATGAGATTATGCAACTCCCGTTCTGGGAGGAACACTTTGGGTGCTACCAAAGCGTCACAACGAATCGGGTGATTATAAAGGAGTACTACGGTGTCTCCAAAGGTACATGTTGGGTTGGCGTATTTCGAGATTAGGTTTTGTCACTCGATTGTCGGAGAGGTATCTCCGGGCCCTCTCGGTAATGCACATCACTATAAGCCTTGCAAGCAATGTAGCTAATGAGTTAGTTCACGGAATGATGCATTACGTAACGAGTAAAGAGACTTGCCGATGCTTGAGATTGAACTAGGTATTAGATACGACGATCGAATCTCGGGCAAGTAACATACCAATGACAAAGGGAACAACGTATGTTGTTATGCGGTTTGACCGATAAAGATCTTCGTAGAATATGTGGGAGCCAATATGAGCATCCAGGTTCCGCTATTGGTTATTGACCAAGAATGGTTCTAGGTCATGTCTACATAGTTCTCGAACCCGTAGGGTCCGCACGCTTAACGTTACGATGACAATTTTATTATGAGTTTATATGTTTTGATGTACCAAAGGTTGTTCGGAGTCCCGGATGTGATCACGGACATGACGAGGAGTCTCGAAATGGTCGAGACATAAAGATTGATATATTGGATGACTATATTCGGACAACGGAATTGTTAGGGTGATTTGGAGAAAACGAGTGTCGGAGGGGTTACCGGAACCCCGGGAAGTATTGGGCCTTAATGGGCTTTAGGGAGAGAGGGCAGCAGCCTAGGAGGTGTGCGCCCCCATGGGGAGTCGGGTGGACTAGGGAGGCGCGGCCCTCTTTCCTCTCCTCTCCCTCTCTTTCCTTCCCCTTCCTCCTTCCTAGTGGGACTAGGAAAGGGAATCCTAGTCCCACTAGGAGGAGGATTCCCCCTCCTTGGCGCGCCCCTAGGGCCGGCCCGGCCTCCCCCTTGCTCCTTTATATCACGGGGGCAGGGGCACCCCATGACACACAAGTCGATCATCGTGATCGTTCCTTAGCCGTGTGCGGTGCCCCCTCCACCATATTCCACCTCGGTCCATATCGTCATGGAGTTTAGGCGAAGCCACGTGTGTCAGTAGAACATCATCATCGTCACCATGCCGTCTTGACGGAACTCATCCCCGACACCCCGCTGGATCGGAGTCCGGGGATCGTCCATCGATTTGAGCGATGTGCAGAACAGGTGCCGTCGTTCGGTGCTTGGATCGGTCGGATCGTGAAGGCGACTGACTACATCAAGCTGCGTTGTCATAACGCTTCGCTTTCGGTCTCACGAGGGTACGTGGACAACACTCTCCCCCTCTCGTTGCTATGCATCACCATGATCTTGCGTGTGCGTAGGAATTTTTTGAAATTACTCGTTCCCCAGCGATCATTCTTGGTGGCGTATCCGTGGGAGACGGCGTCGGGGGAAGACCACGAGAGAACACGGTGCGGAGATGGGGTGACCGCCCAATCCTTGGCGGCGACGGTAGAGGTGGTTGAGCTCCGCCTCGATCATCTCGGGGGAAGCCACACCGTCGATCACCGTGATCACCGCCTGGAGGGATGGGGTGGGGGGCGAGATGTCTGGGACCTCAATGTGGAAAAACCCCAACCCCTCGATCCCGTGACCATACATCTTTAGCTTGTCGGGGATCGGCCGGTCTGGGCAAAGGATGGCGGGGTGCCCGGGGTCCTTGTAGATGTAGCAACCGGCGGGGTTGACACAGTTGACTTGAGAATGGCCGATTTACACCTACGGTTGAAGCATCGGCGGACTGGGAGGCCGGACACCGGACCCGGGGGCGGAGAGGAGCCGGACAGAGGATTGTGCCCGCCGGGTTGAGCGTAGTGGCCCTGTCCATGCCGCTTCTTCTTCTTGGATGTCCCTTGGCGTCCTCGGGGCTGCCCCCACCCACAGCACCAAGCGGGAGGAGCGCCGAGAGGAGGCGTGTGGCGGGACATATTTCCGGGAAGGGCCGCTGGATCCGGAGCGGAGGGCGCGGAGAGCGAGGGCGTTGTTGTCGGACGGGAGGAAGACAGTCGGGACGGTGCAATCGGAGAGGGGAGCGACAATGAAGTCGTCCGGCCACCCGTGGCAGGAGGGGGGGCGCGATCACACACCACGCGGATCGGTCAGCGACCGGCATGCGCCCAGCGATCCTCCCCGGCAGACGGGCGGGCGTCGCGCGCTCGTGTATGAGCTCCCTGGCGCAGTCCTCCCGGCCGGAGGGAGTCGTGGAAGGGGCGAGGCGGGTCGCGGTACCTCGTGATCGGGCGCTGGCGCGCGCCGTGATCATCCCAAGCGCAGGACATGGCCGGAGGAGGGGGTCGGGGGAGGGGACCGAGGGGAGGAGCGGCGGGCGCGGTCGGGGTGGGGAGCGACAGAGTAGCAGGATGGGGAAGAGAGGCGGCTGAGTGCGGGGGAGGGCAGAGAGGAAACCCGTAGGGGAGCCAGATGGCAGGCGCGGTGGTGGTGGGCCTCGAGCACGCACCCGACCCAGAGGCCGCAGGCCGGCCCAACAGGCTCCTCCCCTCGGGCGCATGGGCTAGGGGATCAAGACCGCAGGTCGGCACCACTGGCGGCCCACTGGTCATGCGCCCAAGACCCTGTGGTCCGAGGAACGCAGGGAGGGGTACCAGCGGAGGGTTTCTCGACACCGGGCACAGCCATTGCCGTCCCGGGAGGCCGGGAGGGAGGGGGTCGGGGCCACCCGGGGTAGCCGAAGCAGGCTGGGCACCTGCACTGGAGGCGGAGGTCCCGGCCTTGATAAATGGGCGGAACTGCGAGGAATGAGGAGAGGGAGAAGTCGAGGAGCCGAGGGGCAGGAGGAGCGGGCGAGGTGCCGCCGGACGGAAGGATGAAGTTGGGGCAGACGGGCGCCACGCAGTCCAGGCGGATCCCAGCTCGGAGCGGCCTGCGACGCCCCATGACCGGCGGCGACGCCGGCGCGACCCGTCCCACGGCAAAGCTCCGCCCTTTGCACCGTAGTCACTAGAGTCGGCCAGCCTCCGCGAGCTCAAGGTCCGAACCTCGCGCCAGTGGAAGATTGAGACGGGGCCACGCCGATAGCGCAGCGACTTCAGCCGAGAGCAGCGATGGGGGGGGAGGGGGAGGGGGGCAGAGGCGGGATGGGAGCTCCAGTGGGCGGCGGAGACGGGTCGCATCTGCGAGGTCGGCCCACCGGATCTGCAGAGCGGGCGCAGCGCCAAGCGCGCAGGGAGGACGGGCAGGCGCGGCAGTGGCGGAGACGGGACGCCTTGAGGCGGGCTCAGGAAAGGCTGGTCAAGCGCCAAGGCGAGTCGCCCGAAGGCGGAATCGCAGGAGCGTATGCCATTCTCCACATTCACCATCATCTTTTTTCTATTTAGGTCATGCTTGGCCATAATTGCGCAACATGATTCTTTTTGCATATTGAAATTTACCAAACCCTAACCTTGGAAATCCCTAAGAGCCTTAGCTCTATATTTGGCTGTATTTGGACTTTATTTGAATCGGCCAATTTGTGTTTATTTGATAATTCAGTTGGATTGTTGGCCTAGCTGTAATTGACATTGCTAGTTTCTGCGATAGAAAATTGGAGTGCGAAGGATAGTATTTCAAGAGTGTGTTCTAAAATCTTCATCAAGCATAAGGCAAGTTGCACCATACTTGATCACGTTTTACTTCTACTATTTTGTTATGCATTGTAGGATTCCACCATGAGTATTATGCATGTAGGTTGACTATATATATGCTAAATATTTATAGCATGCTAAAAAAATATTTTTATTTTTGCCATGCTAAAATAGTTATGGGAATGGGAGAGTGATTCATGAAAGGATGAGAGTTCATACTTAAGTTCAATCAACTTAGTAATGAACCATCTATGACGGTGTTCTTGCCTGTGGGTTTCACATAATACCAGAAATCAGCCCAAGTAGGCTGGCCCATGGGCCATGGCCCCCTAGGTCGGTTTATGCCCCGGGCCAACATCCCGGCCTATGGGCCCAATAGAGAGAAGGACCCAGAAGACTTGGAGTACACGTCAAGGAAGCTGGCATCCGAGAGGTTGATTTGGTGCACTTGGTCGGGTTCAATATCATCCTTGTCAATCATGGACCGCATTCCTTAGAGCTCCTCGGCAGCGAGAGATTTTGCGAGTTCCTTGGATGCCAGAGCGCATGTGGCCTTCTCGGTCTTCAGAGATCGCTCCGCGTCACCAGATATGGTTATGACACCATTAGGGCCTGACATCTTAAGCTTCAGATAACTGTAATGTGAGGACCGCACTATATTGTGCAAACGCAGTTCGACCAAGGACAAGGAGTGGTAGCCACTTTTGAACGGTACTACTACCTCGAAGCTCAACGACTCCAATTGGTAGTTGTCCGGTGCCACGTCAACGTGACCCTTTCTAGAGGTGAAGCTTCCATGCCAGGGATTATGCCCTTAAACTTTTTTTGGTCGGCTCTATGCAAGATTGGTCGACTTACATCTTCCGCAATGTATTAGCATATATCAAGTTCTGTTGCTACCACCGTCCATCAGGACCATGATTTGGTTATATCCTTGAATAATTGGGTCCAGGATGATCGACGCACGCTTGTCGGATGATTGCGTTGATCAGAAGAGATCGGCTGCTCAGACCATGCCATGTATTGTAGAACCACAGGCTCTGCGGTGTAGACCTCGCGTAGAGCGTGCTTTCTATCCTTCCTCATCTCGTTACATGGATAAATCATGTTGACATTCTTTATCTGGAGGGGTTATTGCTTTTGCCCGCCGTTACCCACACCAGCGTGAGGCTCATCCTCATTGTCATTGGGTGGATTACGCTTTTGATGTTGCCTTTTACGGCACCTTGGCCATATTCTTGTAGCTCCAACATTTTCGGTTTGTGTGGTTGGTTGGGGGGTCTCTAGCGTTCAGGGGCCGATGATCGTCACAAGGCCTATCCATGACCTTGTCAAAGCCTGCCGTCGCCCTTCTTGCCCTTCATCGCTTCTACTTCAGACCGTCGTCTCCCCCTTGTGTGTCCAAACCGGCATTGACTTGGTCATCGTCCTCCCTGTTTCTGCGCTTATTCTTGTAGTTGCGTTTAGATTTTCCGCGCTCGTCCTTCGTACCGGTCGCGCCGGGGTTACCATCGTGCGCCTTTTGCTTGGCAAATCATGGATCCTCTTCGGAGCAGAACCTTTGAACCATCTCCATCAGAGCCGGCATGATCTTGGGCTTACAATACCCGAAGTCTCTGCTGAGGAACTCATCGGAAACGCCATGCATGAACGCAGCGATGGCCTCCGCGTCGTCGCAGTCGACAATCTCATCCTTTTTCTTCAAGAAACATGTCCAGAATCGCGACCTGTTTCATTCTCTCCTTGGGCCGATTTCCAAAGGTCATTGGCATCGGCAGCCGGATATACGTGCCCTTGAAGTTAGCGATGAATTCGTCTTGCAAATCATCCTGCACGGCGATCTACACAGGCATGAGGGTTTTCAACCAGGCCTTGGCGGATGCCTTGACATCGTGGGTAAATGCTTGTGGCGTGCGATCGCCGCCGTTAAGCCGCTGGACTGCGATAGTGTAGTTTGTTATCCAAATCTACGGGTCGACTTGATCATACTTGTCCACCGCATTTAGCTAGAAATTTGGTGGAAAAGTGTGGGCGACAATTTCGTCGATGAAGCAGGCCGAATACGTCGTGGAATGACCTGCATCCCAGAGCGGATGGCGTTTATAGTGTTACGTGCATCATCCAGTGACTTGATGGTCGTACTCATTGAAGAGTAGTAGGTCTCTATCTTGAGCTGGCCGTTGCAGTTGAGGTACATGCTGCATCTCGGTTTCCTCGAAGGGCGGGCCACATGGCACATTGAGCCGCAGGGTTGGCCCTCGGGTCTTCTTAGGCTGATGTCCGAGGAGCCTCGTAGTGGGGCTTGGGCCCACGGTATTCCTTGGTACAACTGTCCGTCGTATGAGTTCGTCGGCTGGCCAAACCACCAACATCGCCGGTCGTTCCGGCGTGGCTCTTGGATAGAGTGTCCGACGTGAGCTTCTTCTTTGGTGCGTTGGTGCTCGAATCGGTGTGTTTATCGCGGCATCGCCGTAATCCTCCTCTTCCTCGACTTCGTCCCCAGCGTCGGCGGCCGCCTCACTATCGTGTATCTTCCATGTAGCAGGCATACGTTGATGTTGCCGACCACGGTTGAAGTGGTGCGAGATCTTTGGGGTAAGCCTCCGGGCAACTGTTGGCGACCGCCCATCTCTTCATCGAGATCTTTGAGCTCCTCGGTATCACCAGGTTCCTTGAGGACGTCATGGAGCGTATCGACATTGGCGATGATGTGGGAGGTGGGCAGTTGAAGAAGACGGATGGCCGCTCCTAGGCCTGACCGGCCTTGGAGGACGAGCTCGCCGTGGGACTCAGCGACAAACTCGAGGTTTCCGAAGTGGACGATCCGGCTTGCAGCGAAGGTCTCGACGAGCTCAAGGTAGCCCGCCGAATCGGTTACGTAACACATCATATCGAAAGCAAAGATCATTCCCTGCATGATGACATCGGCACGGTTGAAGATCCCATCCGGTGTTTGAGTTCGCCTAGCACACCCCATGCCCGCCGCGCCCTTTGTTAGAGTGATTTCCGGCAGATCTCTCGATAGGGTATGCCGCTCCACTGTTAGAGTGATTTCCGGCAGATCCCTCGATAGGGTATGTGTTGGGCGGTGTGTGTATGTGTGTGTGTGGCCCAAAGGCCCACTAGTGTACATATATGTACCCTGCTCTGTAGCTAGCAATGGGAGAAGGAATCCCGAAATTTCCACACAACTCTTCATGGTGTCAGAGCGGGTGCGGCTGTCAGAGTTCTGCTGCCACGGCGGTGAGAGGGACAGTGGAGGTCGAGGGAGAGAAGAGCAGCGTCTGGGGTGGTGCAGGATCTGAGAGGAGCAACTCTGGAGGAGAGTAGCCTCAGACTTGGTGGTGGTCTGAGCGGAGCAGAGAGGAGCAAGGCTTTGGAGGAGAGTGTCGCCCCTGCTTCTGGTGGCCTGTAGTGGAGCGGGAGAGGCAAGCTGCTGGTTGAGACAGAAGAAGGCAGCTCGTGGAAGAAGGCAGAGAAGGGGAATCCGGAGGGAGCTGCTTGGGGTAGATTTGGTCGCCAGGATAAAGTGAAAAGCAGAGGCTGCTTCTTTGTGTCTGTAAGAGAGGTGTCTTGCAAGACCGGGAGGCCTTATGCAGTACCTTCTTTGTGCTTGTTACTCCAAAGACTACAAGGTGAGTCTTGTATTGAGGCTTGTACTGCGGTTTGCCTGTGTATTTGAGTGCTGCTGCAGCAATGGGGGAAAATCAAGGACTCCAGCAAGTGCTTGAGAAGTTGGCACAACTTCTCACAGAGAAGACCCGAGGCGGATCACCCTCTGGTAGAGAGATGATACCTCATGCTGAAACTGTGCAGAAGATAGAATTGATGCCGAATGATATTAAGTTAGAGGGGGTAAGAAATTACTTAAGTTGGTCACGAAGGGCTTTGCTGATCCTAAAGACAAAGGGGTTAGAGAGCTTTGTTGAAGGAGAATCAGTGAGCCGATTGGGCAAGGCGAGTGCAGAATGGAGGATTGGAATACCACCAATTCATTGGTGGTGGCATAGATGTTAAATTCCTATCTCCGAGCATTGCTGCAACTGTTGAGACAATCTCAAATGTCATTGAGGTATGGAAAACTCTGTCGAAGCTATACTCAGGAAAGGGAATGTGATGTTGATGGTGGAGACACAAGAGTTAGTGATCCGAGAGGGGGGGGGCACAATCGTAATGGAGTATGTTGCCGAGCTGCGGCGATTATGGGCTGATCTAGATCACTTGACCCTCTCGAGTTGCCACATGCAGATTGCATATCTCTTTGTTAAGAAGTGTATTGAACGTGGCGAGTGATCCAATTCCTCAAGGGTTTGAACTCAGAATTTGAGGGAAGGCAGCTACTATGTTCCACCAACCCACTCTCCCCACTTTGGAGGAAGCTATAGCAGCAATTGCACAAGAGGAGGTCGGATGAAGGTGATGAAGAACAATATAACAACTCCATCTCGTCTGCCTTCATAGTAAGGAGCAGTGAGACCAGTGAGTGTTTCAACTGTGTTGAGACAGGGCACTTGAGTCGTGATTGTCATGCCCCGCGCGGGGCTACCCGTGGAAGAGGGAGAGGAAATGGCCGAGGTGGAACAAGAGGAGGTAGAGGTCGAGGATATAGGATTGGTCACAAGGCAAATGTGGCGGTCCATGAAGATGAATCCTCTGACAAAGTTGAGTTCTCTGTAGAAGGGTTAGAAGAGTTGAGGAAGTTGAAAAGGAAGATGGAGAATGCGGGGAATAAAGGCCAAGGAGACATCACATTTGGTGATTTTGCTCACTTTGCTTATGCCAATGAAGGTAATTGTGCCCACACATCTACTTCCTCACTAGTATCACAACCAGATTGGATCCTTGATTTAGGTGCATCTAAACATGTTGCGGGCACATCGAATGAGTTTGAGTCATATACTCAACATCCACCCACACGTAAGGAAACTATCCAAACAGCCGATGGCACCTCACAGCCCGTTAAAGGCGTTGGCACAATACAATGCACACCACTTATTAAACTTTCATTGGTTTTGCATGTTCCTGCTTTTCCGGTCAATCTTGTGTCAATGAGTGCTTTGATAGACGATTTGGATTGTTGAATAATAGTTGACCGGAAAATATGTATAATTCAGGAGAGGCGAACAGGGAGGAGGCTTGGGACCGCAACCAGGCATAATGAGCTATGGTACATGGATCGTGAGGATACAAACACCGCAACGTCTACCATGTTAGCAGTGATGATGGGAGAGAAAGAAGCTACTGTGATACTTCTACATTGTAGAATGGGACATATGCCTTTTGATAAAATGAGCAAAGTATATCCTGATGTAATGAGAGGGGTGGATAAGAGTAAGCTTTTGTGTGACGCTGGTGAGTTTGGCAAACACACAAGGAAGACTTATGTAAATAGGGGATTAGGAGTATATCTCCCTTTGTGCTTGTTCATTCAGATGTGTGGACATGTCCCGTTATCTCTGTTAGTGGAATGAAGTACTTTGTTACATTTATTGATTGTTACTCTCGCATGACATGGGTATACCTTATGAGGCACAAGGATGAGGTGTTCAAATGTTTTACGGATTTTTATGCCTATGTGAAGAATCAGTTCAACACACAAGTTCAAATGATCCTGACAGATAATGGGACAGAGTATGTGAATAAGGAATTTGGTGCTTTTCTGTCAGCACAAGGTATATCGCATCAAACCTCTTGTCCAGATACACCTCCTCAGAATGGAGTGGCAGAAAGGAAAAATCGCCACATCTTAGAGGTGGCTCGGTCATTGATGTACACGATGAATGTGCCAAAATTCTTATGGAGTGAGGCTGTGATGACAGCTACATATCTCATT
The DNA here is from genome assembly GCA_021605145.1 of Aegilops bicornis. NCBI lineage: Eukaryota > Viridiplantae > Streptophyta > Magnoliopsida > Poales > Poaceae > Aegilops > Aegilops bicornis. The sequence continues at coordinate 1,023,008 of JAHIAL010000034.1, read as the reverse complement.
AATCGCATGCCATCAAGAGTGATTGGAATGAAGTCTCCATGCGAAATGCTGCTAGGTGAGAACAAATTTGTGGTTCCACCCAAGGTTTTTGGATGCACTTGTTTCGTTAGGGATCATAGACCCTCAGTGGGGAAGCTAGATCCACGTGGCAAAGGAAGTGCATCTTTATTGGATACCCATCGGGACGTAAAGGCTACAAGTGTTGGAGCCCGAGCGTAGCCATTTATTACTTGTGAGCATGGATGTGACGTTAGAGAATCTGAGCCATATTATGGTGAGAGGACTGACCTTAACTCATTGTTTGATCTTGAACCCCTAATGTTGATGGTGATGGTCGAGAGGGGGACATGACTCAAGTAGCGAGGAGGGTGAAGAAGCAAGGAGGTCAAAGGTAGTAATTGGTTCCATTCCATGTCCGGTGAATGAACCAACAAGTGAGCAAGCATGGAGAAGAGTAAATGAAGAAAAAAACCTACAGGTGTATATGAGGAGAAACCAAAGGAAGGTGCTCGTAGAACAGCAACAACCTGTAGAGCATGTTGAGTTGCAACACTTGGAGCAGCAGGTACAATCGGTAGAACAAGAAGGACCTGAAATAGGTGATATTGTCAATTCCACTCCATCAACAATTGATACACCATGCAACACACCCACTCCATCTGGGAAAGATAGCTCTCTTGAGTTGCCAATTGCTTTATGGAAGCCAACTCAAGCATCAAGGCCGGAAAGCCTCCATCAAGGTATGGCTTTGAGCATGACATAAGCAATTATGTATCTTATGAATCTTTGTCCCTGCATATAGAGCTTTTGTTTCATCACTACAATCAGTGGAAATTCCAAAAGACCGGAAAACCGCATAAGCAAGATCCAAAGTGGCATGATGCTATGATTGAGGAATTGAATGCCCTTGAAAAAATAGAACTTGGGAACTTGTACATCTTCACGAGGGAAAGAAGGCTGTTAGTTGTAAATGGATATACACAAAGTGAAGCGTAATCCAAAAGGGAAAATCGAAAGGTACAAGGCAAGATTAGATGCTAGAGGATATAGTCAAACATATGGGATTGACTATGATGAGACTTTTGCACCGGTGGCAAAGATGAGCACAGTGAGGATCCTAATCTCTTGCGCGACTAATTTTGGGTGGCCTTTACATCAGTTAGATGTTAAAAATGCTTTCTTGCATGGCGACCTACATGAAGAGGTGTACATGGAGATTCCGCCTGGTTTCTCCACTCCTAGGACCGCCGGAAAGGTGTGCAGATTGAGAAAGTCACTATATGGGCTCAAGCAGTCACCACGAGCGTGGTTTGACAGGTTTAGGCATGCGGTATGTCATATGGGGTATAAGCAATGCAATGGTGATCACACGGTGTTCTATCGACACGCAGAGCGTAGGATTACAATCCTTGCAGTATATGTGGATGATATCATAATCACACGAGATGATGACATAGAGATATTGCGATTGAAGAAGAACCTAAGCAAGGAATTTGAGGTGAAAGATCTTGGTCACCTTAGATACTTCCTAGGCATTGAAATTGCAAGGTCTCCAAAAGGGATAGTTCTCTCTCAAAGAAAGTATGTTCTGGACTTACTTAGTGACACAGGTATGCTTGGATGTCGGGCTGCATCAACACCTATTGATCAAAACCACAAGCTTTCTGCGCAGTCAGGAGAACCAGTGGATAGAGAGAATTATCAAAGGCTTGTTGGGCAACTCTTATACTTATGCCACACAAGACCTGACATTTCCTACGCTGTGAGTGTGGTAAGCAGATACATGCATGATCCTAGGAGTGGCCATCTAGATGCAGTACACCATATCTTGCGATATCTAAAAGGTAGTCCAGGGAAGGGGCTATGGTTTAAGAAGAATGGCCATTTAAATGTAGATGGTTATAGTGATGCTGATTGGGCGAGCTGTCTTGATGATAGAAGATCTACTTCCGGATATTGTGTGTTTGTTGGAGGGAACCTTGTGTCATGGAGAAGCAAGAAGCAATCAGTTGTATCAAGATCGACGGCTGAAGCGGAATACAGGGCTATGTCATTAGGCCTTAGTGAAATGTTGTGGGTAAGAAATCTTCTAACGGAACTGAAAGTGATGAGAAGGGGCCCTGTGAAGGTGTGAAGTGCGATAATAAATCAGCTATCAACATAGCCAACAACCCGATCCAAAGCATGATAGAACAAAACATGTGGAGATTGATCGCTTCTTTATTAAAGAGAAGTTAGATGAGGGTATAATAGAATTAAATTATGTAAGCTCAGGGAACCAAGTAGCAGATAGTCTAACTAAGGGTTTAGGTGCCAAAGAATGTAATTTAGCATGTAACAAGATGGGAATGATAGATATCTATCATCCATCTTGAGGGGGAGTGTTAGGCTGTGTGTGTATGTGTGTGTGTGGCCCAAAGGCCCACTAGTGTACATATATGTACCCTGCTCTGTAGCTAGCAATGGGAGAAGGAATCCAGAAATTTCCACACAACTCTTCAGTATGTCGGCTAGACGATTAGATATGAGGAGAAACTGGAGACGGTTTACCTAGGTTCAGTCCATCGGGATCGAGGTAAAACCCTTCTTAATGTCATGTTGTATTGATCGAGGACTGAGAATAATCTCTAGGTTCTCCCTATCGACTAGCCCGGCCCTGACTTATATAGGATACTGGGGCCTAGGGTTTATAGGATCCTAGTTGGTTAGTATCGGGGGAGTAGTCCTCCTAGACGCCAGCTTCCTTGTCGTATACTCCAAGTCTTCCGGGTCCTTCTATTGGGCCCATCGGCCAGGACGTTGGCCCATGGCATAAACCGACCTAGGGGGCCACGGGCTGGCCTACTTGGGCCGGTTTCCGGTATGATAAGGCACCTCTGGGCCGTAACACCATCAGGCATCAAGGCTGCTGAGATCAAGCTGGTTGAGGCCAAGGAAATCAAGGTCCGTCATGTGATCTGTATATGGGTCATGGATTCTTTTATCGAAGTGTTTAATAGGACATCCTCCAAATCTTTGTGATTTGTCACGATCCAATCGTTCTCCTTAAGCTGACCGATGAAGTTTTTCCTCCTGTGGCTGGCGTGTATGTGAAAATAGGAGGTGTTCGTCTCCCCAAGATTAAGCCAGGTAAGCCTCGAGCGTTGTCTGGCCATACATCTCTCAATCGAGCAAAGCCCAAGAAGTTATTTTTTGCGGGGTCAAGAAGTTTCTTCTAAATCCCCCGTCTAAGTCAGCCTCCGTGAAGGATAAAGGTTCTGATTTCTTCAGCCTGGTCGAACAGGTTAATAATTATTTTGGCCCAAACAGGTTGTTCTTTTATCCCTCCAAAAGCTCTTCGAACTCCAGCTTTGTAAGGCCCTTGTGTTTCTGAGTTTGCAGTTGAAGTGGATGAAGGGGTTCTGCATCATTGTGATGCATACAACCATCTTTATTAAAATGTAGCAAATATTCGAAGCAGTCAAAACAAACAATAAAGATCAAGGCCACAACCGGTCGGTAATAAGATTACCTCATGACTCGAACACATAACTTGCTATAAATGGAACTAAGAAATGCTTTTGCCCACAGGCATACATGACTCTGTGCACCTGCTATATTGTACAGTGAAGCATTTAAACGATGTTAGTAATGATAAAACTATTTGTAAGAATGTCAAAATGTCCCTCGTCTTCACATCTTCAGTCGGAAGCCATCATGTGCATCCATTACTTTCACTAAATGGAGCACTTATCTCTCTATGAGTTATCTGGTTAGGTTGGTTTGTGCTATATATTTTTTTAAATCTGAAGAAAGAATATGTGGTCGCCATCTCGGATGACACTAATGTCATCTATTTCAGCATAATCTCTACTGACCACTTTTGTCGGATGGAAATCTGGAAACTTCTGTCCTGCATAGTGAAGAAATATTTGATGAGAGAAGTGCATGTTGCAGTATCTAATTTACTATAAAGTGTGGTGTATATCTGGTCTCTGCTACAGCATGAATCAAAATGAGTCACATGCTAAAAACATTTTCACTTACTGCCAATTTTTATAAGTTCCTCCAGCGAACCAGGCAAGTTGATAAGCTTCCCATTCTGTACCGTAGAACCTGTTGCATTATGAGAATATATATGAATTGTAACTCTTTTATTGGCTGCTTTTATGCCACTATAATCTTGATATCTGCTCCTTGATATGTTTTCGGATGTCCTTTGTGGAGAACCCGGCTGCATTTTCGCAAGTATTGTTTGCTGACTGCTTGCTGCGGTCTTGTCTTCGGATTTTATTTTAATACAGAACTCTTCAGCGCTTGTTTTGGTCTCACAATTTATGCGAACCTCGTTGAGATCCTCTTCTTTGTCCATCATTCCATCCGATAATCTATACTTGCAGTTCGACTTGTTATGGATGTCTTCTTGCTGTGGCACTTGTCCGAATAACTTCGTTGAATGAGGACCATCTCCAGATATTGGAACCTTGCTACCAAGATCTATACTTTTCTGTTCTGTGTAATGTTGGTGTGGCCATTGTAGCATCCGTTCTTCTCGAGGTATATGAAATAGGTCATACTTGCTCAAGAATCTTCTGTCTGGTTGGTTCACTTCAGGTAAATTTTCCGGTAGCTTCAGTTTCTGTACATTGGCACAAGAAGTTGTTAGTTTCTGTTTAGATGAATTTAACTCTTAAATTGTTTGACTGTGTTCCAAAATTGAAGCTATACCTGGAATAGATTATTCATTAGAATGTCATTGTCTTCCCTGTGATTTTGAATGGCCTCTCTGAGTCTTGTCCTGCTGATTCTCAGGAGTTGTGACAGTTCAGCTGTGCGGAGAGTAAATGGCTGAGTTATGTTACATAGAGCACCAACCTCTCCAAACATATCACCATTCGTAACTTTCGCATATACCTGCTTTCAAGAAATTCATTTTATCAATGAAAATAATCCATGGATATCTTAGTGATATCTGGGAGTCTCTGCATTATAGCTGAAGAAATTATACCTGCTCATTCCCATTTATGGTTGTTATCATATTCTACAAAAATCAGATAGTACTGGCAATTAGCTTAATTGTACGAACTTGCACAAGCTTTGATTCATAACTTATAGAGATAACAAACTAACCACTGCTCCTGAAACTATTAGGTAAATATCAGCTGCCCCTTCATTCTGCAATATGATATCTTCCTTTGGTGGAAAATACTCAGGCTGCACTTCCATGACCTATATTATCCAACATATCCAATTAGTACATATATTAGCAGTTCTCCCAAGATAGTTAGAAAAACATTGAATAGTTGACTATATTACCAGTTCTGCAATGAAACTGTTGGATACTCCATGGAAGAGATAGGCTCGTCGCAAGATTGGGAAGAATAAGCTGTATGCTATGCTTGAACGGATTCCTTTTGGTAGACCATTTAACATGGTCTTCTGGTTATAGCCTTCTGTCTTGAACTGTAGGCAGAAGTGAGATAGCATTTGCTCCTTTATGCTCACAGGCAGCTGATTTCGTGCCGCGAACTCTGAAGCTGCATATATGGAGTCCCTCTGCATCATTTAAATAGAAGATATCAACAGGACTATAGGCGTGGAACAAGAATGACGGTAACTATTTTAGCGTCGATTGTGCAAGAACTTGATTCAAGGTGTTTTATCTGTTTTCTTGTTGCCTAAAATTGTTGAGTGGCTAGGGATACAAGAACTTGGTCCTTGTGGCGTCCATGCAAGAATAGGATTCTAATGCCTAAAATTTCTGAGTGGCTAGGGGATACATTTCATTTTCGAACCATGTCGTATATAATAAAAGTGCTAGCTTTCTCAAGATCTTCACAACTTTAGTAGTATGGGATCCATGTACAGCCTATTTCTGTTCTTTTTTTGGGGGCGAAATAAGGACATGAATAGCTACCAACCAATTATGACACTGAATGTTCTGTGAGTAAGTTGAGAAACATACAAATTTCTGGGTGCGGCTGGTGCCATGAACAACCAGGTTGGTCATATTGCCGATGAGGTAAGCTGTCAAGCCCAGATTAAAGAGCATATAGAAAATATCAAAGAGCATCTCCCTTGGGTTCTCAGCATGCAAGTCCCCATACCCTGTTGTTGTCAGCGTCGTAATGGACCAGTACAGAGCAGTAACATATCTAGTCCATAGGCTCTCTGATCTGAATGTAGGCATCACGGCACCAATCCATGTATTCTCTGGGTAGGGGTATCTGTCAGCAAGCATATAGTTGAAGCATCCCGCGCAATGCACCGCAAAGAGGGTGACCTGCATTTGATCGTTACGTATTTTATAGTCAGCGATTTTTTGTTCTCCTGGGAATATAATAATTAATATTCTGCATGGTTGAAACTTTTGAAGGTGACGGTAAAATTATACGTAGTAATATTTCTGGAAGACTTACAGAAATAAGCTTTGAGCACCTAGTCCAGAAATAGTTGAATCGGATATCCTTCTCCAGCCTGGTTAAAAGTAGATGATCAAATTTGTGCCATTTGTCATTCATCATTCAAACATGAAGAATCTGGAGAAGATGTTAACCTGGCAAACAGCGTGCTGACTCTGTTAAGACGCCACAACCTTAGCAGATTGAGAACCTTAAAGGAAAGGTCATTTCCCTTGTGTGTGAACAGAAGGATGATGGGTTGAAATGGAGCTGTTGAGCATACATCAAATATGAACCAAGTTGATAGATATCTGCGGAGGATCAGATCATATTTTGTTAATGCCAGGACAGAATCACCTGGGCCTTTTCAGCTCCAAATGTGGGGTTATTAAGATGAAACAAATTATGAACCAGGTGCGAACCTTACTGCAACTCTCTTCCGATCGTCCACAAGAAGATGTGTTTTACTGTCAACATAAGCTACAAAGAATGTCATAACGATATCAATGGCAAAGAAGCCATTGACAATGTTCTCAACTAGCACAAGCTTAGACGGCAAGTTCCTCAAGAATGCCAGTTCAAACGGGCAAACCCAGGCGGAATAAACAACTAGGACTATGAGGAACAGCTCCCAGAATCTGAGAGAGAGACACAGAAAAAAAGCAGAGGAAACCATGTCAGATGCTGCTGTTCTCTTCTTCTTGCAACATGGAAGGTACGGAGGGTGCAGGCCGTGTGAACCTCACCTGTAGCGGGGATCGTAGGGCGATACGATGAACTTCTTCAGCTTATTGGAGTGGTTTATGGTTGCGCCAAGTGACGGCAGTAGCTCGATGGCGAAGCTGTCGCTGCTCCCGTTGATGTGAAGTCCATCCCAGAATTGGTGGAAGTGAGATTTTGAATGAGCTTGAGTCATGCTTGCCTTTGCTATTCTTTGCTACTCGACTCTATATGCAGAAGGTGTCGAGGATGGCACCTGTATATATATGCTGCAGCTCAGAAACATGCATGGTTGGGGGTCAAAGTGGGAGAATCTTGGAAACAAACAGGAAGCCGCTCCTGTTTTATACCCTATGAGGAAAACAACAGGGCGCACGCTCGTGTTTTCTGTGGGCTTGTGTGAAGCTGTTCATTCGCCACGCGCAGCCCGCAAGATGCATCACACCTTCTCCTTGGAAGCCTTGTTCGATTCTTCGGGTGAAACTGAGTGCTACTATCCACTTCAGCCGTTAACTGTCTGTGGTGTGCATTATTTTGCCATCCAGTCCTTACATTGAAGTGGCTGTGACTCACAATATGAATTCATTTCATCGATGACTATCCTCTCGCCTTCTTGAATCTGTAGCAATCGTGAGCGTCATCAGAGAGCTGCATTCTGCTAGCCTAGTTATACAGTGCCTTCCACATGCCTGAGCAAATGTGAACAAGCATGGCCACAACCATGGATGTCATTTCCGGAAGCAACTCTTCACATACTTATCATCTTTCGGTATATTCTTTTGTCTGGTGGTTCAAGTAAGACTTCGTTTACGTCTCATTGGTGCAGATGAATGGTTAATAAGTTTCTCCAAGATATCTTGTCAAGTCTAATCTAATCCAAGCCTGCGTGTTCTGATGCCTACCATTTACTGCCATCGAGATATTGTCGGCTCACACTGATTGGACTGCGCTTTTTCTTGGGACCATTAAGGGCTGAACAGACTGGGCCTCCATTATTGTGGATTTCTGGCAAAAGTGTTAGTTGTATACAATGTTATTTGAAGTTCCGTCTTGTTTTGCAGTCTTGCTGAATCAGCCATGAGATCCTTGTTTAGACGTACCCAACTCATATCTCTTGCCTGCTTGATGGGCCCCATATTTAGATTCCAGACAAAGGAGAAAAGCCTACTTCTTGGTACACTTATTGATCTTCTTGTCGATGTGCTAACCAAATAATTAGCGTGTGATTTACTTTGTTTGAATGATTTTGCTGCTTCAATAGTACGAACTATCTTGAAAGATCTCACATATTGCCATGCAGATTTATCTAGCTGCTACTGATATGATATGGTGCTGATCTGTAACTGATGATACTGCCTCTTGTCCTGTAAGATTGATTATTTCTGGTTTTTTTGTCTATACTCATATCATGTTTACTAATTTATCAATTCTACTTGAAGGACTTTACTCGTAATTGCTTTTCAGAAACAATATTTTATATATAACAAAAATGAGTATTCTTGAATATCTAGAACCTTTTTTGTCGATTAGAAGTTATCTAGAACTCAAAATTAAAAGTATAGTCAGGATCTCGTTATTTTTATCAAGATTTGCTACCTGTCCAGTGTCCATCATTAGGCAGGTGCACGTGTCTCTTTGAATGAGATGAGGAAATAGACATGCAGCAGCTATTTTCTTGTTACTTTCAGTGGGACCGGTGAATGGCTAAACCAGACAAGTCTTTGTCTGTCATGCTCTCCATACATTGAAATGGCTACAATTATATTTCATGTGCCTACTGGTGCAGCCTTTACCTGGGACATCAAGTTGTCAACACTACACCTAATCCCTGGTTTGCCCAAAAGAGGGCGAAGATGTAACTGTTTGTAAAACGTGCGATTCTTCTTGAAGACAGGCTTTCGACCCGCTTTACAAATAAAGCTTATGGCCAAGGTGTTGAGGAATTCCTCAAAAATGCTGATCAAAGAAAAAACACGACAAAATACAAGCCGGAGGCCGCTAACAAGCACCAGAGATGCACTACTAGACTCAACCAGCTAGTTGTTGAGTAAAAGTACACCAGAGGCCGGACCACCCTGAGACACAACCAAGTCCATCGACGAGAAGAAAACCACAGGACTAAGTCACAACCACTCAACCATGTCGCCGCAGAGGACCCCCTGCCCTGTCGGACTTGCAGACGGGATGGAGCGGTAGGAGGAAGACGCCGTCACGTGTAAATGAAGGGGCACACAAGACCGCTAGTCGTCCGAGTTGAAGCTAGGCCAAGAGGTGCCCCAAGCCAACCCAAAACGCCAACGCGATCGGGTACACCCACACTCACCAGCGACTCACCTGAGAGGGATACGATGCACCGCGCCCGTCGAAAACGGACAAGGGTTTTCACCCTTGGCGTTGGCAAGGTGGGGAGGGAAGCCAAGAAGGCGGCCCCAAGAGGGACACGACACCTGGAAGCATCGTCACCACTGGCCCAAAGGCATGAAGCTTTCGCTTGGCTCCTCTCTCACACCTCACCGAGGGGACTCGGACCATCCACGGCGGAAGAGGAACTCCAAATCTAGATCACGGTCTAGCCACCTTCGAATACACCAGCCACGCCAGGACCACCCGCCACCAGACACCTTGCGATCCACATGACCAAGACGCGACGTCAAAACCATTGCAACACTGCTCGCGGGAGAGCCAAATGCGCAGCCCGCCACCTAGGATCACCACCCCGGAATTCACGTGCCCAATCCCCAACCCTGCGTGCACCAAGGTGCCTTTGATCACCCAACACCTTCTCTAATCTCCACGCTTGGAACTTCCCTAAATCTTATCCAACTAACCCGTTGTGCTAAATTGGCACGATGTCACAAATCTCTGATACATTTTGCAAAGTCCTCTTCGACACTGTCTTGAAAGTGATTAATTAAAATTTGAAACTATTGTAGCACACTGCAATTCCATTGCGGTGTGCTATGATAGTCTGAAATTAAGTGACACGAGGAAGGCAACTTTAGTTGTCAAACATGACAATTTCTTTTCGGATGGCAAGTTTCAGTTTTTTTTTGGATGGCAACTTTAGTTGTAAAAAACGTTAGGGCCAGAGTGCTTCGTGCCATGCATGTGGCACTTATCATTTAGGAATGACTTTTGTTAACTGTGGTATCTTGAGCCAGTTGCTTTTCTGGATTCTTGAGCTAGTTGCTTTTCTGGATAATTGAGCATTCTCCCATCCAGTGCTGCAGCCTCTTTCTCATGTCCTCTTGTGTTCCTAATCTCTCATTATCACAGGTGACCATGTGAGAGTGGGGAGTGATGAAGTGGCGGTCCTTGCGCGCATGTGCATGCATGTGTCTACCGCCACCTTTCTCGTTACATCTTTCAACTATGTATGATGTATCTCTGCCATGGTCGCCAGCGATATGGCTTTATCTCTGCCATGGTCGCCAGCGATATGGCTGTGCGGGTCTAGGTTTGGAATGAATTGTTCCAGGTTCAAAAAAAAAACTATGTATGATGTATCTGGCTTCTTTCTTCTTGTTGGAGAATGGTGACTTGCAGAGGAGTTCATCCCCATAATGAGCCGGTGGAAGCGACGCCGCCATTATTCGTAAATGTCATGGATAATGTCAGGCCTCACATGGGCAGTATCATTCATGTATGGGGTCATACTGATTGTAATGTCTGGAGAAAGTCTGAGTATAGTGCAAATCCAATCTGTTTATCAGACACATTATTAATCATTTTCTGCTGAACTGTGGCTAAATTATAAAGTTTGAGGGTTAATTTCCTGTGGACCATAGTCAGTTTTTAGATTGCAATCAGTGAATCGGTTCCTTTCTGACTAGTCATTTTCATCAAGCTCTTACTTTTTGGATTCTGTACTTTTTGTGTGGTCTTATCTAATTATACTCCTTGTTGTTATCTAGCTTATATGATCTGCTCATTGAGCACTCCTGTTGCAGTATCAACAGTTTGGAATCGCGTGTTTGCCCATAAAGCCAACCTATTTATGTTCCTTTTTTGGTATCATGATTCTATTTGAGAACTCGAGGACAGTTGTTGACATGTTCTCTCCTGCATGTTTACATCGTATTTGTTTTTTTTACCTAGTGCTATATTATCAGGCAGTAATTGTTCTTACTTGTCAAACAAGATGAAGACATACAGTTTTTTCTGTTTTTGCTGACATATATAGATTTTTCTTACTTGTCTTCATGAAAACAACCTGTGGAATGTTAGAATGTGCACATCATGGATGGTAACTAGGTTATGGCCGTTCCGTGCTGGATAGGTCCCGTTCGAAGTACAATTTCGTCAAATAGATGAAGAGGAATTCGCGAAAGGCGATAGAGCCGCAGAAAACGAAATGATTCCGGAGGTGGTGCTGAAGTTGTGGCAGTTAATAAAGAATCTCTGCCAGTACTTGTGGATGAAGATTTGGCGTGTGATATGGGTGTGAGCATTTGTTAAGTTTTTTCTTTTTCTTTTTTTGCATGATTATCTAAACATGATTTGTTCTCATCTTATGAACAGGCAAGGGGAAGTAAGGTTTCAAGAAGTTGTCAGGTTCATCCAGCGTATGGGCCCATGGGAGCTTCTAGACGATTTACAACGGGAGTTTGCCCTTGGCATTTGCACTCTCGTCTCGTGCATGCGTCGTGGATGATGTGGGACAACGCCAAACCATGAATGATTTGGATGTCGAGGTGTGGGCTGGAGTGTTGGCATCTGGGTTTGGGGAAACCCGGTTGGCTAGATGGATGCGGGTGGGAGTGTGGATGTGCCCATGAAAACGACCGGTGTGGACGTGTGGTACGTGGGGCTACCTGTGGGTGGCGCAGGTGTGGCTCCATCGTCTCATCTTGATTAGGATTCGCTAAAAGGAGAATAATAATGATACAGCAAGCCGTAAACTAATGGGGCCGTCCGTCCACGGAGCATATGCAGCAGCCAGCATGTAGGTGGAGTCTCCGTGTTGAACTCGAAAAGCAGCTCAAAGAAATGCACTTCGGCACGAAACAATGGCGCCAACCCAACGAAAAAATGGGTCCATGGATCAATCATGCATGGTGATGATGATCAATTGCCATTTGCCCTGTTATTACGTTTACGGTGTCTGTGTTGAGTTTGGAGAGGTCCAAACTAAATACTTTAGTTGACTCTTTTTCCCCACATGGTGAGTATGTTAGAAATTAATACATGCGGTTTGAGGGTTGTTTGCCTCGATTGATGCAAAGACCGAGAATGTTTACCCTCTTTTTTTGAAAAAGAGATACCAAAGTCATATTTATTTTCTTTTTGATAATGATAACTGGTGAACCTCAGCTTTTTTTTTAGAACATAGACGTCAGGGACGTCCGACTTTAAATTAATAAAGCCCTCAACATAGGCAGCGTACATAAACGAACAACCAAACATACGGAGGTCACCAAGTTCTAAGGCATGCCACAGAGGACACGACGGCGAGATAAAGTGCGATTACATGGCCTAACCAGCCAAACTAACGAGCACGCAGCTCGGGGGATCAACACCAAAAGGACTGCCCATCCCTATGAGAAGTGACGAAGGAGGCGGAGCTCGGACGCCGAGAAGTAGGCGGATGAAGTCGGCGATAGCTTGTCGGTGGAGATCAGAGTCCTGTTGCCTTCCAGTGAGCCTTCTTTGCAAGAATAAGATGCATTTGAATATAACATCAGCGGGGTGAGAGGGAAACACTCCCTCAATAGTAAGCTTGTTACGAATGTTCCATAAGGCCCATAACATGGCCGAGGCGCCGTCCACATGATCCGCGTGAGAGCCTGGATCGAGGATAAGAGACCACGAGCTCAGAGGCGTGAGCGTGGATCCCAATCCACCCCAGTGACCGCCGGACCGCACTCCAAGCAAAGCGCGCCAAAGGACACCGAAAGAACGCGTGGTCGACATCTTCCGCGTCGGACACAAGGCGCAAGGGCAGGCGGGGCCATTGCGCTTTAGCTAGATTGATAGAGGTAGGAAGGCGATCTTGGCATAATTGCCATAGGAAGACCTTAATCTTTAGCGGGATTCGCGCCTTCAAAGCCCCTGGCGGCCATAGGAGCATGGCGCGACATAACTCATGATGCAGGTGACTTGACGGTGAACTTGCGAGCCCGAAAGTCTCCAAGAGACCACGTCTGGGAGTCCGAGACGACATTTGCTAACAGAGCCGAAGGCGATCCAGATCTTCCAGCTCCGCCCCAAAAGCTCTCTTCTGAAGTGTATAGGGGGCGGAGTGGCACTAAGGGCCGAAGCAACCAATTGGTTGGGCTCAACCGCAATGGAATAGAGACGGGTGAACTCCGACCAAAGAGGCTGCTGGCCTATCCAAACGTCGTGCCAAAAAGCGCGTGGGCGGCCGTTATTAACCGTGAACCTCGCACCTGGCCGAAGTATGGTTTGAGGGCTTGGATGGAGGTCGAATGGGGACCCACGGTGTTGCCTCAAAGATATTCCGTGTGGGAAATACTTGTACGAAGGAGGTCAATCGAGGCCGGTCCTCCACAGGACAACTTCCAGATCCACTTGCACATAAGCGCTATGTTCATCAGCCTAGAGTTGATGATCCCGAGGCCCCCCTGGGCTTTGGGTCTGCAAACGGCTTGCCACTTAACCATGTGGTACTTCCGTTTAGGGCTCGCTCCTTCCCAAAAGAAACGTGCCCGCGGTGTGTCCATTTTCGTGTGGACCCCAACAGCCAACAAGAACATACCCATGGCAAACATTGGTAGGGATGAGAGGCTGGAGTTGGTAAGGATTAGTCTTGCCCCTGAAGACATAAATCGGCCTCTCCACGGACATACCCGGTCCGCCACCTTAGTGGTGAGAGGTTCCCAATCGGCAATCGAGCATTTCTTCTTTGCGATTGGGAGGCCGAGGTAGGTAAACGGAAACTTCCCAAGTTTGCAATTAAGCAAGTTGGCAACCCGTTCACTTTCGGCCGCTTTCATCCCTATGGACACCACTTCACACTTTTGGAAGTTAATTTTTAGCCCGGACATGAGTTCAAAACACAGCAAGATGGCCTTAACCGTTGCGATACTGTGAGCGTCCGGTTCAAAAAGGAGAAGAGTGTCATCCGCATACTGCAAGTGTGACACGCCTCCCGGGATCAGGTTACCGACCACTCCCCTAATGTGGCCAGCTGCGCGGGCTTTGTCAAGCATGGCGCCCAGGGCGTCCGCCACAAAATTGAAAAGCAACGGTGAGGCTGGGTCCCCTTGACGTAGCCCACGCTTGTTGCGGAAGAAGTTCCCTACTTCTCCATTCACCGCTATCGTCGTTTGGCCTCCCGAGACCAATTGCATCATACGGTGAACCCAAACCGTGAAAATCCTCGATCCAAAAGGATTTGTCGGAGGAACTCCGATTCACTTTCGATCGACGCCTTCTCAAAATCTAATTTTAAAAGAATCGCCGGTGGCGGAAAGTGCGTTGAGAGTGAGCGATTTCTTGGAGGGCGGCGGGCCCTCCAAAATGTTGCGACCACGGATAAAAGCCGGCTGATTCCTACTAATAATACGATGAGCTACCGGAGATAAGCGCGTAGAACAAGCTTTAGAACAAATCTTAAGCGGGACATTGATAAGCGCTATTGGGCGGAAGAGTCTAATGTTGTTCAGCGCTCTGGACTTTGGGGATAAGAGAAAGAACCCCAAAGTTAAGGCGGAAATATCTACTGTACTCACGCATAAACCCGTTACATACTTGAAAATAGGTCCTTTGAGCACTTGCCAAAACCTTTTGAACATCGCCACGGCCACCCATCCAGTCCCGGCGGTGTCGATTTCATCCCAAAGGCGGCCTGATCGATCTCTGGGGAAGGAAGGCGAGGCCCAAGCCTTCATTCTCCTCATCCGTGACCATGGCTGAATCCCAAACATCCGACCGCCTTGAGCCGGCCTCCTCCTGGAGCCCATCAACTGGATGTAAAAAGTCGTAGATGTGTCGAACAATATCTGTTGACGCATAAAAGGAGCCCTGCTCAGATTGCGATCTTAGGATGGCGCATTCTGGCGCCGGCCGTTAACATAGGCATGGAAATATTGTGTATTCGCATCCCTTTGAGCGTCCACTTGATTCCATGGCGCCTCGCCAAGATTACTCCTCCTCGGACGTAGGGAGGGCCTCAACTTGGGCCTCTACGGTGTCATGGCTGGCCCAGTCTTGCTCCAAGAAGACCTGAGAGTCCGCAGCTGCATCCATACGGGCAAGGTCCGCGACCAAACGCGCACGGAGCAGCTTATCCTCACGGCCCTGGTTGGCCCCCCAGCCTTTTAGAGCCGAGAGGGATGACAAGCAAACTTTTTTTTGTGGCAACTTTAGGGCTCCTTTGATTCAAAGGAATTCCATAAGATTTTTGAAGGTTTGGAATCGTTAGGAAAAAAAATACATTGGTCCTTTCATTCATAGGATTGGATCTCATAGGAATTTTTTCTATGAAATCTTTTGTACTACATTTCACGGGAAATCTAACATCCATTCCAACATCTTTTTACAATTTTTTTGTTTTTTCTATGGCATCAAACACTCATTGCTAATCCTATAGGATTCAAGTAGGCACTGCCACTTCAATCCTATACTTTTCTTATTCATATGTTTTCAAAATCCTGCAAATCAAAGAGGCCCTTATTGGTCCTGCTGTTTTTTGTCGCAAATTTTCTCATCTTTTCAGAAATTGTCGCATTTTCTGAAGAAACTGTCAACCTCATACAACTAAGCAGCGAATGTTCGCCAGATATTGCAATTCTTCTTTTTTGTCACTATATTTAACGTGTATTGTAATGCCAAAGCATCAGAGCATCCTAGAGAAATCCAGCCAATTTGGAGCATCTCGAGAGGCTTCTAAAGCTCCTGCACTACGCTATGTACGTAACCAAGAAGATATTAATAACCCACAGCCACAGTAAAACGCGTAAGCACATGCGGCAGATAAGGCATTCTCAACTTTAGCTGGTTATCACTGATCATCCCCGAGAGAGCCATGCTACTTGAACTCCATCCCAGCAGTTGGCATCAACCCATCAGCATATATATCCAACCTCGGATCATGGACTGCACTGCACTCCACCAAAAGGGGACTCTTGTTGGCGCCAAGAGTCAGTTCAAGTGGGGGCACACCAAGATTCTCCTGCCTTCGTTATCGAATTTGGAAAACAAAAAGGGATTTGAGAAGCATAATAACATCGCTCATCACTGATCCTCGGGTGGATGCAGTGCAGGTGCAAAACGCGATTAGCCTTCTCAGGAGCTATCCTTAAAAGGATATCATGTGGCTGAGAGCAGATTTTGTGTCACGCATGCGAACCCGAAAATTCGAAAATTATTCCTTTAGGCAATTTCTTATTTCCTTTTTTTTTGCGTGTGAGGCAATTTCTTATTTCATGATTGTAATACAATTCTTTTTTGAAAAGAGGAGATTCTAGTCTCTACATCATCATGATGCACACAACCATCTTTATTAAATGAAAATGAAGAAATTTGATAAGTAGACAATATCAACTAAAACGACAAAATACAAAAAAGAACAGAACCGGTCGGTACCATAGAAAGGTTACATGACTTAAACACATAATCTATTACTAACATGTCAGCCAAACTGGTTGAATAGCGCCTGTGCAACCATCTCCAGACGGTTGCACTTAAGGCCATGAACTCCCCCAGCGTCTCCACGCTAAAGTGATGACCATATACGGATCAATGCAACGGCCCTGAAGATAACCTGCAAAAGTTAATAGAGCGAGACCTATTAAAACACAGTCATTTCGGCAATTCCAAGTTGCCCAAAGTAAGGAACAAACCCATACAGATATAACCCTTAAGCTTTTCTGTTGATACCAATCAACTAGTTTCCAAACATATTTAGGACACTTGTTGGGGGTGACAAATTATATTCAACATGAACTAAATCAAAGTCATGAAAGGGCAGGAAATAAAAAGATGTTGAATTATTCCCTTTGATCACAAAAACAAAACTTACATCCATTCCAGTTTCGTTTAGCCAAATTATCTTTACTGAGGATCACCTCCCTCTAAACAAAACCACATATTTTTTATCTTTAAATGTACTTTGATTTTTCAAATATGCTTCCTATGGAACACATACCCCGTATTGATAAGATCTGCATGCATAGACTTGACAGCAAACACCCCATTTGTAGTTAGTCTCCATCTAAAATTATCAGGCACATGAGATAAGTTGACCAACATCAACCTAAGAACTAAATGGAGCCACCCCATCCATTTATGCCAATCAATGCCCTCCTGAATTGGATGTTTAGAGGTGTTGAACCAATGACCGACTGAACAATATCATCTTTCTTGCACGCTATATTATAAAGTGATGGGTATTGAACCGCAAGTGGATTGTCCTCTAACCAGTTATTTTTCCAAAAACTCATGGGTTGGTCGTCACCAATTCAAACAAACTTCTCATAAAGAAAGAAGACTTCACCTTCATCGAGACCTTCCAAATGGAGAGTTAGTTGATTTGACTTCCACTCGAGGTAAGGTCTTGGAATATAAGTATTTATTATGGAGAAGCTCTTGCCAGACATCTTCCTCATATTGTAACTTGAATAGCCATTTGCTAAGTAAGCCAAAAAATAGTAATACAATTATCTGGTACATAAGAAAGGTTAGGTTTTATATACGATAAAAACAATAATTGCAAGTTTACATTGTGTAGAATGGTTGATAATGCACTCTTCTATTGTGTATTCCACATCTCTAGAGAAGTAAAAAAAAAGTGCATAACTAAAGAGTAATGCTAGAATTACAGACAAATTCTACAGAATCTAGTTAGATGGCATTTTCTAATTGGAGATTGTGGCGTGAAGAGGTTTGTAAACAAAATTGGAACGACGAATTGTTTCTTACTGCTGTAATGTTTAGCAACTAATTTTTGCATGATCCTAAATTGCGGGCCAACTAAAATTAAACATAGCAATGTTCTTTCAAGGGTATATTGTGTCCATTAACTACGATGTGTCTGTGACGACTTAGTCAATCTCAAGCTCTGCTGACACAGTGTCTCAGAGGTGCTTAAGGATAGGGGGTGTGTGTGCTCGTTCATAAGAATGAGGATATGTGTGCGTGCGCTCATAAACATGAGGATGCGTGTATGTGAGCATCTGCATTTGTACTATGTTTATTATAAAGATAAGAATGGGATTATTGTGGTGGAAAGAGGTTCTTAACAAATTTTTTGGTCGATCTCAAGATTTGCTAGCATAGTGTCGCCAGTCTCATACTAAGACGGCCTAACCTTGTCGATAACAGCCGGGACTTCGTGCACGTGCCCCTAACGACCAGCACCCCAGAGCTACAATTGTCGTTGTTGAACCCTTAAATCAATCTGAAGAACTGACACCAAATCTCGTCGTTGCATACGCAAGACGAGAAACCCTAACCACGCCCCGTCTAGGAGCTTCATGAATCTACATCAGAGCTCTGTCCATCTGTCCCAGCGGACAAATTTGAGGAGTATCGGTCCTGGAAAACTGACTCAAAAAAGAAGCGCTGCCATCTCTCAAGCACCGCCCCTGCGAGGACTAATACTCTAACCTATCTACTAGTAGGAGCCGAGTCACCAAAATTCTCCTCCCTGCCACTGATTGCCGAAGCGGCACACAGAAGGGAAAGGCTTTACCCTAGTCGGCTTGCGAGAACGGAAATGATGACGTGGAACTCCGTTTCTCTCTCTTCCATATCACTAATTAGTAATTCTATATGGCATCACTGAGAGACCGCTTTTTTTAGAAACATAGACGCATACACTCACACCACCACAACACACACCCACACAGTGCCTACCGAAGACCGGGTCGAAGTTGCAGAATTTGAAGATTGACGAAGTTACTATGAGCGCCTCACTATCGACGGGAACGTTGCCTCTTCCAGTAAAAAATCCACATTAACAAGACACCAAAGTGTATAACGGGTTTGATCACTGCGGGGGTTATCTTTTTGGATCAAGTTTCATGTTTCATCCAACAGTTTACACTTGAAACTCTTTGGATATGTTAGAAGCTTAGAATGGACAAAATGCACCTTAAAAAAGCATCTGGATCTCTTATAAAAGTTCATCAGAAGTATAAAGCATCCCAAACGTAACAAAAATTACATCGCGATACTTAGACCACTAAACAACCAATAGTAACGCGGAAACGCCTGTGTATACGCTCCCCTACCGGAGCCGACCTAACCTTGTCGATGACAGTCGAAAAGTCTTCGTGCACGTGCGCTTAAGGACCGACGCTCTTGAGCGGTAATCATCGCCGCTGAACCCTTGAATGGATCTGAAGTGTCTGACACCATAACTCATCGTTGCACACGCTCGACGAGAAACGCTAACCTCACCACCCCAAGAAGACGGCAGGATCTACGTCAGCGTTCTATCGATTTCGTCCAGATGGATTATCTCAAGAAGGATCGGAGCCCGGAAGACCATCTCAACGAAGAAGCGCGGTCATTTGCCCAAACATCGCCCTGCGAGGACTAAAAATCCTAACCTAAACTACTAGCTAGAGTAGAGGCACCAAGATTCTGCTCTCGGCCACCAATTGTTGGGCACCGGCGAGAAAGAAGAAGGGCGAATTCATAGGCTTCTTTGGTGGTGCTTGGAGGAGTTGGCACGCCGCTAGGGAAAATGAACGCTTCTTTCCTATCAAGTATTATATTAAAATCCTTGGTCGGACAAAAGGCACCTTTTTTGCATGGTAATATGTGTCTCATTCATATCATAAAGATCAAAGTACAAGTTTGGACATGACAAAACTGAAAAAATAGTAGACCATCTTTGAACTTGACAGCAACGTTTGTCACCTGCTTCCGGCACCACCATAATAGCACCCGAGCTCAACGCGGCTCCATCGCTGATGTGCGGCTTTACAGATCTCCAAGGTGTCTCACCAAAAGTGAAGCCCTTGCCGTTGAACGGATCAGACTGGGGCAACACTCCGGATACGCCATCGAACTCCAGATCTGGCACCCCACCACGACCATACGTGCCATCCACGAACCACGAGCCCGCCACACGTTCCGTCTTTTAGATGTCGGTCGATGCAGACCACAATTTGCATCCGCTCCTGAACTATCTCCAAAGCTCTGTGCCGCCATTGGAGCAAACACCGTCGCAACGGTGGAGCCAGAGGACATAGGTCCACCACAAGGATGTCGCCATCGTCACGCCATCCTTGCTTGAGCCTGATACGTGTGCGCTGGTCCTATTTTCTTCTACGAAAGTCTCCGCATGTACGTGAGGCCGAGAACCAGGAGCCACTGTGGCGCTATCACCAGCCGCATTTTTCAGAAAGAGACGAGATAAAAGGGAGAGGAAGATATGCATGCCCCCATATGGTTAGGCTTAGATCCTGAAATTCTGCGGTCCTCACAGGAAATAGTGCAACGGTACCAAATGTAGCGGAGTTCTCACAAAGATCCTATTCTGGTAATGTATGCTTTGATGTTTATAGGCATGATCAACGGAATTCTGCAAAAGATGGGGAATGTGAACAAGGAATTTTCACGAGGATGTGACGGAGGTGAACGCGAAGCCGGAAGGTGCCTTTTGACTTTGCCTTTTGTTTTTGCGTGCTTGATGGCTCGTCCAATCATTTGTGCTGTGGATTCTGGAGAAAGAGCTTGATCAAGCTTCTCCACTCAGGCACTCATGTATCTTGATCTCTTGGCATATCATGGGTAGAGGAACCATGCAAGTTGTGCAGCTTTTGTGCCTTGACGTAATCTACTCTAGAGAGTGGCTACCCTGAGCCGAGCGTGCTTCACCGGCTGGTGGTCCTAGGCTTGGACGGGTCGGCCCGGAAGAAGGTCGAAAAATCCTGAGGGGCTTCCTTTAGGCGGGCACGGCGGGTCTCGGTGTTCCGTGCCTTGAACTAGTTGTAGAGTCTGGTTGTTGGCGCCGCCTCCTCGCCGCAGCACCCTTCTTCTTCCTCACAACTCTCACACATACCAGGGGAACACACACGTACACACTTCACCAAGGAAGAAAGATCACAATGGCTTTGCCAAAGACACTTCTCTGGTGGCACACCGTGACTACATGTTTCCCTCAGCCCTCACGGCTGCCTTCTAATTACTCAAAGGAAGTATTTATACAAAGGACTCACACGCACTAGCCAGTCATCACGTCCGGCCACCACGCACGCTCTAAATGGCCACCACACTCGGCCACTACTCCAACTACCTACATGCATGCATGCCCACACCCAGCGCGTGGCCAGCATCCTCCTAACGGCCAGCCACAGGACCTGAATGCCATGCAAGGCACACATACGTAGCTAGATACTAACAAACTAACAGACTGAGCTGATCCTACGCCACAGCTCCAAGCCTCCAACTGATTCATCCAACGTGACATAGACGCACGCAACACACCTAGACGTGGTTTACTCCTAACACTGGTCGCGGCATCTCCAAGTTGACGCCTCAGCTTCTAAGTTGGGTGTCTAAGGGCACTAGGAAGCGGCCAACTGCTAGAGACCCCTTGATGGATCGTCGTTGGATCTCGGACATTAGGGGGCCCCTAGGGCCTCTGGCCTTATGACAGTACATCCAGTTTTGGTGGATGGTTCACGGGGTGCAGTTTTTCACCTTGCTAGACGCACTCTAATACACTTTTAAGAGCTGCTACAACGCCCTTTTTCAGAGGGCCGTCGGTACAAGCACTTAAAGTTAAACTCGAAGTCATGAGCTCCCCCTAGGGTCAAGTTCTTCATGGGGCTTGCTTGTCAAGACCACTATTGGATTGCTCAGCATCTGGCAAGACGAGGCCTGAAGGATACACCTAGTTCCGTATTTTGTGACCAGTCTGAGGAGACGATGCCACATGTCTCACGAGCTGCTCCTTTTTTTTGAAAAATCACGGGGCTCCTCACCTGAATATACTTCTCAAGTTTTGTAATCCATCGTTCGACTGATTACAAAAAGGTGAATTACATAAGCACGTGTAAGCGTGAGGACAGGTAAGAACGCCACGAGGAGGCGGCCTGTTTTTCTTCTGGCTTCTTCATCCTGTGAGTCCAAAGCATAAGGTCTTGTAGGATGTTCTTTAGGGTGGTGATGCTATGGTGGTTATGCTGCCTGAAGGTCATGGCATTCCTGGAATCCCATATCTTTCATAGAATGATGAGCAGCACTAAGTTCCAGATTCTAAAATCAGTGTTGGCGGGTATGTGGCAATCCCAAAGATCGCTGATGCCACCGCTGGGAGTGAAGCCAAGTCTGAGCCATATCTGCCGCGCGAGGGCAGTTGATGAATATGTGTGAAGTGTCTTCGCCGTCGAACCCACATCTTGGGCAGAGGGCGTCAGAAACAATATGCGTGCGCAAGAGATTAGCCTTACAGTTTAACCGACCACGGAAAAGGAGCCAAGCGAAAATCTTGACTCGGTTTGGTACTCTTGATGACCAGATAGGCGTGGAGTGGGGGTCCACCGAGTCCTCTGTCATAGTGAGCTCGTATGCTGATTTTGTGGAGAAAGGTAGGCCGCCATTGAGGAAGCGCTCATCTGGTTACTGGGAAGGCTGGAAGTCCTGCAACAACGACAACAACGACAACAACTCGGACGCAACATTAGCGGTTAAACGAGTCCGCAGGAAGTATTCTAAACCTTGATTTAAAACAGCAGCCACGCGAGCAAGTGGTAGAGTGGTGTGAGAGAATAGGTAGGGAAACAGGTGCGCAAGTGGTTTACGATGTAGCCAAGAGTCTAGCCAAAAGTAAGTGTTGGTCCCCGAGTTTGTCAGAACAAAAGAGATGGGGGTGTAGGAAGGGGAGTTGCTGGTTAATGGTCTTGCAAAGGAAAGACTGGTTGCCTTGTGGGTTAACAAGAGCGTTGGGGTGTTATGGATCGAGCCAGGTCAAGCCAAAGGTGTTTGTTGTCGAAGTAGAGCCTTGGCGGCAAATTTCATGAGGAGACAACGATTTTGTTGTGCCAGATTTTTCAGTCCTAAACCACTGAATTTCTTAGGTTTGCAAACATTTTTCCAAGCAACTACATAGTCGGCACCCGTGCATGTTTCTTCAGCAGCCCAAAAGAAAGTGCGGCAGATCGAGTCGAGAGTTGTGAGCACACTTTTCGGGATGAGAAAGACGGACATAAAGTAGACTAGTATGGAGTCGATTACTGCAGACAGGAGGATAAGCCTATCACCTTTTTAGAGAGAAGCGATGCAGCGCCAACCGAGAGAGAAATTTTTGCATTTCTCAATGATAGGGAGGAATGCATTGGCGGGCGGTCGAATTCGGCACGGAGGAGTCCTGTAGATCTGTGGGAACGATGAGACCGTGCATTGTAAGATGGAAGCAATTGAAGAGGCAATGTCGAGCGTGACATGCGATGGGACGAGCGTGGTTTTGAGTAGTTGATATTAAGGCCAGTTGCTAGGGCGAACCTGTCCGAGGATGTCTTTTAGTTGTGATGCGGCTGCGATGAGGCTTTAGCTATGATCGGCGTGTCATCGGCGTATTGTAGGACGGTGGGTGGGAGGTGGGAGAACAGTGGGTGGGTAAGGTGAAGTAGGTTGCAGTCCTGTTGGATCATCTGTTGTAGCAAGTCAGCGACAATGATAAAAATGTATGGAGATATCGGGTCTCCCTGTCTAAGACCATTCTTGCAGTTGGTCCAGTTCCCAGGGACCCCGTTGCGTAGTACGACGGTTTTTTCGGTGGTCAGAAGATCGAAAATCCAGGCAGAGAATTTGTGAGAAAAGCCTCGGATTTGCAGAATGGTGAGAATCGAGTCCCAGGATAGAGAGTCGAAAGCTTTTCGAAAGTCAAGTTTGATGACCATGGTTGGTGCTTTCTTGGAGTGGCGGGGAGCCGACGGCGTCAAGCGTAGACAAAGTTTTCGGCGATGCATCGTCCGGAAATGAAGCTTGTTTGGTTGTCCTGTACGAGCAGCGGAATTAAGGGTTTTATGTGATTTGTAAGGATTTTAGCAACAACCTCGATAGGACAGTTTTGTAGTGAGATTGGTCTGAAAGCATCAGGTGTGGTGACGTTTCCAGTTTTGGGGATGAGAACAATATGAGCTCTATTTAAGCATTCGGTCTGGGCTACGCAGTTCTGGAAGTCGTTCATGAACGTAAGTATGTGTGGTTTGACGAGGCTTCAGAATTTGCGGTAGAACAGAGGGCCGAAGCCATCTGGCCCAGGACTGGCTAGTGGGTTCATCTGAAAAAAGGAGTCTTTTATTTCGGCTTCCGAGAAGGGGGAGTCGGGGGAGAGGAGTTGCGGTACCGTATGTTTGTAGTATTTCTTTGGGTCAAAGGACCAGGAGGTTTGCGGTGAGGTCCCAATGATGGATGTGAAGTGGTCTCTGAGAATGGTTGCCTTTTGCTGATGCGAGTGGAAATCGGCCCCTCCTGAGAAGAGAGAAGTGATTGAGTTTTTTCGGAGGTGTTGTGATGCGGCGGCATGGAAATATTGGGTGTTTTCTTCTCCATCCATTACAGCATGGACTTTGCCACGCTGTTTTCAGAATGCCATTTTTTCTCGAGCGGCAGTTTGGAGAGAGGTCGTGGTTACGGATCGTAGCATTTTCTCGGCAGCAGAGAGGGGTCTAGATTCTTCCTTGAGGTAAACAAGGTTAACGATCCTTTTTGCAGCGATTTCTCGTAGTTGGGCCGAGGAACGTCGTCGAGCCCACCTTTTGAGTGCGGTCCGAGTAGATTTAAGGGCTTTTGATAGGATGGCAGTAGATGTTAGGTTACGGTCCACTCGTGTGTTGGGGGCCCAACATAGTTGGATGATTTTGTGACAATCCGTTGAGGTGGTCCAGTGTGATTCAAACCGAAAGTGGCGGGGGCGGGGTATGTTAGTTTGCACTTGGATGATTAAGGGGACGTGGTCAGAAGTAATCCACGTGAGTGAAGAGAGTGTGGTGTTTGGGAAGTGTGAGTTCCAAGCTAGATTAAAAAAAGCGGCGGTCAAAATTGGATTTCAGAGTGTAGGAGATGGCCTATTGTTTGTCCACGTGAACCTACGATCTAATAAGGGTAGCTCTATCAAGGCTAGGTCGTTAATTAGCGCATTAAAGGCATCGGCGTCTCGTTGGCGAAAATTTGGGTTATTCTTTTCATGGGAGAAACGAATGAGGTTGAAGTCGCCGACGATTAGCCATGGCGTGTGATCGTCTTCTTTGATTTGCTTGAGCTCGTCGAGGAAGGCAAGTTTAAGGGAGCGGTTGGAGGGAGCGTAGACGTTGGTGATAACAAAGTGTGTTGGGTGAGCGAGGGAGGAGAGTTTGAGTGAAGTGGCGAAATTGTGGTGTACAAAGGCAATTACATTAATTTGATTGGAGTTGACGGCAGAGACAATTCCCCCCACAAAACCATTCGCGGGGAGGAACATTTTCTTGTCCAGGGAGCGTGGCAGGAAGGAGGTAATTTTTTGTTCATTTATCTGGTTAAGTTTTGATTCTTGCAGAAGGGCGCATTGCGGGTTTATAGCAATCAGTTCAAACAGTACATCGCTACACTTGGAGTCATCACCCAACCCTCTGACATTCCATGAGCAGATAGATAGTTTGGCATTACTCATAGGAAACAGTGAGGCACCATGACATAGGTTGGGTGGTTGCAAAGATAAGTAAACTAGTACGGACGGACTGATACAAGGAGGCATGCGACATGTAGCTCCAGACTCTCATAAGAAAACATAAACTAAGGGGATAACGCCAGGCCAGGACCGAGGTGTGCGCCTGTACGTTGGGGCGCCGTCATGGCGCGACAGACGTTGGGAACACATCAGGGCACGGATGCGTCACCAGTAGGACAAAATTACTGTTCTGACCTATTTGGCAAACAAAATCCCGATTTGACCTCGTTTTGAAAAAAATCTCGTTTCTGACCTTTTTAGGTGACGCCAACATCCACAAGGCGTGCAGGTTGCAAGCGAGCGCCAGAGATCTGGCGTCGGCCCCTGGTCCGCCCGCCCGCCTGCCCGTTGACCTGGCGGCGTGGCAGAAGGGGCCAGACATACGGACCTGGCGTGCCCCGGTAATAGCTGGATAACCCACGGAGAGTGTGTGGGATCCACCCACACACTTTCCCCAATCCACAACCCGAGCTTGAAGAACACTTGGAGCTCTCACACTCTCTCCCACCCTCAAGCTCCCCTCAAATCCTCTCCAAAAGGTGCATCCCCTAGGTGGATCTTTCCATCACTTTGTTGCTCTTGGTAATCTCCCCAAATCATCCAATTATTTTTTGTTAAATCTTGTTATTTTGGTTGCATTTTATACATGTTGGTGGAACCCTAGTTCATGTTTTCTCCCTTATGTTAGTGTGAATGGCTTGGTTAACTTTGATAATATAGTGATATGCATTGTGTGTAGTAGGAATATATGCTTGTTGAGTAGAAAGATTGGGGTTAGGGTTAGTTAGTGATTAGGGTTAACTTTGCTTAGTGTGTGTTAATTAGTGATACTTACGTGGACATCACCAATAATTTAGTGTTGATATGATTTGGATATAATGAGATGTATTTGGATAAACACCAATTCTCATTGAAGTCCTAAATGCATTCATGTTATTTTTAGATGGAGAGACTTGTTAATGTTCATTACATGGACAAGGAGGCATTCTTGAGTAACAATGCCGACACGGGTGAGGAACCATTGGTTTTGATACAAGCCCTAGCTATGAGGATGTTGTTGCAAAAGTGAGACAAGCCTTAAAGTGGATGGACACCAATGTTGATGTTAAGTTAATAGGAAGGTATGATGTTGGAGTTGGAGCCAAATCTCGCTTGAAAAGTATGCCTATCACCTCGGATTTGCATTGGGATGTATACAAGGAAAAAGTTTCCCAATCGAAAGACAAGTCACTTGAATTGTTTGCCACCAAGGTTGAATCTCCTCGGTTTACACTTGATTTGAACCGCATGTCTCTTCCCCAATGGATGACATGAGCGAGATGACAATGGTGCCACTTGTTGAGCATAGGGTTGTGGTTGATGCCCCAATGCTTATCGCCAACCACGTCCCGATGTACCATTCTTGAACCAAATGAGGTTGAGTTGTATGCCCCAATGCTTCTAGCCAACCACCAACTAGCCAAGCAAATGAAGTTGAGGTGATTGTTAGTGACGAAGTAATTCAAGATGATGAAGATGCTTATGATGACGCATTTAAGAGAAAGAGGAAGGGTTTCATGGTAATGATGTTGGTGACTTGGATGCGTACATAGCGCAAAGGACATGGATCGTGGAGTTGCCTTTTAGGCGTCAATATGCATGACTCAGGATGACGAGGTCCAGTTGAGCAGGTTGGACGAGGATGGATTCACAAAGGAGGAAAACCAAATCCACTTTGAGTTGACGGGCTTAGAAAAAAGAACTCACTTGTTTAAAGATCTTACCCTTGCCCATAAAGCTATTGTTGATGGTGGAATGAGAATGACGGCGATTGAGCCAACACCATGCCCGGATCCAGGAGAACCAAGGGAGGAGAAGGAGGATGAGAATGCTTATTTGAAGAAGGGAGTGAAGTTTCTGAGCTTGCCTATGCTGAAGTTTTGGTTGTCTGACTATGCCATTCGGAACCATAGGCCATTTTATGTTGAGCACTCCGACATGAAGTTGCGTTACACCGTGAAGTGTGAGCAAGAAGGATGCCCATGGAAGGTTCGTGCAAGAAAGCTTAAAGAAACCGAAGAATGGGTGTTAAGAAGTTGTGTTGCCACTCATAGGTGCAAACCGCCATCTAAACGACTTCGAGCGACACATCGTCAACTCACATCTGAGTATCTCGGATACAAATGGATGAAAGACATAGGCTTTGATCCCACTGTGGAAGTGAGGTTTCTCATGCGGACGGTGAAAAAATAATTTGGTTATGAAGTCAAGTATGGGAAGGCATGGAAGGCAAAGGCAAATGCTATTAGGATGTTGTATGGTGGTTATGAAGAAGCATACAACCAGCTCCCAAGGTTGTTGGCGCGATTGCACATAAGAACCGGGCATGTTTCATGTGGTCGAGGATCACGAGGAGTGTTCCACCGTGCCTCCGGAGTTATGGACAATGTGTGGAGGCGTTTGAGCATTGTCGTCCGGTCTTGTCTATAGATGGCACGTTCTTGACCGGTAGATACAAGGGCACACTAATGGTAGCAATGGCACACTCATCAAGCGACAACGTGTTGCCGTGTGCATTTGCTTTGGTGCCTTCCGAGCACCAAGACAAGCGGGAGTGGTTCATGGGTCATATTAGGCACAACGTGATTGGGGCTAGGGAGGTATGCATCATATCGGACCGGCACCATGGCATACTCAAGGCAATGGACATTGTTATTCTAGGATTTCCAAAGCTTCACCACAGATGGTGCATGAGGCATTTTGTGGCCAACTTTTACTGGGCATGTAAGAGCAAGGAGCTCAGCAAAGACCTTACCCATGTATGTGTGGCCTTCACGACCCAAGGTTTCGATGCTCGGTACAACAAACTCTTTGCAGCGGTGATGTTCATGTCGTTTCAACTATCGTGGACTATCGTGGTCATGAACTACTTATGTCATTCGAGACATTGTATGTGATGAACTTCTCATTCGAGATTATTTGTGTAATTTGAACTATGTTTGTAATTTGCTTTGTCATTCGAGACATTGTATCGTAGACCATCGTGGTCATGAAATATGTTTGTCATTTGCTATTATGTGAACACTAATGTTTGTCATTCGACTAGAACAAAATATATATGTCATTCGATACTATGCTTGTGACAAAATATGAACAAAATGAAAAACTACTACACGGGGCCAGGTGCACGCCATGGACCACGGCATCTGGCTGCCCTGCTTCTCGCTGTCCAGGACTCTGCTCTTGCTTCGGTCATCGGGGACTAGACGCCAAGGACCCTGGCGTCTGCTCCCCTGACTTAGACCAGACGCCAAGGACCCTGGCGTCTGGGTCCCTGTACATAATATTTGACATGCTATTTGACACAGGAAGATAGCACATATATAATAATATGACAGGTTCATAGAACACAGAAGATAGCACATTTCACAGAATTTTCACCACGACAAATTCTTGCATACAAACGACAACAAGTCCACAGATTTTTCATCACGACAAATTCATGCATACATAAGACACCAAATTCAAGACAACCTAAGAAGTTTTTACCACGACAACAAGAAGCTCACTTCCTCCTTCCTCTCTTCACAATGGTTGCAAGTGTAGGCTCCTCCTCTTCGCTAGTCTCCTCCTCCTCCTCTTTGTTGTATGCCTCCTCCTCCGCCTCAGTGATGGCCTTATATCTTTGCATTCCTCTTGGGATAAGCTGATGAGGATACTCCGGACTATGGAATTGTGTGTTCCATGTCTTCTTTCTACCTTTCTTGCCTGGTGTCTTAGCTATGGCTTTCCTTTCCTAGAGCGAGCATTGCCTTGTGTCGGTTGTGTAACCTGTGATGGTTGTGGAGCATCAACATCATACTCATGATCCTCTTGATGTGTTGCATCATACTCATGCTCCTCATGATGTGTTGGCTCCTCTTCATGTGCTGGCTCCTCTTCATGGAACTCCTCCTCCATGTCCTCATCGTTTTGTAGATAACGCCGTCTATTAGCTGTGGCGGCGCGGCTACCAGGTGCATACACGTCACTGGACTGAGCACCATGGCAAGAAAGCATTGCTGCCATCTTATGAAACCGCTTCTTGAACTTCGCAATAAGACAAAATATGCTATGATATGAGATGCACATAAATAATCCGCGAAAAGAAACTTTTATAATATATTGATCACACCTCCATTGTGCTCCTAAGAGTCCTCTCAGATAATGCACCACCAGGTGGATAACTCAGTGCAACATTGGCATCATTGACGCACAGAAGCAACTCTCTGCCCTGCAATTCATGAACACACCAAACTTATGTATTTGAAAGAAGACAACATGATGCAAGTATGTTAGAATAGGTCAAACAGACTACCATTTCATCATGCATCGGTGCATAGTCAACGTGAGCCCCTCTGGTGTCTCTCACGGCCGTGTTGAAGGTTTGATACTCCGGTCTTTGACACCAACTCCGACCACTCCCTCGTGAGTCCAACCAGGCTTTAGCTTTAACTGTAACGATCCGCATACCACACTTGATACTTCCGATATCTTTGGTCGATTGTGAGGTCTATTATCTGATTGCACTAATGTGTCTCTTTGATTCCAAATTTCTATCCACGCATGGTGTTTGTTTGCCCAATCTGATATATCCTGATTGTTCCTTCGATCAAACCTACAAATGATGCACGGGACAAAGCATTAGCAAACATAGACTTATTCAATGCTCTACTACATACTCAAGGCATGCTTGCTCACCGATGCAGAGATAGCGTTTCCTCCTTGCTCTCCTCAATTGGAATACCTTGTCTTCTTCCAAATTGTCTTGCCACCACGGTCTACAAAAGTGCCACTGACCGCGAAGAAGCATATCATTGGGCACCTCGCCCGCCAAAGATGGCTATCACGCTGCACATCTCATTAAGATCAAAGCCACGATCTTCCACATAAGGCAACCAATGTACACCGCAAAACAAAGAGATACATTGTTAGATACAAGTTTCATTCTTGACTAAATTTGGTCTCATCGAACTTCTCTATACACCTTTCAGCAGTCAAGGTGTCCAGCTCATTCATATAGCACTTGTATCACACATGCGAGCTTCCTGTACACCGCCACTTGTTCCCAATAGTAAGCAAGCGTAGGGCGCCGATATGAATCATCATCATGCACCCGTCATGATTACCCCGTGGGTTTGGCATGTTAGTTCTTGAAATCGGCCGTCTGACCGGGATCCGCTCCCACATCCACACGGATAGGCTCCAAACAAACCTAGCCAATGAGGATGTATCTCCCTTCCTGCGACACGCCAAGTCAAGCTGCAATCAAACAAACATGTTAGATATGGAGGCGCATGACAAATGCAAGATAAATGGTTGCAAATATCTCTTACCTGACGATACAAATATGCTAGTGCGGCCGAACCCCAGCTATACTTTGGGTATCCAAGTTATTGAGTAGCTCGGGGAACATCGGAGGCTGAGTTCGGTTGCATCTGAGAAGACTACCTTGGTTAGTACATACCAAAGATAGGCCCGCCAGCGTCTTGCTCACAACCACGCCATTGGCACCCCGAGGAGCACGGGTTGGTGTTTCCTCGACCAGTTTTAGCAGGAATGCCTCACTCGCGGTATCGGCCTTGCCTTCCTGAGGGCCGTCGGGCTCAACACCAATTAAAATGCCAGTCCGTTCTCGCCAATTACCGACGCTGACACGACCGGTAACAGCTTGTCCGTTGATAGGAAGGCCGCTTATCATAGCCATGTCCTGTAGGGTCATCGTCATCTCCCCACATGGAAGGTGGAACAAGTGAGTCTCCGGCCTCCAACGATCCACAAGTGCGGTCAGCGCCAGCGTGGTTCACCGGCGGAGCGTCGCATTAAACAAGCGCAACACGAATGGGAGAAGACCCAATCTCCCAACGTAAAGGCTCAAATGCATGGGTCGTAAAGTAAAGTCATCAATGAATGACCCTCATGCGCATAGCAACTACAAGCTGCAAATAAAGTGATGTTTTAATCAATACAAGAACACAAATGAGAAACAACGAAAATTGATAAGTCTTGCTTCTTACATCTCCTTCTCAATGAATGCGAAGCACGATGCTCCTTATCCCACTCATCGATTAATCCGTCATACCAAGGTCCATCATCATCCGCCATCCTACAAAACAAATCACAAACATATATGAATACATGAACAATATCAAACAATACTATTTCCTTCTTCAAGTTATGCCATATGAACACACCATTCTTCTCACACACATAACCACATCATTTCTTTCTTCTACATATGCACACATATCATCTAGAGTACCAAATTTCACCATCAAATAAATTTCATAATCATCATCCGCCATTCTATTGAAAAAAATCATGTCACACACAATCATCATATTTCATCATCTCTTTTGCAAATATAATTATGCCATATACATATTCAACTATATTGTCATACCACTTCACACATATAATATTTTTCTAAATATATTTGCTTGCCAAAGTAGTCTTCTCAGATTCAAACAAATGTTATGCCATTTATATATTCAACATATAGTTAATTTACTAGCACATGCATACATCATCTATAATTCAAAAAAATTTCACAAACTATGTCTATTGGTGGACAACTACAAACATCTACCAACTACACTACCTACCAAATCATCTATCAACTACAAATTATTTCCTAAAACAAAGAAACCATCTACTAATCTAACATCACCTAATGTTAAATAATGCATCCAACAAGAGAGGGGAAAACCAAAACAAATTGGAGGGAATGGGGGAGACTACCTCAAGGAAGCTTGGGGGTCAGATCTCTGAGTTTGAGCGGAGGATGGAGTAGATCGGGGGTGGTGGTGTGGCGGGAGGAGGCGAAGAACGAGGTCTACATTCGTGAGGTGCCGCTTGAAGAAAGATGGGGATGGGTGGGCTGGCCCAGCATGCGGTTATCCAGTTACGGGCTGCAGGCGCTTGAGGTCCTTGGCGTTTGGCCCCTTTGCCACGCGTCGGCTGGTCAGCGAGGCGGCAAGCGGTCTTGAACCGAGGCTAGACGCCAGGGTCATTGGCGTCTGCTTTGCAACCCAGACGCCAGGGATGTTGGCGTCACCTAAAAAGGTCAGAAACGAATTTTTTTTCAAAACAAGGTCAAATCACGATTTTCTTAGCCAAATAGGTCAGAACAGTAATTTTTTCCTCACCAGCAGCGTCATCCTCGTCGTCGGCACGAGCGATGGCAGAGGCAGCTCCGTCATCCGCGCCACAGAGGATGGCGATTTCTGCGAGAGCCGCGACGGAGGCAGGTGGTGCGTCTGGGACATCCAGCTGGGATTCGTGGATGGCGTTCTCAAGGGCCTGGGCGTCCTCAGAAGCAGAGAGACGACCGGCTTTGGCAGGAACAACCCTGATGGTCATGTTAGTAAACACCTTGGGCTCCTTGGCGGTGATGCGTGCGCTGCGCCTAAGGCTCATGGCCTTGTCCTTGGAGCGCTTGGCACTATGGCGTAACTTGCGCACCAAGTTCTCGTGGGTGGACGAGTCTGCAGTGAAGGGCAAGGGGACAGTTATGTGTTGAGCGTTGGGAGACCCAGGTGAGATCGGCAAAGATGCAGGTGTAACTGGAAAAGGAGCATGGGCAGGCGTGGTCTTACCGGGGGAGGATCCTACGGAGGAGAACACAATGGATGAGGATCCAAGGCTGAGGAAGGAGGAGGTGGAGCCAGTGGCGGAGCCAGGAAAAAAGAATGGGGAGGGCTGAGTGCTGCTGAGCCTTGTCAGGGAGGGCCAACCCACCATAATACACCATTTTCATAGCAAATAATCACTTGTTCAGATGTATATTAGGCTTAAATCAGTTGTATTAGGGGGGGCCAGGGCCCCTGCTGGTCCCCCCTGCCTCCGCCACTAGGTGGAGCTGTCATATGGCTTGAAGGCGGAGGGCAGAGCCTGTGAGGTTGGAGGCGGGCGGGCGTCGTCAGCATCATGCACCATGGGAGGCGGTGGGGGAGGCGGCGCATGGCCACCCCGGCCGACCCGATCACGGACGAGGCGTGGGGCACAAGACACTTGGTGGGGGTGGATGACGATGCAACGAAGGTCGAGGCAGAGAAGGCCGTCGGTGATGAATCGCGCTGGGAAGGCGGGGCTGAGTCGCTGTCGGAGGAGATGGTGTGGGTGGCATTGGGGAGCGGAGGAGCGTTGTGGACGCCAAGGGAGACGCCGAAGGACGTGTCCATGGTAGCAGCCGCATGAGCGGGAGGCGGTGGCACACCGCCACCAATTGGGGAAGGAGGCGGGCCGCGAGGGAGCTCCGTCCCAGGATGATCCTCTCGTCTCGGGGCATGCATGGTGGAGTCCGACTCGGAGTCGGACGAGAAGGACGATGTGTCATTGGAGCGTGTTCGGTGGGTGATGGAGGCCAGCTTCCGAATTTTGACGACCTTGATGTCGTTTAGCGGCAGAATCTGCACCGCCAAGGATTCCGGCAGGCGGACACGGTGGTCCACCATGACGAGGGCGCGCACGGTAGTGTAGTCGCGGCCCTCGACGTAGTAGTGGTCGATGGAGCAGACGTCTCCAAGGCGGCTTAGGGTCCACCGGATGCCGTGGTCATGCCACAGCTCGTGAGGGAATTCAGCTGCCTCCACCTTGATGAGCTCATCGAAGACGGGCGAGACGCGGTCCGCCCCCTTGACCGGCTCGAGAGAGACATGATTGCCTTGGAACTCAAGCGGGCCAAGACCAATGATGTAGTCTCGGACCCGGTAGTCGAAGGTGGCCTTGGCAGCGCCCAGCATCATGAACCAGCTGAAATTTGTGGTGCTTGCGGCATGAGCGTGGATGGCTGCGTGGATGATGGGAGATGGGTTGTGGCGGTATGGAGAGGTGCGCAAAGGCGATGTGGTAGACGTTGTTGACAAGGCGGTAGTAGCGACAATGAGGCGCGTAATGGTCGAAGGTGGGCGGCGTGGTGAAGTGGAGGCTGCGGGAAAGGTGGGGCGGTGCGTGAGCGTCAGGTGCAGGATAGTGTATGTCATTCAGACGCGAGCGCAAAACATCATGGTTTGGCGGGGTTGAGAGGGGCGATGGTGGCGGCGGGGGTGGCGAGGAGACATGCATGGGGAGGTGGCCGACGGGGATGCCGAGTAGGGGAGCATCCGGCTGCGTCCCAGCCCATGGCCAAGGAAACGCGGCTCCGAGAGCCGGACCAAGCTCGTCCGGACCAAGGGAAGCCATGGAGTCGGAGGTGGCTGATCTGGAAGGGAGGGTGAAGGCGGGGTTATTTGTAGGTTTTTTGGGTAGTGGAGGGAAGAAGGGAAGCATTCAGACCGAGCCTGCGATTCAAAGCTTCGGTGGCGGAGCACTGACAGCCGCAGCACCGCACTGCCAGGTCATGGGCAGAGCTGGACCTCATGGTCGAGGCGCAGGGCAGTGAAGCAATTGAGAGTCTACCTCATGGAGAAGGGCAGTATGAGAGGTGGTGTTGTGTTGTGCGTCCTTCCGCTGGTTAAACTTATATAGGATGGGCGCGAGGTCGGGGGAGGAGTAAGGAGAGCGTCCCGATAGGAGCGAGCAGGTGACGTCGTTTCTCAAAGGTCGGTGACTATATCCGGAGAGGTTGCCGATCACGTCTCCACCAGTCGGGCTCCAGGGCCGGACACAGAGGCGGAAGCTAACACGGGGCACGCACCGGATGCTCCTCATACACAGGATGCGGATAAAATATCCGCTACAAGTTCCAAAGTGGAGAGCGCCATGAATCACAGGCGTCGTCGGGCCGTACTCCGTGACGCTTGTTTCTCCCAAGAGGCGTTTGATGCCTTCAACTCGGGAGACATGTACATCCGTGCTGCTCAAAATGGTCTTGCAGGAGCTACGGACCAGTATGTAAAGGATATGCTCTGGTAAGAAAATTTGATGATTATATATATCAAGTAGCCCACGAGACTTAAAAACAGTTGGCACAACTGATTTAAGGATCATTATTTATCTTGAGTTCTTACGAGAGAAGAATACCCAATTGTCTCAAGAGCTGGAAGAGTGCAAGGCCCGACTACGGGCCGCGATTACGCATTGAAGGAGTCCGAGAAGGCCCCCTCTGGTAACACTTGTCTCAAATAATGATAGGTACCATATAGTATGCGGCATGCATGCAAATCTAACAATAGATATTGCAGATGACTGCGGAGTGAATCCGGATGAGCAACATGTCATACGGCAGCTAAAGGCTAATGACGATGCTTACTGAAAGTTAGGCGGGAGAAAACGATCTCAAAGGCGCCAATACCCAGGCGGCGTGGGCGAAGGATGTTCGAGCCCAGCTTGCGGATTCCGTGAAGGAGAATAGGTGGCTTGACGCGGCATTGTCGATAAAGTGCTTGAGCGAACTTTTAAGAGTTGGCGAAAGTTGAGCTAACGAGTTATGTCTGCAGGTATCTTGTGGCCAGACGGGTAAATCCCGTGGAGGAGATGCCCGGGTCTGCGGGTGATCTTCTACCAAACCCATGAAGCCCGGAAAAATAGTTATATTAAGCTTCTGTATAAGAAGCCCCCAGGTATAATGAGCACGGCTAGCGCGTTAATATTGTGTAGTCAAAACACAAGTTGGCCTTTTAAGGCCTTGAGGAGAAGGAAAAAGAAAAAAAAAGAGAAAAGATAGATAATGTATATGCGAAAAATGGACAGGGGTATGGAGACGAACATAGAGTCCGGCACTAGGCGTAGAATCTTCGGAGTCTGGCTGCGTTCCATGGGTTTGGCTCAAGTCGATTGTCCGATACATCCCGCAGATGGTACGCTCCGCCGGTCAGAACTTGGTCAATAATGAAGGGACCTTCCCATTTGGGCTGAAGCTTGTTCTTTTTCTTCTCCGGCAGGCGTAGAACTAGTTCGCCAACGTTATAAGTTTTGGCCCGTACTTCTCTGCTTTGGTATCTTCGAGCCTGTTGCTGATAGAATGCGGAACGGGCTTTTGCCACGTCGCGCTCCTCCTCCAGGGCGTCCAAACTGTCCTGCTGATCAAGCTCGGCCTCTTTTTCTTCATACATGCGCACTTGAGGTGAGTCATGAATTATGTCACAGGGCAGAACTGCCTCTGCGCTGTACACCATAAAGAACGGTGTGTATCAAGTAGTGCGATTCGGCGTGGTCCGTAGCCCCCATAAGACAGAGTCGAGCTCCTCTACCTAGTGCGTGTTAGACTCCTTTAAGGACCGCACTAATCTGGGTTTGATGTCGCTCATGATAAGACCATTTGCTCGCTCGACTTGACCGTTAGTTTGCGGGTGATAGACAGAAGCATAATCGAGCTTGATGCCCATGTTGCTGCACCAAAGTTTTACCTCGTCGGCTGTAAAGTTCGTGCCATTGTCGGTAATGATGCTGTGGGGGATGCCATAACGGTGTACAACCCCAGATTTGAAGTCTATCACCGGTCCGGATTCGGCCGTTTTTACGGGTTTGGCTTCTATCCATTTGGTGAATTTATCCACCATGACGAGTAAGTATTTTTTTCTTATGGGTCCCCCCTTTAAGGGGTCCGACCATATCAAGCCCCCAGACCGCAAAGGGCCAGGTAATGGGGATTGTTTGGAGAGCGGTGGGCGGCATATGGCTTTGGTTTGCGAAAAGCTGGCAACCGACGCAGCGTTGGACCAAGTCCTGTGCATCTACCCGGGCCGTTGGCCAATAGAAACCTGTACAGGAGGCCTTGTTTACAAGGGCCCGGGCTGCGGCGTGGTGGCCGCCGAGTCCGGCATGGATTTCTGCCAAAAGCTTCCGCCCTTCCTCTTCGGAGATGCACCTTTGAAGGACTCCGGTAGCGCTTTTCTTATAAAGCTCTCCCTCGTGAACCTTGTAGGCTTTAGATCGCCGCACTATACAGCGTGCCTCATTTTGGTCCTCGGGAAGTTCCTGCCTGGTTAGGTAGGCCAGGAATGGTTCTGTCCACGGGGCGATGACGGCCATTATTACGTGGGCTGAAGGTGTTATTTCGATGGCAGAGCCTCCGATTATGTCAAAGTGTTCGGTATCTGGCGTTGTGGCCGGGTCGGGACTATTGTTACTGGTGTCCCCTTCCCATACCACAGATTGCTTAAACAGCCTTTCCAAGAAGATGTTAGGTGGGACAGTGTCG
Organism: Aegilops bicornis; assembly: GCA_021605145.1. Classification (NCBI taxonomy): domain Eukaryota; kingdom Viridiplantae; phylum Streptophyta; class Magnoliopsida; order Poales; family Poaceae; genus Aegilops; species Aegilops bicornis. The sequence goes on along the minus strand of JAHIAL010000034.1, from coordinate 985,180 downwards.
CGCTTAGCGCCGATACGGGCGAGGATATCTGCCGCCTGATTGTTTTCCCGAGCCACAAGGTGGAATTCGAGCCCCTCGAACCGAGCTGACATCTTGAGGATGGCGTTGCGATAAGCCGCTATTTTCGGATCCTTGGCATCGAAGTCTCCATTTATTTGGGATATTGCGAGGTTCGAGTCCCCACGCACCTCCATGCGTCGAATGCCCATGGAAACTGCCATCCGAAGACCATGTAACAGGGCCTCGTATTCGGCCACGTTGTTGGAGTATGTGTGCGAGTATTTGGAGTACGTATTGATTTGTATCTACGGTGGGGACGTCGAGACTGACGCCCATTCGCATCAACCAGACATTTTAGAGCCGTCGAAGTGCATGATCCAATTGGAGTACGCGCCGTACTCTTTAGGGAGTTCGGCTTCTGTCCATTCGGCGGCAAAATCGGCCAATACTTGCGACTTAACGGCTCGCTGAGGTTTATATGTTATGTCGAACGGGAGGAGCTCAATGTCCCATTTGGCAATCCGGCCCGTGGTATCGCGGTTGTTTATTATTTCGCTGAGTGGTACTTCCGAGGCCACTGTGATTGAACACTCTTGAAAGTAGTGTCGTATTTTCCGGGATGCCATGAATACCGCATATGCTATCTTTTGATAATGCGGGTACCATGATTTGCATGGAGTGAGGACAGTGGATACATAATATACCAGCTTTTGAAGTGGGAATTTATGTCAAAATCCGTTGCTCGTTCGACGACGAAATCAACGCTTACAACTTGATGAGTTGCCGCTATATATAGCAGCATTGGTTTGCCGATGTTTGGCGCGGCCAGGATTGGGTTGGTGGCCAGGATGGCCTTTATGTCTTCCAGTCCAGCCGTGGCCGCGTCCGTCCACTCGAAGTGTTGATCGTAGAAGAAGGCGATAAAGGGTAATGCCTTTTCTCCTAATCGGAGATAAAGCGGCTTAAAACCGCCATGCATCGATTAATTTCTGGATTTGCTTGAGGTCGATTGGGATAGCCAAGCTGTGGCCGAGAACTTCAGTTTTAGCCGGATTTGCTTCAATTCCTCTACTAGAGACGATGAAGCGGGGAGCTTTTCCGGCGAACGCGAAAATGCATTTTTCCGGATTGAGCTTGATGTCGTATGTTCGGAGATTGTCGAACGTGAGCCTCAAGTTGTCTATTAAAGAGTCGGCGATATACGGTTTTAGCGACCACATCATCTACGTATGCCTCCAGTGTTTTGCCGATCTGCTTTTCCAGACATGTCTGAATCATGCGTTGATACGTTGTGCCGGCTTTTTTGAGCCCGAAGGGCATTGTGTTGAAATAGAAGGGGTCGTATGGCGTGATAAATGCCGTTGCGGCTTGGTCGGACTCCGCCATCTTAATTTGGTGGTAGCCGGAGTATGCGTCGAGGAAGCACAATGAGTCGTGTCCTGTGGTAGCGTTGATAATTTGATCGATGCGAGGGAGGGGGAAGGGATCCTTTGGGCAATCCTTGTTGAGGTCCTTGAAATCGACACATAGGCGCCAGGATTTGTCCTTCTTTGGTACCATCACCAGGTTTGCTAGCTAGTCCGGGATGTTTTATTTCTCACGATGAATCCGGCCTCCAATAACTTGGCTAGTTCCTCTCCATGGCTTGTCTCTTAGGTTCAGAGAAACACCGGAAGAGTGCCTTGACCGGCTTGAATCCCTTTAAAATGTTAAGGGTATGCTAGGCCAGCCTACGTGGGATTCCTGGCATATCTGAGGGATGCCAGGCAAATATGTCCCAATTCTCGCGCAGGAACTCCCGTAGTGTAGCGTCTCTGCTGAGGTTTAACTGTGCCCCGATGGAGGCTGATTTTGTAGGGTCCGTTGGGTGGACTTGGAATTTGACTATTTCATCCTTTGGTTTAAAAGAAGTGGATTTGGGTCTTTTGTCGAGTATCACATCGTCCTTGTCCACTGTGGAGCGTAAGCCTTGATTAATTCCTCTGCGCCGCGAGGGCTTCGGATAATGCCTCGAGGGCCGGTCACGGCTGTTTTGTTTTCGGCACGGGCGCTATGTGGGATCACTAGCTAGAGTGATGATTCCATTTGGCCGGGCATTTTGAGCTTCATGTACCCGTAATGGGGTATGGCTTGGAAGATCGTGAATGCCTCCCGCCCTAAAAAGGGCATGGTATACGCTTTCTTGAGCAGGGCCACTTGGAATGTAATTTTTCGGACCTATAATTCTCCGGAGTGCAGAATACCACATCTAGTGTGATTTTCCCAGTGCAGCGTGCCTCCCAACTAGGGATGATTCCTCTGAAGGTCGTGTTGCTTTGCTCAATGCGGTTTCTGTCTATTTCCATTTTTTGAAGAGTCTCCTCATAAATGAAGTTTAATCCGCTGCCGCCCTTCATGAGCACTTTAGTAAGCCGAAGCCGCCGTCCACAATTGGGCTAAGGACCACGCGATCGGTGCTCGGGCTGTTCAGAATTAAATCATCACTGGCATTGAAGGTGATAGCCGTGTCGCTCTATGGATTTATTGCTGCCACGTGGCAGACTTCGGCAAGGCTACGGAGTGCTCGCTTGCGCCTATTATTTGAGGCGAATGTCTTGAAGACTGTCAATACTGTATTGTTATCCACGGGATGGTGCTCCGTGGTGTTTGGAATGAGGAGATCCTCACCGCTTTTGGCCACTTGCCGGAGTACCCAACATGCTCTAAGGCTGTGTGTTGGTATGGTATCCGCTGTACTATGAATTTTGCAGGGCCCGTTAAGCCATCCCTCCAATAAGGATCCACGCCCTGTAGTGGGCTTTTGCTTCTTTGTAATTGAGTCGGGCGTCTTATGAGAGTGCACCCTTTTAATTCGGACTGGGTGTTTAGTCAGAGCCGGATTATCCCAGAATTTTCTTCGGTTTTCCGGGCACTTTCCATCGCACAATACTTAGTACTATGGCCGCCAAGTCAGCAAGCGGCGTGCTTATATCACGGCGACTTATGGCGTTAAGGATTCCCTTGTCCGTGCAATTAAAAAATGAGATTGCGTCTTCCTCGCGACAGTCCTTGACCTTGTTCATTACAAGGAGGAATCTGGCCCAATAATGATGTCTTTGTTTCTGGGGCTCTTGCCTAATGTGGGAAAGATCGCTTATATCTGGGTGGGTGGGTGGATTTGAGTCAGAACCTGACCCGATCTAAGACCCAGTGAGAGGAGTTTCAATCTTGGAAGTTTGGGCTCCGGGATGTTGCCCAATAAGTCTGGCCTGCTGCCTGATTCTAGGTTCAGGGCTTGGGCAATGTCCCTCCGTAAACGGGTATCCGGCTCGGAGAGCTCGGGAATCCGGACATAGTTTGTCCTCAAAATAGAGGAAGAATCACCGCATTGTTCCTCCACCACCGCTATCTGATGGGTGACCGGCGAAGAGTTAATCTCCCTTTGGTCAGGTTTAAGCCCAATCCGATCATAGTCCGTAGCGACTCCCAAAGCGGAGATGCGATCCAAGAGCTCGTTTAGCGAAGAGAGCTCCATTGGATTCATCTGCTCGGGAAGTTCCGAGCCGTCGTGGAGGCTGTTTTCGATGACCCGAGAAGTCATCGTCAGTGCAGCAGCCGAATGGGCGGTCATGACGAAGCCGCCTAGCCGGAGAGTTTGGCTGACAGCCAGGGCTCCCCTAGAGGTAACGTTGTCCTTGACAACGAGACGAGGCATCCTTCCTTAAGGTGACGGCACAGTGGAACTCTCAATGAAAGCACCAATGTCGGTGTCAAAACCGGCGGATCTCGGGTAGGGGGTCCCGAACTGTGCGTCTAAGGTGGATGGTAACAGGAGGCGGGGGACACGATGTTTACCTAGGTTCGGGCCCTCTCGATGGAGGTAATACCCTACTTCACCGCTTGATTGATCTTGATGATATGAGTATTACAAGAGTTGATCTACCACGAGATCGTAGAGGCTAAACCCTAGAAGCTAGCCTATGGTATGATTTTTGTTCTCCCACGGACTAAACCCTCCGGTTTATATAGACACCGGAGGGGCTAGGGTTACACGTAGTCGGTTACAATGGGGGAGATCTACATATCCGTATCGCCAAGCTTGCCTTCCACGCCAAGGAGAGTCCCATCCGGGACACGGGAATGAAGTCTTCAATCTTGTATCTTCATGGTCCAACAGTCCGGCCAAAGGATATAGTCCGGCTGTCCGGATACACCCTAATCCAGGACTCCCTCAGAGAGCCATCCTCAGGAGCAGGACTATGTGTCCTTCATGAGGACGGGCCCGAGCTGCTCCTTTTCATGCACGGTGTGGCACGAGATGCTCTCCTGCATCCAATCGACGTTTCATTCCCCGAATACAGAGGATGACTTCATGTACTCGTGGTAGGAAACATGCCCCAGGCCTCTGCCCGAAAGGGAACGTGCTCGATCATTATATTGGTAGCACGGTAGATCTAGAAGCGGATAAACCTTGTTGCTAGTATTCTTGTGAAGTTGAATCTAGTTCAATGTTTTGATATTATGTTGTGATGTCACTCTAGCGATGATGTGTGAACGGCGACTACGTATCACTTCATCTTTATAGGCCTAGAGGAGTGTATCATGTGATTATTTTGTTCATGGATGGGTGGCCAGAGTCACAGATATTCCTGTACCCTCAGTTTATAAATTGTTGCATGAGGGATGTTGGAACCCTCGAATTTATGGCTATGGTTAGATACTATCTTAATTATTCTCTTGTATTTGCGGATGCTTGCTGATGGCTCAATATTTTGTCACTCTTATAAGAGTGTTTAGATGTGGTTTCAAATTGTTTTCGATATTTCTCGCGTCTTCCTAACGTTAAGCCTTCGAGAAAGAGGAAAATTTGTTTCTACTATGGATGTGCAGGTATAAATATATTTGGAAGGAAACAAATCAATCCAAACAATTGAAGCCATTTGGAACAACTATCGTTTTGGGCAAAAATTTAATATGGCAACCAGAATGCAAGACAACACATGGTACAAGCGCTCCCACTTGTACCAGCGGTCGCATTCATGCAGGGTCACCGCCACCTCGTCTACACAAGTAACTTTTGTGAAGGCAGCATCATAGGAATTGAGAGGCACCCGCTGCCACCACATCCAGAACAGAGAAAAGGGAGATTCGGAGATGAAGAATTGCGGAAGACCCATTCCTTCTCTTCCGCCCCATCTCCATTCCATTCATCACAACACCACCATAGGGATAGGAATTCCACCTTGTAAGATTAGGGTTTGTAATTCTATTCATACTCATCTTGAGATCGAGACTTGTTTAAACATTTATCTTATTGCGGATCTTTGTGTTGGGGAACGTAGTAATTTCAAAAAAATCCCTATGCACACGCAAGATCATGGTGATGCATAGCAATGAGAGGGAAGAGTGTTGTTTATGTACCCCTCGTAGACCGAAAGCAGAAGCGTTATGACAACGCAGTTGATGTAGTCGTACGTCTTCACGATCGACCGATCCTAGCACCGAAGGTACGACACCTCCGCGGACTGCACACGTTCAGCTTGGTGACGTCCCACGAACTAACGATCCAGTAGAGCTTCGAGGGAGAGCTTCGTTAGCACGACGGCGTGATGACGGTGATGATGAAGTTACCGACGCAGGGCTTCGCCTACGCACCGCTATGATATGACTGAGGTGGAATATGGTGGAGGGGGGGGCAGCGCACACGGCTTGGAACAATCAACTTGTATGTCCTAGGGTGCCCCCCTGCCCCCGTATATAAAGGAGCAAGGGGGAGGCCAGCCGGCCCTTGGGGCGCGCCAGGGGAGTCCTTCTCCTAGTAGGAGTAGGACTCCCCTTTCCTAGTCCAACTAGGAGGGCGAAGGGGGAAGGAAGGAGAGGGAGAGAGAGAGGAAAAGAGGGGCCGCGCCCCCCTCCCCTAGTCCAATTCGGACTCCCCTTGGGGGGGCACCTCCTGGGCTGCTTCCCTCTCTCTCCCCTAAGGCCCACTAAGGCCCAATACTTCCCCGGGGAATTCCCGTAACTCTCCGGTACTCCGATAAATACCCGAATCACTCGGAACCTTTCCGACGTCCGAATATAGTCGTCCAATATATCGATCTTTACATCTCGACCATTTCGAGACTCCTCGTCATGTCCCCGGTCTCATCCGGGACTCCGAACTACCTTCGGTACATCAAAACACATAAACTCATCATACCGATCGTCACCAAACATTAAGCGTGCGGACCCTACGGGTTCGAGAACTATGTAGACATGACCGAGAGACATCTCCGGTCAATAACCAATAGCGGAACCTGGATGCTCATATTGGCTCCTACATATTCTACGAATATCTTTATCATTCAAACCGCATAACAACATACGTTGTTCCCTTTGTCATCGGTATGTTACTTGCCCGAGATTCGATCGTCGGTATCTCGATACCTAGTTCAATCTCGTTACCGGCAGGTCTCTTTACTCATTCCGTAATACATCATCCCACAACTAAATCATTAGTTGCATTGCTTGCAAGGTTTATAGTCATGTGCATTACCGAGAGGGCCCAGAGATACCTCTCCGACAATCGGAGTGACAAATCCTAGTCTCGATCTATGCCAACTCAACAAGTACCATCGGAGACACCTGTAGAGCACCTTTATAATCACCCAGTTACGTTGTGACGTTTGGTAGCACACAAAGTGTTCCACCGGTAATCGGGAGTTGCATAATCTCATAGTCATAGGAACATGTATAAGTCATGAAGAAAGCAATAGCAACATACTAAACGATCAAGTGCTAAGCTAACGAAATGGGTCAAGTCAATCACATCATTCTCTAATGATGTGATCCCGTTAATCAAATGACAACTCATGTCTATGGCTAGGAAACTTAACCATCTTTGATTCAACGAGCTAGTCAAGTAGAGGCATACTTGTGACACTCTGTTTGTCTATGTATTCACACATGTACTAAGTTTCCGGTTAATACAATTCTAGCATGAACAATAAACATTTATCATGAAATAAGGAAATAAATAATAACTATATTATTGCCTCTAGGGCATATTTCCTCCAGTCTCCCACTTGCACTAGAGTCAATAATCTAGTTCACATCGCCATGTGATTTAACACCAATAGTTCACATCACCATGTGATTAACACCCATAGTTCACATCGCCATGTGACCAACACTCAAAGGGTTTACTAGAATCAGTAATCTTAGTTCACATCGCCATGTGATTAACACCCAAAGAGTACTAGGGTGTGATCCTGTTTTGCTTGTGAGAGAAGTTTAGTCAATGGGTCTGCCATATTCAGATCCGTATGTATTTTGCAAACTTCTATGTCAACAACGCTCTGCATGGAGCTACTCTAGCTAATTGCTCCCACTTTCAATATGTATCCAGATTGAGACTTAGAGTCATCTGGATCGGTGTCAAAACATGCATCAACGTAACCCTTTTACTTAACCTTTTGTCACCTCCATAATCGAGAAACATATCCTTATTCTACTAAGGATAATTTTGACCAGATGTTCGAGTGATCTACTCCTAGATCACTATTGTACTCCCTTGCCAAACTCAGTTGAAAGAACATGCGGTGCCCCCATGTTTGGTTTTGGTAATTGATGACAATCTCTATGGACTAATGGTTGCCTTGAGCTATATTTGAAGGTTTTGTCCATAGGCTTTTCTTGGAGTCCATTTGTTGGTTTCAAGGAGAGTTTGTGATGACCACGGTGCTATTAAGGAATTATCCAAAGACAAAGGTTTGTCATGTGAGTGTTGAGCTTATTGCAAGTATGTCTTGAAGAAGAAGATTGTGTGATCATTCATGTCCACCTTCAAGACATCATCCAAATGAAGAGAGTTGGAAATATTCAACACACAAAGCGCACAAGATGTGCTGGGGATCTAGTGATCCCATGGTATGGTAAGCATTGTCCATTACGCTTTGTGTGCTAACCCATGGTCTTCGTGAGAGTTCTTTGTGGGGTTAGGTTGCGGTGTGCAAGTTCAAGTGATGCATCACGAAGATATCAAGTGCTTGAAGCTTGCCGTCCATTGTGGTGACAATGGACTTGTGAAGATGTGCCTAAGAGTGGCTCACCCATAGTGGACTATGGGGGAGCAATCAACTAGTCTTCTTCGAGCCAACGCAATCAAGAAAGGTGGTCCATCTTGAGGAGGAGTAGATCGTCATCATCTAGCTCAAGTGGACTTTGTGCAAGGCAGAGGTTTGCCCTTGATAGGTTTTCTATGTTACCGGTCTCATGGTGGTAGTTGGGAGACCGGGTTTTAGGATCGTTTGTCGTACTATCAAGGGGGGCTCTCGATGAGTTGCTTGATCGTATCGTTCGTAGAGAGCTGAAACCATTGCATCCTTGCATCATCTTTATTGGTTCTTGTTTGGTTCTTCTCCTTGTGAGATTTGGAGCTTATGGTCATTTTTATGACAAGCTCGAGTTCATCGAAAACGGAGTTCACTTGCATCTTCTATGATGTTTTCGATGTTGGAGGGTATGCCGGTTCTTCTCTGTTGGAGGTTTCTCTCCTCCTTTTTTTAGGCATACCTCCCCTGCCCCTTCTCACTTGCATCTTCTATTTTGATGCTACTCGTTGTCTTGTATCCAACAAGCTTGAGTTTGCTCAATTCGGAGCTCATTTGCAGAAGTTATGGCAGTTCTGGTTTTACTGTTTCCCTCTGTTGTCTTCTCTGCAAAATGAAGGACTCCTAGTGTTCTTGATATGGGGCATCTTGGTAGTCTTGCTCTCCGGGAGCGGTAGTACCGCTTGAGCCCTCTTGATAATACCCTTGAGTCCCTGCGGTAGTACTGCAGTGCTCTGATAGTACCGCTCTTGTGGGAAGCGGTAATCTGATAACCTCGAGCAGTAGCGAGCTTCTCGGCGGTAGTAAAGGCGGATGTAATTTTTACATCCAGCCCTCTCTGTGATAATACCAGCGCCCATGTGCTGGTAGTACTGCAATGCTCTGGCAGCTTAGCAAAGCATGAGCGGAAGTAAGGCGGATGTAATTTTTACATCCGCGCCCTCTGTGATAATCTTGCTCTTCGTGTCTTGGTAATCTGCGTCTTGGGAGTTTCTTGCAGTCCTCCCTCGTGATAGTAATGCGGAAGTAATTTTTTACTTCCGTGCTTTCTCTAACGCCTAGTGTTGCCTGCCTTACGATAGTACCGTAAAGTAGCCTGTTAAGAGTCTGCGCTCGGCGGTTCTACGCTCGTTGCCACTGCTGAGCCTTCATCGGCGATCTTTGCACATGCGGTAGTACCGCTACTGCAGTGAGTAATACCATGACAGCGGTAATGCCGCAGCTCCGTCTTGAGTAGTACCCGCGTCGTGCGGAGGCTGAGTGAGGGGATAACGGTTGGATTTTCTCCCCACCTATAAAAGGGGATCTTCTTCCCCATTGAGACTTAATCTCTTTAGCTCATGTTCTTCCCCCATTGTTGACCTTCTTCGAGCTTGCTAACTCTCAATCCCTCCAATGATTCTTGCTAGTTCTTGAGGGAAAAGAGAGAGGAGATCTAGATCCACGTTTCCACCAATCACTTTCTCCTCTAAGTGAGGGGAAGCCCTTGGATCTAGATCTTGGAGTTCTTCGTGTTCTTCTTTCGTTCTTCCTCTCATTTTCCTCCCTAGCATTAGTTGCTTTGGTGGGGTTTGGAGGAGAAAGACTTGGGCACTCCGTGTGCCCTGACCATTGCATTTGGTGCATCGGTTTGAGTTCTCCACGGTGATACGTGGAAGTGAAGTTTGAGAAGCTTATTACTCTTGGGTGTTTGGGCACCCTAGAGCTTGTTCCTCTTGGGTGCCTTGGCGCCCTAGACGGTTGGTGGTGTTAGGAGCTCAATCATTGTGGTGCCTGACTCGGCAAGCGTCGGGGTCTCCAATTAGGTTGTGGAGATCGCCCGGCGACTTAGTCTGCAGTGACCGCCCCAAGGGTTGCCAAAGTGTACGGTCTCGGTGACCGCCCCAAGGGTTGCCATTTATGCAGGTTCGGTGGCGCCCTCAAGGGTCCCTTAGTGGAATCATGGCATCTTGCATTGTGCTTTGGCGTGAGGAGATTACGGTGGCCCTAGTGGCTTCTTGGGAGCATTGTTCCTCCACACCGCCTCCAAGCGGAGATTAGCATCCGCAAGGGTGTGAACTTCGGGATACATCGTGCGTCTCCGCGTGCCTCGGTTATCTCTACCCGAGCCCCTGCATTTCTATGCATTCTTTACTTTGTGATAGCCATATTGTTTCTTGTCATATGTCTTGCTATCACTTAGTTGTTTACCTTGCTTAGCATAAGTTGTTGGTGCACATAGGTGAGCCTAGTTGTTGTAGGTTTTGTGCTTGTCAAATTAACCGCTAGGTTTATTCCGCATTTGTTCAAGCCTAAACCGTAATTAATTATTTTAAAGCACCTATTCACCCCCCCCCTAGACGACATCCACGATCTTTCATCAGTGTAGGGTATACAATAGATCTGATACATAGCATGGCATACTTTATAGAACCTATGGCAGAGGCATAGGGAATGAGTTTCATTCTCTTTCTATCTTCTGTCATGGTCGGGCTTTGAGTTTTACTCAATTTCACACCTTGCAACACAGGCAAGAACTCTTTCTTTGACTGTTCCATTTTTAACTACTTCAAAAACTTGTCAAGGTATGTACTCATTGAAAAAACTTATCTAGCGTCTTGATCTATCTCTATAGATCTTGATGCTCAATATGTAAGCAGCTTCACCGAGGTCTTTCTTTGAAAAACTCCTTTCAAATACTCCTTTATGCTTTTCAGAAAATTCTACATTATTTCTAATCAACAATATGTCATTTGCATATATTTATCAGAAATGCTGTAGTGCTCCCACTCACTTTCTTGTAAATACAAAGCTTCACCACAAGTCTGTATAAAACTATATGCTTTGTTCAACTCATCAAAGCGTATATTCCAACTCCGAGATGCTTGCACCAGTCCATAGATGGATCATTGGAGCTTGCACATTTTGTTAGCACCTTTAGGATCGATAAAACCTTCTGGTTGCATCATATACAACTCTTCTTTAAGAAATCCATTAAAGAATGTAGTTTTGACATCCATTTGCCGATTTCATAAAATGTGGCAATTTGCTAACATGATTCGGACAGACTTAAGCATTGCTACGAAAGTGAGAAAATCTCATCGTAGTCAACACCTTGAACTTTGTCAAAACCTTTTTCGACAAGTCTAGCTTTGTAGATAGTAACACTACTATCGTCTAGTCTTCCTCTTGAAGATCCATTTATTTTCTATGGCTTGCCGATCATCGGTCAAGTCAACCAAAGTCCACACTTTGTTCTCATACATGGATCCCATCTCAGATTTCATGGCCTCAAGCCATTTTACGGAATCTGGGCTCATCATCGCTTCCTCATAGTTCGTAGGTTCGTCATGGTCAAGTAACATGACCTCCGAATAGGATTACCGTACCAATCTGGTGCGGATCTCACTGGTTTACCTCCACGAGGTTCGGTAGTAACTTGATCTGAAGTTACATGACCATCATCATTAGCTTCCTCACTAATTGGTGTAGGAGTCACGAGAACAGATTTTTGTGATGAACTACTTTCCAATAAGGGAGCAGTCTGATTACCTCATCAAGTTCTACTTTCCTCCCACTCACTTCTTTCAAGAGAAACTCCTTCTCTAGAAAGGATCCATTCTTAGCAACGAATGTTTTGCCTTCGGATCTGTGATAGAAGGTGTACCCAGCTGTCTCCTTTGGGTATCCTATGAAGACACATTTCTCCGATTTGGGTTTGAGCTTATCAGGATGAAACTTTTTCACATAAGCATCGCAACCCCAAACTTGAAGAAACAACAACTTTGGTTTCTTGCCAAACCACAGTTCATATGGTGTCGTCTCAGCGGATTTAGATGGTGCCCTATTTAACGTGAATGCGATTGCCTCTAATGCATAACCCCAAAGCGATAGTGGTAAATCGGTAAGAGACATCATAGATTGCACCATATCTAATAAAGTACTGATTCACGATGTTCAGACACACCAGTATGCTGTGGTGTTCCAGGTGGCGTGAGTTGCGAAACTATTCCGCATTGTTTCAAATGAAGACCAAACTCGTAACTCGAATATTCTCCTCCACGATCGTAGAAACTTTATTTTCTTGTTACGATGATTTTCCACTTCACTCTGAAATTATTTGAACTTTTCAAATGTTTCAGATTTATGTTTCATTAAGTAGATATACCCATATCTGCTTAAATCATCTGTGAAGGTCAGAAAACAACGATACCTGCCGTGAGCCTCAACACTCACCGGACTGCATACATCAGTATGTATTATTTCCAACAAGTCTGTTGCTCGCTCCATTGTTCCGGAGAACGAAGTCTTAGTCATCTTGCCCATGAGGCATGGTTCGCAAGCTGATTCATAATCAAGTGATTCCAAAAGCCCATCAGCATGGATTTTCTTCATGCACTTTACACCAATATGATCTAAACGGCAATGCCACAAATAATTTGCACTGTCATTATTAACTTTGCATCTTTTGGCTTCAATATTATGAATATGTGTATCACTACGATCGAGATTCAATAAACCATTTATTTTGAGTGTATGACCATAAGAGGTTTTATTCATGTAAATGTAACAACAATTATTCTTTGACTTAAATGAATAACCGTATTGCAATAAACATGATCAAATCATATTCATGCTCAACGCAAACACCAAATAATATTTATTTAGGTTTAACACTAATCCCGAAAGTATAGGGAGTGTGCGATGATGATCATATCAATCTTGGAACCACTTCCAACACACATCGTCACTTCACCCTTAACTAGTCTCTGTTCATTCTGCAATTCCCTGCTTTGAGTTACTAATCTTAGCAACTGAACTAATATCAAATCTTGAGGGTTGCTATAAACACTAGTGAAGTACACATCAATAACATGTATATCAAATATACCTTTGTTCACTTTGCCATCCTTCTTATCCGCCAAATACTTGGGGCAGTCCCGCTTCAAATGACTAGTCCCTTTGGCAGAGAAGCACTTAGTCTCGGGCTTAGGTCCGGACTTGGCTGGGCTTTTCACTTGAGCAGCAACTTGTTTGCCGTTCTTCTTGAAATTCCCCTTCTTCCCTTTGCCCTTTTTCTTGAAACTAGTGGTCTTATCAACCATCAACACTTGATGCTTTTCTTGATTTCTACCTTCGCTGATTTTAGCATCGCGAAGAGCTTGGGAATTGTTTTCGTCATCCCTTGCATATTATAGTTCATCACGAAGTTCTAGTAACTTGGTGATAGTGACTAGAGAACTTTTGTCTATTACTATCATATCTGGAAGACTAACTCCCACTTGATTCAAGCAATTGTAGTACCCAGACAATCTGAGCACATGCTCACTGGTTGAGCTATTCTTCTCCATCTTGTAGGAAAAGTATTGTCAGAGGTCTCATACCTCTTAACACGGCCATGAGTATGAAATACCAATTTCAAGTCTTGGAACATCTTATATGCTCCGTGGCGTTCAAAACATTTTTGAAGTCCCGGTTCTAAGCCGTAAAGCATGGTGCACTAAACTATCAAGTAGTCATCATACCGAGCTTTGCCAATCGTTCATAACGTCTGCATATGCTTCTGCAATAGGTCAGTCACCTAGCGGAGCATCAAGGACATAATTCTTCTGTGCAGCAATGAGGATAATCCTCAGATCACGGATCCAATCCGCATCATTGCTACTAACATCTTTCAACTTATTTTTCTCTAGGAACATATCAAAAATAAAACAGGGAGCTAAACGCGAGCTATTGATCTACAACATAGATATGCTAATACTACCAGGACTAAGTTCATGATAAATTTAAAGTTCAATTAATCATATTACTAAAGAACTCCCACTTAGATAGACATCCCTCTGATCATCTAAGTGATCACGTGATCCAAATCAACTAAACCATGTCCGATCATCACCTGAAATGGATTAGTTTTCAATGGTGACATCACTATGTTGATCATATCTACTTTATGATTCACGCTCGACCTTTCGGTCTCAGTGTTTCGAGGCCATATCTGCATATGCTAGGCTCGTCAAGTTTAATCCGAGTATTTCTGCATGTGCAAAATTGGCTTGCACCCGTTGTATATGAACGTAGAGCTTATCACACGTGGTGTCTCGGCACGACGAACTTTGGCAACGGTGCATACTCAGGGAGAACACTTGTACCTTGAAATTTAGTGAGAGATCATCTGATAATGCTACCGTAAATCAAAGCAGAATAAGATGCATAAAGGATAAATGTCACATGCAATCAATATAAGTGATGTCATATGGCCATCATCATCTTGTACCTTTGATCTCCATCTCCAAAGCACCGTCATGATCACCATCGTCACCGGCGCGACACCTTGATCTCCATCGTAGCATCGTTGTCGTCTCACCAACTATTGCTTCTACGACTATCGCTACCGCTTAGTGATAAAGTAAAGCAATTACGGCGATTGCATTGCATACAATAAAGCGACAACCATATGGCTCCTGCCAGTTGCCGATAACTCCGTTACAAAACATGATCATCTCATACAATAAAATGTAGCATCATGCCTTGACCATATCACATCACAACATGCCCTGCAAAAAAAAGTTAGACGTTCTCTACTTTGTTGTTCCAAGTTTTACGTGGCTGCTATCGGCTGAGCAAGAACCGTTCTTACCTACGCATCAAAACCATAATGATATTTCGTCAAGTTAGTGCTGTTTTAACCTTGACAAGGACCGGCGTAGCCACTCGATTCAACTAAAGGTGGAGAAATCGACACCAACCAGCCAATTGCGTAATGCGAAACGCCGGTAGAACCAGTCTCGCGTAAAGCGTAGTGTAATGTCGGTCCGAGCCGCTTCATCCAACAATACCGCCGAATCAATGTGTGACATCTTTGGTAAGCAAGATGACTTGTATCGCCCATAACTCACTTGTGTTCTACTACGTGCATATAACATCTACGCATAAACCTGGCTCGATGCCATTGTTGGGGAACGTAGTAATTTCAAAAGAATTCCTATGCACACGCAAGATCATGGTGATGCATATCAACGAGTGGGGAGAGTGTTGTCTACGTACCCTCGTAGAACGAAAGCGGAAGCATTATGACAACGCGGTTGATGTAGTTGTACATCTTCACGATCGACCGATCCTAGCACCAAAGGTACAACACCTCCACGGACTGCACACCTTCAGCTCGGTGACGTCCCACGAACTCACGATCCAGTAGAGCTTCCAGGGAGAGCTTCATCAGCACGATGGCGTGATGACGGTGATGATGAAGTTACCGACGCAGGGCTTCGCCTAAGCACCGCTGTGATATGACCGAGGTGGAATATGGTGGAGGGGGGCACCGCACACGGCTTGGAACAATCAACTTGAGTGTCCTAGGGTGCCCCCTGCCCCCATATATAAAGGAGCAAGGGGGGAGGCCGGCCGGACATTGGGGCGCGCCAAGGAGGGGGATTCCTCCTCGTAGTAGGAGTAGGACTCCCCTTTCCTAGTCCAACTAGGAAGAGGGAAGGGGGAAGGAAAGAGAGGGAGAGGTAGAGGCAAAGCGGGCCCGCGCCCCCTCCCCTAGTCCAATTCAGACTCCCCTTGGGGGGGGGGGCGCCACCTCCTGGGCTGCTGCCCTCTCTCTCCCCTAAGGCCCACTAAGGCCCAATACTTCCCCAGGGAATTCCCATAACTCTCCGGTACTGCGATAAATACCAGGAGGGATCACTCGGAACCTTTCCGATGTCCGAATATAGTCGTCCAATATATCGATCTTTACGTCTCGACTATTTCGAGACTCCTCGTCATGTCCCCAATCTCACCCGGGACTCCGAACTACCTTCGGTACATCAAAAACATAAACTCATAATCTGATCGTCACACGAACGTTAAGCGTGCGGACCCTACGGGTTCGAGAACTATGTAGACATGACCAAGACATGTCTCCGTAAATAACCAATAAGCGGAACCTGGATGCTCATATTGGCTCCTACATATTCTACGAAAGATCTTTATCGGTCAAACCGCATAACAACATACGTTGTTCCCTTTGTCATCGGTATGTTACTTGCCGAGATTCGATCGTCGGTATCTCAATACCTAGTTCAATCTAATTACCGGAAAAGTCTCTTTACTCGTTCGTAATACATCATCCCATAACTAACTCATTAGTTGCATTGCTTGCAAGGCTTATAGTGATGTGCATTACCGAGAGGGCCCAGAGATACCTCTCAGGCAATCGGAGTGACAAATCCTAATCTCGATCTATGACAACTCAACAAATACCATTGGAGACACCTGTAGAGCACCTTTATAATCACGTTGTGACGTTTGGTAGCAAATAAAGTGTTCCTCCGGTATTCGGGAGTTGTATAATCTCATAGTCATAGGAACATGTATAAGTCATGAAGAAAGCAATAGCAACATACTAAGCGATCAAGTGCTAAGCTAACGAAATGGGTCAAGTCAATCACATCATTCTCTAATGATGTGATCCCGTTAATCAAATGACAACTCATGTCTATGGCTAGGAAACTTAACCATCTTTGATTCAACGAGCTAGTCAAGTAGAGGCATACTTGTGACACTCTGTTTGCCTATGTATTCACACATGTACTAAGTTTCCGGTTAATACAATTCTAGCATGAATAATAAACATTTATCATGAAATAAGGAAATAGATAATAATTATATTATTTCCTCTAGGGCATATTTCCTTCACTTTGTGATACTATTGAGATGATTTACCTTTGTATCTCTGAGATATTTGGTCATCCCCCTCTCATGCGGAGTAATACCCCCCAGGCAAGGGAGATGCAGGGGATTTGTGAGATTCATATGTGTCTATTCTATATGTCGTCATTTGTGATAATAGTTTTATGCTTGTTTATTAAGTTGTTTATCTATGATAATAGTTTTGCGTGTTGTCCAATTTAAGGCCTCATGCAACATGAACCGAAGACCTACACAGGTAACATATATTGTTTAATGAATCTGTGACATCCAGGTGACATGTGTTGATATCTATGAAAAGCGAAGACATGAGGTAACGGTGATCCACAAAATCTAATGCGTTGTTCTAGTCTTGTGACCTTAATTGCGGAAATGACTATGTTATGGCAATGTCGAATCATGACTATAGGGGAGAACAAATCCGACATGGAGGAGTTCGACCACTCAAGGGTGGTCCGCCTACAGAACAATCAATCTATGCGCTAGAATCACAATACAAGGTAACTGGTATTACCGTTGCACTGGCACACTTGATATACACCATGATCCTAAATTTCTCCACACCTAACCTCTCTATTGTAGTTAACAACCATTTACTTTCAGCCACTTTACTTTATGTTATTTACTTTCAAGCTCTTTATAATTCTTGCTGCAACTATCATCTCTTTAACCACTCTGATATATTTGTTTCATGGGACAATAATACCATCTGCAGATTATTAGACGGTTACTTCATACAAGACATGTGACAACTTGTGTGTGACCAAGATAACACTCACAATACTCTCCTTTGCCCTTTGTTGGGACACTAACTATTGGGATACTTACATAAAGGTGGTACGCTAGCGTTGTAGCGGAGCTAGGCACAGAGTATTTGTTTCATAATTGATTTGCACGTGTTGTTATTATAGATGCTTGTTGTAACATCCCAAAAATCTTAATTTTGGAATGTTATATTAAATAAATAATTATGAATGTTTGTTGAGTGTTGTGTGATTGATTGTGTGAAATCGAGTGAAAATTTGAAACTTTTTGAAAATTGAATGAGGGGGAATAAAATGACTTTCCAAAAGTGTTTCTATTAGAAATGATTTGAAACCTCATTTGAAATTAATTCAAACTTCAAATTCAAATAAAAGAGAGTGGGGAGTTAAACCATTTTGAATTCCATTTGGAATCCTCTCCATTTTGACTAATTTCAAATTTCTCTGACTAATTTCAAAATAAAGAGAGGAGCAATATGACACTCCAAACCAGGAGCAAATTTGAAATATATTTGAATAAGGAAAAACAGAAAAGATATGAAATTGGTTTGAAATTTGTCGGATCACGGGTTCCGGGAAAACCATTAAGGTTCGAACTCTGGGGTGCGCGCGAAGTTCTCCCCCTACCGATCCACGTCCTAGCTTGCTAAGATCTCACGGGCAAACACAACGAACTCACAACACAAGGGACACAGGGTTTATACTGGTTCGGGCCACCGTTGTGGTGTAATACCCTACTCCAGTGTGGCGGTGGTGGATTGCCTCTTGGGCTATGGATGAAGCGATTACAAAGGGAAGAACAGCCTCCACGAGGTTGAGGTGTTCTTGCTACGTGTGTGGGTGAGGATCACTCAAGATCTGATAAGATGCCTCCGAATGAGTTCGGATCCAGGTGCCTCCTACGGTGGTGGCTAATTCTACTTATA
Organism: Aegilops bicornis; assembly: GCA_021605145.1. Taxonomy (NCBI): domain Eukaryota; kingdom Viridiplantae; phylum Streptophyta; class Magnoliopsida; order Poales; family Poaceae; genus Aegilops; species Aegilops bicornis. The sequence continues at coordinate 966,748 of JAHIAL010000034.1, read as the reverse complement.
TAGGCCCTGGTCCTCTTCCCAAATATTAAGCGGGAAGGGAGCCAACAACGGCCAATTTGAAAGGGGACAGCTAGTACAGATTATCCTGACGAAAGCGGTCTTCGCCGCAAAAAGACTACGGTGGTGACGCTACCTTGGGCTCCATGGTGACCTCCGTCTTGCCATCCTGCTGGTCTTGATCTCGTTGCACCGATATGGAAACCTTTGCTTGACGCCTCGGTACTCTGCGCCTGCGCTTGCTTCCTTAGCACCAAAGGGGAAACAAAGGACACTGCGTGCGCTGGCGCCCGCCTGGCGACCGCCTGATCTCGATCGTCATGGCTCATGTCACGAGAACCTCGCGAGGTTTGCCTTGCCTTGATATCTCTGCCCCTCGCGAGCCAACCTGGTGAGGCTGCTCCTGAGGAGGTCTTGCATCGTCCGCCTCGCGAGGCTTGCCCCTTGCGAGGGTCTTGAATGCCTTATTGATAAAGATGGGCCGTACGGGCCCGCTCGCGGAGCCACGCCGTGGGCCGCAGGGAGGCAAGTCTGGGGACCCCGTTCCCGTAACGCGGGTGATAGCCCGGGCCCAAAGGCGCTTGGGCTTGGCCGGCGAAGCCAAAGGTCAAGTCTTGAGCGCTGAGCCCCAATAACCTCTTGACCCTGGTCGACATGTGGCGGTTGATTGGGCGTGGGCGTCTCGCTTCCCCACCTTGCCTTGATACCCTTTGGCTAAGGCGGCCACCGCCTACTACGTTATTCTTCCATCGCCCGCGCCATACTTCCCCAATTCCTCTGCTTCCCCGAGACTCTGCTCTTCCTTCCGATCTGACCCGAGCTCTTCCCACTTCATTGCCATGGTGCCGAAACAAGCAGACAAGGGGAAGAAGCCTCTGTCTTCGACAAGTGCGCCTCCGGCCGTCGAGCCCGCAGTTGGCCGTTCGCTGGTGCTCAACGATGAGGCCATGGGCATGGTGCGTCCCATGCTCGCCACCAGCTTCAGCGAGTGGGGAAAGACGGTGGTTTGGCCTTCGTCTCGCGCCCGTATTGACCGGGCGGCCACCGAGGTCCCAATCTCCATCGATGCCCTTTAGGCGGGCCTGATTCCCCCTTTCTCCGCCTTCTTCAACGCGGTGCTTGAACATTACCAGATCCATATGCTGCATCTCGCCCCCCAATCCGTGACTCTCCTCGCCGTCTTCGCCTTTGTTTGTGAGGCCATGGTGGGCATTGCCCCTTCAGTGGCCCTTCTCCGTCATTTCTTCTCATTGCATCTGATGGATCCTCGGCGAAGCTCGGGGTGCGTGAGCTTCCAGGATGTGGCTGTGACGATAGGCGCAAGGATCGACTTCGAGCTTTCTCCATCCACGAGCGAGTTTCGGACATGGTGGGTATTTGTCGACGCCGTGATGCTCAGCCCTCTGCTCCATTCTCCGTCAGCACCTACCGTCCCCAACCCCGGTTGGGGCCACGAGAGGCTCGCGAGCTCCTGTCTTATCCCCGTATGGCTCAGGCTGAGGAGGTTGAAGGACCACGGCGTGACTGCGCCTATGGTGGTGAAGGAGTTCGTCGGCGCCGAGTCGCTCCGCTTCATCGCCATTCTCGCCCGATGTGGGCCTTGCTTTCAGTGATCGAGGACCATATGAGGCTTGAGTCTGGGCTCCCTCTTGAGACGCGGCCGAACAATGCTTGAGGTCTGTGGGTGTCCCTACGCGGACGACATGCCTGGGAAGAGCTGTCTGCTATACCGCTGCACGAACAGGGTAGAATTTGTAGAGCACATGCCTTCCTTTGATGAGTGGGGGCTACGCCCGGACGGCCTGGTGGGGCCCCGCGAGAACCCCGTCGGCATGGTTCCCTTCTTCGCCGCTGGCGCCGAGCTCGCCCCGAGTGTGGATGCAGGGCGGCGAGCTCCACCGGAGGCTGGTGTCCTGAGTGCTGAGGTGCAAATACCGCCTAGGGATCTTGGGGTGTCGTCCTTGGGAGCTCATGATTCCTCCCCTGGGGCGTCGGTTGCGGAGGCGATGCAGCACATGGCTCCCGAGGCCAAAGCTCCGGAGGCCTTGGGGGGTTGCGGTCAGACGGCGCCCGACTGCTCTCCTTAGCTCGGCGGTCCTGAAGCTGTCAGCGCTTCCTCGGCTGCGCCCCGTGCCGGTTGCCACGTCCAGCGATTCGGTCGGCTTTGCGTGGATTTTGAGGAGCTCCGAAAGAGGAAGGGATCCCCGAGCAGCAGTGGTATCTTTGGGCCGTTGAAGCGGAGGAGGTACATCGCCGTCGATGATTAAGTACTATATCTTCGTGATTTCTTGAGTGCTGCTTCCTTTCCTAACGTTAGCTCTTCAGGGTCCCTTCCATTAAGGGCGTTGTGTCCCCTGAGAAGCAACCTCCTCTTTCCTTGACTCCCCCGCTGGCCTTGAGCGCCCCGAGCCGGCATGCCGTCCCTGGAGCAGGGTCGGTCGGAGAGGCGTGCTCGCCTCCACGGCGCTTTGAATCTGCGGCCTCGTCGTCCTTCCTCCATGGCCTGGCTTGGAGCTTGGCGGGCGTGCCCAGGGCCCCTCCTCTGGTCATGAACAACAGCTGGTTAGCCTCGATCTCTGGCTCCTCTTCAAGCAGCGGGCCCTGACTGGCTAGGGCCCCTCGCGAGGCCTGGCTGGCGCCTGGGGCAGCACGAGCCCCCAGCCCCCTGCTGAGAGGGGGTGCGCTACTTCACGTCCCACCTGTAGCCCCTATGGTGGAGGATGAGGTGGGGCGTGCACTAGAGTTTGAGCACGAACGAAGCATCGTTCACCACGAGCTCTTCCAGGAGGCGATGAGCGCGATGAACCAGCTTGGTGGTGAACTCGCGGGCGTCAATCACGCACCTCAAAATTTGAGGGTCTTGGTGGCGGAGGAGGCGGGCGTGGTGAGGTGGCCATCAATCTTGGCCGCCACCAGCACGATCTTGACATTGCGAAGGCCGAAGCATCCCTCAAGGTTTCTCGTGAGGCTTGCCCTCGAGCTTTGAAGGAGGCTCGCGAGGCTGATCGTCGTCGCGAAGCTACGGAGAAGCGCGCGTGGGAGCTCCAGGCCTGGAGTGCGTCCCTGGAATAGCAGGTGGAGGCGCGCAAAGCCGCCCTTGCATCGCTGAGGGGGCGCCCGCCGAGGAAGAAGAGGTCCGGAGGCGCGAGGAGGTGTTGGCTCTGGAAGCCGTGGAGCGTAGCCTCGAGCTTGAGTGGTTGGAGACGAGGGAGCGTCAGGTTGCCCAAGCGGAAGATGCCATTGGTGCACGCGAGGCCAAAGCTCAGGAAAAGGTCGATCGCCGGGTGGCCGAGGCTTGCGCGGGTCTTGAGGGTTGGCATGATCTGAAGCTGCAGCTTGCGGAGATGGAGGCTGCAGGTAGGGCCACTGCCCTTAGGCCCAGGGTAGCTGAGGTAGAGAGGCGCAAGGAGGCCACATCGGCCGCCCTGGTCACAGCGCAGGCGGAGTTGGCCTCTACCCACGCCGAGCTACTCTCTCTTCGGAAACGGGTTGATGACGCCGAGGCCGTTGCGCGGCAGAACATGGAGGAAGTGCTTCAGCGGCGGACACTGGAGCACGAGCATGCCCCCACGCTCCAGGTTCTCAGGAACAGGGCTAACACCGCGCTGGGCCATATCTGCGACGAGAATGCCCCTCATCCCCATACGGACGACTACGCCAACCATCTTCTCTTCTTCTCCGACGTGGTGACGCGTCTTGAAGCTCAACTTGATAGAGCTCGCCAGCTCGTGGAAGAGAGGAGCCAGGGCTTTCTCGGGCGCGTGTTCTCCCGCGTCTTCAGCCATCTTCAGAACACCATCCCCGACTTCGACTTCGACGCTGCCATTGCCTCCGTACCTGCGGCCATCCGGAGAGACCTGGCACGGTGGGTGGAGGACAACGTGGATGCGCTGGTCAGGGCCTTCACTTCTGAGGACGACGCCATGGTAGTCGCGGTAGATGAAGGAGACGTGGTTGACGGCAGCGATGCTGGGGCTGGCGAAGGTGGAGGCGACGCCAGTGACGGCGACAGCGACGCCGGCGGTGCATCTGAGGACGACCTGGAAGACGCGGCGAGCGACATATCTGGCTGATCCCATGTTCCCTTATTGTTTTACCTTGTATGCAAAAGCTTGGGCGTGGCCCCTAAAGATTGTGAGAGCATTTTGAGAGGGGGAGCCCCTCATGTAAACAAATCACAGTTTTTATTCTTCTATGCTAAGCCGAGTGTGCGCCTTTAGGATCCATGAGCACGGTGGCAAGTTTTGCATTGCTATGCTTACCTTAGGCTGCGGGTCCCGAATGGATCGTAAGGTAGTGAGTTCCGCGGAGCTCCTAAAGGGTCTGGCTGATCCATGAGAGGGCTCATGAGGATCAAGTGCGATTAGCGCCTTGACGCTGTGCCGTAAAGCCAGCCCTGCTCGCGAGGAGCCCGCGAGGGGGAAGGCAGCGAGCGCGAGCTTCAGAATAAGGCAAGAACCAGATAGCAAGAAATCGCTTGAACGAGAAAAGGCACCCCCCGCGCGCATCGATAAAAATTCAACTTCAGCTTCAATCCAAATCCAGAAGGCAAGGCCACAGAAAAGGGATCCAAAGCAAATGGCCGCGTCCGGCACCTAGTCTAGTCTTCTTGACTTCCAGTCTTCTCACCGGTAGCGGAGCTAAGTGCTGCCACGAGGCGTGGGAGGGAGCCCCCGAGGCCCGAGCGCGGCTCTCCGGAGACTCCGGGGTGCGTACAACCCCACTCATCATTACGTGAGAGTGTCACGGGTGGCGATCTTCACAGGCGTGAGCCTTACTTCATGTCGCCAGACAAGGGCCCTGCCTTGCGCCGCCCTCGGTCACCGTTAGAGGCGGCCGAAACCGTGACGCCACCAAAGGGGGCAAGGGGACGCCGGGCGCCCTCGGCGACCACAGGTCCTCTACCGAGGTAGGGCTCGCTTGGCGCCTCCCGTGAAGAGGCCTACCTCCGGTAACACCTTGCTCCACGCGACGTGGAGGGGCCTTGCTCCCGGCTTCTCCCGCGCAGCCCCGGTGAGCCTCTCTCGATGGGGCCGGACATCGCCGTCTTAAGCGTCGCTGGTCTTTGTGACCTGGTTCACCTGTGACTCATGGTTAGCGTAAGCTTGCCCCTGAGGAATTAGTGGCACCATGTATCTGTTGTCAATGGCGCGGTTGGTGGAGCTCTCCGACGGCTCCTGGAAGGCTTCAGCTCCTAACGCCTCCTCCTCCCAACCTGGCCCGAGGAACGAGCCGGGTTCGTCCTCCAGTGTGTACTCCTGGTCCATCATGCGGGGCACGTAGGCCTCCGAGGCCACTGCCCCGAAGACCTCGCTGAAGTGCCCCACGCTCCATGTTGCTCGACTTGTCATGCCGTCCTGAGGTTGATAGAGGCGGTGTTCGACGGGGTCAGGCCGTGGCGGCAATGCTTCGATGCCGCGCCCGCTCGGGCTGGTGCGGGCGGGCAACGCTTCAACATGGGCCATGTTGATGTCGACAAGGCCCCTGGGTGCGCCCGGGATCACGGGCTGGCGGGCGAGCCGCCGTGGGATTCCGTACCGCCACCGAGGCGTGAGCCGAGCAGCGATATGGGCACTCCATGGTCACGCGGCGTCCAAAGAGCTCGGTGACGCTGCTATTAGCGGCGCATCCTGGCCGCCTTCCATCGGGCCGGCACCGCAGAGCTCCCTGCCACTTTGAGTGCTGCCGCAGATGTTCGCCCGCCTCGGGGTGTGTGGCGCCGTTCGGCATGGCGTGGCTTATGCGGCCTTGCAGCGGCTCGCACTTGTTGTGGAGTGAGGGTGGACGGCGCCTGGCCATGCCGCCCATGCCCTGCAGCTGTAGGGTGGTCACTGGAGTGCGGGGTTGAGGTTCTACCAAGGGCAGGTCATGGCGCTTCGGCGGAAGTTGCTCAACGTTGTCAACGGCCCTCTCGGGTGGCCGGACATCGGAATCCGGAGCGCCGTGGATCGGCCGGGTGGGGAAGAGACTCGGCGCAGCCCTACCTAGCGCGCCAAATGTCGGATCACGGGTTCCGGCAAAACCCTTAAGGTTTGAACTCTGGGGTGCGCGCAAAGTTCTCCCCCTACCGATCCACGTCCTAGCTTGCTAAGATCTCACGGGCACACACAATGAACTCACAACACAAGGGACACAGGGTTTATACTGGTTCGGGCCACCGTTGTGGTGTAATACCCTACTCCAGTGTGGTGGTGGTGGATTGCCTCTTGGGCTATGGATGAACACTTACAAGGGGAAGAACAGCCTCCTGAGGTTGAGGTGTTCTTGCGCTCTGTGTGTGGGCGAGGATCACTCAAGATCTGATAAGATGCCTCCGAATGAGTTCGGATCCGTGTGCCTCCTACGGTGGTGGCTAATTCTACTTATATAGGCCTGGTCCTCTTCCCAAATATTAAGCGGGAAGGAGCCAACAACGCCAATTTGAAAGGGGACAGCTAAATACACTTATCGACAAAAGCGGTCTTCACACCGCAAAGACTCTGGTGGTGACGTCGCCTTGGGCTCCATGGTGACCTCCGTCTTGCCGTCCTGCTGGTCTTGATCTCGTTGCACCGATATGGAAACCTTTGCTTGACGCCTCGGTACTCTGCGCCTGCGCTTGCTTCCTTAGCATCAAAGGGGAAACAAGGACACTGCGCGCGTTGGTGCCCGTCTGGCGCCCGCCTGATCTTGATCGTCATGGCTCACGTCACGAGAACCTCGCGAGGTTTGCCTTGCCTTGAACTCTCCGCCCCTCGCGAGCCAACCTGGTGAGGCTGCTCCTGAGGAGGTCTTGCGCCATCCGCCTCGCGAGGCTTGGCCCCTCGCGAGGGTCTTGAATGCCTTGTTGATGAAGATGGGCCGTACGGGCCCGCTCGCGGAGCCATGCCGTGCGCCGCTGGCAGGTAAGTCTGGGGACCCTCATTCCCAAAACGCCGACAAAATTCAAATTCAATACCAATTAGGAGTTATTTGGTTCTTATTCAAATTATTTTTATCAAAAAATTAAATATATGGAAATTAGGGTAGAATGATTCCCTACAATAGAAAAGTGGAGAAAAATAGATTTGAAATCAGTTTGGCATTTTAAAATAATTTTATTTGAGTTTTGGATGCAACAATAGCACTGTTTGTATTATTTGAAATTTTGTGTGTTTTATTTGAACTTGAAAAATAGTTCATGTTTTATGATTTATTTTTCTGAAAATTTTGATATATTATATGCCTATATACATTTTTTATTTATTTTGTTTTCTTTCCTTTTGTCCTCTGTGTTTTATTTAAAAAAAAAGAAAAAGGGAAAGAATGGCCGAAGCTGCCAGGCCCAACAAAGGCCCAAAGACTGCATGCCCACCCCTCTCTCTCTCCCTCATCCCAGCTGCCCCACGCGCGCATCGAATCCTTTTGGATCGGTCACCGCTCCCTTTCCTCCCCCTCTCTCTCACTACGTGTGGGACCCACCATCCGATCCGATCGCCGAATCCCTCCCTTCCTTTTTTCTTCTTCCTCCTTCCTTCTGATGTGGAGCATCCTATGGTCAACCCCATGGACCTACCATCGTCTCACCAAGTGCCAAGGGGACCTATGACATGAGCACGAGCTAGAGCTCTCGAGACCAAGGTGACTTCCTTCCTTAGTGATATCACATATGATCCACTCAAGACATGGCTACTACCTAAGTCCAAAATGTTGTGCATGGTTAGGTACCAAGAGGACCCTCCCGAAGATGCACGTGAAGACGGACAAGTCCCCAAGTTCATGGACAAAGAGAACCAACGGAAGGAGTCAAGAACAACTTCCATGACCCGGACATCCGGCCCCTGGAACATCACCCACAACAGCCGCCCTGCCGCCAAGTACCTACAGGCCTCGGACATCCAGCCCGAAGCCCGGAAATCCAGCACCCTCTATCCAGAGAGCACCGAGGCCGACCACGCCAGCCCGGAGATCCGGCCCCCATCCTGGACATCTGGCTCCTCCTGAAAGCCCGGACATCCGGCCCCGTCTATCTGCGCACAGTAAAGGGCCGAGGCCCATGTACCCCTTCGCCCACCTAGACTATATATACTCCTCCTCCTCCCTCTTTCTAGGGTCAGTGTTGTGATAGCTCATATGTGAGATAGAGCCTCGCTCATCCGTCCGAATCTGCTCCTCCGAGAGAGACCGACACCTCTTCAGAGAAGATCCACTTGGATTCAAGACCCCTAACGGGAAGACCTCAAGACCTCCTCACGGAGAAGAACCGGTTACCCTATGTATCGTCTCGTGTTGGATTTGGACCGTGTGATCTCTATGTGTACTCGTATCTAGCATATGTGTAACCTAATCTTGTTGGTTTGAGTGATTCTCTCTTGTTTCCCCTCGTGATTTCTCCTCGTGTTCTTCGTGTTCATAGCTGGATCCGCTCCTTTTGTGAAAGATCGGCCATCTAGGGTTCCACCCTACATCATCTTGAATCAGAGCCATGTTGATCATGATTTCGGAGCCCCCCTCTTTGTTTTCTAGCCTTGTTTTGTTGATTTTGTCCCAAATTCGAAAATTCCCCACAAAAATAGCCCCCCAAATTTTTTTGTGATTTGTTGGTGTGATGAAGTTTTGTTGGATTTGATTCGCAGATTTCGTGTGTTGCGGGTAGATCTAGTTTTCCCCCATCTTTTCTCCAATTTCCATCCACAAAATCTCCCGAATTTTGCCCCGAATTTGCCTCTTCCATGCGGAGTTCATCGAGTTCGTCCACGGATCCAGAGCCTGGACATCCGACCCCCCCGGACATACGGCCTGCAAGCCCGGACATCCGACCCCTGATAGCATCATCTCCATCCATCGCCCAATTTTCCCGCCTAACTTTCGCCAAGTTTTGCTCTGGTGCCCGCATTCCACCATCACTTCCGCATAGCACCACCGCTTTCCGCAAACACCACCATCGCTTACCCACTACCAATTTCGACAATTTTGACACGTTTTGCTTTGAGAATTTGGGTTGCGGTTCTCGTGTCCTATTGTGTTTCTGCTATTTAGGTACGGTTCGACATCAACATCACCACCACTCATCTTCGCCACAGTCTCGTCATCAACAATGACCACTCCACCATTTTGACACCATACCGTAAGCAAGAACGGTAACCTACCCTTGGTATCGTAATATCCCATCATTTCACATTCTTGCCACTGCATTGATAACCACCATAGCCCAATTTTGCGTCTCTTACCCATCGAGACTAGCCTTTGAGTATTGCCGGCAACGTCACTTTTGCACATTAGTGGTCATACTTCCCCTAGCATACTTACCATCTGATCTTGTTACATATCTTGATATCATCTCTTGTGTCACAAGGTTGTCCTAAGCAAACACAATTGCTATCATGGTTCGTGAAGTTTTGCATGAGAAAAGAGCTCAAAATAGAAAGAGCCAAACAAAGCTTTTAAGCAAACGGGAAAGATAAGCAAAGACCTTCTAAGCAAGAACCATAGCATCATACTACATTAAGATTGTCATACTCGATCATCTTGGATCATATCATCAGAAAACCATACATATATATAGCATACTTCGGATAGAATTCGTTGCATTTTTGCTTAGTAGGTTATGCACAAGTTTCGTATCCGCCTATTGTGCAATCGTGCTAGCGTCTCTCTAGTGTTGTGCAACAAGAGCATTTTCATGGATTCCACGTTTTGGCTCATTCCTTGGTTGCACGACCCCATTTATCTATTTGCGTGTGTGTTTCCGTGTACCATATCTTGCTATTTGTCTACTTGTTGCATTTGCAAATTTGTGAATCTTTTCCAACATTATTGAGGCTAACTAACAATTGCATCAAATTTTGTTCCACCATCCTAACCAAGCTCCACCATAAGATTTTATTTGTGTAGGTGTGAGAAACCGACAAGAATTGGTACCAATTGTGCTATTTCCTTGTTACACATTTGAGTGATCATTGATCCATCTTCAACATCGGTCAAGGTACATTTGTTATAATTCTTCTCTTTCTACCACTCACATATTTGCTTGGAGTGATGGATAGGCCAAGTTCTTCTACCAACCCACAATTCCTTGAGCAAGACGACGACCCGAACAACTACGTCACCAAGCTCCATCTATTTGGCACACAACAAGCTTTGCATTAAGAACAACAAGCTTAGGGCGACTGCATTGGCAATCTCGCCAATCGACTTCATTTACAATCCACATAGAACGCGACAAGAGATTACTTTGACACATCCATGGCATCTATCAAAGAGGATATTCAAACCATGATGATCAACCGCTCGTCTACCTCGTCGTCTTACTCAAGACGGAGCCGCTCAAGTCGACACTCCGACGACACCATCTTCAGATCAAGGACTCCGACATCAAACACTCTTTGTTGTGCCGCGCGTCAAGATCGTCAAGCAAACCGCAGTCTACACGACAACGACTCTCAAGAGCAAGATCGCGCGCAAGAACATCGACACCGTCAAAACCAAGCTACTTTCGCGCAAGCACAAGAACAACAACGTCAACGCCAACAACAAGAGGAAGAGCGTGCGCGACAACACCAAGATGCACAAGATGCCGAGGCACAACGCCAAGAATAACAACTACGTGAAGCTCAAGCACTTGAGGCGCAACGTGCCCTCCGAGATTCAAGTCGAGCCGTCGCCTCGCGCAACCGGCAAGCTCGTGAACAACAAGAGGCACTTCATGATGAAGTTCAAGAACGAATATATCAAGCTCACGTGCATCGTCAAGCTTGACAAGCTCCTCCACAAGCTCTATGTGTACTCGGATCTAGCATATGTGTGACCTAATCTTGTTGGTTTGAGTGATTCTCTCTTGTTTCCCCTCGTGATTTCTCCTCGTGTTCTTCGTGTTCATCACGGGATCTGCTCCTTTGGTCAAGGTACATTTGGTATAAGTTCTTCTCTTTCTACCACTCACATATTTGCTTGGAACGATGGATAGGACAAGTTCTTCTACCAACCCACTATTCCTTTAGCAAGACAACGACCCGAACAACTACGTCACTGATAACCCACAAGTATAGGGGATCAATTGTAGCCGCTTTCGATAAGTATGAGTGTCGAACCCAACGAGGAGCTAAAGGTAGAACAAATATTCCCTCAAGTTCTATCGACCACGATACAAATCTACGCACGCTTGACGTTCGCTTTACCTAGAACAAGTATGAAACTAGAAGTACTTTGTAGGTGTTTTTGGATAGGTTTGCAAGATAATAAAGAGCACGTAAATAAAAAGTAGGGGTTGTTTAGATGAAGACACAACTAAGTTAGTTTTAGTAGAGAGCTTGTTGTCACGAGAAAGTTATTTGTCCCTAGGCAATCGATAACTAGACCGGTAGTCATTATTGCAATTTTATTTGAGGGAGAGGCATAAGCTAACATACTTTCTCTACTTGGATCATATGCACTTATGATTGGAACTCTAGCAAGTATCCGCAACTACTAAAGATCATTAAGGTAAAACCCAACCATATCATTAAAGCATCAAGTCCCTTTATCCCATACATGCAAACAACCTACTTACTCAGGTCTGCTTCACCACCACGCCACCCACCATAAGTAAATCATGAACATATTGCAAACCCTACAGCTGAATCCCTCATGCTTGCGCCGACACGGGGAGCACCATAGGACAACACCAATAATAAAACATGCAACTCAAACCAATCTTGATCATCAAATAGCCCATAGGACAAAAGCGGATCTACTCAAACATCATAGGATAGCCATACATAATTGGGAAATAATATATAGCGTTGAGCACCATGTTTAAGTAGAGATTACAGCGGGTAAGACAGAGGTTACACGCTGCATAGAGGGGGGAAGAGTTGGTGATGATGGCGGTGAAGTTGTTGGTGAATATTATGGTGATGATGATGGCCACGGCAGCTGCTCCGGGCGCCACCGGAAGAGAAGGGAGAGGGGCCCTTCGCCTTCTTCTTCTTCCTTGACCTCCTCCCTAGATGGGAGAAGGGTTTCCCCTCTGGTCCTTGGCCTCCATGGCGTGGGAGGGGCGAGAGCCCCTCCGAGATTGGATCTATCTCTCTGTCTCTCTCTGTTTCTGCGTTCTCCTCTGCTGCCCTTTCACCATTTCGTGTATATATGGAGATCCGTAACTCCGATTGGACTGAAATCTTCGCCGTGATTTTTTCCCAAAAATTAGCTTTCTTGCGGCCGAAGAAGGGCATCAACCGCCTTACGGGAGCCCACGAGGGTCGGGGCGCGCCTGCCTCGTGCCTCCTCGGCACCGTCTCGCGTGGATTTTTCATCCGAATTCTCCAAATATTCCAAAAATATTCTCCGTCTGCTTTTTATCCCGTTTGGATTCCGTTTGATATGGGGTTTCATGAAACATGAAACCTGCAACAAGCGAGGCGGCCTAATCGGGCACTTGATCAATATGTTAGTCCCAAAAATAGTATAAAAAGTTGCCAAAAGTATATGAAAGTTGTATAATATTGGCATGTAACAATCAAAAATTATAGATATGACGGAGACGTATCAGCATCCCCAAGCTTAATTCCTGCTCGTCCTCGAGTAGGTAAATGATAAAAAAGATAATTTTTGATGTGGAATGCTACCTAGCATAATTTTGATCACATATCTAATCATGGCATGAATATTAAGACACTAGTGATTCAAAGGAATAGTCTATCATTTGACATTAAGACAATAATACTTCAAGCATACTAATAAAGCAATCATGTCTTTTCAAAATAACATGGACAAAGAAAGTTATCCCTACAAAATCATATAGTCTGGCTATGCTCCATCTTCACCACACAAAATATTCAAATCATGCACAACCCCGATGACGAGCCAAGCAATTGTTTCATACTTTTGATGTTCTCAAACCTTTTCAACTTTCACGCAATACATGAGCGTGAGCCATGGACATAGCACTATAGGTGGAATAGAAGGGTGGTTGCGGAGAAGAAAAAAAAGGAGAAGATAGTCTCACATCAACTAGGCGTATCAACGGGCTATGGAGATGCCCATCAATAGATATCAATGTGAGTGAGTAGGGATTGCCATGCAACGGATGCACTAAGAGCTATAAGTGTATGAAAGCTCGGACTGAAAACTAAGTGGGTGTGCATCCAACTTGCTTGCTCATGAAGACCTCGAGGCGTTTGAGGAAGCCCATCATCGGAATATACAAGCCAAGTTCTATAATGAAAATTCCCACTAGTATACGAAAGTGATAACTGAAGAGACTCTCTATATGAAGGATCATGGTGCTACTCTAACAAGTGTGGTAAAAGGATAGTAACATTGCCCCTTCTCTCTTTTTCTCTCATTATTTTTATTTTTATTTTTTGGTGGGCTTCTTTGGCCTCTTTTTTTTATTTGGGCTTCTTTGGCCTCTTTTATTTATTTTTAAAGTCTGGAGTCTCATCCCGACTTGTGGGGGAATTATAGTCTCCATCATCCTTTCCTCACTGGAGCAATGCTCTAATAATGATGATCATCACACTTTTATTTACTTACAACTCAATATTACAACTCGATGTCTATAACAAAGTATGACTCTATATGAATGCCTCCGGCGATGTACCGGGATGTGCAATGATCTAGCGTAGCAATGACATCAAAAAATGGACAAGCCATGAAAACATCATGCTAGCTATCTTACGATCATGCAAAGCAATATGACAATAAATGATCAAGTCATGTATATGATGATGATGGAAGTTGCATGGCAATATATCTCAGAATGGCTATGGGGATGCCATGATAAGTAGGTATGGTGGCTGTTTTGAGGAAGATATAATAAGGCTTATGTGTGACAGAGCGTATCATATCACGAGGTTTGGATGCACCGGCGAAGTTTGCACCAACTCTCGAGGTGAGAAAGGGCAATGCACTGCATCAAGAGGCTAGCAATGATGGAAGGGTGAGAGTGCGTATAATCCATGGACTAAACATTAGTCATAAAGAACTCACATACTTATTGCAAAAGTTTATTAGCCCTCAAGCAAAGTACTACTACGCATGCCCCTAGGGGATAGATTGGTAGGAAAAGACCATCGCTCATCCCCGACCGCCACTCATAAGGAAGACAATCAATAAATAAATCATGTCTCAAGTTCATCACATAACGGTTCACCATACGTGCATGCTACGGGAATCACAAACCTCAACACAAGTATTTCTACTAATCCACAACTACCCACTAGCATGACTCTAATATCACCATCTTTATATCGCAAAACTATTGCAAGGAATCAAACATATCATATTCAGTGATTTACAAGTTTTATGTAGGATTTTATGACTAACCATGTGAATGACCAATTCCTGTCAACTCCCTAAATAGATATAAGTGAAGCAAGAGAGTTTAATTCTTACTACAAAAGATATGCCCACACTCTAACAAGTATAAGTGAAGCAAAAGAGCATTCTACAAATGGCGGTTTTCTATGTGAAGAGAAACAGGCAATCCAAACTTCAAATGATATAAGTGAAGCATATGAAGCATTCTATAAAGCCATACTCAAAAGATATAAGTGAAGTGCAATGAGCATTATATAAATAAACCAAGGACTATCTCATACCAACATGGTGCATAAAGGAAAAGAGAAAACTAAATGCAAAAGACGCTCCAAGATTTGCACATATCGCATGAACGAAACGAATCGAAAACATACCGATACTTGTTGAAGAAAGAGGGGATGCCTTCCGGGGCATCCCCAAGCTTAGACGCTTGAGTCTCCTTGAATATTTACTTGGGGTGCCTCGGGCATCTCCAAGCTTGAGCTCTTGCCTCTCTTCCTTCTTCTCACATCGAGACCTTCTCGATCATCGAACACTTCATCCACACAAAACTTCAACAGAAAACTCGGTAAGATCCGTTAGTATAATAAAGCAAATCACTACTCTAAGTACTGTTGAAAACCAATTCATATTTTGTTTTGGCATTTTAGCTACTGTAATATAACTTTTTCATGGCTTAATCCACTGATATAAATCGATTTCATCAAAACAAGCAAACTATGCATCAAAAACAGAATCTGTCTAAAACAGAACAGTCTGTAGCAATCTGAACATTAACCATACTTCTTATACTTGAAATTTTTTTCCAAAATTTGGAAAAATAAACAATTTGTATAGTAATACAGTACAGAAAGAATCAGAACCATTTGGCATTCCAGTAAAAAATGAAAAATCGCGCACTACAGCCAAAGTTTCTGTCCTGCACCTTACAAACCAACAAGCATTGTAAACATCCTAAAGGCAAACCTCGGCACATTATTTTTATTCTAAACTTTATAAAAGCACACAACAGAAATAAATGACTCTCTAAAACTTCTGGGTTGTCTCCTTGGCAGCGCTTTCTTTAAAGCCAATAAGCTAGGCATATAGTGCTCAAGTAGTGAATCCACCCGGATCCCAAGGTATATCAAAGCCAATTTTAATTAACAATGATTTGTCATTTAGTAATGAGCACAAAGCAACATATATCAAGCAATGACGAAGTATAACTCTCTTCCTATGCTTCGGCATGTCATAAAAGAACAATTCATGCACACATAGTAAAGGCCAATGCATATTATAAACAGTTTCTTGCAATTTTTTCATGTTGGAAACATAAAGGGGCGGAGATGTGGTTCCCCTCTCATAATAATTGCAAGTAAGAGCAGCAAGCACATGCATATTATATTCATCAAAATCATCATGTGTAATAGTAAAACGCAACCCATCAATATAATCCTTAATAAGGGCAAACTTCTCCGATATAGTGTAGTCGGGAGAATTCAAAAAGATAATATGACTATCATGTGTGGGTGCAATAGCAACAATTTCATGTTTATCATAAGGAACTATAGCAAGTTCATATCCATAAGCGTAATTCATATTGGCATATTGGCCACAAGCATAGCAAGCATCATCAAAAAGGGATATTTTCAAAAGAATCAACGGGATCATAACAATCATCATAGCAATCATCCTTTGCTAAGTACGAAGGGAAATTAAACAATGTATGAGTTGAAGAGTTACTCTAATTAGAAGGTGGGAACGGGTAGCTAATCCGCTCTTCCTCCTTTTGTTCTTCGCTCTCCTCCTCATCTTTTTCATCCAATGAGCTCACAGTTTCATCAATTTCTTCTTCCATAGACTCCTGCAAAATATTAATCTCTTCTTGGACAACGGAGTAGTCCTCAATATATGGTTCAACATAGGCATTAGAAGCATAATTATCATAGCAATATTTAAGTATGGCAAAATTTTCAGATTTGTAAAGAGTAGCATCATACGTTTCAATCAAAGAAGCATTTTTGTAAGCACCCTTAAAAGCAACAAATTCTTCAATTTGTTGAGCATCATAGTAATTATAAACACCCTTAGCACAGGAAGATACGATTCCATTATCACTAAACTCACATTGATAGGGAGGGTGTTTCTTAGGGTTTTCAGAACAACAAGTAAAATTATATATTTCACATAAATTCCAAGCATAGCATCGCAAACGATGAATTTGACCCAGTAAAAGTTTCCCTTTTTCAGATATACGGTGTCGCACATTACAAGCATGCTCATCTAAAGATTTGCCCTCAACTAAGCTAGTTGGGGTTTTAGCACGAGCAAATAGGGATCGAAGCTGATCCAAGTAATAAGCTTCAGGAGTGTGATAGATTTTGAGTGGTTCTTCAACCATTGGTTCAGTAGGTACAACTAATTTTTTTGGTAATTTGCGTTTCCTACCCATAACTAAAGATAGAAAACAACTCAGAACAGCAAAAAAAATACTTAGTGATAAAGCAAACAAGCACACACGAGAATATTCACCCCACGCTATAACTCCCCGGCAACGGCGCCAGAAAAAAGTCTTGATAACCCACAAGTATAGGGGATCAATTGTAGCCTCTTTCGATAAGTAAGAGTGTCGAACCCAACGAGGAGCTAAAGGTAGAACAAATATTGCCTCAAGTTCTATCGACCACCGATACAACTCTACGCACGCTTGACGTTCGCTTTACCTAGAACAAGTATGAAACTAGAAGTACTTTTTAGGTGTTTTTGGATAGGTTTGCAAGATAATAAAGAGCACGTAAATAAAAAGTAGGGGCTGTTTAGATGAAGACACAACTAAGTTAGTTTTAGCAGAGAGCTTGTTGTCACGAGAAAGTTATTTGTCCCTAGGCAATCGATAAGTAGACCGGTAGTCATTATTGCAATTTTATTTGAGGGAGAGGCATAAGCTAACATACTTTCTCTACTTGGATCATATGCACTTATGATTGGAACTCTAGCAAGCATCCGCAACTACTAAAGATCATTAAGGTAAAACCCAACCATAGCATTAAAGCATCAAGTCCCCTTTATCCCATACGCAAACAACCTACTTACTCAGGTCTGTGCTTTTGTCACTCACGCCACCCACCATAAGCAAATGATGAACATATTGCAAACCCTACAGCAGGAATCCCTCAAGCTTGTGCGACACGGAGATCACCATAGGACAGCATCAATAATAAACAAGCAACTCAAACCAATCTTGATCATCAAATAGCCCATAGGAGAAAACGGATCTACTCAAACATCATAGGATAGCCATACATCATTGGGAAATAATATATAGCGTTGAGCACCATGTTTAAGTAGAGATTACAGCGGGTAAGAGAGAGGTTACACCGCTGCATAGAGGGGGGAAGAGTTGGTGATGATGGCGGTGAAGTTGTTGGTGAAGATTGTGGTGATGATGATGGCCACGATAGCGTTCCGGCGCCACCGGAAGAGAAGGGGAGAGGGGGGCCCTTCGTCTTCTTTTTCCTTGACCTCCTCCCTAGATGGGAGAACGGTTTCCCCTCTGGTCCTTGGCCTCCATGGCGTGGGAGGGGCGAGAGCCCCTCCGAGATTGGATCTATCTCTCTGTCTCTCTCTGTTTCTGCGTTCTCCTCTGCTGCCGTTTCACCATTTCGTGTATATATGGAGATCCATAACTCCGATTGGACTGAAATCTTCGCCGTGATTTTCCCCCAGAAATAGCTTTCTTGCGGCGAAGAAGGGCATCATCAACACTTTACGGGAGCCCACTGTGGTCGTGGGTGCGCCCGGGGTGGGGGCGCCCCCTGCCTCGTGCCTCCCTCGGGCACCGTCTCACGTGGATTTTTCTTCCGGAGTTCTCCAAATATTCCAAAAATATTCTCCATCCATTTTTATCCCGTTTGGATTCCACTTGATATGGGGTTTCTGCGAAACATAAAACATGCAAGAAACAGGAACTGGCACTGGGCACTTGATCAATATGTTAGTCCCAAAAATAGTATAAAAAGTTTCCAAAAGTATATGAAAGTTGTATAATATTGGCATGGGACAATAAAAAATTATAGATACGACGGAGACGTATCAGTCACCAAGCTCCATCTATTTGGCACACAACGAGATTTGCATCAAGAACAACAAGCTTTGGGCGACCGCATTGACAGCCTCGCCACCGACTTACGTCAATCCGAGCAATGCACAAGAGACTACTTCGACACATCCATGGCATCTCTCAAAGAGGATATTCGAACCATGATGATCACCCGCTCGTCTACCTCTTCATCTTACTCAAGACGGAGCCGCTCAAGTCGACACTCCGACGACACCATCTCTGGCTCAAGTACTCCGACATCGAATACTCTTCGTCGTGCCGCACTTCAAGGTCGTCAAGCAAACCTCAATCCTCTACACGACAATGACTCCCAAGAGCAAGCTTGCGCGCAAGAACATCGACACCGTCAAAACCAAGCTACTTTCGCGCAAGCACAAGAACGACAACGTCAACACCAACAACAAGAGGAAGAGCGTGCGTGACAACACCAAGATGCACAAGATGCTGAGGCACAACGCCAAGAACAACAACTACGCGAAGCTCAAGCACTTGAGGCGCAACGTGCCCTCCGAGATTCAAGTCGAGCCATAGCCACACGCAACCGGCAAGCCCGTGAACAACAATAGGTGCTTCGCCATGAAGTTCAAGAACGAATATATCAAGCTCGCGTGCATCGTCAAGCTCGACAAGCTCCTCCACAAGGAGTATTTTGCAAAAAGAATCGCTTAAATCGAAGTTACGGATAAAAAGTTGGTGGGTTTTGAAGTTCACAGGCTGTTCTGAAAAAAATACTATATCTAGGTCCCCGCCACATGTCGTAAATCATCGGCGAAAACTGTTCACTGTGGGGCTAAAATGGCGGAAGTTCGCTATTTAGCGCATATCGGTTCGAATAATAAAAAACAAACAAATCTAATCCTAACCGTAGCTCTAAGATCGGACGGACGAGAGAACTCAGGGCGTACCGCGGCGGTGGGTCTCGACGTCGCTGGAGAAGATGGCGGCAACGGCGACGGCTTCGAGCGGGCGGCGGCTCTGGTGGTCCTCCGGCGTGGCCGTGGGGTCGGGAAGAAGTGGTGCGAGGTGGTGAAGCCGATGGCTGGGTCGGCCTTCATTGCGGCGTCGGAACAGCGTGGCGCTTGGCGGTGGAGCTCGGCGGATCTCGCGAACTCCGGTGAATTCGCGTGGGGCGTGAGGAGGGTCTCGGGTGCTGCGGTTTGAGGCAAAACAAGGCCGGGGCCTCAGCTCCCGGCCTTGGCTATTTATATGCGGGCTTTCGTGCTCGAGGGGAAAGGCGGAGGAGAGTCCGAGCGGACTTGGTGTCGCCCGGCGACTCGTGCAGGAGGAGGAGTCCGGCTTGGCTTGGGAAGACGATCCCGACAGGTGGGCCCCACCTGCCGATTGGTCATGTAAGGCGTCCGAGCAGGGCTCTGGCGAGCGAGCGGAGGCGGTTTAAGCGAGGTTGGGCCAAAGCGTGGTATTGGCCATTGCTTTGGCGGGCAGCGGCCTGGTAAATAAGCTGGCGGTCCGTGAGGCAAGTCTTTCTCCTTTTTGTTTTTTTAAACACACACATCACAAAAACTAAAATAAAACCAAAATAAACAAAATGATATATAGTCATATTATATATCAAAATTTTCATAAACAAATTTCCTACAACCTGAACATATTTTTAGTGTCAAATAAAATATACACAAATTCAAATAAATCAAACAGTGCTACTACTGCAATAAAACCTCATAAAAATCATTTTAAAAATACCAAAATAAATTCAAATTTATTTCTCTCCAATTTTCTAATGTAGGGAATCATTTTACCCTATTTTCCATTTATTTTATTTTTGTGGAAAAATAATTTGAATAAAACCAAATAACCCCAAATTGAAAATAATTTCAAAGGGATTTTAAATTTTATTTCTTCTAAACTTCCAACTCATATTTCATATGATTTGAAGAAGTCATTTTATCTTCTCTCGTGAAAATCATTGAGTTGCATGTAGTTTCTGAATTTGAAAATATTTCCAAATGAAATTGAAATCTTTTCAAAAACCCATTTCATTTTTTTAAATGGACTAGGGTTTTGTATTTGAAAAAGAATTTGAATTCATGGAGATCATAAATGCAAAATGAAAGTTTGGGAAAGTCCTTTTATTCCCTCTCATTTAACTTTCAAAAAGTTTCGAATTTCACTCAATTTCACTCATCACAATCAATCAAACAATCAAAACTATCTATTTAATATAACATTCCAAAATTTAGAATTTTGGGATGTTACAGTTGCAGTGGACTAGCAAACCATGATGACCTACTGACATTTGATCCATGCAATATTCATGTAACTTGGGGCAACTGGAGCTGCACTCATCAAAGTATTCGCCAATAAGAAATGGCTGGCCATGGACGTAATTGCGTGCTTGAAGTACGTCTGCTTTACTTTTAGCAAGCAACAAAAATACTTCTTCATCACCCATGCCGTCAGAAATAATATTTCTCCCCAATTCGAGCAAGCTGCTGTTAATTTGGTTCTGGGCGATAAGTGCTTTAAGTAAGAGGCAATCGTTCTCTTTCCTATTCACTCTCCCGCTGCGCTTCCTCGTGGGTGTAGCCTTTTTGGCCACTTCCTTCTTGGTACTTGAAGCATTTCTGGCAGAACGTCTGGTGAGCTGCAAGGTAGACTGTCGAGCAGACGGTGAAGCTTCAACGGCCTGCTTAGCAGACGGTTTATCTATGGCGAACCGTGATATGTCTCCATCGTATCTACTTTTCCAAACACTTTTGCCCTTGTTTTAGACTCTAACTTGCATGATTTGAATGGAACTAACCTGGACTGACGCTGTTTTCAGCAAAATTGCCATGGTGTTATTTTTGCGCAGAAATAAAAGTTCTCGGAATGACTTGAAAATCAACGGAGAATATTTTTGGAAATAATAAAAAATACTGGCAAAAGAATCAAGGCCAGGGGGCCCACACCCTGTCCACGAGGGTGGGGGCGCGCCTACCCCCCTGGGCGCGCCCCCTGCCTCATGGGCCCCCTGGTGCTCCACCGACCTCAACTCCAACTCTATGTATTCACGTTCGAGAGGAAAAATCAGAGAGAAGGATTCATCGCGTTTTACGATACGAAGCCGCCGCCAAGCCCTAAACTCTCTTGGGAGGGCCGATCTGGAGTCCGTTCGGGGCTCTGGAGAGGGGAACCCGTCGCCGTCGTCATCATCAACCTTCCTCCATTACCAATTTCATGATGCTCACCGCCGTGCGTGAGTAATTTCATCGTGAAGCTTCTTTGGGCGGTGATGGGTTGGATGAGATTTATCATGTAATCGAGTTAGTTTTGTTAGGGTTTGATCCCTAGTATCCACTATGTTCTGAGATAGATGTTGCTATGACTTTGCTATGCTTAATGCTTGCCACTAGGGCCCGAGTGCCATGATTTCAGATCTGAACCTATTATGTTTTCATGAATATATGTGAGTTCTTGATCCTATCTTGCAAGTCAATATTCACCTACTATGTGTTATGATCCAAGCAACCCGAAGAGACAATAATCAGGACCACTCCGGTGATGACCGTAGTTTGAGGAGTTCATGTATTCACTAAGTGTTAATGCTTTGGTCTGGTACTCTATTGAAAGGAGTCCTTAATATCCCTTAGTTTCCAATAGGACCCCGCTGCCACGGGAGGGTAGGACAAAAGATGTCATGCAAGTTCTTTTCCATAAGCACGTATGACTATATTCGGAATACATGCCTACATTACATTGATGAATTGGAGCTAGTTCCGTGTCACCCTATGTTATAACTGTTGCATGAATAATCGCATCCGACATAATTATCCATCACCGATCCAATGCCTACGAGCTTTTCACATATTGATCTTCACTTAGTTACTTTACCGTTGCCACTGTTCAATTACTACAAAACTGCTACTGTTACCTTTGCCACCATTGCCGTTACTTCCATACTACTTTGCTACTAAATACTTTGCTGCAGATATTAAGTTATCCAGGTGTGGTTGAATTGAAAACTCAACTGCTAATACTTGAGAATATTCTTTGGCTCCCCTTGTGTCGAATCAATAAATTTGGGTTGAATACTCTACCCTAAACTGCTATGATCCCCTATACTTGTGGGTTATCAAGACTATTTTCCGGCGCCGTTCTTGTGAGCATAGCTCTATTCTTTGAGTCACTTGGGATTTATATCTGCTGGTCACTATGAGGAACTTGAAAGATGAGAAAACCAAAATTTATCCCTCAACTACGAGGGAGGTAAGGAACTGCCATCTAGCTCTGCACTTGATTCACCTTATGTTTTGAGTAAGCTTGCGACACCTAAACCTGCTTCTGCTATTAATTCTGATATGTCGCATGTTATTGATGATGCCACTTCTGCTATGCATGATACTTAATGAAACTACTTCTATGCTTGATAACATTGTGCCATTAGGTGAATTTCTTGATGAACAACTTGCTAGGGATATTGAGAGTGAAATTATTGAAATTGATAATATTGATGAAAGTGATGATGAAGATTCTCCCCCTAGATATGAAATGCCTTTTGTGCCTGAGGGTTATGTTATGGATGAAGAAACTGCTAGAGACTTTCTTGCTTGCAGTGATAGAAGTGATCTTAAGAAATTATTAGTTAAGCTGAAAGAAAAAACTCTGAATGCTAGAATGAAATATGACCCTGCTTTTGCTACTTCACCTATCTTTATTACAGATAAGGATTATGATTTCTCTGTCGATCCTGAGATAATTACTTTGGTTGAACCTGATCCTTTCTATGGCTATGGATCTGAAACTTTTGTGGCACATCTTACTAACTTAAATGATATAGCCACCCTGTTCACTAACGATGAGAAAACTCGCTACTACTATATCCTTAAATTATTTCCATTCTCATTAAAGGGTGATGCTAAGACATGGTTTAATTCTCTTGATCCTGGTTGTGTGCGTAGTCCCCAGGATATGATTTATTACTTCTCTGCTAAATATTTCCCTGCTCATAAGAACCAAGCTGCTTTAAGGGATATATACAATCTTGTGCAAATTGAGAGTCTCCCACAAGCTTGGGGGAGGCTTCTCCAATTACTTAATGCTTTTCCTGATCATCCTCTCAAAAAAATGAAATACTTGGTATCTTTTATAATGGACTAACAGATGCTTCTAGAGACCACCTGGATAGTTGTGCTGGTTGTGTTTTCATGGAAAGAACAGTTGATCAAGCTGAATTTTTATTGAATAATATGTTGACTAATGAAAATAATTGGACACTTCATGAACCAACTCTTAAGCCAACTCCGAAGAAAAGGGGTATTCTGTTTCTCAGTCCTGAAGATATGCAAGAGGCAAAGAAATCTATGAAAGAAAAAGGTATTAAAGCTGAAGAGTGTTAAGAATTTACCTCCTGTTGAAGAAATACATGGTCTTAATTCACCACCTATTGAAGAAATTCATGGTCTTGATAACCTGACACAGGTAGTAAAGGTAAATTCTCTCTATAGATTTGATGAAGGTGATATTCCTCGTTATAAGTCTGCTAGCCAATGCTTAGATGAATTTGATAATTTTATTGTCAAACAAGAAAACTTGAATGCATATGTTGGTAGACAATTGAAATGCAATGCTTATATGATTGAACAATTGAGTGATTATATGTCTAGTGTTAAAGGTGAACTTAAACTCATTAGTAAACATGCTTCTGTGGTTACCACTCAAGTAGAACAAGTGCTTAAAGCTCAAAATGATTTGCTCAATGAATTAAATAATAAGAAGAATGATAATGATGTTAGAGTTATGACTAGAGGGGTTAAAATGACTCAGGAACCTTTGTATCCTGAGGGCCACCCTAAGAGAATTGAGCAAGATTCTCAGAGAATTAATGTTGATGGATCTAGTCCTTCTAAGAGGAACAAAAAGAAAAATGATAGGACTTTGCATGCTTCTAGTGAACCTTGTTGTTGACTCACCTGAGAATCCCAATGATATTTCTATCTCTGATGCTGAAACACAATCTGGTAATGAACATGAACCTAGTGATAATATTAATGATGATGTTCATGTTGATGCTCAACCTAGTAATGACAATGATGTAGAGATTGAACTGCTTTGTTGATCTTGATAACCCACAACCAAAGAATCAACGTTATGATAAGAGAGACTTAGTTGCTAGGAAGCACGGTAAAGAAAGAGAACCATGGGTTCAGAAACCCATGCCTTTTCCTCCCAAACCATCCAAGAAAAAGGATGATGAGGATTTTGAGCGCTTTGCTGAAATGATTAGACCTATCTTTTTGCGTATGCGTTTGACAGATATGCCTAAAATGAATCCTAATGCTAAGTATATGAAGGATATTGTTACAAATAAAAGAAAGATACCGGAAGCTGAAATTTCCACCATGCTTGCTAATTATACTTTTAAGGGTGGAATACCAAAGTAACTTGGAGATCCAGGAGTACCAACTATACCATGCTCCATTAAAAGAAATTATGTTAGAACTGCTTTATGTGATCTTGGAGCGGTGTTAGTGTTACGACTCTCTCTTTATATCGTAGACTTGATTTGAATAAGTTGACACCTACTAAAATATCTTTGCAAATGTCCGATAAATCAACTGCTATACCTGTCGGCATTTGTGAGGATGTGCCTGTTGGGGTTGCAAACATTACTATTTTAACGAACTTTGTTATTCTTGATATTCCCGAGGACGATAGCATGTCTATTATTCTTGGAAGACCCTTTTTGAATACCGCAGGGGCTGTTATTGATTGCAACAAAGGCAATTTCACTTTTCATGTTAATGGTAGTGAGCATACGGTACACTTTCCGAGGAAACAACCTCAAGTCCACAGTATCAATTCTATTGGAAAAATTCCATCAATTATTTTTGGAGGTTTTGAATTTCCTCTTCCTACTGTCAAGAAGAAATATGATATTCTTATTATTGGGGACGTGCATATCCCCGTTGAGGTAACCTAGTGCTATTTGAAAATTCTCCAAATGCGATTCGGAATGAGTTTGTTAACAAGACTTGATCAACCTTGTTAGTGGATTCCTTTTGATGAGCATGAGATGGATGAAGTTAGAAAGCACAACCTTTTGTACCCTCCTTTTACTTTCTGTTATTTAGATTAAATAAAGAAAAAATAGTATTTTCTGTCAATTTTTCTGAATTATCCGTGCAATAAAAAATACCCCAAAAATAAAAGTTCTCCAAATGCCCCGAAATTGAAATATGATTTTTTTTCTAGAATATTTGAGAATATCTGGCACTGAGAACACATCAGGGGGAGCAAGCACCTGGCCACGAGGGTCCAGGGCGTGCCCACCCCCCTGGGCGCGCCCCCTGCCTCGTGGGCCCCTGGTGGCCCCCCTCCAATTATTCCAGCACCCACACACTCCTTCTTCCTCCCAAAAATATCATCCTAGCTCAAGCACGAGTTCTAGCTCATCTTGCCGCCATTTTCGTTCTCCTTGCTCAAATCTCCACTCAAAACTCCTTTGGGGGATTGTTCTTCGGTATGTGACTCCTCCAATGGTCCAATTAGTTTTTGTTCTAGTGCTTTATTCATTGCAAATTTTTGCTGCTTAAATGACCACATTCTTGAGCTTGCATGTCAAATTTATATGGTCCCAAGTAGTTCTATTGCATGATATAGTCTCTAGGCACTTGTGAGAGTAGTTGCTATCAATTTTGTTGAGTTTGGTTCACTTTTTATTTTAAGCTACTAAAAATTTCAGAAATTTTTCAGAGGAAGAGATATGTTTAGGAAAATGTACCAAGGAGGTTCTTCAAGGAAGCAAGGACCCAGGCCAGCAATACGTGAGCCTGACCATGAACAACCAAGAGAAGCTCAAGTGCTGCCTTGCGAATGGCTGTCAGAAGATTTCATGGTTCGAGCAGGAATTAAGGAGGAATTTGATGCATATGTGCGTAATGCTGAACTCGAGGGCTTCATGCTAGATAAGTGCCCTCAGTATTATCACCTAACTTATTCCTTTGTGAGAAGGTTCAAATTTTCATCTTCACGTAATTCTCACACTGTCCTATTTGATATCTATGGTAAATCTTATACTATGGACTTAGAAGGCTTTAATACTGCTTGTAAACTTCCGCAGTTGGGGTAGGTGCTAGTGAACCTCGCAAATCTGAGTTTAGAGATTTTCTTGCTAGTATCACCATGGGGGAATCTAGAGATATAACACAAGCTACCATAGGGAGCATTCATTTTCCTGCTATACATTATTTTGCTCTCTTTATAGGTAGATGCATAAATGGTAAGGATGAGGCATGCCACATTTGTGTTCCAGATCTTAGTGTTCTCAAGAGTGCTGTACTAGGAGATAAACAATATAACTTGGGGTCCATTGTTGCACGTAGGTTGCATAATAACAGTATTAGTGGAGACTTGTTTGGTGGAATTTACGCAACCTGTGTGGCTAATTTTCTTGAGATACCCATACATGAAAATGATATTGAATTGCCTCCCACTTATCTAGGTTATGAGGCTATGGTTCACCATCAGTTTATTGAGAGGAATGAACAACCTCTCAAGATCCGACTAATGTTTGACAAAGCGCATTTTCCATGTTGCTCTCCTGCTCCTACTTTCTTTGACTTTCGGACAAAAGGGAGACATGTTATAACCAGGGAGGAGGCGAACGAGTATGAGAGGAGGTCGGAGACAGCCTGCCTCCAAGCGGCAGCTCATGAGGCAATAGATGCTGCTTCTCAGTATGACCCCAACTACAACTTTGGATATCCGCCATGGCCAGTGTAATATAGACCAACTTAGGCCAAAAGCCTAAGCTTGGGGATTACGTATTTCTCACAGACATTATATTCATGTTCACACACTCATGCCAGTTGTCGGTGCTCATACTTTTTCCTTGTACTATCCATGCTAGTTTATTTTCTTTTCTAAGCTTTCTTCTTGTGTGTTTGAAAAACCTTAAAAAAACCAAACAAAAAAATTAGTTGTAGCTTTTAGCTAGTTTACTTTCCATGCCTGTAGTAGTAATAATTAAAAAAAACCAAAAAGATTTCTTGTTCTTCTTTTGCTTGTTGGGAGCTTTCCCGTGTAAATAGTTTTATTTCTTTTCTTTTCTTTGGGTTCGATAGGAGAAGACCATAATGAAAATGTTGAAGTGGCTCCTATATGCATTATTGTTGATTTAACCTGGAGCCCATATTACCTTGTCTTCTCCTTTGTATTAAATGCTCGTAGATTCCAGCTTAGTCCAATGCACGTGCACTATTATTATTATACACACCGTTCGGTCGTGCAAGTGAAAGACAATAATGACAATATATGATCGACTGATTGAGATGAGGGAAGCTGGTATAAACTCGACCTCTCTTGTTTTTGTAAATATGATTAGTTCATCGTTCCTGATTCAGCCTATTATGAATGAAACATGTTTGCAATGACAATTAGAGATTATAGTTGCTTATGCCATGCTTAATTTGCTAGGAGCTTATAATGGTTTACCTTGTGTGCCAACATGATATTAAAATGGTTGTGATGTGGTATGATAGGGTGGTATCCTCCTTTGAATGATTCGAGTGACTTGACTTGACACATGTTCACGCATGTAGTTGAAACAAAATCAACATAGCCTCCACGATATTTATGTTCATGGTGATTTATATCCTACTCATGCTTGCATTCAGTGTTGATTAATTTTAATGCATGTTCATGATTGTTGTCGCTCTCTCTAGTTGGTCGCTTCTCGCCTTTTTTCTAATCTTCACTTGTACTAAGTGGGAATACTGCTTGTGCATCCACTCCCATAAACCCCAAAGTTATTCCATATGAGCCCACCATACCTTCCTATATGCGGTATCTACCTGCCGTTCCAAGTAAATTTGTATGTGCCAAACTCTAAACCTTCAAATGAAATTCTGTTTTGTATGCTCGAATAGCTCATATATCAACTAGGGTTGTCTGTATCTTCCATGCTCGGCGGTTTATTCTCAAGGGGAGTGGACTCCGCTCCTCACTCACGAGAAAATGGCTGGTCACTGAGATGCCCAGTCCCATGCTCTAAGCAAATCAAATTAAAATAATTTCAAACAAAACTCCCCAGGATTGTTGTTAGTTGGGCCGATCTTGTGACGCCCTCGATTCAATCGTACACTAATCATGCACGCAAATGTACGATCAAGATCAAGGACTCACGGAAGATATCACAACACAACTCTACAAATAAAATAAGTCATACAAGCATCATAATACAAGCCGAGGGCCTCGAGGGCTCGAATACAAGTGCTCGATCATAGACGAAGTCGTGGAAGCAACAATATACGAGTACGAGACATAAGTTAAACAAGTTGCCATAAGATGGCTAGCACAAATCGGGATACAGATCGAAGAGGCGCAGACCTCCTGCTCGGGATCCTCCTAACTACTCCACGGTCATCGTCAACGGGCTGCACGTAGTAGTAGGCACCTCCGGTGTAGTAGTCGCCATCGACGGTGGCGTCGGCTCCACAGGCTCCATCGTGCAGTTGCGACAATCGAGTAGAGGTAGGGGAAAAGGGGAAACAATGCAACCGTGAGTACTCATCCAAAGTACTGTAAAGCAAGGAGCTACACTACATATGCATGGATATATGTGTAAGGGGCCATATCGGACCGAACTGCGAGAATGCCGAATAAGAGGGGATAGCTAGTCTTAACGAAGACTACACTACGGACACCGGTCTTGCAGCGGTAGGAGGAACAATCAAGTCCTTCAAGTAACATCATATAGCAATAATCCTACCCGGCGATCCCTGCTCATAACCACGAGCGAGAGCGACCACCGTTGTATCTCGCACTTGGAAGGGTGTGTTTTATCAAGTATCCGGTTCTAGTTGTCATAAGCTCAAGGTACAACTCCAAGTCGTCCCGTTATCAAGATCACGGCTATCCGAATAGATTAACTTCCTGCAGGGGTGCACCATCTTACCCAAAGACGCTTGATCCCATTTGGCGGACACACTTTCCTCGGTCATGCCCGGCCGCGGAAGATCAACACGTCGCAGCCCCACCTAGGCACAACAGAGAGGCCAACACGGTCTAAACCTAAGCGCCTGACAGTGGTCCGGGCCCATCGCCCATAGCACACCAAGACGCTATGCGAGGGCGAGGAAGTGCACCTAGCCTAGCGTGCGTTCCACCCAATCCGTGGCCGCCTGTCAGCTCATTGACGTCTGAAGTGCCGGCTGATACCACGACGCCGGGATACCCATAACTACTCCAGCGTAGATGGTTAGTGCGTATAAGCTTTCAGAGCCAACTCGGATCAAATACCAAGACCTCGTTAAGCGTGTTAAGTAACCGCATGAACGCGAGCAGGGCGTGCCCACCTCTCTCTCCTAGGCGGTCTCAACCTGCCTGTCGCTCCGCCACAAAGTAACTGCTTGGGGGCGTCGGGAACCCAGGCCCACCTCTACCGGGATGGAGCCACTGTCCTTTCGACCCCCATCTCCGAACGATGCTCGGAGGTAATGTAGCGATGTAAAGTATATAGTATATGCCGTGATCACCTCCGAGAAGTGATCACAGCCGATCAAGTATAGCATGGCGGACGGACAAGAATGTAGGGCCCTTGATGGAACACTAGCATCCTATACTAAGCGGTAGGATAGCGTGTAAAGTTATCATCGATGAGTAGCAAGGACGAGCTATGCGGCGGTATAGGATTAATCGAAAGCGATAACATGCTACGCTACTCTAATGCAAGCAGATAGAGAAGAGTAGGCGATATCCGGTGATCAAAGGGGGCTTGCCTGGTTGCTCTAGCAAGGAGGGGGTCGTCGGCGTAATCGATCACGGGACGACATCGGTCTCGAGGTCTACGGAGAGAAGAGGGGAAGAAACAGTAAATATAATGCAAACATAGCATCACAAAGCGTAACATGGTAATATGTTGCTGGGTGTGACCTAACGCATGGCTACACGATATAGGTGAAGGGGGAATTCAACCGGGAATGTATTCCCGGTTCCGGACCCGTGTCACATGATGACCGAGGAGGAAATGTTCCAAGTTCAGCATGCTAGAGGCATGTGACAACTGAACGGACCGCATTTTCAGATTCGTCGGATTTTTGAGCAACTTTCATATAGAAAACATTTTCATCCGAGTTCTGATTATTTTATATGAATTTTCTAAGTTTTAAACATATTACGGAATTATTTAAAATAACAGAAAAGATAAAATGATGTCGAAGATGGCGTAGGATTGACGTCCAGCAATCAACAGTCCGGTTGACTGGTCAAAATCGACACGGGGACCCACTGTCATAGCGATGGGTTAAAAAGAGCTCAAACTAATCTAAATTTAGTTAGTAAAACTACTGGGCCCACCTGTCAGTGTCTAATTAACTAAACTAATTAGTTTTAATTATTAAAATGTTTTAATTAGAGGATTAAGAAGTGGGACCCGCACGGCAGTGGCACTGAGTGCCCAGTCAGCATGGTTGACCACGGTCAACGTGGTCAACTTGGTCCAGGGGGCCCTGACGGCGACCAGGCGGGCCTGCCGGCGTGCAGTCGGCCTTGACCGAAAGCAGCCAGCGAGGCCATCCGCGGCGGATCCGCGCCGGAGTTGGCCGGAATTCGCGCGCAGGCGCGAGAGGGGGTGTGGCCTAGTGCGTTCGATCGGGCGTCCGACGCCGCATCGATCTACGGCGGTCCCGTGGGCTAACTCGGCCGGAGTGGAGCGCTACATCGACGGCGGCGGGCGGCGCGTTCAGGCGGAGTTCGGGATCGGCGCTACAGAGCGCGTGTGAGCGAGGTAAAGGGCTAGGCGAGGTCTATGGCGCTCAGAGCTCCTCGAGCTACTAGCTCGGCGGAGGAGCTTCGGTGGCGCAGCCTCTGACGGCAATGGCGGACGGCGGAGCTTCGGCTTGCGGGCGAGCTAGCTACAGCCTGAGGAAGAGCACGGGAGAGAGAGGAGAGGAAGGCGGAGCTCCTTTGGGCGCTGTAGGGGAGGTTAGCGGGCTCGAGGAGGGCGCGAGGTAGCCGGAATTGACGGAGAAGCGGCGGCTGTCGAAGGAAGAAGAAGACGAGGATCCGGGGCAGCAACGCCTCCCAGCTCGCGCTGCTGGCCGTAGTAGACGCAGGAGATGCCGACGATGCTCCTCGACGTCTTCGCTTGGCTCGGGGAGGTCGTCGGCCATGGTCACGGCGAGGCGGTAGCAGCGACTGCGTCGGGTGGGCGCAGGGGAGAAAGGGATCTGGGGAGAGGGAGAGTGGAGGACGGAGTGGGGAGCGAGGGGACCGAGGCGCCCATGGGCGGCATCCTTATCGCCTCAGCGGTGGCGCTTGACAGCTGGTCCGGCGGGGACTGCTCGGTCATGAGGCGCCCGATCGCGTGTGAGTGGCGAAGAAAGGCTGACCGAGGAGTCACGAGGTTGGCCGGCTGGCTGGCCGAGGCTCAGGCTGGGGTGGTGCAGGCACAGGGGCTTCCTGTTTTTTTTGTTAGTTTAGTTTCTCTCTTTTGTATTTTCTTTCCTTTTATTTATTTTCTTTTCTGTTTTAAATCAGTTTAAATTGTTTAGACATTTTCTAAAAATGTGTTTACTTCACCACAATTACCTTTGTAATATTTGGCAACCAATTTAACATTTTAGTTTTAATTTTTCAAAACTTTTATTGTTTGCCTATATTTTAAATTTGAATTTGAATCGTTTTGAACTAATACGAGTTTACCAACGATAACCTAGGTGACGTGGCATCATTAAGCGCAGATTCTTTGTAGCTTGATTACCCGGCGTCACAATTCTCCTCCACTACAAGAAATCTCGTCCAGAGATTTAAGCGGTGGAAGTAAGGGGAAAGGCGCTGATAGCGAAAAACCTAACGAGTCTTCTCGGTCTCGGCTGCCCTTTCGAAGAGGGTGATCCCTTTCGTTGATGTCTTCAATTCTTTATTCCAAAGCATCATGATGAAGTTGTCGTCCTTTCTTCGGGGAACTCCATCGTACTTACGAATAGGTAAGGGGCAGCTCTACAATGTTAGGATGTTATAAGGGAAATTCATTTGGGGGTATCCCAAGAATGAACATATGAGTATCTCTCGAGTTGAACAGATGACACACATCGAGAGTAAAGTAAGACGGTGCAATAAGAAGTTTCAAGCGGATAGGCAATCGTTCATTGCCTGAAGCAGAGTGCGAAAGGGGTTCAGAGCAACGGGAATAAGTATTGTGTCCGATACCAGAATAGGTCAACAGGCAAGTGGCCAGTGAATTGCATACAAAGTCAAGCACGAGGAATAACTCTGACAACAGGGTGTACAGGAGAGTCAGGTTTCGATCATGTGGAACTGTGGGTTATGGGCCCACCATATGGGTTAAAAGTAGGAAAGGCGGTGACGTCTTGCACAATCATGTAAGCAAGGCATGTCAGAGGAGAGTCTGTGGGTCATGTCGGCAACAACATAGGTACCAAGGGCGAGGGACTAAGAGAACCATTTTTACGCTTTCGTTGAAGCAGGCGGACCAATAGGCAAGGTTCCCGGGCCCATCGGTGGTTACCGGAATGTCATCAACAATGATAACAAGGTCTTACCGGCAGAGTTGTACATCGAGGTGTTTGCACAAGCGGTGGATCATTACTGCTTATATCATATAGATCATAGAAAAGGTTTAAACAAACCAATGGAAGGAAAATATGATCATCAGATTAAAGCGAGAACAATGGAAAGGAAAATATGTTTAAACACATTTTCATGGGTATATCCTTCCCAAGGACAAGCAGAGCAAGATATCCGTGTCGGGATATAATGTAGAAAACTCTTTAGGTAGGGGAGAGAATTTTCATGACATTGCCCATACAACGGTGTTTGGGCAATTGAGCAAGAAACATTTAGCATTGGGCTTCAGATGGTCTTGTTGAAAATCGGAGTACCATAGACATGCTTCGAGATAGCATTGACATGGTCATCGTGTGAAGATCGGACTTTGGAAACACGAAGGATCCATTAGGAATAACTTGTAGAATAAGTCTTACAATTTCCTCATGGACGAATGGATAACCTTGTCAAAAAGGAATCTATAATGATAGGTCCTCGGTAAGGGGGGTGCTAGGCATGACATCATGTTACGGGTCATCAAAGGATCAACATCATAACTCTTGGAAAGTTGTCCCAACCATCATATCCGACCAAGATTCATATCCAATTGGTGTCATGATACCTCAAAAGTCGGGATGTCCGAGAAGAAAAGGTGCAACACAAATTGATGAGGTGACATTGTAAGATTCTCGGGAAATGAACTATGAAGTGATTTCCGTTAACAAGAGTCCATCATTAACCCAAGGAGAGGGACAAGGAGGTGTCTGGTGAACTCAACGGCAATTCACCGAGATTCCCAAAAGATGGATTTCCACCATTAAGTGAACAAGGAGATAACACTTGTCGACTCAAATGATATAAGGAAGTATGCTCGAGGAAAACATACACAATTAAACATTGGTTGAAAGGTGCGGCGAAATATGGGTTGGGTTGCACGACCAATGTCGAGAATGGTGATTCAGTAATCAATAGCCTAAGAATGAACTATTGACCATTGACTTCATGGCAATAGGGTTGCTAGAAGTATAGAACCCAAGGAGCACTGTTCACTTATTAGTATCCGGTTAGGATCAACACGGGACCAAGAAAGAATGGTGATGGGAAGAAGTGTTACTATATCAAGAATTCTTAAGAGGTGGAGCAATTCTCACAACATTCTTGACATAAAAGATGGTAATACTTCCAAGGTAAAGAAGAACAAATGTTGGGTAGCAAGGATCTCAAGGTATAACACAAAACACGAACAAGTTTGTGTTGAGAGGGAAATCAAGGATGTTGTCGATGATAACACAAATCATCAAGGGGCAAGGATGGCATTTCCCATCATGAATTCAATTCATATCACGGAAGAGCTCGGAATGATGAAGATGATCACGACACATTTGTCGAGAGATTTCACGAAGATGTAATCGATCGACGATGACATCAAGTCAAACGAATGATGAAGCGGAAGGTTATTGGAACCACGAGTAGGACACAAACTTCGAGATCAAGTTTGTTGTTCAAGATGGAGCGATAAGACAAGGAAAGCAGCGTAAGCTTAGCTCAATCATCGAAAGTTGTGCTCACAGGATAAGGACCAGTAGCACAGTTAAAATCTGCATGACAAGGATATAGCCAAACAGGCTAGGAATGGCGTGATCGGTTACAAACTTCGTGACTTAAAGAAGATTATCATGTCGTTGAACCGTAATGCGACTCGGTTCGGTTAGCCGGTGTCTTTGACTGTTTAATAACTCGAGCCCATGAGAAATTGGAATCGGTGGGAAGGTAGTACTTGATGAACTCATAAAAGTTATGCAGTTCCATGATAATCTCGGCGAGATACCGTGGGGTAATACTCGGCGTAAGATCAAAGTAAAGGTTGGGCTGGTGTATTGATCCATAGAAGACAATTGTTTAACTTGTCCGAGAAATGGAATCAAAGAATAACAAACATGGTCGGAACCACGGTTGCAAAAGGCGGATCCACGATATAAGAAAAAACTTATACCAAGGGAATAATTAATTTAAGAGAAGCTCTAATGATAAGATCTACATCGTGTCCATGGGCATGAACACAAAGTTCAAGGTCGACTCCCACTTCTCCAATGCATAACCTTTCATTCACTTCTCACCTTCGAGGAAGTTGTAGTGTTGAAATTTTATCGGCAAAATACTGTAAGTGTATGACTCATGAAAACCGCCGAGTTCACACATACTAAGGAAGGCATAGGTTCAACCCATAGGGGCTTCTTAGAAACATATACCACAAGTTTCAAGAGTAAATAACACAAGCCCGAAAGCGAGCATGGTTGGCCGCAGAGGATACCACTTAACAAAGGTATTATGTATCGGGGAAGAACTCACAAAGTGATCAAGTCCGAAGGTCATTGTGGGATAACAATCCAACGAAGGACTTGATGGTCCACAAGGGATCGATACGAGTATCGGTACTCAACTAGAGGAAGAAGAATGCAAGGAGATCAGGTTATAGAAACAAGCCCGACTAACTCATTTGTCAAATGCAAAGGAAATATGATTTCCAATTTCAAGGGATCGAAGCAATGCTACGATTAGGGATGGATAAGTTGAATAGCCTTAGGGTACAATCAACGACAATTGGATTGGTTGAGAACCAATTCGATTAAAAGAATGGCAGCTCACCGGAAAGATAATTTATAAGGATCAATGATGATTGCGTGTATTCAGTAAACATCTTTGAGTCAACAGACTCAAAATGATAATGACAAGGAATGTCAATAAGACTAGAGACTTATGGGATTAACCATAACGCAAGCAAGCAAGAATTTCAAGAGCAATAGGCTACTCAGGATTTTCGGAAGTTCAAATAGTATTATGAATACTTTTGTGAAATACATGAATCAACTGGGGATGAGCGGATACTCGACAAGTGCGAGGATTTATTTGAAGGGGTATTCATGTGGCAAAGAACTGCTAGGTAAAGAGGCACAAAGTATTCTCGGAACAATAGAGAAAACTTTGGGATATCTTGTAATAACAAGATCAATGGGGATGATCGTATGAATGGCAAGTGTAAGTAGTTATCCATAAGGATTTATCGATGGAAGGGGAATTGCAAACGCGATGAACACAAGTTCTCGGGTTAACGGTAGACCGATATCTTGAGGGTCTTCACGTGCGGCAGATTTATCGTCTGTAATAAGGGGCTCTCCGGGAGGAAGTAATCACGAGAACCTAGAGTCGGAGTTAGTAAAATCGTTTAACCCGAATAGAAGAGAGTTCAGAATCCCAGAGTAAAGATCGAGGAGTAAAAGATCCTAGTACCACCCGATGGCGGCGTGGGCCGTAAGGCACACGTACCAAGTTAGTAAAAGTTTTTGCAATGTCTAGACTCGACTTCGCCAAGGAGTGTGGAAGGGGATTCCTACAGCAGCTTGGCTCGATACCAACTTGTAGCGCCCTCGATTCAATCGTACACTAATCATGCACGCAAATGTGTACGATCAAGATCAAGGACTCACGGGAAGATATCACAACACAACTCTACAAATAAAATAAGTCATACAAGCATCATAATACAAGCCGAGGGGCCTCGAGGGCTCGAATACAAGTGCTCGATCATAGACGAAGTCACCGGAAGCAACAATATCTCGAGTACGCATATAAGTTAAACAAGTTGCCATAAGATGGCTAGCACAAATCGGATACAGATCGAAGAGGCGCAGCCTCCCGCTCGATCCTCCTAACTACTCCCGGTCATCGCCAACGGGCTGCACGTAGTAGTAGGCACCTCCGGTGTAGTAGTCGTCATCGGCGGTGGCGTCACAGCTCCACAGGCTCCATCGTGCAGTTGCAACAATCGAGTAGAAGTAGGGAAAAGGGGAAACAATGCAACCGTGAGTACTCATCCAAAGTACTCGCAAGCAAGGAGCTACACTACATATGCATGGATATATGTAAGGGGCCATATCGGTGGACTGAATCGCAGAATGCCGAATAAGAGGGGATAGCTAGTCTTAACGAAGACTCGCACGGACACCGGTCTTGCAAGCGGGTAGGAGGAACAATCGAAGTCCTTCAAGTAACATCATATAGCAATAATCCTACCCGGCGATCCGTGCTCATAACCACGAGCGAGAGCGACCACGGTTGTATCGGCACTTGGAAGGGTGTGTTTTATCAAGTATCCGGGTTCTAGTTGTCATAAGCTCAAGGTACAACTCAAGTCGTCCCGTTATCAAGATCACGGCTATCCGAATAGATTAACTTCCTGCAGGGTGCACCATCTTACCCAAAGACGCTTGATCCCATTTGGCCGGACACACTTTCACCAGGTCATGCCCGGCCGCGGAAGATCAACACGTCGCAGCCCCACCTAGGCACAACAGAGAGAGGCCAACACGCGGTCTAAACCTAAGCGCACAGTGGGTGCGGGCCCATCGCCCATAGCACACCAAGACGCTAAGTAGGCGGCCGGAAGTGCACTCCAGCCTAGCGAGCGTTCCAGTCCAATCCGCGGCCTACCGGCCTCGCCGACGTCTGAAGTGCCGGTACGATACCACGACGCGGGATACCCATAACTACTCCCGCGTAGATGGTTAGTGCGTATAAGCTCAGAGCCAACTCAGATCAAATACCAAGACCTCGTTAAGCGTGTTAAGTAATCACGAACGCCGGTCAGGCCAGCCCACCTCTCTCCTAGGCGGTCTCAACCTCGCCTGCTGCCTCGCCACAAAGTAACCGTTGGGGGCCGTCGGGGAACCCAGGCCCACCTCTACCGGGATGGAGCCACCGTCCTTTCACCCCATCTCGAAACGATGCTCGGAGGTAATGTAACAAAGGTAAAGTATATAGTATATGCCCGTGATCACCTCGAAGTGATCACAGCCCAAAGAGTATAGCATGGCGGAGACGGACAAGAATGTAGGGCCACCGATGGAACACTAGCATCCTATACTAAGCAAAGAGGATAGCGGTGTAAAGTTATCATCAAGAGTAGCAAGGACGAGCTATGCAAAGAAAGATAGGATTAGCGAAAGCGTAACATGCTACACTACTCTAATGCAAGCGGTATAGAGAAGAGTAGGCGATATCCGGTGATCAAAGGGGGCTTGCACAGTTGCTCACGGCAAGGAGGGGGTCGTCGTCGACGTGGTCGATCACCGAGGATCTACATCGGTCTCGGGGTCTACCGGAGAGAAGAGGGGAAGAAACAGTAAATATAATGCAAACATAGCATCACAAAGCGTAACATGGTAATATGTTCTTTGGGTGTGACCTAACGCATGGCTACACGATATAGGTGAAGGGGAATTCAACCGGAATGTATTCCGGTTCCTAATTCGCGTCACATGATGACCGGAGGAGAAATGTTCCAAGTTCAGCATGCTAGAGGCATGTGACAACTGAACGGACCGCATTTTCAGATTCGCCGGATTTTTCCTCGAGCAACTTTCATATAGAAAACATTTTCATCCGAAAGTTATGCATTATTTTATATGAATTTTCTAAGTTTTAAACATATTCGGAATTATTTAAAATAATGTAAAAGATAAAATGACGTCGGCATGGCGTAGGATTAACGTCAGCGGTCAACAGTCCGGTTGACTGGTCAAAAGCGACACGGGGACCCACATGTCATAGACAATGGGTTAAAAAGAGCTCAAACTAATCTAAATTTAGTTAGTAAAACATCTTGGGCCCGCTTTATGGGTGTCTAATTAACTAAACTAATTAGTTTTAATTATTAAAATGTTTTAATTAGAGGATTAAGAAGTGGGACCAAGACGGCAGCGTGCAATCGAGTGCCAGTCGGCATGGTTGACCACGGTCAACGTGGTCAACTTGGTCGAGGCCTGGCCGACCCAGAGGCGGGCCTACCGGTGCAGTCGGGCCACAAAGACCGAGCAACGCCGGCGAGGCCATCCAAGGCCGGATCCGCTACCGGAGTTAGCCGGAATCGCGCCAGGCGCGAGAGGGGTGTGGCCTAGTGCGTCGGACGGGCGTCTGACGCCAAGATCGATCTACGGCGGTCCCGTGGGCTAACTCGGCCGGAGTGGAGCGCTACATCGACGGCGGCGGGCGGCGCGTTCAGGCGGAGTTCGGGATCGGCGCTACAGAGCGCGTGTGAGCGAGGTAAAGGGCTAGGCGAGGTCTATGGCGCTCCAGGAGCTCGTCAGAGCTACTAGCTCGGTGAGGAGGCTTCGGTGGCGCAGCCCTACGACGGCAATGGCGGACGGCGGAGCTTCGGCTTATGCGGGCGAGCTAGCTACTGGCGAGGAAGAGCATGGGGAGAGAGGGAGAGGAAGGCGGAGCTCACTGGGCGCTCAGGGGAGGTTAAGCGGGCTCGAGGAGGGCGCGAGGTAGCCGGAATCACGGAGAAGCGGCTGTCGAAGGAAGAAGAAGACGAGGATCCGGGCAAGAACGCCTCCACCAAGGCCGCTGGCCGTAGTAGACGCAGGAGATGCCGGACGATGCTCCTCGGCGTCTTCGCTGGCTCGGGGAGGTCGTCGGCCATGGTCACCTGCGAGGCGGTATGGCCAGCGTGGGTAGGGGAGAAAGGGATCTGGGGAGAGGGAGAGTGGAGGACGGAGTGGGAGCGAGGGGATCGAGGCGCCCAGGGGCGGCGTCCTTATCGCCTCCGCGGTGACGCTGACGAGCTGGTCCGGCAGGACTGCTTTGGTCGCAGGCGCCTTGGCGTGAGCAAGTGGGCGAAGAAAGGCGACCGAGGGAGTCTTGAGTTGGGCCGGCCTGGCCGGGCCCGAGGCTCCAAGGGCTGGGGTGGTCTGGGCCTGGGGCTTCTGCTTTTTTTTGTTAGTTTAGTTTCTCTCTTTGTATTTTCTTTCCTTTTATTTATTTTCTTTTCTCGCTTTTAAATCAGTTTAAATTGTTTAGACATTTTCTAAAAATGTGTTTACCTCACCACAATTACCTTTTGTAATATTTGGCAACCACGAACATTTTAGATTTAATTTTTCAAAACTTTTATTGATTGCCTATATTTTAAATTTGAATTTGAATCGTTTTGAACTAATACGAGTTTACCAACAGTAACCTAGGTGACGTGGCATCATTAGCGCAGGGTTACTGTCGCTTGATTACCCGGGCGTCACAGGTACCCATTGTTTTGGACCAGCCATGGAGTGTGCTTGTTGTTGGTGGGGGATTATAAACTTTACCATTCTGTTTGGGAACCGCCTATAATGTGTGTAGCATGGAAGATATCGAGATCTCTCGATTGTTATGTAGACAATGAAAGTATGCCACTCAAAAAAATATAAATATCTATATCAAAATCGAGATCTGGCACCTCTACCAATCCTCGCTTCCCTACTGCGAAGGGCCTATCTATTTACTTTTATCTTTGAGTGATACGTCTCCAACGTATCTATAATTTTGATTGCTCCATGCTATATTATCTTCTGCTTTGGACATTATTGGGCTTTATTATTCACTTTTATATTATTTCTTGGGACTAACCTATTAACCGGAGGCCCAAATTTTAATTGCTATTTTTTGCCTATTTCAGAGTTTCAGAAAAAAGAATAT
Organism: Aegilops bicornis; assembly: GCA_021605145.1. NCBI lineage: Eukaryota > Viridiplantae > Streptophyta > Magnoliopsida > Poales > Poaceae > Aegilops > Aegilops bicornis. The sequence goes on along the minus strand of JAHIAL010000034.1, from coordinate 926,373 downwards.
CAAATCTGAGTCCAAACGGAATGAAACCTTCGGAACGTGATTTTTGGAACGAACATGATCTAAGAGACTTGGACCCTAAGTCAAGGAAGCTTCCAGGAAGCCACGAGGTAGGGGGCCGCGCCTACCCCCCCCCCCCCCCAGGCGCGCCCTCCACCCTCGTGGGCCCCACGTTGCTCCACCGATGTACTCCTTGCTCTTATATATACCTACGTACCCCAAACGATCGGAATCACGAGCCAAAACCTAATTCCACCGCCGTAACCTTCCTTTACCCACGTAGATCCCATCTTGGGGCCTATTAGGAGCTCACGGAGGGGGGCATCGATCACGGAGGGCTTCTACATCAACACTATAGTCTCTCGGACGAAGTGTGAGTAGTTTACCTCGAGACCTTGGTCCATAGTTATTAGCTAGATGGCTTCTTCTCTCTTTTTGGATCTCAGTACAATGTTCTCCCACTCTCTCGTGGAGATCTATTCGATGTAATCTTCTTTTGCGTGTGTTTGTTGAGACCGATGAATTGTGGGTTTATGATCAAGTTTATCTATGAACAATATTTGAATCTTCTGAATTCTTTTATGTATGATTGGTTATTTTTGCAAGTCTATTCGAATTATCAGTTTGGTTTGGCCTACTAGATTGATCTTTCTTGCAATGGGAGAAGTGCTTAGCTTTGGGTTCAATCTTATGGTGTCCTTTTCCCAAAGGATGAGGGGCTGACAAGGCACGTATTATATTGTTGCCATCGAGGATAACAAGGTGGGGTTTTTATCATATTGCATGAATTTATCCTCTACATCATGTCATCTTGCTTAAGGCGTTACTCTGTTCTTATGAACTTAATACTCTAGATGCATCTTTGGAGAGCGGTCGATGTGTGGAGTAATAGTAGTAGATGCAGCAGAGTCGATCTACTTGTCTCGGACGTGATGCCTATATACATGATCATACCTAGATATTCTCATAACTATGCTCAATTCTCTCAATTGCTCAACAGTAATTTGTTCACCCACCGTAAAATACTTATGCTCTTGAGAGAAGCCACTAGTGAAACCTATGGCCCCTGAGTCTATCTTCATCATATTAATCTTCCAACACTTAGTTATTTCCGTTGCTTTTTACTTTGCTTTTATTTTACTTTGCATCTTTATCATAAAAACACCAAAAATATTATCCTATCATATCTATCGGATCTCACTCTCGAAGTGACCGTAGGGATTGACAACCCCTTATCGTGTTGGTTGCGAGGATTTATTTGTTTGTGTAGGTGCGAGGGACTCGGCGTAGCCTCCTCTTTGGATTAATACCTTGGTTCTCAAAAACTAAGGGAAATACTTACGCTACTTTGTCGCATCACCCTTTCCTCTTCAAGGGAAAACCAACGCAGCTCAAGAGGTAGCAAGAAGGATTTACGGTGCCGTTCACGGGAGGTCCACGCAAAAGTCAACATACCAAGTACCCATCACAAACCCTTATCTCCCGCATTACATTATTTGCCATTTGCCTCTCATTTTCCTCTCCCCCACTTTACCCTTGCCGTTTTATTCACCCTCTCTTTTTTCGTTTGCCTCTTTTTCGCTTGCTTCTTGTTTGCTCGTGTGTTGGATTGCTTGTTTGTCACGATGGCTCAAGATAATACCAAATTGTGTGACTTTACCAATACCAACAATAATGATTTCCTTAGCACTGGATTGCTCCTCTTACCGAAATCAATCTTGTGAAATCAATGCTGCTTTGTTGAATCTTGTCATGAAAGATCAATTCGCCGACCTTCCCATCGAAGATGCCGTGGACTCATCTAAATAGCTTCGTTGATTTGTGTGATATGCAAAAGAAGAAAGATGTTGATAATGATATTGTTAAACTGAAGCTATTTCCTTTTCGCTTAGAGATCGTAAGTGCTAAAGCTTGGTTTTCGTCTTTGCCTAAAAATAGTACTTGATTCTTGGAATAAGTGCAAAGATGCTTTATCTCTAAGTATTTTCCTCCCGCTAAGATCATCTCTCTTAGAAACGATATTATGAATTTTAAGCAACTTGATCATGAACATGTTGCACAAGCTTGGGAGAGGATGAAATTAATGATATGTAACTGCCCTACTCATGGTTTGAATTTGTGGATGATTATACAAAAAATTTATGCCAGATTGAATTTTGCTCCTAGAAATCTTTTAGATTCGGCCACGGGAGGCACATTTATGGAGAACACTTTAGGAGAAGCTACTAAACTCCTAGATAATATTATGGTTAATTATTCTCAATGGCAATAATCGAAAGATCTACTAATAAAAAATGCATGCGATAGAAGAAATTAATGTTTTGAGTGGAAAGATGGCTGAACTTATGAAATTATTTGCTACTAAGAGTGTTTCTTCTGATCCCAATGATATGCCTTTGTCTACTTTGATTGATAATAATAATGAATCTATGGATGTGAATTTTGTTGGTAGGAATAATTTTGGTAACAACGCCAGATAGAGGAAATTTTAATCCTAGGCCTTATCCTAGCAATTCCTCTAATAATTATGGTAATTCCTACAACAATTCTTATGGAAATTTTAATAAGATGCCCTCTGAATTTGAGACTAGTGTTAAAGAGTTTACGAATTCGCAAAAGAATTTCAATGCTTTGCTTGAAGAGAAATTGCTTAAAGTTGATGAATTGGCTAGGAACGTTGATAGAATTTCTCTTGATGTTGATTCTTTAAAACTGAGATCTATTCCTCCTAAGAATGCTATCAATGAGTCTCTCAAAGCCATGAGAAATTCCATTGATGAGTGCAAAGAAAGGACCGCTAGGATGCGTGCTAAGAAAGATTGCATTATGAAAGCGTGTTTTTCAAATTTCTATGAAAATAAAGATGAAGATCTAAAAGTTATTGGTGTGTCCCCTATTAAATCCTTGTTTTGCAATATAAATCTTGATAATGATGGGACTGAATATGATCCACCTTTACCTAGAAGGCGTTCAAAAAATTCGGAGTTTTTAGATCTTGATGCTAAAATTGATAAAAATGGGATTGAAGAGAACAAAACCCTAGATATTAATAACCCCACTATTTTGGATTTCAAGTAATTTAATTATGATAATTGCTCTTCGATAGATTGTATTTCCTTGTTGCAATCTGTGATAAATTCTCCTCATGCTTATACTCAAAATAAAGCTTTTACCAAACATATCGTTGATGCCTTTATGCAATCTTATGAAGAAAAGCTTGAGTTGGAAGTTTCTGTACCTTGAAAACTTTATGATGAGTGGGAACCTACTATTAAAATTAAGATTAAATATCATGAATGCTATGCTTTGTGCGATTTGGGTGCTAGTGTTTCCACGATTCCAAAAACTTTGTGCGATTTGCTAGGTTTCCGTGATTTTGATGATTGCTCTTTAAACTTGCACCTTGCGGATTCCACTATTAAGAAACCTATGGAAAGAATTAATGATGTTCTTATTGTTGGAAATAGGAACTATGTGCCCATAGATTTTATTGTTCTTGATATAGATTGCAATCCTTCATGTCCTATTATTCTTTGTAGACCTTTACTTAGAACGATTGGTGCAGTTATTGATATGAAGGAAGGGAATATTAGATTCCAATTTACATTAAAGAAAGGCATGGAACACTTCCCTAGGAAGAAAATAAAACTACCATATGAATCTATCATGAGAGCCACTTATGGATTGCCCACCAAAGATGACAATACCTAGATCTATCCTTGCTTTTATGCCTAGCTAGGGGCGTTAAACGATAGCGCTTGTTGGGAGGCAACCCAATTTTATTTTTAGTTTTTTGCTTTTTGATTCTGTTTAGGAATAAATATTTGATCTGGCCTCTGGTTAGATGTGTTTTTATGTTTTAATTAGTGTTTGTGCCAAGTTAAACCTATAGGATCTTCTTGGATGATAGTTATTTGATCTTGCAGAAAAATTGTAGAGACTTTCTGTTCACGAAAACAATTGTTAAAAATCACCAGAACGTGATAAAATATTAATTCCAATTGCTGCTGATCGAAAACCAAATTTTCTAGGGCGTCCTATTTTGGTTGATTCTTTGGAGTTCCAGAAGTTTGCGTTAGTTACAGATTACTACAGACTGTTCTGTTTTTGACAGATTCTGTTTTTCGTGTGTTGTTTGCTTATTTTGATGAATCTATGGCTAGTAAAAGAGTTTATAAACCATAGAGAAGTTGTAATACAGTAGGTTTAACACCAATATAAATAAAGAATGAGTTCATTACAGTACCTTGAAGTGGTCTTTTGTTTTCTTTCGCTAACGGAGCTCACGAGATTTTCTCACGAAGTTTTGTGTTGTGAAGTTTTCTAGTTTTGGGTGAAAGATTTGATGGATTATGGAACAAGGAGTGGCAAGAGTTTAAGCTTGGGGATGCCCATGGCACCCCAAGATAATCTAAGGACATCAAAATCCAAAGCTTGGGGATGCCTCAAGGCATCCCCTCTTTCGCCTACTTGCATCGGTAACTTTACTTGTAGCTATATTTTTATTCACCACATGATATGTGTGTTTTGCTTGGAGCGCTTTGTATGATTTGAGTCTTTGCTTTTTAGTTTACCACATTCATCCTTTCTGTACACACCTTTTGAGAGAGACACACATGATTCGTAAATTATTAGAATAATGTATGTGCTTCACTTATATCTTTTTAAGTTATATAGTTTTGATCTAATACTTCACTTATATCTTTAGAGCAAATTGGTGGATTTGTTTTATAGAAACTATTGATCTCTCATGCTTCACTTAGATTATTTTTAGAGTCTTAAATAGCATGGTAATTTGCTTAAAAACCCTAATATGCTAGGTATTCAAGATTAGTAAAAACTTTCTTATGAGTGTTTTGAATACTAAGAGAAGTTTGATGCTTGATGATTGTTTTGAGACATGGAGGTAGTGATATCAAAGTCGTGCTAATTGACTAGTTGTGAATTTGAGAAATACTTGTGTTGAAGTTTGCAAGTCCCGTAGCATGCACGTATGGTAAACATTATGTAACAAATTTGAAACATGAGGTGTTCTTTGATTGTCCTCCTTATGAGTGGCGGTCAGACGAGCGATGGTCTTTTTCCTACCAATCTATCCCCTAGGAGCATGTCTTGCGTAGTGCTTAGTTTTTGATGACTTGTAGATTTTTGCAATAAGTATGTGAGTTCTTTATGACTAATGTTGAGTCCATGGATTATACGCGACTCTCACCTTTCCACCATTGCTAGCCTCTTGATGCACTGCATCGCCCTTTCTCACATTAGAGTTGGTGCAAACTTCACGGCAGCATCCAAACCCCGTGATATGATACACTCTTTCACACATAAACCTCCTTATATCTTCCTCAAAACAGCCACCATACCTACCTATTATGGCATTTCCATAGCCATTCTGAGATATATTGCCATGCAACTTTCTACCATTCCATTTATCATGACACGTTCATCATTGTCATATTGCTTTGCATGATCATGTAGTTGACATAGTATTTGTGGCAAAGCAATCGTTCATAATTCTTTCATACATGTCACTCTTGGTTCATTGCATATCCCGGTACACTGCATGAGGCATTCATATAGAGTCATACTTTGTTCTAGTATCGAGTTGTAATCATTGAGTTGTAAACAAATAGAAGTCTGATGATCATCATTCTCTAGAGCATTGTCCCAAGTGAGGAATAAAAAAAAGAAAGGCCATAAAAAAAGAGATGGCCCAAAAAAAATGAGAGAAAAAGAGAGAAGGGACAATGTTAATATCCTTTACCACACTTGTGCTTCAAAGTAGCACCATAATCTTCATGATAGAGAGTCTCTTGTTTTATCACTTTCATATACTAGTGGGAATTTTTCATTATAGAACTTGGCTTGTATATTCCAACAATGGGCCTCCTCAAGTGCCCTAGGTCTTCGTGAGCAAGCAAGTTGGATGCACACCCACTTAGTTTCTTTTGTTGAGCTTTCATATATTTATAGCTCTAGTGCATCCATTGCACGGCAATCCCTACTCATTGCATTAACATCAATCGATGGGCATCTCCATAGCTCATTGATTAGCCTCGTTGATGTGAGACTTTATCCTTTTTTGTCTTCTCCACATAACCCCCATCATCATATTCTATTTCACCCATAGTGCTATATCCATGGCTCACACTCATGTATTGCATGAAGGTTGAAAAGTTTGAGATTACTAAAGTATGAAACAATTGCTTGGCTTGTCATCGGGGTTGTGCATGATGAGAGCATTCTTGTGTGACGAAGATGGAGCATGACTAAACTATATGATTTTGTAGGGATGAACTTTCTTTGGCCATGTTATTTTGAGAGGACATAATTGCTTAGTTAGTATGCTTGAAGTACTATTATTTTTATGTCAATATTGAACTTTTATCTTGAATCTTTCTTGATTGGAATATTCATACCACAATTAAGAAGAATTACATTGAAATTATGCCTAGTAGCATTCCACATCAAAAATTACATTTTTATCATTTACCTACTCAGGACGAAAGGTGAAATTAAGCTTGGGATGCTTGATACGCCTCCAACGTATCTATAATTTGTGATTGCTCCATGCTATATTATCTTCCTGCTTTACATTATTGGGCTTTTATTATTCACTTTTATATTATTTTTGGGACTAACCTATTAACCGGAGGACCAAAATTTTAACTGCCGTTTTTTTTTTGCCTATTTCAGAGTTTCGCAGAAAAATAATATCAAACGGAGTCCAAACGGAATGAAACCTTAGAACGCGTGATTATTGGAACGAACATGCTCCGTGGAGACTTGGACCCTAAGTCAAGGAAGCTCTGTGAAGCCACGAGGTAGGTGATGTAACGCATCACGGCGCTGCTTATATCTCCCACGTGTCGAGGCACGACTTGGAGGCTAACCGCATGGTGGTTTTGTTGCAAGAAGGGTCATCTTCACACAATCCCATGTAATGAACAAGAATGGGATAAAGAGTTGGCTTACAATCGCCACCTCACACAATACATTAATTAAACATACATCATTCAGAGTGCACACATAGACCGACTACGGTCAAAGCCAAAAGAAAAGGAAGATAACCCAACTGCTAGATCCCCGATCGTCCCAACTGGGCTCCACTACTGATCAACATGAAAAGAAACATAGTAACGACCAAGGTCCTCGTAGAACTCCCACTTGAGTTCGGTTCCATATGCCACCCGCTACGGTATCATCCAAGACCGAATCGCTTTGGAAGAATCTGTGGAGTCACGAGGACTCAACAATCTCACACCCGCCGAGATCAATACTATTTAAGCTTATGGGTAGGAGAAGGTAGTGAGGTGGAGCCGCAAAGAAGCACTAAGCATATATGGTGGCTAACATACGCAAATAAGAGCGAGAAGAGAAGCAACGAATCTGGTCGTGAAGCTAGAAGTGATCAAGAAGTGATCCCGAAACTACTTACGCACAATCATAACACAAGAATCGTGTTCACTTCTTGACCATGAGAAAGAGACCATCACGGGCCACACACGCGGTTGATGTATTTTAATTAAGTCAAGTGTCAAGTTCTCTACAACCGACATTAACAAATTCCCATCTCGCCACATAACCGCGGCACGGCTCTCGAAAAGATTATACCGCAGGGTGTCCCAACTTAGCCCATCATAAGCTCTCACGGTCAATGAAGGATATTCCTTCTTCCGGAAGACCCGATCAGCTTCTAATCCCGGTTTACAAGACATTTCGACAATGGTAAAACAAGACCAAAGAAGCCGCCTCGAATGTGCCGATAAATCCCGAGTAGGAGCAAAGACATATCTCGTTCTCGTGGCACACCCGGATGAGCGGTCTGTATAACTAAAACCAGGCCTCAAGTTTCCGAGGTGGCATTGTAAAGGGTTTCTAGTTTGGACCAACACTCGAGAGGAGCATCGCCCACGGGGTTAAAATAAAGATGACCCTTGAGTCCGCAGTAACCCAAGGGAAAAAAAAGGCTTAGGTGGCAAATGTTAAAAACCAATGTTGGGCCTTCTTTGGAGGAGTTTTATTCAAAGCTTAACCGTCAAGGGGGTCCCATAAATCACCCAACCGCGTAAGGAACGCAAAATCAAGGAACATAACACCGGTATGACGGAAACTAGGGCGGCAAGAATGTAACAAAACACCAGGCATAAGGCCGAGCCTTGCACCCTTTACCAAATATATAGATGGATAAATTAAATAAGAGATATTGTGATATCCCAACATAATCTTGTCCATCATGGAGCAATCTTCGACTTCACCTGCAACTAACAACGCTACAAGAGGGGCTGCGCAAAAGCGGTAACTTAGCCAAACAACGGTTTGCTAGGAAGGGTGAAAACGTTAGAGGCTGACATGACAATATGGGAGGGATGGTAAACAAGTGATAGGTAGCGCAACATAGCGATAGAACGAAGCAACTAGCAAGCAAAGATAGAAGTGATATCGAGGGTAATGGTCATCTTGCCTGAAATCCCGCAAGGAAGAAGAACGAGTCCATGAACAAGACAAACAGACGTAGTCGAACAAATCCTCACAACTCCTAATCAAACCAAGCTAACGAGAGAAGCAAACCGAAAAGAAGCAAACAACATGGTAAACACGCAATCATAAACATGGCATGATGCACAATCAAGTATGATGCATGTCCGGTGAAATGAGGCATGGCATGGCAAAATGCAACAAACAATACTACAAATTAAGTGGAGCTCAATATGAAACGACTTGCATATTGACGAAACACCACATTCAAGTTATTTAGTTTGCTCTCGTTTAGGAACAAGGCAAGATTAAATGTTGGTTAACATGGCAAGAGGTGAAGCATAATTAATATAACTTTTTAGGCAAGTTTAAATGAGGCCGGAAATAACAACAAAAATTCTGGAAAATCCTCATGTGCATATTTTAGATTTGGTACTGTTCTGTCCTAAAGCATATTCTAGAGTTGTTAAACATGCAAAGTAATGCTACCATGTTAAACTAGGCATTTTTCTACCCCATTTACATATAAAGTTTGTTAAAATTGGAGCTACGGTTATTTAGTTATGAATTAAATCATTTTAGCATGGCATTTATGCAAAATTAAACAAACAGCAAGTTTAAACATTTTAAACATGGATGAAAGTTGCAAATTATGAAACTACATGAAATTCTAAGCATTTTGCATATATAAAGTTTTTACATATGATGCATGGTTATTCAGTTATTATATGCATGAACAGCAAGGGTTTTTCTGCAAAACTGCAGAACCCTGGATAAAAGCTAAATTCCTAGAACTGGGAAAAAACATGATACGGGCCGAAACTGGCTGGCCCAACAGTGCACAGGGCAGAGGAGCTGGAGGGGGCTGCTCACCCAAGGCCTCGGGCCAGAGCAGAGGAGAGCTGGGGCTGGGCCGCGGCTTGGAGTGGGCGCGGTCACGCGAGCGCTGGGTCAACGCGAGCGCTCGAGTCAGAGCGGCTCGATGCAGAAGAGTCGTCGCTCGTCTCCCTCGCTCGAACAGAGGGAGGCGGCGCTGGGGACTTGCGGCGGGGACGACAGGCGCGGGAAGCGGCAGGTCGGCGGGGTGGCGAGCGGATCCCGGCGGTGCCGCGCCGAACAGAGGCCGATGGAGGCGGATCTGGCGACGGCTTGCGGTTGGTGCGGCCATGGCAACAGAGGGCGAGCTTCGTCCATTTCCTGACAGAGAAGAAAATGAACAGGAAACGGAGGGAGATTAGAGGAGGAAGGAGGGAGCAACGGAAGAAAAGAAAGAGCAAAGGGAAGGGCAACACTCATCTGCTGGCTCCGGCGACCTGTAGCTTGCTCGGGGTGGAGCAGGGGCACTTGCGCGACTATGGTTGGAGGGAGACAGAGAAGCCGGGCCTTGGCGGTGCGACGGACAGATGAGGACGGCGGGGTTCGCACCGGAACTAGCAGGTGGGGCTCGGGGAAGGAGCACGGCGTGGAGGAGCTCCTCTCCTCCGGATCAAACAGGGGAGAGAAGGCAGCGGGGCGCTGGTTGCTCGAGTAGGAGGTGACCATGGATCGAGAGGAGTGGAGGGTTGCGGGATTGGGTGGATCGAGGGGAGGAGGTGGTTGGCCAGTTTGGGAAAACGAGGGAGGTGGTGGATCGGCTGCTGGATCGGGATGGATCCCGAGGAAGAGAGAAGGCAGGTAGGTGGCGGCGGGCAGGAGGATGGATGGGACATCTCCCTAGATTTTAGGGTTTTGTCTGGTTATATAGCAGGTGAATTAGGTTAGGGGTCCAAATAAAAAACTGGAGATATTTTAGGGATGATCCGGATCCAACGGTGATGACTGAGCAGGTCGGGTTCGTTAAGTTTCGGACACCTGGGCCAGGGGTCGGCGCACTGCAAAGAGGGGTTAGGCGAACGCAGGTCAAGTGTGAAGCGAAACTACGGGACTCGAATTCTGGCCAACGAAGACAGGGACACGCATAACTATGGGCTAAGCGCTTTATGAAATCATGACGGCAACAGAGTGCCGATGCAATGCAAATGATGACATGATGAATGCAACAAACAAATAAATAACACAACCGACATGCAAAACACATGGAAGGCGTCTGAGCGCTTGGCCTCACATGCTATAACACTCCACTGACTACAAGAGGATCTCTGGCCCCGAGATCTAAGGATAGCACCGAGAGAAACGGAAGAGGAAGAGGTAAAACTAAGTTGCTTCTTTGACAAACGAGTGAAACCAACGAACCTTGAGAGGCCGAAAACTTGAAAGAAAGAATACAACGGAGATAAAGAAATTGAAACACTGCTAGACAAGAGGAACAAGGAATACGACGAGAACAAAGAGGCTAAAGGGATAAGATAGAAATTGAAACCACCCCTTGCTAAAAAAAAGATAGGGAAGGAATAAGAATGATCTAATTTGGGCAAAGACTGACCAAAAAAAGATGCAAGACTTGATAAGAAGAAAAGAACTTAAGCAAGAGGACACAATACTCCGCTGGAAATGGATAAGCACGAAAGAACATGATCTTGACAAAACAAGAAGATGGGTCAAAGAGAACAACATCACAATGCCTTCTGAATCTAAAGAATAGAATCTAGATTGTTGGGATAAAGGGACGAGAAGAAAATGACAACTTCTACCACAAAATGAATTTGAAAGAAACATCCTTACGAGGAAGGTTAGAAACGGATTTGTTGAAAAATCAACAATGAAAAGAATAAACTTGTAGTGGGCTTATGGAAACAACTCAAAACTTAGAGGTGAATACATGCCACTACGGAAAACAAATTGATTGCTTGAGAGCAACACGGAGATGAAAACTTGATCTGCCGAGAGAATAGGAGAAAACTTGGATCATTGATAGACACCACAATTAGCAACATTCCTTCGAGAAGGCTTTACGTGAAATCTATACCAAGATAACTCCAAGGAAGAAATTGATGGATTTAATATTCCTCATTCTTGACAACATGTGAATCATGAAACACGAAGGGAAATTGTCAAGAACGACATAACACCACCTCAAAAGATATTGATAGAAAGAACTGCACTTCGAAATGGAAGATGAAGAATACTTGAACTCCTCAAGACAAAACATGTGTTGAACATCATGTTTATTTTAGAGTATAGCTTGGCGGATCTTAACTCCGAGAGAAACTTGAAGGACAAATCGAGAAATAAATAAATCCTTGACGAACCACCATGTAGAGCCTCCATGAAGAACTCCAGAACAAAATGATGATAGAAAGAAAGAGAAGTTGACAACACAAGGTGAAGCCTTGCAAAGGATAAGATGAAGCTTTGAAATGATATAACCGAGAAAACCTGAACTCCGGAAAGAAAGATGAACAAATGAAATCAAGAATTTTGATGAACCTCCGTAATAAGGAATTGAATTTACTCGATGAAACAAGAATAAGAATTACATTATGCTCACCCTTCACCAATTAAATTGATGACAAACAATGGATTTGGCATACTACTTATTCTCGTAGAAAGGATTAAGATAGATATAGCACAAACTTGGGGAGGTCTTCAACGAACCACCGGTAGGATTGAAACAACGAATAAATCGATATGAGAACATAGGCACAGGAGTCTTGAACAGACCACCGTAAGAATTGAAAACGATTGAGGAAAAGGGAGCAAATCGCCTGGAAGAATTACAAACGAATGGAGATACTTGATGGAATTTAGATACATGAGAACGAAGAGATCATGAACTGATTAGAGGATATTTCAATGATGCACCGGTAAGATTTGGAGAACGAGAGGTGAAAGCTGAGAATGAATAATAATGAGATGATGGGATCCGGAGAATCAAACTGAAAAGACTCCTGAAATGCTCCGGATGGTTGAAAAGAATTCTCACAATCGAAAACAATTATGAGAGGATGGCATCAAGCTAGAACCATGAATCTTCAAGAGAGTGGACCAAGATTTTAGGAGAAATCTCTACCTCGATCTTGAAATGTTGAGAATGATGACGAGAAACACCACCATGAATTGTTGAGGCACTCCGGAATGAATATTAGAAAGGTTGAACTAACGATGGAAAGAATTTGAAAGATCTTGGAGAAAGACATTTGACTGATGATAATTCATTCTTACGTCAAACTTTGAAAGAATTTGAGAATCGCTCCGGATAAATTAGAAGATTCAGGTAAGATCCTCGAAAAGACCTGTGGGGTTAGGGCCCACTCAAAAGATACACCGCTGAACGATTGCTTGAAAAAAGAGATTGCAACTTGCTGAATTAAATGGCTTGAATGAGATAGCGCCCTCAAAAGAACTTGAGTGAATTGAGAATGGAAACTTGAATCTTCCGAGATATCTTCATCACTCCTAACAATTGAATAGCGAGAAGTGGAAGATTAAGAGGTGCACCGCACGAGAAAACATTTGAAACGAGGAAAAGATATGATCGACAAAGCTTGAATTTAATCCACTAGAGAAGAAAGAGAATCTAATAATGATGAAGTTAAGGTCTGCTTAGTATCTTCCTCGAGAATCACCGGACAAGAACATCGACGAAAAGAATGGAGAGACTTCCCATCTATAAGATGGATACTTGATTAAGAAATCTGAGTCCTTGTAGAAAAGGGTGGGAGGGTGGGAAAACAAAGGCAACTTGGGTCGGATGAAACGAACACCGTTGGAAAAACTAAGAGGTGATCTTGCGAATGGGAAAAATGCTAGTATAAGCCTAGAGAGAAACACGCCGGTTAGAAAAGAATTGACATGACAATCTCGACAATCTAGAAGGATTAGTGTCCACATAGGAATATGAGAACACCACTTGAAAAAGGTATGGAATCAACACTTGGCATTAAAGCAACTCGAATACCACAACTTAAAACAAAACAAAGGATTGGCTCGCAAAATAAGCCGGAAACAAACATATGATAGAGATATCGCCCAAAGTGTTCATGATGAGGCCCCACGGGCACGACGTACAACGGACGTCACGAATGACAAACAAGACGTCCCCGAATCGGCATAGCCAAGGATTCTTTAAGACGCCTCGCGACTAATCGTAGAATCGACCGTGAAAAGCGAACCACTAGACGTTGGACCCCAATCTCAAATCATACATCCGTCAAAAAGATATTCTAGGAGCTACTTGGATTCCCACCTATAAACTCCCGAAACTATCTGGTTAAGCAATCTGGTGTTGGGGATACAGGGGACACAATATATCTCACCCAAACTAACAATACCTAGATCCAGCTGTATACATCCGTCAACACATAACCAAGAAAACTCCTAAATCGTGGTACCTCAACCTTCAAAAGCATCCGTTATAATGAAGTTATGGCAATACTCCCTAACTCCCCGCCCAAAGACTGGTGGCATCGAGGTGATCTCACCAACAACTTCATAAAAGAGATTTTCGATGTCGGCGAAACTCGCATTCCGTAACTCAAGAACGATAAAATTGTGACGACAACACCCTGAGCTCAACTCCCCGGGACACTGCCACAACCCCTAAATGTCAGGAGGCACCAAGAACAATGTTCTCGTCACAAAACCATCGGAACGATTCCAAGATACCCGCATGATCCTAAAAAAAATTAGTGAAATTTGAGGAGAGGAAAGTCAAAACTTCTACGTCAAAAAGCCTCACCAGAGCGACGAAGGTACTGAGGAGTAAAAAGAATCCTACTCTCCGATATATATAATCCTAAGACTCAAAACATTTTTTTCTAGACTCAACAACGCCAAATGATTCGATCAAGCAGGGGCTCCTAAGTCGTGGATGGCTCGATACTAACTTGTAAGGCCCACGTATGCGCTTATATCTCCCACGTGTCGAGGCACGCACTTGGAGGCATAACCGCATGGTGGTTTTGTCGCAAGAAGGGTCATCTTTCACACAATCCCATGTAATGAACAAGAATGGGATAAAGAGTTGGCTTACAATCGCCACTTCACACAACAATACATTAATTAAACATACACATCATTCGTAGTACACATAGACCGACTACGTCAAAGCCAAAAGAAAAGGAAGATAACCCAATCGCTAGATCCCCAATCGCCTCCAACTGGGCTCCACTTCATCGATCAACATGAAAAAGAAACATAGTAACGACTAAGGTCCTCAGAGAACTCCCACTTGAGTTCGCTTATGCCACCCGTGTTGGTATCATCGGCACCGCAAATCGCTTGAAGAATCTGTGAGTCACGAGGGACTCAAAGAATCTCACACCCGCGAGATCAAGACTATTTAAGCTTATGGGCAGGAAAAGGTAGTGAGGTGGAGCTCGCACAAAGAAGCACTCAAGCATATATGGTGGCTAACATACGCAAATAAGAGCGAGAAGAGAAGCAACGCGAACGGTCGCGGAAGCTAGAAGTGATCAAGAAGTGATCCCGAAACTACTTACGCACAATCATAACACAAGAACCGTGGTTCACTTCCGGACTACCGAGAAGATACCATCACGGCCACACACGCTGTTGATGTATTTTAATTAAGTCAAGTGTCAAGTTCTCTACAACCGGACATTAACAAATTCCATCCGCCACATAACCGCTGGCACGGGCCTCGAAAGATTATACCGCAGGGTATCCCAACTTAGCCCATCATAAGCTCTCATGGTCAACGAAGGATATTCCTTCTTCCTGAAGACCCGATCAAAGTTTCTAATCCTTTACAAGACATTTCGACAATGGTAAAACAAGACCAAGAAAGCCGCCTTTAATATGTCGACAAAATCCCGAGTAGGAGTCAGACGATCTCTGCTCGTGGCACACCGGATGAGAAGTCCGCATAACTAAAAACCAAGCCTCAAGTTTCCCGAGGTGGCGCCGCAAAGGGTTTCTAGTTTGGACCAACACTCAGAGGAGCATTGGCCCTCGGGGTTAAAATAAAGATGACCCTTGAGTCTGCAGAACTCCAAGGGAAAAAGGCTTAGGTGGCAAATGTTAAAACCAATGTTGGGCCTTTGCCGGAGGAGTTTTATTCAAAGCGAATCGTCAAGGGGGGTCCCATAAATCACCCAACCGCCAGAAGGAACGCAAAATCAAGGAACATAACACCGGTATGACGGAAACTAGGGCGGCAAGAATGGAACAAAACACCAGGCATAAGGCCGAGCCTTGCACCCTTTACCAAATATATAGATGGATAAATTAAATAAGAGATATTGTGATATCCCAACATAATCTTGTCCATCATGGAGCAATCTTCGACTTCACCTGCAACTAACAACGCTACAAGAGGGGCTGCGCAAAAGCGGTAACTTAGCCAAACAACGGTTTGCTAGGAAGGGTGAAAACGTTAGAGGCTGACATGACAATATGGGAGGATGGTAAACAAGGATAGGTAGCGAAAGATAGCGATAGAACGAAGCAACTAGCAAGCAAAGATAGAAGTGATATCGAGGGTAATGGTCATCTTGCCCGAAATCCCGCAAGGAAGAAGAACGAGTCCATGAACAAGACAAACAGACGTAGTTTAACAAATCCTCACAACTCCGAACGTAAACCGAAGCTTAACGAGAGAAGCAAACCGAAAGAAGCAAACAACATGGTAAACACGTTAATCATAAACATGGCATGATGCACAATCAAGTATGATGCATGTCCCGTTTAAATGAGGCATGGTATTGCAAAATGCAACAAACAATACTACAAATTAAGTGGAGCTCAATATGCAACGGATTTGCATATTGACGAAACACCACATTCAAGTTATTTAGTTTGCTCTCGCTTAGGAACAAGGCAAGATTAAATGTTGGTTAATATGGCAAGAGGTGAAGCATAATTAATCTAACTTTTTAGGCAAGTTTAAATGAGGCCGGAAATAACAACAACAATTCTGGAAAATCCTCATGTGCATATTTTAGATTTGGTACTGTTCTGTCCTAAAGCATATTTTAGAGCTGTTAAACATGCAAAGTAATGCTACCATGTTAAACTAGGCATTTTTCTACCCCATTTACATATAAAGTTTGTTAAAATTGGAGCTACGGTTATTTAGTTATGAATTAAATCATTTTAGCATGGCATTTATGCAAAATTAAACAAACAGCAAGTTTAAAACATTTTAAACATGGATGAAAGTTGCAAATTATGAAACTACATGAAATTCTAAGCATTTTGCATATATAAAGTTTTTACATATGATGCATGGTTATTCGCTTATTATATGCATGAACAAGAAGGGTTTTTTCCGCAAAACTCGCGGTAACCTCGGATAAAAGCTAAATTCTAGAACTGGGAAAAACATGATACGGGCTGAAATCTGGTTGGCCTAACAAAGGCACAAGGCGTAGGGAGCTAGAGGGGCTGTCACCCAAGGCTCCTGCCAGCAGAGAGAGTCATCGGGCCGGGCTGGCTGGGAGCGCGGTCACGCTGAAAGGCTGGTCAACGCGAAGCGCTTGAGTCGAGCGCTCGATGCAGAAGAGTTGCCGCCGCCTCCTCGCCGAACAGCAGGGGAGGCGGCGCTGGGACTTGCGGGGACGATGGGCGCGAAGCGGCAGTCGGCGGGTGGCGAAGCGGATCTCGACGGTGCCACGAACAGAGGCCGAGTGGAGGCGGATCCGGCGACGGCTATGCAGTTGGTGCGGCCATGGCAACAGTAGGGCGAAAGGCCACCCGCTTTTCCGATGTAGAGGAAAACGAACAGAAAGGGAGGGAGATTAGAGGAGGAAGGAGGGAGCAACAGAAGAAAAGAAAGAGCAAAGGAAGGGCAACACTCATCTCTGCTCCGGCGCTGCAGCCTTTGCTTGTGGTGGAGGCAGGCGCTTATGCGCCATCGTGATTGGAGGGAGACATAGAAGGGCCTCAAGGCGCGACGATTTTGACAGATGAGGACTGCAGGTTCAGAGCCGGAACTGCAGGTGCGGCTCTGGGAAGGAGCACGACGTGGAGGGAGCTCCTCCTCCGGACGAACAGGGGGAGAGAAGGTAGCTGGGCTGGTTGCTCTTCAGTAGGAGGTGACCATGGATCGGGAGGAGTGGAGGGGTTGCGGGATTGGTTGGATCGAGGAGGAGGTGGTCGCCAATTTGGGAAAAACGAGGGAGGTGGTGGATCACTTGCCGGATCGGGATGGATCCTGAGGAAGAGAGAAGGCGTAGGTGGCGGGCGGGTGAGGATGGATGGGACATCTCCCTAGATTTTAGGGTTTTGTTTGGTTAGATAGCAGGTGAATTAGGTTAGGGGTCCAAATAAAAAAACGGAGATATTTTAGGGATGTTTGGGGATGATCCGGATCCAACGGTGATGACTGAGCTGGTCGGGTTCGGGTAAGTTTCGGACACGGGCGAGGGGTCGATGCACTGTGCAAAGAGGGGTTAGGCGAACGAGGTCAAGTGTGAAGCGAAAACCCGATGGGACTCGGAACGGTCAACGAAGACAGGGGACACGACAACTATGGGCGGAAGCAAGTTTTATGAAATCATGACGACAACAGAGTGTCGATGCAATGCAAATGCTGACTTGATGAATGCAACAACCAAATAAATAACACGGCCGACATGCAAAACATGGAAGGCGTCTGGAGCATCGGTCTTGGGGCGTTACAGGGGACGCGCCTACCCCCCCAGGCGCGCCCTCCACCCTCATGGGCCCTATGTTGCTCCACCGACATACTCCTTCCTCCTATATATACCTCACGCACTTCAAACGATCGACACGGAGAGCTAAAACTCAATTCCACCGCCGCAACCTTTCCTGCACTCCACGTAGATCCCATCTTGGGGCCTGCTCCAGAAGTTCACCGGAGGGGGGAATCGATCACGGAGGCTTCTACACATCAACACCATAGCCTCTCCGATGAAGTGTGAGTAGTTTACCTGCACCTTTGGGGTCCATAGTTATTAGCTAGATGGCTTCCTCTCTTTGGATCTCAATACAATGTTCTCCCCTTTCTTGTGGAGATCTATTCGATGTAATCTTCTTTTTATGCGTGTGTTTGTTGAGACCGATGAATTGTGGGTTTATGGATCAAGTTTATCTATGAACAATATTTGAATCTTTATGAATTCTTTTTATGTATGATTGGTTATCTTTGCAAGTCTCTTCGAATTATCAGCTTTGGTTTGGCCTACTAGATTGATATTTCTTGCAACGGGAGAAGTGCTTAGCTTTGGGTTCAATCTTACAGATCCTTTCCCAAAGGATGAGGGGCAAGAAGGCACGATTGTATTGTCGCCATCGAGATAACAAGATGGGGTTCTTATCATATTGCATGAATTTATCCCTCTACATCATGTCATCTTGCTTAAGGCATTACCCTGTTCTTATGAACTTAATACTCTAGATGCATGCTGCATAGCGGTCGATGTGTGGAGTAATAGTAGTAGATGCAGGCAGGAGCCGGTCTACTTTTCTCGGACGTGATGCCTATATACATGATCATACTCTAGATATTCTCATAACTATGCTCAATTTCGCCAATTGCTCAACAAAGAATTTGTTCACCCACCGTGAAAATACTTATGCTCTTGAGAGAAGCCACTAGTGAAACCTATGGCCCCCGGGTCTATCTTCATCATATTAATCTTCCAACACTTAGTTATTTCCGCTGCTTTTACTTTGCTTTTATTTTACTTTTGCATCTTTATCATAAAAAATACCAAAAATATTATCCTATCATATCTATCAGATCTCACTGTGAAGTGACCGTAGTAGGGATTGATAACCCCTTATCGCATTGGTTGCGGATGATTTATTTGTTTGTGTAGGTGCAGGGACTCGCCGTAGCCTCCTAACCTGGATTGATACCTTTGGTTCTCAAAACGAGGGAAATACTTACGCTTACATTGTCAAGCATCACCCTTTCCTCTTCAAGGGGAAAACCAACGCAAAGGCTCAAGAGGTAGCAATCGAGTCATCACCCTCTTATTAAAAAAGCACCAGCTTGGAGAGCCCCGGCGTCATTTGCATCCATTACTATTAATTTATATTGGGTATGACTATGATTGGATCTCCTCGTTACCATGGAATTACAAATATTTAGTCAGTCCTTGATCTTCAGAGGTGCTCGAGACATATGTTTTATGTCTCTTTAAAAGGGCTAGCGTAGATACCATCTTGTTATATCATTTTATGATTGTTTTGAGGAAGTGTTGTCAATGACGATTTATTATTATTGCTCGCTAGTTGATTATGCCATTGATAATGTGTAGAACATGATACCCAAGTCTTATTGTGAATGTGGTTAGTTCTACAATCTTTGCATGGATAAAACTTGAATGTCGGGTTTACATATTTGTAACAACAAGAGCAAACAAAGTTTGTAAAAGTTTTTCCTTATCACTTTCAGCTTTGTCAACTGAATTGCTTGAGGACAAGCAAAGGTTTAAGCTAGAGGGGAGTTGATACATCTCCATCATATCTACTTTTCCAAACACTTTTGCCCTTGTTTTGGTCTCCGATTTGCATGATTTGAATGGAACTAACCGTGACCAAGCTGCTTTTACAGGTAATTGCCATGGTGTTATTTTTATTGCAGTAAATAAAAGTTCTTTTAATGACCTGAAAATCAACCCGGAGAATATTTTTGGAAATAATGAAAATACCGGCAAAAGAATCAAGGCAGGGGCCCACACCATCCACGAGGGTGGGGGCCTACCATCGGATGAAGTTTATGCGTACCTAGGGGTAGGGTCATGGACCTGTCCTAGATACCCTCCCAAGGACATCTCTAGAGAAACCAATCACCTGTCAATCGACTAAGAAGTGTTCCACCACGGACTTGAAGGCACTCGACCATGAAGCCAACCACTCGACCATGGAGCCAACCACTGACGGTTAGGAGATCTAAAGTCACTCTGCACACAAACTGGTCGCTCATTAAGTAGCCTTATGGTCATCATAGCACTTTATTTGAGGGCTACCAAGAACGCCCGACCTTAAATGTACCTTAAACCCCTGATAATCAGGGTTGGAGGGTTTGGCTAACTCTATATAAGCCACCCCCTCCTCAAAGGTCAAGGTTCGCACCCCAGAATTCATACGCATATAATCCAATGACCGCCCTGCTCCGAGACGTAGGGCTATTACTTCCTCCGAGAAGGGCCTGAACTCGTAAACTCGTGTGTGTACAACTACTCCATAAGCTAGGATCTTGCCTCTCCATTCCTACCCCCCCTACATTACTGTCAGACTTAGAACCACGACAGTTGGCGCCCACCATGGGGCAGGTGTCCTAGCGACTTATTGGAGAAGTTGCGATTTTTCCGATCTCCTTCATCATGGTTTCGGGCGGAGTTTTGGTTGAGGTCGCTTGAGATCCGCTTCTCAAGCGCTCACGTTCATCACCGACGACTCGCTTGGGCTTCAGGAGGCTCCACTCGGACGTCAAGGCTCCCCATCGTGTGGCGACGATTTACAAGATGCGTCGTCCGCGGCTTCCTCCTCAAGGGCAACCGCTGACCCAAAGATCGGTCGCACTGTGGTCATCCTCCTTCCGGCTTCCTCACGGTGGCGCTCGCCGGGTCATCGAGGCCTTAGTGGTGGAGAGGCATCGCTGTGGCTCGCCCGGTCAAACCCTCCTCGCAGAATATCGAGCCCGACAAATCTCTCTATTTGATGTTTCGACTTGCCGACTTTGCTCGCAGATCGAGATCCGAGATCCGAGTTCGACAAATGATCCAGCCAGGGCGGAGGTTCTGATGGTCGGCGGACCATGCGATCCTCTGCTTTCCTCAAGACCGACAGAGGCAGCGGAGGCGTCATCACATGCCCATGAAGAGTATCTCCTCGAGCCCCTCACTTCGCTTCGGAGGGAAGAACTTCGCCACGGAACGTGATGCATGCGCACACTCCCATCGTTGGAGAAACTCCGAGGCTCGATGCCTTTAGAGGATTTGGCCATTAACTTGTTGAGCGCCAAGACGTACCGGAGAACCTCCAGCCGAGTACTCAATGAAAGCGTCTCGGCGACCACGGGTTCCGTAATCCATTGACGTCAGCTTTTCCACCACCGACTCGGTATATCGAACTCCCGATTCAAAATTTAGTACCTGCGGCCCATATAGCAAGAGTCGATTCAGCCTTCCCAAATTCGAGGTCGTAGAGGCTGTTGTTGCAGATCGTAAGATTTATTCCGGGCAGGAGAGGATTGGCCAGGTTTGTCGCAATCGCGGAACAGGATCCACAAAGAATCCATTGTTGCCAATACGATTCAATCGGCTCATAGCCCAAGATCGCCTCCAGGCGTGACGGAAGACCGGCGAGATCAGATAGGAACCGTGAGAGTATGATCACCGATTCGATCGCGATGATCGACGCCGAGTGCCCACCCTCACCCAAGGAGTGGGTCAGCACGCATTTCTAATAACGAGGATGACAGACGCCTCACAAAGGTGTTTGGCAAGGATTCTGATCGACCCAGAGAACTGTGCTTTGATGCGAGATCCATTCTCGCTCAGGTTTGGTCGACAGAATAGAGCTCACCGAGGAGGACATGACAGAGATGCACCCACAAAGAAGCAGTAGAGTGCATGTCTCAGACCAGAGTGTCAGCAGCCAGAGCCATCGGGGCCGCGGTGATTCCTCCCAACTTCAGTGTTGGCGACTGGGGCCGCAGAAGTTCACCGGTGAGTCCAAACGGATACTTGGCTTGAGGATTACCGAGTGGCTGTTCAGACGGGCACATAATGATGAAGTGGCCATGAAACACCCGCCTCTTATGTTGGAGGGCTCGCCAGAGCATGGTTGGAATCGATTTAGCACCCAAAGAGTATTTACACTTGGGAATATCTTTCCGAGTGTTTGTCTAACATTTGAAGGAACCCGCAAAGCTTCACCAGGGTTAGCTGTAATGCAATCTTGTGTGCAGAAGTCAAATGAAACTTTGAGGGATTACATCCAGAGATGGATCAATTGCATCACACATGAGAGAATGTATCTCGATCACCAGCAAATTGCATGCCTTCAAGGAAGGTGTTAAGGAACGGTGAGCTAAACCTGAAATCTGATCGAACCCCAGACATGTCTCGAGTCGAATGATGGGAGATTGCCACCAAGCATGCTAATGGTGAAGAAGAGGATCGGCTCCGGGCGGCAAGTACAAGTCGGTTGCCCATGAAACCGGAGGAGGTAACTCGGTCGGAAGCGAGAAAGAGGAAAGCTGAGCCAAATTACTCTGGAGAAGGCTTGATGTGACTCCGTGAAAGTTTAAAGGGAAGCCTAAGGGGCCTTGGAACCCTAAGAAGGTGAAGGACCAAGACGGAAATGATGTGTTGGACTTGCCATGCCACATTCACACAAAGAAGAAAAGATGAAGAGGGTAAACTCATTTACCCAAAGCATACCACTCGACGATGTCGGCTCTTGATCCGACGGTTAGCCAAGGAAACAGGCCAAAAGATAAGGAAAAGGAGTTCCACAAAGTTGAGAACAAGGAAGATAGTGATGATGGGTACCTCGTGTCAATTCCACCTTGATGATTTTGCCGACGTTCGAGCAAAAAGTCGATTGAAAGTTATCAACCGAGAGGTGAACATGGTCCCATGACACCCGCTTATTTGAAATGGTCTCGTGATCGCCATCACATTCGACCAGTTCGATCACACCGACGCACATAGCCACCCTCGGGAGGCAAGCTTTGAGTGGTCGTACCCAGCTTGTCGAAGGCACCGACTAACTAAAGTTTTGATGGATGGTGGCAAAGGCTTTGAATATACTATATATGCGAGATCGCTGAAAGGGATGGGCATTCCAATGTCCGTGACTTCGCATACTGTAAACATGAGTTTCCATGGAGTCATTCCTGGAAAGAAGGCCGAGTCACTCGGTCAAATTGCTCTTGATGTGGTTTTCGGTGATTCCAAGCATTTCCGCAAAGAAAAGTTGATGTTTGAAGTCGTTGATTTCCAGAGTGCTTATGACGCTATTCTGGGAAGACCAGCGTATGCACGTTTCATGGCTCGACCATGTTATGTATACCTTAATCTGAAGATGCCAGGCCCCAAAGGTGTGATCACCGGCCACCGGCAATCTAAGAAAAGCGGAAGAGTGTTTCCGTAAAGGCTCAAAGATCGCCGATGCTCGGATGGCAAAGTGGTAGAGCTGCAGGAATACCAGAAAAGCGAGACTCCGAAAGTGATTTGTTGTGAGCCAAGAAGCCCGCCTCTGGAATCAGCGTTTGACCGTCCCAGGTGAAACAAAGCCGATTCACATCCACCCGGATCGATCCCAATGTTGCTCCGACTCATATCTCTACATCACTCGACTCCAAATAGGAAGAAGCGCTCATCTAGTTCCTCCGTGAGAACCGGGACATCTTCGCATGGAAGCCTTCTCATACTGGTGTTCCTTCGGGGTAATGGCCGAGCACCGCTTACTGCTTTAGAGGTCGACCCTAAAAGTGAAACCTGTCAAAGAACATCTTCGACGGTCCGCCGTCCGGAAGAGAAAGGCCCACATTGGCGAGAGGTGGCTCGACTCCTTAGCAAAGCAGAGTTTATCCGAGAAATCTACCACCCAAGTGGCTCGCCAATGTTGTCATGGTCCCCAAGAAAGACAAGTCACTTAGCATGTGCATTGACTTCAATATATCAATCGGGCCCTGCCCGAAAGATCATTTTCCTCTCCCCGCAAGATCGACCACAAATAGTCGACTCATTGCGGGATGTGAGCGGTTCGTCTTTTATACGCCTATTCGGTTACTTCATCGATCCCGAGTCTATATGGACCCGACGAGATCAAAACAGCTTTCATCACTCCATTCGGTGCTTACGTTATGTCACCATGCCATTCGCCTCAAGAATGCCGAAGAGCCACGCTCATGAGAATGATTCAAAATTGTTTACTCATTCAAATCAGTCGGAATGTGGAAGCTTACATGGATGATATAGTGGTCAAGTCACGGAAGGGTTCCGGACCATTGGTGACCATTCTTGTCGAGACATTTGCCAACCTCAGAGGTATGATATCAAGCTTAATCCATCAAAGTGCACACCGGAGTTCCAGGAGGAAAGTTACTCGGTTTCTTTCGTTCAAGCTAACGAGGAATCGACGCCAATCCGGAAAAAGGTTGGTACTATACTCCGAATGAAACGCCCCGTATGCAGTAGTAATGTCCGGAGCTTACTGGATTTGCTTGGCACGCTTTAAGTCGATTCATCTTCGACTCGGTGAAAAGGCATTGCCTCTTTACCCGGTCAATGAAGAAGTCGAGACAAGTTCGAGTGGACTCCACGAAGGCTGATGCAGCGTTTGCAGAGTTAAAAGCCTCGCTCTCCACCACCCGGTGCTTGCTTTGCCCCAATCGCCAGAGAGCCTTTGCTGCTTATACATTGCAGCCACGGGACAAGTTGTCAAGACAAGATTTACGGCCGAGCGGGAAGAAGAAGGAAAAAGCCTTCAAAGTTCAGCGCCCAAAGATATATTATGTTCTCAAGTTTTGACTCCATCAAAGCAAAGATATCCTCATTACCGTAGAAGCTTGTATATGGGATTTATATGACCATCAAGAAGGTTGCACATTACCTCGACCATTCCATTACGATCGTGCCGACGCCCATTGTCGAGATTACGCATTCAAGACAATGATGCAAATCGTCGAGTGGCAAAATGGGCGATTGAACTCCCTTCCCTAGATATCAAGTTTGAGGCGAAAGAAAGCCATCAAGTCCCAAGCAATAGTAGCAGATTTCTGCCGCCGAAAGTGGATTGAACAAACAATGCCGCCGACTCAAGTTCACTCGAGCACCTTTGGACCATGTTCTTTGATGGCTCCAAAGATGTCAATGGTTCCAAATTCGGGTTAGTAGATAGTTTCCCCAGGAGATAAGCCAAATATGTGCTCCAGATTCACTTTGATTCCTCCAACAACGAGCGGTCACGGGCTTGCTCTTGTATGGGTTATGATATGGCTTATTTCCACTAAAGGCGTCCTCGCCTTATGGTCTATGGCGACTCAGATTTGGTGGTTAATCAAGTGATGAAGGAGTCAGACGTCGTAAGTCTAGCCATGACTCGTTCAAGTTGCAATGCAATGGAGAAAGCTATTGGAGAAGAAGAAATCGAGGGGTTAGAGCTTCATCATATACCTCATTAACGGAAAAAATCAAGCGGTGATGATTTAGCAAAAATAGGTTCCAAAGAGAAGCCATTCCGACAAAGAATGTGTTTTTGGAACACATCCACTCACCATCGCTTCAAGAGAGGATCCTTCAATCCTTTGATAAGAAGTTCCGCAACCAAAAAGTGCCACGGACCCGGCGAAGTTGAGGTTCGGCAAAGAGTGGTCGACCTAATCATGGAAGTCTTGGTCATCACTCCCGATCGGACGGTGCCGTATATCGCATACATCCTAAGGAAAGAACTCCCAGAGAATGAAGAAGAGGCTCGACAGATCGTCTGGTCGATCCAAGGCCTTTACCGTGATAAAGGGACAATTTGTTCAGAGAAAGCCTTGATCGAGTCGGGCTGAAGTGTATAACATCGCTTAAGAAGGCCGGATAATTCTTGATGATATCCACTCGGGGACCTGTGGTCATCATGCTGCCCTTCCTCGGACCATTGTGGCTAAAAGCATACCGGCCCGGGTTTTACCGCCAAGAGCAAATGAAATGGCGAAAGAGATAGTCGATAAGTGTGAAGGATGTCGCCTTAATTCCAATATGTCACGACAAACCCGCGCCAAGCCTTGAAAAGACCATTCCACTGCTCAGCCCTTCATTGTTTGGTGATTGGATGATTGATTGGACCACTAGAACCTGGCAGGAGCGGTTTCACTCATGTGCTGAGTGGCAAAATGTGCGACAAGTTTACTAAATGGACCGAAGCTAAGCCTATCAAGAATCTCGACGCTAACGCTCGCTTACCGCTTTCAACAAATGAGTTGATATTCAGATATGGAGTTCCACATAGCATCATCAACGATAATGGGTCAACTTCGATTACGACAAATTCAAAGCCTTTTAAGCGCCTCAAGGCACACGCAGTCGACTACGCTCTTTACCGCTCACCCCCAGATCGAATGGACAAGCCGGAACGAGCAAATGGCCTAATTCTCAAAGGATCGAAGCCCGGTTGATGCGCGAACTCAAGAGCACGGCGGGCGCATGGGTCGACGAACTTCCACCCGCCTTTGGGGAAAGTTTGAGGACCACTCCTAATTGGGTCGATTGGACGTAATCTCCATTTTTCCGTTTATGGTCGCTGTTCACGAAAGTGACCTTCTTCATAATGCACCCCGAGTCGAGCCTCTATTCATCGAAGATGGCGGTAGAGAAAGCCCGGCGGCAGACGCAATGACTCCTTCTAGAAGAAGAAAGAGGGAGATGGCCCCGATCCGTTCAACCATCTATCGGCCAAGACTTGCGCCGATTCCATGCCGTAAATGTGAAGAGTCGAGCCTTTCCAAGAAGCGAGACTTCGTCCGAGTAGATCAGACAAGCCACACAAGCTTCGCTCCCACTTGGGAAGGCCCTTCATCGTCACCAGAGTTCTCCAACAATGGGGCGTACCATTTACCTTTACAACGTCGATCGCTGGGGATTGATGAGCCTCGAGCTTGGAATGCAGGAGCTGCTCGCCCCTTTTATACTTAAGTACTCATTTGGATGAGATGTAATAAGAAATACCTTTGTAGTTTATTTAGCAAAGACAAGAGTGTTATAATTTTCCCGATGATTGATTGTTGCTTTTGTTTCACGTGAGAGAACCCCCAGCATTGGGTGGCTTGGTTGCGAATCCGTCACTTATTAAGTTTGTAACAAAAATTCCCTCACCGAAAGGTGATGAGCAAGCCTCTCACTCGGAGGCTTAGTCGCGAATCCGCTTAGCCTAAGTTTGGAAAAATCCTATCGAGTGGTGAGCCAGCCTTCCCACTCGGGGCTTAGCTGCCCAAGACTAGCCTAAGTTTAAAAAATCCTACCGAGTGGTGAGCCAGCCTCCCACTGGGGGCTTAGTGCACATCCAATTACTCGCCTAATTATTTAAATCACTACCGACGAATGGTGAGCCAACTCTCCCACTCTGGGGCTTAGGCTGAGTACCCAAGACTCGCCTAAGTTTAAAAAATCCTGCAGTGGTGAGCCAGCCTCCCACTTGGGGCTTATCAGCAAAGTCCAAAGTACTGCCTAAGTATTTAAAAATCCTCACTGAAAGTGGTGAGCCGACCTCCCACTCGGGAAACCTAAGCTATGATCCCGATGCTACGCCTAAGTTTAAAAAATCCCACTGAGTGGTGAGCGGCCTCCCACTCGGGGGCTTAAGTCTTGATCCAGATGCTACTCGCCTAAGTATGTTGAAAATCCTGCACCAGTGGAGGCAGCATCCCTCACACTCGGGAGGCTTGGCTGGGATCCGATGCTCACCTAAGTATT
The DNA here is from genome assembly GCA_021605145.1 of Aegilops bicornis. Classification (NCBI taxonomy): domain Eukaryota; kingdom Viridiplantae; phylum Streptophyta; class Magnoliopsida; order Poales; family Poaceae; genus Aegilops; species Aegilops bicornis. Next base: position 898,612 of record JAHIAL010000034.1, on the reverse strand, counting down.
TGAAAATCCTGCAAGAAATGGAGCAGTCCTCCCACTTTCGAGGGGCTTAAGCTGCAGTCGATTACTACGCCTAAGTATTTGAAAAATCCTCTGCCGAGTGGAGAAACGCAGCCTCCCACTCCTGGGGGCTTAGCTCTTGGGTGATCCAGGTACTCGCCTAAGTATTTGAAAAATCCTCTCATCAAGGGTGGAGAGCAGCCCCCCTCCCACTCGGGGCTTAGTCGTGCCTGGTCGATGCTACTCGGGCCTAAGTATTTGAAAAATCCCCTACTGCAGTGTAGAGGCAGCCAGCCCTCCCACTCCCGGGGCTTGAGTTGCGATCCAGTACTCGCCAAAGTATTTGAAAATCCTACCGAGTGGAGAGCAGTCCTCCCACTCGGAGGTTTAGCGGCGGTCAAGTACTCCGCCTAAGTTTGAAAACCACCCCGAATCACGTTGTTAAGGGGACGGCCGAGTGTTGGTCATTGACTACCTTCTCCTTCTGCCAAGACTCACGCCACAAGTACAATGTGCGCTCCGCAAAGGCAGCGAGGTGTGTAGGTCGATTGCAACCTTCTCCTTTTTGAGCCATGCCTACAAATACAGCGATGCGCTCTGCCAAGGGCGGTAAGAGGTCGTGCCAATCACACGTGCTAGCATTCCTACCTGCCAGAGGCGATGAAGTGCCGGTCGACTCAGACTCCTTCACCTCATAGCTGCGCTCTCAAGCATGATAAAAAGTATATTCGAGATGAAGAACAAAAGTTCACTTTCGAGAGGCAAAAGCTTAACCATATTCAGCGACAAGCAAAGTTAGGATAACGGATTGGAAGTGCTAACAAACGTCCAAGCACTTTGTAAAAAGTTTATCGGTTACAAAACCCTTTCGGCATTCGAAGCGAATTTAAGGTGAGGCATAAAAGTTTTTCTTACTCCTCGGTGGAGGACTAGAGGCGCCCAACAAACTGGTCCGGGAATTGATTCCGCCAGTCAAGAATCCGGTAGCAAGCAGCAATGAAGGTTTCCATAGAAGGCCGGAATGATCATGCTTCTTGGTATTGGCCACTTTATGATGGATGCCCGGCTTGTCCTCTCAAGACCGCCTTGGTATACGGTGAACACGGACGGGGGGATAGAACGCGTCGGCACCACTAATACCTGGCGGAAGACTTTTTCCATTCTTGCACTCTCGACCTGGAATGTCATTCCAGTCCGGTCATCATGGACTCGAGGTCATTTTGAAGCGTCTCTCGAGGGCCCGAGTGTATTAATCGATTCATGGCGACACGCAACCTTCGGTCGGGCAAGATAGTGTTGACAACTCAGGCACACGGTAGACTCCGGTCGAAACACGTTCATAGCCATGACCTTGTCCTTCCAGAGGAGAGTTAATGGGGTCCAAGTTTGTCTCCGATCAATTGTTCTCCTCCTCGAAGTTTTGGCGAGTGCAGCAAACACGGTTTGAGATTAAGCGGCGAGATCTAATGATGAGTCGATGATAATGCTTGGTCGATCCGAGATAAAGAGATTACCTTCAGCGCATGAGGAATATAACTTCTTGGCTGGCCCCACCCGGATAAGCCTCCGGATGGTTCTTCTTCCTACCGGTTCGCTAGCAGCTTCCGCTCGAGCTCTCTTGTCATTCTTGAGACGGCCCGGACCTCCTTGTTGGGCTGCGTGGGAAGCTGACTTTCAGATTAGTATTCTCCTCTTCAAGTTTTCCGGCTGAATCGCCAGCTTTTCTTCCATAAGCTTCGTCTTGTCCAAAGCTGTATACTGCCTTCCTCTGCCCAGGTCATGATCCTTCTTCTTCGTAGCCTCCTCCATTTTATCACGCAAAATGACAATGAGATCAGAATTGGGAATGGGCGAGGAAAGATAAAGAGGTAAACCGGTCGTCAAGTTCTCACCAGCCATGCCTTTTCGGCTTCATCTCTGTATACGCAAGTTCTCACGAAGCAAGTTTGAGCGTCCAAGGTTGAGCTTTGGATCTCTGCCATTTACTCTCAATTCGGTATAAGCGTGCCACAACCATGCAGGATTTACTGCGAAGGATCGGTGGGCGGAGCGTCAAAAGATAGGTTGCTTAGGAAAGTGACTAAGAGAAAAATATTAACATTTCTAAGACTACGGCCCGAATCAAAATATTCAACGGTAGTCTGGGGACTACACCGATGGGTGCACTCAAGCATGCCCCCACTTGGTTCTACTAAAACTAGGCCTGGACATTTCGATTAAATCGATCGACGAAAAGAGACAAAAAGGTTATGATCCTAAACCATAGCTAATTTTGCTGCCTTACGGTCGATCGATTAGCGGTATCATCACAAAAAAAACAGGTTCTCTGGAGACCTTAATCTCTTGCCCGGCCCGATGCGACTATGGTCTACGGGACTACACCAGTGGAGTGCACTTTCGGCGTGCCCCCACTTGGTTCCAAAAATTCCATTACGACATGGTCCGACCCGGACCGGTGAAGAAGTTAGAGTGAAGAAACTCCAAAATACAAAATTTCGTAGGTGTAGCAGCGATCCACCATAGTCTCGGGGACTACACCCGATTAGGTGCGACTCGTGCCCCCACCAATCAAAAAATTCAATCGACACACCCGGTGGGTGTCACAGGATACAAAGATCTTCCGGAAGAGTCTTTAGATAGCATATCCTAATGAGAACAAGCGATGACCAACTAACCTGGGCGTTGTTACGGAAGCTGAAGCTAGCATCATAGGCCACTTTGGTGGCTTCTGACCACCACCTTAACCTGCTCCATCGCAGTCCCGCTTTGGCGTATAACCTCCTTAGCAACACCCACTTGGTCCTCACGGGGCGTGGGCGTGTGGCGAAAAGGGAGGCGGGTCAGTGATCGGCGATGAAGGCCGGCGCTCGTCGGCGGCTGTGAAGGAACACGGAAGTCCAAGTGGTATTGCCACCCTCACGAACACAACTGTCTCGGGGCTAATGCGATCACGTCTGAGTCGTCTCTTGCCAGCCCGGCAGTATTTCTATTCCTCCTCGGCCTCTGCGGCACCTCGTAAATGTTCGTCATCGGGAAGGTCAATGACATGAGGGTGGGGCTACAAGAAAGACCCAAGAAGTTAAAGCGGCAGAATCCAATCGACCAAAAAGCAAAACTACGAGAGATCATACCAAGGTTAGATGTGGCGGCGTCTTCCATTTCTGGTCTTCATTCACAGGCTGAGGTCTCGGAGGTGCTTGTGCCTTGCTGATTTCAGAAATCAGTTGATTAATAGCGAGTGCGAAGCCAAAAGTATGTCCATGCTAAACAAGAAGACACAAGTTAACATTACAGGAAATGGTGGGAATGTGGCATCCTCATCTTGGGCAGTTCAGCCCGTGCGGCTTTGAGTGACCTTGTAACGCTCGGAGTTGCTTTGGTACTTTTGATCGGCGCCGGAGGCGATACGTCCAAAGTGTTTTCATCGGCCTTGCCCGACAGGTCTTGATATCCTTGCCTCGGCGCTTCGGCCAAGCGGGGTCATGCCGTGAGCTTGGAATCGCCTTCTTTAAAGATGCGATGAGGGTCGACTTCCTCCTCTTCCTCCTTCTCCTCTTCCACCCAGACCGTGGTCATCTTCATCCCCCTCACCATCAGATTACCACTCCCTCTGACTTTCACCTCCGCTCGCCTCCTCCTCCTCGACACATGTTCTTGTGCCCGTTGGGCTCAGAAAATCGAGGTACATATCATTAGTAGCCTAGAGAAGACAACAAACAAGAGGCAGAGTCGATTAAAACATGATTTTAAGCTAAGCGAGTGAAAGAAAAGCAGGATCCACGGAGTGGGAAATGCAGGATTGGACCTTATCTACTTCATATGATTGGTCCGAGTGGAGAGAATCCTCCTAGCTCCTCGGGGAGTTGTCCTTGTTCCTGTGATGGCAGCCATCCACCTCTCCCGGCGTGGCATCCTCGACCTCCTCACGGGTGGACCCGGAGTGGTGTCTTGATTGCAAAAATACATCCACATCCGGATGGTCTCGATATTGAAGGGCTGGATGCATCGTGGAAGGAAGACCTCCAAAGAGATCCATGCCGGTCACCCCGTCACGGATATGCTTTGGACTACAGCTTCCGATCCAGCACCTTAACTTTCACCGCCTTCTCCTCCGCCCCGAGCACCTTGAGAGAAAGCTTCCTCACTAAGTCCATAGAAAAAAGGGAAGCTGGAGTCCAGGTCAACTACCACAGCGTCGGCTGGTCTTTGCACCGGTAAAACCAGGTCGGCGCCATCCATTGGACAGTCGGGGAAGGATCATGTGGCGGAAACGCGCTTTTCCCCTCCTTGCATCACGAAGCTCCAAGACCCCCACATCTGAATCACCTGGGTTCTCTATAAATCCTCCGGATTGGCCTTTTTCACACGTCTGGGAGGCGACAGGTTGAAAATGTGCTTGAAATTTAATGGGGCCGACAACCCAAGAAATTCTCGCACAAGGAGGCCAAAGCGACAAGATACCGCGATGGAGTTGGGTGTGAAGTGGTGGAGTGTGTGCTCCAAAGAAGTTCCAAGAAATCCCCGAAAGAAAGGGTGAGGAGGCAAAAGAAAACCCTTGATCGGTCAACATGGGTGGCCAAGAGGGGACACACTCACCCTACCCTCTTTTGAGGTTGCGGCTCCGAGCTCGCTTCCCGTGAGCATGGCCCGCGTCCATCCATGTGGGATCGAGTCCTTCCTTCCATCGGCAGTCGTCAAGATCGCCTTCGGCCAATTAGCCGGCGGATCCGATCACCACAGATCCCAGCCTTGCAACGAGGCCGGCCCTTGCCAGCGAGATCCGCCCGGTAGTGCCCTTCCCTTCCATATACGCCGTCGCCTTCTTACGCCGCCCCGCTCCAAAACGCCGTATTCTCCCTTCACCATACGTCGCCCGGCCCGAAGCGCTGCAGAACAGCTTGGCAACAGCTTTGAGATGGAAGCGAAGCAGCGGCGGATGAATCTCGAGGAAGAGAGAAATGAGGCGCCTTTGTTCAAAAAAAAACCCGTCCGTCGCCTTATATGAGGTTGCTTAGGTGAAAAATGGCTTGTAGGTCTGCAGGCTGATCTGTCAAATCCATAGCCTTAGCGATCGGCGTAGCGATGTCGTGGCGAAAAAGGTGTATACGAGGAGATCGAGGTGTTTCCTGCCTTATCCCATCCGGTACCCATGCGCGACCTCCTCGCCTTAACGCTCCCGAAGTTCAAATCCGCCAAATCCATGAGCTATGTGAGCAACTTGTCGAGACCCGGCGAATTTCCCTGCTGCTCTTGTCATTCGAAGTTCCCAAAGTAAAGAAAACCCACTTTCGAAAGCGGATACAAAAGAATGGATCAAAGTATGGTGAAAAAAGAAGTTGATGCTTGTCACCTAAGTTCATTGATCGAGCAAAGACATGCCCATCGCCGCGAAAAGTGGAGTCGGGAAGAGTTCTCAACTCCTTCCCCACTCAAACCTCGATCCATTCGGGGGCTAATGATGGTAACCCAGCCCGTTACCTAGGGTAAAGGTCATGGACCTATCCAAGGTACCCTCCCCAGGGCGTCTCTAGAATAAACCACACATGGAATTAAACCTAGAAGCATTCACAGCCGACGGACTTGGGCTCTACTCGACTACGAGATCTAAGGTCACCGACCGCCGGAGATCTAAAAGTCAATGCGCACACAAGCAGTCGGTCATTAAGTAGCTTTTATGGTCTTCATAGCACTTTATGTGGGGCGTTACGGTAACCCCGACCTTAGAAATGTACCTTAAACCCTTATGGTAAGGTTGGTACGGGGTCATGGCGCACTCTATATAAGCCACCCCTCCCGCAAGCACAAGGGTTCGTACCCCGTAATTCATACGCATATAATCCCGATTCGATAAGACTCTTTCCGAGGCGTGGGGCTATTACTTTCTCCTCCGAGAAGGGCCTGAACTCATAAATCTCTTGCGTATACAACTACTCCATAGCTAGGATCTTGCCTCTCCATTCCTACCCCCCTATTCTACTGTCAGACTTAGAACCACGACACCTGGATCTGCTCGATAGCCGTGATCTTGTTGGGGTTGACTTCGATCCCATGATGGGACACAAAGAACCCGAGTAGCTTGCCGGAGGGAACGCCAAACACACACTTCTCTGGATTTAGCTTCAAGTTGATCTTGCACATATAAGCAAATGTCTCCTCCAAATCCACCGGATGAGGGTTGATCATCCTTGGTCTTGACCACAATATCATTCATATAAGCATCAATGTTTACAATATGATGACAGTTTCAAAACCAATACGGACTGCTCTTGCAAAAAGTGGACCCGAGTCTTTAATCCGAAAGGCATCACGCGAAACAATACGTACCACATGGGTGATGAGCAGAAGTATTCTCTTCGTCTTCCTTGGGCATGATGATACGATGATGATATCCGGGTATGCATCCGGAAAGAAAGAGCAAGTCCCAACCCGATGGAGTCCACAATGCAGTGCGTCTTGGCGGCAAGGGAAATGGGTCGCCGGGCAAGCCTTGTCGAGACACGTGAAATCTATACAAAGCCTCCATTTTCGTTAGCCTTACATACGACCACGGGTTTGCTAACCATAGCCAGTTCATTACTCACCTGACGGACCAAGCTGCCTCAAGCTTCTTAATCTAAATCGGCAATGAAGCTGTTTGCCTCTCAAGGCCTACTTTGAACCTTACAGCAGACGGGCCGGGCATGTGGGCAGGCAGCAGGTGGTGCTCGATTACCTCACAGGAACACTGGGATATCGGATGGTTGCAGGGCAAACACATCGATTATGTGAGGAAACAGCGGCCACCTATGGGACCAAAAAGGCCCCGCTAATGGCGGTTTTGGCGGCGTCATTACACAAAAGCGGGGCGAACATGTGGCGGCATGGCGAAATTGCGAAATTTTACCCGAGTTACGGGCCGCTCTGAGGCGTCAAACCCTACTCTGCTTTGGCGGATTGATGGTGGAAAGGTAGTGCTGGAGCGTAGTACACTTGCGAGCAAAAGGGTTGCCTCGGGGCGATAGTGGCTACGGCGTGTAGAAATTATGAGTTATCCAACCTTCTAACCCCTTTCTATCATTGCCATGGGCCTCCTTTATAGATCAAGGAGTTACCCGCGGTGTAAGCGGTCATTATGCGATAAGATAATAAGCAGTGCTATCATACCTAACTTTCGTAGGCTGACATAGGCGTGTTAAATGCACCACTCAACGTCACGCCGTTTGGTTTGCCCGGCAAGGCTTGCTTGGGGCTATCTTCTGACTCCACACGCTTTCGCTTGACACGTCCGGCAGACGGGTGTCATCTGTGGAGTATTTCCCTATAGGGAGAGGGCTGCCTCGTGGTGAATGGCTGCCACTTAATCACTTCGTCTTGACACGCACTAATTGTGGACGTGGGTGGTGGCGGGGGTAGTTGGTGAAAGTGGTTTTGCCTCCGTGTGTCCGTAGGAGTGTGTCGTCACCGCTCAATATCACATCGTTGATTGCCAGCAAAGGCTTGCGGGTTATCTTCTGACTCCTTTGCTACGCTTGACACGTCCGGGGCGGGTGTCATCTGTAGGTATTTCCTATAGGGAGAGGTTGCCATGTGGCCGAATGGTACGCCACTTAATCACTTAACTTCTTGACACCTTGGCGGGATGACGTGGGTGGTGGTGGGAGTAGTTGGTGAGGAGTGGCTTTGCCTCCGTGTGTCCCGATGAAGCCCTCTTTGGATGTCTTGGCGGCGTCTTCTTCGGTGGTGGCCTGCGCCTTGCCCGAGCTTCGCACCTTGCGGCAAGGAGGCCTCTTCTCTTGATGGTATCTTGCTTCTCTGGTTTGATCTTGGTCCCTCAGTCTTCGCGTTGGTACTTTGAAGATCTTGGCTCCCTTGTATTCTGATTTGACCTTGACTTGTCCGTTACGCAGTCGGGGAAAAATGCATACCTAGCCATTTTCCACAGTAAAAAGCCCGGGCTTGAGCCTGCGATGTCGCGTGACATGTTGGAGTTAGGCCCCAAAAACCATGTCTTGAACAGGTGGCGGGGAAGGGTTGTGCGTGCCGGTTTCTTTGCAACAACTAGTCAATCCAACATCCACTTTGCGCCAATTCTTGTCGCGGGTAGGGTCGTGGGGCCGTTCTTGATTCGGGTAAGATGGTAACTTTAAAATGTCGTGCTCCTGTCCCGCATCCCCACCCTTAATAGCAGGGAAAAGCGGAGCGGCATGGTTTACCTGTCTGTTTCCCCGCTCCCCCATCTTCTTCCTTGGGAAGCCAAGTGACGGTTCCTTCCCCATTACTTGTAGTCCCTCCCACCAAACCCTTTTTCTTGTGTATACGCCTCATGGTCATGGGGAAGAAACCCGTGGAGGAGAAAGGAAGGCGACTGACGCTGACGAAGGAGGTCATTGTAGGGGAAGCAGAGAGGGCGTGGAGCTGAACAAGCGGAGGGAAGATGTTGTCTTCATCCTATCGAACTTGAGCAGCCTGGTCCTTGGCAGGTATAGGTATACGTGGGGAGACTCATCGAAAAGGGGCAGGCGCCCTTGATTTTGTGACGGGGAAGGAAGACCCGCCGTATTCATATCGATTCTTCTATGCTTATTTTATCTGCGGCCGCTGCTCCCCCTTCTCCAAGTTCTTTGAGGCAATCATGAATATCTATGGATTCTACCTCCTCATTTGCCACGCCCGGATGCAATGGCTAATTATGGCCATTTTTGCACATTTGTGCAAGAATTTTGTGGAGTGAGACCCAATGTGGATCTGTTACGGCATTACCCGTTCAGCAGGTGGAGAACAAGGCCACTCACTCCGGAGTCATTATTGGATGCCACAGTGGCGAGGAAGATCTGGGATTACCTCCATGGGTACCAACACGAGAGGTGGGATGAATGGAGAGGGGATTGGTGCTCGATTCAAGATGAAGAAGCTCCCAAGTTCTGTGAAGCACGGAAGGAATGTGTCGAGCACCGCAAGGATTGGAGCGCCAAAGGCCTCACTGAGGATACACTATGCCCGGCAATCAATAGGATTACCCGTTTGAAGACTGCCGGGTTAACCATCGAACATGTGGGGGCAGATTTTCTTCTCCGCCATATCTCACCGCTGCAGGAAAGGGACAGGCCTGCATGGCTGTATGGTGATGATGTGGATAGGATGAGGCTGCTCCTAGGGTTGGCCAACAACTTATCGCTTTACTGACCATGGCTTTGGATGTGCGACCAACCGCTCGATCGCTTGAGCTGTTCAAGCTTAGCGGCAACCATTATCCTCACGAACATCAATTCATCCTCGAGACCGACATCGAAATGGATGCCGGAATTGTAATGCCGAAAGGAGTAGCGAGCACGGCAGCTTCCCTCCCCTGGATGAAGAGCTCTAGCCGAATTGGCGAACACCCCTGGTGCGAGAGGGCTACCAAGACCCGAAGCCCAGGATGTATAAACGCACCTCCTCATGCGGAGGTGGCGTACATCTTGAAGAGAGTCGAGGAGGACAAGGTCGCCCGCCTCACGGAGATGGAGAAGGTCGCAAAGGCCGGTGAGGGAGTCCTGGATTAGGGGGTGTCCGGATAGCCGAACTATCACCGTTGGCCAGACTCCTGGACTATGAAGATACAAGATTGAAGACTTCGTCCCGTGTCCGGATGGGGACTTTCCTTGGCGTGGAAGGCAAGCTTGGCGATACGGATATGTAGATCTCCTACCATTGTAACCGACTTCTGTGTAACCCTAACCCTCTCCGGTGTCTATATAAATAGGAGGGTTTTAGTCCGTGGAATGAACAACAATCATACCATAGGCTAGCTTCTAGGGTTTAGCCTCTTTGATCTCGTGGTAGATCTACTCTTATACTACCCATATCATCAATATTAATCAAGAAGGAGTAGGGTTTTACCTCCATCGAGAGGGCCCAAACCTGGGTAAAAACATCGTGGTCCCTTGTCTCCTGTTACCATCCGCCCTAGGCCTTGCGATTCGGGACCCCCTACGAGATCCGCCGGTTTTGACAATCGACATTGGTGCTTTCATTGAGAGTTCCTTCCGTGCATGCGTCACCTTTAGGTCCGATGGCTCCTTCCGATCATCAACAAGCCAGCGGTCCAGGGTAGAGACTTTTCTCCCGGGACAGATCTTAAATGATTCGATGGCTTTGCCTTTGCGGGCCAATTCACTTGGTCATCTGGAGCAGATCGAAAGCTACGCCCCGGCCATCGAGTCAGATTTGAGAGTTTGAACTACACCCCGACATTCGCGGGAGACTTGATCTTCGACGGTTCGAGCCACAGCCTAAGCGCGCGCAGCATTTGTTTCGATGGGCACGATCTAGCTCCTGCCGCGAGCAGCGGTTGCCACGGAGGCCGCACCGGCTGATCCGCTCCGACCCTTAGCTCGGGCTGACTCCGCGATCGAGGACGAGTGGCTAGACACCGCCTCGGGGTTAGGAATCTCTCTGGCGATTGAGCGAACACCATCTCTGTCGCTTTCTGGCCCGTGACTCCGAGGGTGTCGGACTCCTCTCCGAACTCCAAACCTCCCGGCGCCCCACATAATCGAATCCGATTGGGCGCCGGTTATGGAGTTCACTGCCATGGACATCTTTTCAGCTTTTCGCCCCTTGGCGACATCACGAATTCACTAAAGTCTCTCTCTTTATCGAGAGCCTCGGCGGACTATGGTCGGGAAGGTTGGGATGCATAATGACGAAGAAATTCAACACCCACCCACCACCCACTTCATAGCCACTGCCGAAAAGTTTAAGCGACGTGCTCAATTTTGACTCAAGACATCGACGGAATGAATGACGCATGTAGTAGGAGATAACCACGAACCAGCACTCTACAGTGCTTTGGACAACCACCCCATCTCCACGATGTATACATGGTGGATACACCTAAAGGAAGTAGCTGACGAGGAACAACGTGGCGCTTCTGAAGGATAAATCCTCGAAAAGCAGTCAAGACGGCACGAAAGCGCCGCACAAAAGTCCCGCCGACAAAAGGCGAAAGCGGCGGCCATACAGAGACTGCATCTTCCCAGAGAGCGTCGAAAATTTGGTGACTACGAACATGCCATTGAACAACCCGTCCGAATAGGACAACTTGGATAAACAACCCGTCCAGGCGAAGATAACAGTCAGACGCATCTCACACCGGACAAGTTGGCCAGAACAGAAGAACCCTCCACAAAAGGCTCGTGTACTGCGGCGTAGCCTGAAAAAAGCAAGTGGAAGTTCAAAACAGCGGAAAATGCACCGAGAATCAGATGGAGCAAAGTACTCAACACCGCCCAGAGACCGTCTGGTGACGATCGCCAAACAAAGAGCTACCCAAGCGCAAACTACTGCCCCGAATTCGATGAGGGAGGCCTTAGAGCCCCGCAGAATCAAAGAACAAAGAGGCCGCCCGGTCGGATGGGCGACCACATGACAAGCATAGAGCGGCAAGCGGTGCCGCACCTGGCCAAGACGCGATCGCGCATAAGGATTCGTGATCAAAAGGATGGCCAGTTAGGTCCATCTCACGGGCCAAGAAAGCAAGCTCTTCTAAGCAATGCAACACGCCAAATATCCGGACATCACGGCACACCCAAATATAGGGGTGCCGCACACCCTATGTTTCACCGATGAGGTCTTTGGATCACACAATTTCCGGTGAGGATTTAAACCCGTAAACATAGAGGCATCACGACGGAACAACGGACCCGGAGTCTCGGATTGAGGATTACATCCTCCACATACACATGGCTAGAGGAGATGATCTCCATGCCATAAAAATACTTACCCCTCAAGCTTCAAAGGGGCCAAAGACGACCTTTGGCTTAAAAGCCTCCCTCGAAAAATACCATTGGAAGTTGGGAAGAGCTCGAGGATGCTTTTTCGCAAATTTTCAAGGGACTTATGTCCGCTCTCCGGATGCAGACAGTTTAAGTCACATAACTCAACAACCGGAGAGTCAGCCCAGAAATTCAGGAACAGGTTCCTCACCAAAAAGAACCAAATAATCGGTATCCGGACAACAAGCCTTAGCAGCTTTCAAACACAGCGTCCAAGGAGCGAATGGCTCATGAGCACCTTGACTGTGAAAAGACAAGAACAATGGCCGCACTAACAAGCCTCATGACCCGCTTTTGCGCGGGAGAGGATAGTTGGCTGGCAAGATGTAGTACCAGCGACCCAAGTACATCCGAAGTCAGAGATGGAAACGCGAAACCACGACGCGGCAAGGACCAGTGCCGGACAAGGGGAAACAGCCCGAAGAGCACACGGTCAACGCCGGATTCAAAAGCTCTCGAGAATCATAAAAACTGCCCTCAAGGATAACTTGACCACGAAGCTATCCAACTTAAACAAAATCTTGGACAAAATATGCCAAATCCACGGTACCCAGGAAGCACTGAAACCATACCCACGAGAGATTGTTGGGTCTTCAAGCAGTCCGGCCCGAACTCAATCTACCCCGCACACAAGGGGCTCAACACACCAAGCGAGGACGATGACGAACCCCACAAGCAGAGCACCGGACAACAAAAGAATTTCCCACAAGAAGTCAAAACAGTAAACTCACTTCAAGTGACAAAAGAGAAAATCAGAAGCGAAGCCCATAGAAATACGTGCATACGACCTATCCCAATGAGTCCCGACATTAGTTGTCAAAACCAATCACCTTTGATCATTAGGATTACTCTGGAAGTATCCGGGCCAGGATGGACTGCTTACGATATTAGATCCTATAATCGACGGACTCCAATTCACGTAAGTCCTAATGGATGGCGGTAGTGATCTAAACCTGCTTTATTAGGACACAATCCATAAAATGGGGATAGACCCAACCAAAAATTCGCCACAGCAACACCTCCTTCAAGGGGGTAATGCCAGCCTATATGCCCATTGTACGGGCTCCCTCTTGCTAGAAGTTGTGTTAAGGCTACCATCCGACAACTTCCGCCGCTTGAAAAGTTAACCTTCCATATCACCCCATTCAAAATTAGCTATCAAAGCACTATTGGGGCGTGAAGCTTTTCGCCCGCTTTAACACAATACCGCATTATGCATCTCTTACACTTAAAATGCACCCGGTCCACAGCGGCATCATCTCATTAAAGGGAAGTATCAAGTGTTACTCGGAAACACGGAAGAACGTGAGACTACACGGGCGTCACACTAATCCGGCTCCGCTAAACCAAGCACTGAACAGGTCTGACTAGGACCCGGACACGGCTAAGACGAGTCCGTAAAGAAGCTATAAAGGCCTACTGGCCGCACACCCCGTACAAGGGCTGCATGCATGTACAACAAGAGACAATAAGGCTCAATTTTATTAAACTTTTGAATCGTACTCCGTTTATTTAAAAGTACATTTTTCATACGATCTTTTCTTCAACTAAGTTCTTCTCTTTTACGAGATGAACACCGTGCTACACCCGTCGAGGATACTGACTGCTTGGAGACCTGAGCGGTGTGATGTAGGGACCGTTGCAAGGATTCTTTTCAGATTAAGACCCTATGTAAACCTTTTTCTTGTCTCTTGTTGATACACATCCCCCGGTTCTTGCTATACGAGGAGGAGGTGGGCGTTTTGGCATCGGTGCGTCGAGAATTTTTGCGTGCACAGACACCGGGGCTTAGGGCATTGTTTTGCCCGTTTTCATGAAGACCGAATACCTTAGGGAGTGTTCGGCGTCTCGAAGTTAGAGCCTTATATGCATCAGCTCGAATCATGTCTTTTGGTCAAATGTTGGGTTTGCGGCTCACATGTTTCTTTGCTTCGTTACGTTCCTGTTCTATCGACTATTACGTATAAGGAGAATCATCAAGCGATTGTGCCCCAGTTCGGCTGGCGAACACCTCGAGAGAAAGCCGAACCGACATCATGATGTAGCGTGAGGCGGTCAACCACTTTCGATGACCCATAGGAATGTTTAGAATTCCTCCGCATTGTTAACAAAGGACCGCTTTCGGTCGAGCACATACGCCGCCTGTGAATTGGAGAGCGCGGTGCCCCTAGGGAGCTATATAGTAGCCCCCACCATCGAACTCCTATGGCTAAGTGAAAGTGATAAAGCATTATAGTCCGGTTGCCTAGTTTTCTACGCTATCACCTCCTTTACAGGACCAAGGCGTTGGATGAAGTGTGAAAATCGCCTTTTTTGCAAACACCCCGCACTAATATGCGTTAAATTTCAAGACTGCCATCTTTCGAAGTTATATACACATATACATCAACGGCCACACGGGAGGTATTTTAATACTTGAACGCACAAGTATAAAAAAGCCCTTATATTATATTGAAACATTATTTCACAAATCATACATGTCATTAGAACATAATATCCTTCGAGCAACTGCGTCTCTATTAAACGAGCATACTGCCAGACTTCCTCAAAAATAGTGCTCGGCAGGTACAAAGCTTCTGTCCGAATCACAGGGATGCAACATCGGTAGCCTTCATCTCCGCCAAAGTATGTCTTGACCACGGGCAAGAGCCATCCAGCGCACCCTCTATGCATCTTGACCGCTTCATTGCACCAATATGCGGCACCGCACCAAAGGAACTGCTACACCAAGCCAAAATAACTCTTGACTCGGGCCTGTTCGGCCCACAAATGAGTCCACGACATCCTTCATGGCAAGTCCGGACAACCCTATTCAGCTCAGCCCATTCGGCCAAGCGATCGATTCAATAGGCGTGACGCTCTGGACTATGGGCTACGACCAAAAAGCTCTTCCATTCCGTGATCCTTGGCCTCGGAAGTGTTCGGCCGCGTCTGTGGCACTCGCCGCCAAGTCCAGATAAGCATCCTCCGCACCCCACAGCTGGCCCAACTGAGCATACTTAGGATCCGAGAATTTCCTCCGCGGCAGAAAAGGCTTTCCAGCCGCAATATCTTCGGCCTGACGTAGCTCTTCTTTCATAGCCCTCATCGCAGAGCAAGCAACCTTGGCCTCAGTAGCGGCCTTTTTCAGGTCCTCTTGTTCCGCTCGACCTTCTTTTTCAAGAAGCTGCCAGCGGTCCGGTAGCATTCTTCAACTTTACAGCCATCTCGGCCATTTCTTTCTTGCTTCGGCGGTGAGCTTTGTTCGGCTCTCGGCTCTTGGCCGCTTTTAAGGCAGCCACATCACTTTTTTCGGCTTGCTCCTTGGCTCGGGCGAAGTTCCGCGAAGGTTCTCCATGACAGCCGCACTATCTGCCGTCAAGCATACATGTTGTAAGGCATGACATTAAGCTACCTTACCGGTGTCCGCGAGAAGCTGCATACCTTGTGACTCGTCAAGCCGCTTATTGACAAGCGGGATGTCAGCATCCGCCACGTCAAGTTGCCGCTTTAGTTCGGCAAATTCATCAGTCCGGCTTGCCATCGGACGCTTTGCCACCTACATAGGAAGAGCGCATATTATACCTGGGATTATGATCCTTGGCGCGCTGTCATTTTTGACAATGCACCGAGTCTCGTGGGCTACTATCTATACAGGCGCATTCTATATGCAAAACTTTCGTGAAGGTACATCATTTTGCGTACCTCAAAACCCGCTGTCGATAAACTTATGACGGCTTCATACGTAATCCGCTTTCCAGCGGATGAAATCCTTTCAATCACCCGTGTACCCATTAGCGCATCGGTGATCTTCTCCGAGATAGACGCCGCCGAGCAGATCTTTCACTTCCTCCGACCGTACACGATCCGGTGTCGGACTCGTCCGATGGCCTTTTCAAGGCCGGAGGCGAGAGGCTTTGAGGGGACATGCGATCGCCGCCCCGCCAGATTCGGAGGAGAAACCCTCCACGACGACACCTCAGGGTCGTCGCCCGCCTCGCATGACGATACGGGCAGCGGAGGCGTTCGCTCTCCATCATCTCCGGACCAAGATCCTCAAGACGAAAGCTCTGAGAAGGGCTGAGATCCGAACTACAAGGGAAAAATTTCGGTTATCTTTCTAAATAAAAAAAAAAACAGGGATGTCTCTCATTTTAAGAAAACGCCTCTTTACTTACTACGGCTCGGCTGGAGGGCTGATCTCCTTGGGGAATAGTGCCGGGGCATCTCCCGGCACAGGACCCTCTTGCGAAGATTTCTTCCCCGCCGAGGCCTTGGTCTCCGAATCTTCGAGCGGTCCTCTTCTCCCCCCCTTGGAGGGAGGGATTCTCGATCCCTCCTTTCTTGATAAACTCCTTCATGAGGCGAGTAGCTCCCTCTGCTCCCCTTCACCTTCTTTCAAAAGGCGCAGTTTCTAGCATCCTGGTTAACACAAGATCCGGGCGTGGTCTCGTGGAGGGGTCCTGACACCGGATCAGTTTTGCTTTCGCCATCCTCCTCGTTCAAGGGACAACTCTTTTAAAGGCAAGTTTATGATAGATATCACGGATAGCATGTCCCGGCATGCAGGACTACTTACTTGAGTATCCCAAGGCGACAGTAGCTCAGACCTCGTCCTCGGTCAAGTCCTATTACACATTCCTTGTGATCCAAAGAACAGTTGGTACATCTCCACCGGCGTTACGCCCATAAGATGTTGGAGAGCTCGTGGTCCCCCGGATTGAACTCCCACAGGCCGGAGGGCGACGTTTGCGAGAACAGTGCGGAAAATCAGGCATAACCAGCTACTACGTGATTGATCTCTCTCTCTCTAGGAGGTCTCGAATATGGCCCTGCAACAAGGGCACGTCCTTGGACGGCCCCCAGTCGAGCCCTTTATTGACCCATGACGCCAGCCGCGGCGGAGGACCCGGCGAAAAGTGTGGCGCCACCCATTTGGTGCCACAGGAGCTGTGATATAAAACCACTTTTGTTGCCACAGACTGAGCTCCTCTTGAAAAGAGCCCTCGGGCCATGGAGCATCAATATTCTTGCTTATAACAGCCCCTCCACACTCTGCCTGCTGCCCCTTGATCATCTTCAGTTCCACTTTGAAGGTTTTGAGCCACAACCCAAAGTGAGGGGTAATGCGGAGGAAGGCTTCACATAAGACAATGAACGATGAGATGTGAAGGATGGACTCCGGATCCAAGTCATGAAATTCCAGCCCATAATAAAACATGAGCCCCCTCACGAAGGGGCCCGTCGGGAAGCCTAACCTCAAGGAAGTGAGACACGAACACCACACTCTCACCAGGGCTTGGGAGTGGGAATAACCCGCCCTTGGGCAGGCAGCCTTTATAAATTTCGCTGCTAGATACCGGGCGTCTCTCGCCTTTAGCACGCCTTCTTCCGTGACGGAGGAAGGCATCCACCAGCCTTGAAGGTCGGAGCCGGACATCCTCGGAGGTCCAAGCGCTCAATCTAGAGCTTTGGGTGTTGGAACTCAAGTAGGGGCGGATTCGATTGAGATTGAAAAGAAAGGAGCGGGCCTTGGTCTCAAGTTATAAAGAGGTTGAATACCAAGAGCCTCCCTCCGTGACCGTCGGGACTTCGCCTCGATAGAGGAGGTGGCTAACGGGCACGACTGGGTTACCCACACCCGTAGTAATGAGAATCCTGGAATAAGGGGACACGATCTCTGCTTTGACAAGACGTGCCAAAGAAACCGCCTCGCTAAACACGCTGAGGTGGGACAGTAAAAATGATTCCAATAAAGGCTTGGCCGTGGTATGACGTCACGCCGCAGAATACGTCAGCAGATTGAATTTATGTAAAGATTATTCTCTCTACGGTGGTATGTGGAACTTATTTTGCAGAGCCGGACACTATCCTTGTGTTCAAAATCTTCTATGAAGTATTCGGAGGAGGAACCCGCCTTGCAATGCCGAAGACAATATGCGCGCTGGAACTCGTCATTGAAGCCTGGTTCAGGGGCTACTGAGGGAGTCCTGGATTAGGGGTGTCCGGATAGCCGAACTATCACCGTTGGCCGGACTCCTGGACTATGAAGATACAAGATTGAAGACTTCGTCCCGTGTCCGGATGGGACTTTCCTTGGCGTGGAAGGCAAGCTTGGCGATACTGATATGTAGATCTCCTACCATTGTAACCGACTCTGTGTAATCCTAACCCTCTCCGGTGTCTATATAAACCGGAGGGTTTTAGTCCGTAGGACGAACAACAATCATACCATAGGCTAGCTTCTAGGGTTTAGCCTCTTTGATCTCGTGGTAGATCTACTCTTGTACTACCCATATCATCAATATTAATCAAGAAGGAGTAGGGTTTTACCTCCATCGAGAGGGCCCGAACCTCGGTAAAAACATCGTGTCCCTTGTCTCCTGTTACCATCCGCCTAGACGCACAGCTAGGGACCCCCTACCCGAGATCCGCCGGTTTTGACACCGACAGCCGGGAAGGGCAAGGGGAAGGCTAAGGACGGGAGTTCTTCCCACGGTGGCAGCGAGGCGCAAACCACGGAAGGAGCTATCGGGGAAGAGCTTGTCAGGGATAACTTTGCCGGGCTAGAGGCCCTAGCCATGGCAGCAATGGAGCTTCAGGAGGAGGAGGATATCGGCGAGGTGGCGGAGCTCGACGAGTAGTGGATCACGGCTGGGCTGCAAGCTCCCTAGTCAAACACGGAACAGTGCACCCGCAGGCACGCCGCTTCCCGAGGGGCGGCGGTCTCCAACCCAACGCCAGCCGCCAAGAGGGTGAAGAAGACCAGCAACAAAGCCACCAAGATTGAGGTGGTATGCCGCCAATCTCGTCGTCTTGCTTGCATTCGGAGAAGCGCCCTCCGCTGTCTGCCCGCGGACATGGAGACGGAGTCCAGCCCCCGCTCCCGCTCGAGCTCTTCGCAGAGCTTATCTTCCCCAGAGCTCTTGGCGCCACGCTAAGCACCAAAGCTGCCGGGGAGTTCTACCCCGCCATCTCTGAAGAGAGGGTGGGAGTCTCCACCCCCCATGGAGTTCAACTTGAACTCCATTGCCAGGACCCCGATCCTAAGTCACACCGATCTAGCATGTAACACATCATATCACTTTGTGGCCTCATCCACGGTATTCCCATGGGTGCCACCTTACCTGGCCCGGGACTGTTTGAGCCTTTTGGCTCATGTATATGACAATGTCGCTAGCATGCATATGACAGAGAACCCGGGCTGACATGACTAGTCATAAACCCAAAGTGGCACTAACTTACAGGGACAGGCATACATGACCCAAAGAACGAACGCAGTGAGCGGTCATCAACGTATGAACTCAAGTCGTAGCAAGCTACAAGGACTTTAAGGAAGAACGCGTGACATTTCCCCGAAGGGACAGACACTGGAATGAAGAAGGATGCATGCCAGCCAGCCTAAGTGTTCTGGAGCAGTAGCAAGCTACCATGGCTTAGTGGAAGCACGAGGAGACATTTCCCCATAAGAGAGGCTACTAAGAATAAACAACTAGGTTGTCGACTCCCACACATAGCAATACACGTTACACGTACGCATAACATGCAAGTATGTGTTGTACAACATGGCATCACAACATAACTCAACAACTCAAATAGATAAAGGCCCGGCATTTATTACAAACATGTGTCACATGACCCAACATACAGAGCATACAAGCAACGGAAGCATAACATGTCTGAGTACAGACAACTACAAAAGAAAAAGGCTGAGAATCCTGACTATCTATAAGACCCTCCCAAGCATACAAGATCGTAGCTGAGGTAACAAGCTAAACGTCGAAGTCCATGCGGAACTACTGGTGAGACTGAAGTCTCTCTGCAAAACATAAATTAAGCAAACGTGAGTACAAATGTACCTAGCAAGACTTACATCGTAACTATCTAGATATGCATCAAGATCAACAAAGGGGTGGTGGAGTTTACTGCAGCAAAGCCACCTGCTGGCTATCCTATACTATGACTGGTGGTAACTCTTTTGAGGTGGCGCACACGAATCCACATATTCACCATATCAATACACCATTATGGATCCGCTCCCGTCTCCCTACGAGAAGGCCATCCATAGCACTCACGCTTATCTTCCGCATTTTAGAGTATCCACTTTCACTTGTCTATGAACTATATAATCAACCAAGTAGTCCATTACTGCGGACGCGGCTATTCGAATTGTTTTGTTACCCTGCAGGGGTGTGCTTCTTCACACACGCTCTCACCACTTATCGCCGTTTACACGACATGTACTCGGCAACCATCAAGCAGAAGCCCAGCGAGGGTGTCGGCCACGACCTGACTAACCACACAAGTCCCTAGTCCAGGTTTATCGCCTATTCAGGTCCCATCCACAGGGAGTTCGGCCGAGGTTTCCACTACGGCCCCGAACGATGTGTGCAAGGTTCTCGAGGCACCAAACGGGTGTCCCGGTACACCGTGCCACGTGCCTACCGCATCACAGCCCACCCTCAGTCAACAATACAAGCACGGCCTCCAAAGATACTACAAACACCAGAAACTACTTGCAACTCCTGCACGGAGGATAGGGGCGGTTAATAAGTCAAGAGGGTCCATTGGTTTCGGGCCCAACGCGTGGTAGTATCTGATCTTAAATCACATTCACAGATCTAACTTCCTAAGGACAGTTCCAATGAAACAACCCACCATGTACTCCTACATGGCCTCTCATCGATACCTTTACCAAATTGTGTTCACACACTTAGCTCACACACAGTAGGACATGTTCATCACCATTCCAATTCATCCCCGATGAATCGGACCTGACTCAACTCTAAGCAGTAGCAGGCATGACAAACAAGCATGAATGAGTAGGCACATCAGGGCTCAAACAACTCCAACTCATGCTAGTGGGCTTCATGTATTTATCGTGGGCAATGACAGGTCATGCAGAGGAAAGGGGTTCAACTACCGCAGCTGCAATGTATGAATCGTTGTTGTCCTAATGCAGTAAAAGAGAGCAGGAGCGAGAGAGTGGTATTGTATTGGAATGAACAAGGGGTTTTTCGCTTGCCTGGCACTTCTCAAGATAGTATAGTTCTTCATCGGTGTCATCGGTCTCATCGTCGGAACCACGTCTACTGAGAGGGGACAAATACCGGAAACAGAGAAGGAACACAATCAATGTAATGCAACAATATGATGCATGATCATGACATGGCAATATGCTGTGGTTTGAGCTAATGCAACTAGCAACAATTCAAATGAAGTTGGTTTGAATCCAAGATTCAAATTCAAACTCCATATGTGGATATGCAAATGCCATTTATTTGCTTTGTCCTAAAACAGAAGCCATAAGTTGTTCTAACATGCATGGAAATCGTACAGCTGGATAGATTGGATTTTTCTGATAATTTTTCATATATAAATTATTTCATTCTAGGCTGCGGATCATTTTCTATGTTTTTTTGAAGTTAGGGTATTTTCTGAAATAAATAAATCATTTAAGATTTATTTAAATTTCAGAAAAGAATTAATCAGGTCAAGATTATGCAAGGCTGATGTCAAGAGGTCAATCTGGTCGGTCCAGTCAAACCTGACTGTGGGACCCATTGGTCGATGTCATAGTGTCGATCGTGGTCACGACATGTGGGCCAAGTCAATACCATGTCAAGACGGGTCCAAAACCGACACGTGGGCTCCACGGTAATTAGATTAACCTTAATCTATTTTAGTTAGCCGGTTAGTTAGGCGGTGGGGCCTGGCTGTCATTGACTCCAGGGGATAATCAGTAGGGTGCTTAGGCCCATATGGCCAGACCGCCGGCGACGTCCAGAGACGACGGCGATGCTCGGGTTTTGCCCTCCAGTGACCAAATGGACGTAATTGGGGCTCTACGCACGATTTGAGGCTCGTCTGCGTCTAACGGATGGCGGGTTAGCGCGAGCCGGGTGGACCGTAACGACGGCGGGATGGCCGATCTGCGTAGCCGGAGCTCGGATCTCAACGGGAACGATGCTACGGTGGACGGGAGGACGAACGGATGCTTGTTCTGGGCTCCTGGGACCACGCTGAGTACAGCCACGCGCTCAAACACAGGCGGCAGTAGCTATGGCCGCGACGGCTACGTGGCCGGCAGAGCAAAGCTCTCGTCCGTGACGGCAAAGCTAGCTAGACGGAGAAATCGACACGGGCAGTAGAGGGGAACGACGGAGAAGCTCACTGCGAAGTCGAAGAGAAGGTCGGCGGCTCGAGGAGGCTCTGGAGTCAACGGGCCGGCGGTCGCGATCTCTGGCGCTCGAGCTTGAAGATGATGGCAGAGAGGGCGTTCTGGGGTGCCCGATGGTGCGTGGCTTGACGTAGAGTACAGGGGCGTCGAGGCGAAGCTCTTGGGCATGTCGAGGGGACGAGGGGAAGGCGGTGGCTGCAACAATGATGATGTTGCAATCATGGTGGTCTCGGCCATGGCGGGGATCGAATGAGGAGGAGCGAGGGGGAGGTGTGGGGGACGTCTGCTCGATCCGGACGTCTCCCGTGAGTTTGTCCAACTCGCCAAATATGACCGGGAGGTGGAGGTGGCGTGGCATGAAGCGCATGCCCTGGTCAGTTCTCGCCTCGCCAAGAGGCAGAGGTTGATGACGACTGGCAAAGGGGAGGTGAGCTGGACCGCTAGCGCTGGGCCAAGTGGGCGCCAGGTAAGCCACAAGCAACCTCTCTCTCTCCTTTTATTTATGTTTTCTATTTTCTGTCTTTGTTTTTTAGGATTTAGTAAAATACTAAACCACTTTATAAAATCCTGAAATAAATTGTGGGCACATACTTGATTATTCCCAACAGCCCTCAACTATTTTCAGAATTATTAGAGCATTTAAAATATTTATATAATTTAAATGCCCCAATTCAA
This sequence comes from Aegilops bicornis, assembly GCA_021605145.1. Taxonomy (NCBI): domain Eukaryota; kingdom Viridiplantae; phylum Streptophyta; class Magnoliopsida; order Poales; family Poaceae; genus Aegilops; species Aegilops bicornis. Next base: position 875,986 of record JAHIAL010000034.1, on the reverse strand, counting down.
ATACAATATGAGTTAATTCAAATTCCGAATCGTCATAGAAATATGTTCATCATTTTTGGCAGAGGTTTTCACCTTAATAAAAAATCATGAACTTTTCTGGACGGCATTTTGGTTCATTCAGAAGATTTGAATTTGAACCTAGTTGAATTTCATCTGGTACTAGGGTTTGAGCATCCCCATTTTAAATTCATTTAAACTCAAACATGATGCATGGATGCAAATGCTACTAACTACAAGCAATACTCTAGGGCTGTGACAACTCACCCCCACTAAACGAGAATCTCGTCCCGAGATTCAAGATGTGAGGTAGGAAGACAGAGGGGACACTAAATCTCACAAACTTCATGATCCAAGTTGCACCTCATAAGAACGTTCATTCGATCATCATCTTTGTCTCGACGTCTTGCTCTAAGAACTCCATCTAACAAGACAACGAGAAGAAAGGGAAAACTCTAGAAAAACTCAGGATCAACTCATGGAGTGAGACATTGAAACATCTCTCGAACTGAGACACAAAACACACATCAGAGATGATGGTAAGGATCTGATGATGAAGGTTTAATTTGGTAGACGAGAATTCCACGCTTGAAAAGATGGTGCACTAGTTTCAGAGTAGCGAGGAGTTAATTGTCCTTCATACCATAATGGGCCACCTTTGAGGAGGTGATTTGTAGAATTATTCCCTAAAGTGGCAAAAAGAATTACTTTTGATCCATAGACCATTGAAACTCTTCATACTAGCCCGAGGCAATTCAGAATGCATCATTTTAAGGAGTTCGGAAGAATGACATACTTGGACTAGGATGGACGATGTGGACTACCATGTTGGAGACAACGTAATGGATGATTTTGCTTATCATCGGAAATGGATGGGACCCATGGTAAGTCCACTTTTGAAGATGATCCTGGACAACAATTTACTAAGAAGGTAGACCATAATAAAATGGCACAAAGACGGGTGCAAGCTGGGAAAAAATGCAAATGCTGGGAATGATTCTAGTAACTGGGGAAAACTCAATAGTCGAGAGTGATTCCACTGTTTGAATGGTTATAGCATAATCGAAGAAACTGAGAGCAAATCCAAATTAATGCTGACAATAAAACCTAGAGGTTGCGCATACTCTCAAGGACTTGAGCATTTCCATACTCATCATGGTCTTACCAACATCCGTGTCGAGGATCCTGGCAACACATCATACTACCATGATGAATAGTGATGGACGATGCAGATGCAAAGGAAGGCAACACTTTCTCAGATTTTTTCCTTAGCAATGCCAAGGAACAAAACTGGATGATTGACCGAGAGACATTTATCACTCCGCTTCTAATGTTCTCCTTGATGTACTAGATACCACGATCATACTTAAAAGTATTAACATGGCCATCAAGTGTAGGTCGGACTTCAGAAACACAATGCATCCATAAGGAACAACTTCTAGAATAAGTCATAGAAAATCCTCATAGGAGAGTGACCAAATGGCTTAATCAAGATGCTACAATAATAGATCTTCCAGCTAGGTGCGTCCACTTTACCGGAACCTATATCATAGTTCTTGGGAGAAGTTCCAACCATCATGTCTTCCTGAGATTCAGATCTGGTTGGTAACAGGATGCTTCAGATAGCATGTCTGGAAAGAAAATTTGCAATACAAGCCGACGAGATGACGTTGCGAGATTCTCAGGAAATGGACTATGGCAGTAAACTCCAAAATATGAGTTGGTTCTGCTACACACGTGAACACGATGTCCTGCATAAGCATGAACACATAGTAGTCTTACAACAAACACTACCGAGTTCCGATGGAGAACCATCATCGAGGATATCAAAGTCCTTGCATAAGGCATGCTCTTAAGAAGGAACTTCTTATCCTTAAACAAATCAATCAGTGGCTTGGTGTGCTAGGAATACATATAGAATGAAGGTTGCAAGTCTCCAGACCACATAATACTTCGCACATATGCATGACTGACTTGAGACGATTCCAGAGGAAGCAATATTGAACTTTCTCGATTCACGGCAGCAACTTGCACCAAATGCACATGAACTTAGAGGAAGTCACTTCTTTCATCATGAATTGTACTTCATGGGTTAACACGAAGATAATGTTTAAGAAAATTTCCAACACTAGCTTTAGTGCTCAACATGAATCATGGAGAGGATAAACATGTTGCCGATGGGCTCGACAACAATTCATCGAGGTTTCCATACAAATGGAATTCCACAATCTTGGAAACAAGGTGATAGCATTGGTCAGACCCAAAAGATATAATGGTGTATGCTCGAGGAAACATCCACAGGTAAGACAACATTACGAACATCGTTGGTTCTGATTTGATCTGACGATATCCCATACTCAAATCAAGGATTGGATAGGACAATAGCGCCGACAATTGATCACGAGGATCAATCAATGAAGATATCGTCTCTCTTCAACACACACATACAAAGGGTTATCCCTTTGGAATGAACTAACTCGGATAAAGCTTTTATCTTTGAACTCTCCAAGTTGTTGTTTAGCTTAACCAACTAGCTCAGGGGTATCCAACACATATTCTTGGAGAAGGGGTGGTTTACAAGAAACCAACTTGATCATGAACTCAGCATAACAGTCAGGGGACAACCTGGCGATACTTCTGAAAAGATAATCGGAAAATCATGAACCACTGATATGTTATTAAGCTCGAAAACAATCTTGCTTTTCAGGGCAAGACGATATGATCAAATGAGCAAGAGATTGGCACAATCCCAACTCATTGATCGGCGGTGTACGAAATATGGACTAGGAAGCACGATCAATCTTAGAATGGTAATTCAATAACCATCACGCTAAGAATGAGATTATTGTCCATTAACTACCAAGCAACGGGGTTGCTAGGAGTATTGATTTCGCACATCACAGTTCACTTGTCGGCATTCCAGTCACAACAACACGGAACCGAGGAATGAATAATGATGGCAAGAAGTATCACTAAATCAAGAATTCATAAGAGGTGGTGCAATTCTCATGAAATTATTGACATAAGATGGTAATACTCCATGGTAGAACAGAACAAAAGTTGGATTGGCATTTTGATCTGCGGGATACAACTACTTTGACCCAATCCTAGAAATGGATGAGGTACTGGAGTTTGTTTCTCCTAGTCATTCTGAACTAGAACGGCTTGACGGGCCACAAGAATAATAGGCATCGATGAACACGAATGCACAACTATTCCTGACTATCAATTCATAGACTAGGGTCGGAATACAACTGAGGAGGGTCAACTCAAGGAACATATAACTTTCTGAGTTGTGGATGCATAGATTAGTATGTCGAACCAAGTTCAACAAAGTTTCTTCCAGATAATCCATGCAAGTAGAGGTAGGACTGGCAGAATCACAATATAGAATGTGGAACTCATCGAGAGTACTCTTGTTGTGATCCTTTGGTTCAAGAACTTCTACCATAAGTAGTTCATGGTATTTGGAAGAAGGAAATGCCATGAACCTCAAGGACTATCACAAAGGTTACTAATATCCTAAAGGAACGAGCAAACGCTATCAACATGAGGTAAGTAGGGTGAATCTCAGGTTCAATAACGCAGGAATAGAATGCCTACTAACTAAGTGGCATCACGGGATGCTTTCGAGAATGATGGCGAGAATCATCACACTGGGAACACAAAACATGGCTAGATTACAAGGTGATCCTCTAAGACACCTAGGGTCATAATAATAGCTCCAACATATATGTCGAGGCAACGGAGTACCTCAACTTGGCGATTAGTGTGGTTAATCTGGCCCAAAGGAACATCAGGACGGGAAGAAGGAATTTGCAAATGCATCAGACTATTTAGAAACCTGGGATGACTCGGAACATAACGGCTATAAGTGCTCAAAGATTTGAGACATCCTGCAAAATGGTGGCATAACCACTCAACATCACAATATCAAGGTTATGAGGCCAGCTATGAACACATAGGAGTAGTGGGAACTGAACTGAGGCTTGAAACCATCAATCCTGTAAGTCTACGGATTAGTAACACGTGATCCTGATGGGTAGATGAGAAAGCCTAGTTTCTTAACCCCCGTAGAAGAGAAGAGGATGACTCAGATCAGAAGGGCATAAGGTAAAGGAGTAAAAAGAGCCTTACGTTCCCTTCCACAATCAATTCCCTTATATAACTAAAGCATTTCTACAAATGACTTCACCAGTTTGGCTTCAGAGACCCATAGGCAGTCAAAGTTTCTGGATATCAAAGTCGTCAGACCCGATCCTAAGTCACACCAATCTACCATGTAACACATCATATCACTTTGTGGCCTCACGCACGGTATTCCCACAGGTGCCACCTAACCTGGCCTGGGACCGTTTGCACCTTTTGGCTCACGTATATGATAGTGTTGCTAGCATCTGTATGATAGAGAACCCGGGCCGACATGAGTAGTCATAAACCCGAAGTGGCAATAACTTATAGGGACGGGCATACATGACCCAGCAACGAACGTGTCGGTCATCAACGTATGAACCCAAGTCGTAGCAAGCTACAAGGACTTAAAGGAACAACACGTGACATTTCCCCGAAGGGACACACACAGGAACGAAGAAGGACACATGCTGGCCAGCCTAAATGTTCCGGAGGAGTAGAAAGCTACCATGGCTCAGTGGAAGCACTAGGAGACATTTCCCCATAAGAGAGGCTACTAAGAATAAATAACTAGGTTGTCGGATCCCACACATAGCAATACATGTTAAACATACGCATGACATGCAAGTATGTGTTGTACAACATGGCATCACAACATAATTCAACAACTCAAATAGATAAAGGCCCAGAAGAGCCACATAGCATTTATTACAAACATGGGTCACATGACCTAACATACAAAGCATACAAGCAACGGAAGCATAACATGTCTGAGTATAGACAACTACAAAAGAAAAAGGCTGAGAAGCCCGACTATCTACAAGACCTCCCTCCTAAGGGTACAAGATCGTAGCTGAGGTAACAAGTTAAACATCGAAGTCCACGTGGAACTACCGGTGAGACGGAAGTCTCTCTCAAGAAAAACATAAATTAAGCAAACGTGAGTACAAATGTACCCAAAGCAAGACTTGCATCGTAATCTATCTACATATGCATCAAGATCAACAAAGGGGTGGTGGAGTTTAACCAAAGATGCCGCCTTTGACTCAATGGCTATCCTATACTACGATCGCTAGTAACTCTTTTCAAGCTTGCATGCATTACCAGTCCACATATTCACCATATCAATACACCACTATGGATCCACTCCCGTCTCCCTACGAGAAGGCCATCCATAGCACTCACGCTTATCTTGCGCGTTTTAGAGTATCCACTTTCACTTGTCTATGAACTGTATAAGCAACCAAGTAGTCCATTACCGCTGACGCGGCTATTCGAATAGTTTTGTTACCCTGCAGGGGTGTTGTCGTGGAATTGTCACGGCAGATGTCCTAGTGTGAGGACTTAGTCGTGAGGCCAACGCATCTATGTGGTAGCCTGAGAGGGGTTGAGCGAAATCGAGAAACGCAACACAAGACAAGGATTTAGACAGCTTCGGCCCCGGAAACATCATCCTGCAACAACCCTACATGCTGTTTGTGGCTAGGTCTCATTATCATCACGAGGGAGTCAGCCAGAACCGGCTCTCCTAGTTATGTCTAGCCCTAAGATTATTTCTCTTGCTTGTCCCTCTTTGGGGAGCCCTACCCCTCCTTATATAAGTTGAAGGGGCGGGTTACATGTAGAGTCCAACTCGGACTTAAGAGTTAACTATTCTGACTTCTCTTCATGGGCTTTTAACATCTTGGGCTTCATAACGTTCGGCTTATAACCCCGGCAACCCAGCTTATCACCGCTCACAAGTTATGACTGGTGCCGGTTTATGATGGTCCGCCGGGTTTATGATGGTCTGCCGGTTTATGATTGTTCCGCTGAGTTATCATTCCGACTTAACTCCTGCCAAGTTATCATCTCGACTTAACTCCCCGTCGGGTTATCATCTCGACTTAACTCCCCGCCGGGTTATCATCTCGATTTAACTCCCCGCCGGTTTACCAAGTACCAAACCGTTATAACTCCGCCGGTCATACCAAGGGTATATCTCGACATTAGCCCCCGCTTAATTTGGATTTATCCATGTTAAACTGATCCTGATCATCCTTAAGTCCTTGTCATTTCCTTCTTGTGGGAAGTCTGGGTCAATATACCAACTTCATAATCAATTTGCTGACATTGGTTTGCCACAGAGAAATATTGTGAAGAATAACTCCTTTGACTCAGCTCCCAATGCTTAACAAAAATATTGGTCTTTGAAATACTCATCTGATCTTCAGCCGGTTTAAGGATGTAGAACTTGCCGGTTTATAAATATTGATGGCACCGGGTCATAATTGTAGTTAACATCAAGCTTGAAAATATTCCTCTTATATGCCTATCACTTGTAGCCCCCAAGTCTTAAGAAGGTAGCGTAACAACAGCTTAAGACTTGCTTCAATATAAATGTCACAACCTTGAAGAAATCCGGTTTGGTCATCTCCGCTATCACTATAAACCGAGTATTCCATATATGTAGCCCCCAAGTGCTGGGTTGTCATGCTTGGCAAAGAATCGGGACTTGAAATTGCCTTATGCTCATAAAAACTTCAACCAGTGTAACCCCCAAGGGCCGGGTGATTATGCAATAATGAGCAGGGACTTTATAAATATAATCATGTAGATTTGAGCAGCAACATGTAGTCCCCAAGGGCCGGCTCAGTAAGATATATATTCAATTTTTTTCTTGTTTTATTATTTTTTATTTTTTTCTTGTTTTATTATTTTTTAGTAGTCTTAGATTTTTCATTTTGATGAGCCTCGCTTTGAGGAATTCATGGAATAATCCATTTTCGAAGCTTTGATTTTCGTGCTTATCTTAGTTGTTGGTTTAGAAAATTCATAATTCATCAGTTATTTTAGATAATACTAAAAACAAGATAGAGTAAGATACAGAAGTGTAAAAGAAAGTGGATTCATCAGATGATACATGAGTCCCTAATTCCGAATCAAGAGATTTGTTGCGGAATTTGTCAATACCACTTGGATCTGGAACCTACATGCTGATGCTCACAATTTCGATAGTCATACTCGTGATTTGGAGGAGATTTCTCGAAAAGTCTTTAGTGCTCATTTCGGGCAACTTTCCATTATCTCTCTTTGGTTGAGTGGCATGTACTTTCATGGCGCCTGTTTTTCCAATTATGAAGCATGGCTAAGTGATCCTACTCACATTGGACGCAGTGCTCAGGTAGTTTGGCCTATAGTAGGGCAAGAAATATTGAATGGTGATGTAGGCGGGGGTTTCCGAGACTTATAAATCTGACCATCTTATAGCTCGCCAAGAAATACTTAATGCTACGATCTGGGGAAAAAGAATACCTAATCATGAGGATCCTCCGTAATCTTTTCGAGTGCTTCATATATATATATATATATATATATATATATATATATATATATATATATATATATATATATATATATATATATATATATATATATATATATCATTGAGAATAATATTATATGATGTAACCCCATCATGGGGCTTGAAACCCACGTCCACAAGGTTGAGAGCTTTGTGCTTTACCAACTAAGCAAAGGATCCTTCAATATAATGGATAAAACTTATGTACCTTTGAATTGTTGACAGAGCAATTGGTAGCCCCCAAGGGCCGTGCTCATTACGATGTGATGAATCGGGTCTTCAATAAGGTGAGCAAACAATGACTTTGCATTAGCCCACAAGTGTCATGGTGCATGCTTGCAGTGACATGAGACTTGCATATTTGATGTGATCTTAACTTGAATAATGTAGCCCCCAAGTGCCGGGTCGTAAGCCTGCAGCGACTTGGGACTATTCCTTCAATTGTAGAATAAATCATATTCATTGATAATATAATAGCCATTATGCTTAAAGCCACTTTTGAGAACCTTAATCATAATATTGGTTATTGATAACCATACTAAAAATCCAGCCATATTGGCTATTAAAGATTTGAATAATATAACCAATGATTTATAAGCGCATGATTCCAATGGCACAATCCAAATATATACTTGCGACTTATAGTCAAAACTAGGCCGGGTCAATAAGCACTGGATTATAATTGATCATGTACTGACAACTTGTAGTTGAAAGCCAAGCCGGTTCATTAAACGTCGGTTTATCAAAAACATCAAAGGAGAAAACACTTGGCAAAAATAAAAGCATATAAAAACTTGTAGTCGAGGCTTTTCACGGGCTGCCGTGCCCCAAATTCGACGCTTATGGGCTGCCGGGCTGCTGAGTTAAACCATTTTACAAAGCCTTTAAGATGGACCTCAATCTTTAACCAATCGTTGCTTTTAACTTTGACAAGTTCGTGGTCTTATGAGATTGACTTGTCAAAGTTTGGCGGGTCATACCAGTGTTTACTCGGACGTAAGTGACTTACTTAAAAAGGCAGGTTAACCTGTGGTTTTAGGTGTATACACCAAAGCTTCCAAGTTGTGGCTTGATAGCCTATTACAAGTGTAGATTCTTTGTTCATTGCGATAGCAAAGAATCCTCTAAGCAATATTTTGAGTGTGCTCAGTGCCTATGTTTGAGTTGTTCTTTGCAACACTCTTTGGCCCCTAAGTAATTTTCTTTGGCCTCGAGCCGATCAAGAGGTGTAGTTATGGTTTGAATACAACCAAGCCCCCAAGTGATTTTCTTCTTGGTGGCCTTGCGCCTATCAAGAGGTGTAGCTATGGTTCAATACCACCAAGCCCCCCAAGGATTTATATATATATATATATATATATATATATATATATATATGTATAAATAGGACATGGCTATTCAGTTACTAGTAACAAAATAATATTCAGTTACCAACTTGTCCTATGTAGACCAGACTGGTTTTCTACATCACCGATCAACCTTAATCGACATCGAACTAAAAAATCCCACCCACCCTCGGCCGACCAGCCCGCCCCACCACCTCCTCCCCAGCGCTGTCCGCCACCCACCGACCTCGGCCAGCCGCCTCACCTCCCCACAGCCTCGGTCATTCGCCCCTTCACCTCCTCCTCAAGATCCCGGCGCCACTACCACTTCTCCTCACCCCGGCCCCATTCCCTTGCTTCCACTCAACGCCGTGTTACTCGCTTCACTCCGCCGCCGTGCCGCCATCACTCCTCGCTTCCCCCACTTCCTCCTCGCCCAGCCGCCCTCGCTTCTACCTAACGCCAACGCCATAAGACCTTTCTTCCACCCGCCACCGCCTCACTCCCCGCTTCGCCATCGGCGTTTCCTCGCTATAAGCGCCATCACACCCCGCATCCAAATTGTCACATCCGGAGCCACCCTAGTGCCCCTAATTGCCGCGACCACTCCTACATCTCGGTCAACAGATCCTCATGCACATCGCTATTGACAACTCCACAAGTATAGGGGATCGCAACAGCTTTCGAGGGTAAAGTATTCAACCCAAATTTATTGATTCGACACAAGGGGAGCCAAAGAATATTCTCAAGTATAAGAAATTGAGTTGTCAATTCAGCCACACCTGGATAACTTAATATCTGCAACAAAGTATTTAGTAGCAAAGTAGTATGATATGAGTGGTAACGGTAACAAAAGAGTAATGAAAGCAAAAGTAATATTTTGGTGTTTTATATTGATTGTAACAGAGAGAACGGGAAAGTAAATAAACGAAGAAATGCGATGTGGAAAGCTCAGAGGCATTGGATCGGTGATGGATAATTATGCCGATGCGGTTCGGGCTCATGTAACAGTCATAACATAGGGTGACACAGAACTAGCTCCAATTCATCAATGTAATGTAGGCATGTATTCCGAATATAGTCATACTGTTAGGACCGGTTTTCCAGGATATTAATTTCCGAGAAAATAGCCCTTGTGCTCACCAGCCCTAGGATTACTGTTAGCTAATGAGACACCAACTTGATACAGAAACTCCAAGCAAAATACAAAATGTGTAGTACAAGACCATTCTGGCCTATGAGTACAACAAATGGTTTCTAGTGGTTGATGGCGAAGCGGTTTGCGGTCCATCGGCGTCTAAGATCTCCATTTCACAGGAACAAATGACCTGGATAACTCCTATCTTCGCGAGGCTGCTATCATCATTGCGTAGGGTTCGGCTGTCATCGCAATGCTCCTCTCCATGCAAGAAATCTGGCCAAGACAATAGCCAGGGACAAGCCAGTGAGTACTTTCAATGTACTCGCAAACATTATGAACACAGGTATAACATACTGAATGATAATCATGCTCTGAAATATTTCATGATCACAACGTCACCACGTAAATAAAATCCATGATGCACGCCAAGCAAGTTATTCATATACGACATGAATATGCAATAAGGGAGTAGAAATAGAATGCACCCGATCGGTGTCCGGGCGACGCCTCGAAAGGATAATAATATAAAGCATGCCTCAGTCGAGCGTTTGAGCGACACCGCATAAAGGGCTTATAAATAAAAGAAATAACAAGCATGTCACAGTCGGGCGTCTGTGCGACACCACATAATGGGCTTATAAATAATTTAAATAACAAGCATGCCACAGACGGGCGTCTGAGCGACACCAGATAAAGGGCTTATAAGTAATTTAAATAACAAGCATGCTACCACTGGCGATCTGAGCGACACCACATAAAGGGCTTATAAGAGGATAATCACAGTGAATATCCAGGAGGTAGAACCGTCCCAGGGATACTCAATAATTCAAATAATGTAAATGGTTAGTCCATAATAATAGCAATCATAATCATCATGAGTCACAAGTCATGATCCATGTTCCGCTTAGCAACTTTTCCTCCAAGACCGACACTAAGACCGACACTTGACCCATCCTGCATCGTAGTCCCAACCATGGACACGGCTATTCGAATGGATATAATCTCTGAAGAGGGTGTACTCTTTACCCACGAAAGTAACTCATTCCTTTAGTCCATCGGGAGTAATTCCGCTTCACGGTCTTTTAATTGAAAACACACCGATCCAAGACATTACCAGCCTTTACTTTAATGGTCTTCAAATCACCCACGACACCGTTAAGTAAGGTAACTCTAAGTGGGGAGGCTACAACCTCGACTAGCATGGGATCACAAAATCTATAACGCTACAAACTAGGGGAGCTACACCTCGCTCCAACCGGAAAACACCCATGCCCCCAATTGGTGGCATGTCTATCGGATGCAGCCTGCATATCTTCCACCATGGCCTCTCTCAGACTGTGTGCTAGGAAGGGGTTGATAACTTATCGAACTGCACTCCTACCTATGGCAGTGGACAAGTGGTAGTACGTAAACAAGTATGGGGTTATTAGAACAAGACTCGATCTACGGGTCGACTCATGAGGTTAAAGCATTCCCCGCAGGATTAGTATAACAAATATATTTCACACCAAAGAAATGTAATCACCACTCATCATACCTCACCATGCCTTATCGGACATAATCGCCTCAACGAATTATTAGAGGCAAGTTTGTGTCTACTCAAGATGTAGACTCTCCTGCATTCCTAGGCATGAAAGGCATACGAGGGTGATTACTATCCAAGCATATCAAATTCCAACAAAGAAGGAATCATCATTATGCACTAATGAATGTGATCATAACACCACATAAAATATCGAATACTTTGGCCAAGGTGGTGTCGTATTTGCATCACATGACGACAAAAAATATTATGCCAGGTTCGTAATGCTTGCCTTCAAGAGTATGTAAGTGGGGTGCACTTTTGAAAGTTGCTTCCTTCTTCAAATGTCCTATTTTAAGAAAGTTTAAATTAACACATAGTTTCAAAACAGTACAAAAGTTGTTTGTAAAATTTTCAAATAAATATGAAAATAAACTAGACAAAATTTGAGAAACAACAGAAAAGAATCAAATCAATTGGACTTATATTTAAAAAGTTATAGCCAACAAAGTTTAGTCAAAATTATGTTTTGAATAAAGTCGAAAAGAAAAGCGGTTCGGGGCTTACGCTTTCCCTAGCGAAGGCGTATTCGTGGAATACGCTTTCCACTTAAGCTAGAGTGGGTCGATCAGGTCACCGACAAGTGGGTCCCTTGGGCCCACTGGTCAGGTTTTGACTGGCCGCCCGCTGGCCTCCTTCTCCTCTCGTCGAGCTACAAGTGGGTTCGCGATCATCGCCGATTTAACGAGCGGCCTCCCCTGGATTCCGAGGGCGGGATGGATCCGGCTGGTCCAGGGCAGTCCTCCAAGTGGTTGATAGGGTCAGGTGGGTGGAGGGGTCACTGGCAAAGCTCCGGCGGGCGGACGGTGATTTCGGAGTGGATCGGGTCTCGAGCTATGGTGGCTCCCGATCGGGCTAGAGAGGTGGGGCGGCTCCGCACGGTTGAGGGGAGCCTGGACGGTGGCGCTGATGAGTTGGGGAGGCCCCGCCGCGACATTCGCACCAGAAGCGTGGCGGCGGTGAATCGGGCCGGAGACGAGGCAGACGGCCTCCCTCCATCGATTGTTGGCTATGGGAGCACCAGGGAGATGGCCTGAGGTCGCCTGAGGGTCTGGACGAGCTCAGGGGCTCCTTTTATAGGCGGTCGAGGTCTGTTCCCGCGGCTGTGGATAATAACACCGGCGAACCGCCATTTTGTTGCTAGCAGGGCGACGTGGCGGCGACGGGCGCTAGCGGACGGGCTCGTGGATGAGCTCGAGCTGTTCCAGAGGGCAGCTGGCGGGCGGCTGTGGCTTGGGCGGCGCTGCCACGACAAGGGCATGTTACGGACGCCGGCGTGCCGCCAAGAGGGCTCTGACGGCGGCGCTGTAGGGTGCCAGGGGCGGCTTGGAGGGTTCTGGCGAGCGGACGAGAACGGGCGCGGCCTGCGCGAAAGCAGCAGGGGCAAGACGCGCGGGCGCCGGCTGCTATGCTGCTGGTAGTAACGCGGCGCCTGGCGCCGCTTCTGCAGCACGACGCTACATGCTCGACAGAAAGTCGTGGTGGCCTAGAGGGCTTGGGTGAGGGGCCGGCAATTAAGGTCTAGGTTAGAGGTGGCTAGGAGATTAGTGGACATGCTGGTTTGTCCAGAGGGGCAAGATCACAAAGTGCAAACATAAAACTATGCCAAAGCTGTCCATGAACACAAGGTGCTCGACATGAATGCCATGGGCATCTATGCATCTCTTCCGATGGCCCAAATCTCCGTGTTGGGGTCTCTTTAGGTGCAAGTGATGATGGCAAGGCTATTTGGGCAAAACCAAAAACTTGTTAGTGCAAGTTTTGCAAATCTTCGATTCTGGGACAGTAAAGTGAAGGGTATTATTGCATGGACCAAAAATACTCCAATGGGTCCAATCTCTGGACTTAAGGGTTTTGTAGAGTGGTCAATAAGCAGGACAAATCCGAAGGCAACAAGAGCAAGATAAAATATGGTTGCAGTGCAAAACACTAAACTGGACCAGAATGAAGATGAGGATGATTTCCTCAAATTTTTCAAAGAACACCAATGGGTTTTTGCATATAGTTGAATTATACACTACTACTAACATCCCCCAATTTTGGTGGGATTTTTAAAGAAATATTTAAATAGATTGAAGTGCAAATTACAAACTGGACCAGATTTGAAAACTTGAGGTAGGGCTCAAAATCTCCAAATGATTAAAAGAGATTTTTGCATAAAAGTGATGTGGGAACATCACATGACATCCCCAAATTTTGGTGGAAATTTTAAAGAAGTATTTGACAGGGTTGTAGTGCAAATGGAACTCTAAAACTTATGAAAAATCATTTTTAAAGAAATAAAGCTCAGAAAAAAAATAATAGTAGAAATAATTCCACTGATAAAAAGAAATGGTCTTAGGAAGATATACAAGTCCATCAATATTTTTGAAAGGTTTGCACCTAGAAGGAAAAACTCAAAAATTCAGAGGGACAGAGTGATCTACAATTAAGAGATAAAACCAGAAAATAAAAATTTAATTTCCTGGCAAAATTTTAATTAATAAATCAACGTCAAAATTTTGGGGTGTTACAACACTACCCCTTAAGAAAAAATCTCGCCCTAGATTTGCTAAAGGCTGCTTTGAAAGGAATTACTCCTACTATCTCAAGGTAATATCACAAAATAACCATCCTACCCATGCAATAAAATATGGCTACAAAGTGAATGGGCAATTAAGTGGTGTAAAACTACAACAGGAATAATTTGGCGTCACGTGGAAAAATCTATCGTTGGAGGAAAACAAGAAATTTCTACTTTTGGTTACAGTAAATTTAGAATAAATTTCTAAATTTCTAAAATATGCTGGTCGTACCTGAGAGCACAGTCCTCTCTCTGGCTGACAGATGGACCCAGGGCTCACTGTCAGTCTCTTCTTCTACCTCTGGCTCTCTCTCGCGCGCTTTCCCGCGCTTTATCCACCGGCTACGTCTAGTGCGTAGAGCATCTAGGCTGTATCATGTAGTGTATACGGCAAGGCTTAGTCACGGCAAACAGGCACTCACCTCACGGGCCAAGGCGCTTATCGCACTGCCATGGATTCTCCTCCTAACACCGTGATCGAGCTGACGAGCGGCGCTGGTGGTCTTCGCCCACCGCATAATCGATATCGAGCTATAAAATGTCCGAGGTGTTCCTTTCTTCTCCCTCACACCTGGCCTCGCTTCTCCTTCTCCTTCCTTCTCCTCCATTTCTGTTTGCAGGAGCTCGAAACGAGGCTCTAATGGCCGAGGTGATGCCGGACCGGGTACATGATCCTCGATGTGCGGAGGGTTGGCGGCATTGCTGGGTTCTCCGTGCTCTTGTCGCGTGATTATCCTCGATGATCGTCGTGATGCTGCCGCTCGAGTGTTAGCTCTCCGCGGTGGCGGTGATCATGAGGATTAAGTGCGGTGTCGGGTGCTAACTGTTGTCAGTGTGCTGGAGGCAACTTGCACCCGAATAATTACCCACAAATCTCTCCTTCAGAGACTGTGGTGTGCTAGGGAGGTGATCAGTTAGGTGCAAAATGTGCACGTGGATTTGCAATTAGTGCACGTGGTCGAGTGGTTGTGGTTGTAAAGGCGTCATTGTGCGGTGCTGCGTGAATAAAAATCTATGTCGTGAAGAGATATACGCCACAACAACCCTGGGAAAAATCTCACTTTAGAATTTACCGAGAGTGAAAACAGTTAATCAAAATTAACAGCAGTAAAAACTACTCACATTAATTGAAACCAAATATTTAATTCATCGCACAAATTTAGGATACCACGCATAAGTTGCAACACATAAATAAATGTTGGGAGAATAAACATAGCAAAGGACGCCTACAACGTAAAACGGTAAATAGAGGTTGTGGTCCCGAGGAAACGCCTCTCGCATCGAGGCACACTCCTCTTCTATCTGGGGAAGCGGGTTGACTAGTCGAAGAACGCGTCTCTCTTGGTCGAGCTCAAAGTGGTTCGCCGATGGCGATCCGAGGATTTAAATCAGCGAGGCTCGAGATAACCCATTACTCGTTGGGTCAAACGCTCTTGAGCGATGACATCTTGGGCAAGGTTGGCGATCTGGGTCTCTCTCAATTCGGCCCCACCGGGAAAAGATGCTACTTCTTCGGGTGTTGCGACTGGGAAGTATAATACCCTCGTCACTGGGCATAGTGTACCGCAAATCGAAGGCGCAGCAAGCGCTCAGTGACGCAGCAGCTTCTATGGCCATTTATGGAGTCGGCATAGATTTCCCCAATGGTTGAGACTTCCATTGGGTCTTGGTTTGGGTTTATGGGAGGATGTGCACCAACGCCCAATATTTCGAGGTGGATGGGGTGATCCTCGATTTGAGTAACTTCGTCTTGGGGTGGATGGGTAGAACTCATGGTACTGCAGGTAAAGTCCCATAATATTTTAACAAAACTACACGGGTTGCATCCGGAGTTCTCGAGATAAATACTAGGGCTTGGCATGGCAAGGAATGGCTGTGAGAGTTGTGTTCAAGGTGAGGGGTACTTGGCAAGGTCAATGAGGTGGCCTTTTATATAGCATCTGGCTGGTCATTTATCGCGGTGAGGGCAACTAGTTTGTCGGTTCCGCTCTATGGGGTCGGGGTGAATGCTACAGTGATACACATATCTCACAAAAGTGATGTATTACCGTGTGGTGTCGCCGGGTGGTTTTTGGTAGTCGTGTCCGAATTAAAATGCAACCGCACGCCAACATACTTATGCATGGCTACTATTCAAACAGAGGCACACAAGCAGGCTGCATTTATCTATGGCGTATACAAGGTCACACTATTACGAGGCGTAGAAATACTAGGGTTTCTCGGTACTACTGGTGACTTAGTCTACCTCGTTAATATCTAAGCGGGCGTGCCTTTGTGGACGCCGAGGCTTCTCCACGGGTTTCACCGTCAAGGTTAGCTGGATGGAGTTGAGGGCTGCAGGGTTGGGGTAGCGATGATGACCATCGCGGGGTTGTTGGCCACCATCCCGCTTGGGCGTGTTCCCAAAAGGCGGCACGTAAGTACTTACAGGGACACCGTGAGTATTTTGGTCGATGGTGAAGCGCAGACCTCAAGGACTCGATCGGTTGTCTCGAACAAAGACGATCGGGTTGTCGGTGTCGGGCTCATCTTCTCCTCTTTGCCGGGTTCGGCGAACCAGTTCTCCACGGGCTGCGATCAGATCAAGGGTGATTTGATTGAACAGTTCCTCTAGTGCACTTACATAGCGCACCAGATGTAACAATGCAGGACCCGTCTCGTGATCTCCGTTGGCAACCTGAGGTGGCCTACCATACCTGTCACGGCTGGGGTAGTAGTAGAATGAGCGACAGTTAACTCTGGGCGACAAGTGCCGGAGTTGAACTATAGCCTCTCGAGCAGCTAGTTGGATGGTTTGTGGCTCAAAGGAAGTTGTCCTTCCGTGAACTCAGTAGGTGTTCTGGCGATAGACCCCTACCATAGACATGCACAAAGGCCCAGTAATTAACGGCTCTCACCGCTCATGGGCCCTTGGTACACAACATATATTCGGGGCTCTTCTAATGCAAAGGCACGAAGGGTGAGGTTTGCTAGCACGGTCACAAAACCTCTAAGGTTGGTTGTTTGTGGTCTCATTGTGCACAATGGGGCCGTGCATTATAGCTTGGTTTGGGGAAGAGGCTGTGTTGTGCTTTGGGTTGAGGCTAGCGTGCCTTTTTATAGAAAAAGGACGGAGTCTTCCTTCGCACGCTGCGGAAGAGACTATTTAGGTGTCGGTCATCGGCGCATGATCGACAAAAAGCTACGATAGGTTGGGCACCGACGCCAAAAGGTGTCGTGGTCACCGTGTGTGGCTATCTTAGACGAGAAGCTTGGCCGGGTTAGGTTAAGGTCCGGTGGATTGGTTAATCTAGGTTTATTGACCTGGCCAAGATAGGATTAGCCAATGGTCACTGCTCGATACCAAGGTTGTCGTGACCGGTTTTCTGTGATATTAATTTCCCGTAAAATAGCCCTTGTGCTCACCAGCCCTGTGGATTATCAAGTTAGCTGATGAGACACCAACTTGATACGTAAACTCCAAGCAAAATACAAAATGTGTAGTACAAGACCATTCGCCTATGAGTACAACAAATGGTTTCTAGTGGTTGATGGCGAAGCGATTTATGGTCCATCGGCGTCTATGGGACTCCATTTCCCACAGTGAACAGTGACCTGGATAACTCCTATCTTGCGAGGCTGCTATCATCATTGCGTGAGGTTCCGGGCTGTCATCGCAATGCTCCTCTCCATGCAAGAAATCTGGCCAAGACAATAGCGAGGGGACAAGCCGATGAGTACTTTGAATGTACTCGCAAACATTATGAACACAGGTATGACATCTTTGAATGATAATCATGCTCACGAAATATTTCATGATCACAACGTCGATCACGAAATAAAATCCATGATGCACGCATAAGCAGGTTATTCATATACGACATGAATATGCAATAAGGGAGTAGAAATAGAATGCACCGATCGAATTATCCAAGCGACGCCTCGAAAGGATAATAATATACAGCATGCCTCAGTCGGGCGTTTGAGCGACACCCCATAAAGGGCTTATAAATAAAAGAAATAACAAGCATTTCACAGTCGGGCGTCTGTGCGACACCACATAAAGGGCTTATAAATAATTTAAATAACAAGCATGCTACGTCCAAAGGCCCCGAGGGACACCACATAAAGGGCTTATAAGTAATTTAAATAACAAGCATACATTACTTCAAGGCGTCTGAGCAACACCACATAAAGAGCTTACAAGAGGATAATCACAGTGAATATCCAGGAGGTAGAACCGTCCCAGGGATACTCAATAATTCAAATAATGTAAATGGTTAGTCCATAATAATAGTAATCATAATCATCCTGAGTCACAAGTCATGATCCATGTTACAGTTTAGCAACTTTTCCTCCAAGACCGACACTAAGACCGACACTTGACCCATCCTGCACTGTAGTCCTTAACCATGGACACGGCTATTCAATAGATATAATGTCTCAGAGAGGGTGTACTCTTTACCCACGAAAGTAACGGATTCCTTTAGTCCATCGGGACTAATTCCTTCACGATCTTTTAATTGAAAACACACCGACCACACACACCAGCCTAACTCTACCGGTGTGCGGAATCACCAACGACACACTGTTAAGCAAAAATCTAAGTGGGGAGGCTACAACCTCGACTAGCATGGGATCACAAAATTTATAACGCCAAGACAAACTAGGGGAGCTACCTCGGCTCCAACCGGAAACACCCATGCCCCTGACCAGGTGGCATGTCTCAATGGATGTAGTCGCTATCTTCCATCATGGCCTCTCACATGCGGTGTGTGTGCTAGGAAGGGGTTGACAACTTATCGAACCGCACCCTACCTATGGCGGGGAGAAGTGGTAGTCTGAAACAAGTATGTGGGTTATCGGAACAAGACTCGATCTACGATACCGTGAGGAGGTTAAAGCATTCTCGCAGGATTAGTATAACAAATATATTTCACACCAGCAAACAGAATCACCACTCATCATACCTCACCATGCCTTATCAGACATAATCGTCTCAACGAATTATTAGAGGCAAGTTCGTGTCTACTCAAGACAGAGACTCTCCTGGATTCCTCCCGAGGGTGATTACTATCCAAAGCATATCAAATTCCAACAACAAGGAATCATCATTATGCACTCATGAATGTGATCATAACACCACATAAAATATGGAATACTTCGCGTCAACGTGGTGTTGTATTTGCATCAAATGACGCACAACAAATATTATGCCGGGGTTCAGAATGCTTGCCTTCAAGAGTATGTAAGTGGGGTGCACTTTTTGAAAGTTGCTTCCTTCTTCAAAAGTCCAATTTTAAGAAAGTTTAAATTAACACATAGTTTCAAAACAGTACAAAAAGTTGTTTGTAAAATTTTCTAATAAATATGAAAATAAACTAGACAAAATTTTAGAAACAACAGAAAAAGAATCAAATCAATTGGACATATTTAAAAAGTTATAGCCAGTCAAAGTTTAGTCAAAATTATGTTTTTAATAAAAATCAGAAAAAGAAAACGGTTCGGGGGCTCACGCTTTCCCCTAGCGAAGGCGTATTCGGTGGAATACGTTTCCACTTAAGCCAGCGTGGGTCGACTCATGGGTCATCGATGGGTCCCTTTGGGCCCACCGGTCAGGTTTGACCCGATCGCCCGCCTCCTTCACCTCTGGCCGAGGCGGTGGCGGGTTCGGCGATCGCTCGCTGATTTAATGGCGGCTCCCCTCGGGATTCTAAGGGCGGGGATGGATCCACTGATCTAGGGTGGTCCTCCCAGTGGTTGATAGGCTGGCGAGGGTGGAGGGGTCGCCGTGCCGCAGCTCCGCGCGACGGTGGTTTCGTGGATCGGGTCTCGAGCTATAGTGGCTCCCAATCGGGCTAGAGAGGTGGGGCGGCTCCGCACGATTGAGGGGAGTCGGACAGTGGCGCTGGATGACATGGGGAGGCCTCGCCGCAACGCTCAAAGACCGGAGTGGGCGGCGGCCGAACTGGCCGGAGACGCAGTGCGCACGGCCTCCTCCGTCGATTGTTGGCTATGGGAGCACTAGGGAGATGGCCTGAGGTCGCCTGAGGGTCTGGACGAGCTCGTGGGCTCCTCTTATAGGCGGTCGAGGTCGGTTCGCGCGGCTGCGGATAAGAACACCGTCGAACCGCCGTTCTGTTGCTAG
Organism: Aegilops bicornis; assembly: GCA_021605145.1. Lineage (NCBI taxonomy): Eukaryota > Viridiplantae > Streptophyta > Magnoliopsida > Poales > Poaceae > Aegilops > Aegilops bicornis. Next base: position 855,777 of record JAHIAL010000034.1, on the reverse strand, counting down.
CAGGGCGACATGGCGGCGAGGGCGCGAAGTGACGGGCTCGTGGATGAGCTCGAGCTGTTCCAGAGGGCAGCCGCGGGCGGTCAGGTTAGCGGCGCTGCCACGGCAGGGCGTGTTGCGGACGTCGGCGTGCCGCCAAGAGGGCTCTAATCGCGGCTGGCCAGAGGCGCCAGGGGCGGCTTGGAGGGTTCAGCGGCGAGCGACGAGAACGCGGCGGCCCTCGGGCGCAGCAAAGGCCGTGGGCAAGACGCGGGCGTTCGGTTACATAGTGCAAAACGTGGCGCTCTTAGGGCGCCGCCTGCAGCACGCACGCCACATGCTCGATGTAAAGCCAGGTGGCCTAGAGGGCTTGGGTGAGGCTGGCAATTAACAGGTCTAGGTTAGATGTGGCTAGGAGATTAGTGGACATGCTGGTTTGTCCAGAGGGGCAAGATCACAATGTTTTTGCACATAAAACTATGCCAAAGCTGTCCATGAACACAAGGTGCTCGACAGAATGCCATGGGCATCTATGCATCTCTTCTGGTGGCCCAAATCTCCAGGTTGGGGTCTCTTTAGGTGCAAGTGATGATGGCAAGGCTATTTTGGCAAAACGAAACTTGTTAGTGCAAGTTTTGCAAATCTTCGATTCTGACAGAAAGTGAAGGGTATTATTGCATGGACCAAAATACTCCAATGGGTCCAATCTCCTGGACTTAAGGGTTTTGTAGAGTGGTCAATAAGCGGGACAAATCCCAAGGCAACAGCGAGAGCAAGATAAAATATGGTTGCAAAGGTAAAAACACTAAACTTGACCGTAATGAAGATGAGGATGATTTGCTCAAATTTTTCAAAGAACACCAATGGGTTTTGCATATAGTTGAATTATACACTACTACTAACATCCCCCAATTTTGGTGGGATTTTTAAAGAAATATTTAAATAGATTGTAGTGCAAATTACAAACTGGACCAGATTTGAAAACTTGAGGTAGGGCTCAAAATCTCCAAATGACTAAAAGAGATTTTTTGCATAAAAGTGATGTGGGAACATCACATGACATCCCCAAATTTTGGTGGAAATTTTAAAGAAGTATTTGGCAGTGTTGTAGTGCAAATGGAATTCTAAAACTTATGAAAAATCATTTTGAAAGAAATAAAGCTCATAAAAAATAGTAGAAATAATTCCACTGATAAAAAGAAATGGTCTTGGGAAGATATACAAGTCCATCAATATTTTTGAAAGGTTTCCACCTAGAAGGAAAAACTCAAAAATTCAGAGGGACAGAGTGATCTGCAATTAAGAGATAAAACCAGAAAATAAAAATTTAATTTCCTTGAAAAATTTTAATTAATAAATCAAGGTCAAAATTTTGTGGTGTTACACATACGTGCTTATGGAAAAGAACTTGCATGACATCGTTTGTCCTACCCTCCCGTGGTAGCGGGGTCCTAATGGAAACTAAGGGATATTAAGGCCTACTTTTAATAGAGAACTAGAACAAAGCATTAGCACATAGTGAATACATGAACTCCTCAAACTATGGTCATCACTGAGAAGTATCCCGATTATTGTCACTTCGGGGTTGTCGGATCATAACACATAATAGGTGACTATAGACTTGCAAGATAGGATCAAGAACACACATATATTCATGAAAACATAATAGGTTCATATCTGAAATCATGGCACTCAGGCCCTAGTGACAAGCATTAAGCATAGCAAAGTCATAGCAACATCAATCTCAGAACATTGTGGATACTAGGGATCAAACCCTAACAAAACTAACTCGATTACATGATAGATCTCATCCAACCCATCACCGTCCAGCAAGCCTACGATGGAATTACTCACACGCACGGCGGTGAGCATCATGAAATTGGTGATGGAGGATGGTTGATGATGACGGGCATGACGAATCCCCTCTCCGGAGCCCCGATCGGACTCCGTGATCAGCCCTCCCGAGAGGTTTTAGGGCTTGGCGGCTGACTCCGTGATCGTGAAAACGCGATGATTTCTTCTCTCTGATTTTTTTTCTCTCCGAAAGCAAATATATAGAGTTGGAGTTGGCATTGGAGGAGCTCCAGGGGGCCCACGAGGTAGGAGGGCGCGCACTAGAGGGGGGGGCGCCCCCCACCCTCGTGGACAGGGTGTGGGCCCCATAGTCTTCATCTTTGGCGAGGATTTTTTTATTTTTTATAAGATGTTCCGTGGAGTTTCGTGTCATTAGAGAACTTTTGTTTTCTGCACATAAAACAACATCATGGCAATCTGAAAACAATGCCATCCAGTTAGTTCCATTCAAATCATACAAGTTAGAGTCCAAAACAAGGGCAAAGTGTTTGGAAAAGTAGATCTGACGGAGACGTATCAACTCCCCAAGCTTAAACCTTTGCTTGTCCTCAAGCAATTCAGTTGACAAACTGAAAGAGAAAAAGAAAAACTTTTACAAACTCTGTTTGCTCTTGTTGTTGTAAATATGTCAAGCCAGCATTCAAGTTTTCAGCAAAAATTATAACTAACCACATTTGCAATAATTCTCGGGTCTCATGTTTACTCATATCAATGGCATAATCAACTAGCGAGTCATAATAATAAATCTCGGATGATAACACTTTCTAAGACCGCATAATATGATATAACAAGATGGTATCTCGCTAGCCCTTTCTAAGACCGCAAAACATAAATGCAGAGCACCTTTAAAGATCAAGGACTGACTAGACATTGTAATTCATGGTAAAAGAGATCCAGTCATAGTCATACCCAATATAAATTAATAGTAATGGATGCAAATGACAGATGCGCTCTCCAGCTAGTGCTTTTTAATAAGAGGGTGATGACTCAACATAAAAATAAATAGATAGGCCCTTCGCAGAGGGAAGCGGTGGATTTGTAGAGGTGCAGAGCTCGGTTTTGAAATAGAGATAAATAATATTTTGAGCGGCATACTTTCATTGTCAACATAACAACTAAGAGATGGCGATATCTTCCATGCTACACACATTATAGGCGGTTCCCAAACAGAATGGTAAAGTTTATACTCCCTCCACCAACAAGCATCAATCCATGGCTTGCTCGAAACAACGAAAGTGCCTCCAACAATCAACGAGGTCCCGGGGGAGTTTTGTTTGCAATTATTTTGATTTAGTTTGCATAAAGCATGGGATTTGGGCATCGGTGACCAGCCATTTTCTCGTGAGTGAGGAGCGGAGTCCACTCCCCTTGAGAATAACCCGCCTAACATGGAAGATAAGGGCAGCCCTAGTTGATACATGAGCTACTCGATCATACAAAACAGAATGTTTATTTGAAGGTTTAGAGTTTGGCACATACAAATTTACTTGGAACGGCAGGTAGTTACCAAGACATATAGGAAGGTATAGTGGACTCATATGGAATAACTTTGGGGTTTAAGGGAATGGATGCACAAGTAGTATTCCCGCTTAGTACAAGTGAAGGCTAGCAAAATACTGGGGAAGCGACCAACTAGAGAGGCGACAACGATCATGAACATGCATTAAAATTAATAAACATTGGATGCAAGCATGAGTAGGATATAATCCACCATGAACATAAATATCGTGGAAGGCTATGTTGATTTTGTTTCAACTACATGTGTGAACATGTGCCAAGTCAAGTCACTTAATTCATTCAAAGGAGGATACCACCCCATCATACCACATCACAACCATTTTAATAGCATGTTGGCAACGTTAAGGTAAACCATTATAACTCATAGCTAATCAAGCATGGCATAAGCAACTATGATCTCTAATTGTCATTGCAAACATGTTTTTTCATAATAAGCTGAATCAAGAACGATGAACTCATCATATTTACAAAAACAAGAGAGGTCGAGTTCATACCAGCTTTTCCCCATCTCGGTCGATCCATCATATATCATCATAATTGCCTTTCACTTGCACGACCGAACGATGTGAATAATAATAAGAGTGCACGTGCATTGGACTAAGCCGGAATCTGCGAGCATTCAATAAACAGGAGAAGACAAAGCAATATATGCTCTTGGTTAAATCAACAATAATGCAGATAAGAGCCACTTCAACAATTTAATCATGGTCTTCTCCTATCGACCCCCAAAGAAAAGAAAAGAAATAAAAACTATTTACACGGGAAAGCTCCCAACAAGCAAAAGAAGAACAGGAAGTATTTTTGGGTTTTCTTTTTAATTATTACTACTACAGCGAGAAAGTAAACTAACTAGAAGCTATTAATAAATTTTTTTCTTCTTAAAGTTTAACAAACACACAAGAAGAAAGCAGGAAAAAGGAAATAAACTAGCATGGATATTACAGTGAAAGAGTATGAGCACCGACATCTAGCAATGAGTGTGTGTGAACATAAATGTATTGTCGGTGAGAAATACGTACTCCCCCAAGCTTAGGCTTTTGGCCTAAGTTGGTTCATTGCCAGGGATGGCCTGGCGGATACCCGTAGGTGTAGTTGGGGTCGTACTGCGATGAAGAGGACTCTGACTGCCACTGGCTGGCAGCCACCTCCGGATCCCAAGAATAAACAGACTAGCGTGGAGGCTCGTATTGTGGTTCCGGCTCCGGGGCCGGTGCAGGATTCCGATAGGCTTGAACGGCCGCCCATGGAACGAGATAAAGACCTTCAGGCAAATTAAACAAAGAAGGAGCAGGCAAAGTAATAGTCTCAGGGTGATGTTTATCAAAGTACAATTTATATTTAAGCTCCCCTTCCTTGCCCTTAACAATAAAGTCAGGCGCTAGCATACTCTTATAATCTAAATAAGCACTAGGCAACAATTTCTCTTCTTTCTCATAAAGCCTAATGGGTATGTTAAAATGTGCAGCTAGGCGCTAAGCATAAATACCTCCAAAGATGGGGCCTTTAGTACGGTTCAAACTTAACCGTTTAGCAATAATTCCGCCCATACTAACAGAGTTATCGAGGTATAAACCATGGAACAAAATGATAATATCAGGAACACTAAGGTTCCCACAGTTTCCGCGACCAATCAAGCAACGACTAGCAAATAAGGCAAAGAAGCGTAAAACAGGAAAATGTATGCTAGTGATTCTTGCATCGGAAACCATCCTGGTTTCCCCAACAGTGATGGTTTTAATAAATTCTTCCACATCCTTACGATGTGGTTCTTAAGGTACCCTCAGAGGGTATTTTGCAAACCCTGCAAAATTCAGCGAATGGCATCTTCTTAACAACGTCATATAAATGAAACTCTACTGAAGGAGGTGATTCCTTCGGAAAATAGTAGAAGTTTTGCACAAAAGTATTAGTGAGTAAGAGATACTGATGACGCTGGTCGCGGACGAAGTCGGTGAGGCCAGCATTCTCAACCAATGAATAGAAATCCTCATAAATTCCGGCTTGTCTCAAGAAGTCGTCGGAAGGCCATTCACACGGCCGGACCTCCGCGGTGCGAGGCAAATTATATTTGGGCCTCTGTGCTTCTTCCTTTTGTTTCTCTTTTCGAGCTCATTTCGACGAGCCCCTCAAAAGTCTCTTCATTATTTCCTGAAATAATCTGAAATTTTAGTAACTTCAAACAAAAGTGAACCAACTTCAATAAAATTGATAGCAACTACTCCTACAAGTGCCTAAAGCCTTTATCATGCATTAGAACTACTTGGAACCATATAAAATTGACATGCAAGCTCAAGAACATGGTCATCTATGCAGCACAAATTTGCAATGAATAAAGCACTAGAACAAAAACTTATTGGACCAATGCAGTAGTCACATACCAAGTAATAATCTCCCCAAGCAGTTTTGTGGAGAGGTGCTTTGAGTAAGGAGATCGAAAATCACAGCCACGGGCTGGAACTCGTGTTTGAGCCAGATATTCGTGTTTGTGGGAGGAGGAAGAAGAGGATGGGTGCAGGAATAAGTGGAGGAGGGCCACAGTGGGCCCACGAGGCAGGGGGGCGCGCCCTCCACCCTCGTGTCCAGGTGGCAGCTCCCCCCGCGGTAATTTTTGCACCAAAAATCATCAAATATTCCTGAAAAAATCATATTAAATTGGCATGGCATTCTGAGGACTTTTATTTTCGGGATATTTTTATATTGCATGATAAATCAAAAGCATGTAAAAAAAACTATTTTTACTTTATTTCAACTAAATAACAGAGAAAGTATAAAGAGGGTACGTAAGGTTGTGCCTTCTAGTTTCATCTGTCTCATGATCATCAAAAGGAATCCACTAACAAGGTTGATCGTGTCTTGTTAACAAACTCATTCGAATAACATGGAGCAGGAGAAATTTCGAATAACACTATGTTACCTCAATGGGGATATGCACATCCCCTATAATAAGAATATCATATTTCTTCTTGACAGTAGGGAGAGGAAATTCAAAACCTCCAAAAATAATCGATGGAACTTTTCCAATAGAATTGATACTATAAACTTGAGGTTGTTTCCTCGGAAAGTGTATCGTGTGCTCATTACCATTAATATGAAAAGTGACATTGCCTTTGTTGCAATCAATAACAGCCCCTGCAGTATTCAGAAAAGGTCTTCCAAGAATAATAGACATACTATCATCCTTGGGAATATCAAGAATAACAAAGTCCGTTAAAATAGTAACGCTTTGCAACCACAACAGGCACATCCTCACAAATACCGACAGATATAGCAGTTGATTTATCAGCCATTTGCAAAGATATTTCAAGAGGGTGTCAACTTACTCAAATCAAGTCTACGGTATAAAGAGAGGGCATAACACTAACACCGCTCCAAGATCACATAAAGCAGTTTTAACATAATTTCTTTTTAATGGAGCATGGTATAGTAGGTACTCCTGGATCTCCAAGTTTCTTTGGGATTCCACCCTTAAAAGTATAATTAGCAAGCATGGTGGAAATCTCAGCTTCCGGTATCTTTCTCTTATTGGTAATGATATCCTTCATATACTTAACATAAGGATTTGTTTTGAGCACATCAGTTAATCGCATACGCAAAAAAATAGGTCTAATCATTTCAGCAAAGCGCTCAAAATCCTCATCATCCTTTTGTTGGACGGTTTGGGAGGAAAAGACATGGGTTTCTGAACCCATGGTTCTCTTCTTTACCATGTTTCCTAGCAACAAAGTCTCTCTTATCATAACGTTGATTCTTTGATTGTGGGTTATCAAGATCAACATCAGGTTCAACTTCTACATCATTATCATTACTAGGTTGAGCATCATCATGAACATCATCATTAACATTTTCGCTAGGTTCATGCTCATTACCGCAGTTGTGTTTCAAAGATCATAAATAGATATATCATTTGGATTCTCGGATGGTTCGACAATAGGTTCACAAGAAGTTTGCAACGTCCTATCATTTTCTTTTTCTTCCTTTTAGAAGAACTAGGCACATCAAGATTATTTCTCTCGAGAATCTTGCTCAATTCTCTTAGGGTGGCCTTCAGGATACAAAGGTTCTGAGTCATTCTACCAGTTCTAGTAGCCACTCTATGACAAAGATAATCATTTTTCTTACTATTCATTTCATTGAGCAAATCATTTTGAGCCTTAAGTACTTGTTCTACTTGAGTGGTAACCATAGAAGCATGTTTGCTAATGAGTTTAAGTTCACCTCTAACATTAGCCATATAATCACCCAAGTGTTTAATCATATCGGAATCGTATTTCAATTGTCTTCCAAAATAAGCATTAAAAATTTCTTGTTTGACAATAAAATTATCAAACTCATCCAAGCATTGTCTAGCAGACTTATAGTGAGGAATATCACCTTCATCGAATCTATAAAGAGAATTTACCTTTACTACCTGTGTCGGGTTATCGGGATCAGGATGTTCTTCAATAGGTAATGGATCAAGATCATATGTTTCTTCAACAGGCGGTAGATTAAGACCATGTATTTCTTCAATAGGAGGTAAATTCTTAACATCTTCAGCTTTAATACCTTTTTCTTTCATAGATTTCTTTGCCTCTTGCATATCTTGAGATCGAGAAATAGAACACCTCTCTTCTTCGTAGTTTATTTAGGAATAGGCTCAAGAATTGGCTCTGGAGCTGGCTCAGAAGTGCCCAATTATTTTCATTTGTCAACATATTATTCAATAGAATTTCAGCTTCATCCGTGTTCTTTCCACGAAAAGAGAACCAGCACACTATCCGTGTAATCTCCGGAAGCATCGGTTAGTCCATTATAAAAGATATCAAGTATTTCATTTTTTCTTAAGAGGATGATCAGCAAAGCATTAAGTAACTTGAGAAGCCTCCCCAAGCTTGTGGGAGACTCTCTTCTTCAATTTGCACAAAGTTGTATATTTCCTTTAAAGCAACTTCTTTCTTATGAGCAGGGAAATATTTAAAGAGAAATAATAAATCATATCCTCGGGACTACGCACACAACCAGGATCTAGAGAATTAAACCATATCTTAGCATCACCCTTTAATGAGAACGGAAATATTTTAAGGATGTAAAAGTAGTAGATCTCTCATCATTAGTAAACAGGGTGGCTATATCATTTAATTTAGTAAGATGTGCCACAACAGTTTCAGATTCATAACCATGAAAAGGATCAGATTCAACCAAAGTAATTATATCCGGATCAACAGAGAATTCATTATCCTTATCGGGAACACAAATAGGTGAAATAGCAAAAGCAGGGTCAGGTTTCATTCTATCTCTAAGAGATTCTTTACTCCATTTAACTATGACCTCTTAAGTTCGTTTCTATCTTTGCAGCAAAAATAGCTGCAGAAGATTCCATATCAAAAACATAACCCTCAGGAATAACAGGCATATCTTCATCATCAACTTCATCAACATTATCAGTTTCAATAGTTTCTTTCTCTCTAGCCCTAGAAATTTGTTCATCAAGAAATTCACCAAGGGCATGATAGTATCAAGCATAGAAGTAGTTTCATCATAAGTATCATGCATGGCGTAAGTGGCATCATCAATAACATGTGACATATCGAATCTAATAGCGTAAGTAGGTTTAGGTGTCGCAAGCTTACTCATACCGGAAGGTGAATCAAGTGCGAGCTAGATGGCAGTTCCTTACCTCCCCTCGTAGTTGTGGGATAAATTTTTGTCTTAGCATCTTTCAAATTCTTCATAGTGTCCAGCAGATATAAATCCCAAGTAACTCAAAGAATAGAGCTATGCTCCCCGGCTTAAGAACGGCCTTGAGAGAATTAGTCTTGATAATCCACAAGTGTAGGGGATCGCAACAGCTTTCGAGGGTAGAGTATTCAACCCAAATTTATTGATTCGACACAAGGGGAGCCAAAGAATATTCTCAAGTATTAGCAACTAAGTTGTCAATTCAGCCACACCTGGATAACTTAATATCTACAGCAAAGTATATAGTATTAAAGTAGTATGATAGTAGTGGTAAGGGTAACAAAAGAGTAATGAAAGCAAAAGTAATATTTTTGGTGTTTTATATTGATTGTAACAGTAGCAATGGGAAATTAAATAAACGAAGAACAATATGTGGAAAGCTCAGAGGCATTGGATCGGTGATGGATAATTATGCCGATGCGGTTCATCATGTATGATCATAACATAGGGTGACACAGTAACTAGCTCCAATTCATCAATGTAATGTAGGCATGTATTCAATATAGTCATACGTGCTAATGGAAAAGAACTTGCATGACATCTTTTGTCCTACCCTCCCGTGGCAGCGGGGTCCTAATTGAAACTAAGGGATATTAAGGCCTCCTTTTAATAGAGAACCGGAACAAAGCATTAGCACATGGTGAATACATGAACTCCTCAAACTATGGTCATCACCGAGAATTATCCCGATTATTGTCACTTCGGGGTTGTCGGATCATAACACATAATAGGTGACTATAGACTTGCAAGATAGGATCAAGAACACACATATATTCATGAAAACATAATAGTTTGAGATCTGAAATCATGACACTCGGGCCCTAGTGACAAGCATTAAGCATAGCAAAGTCATAGCAACATCGGGCCAGAACTTAGTGGATACTAGGGATCAAACCCTAACAAAACTAACTCGATTACATGATAGATCTCATCCAACCCATCACCGTCCAGCAAGCCTACGATGGAATTACTCACGCATGGCGGTGAGCATCATGAAATTGGTGATGGAGGATGGTTGATGATGATGACGACGGCGACGAATCCACCTCTTCGGAGCCCCGAACGGACTCCAGATCAGCCATCCCAAGAGGTTTTAGGGCTTGGCGACGGCTCCTTATCATAAAACGCGATGATTTCTTCTCTCTGATTTTTTACGTCCGAAAGCAAATATATAGAGTTGGAGTTGGCGTCGGAGGAGCTCCATGGGGCCCACGAGGTAGGGGGCGCCCTAGAGGGGGGCGCCCCACCTCGTGGGATGTGGTGTGGGCCCCCGGTCTTCATCTTTGGCGCAGGATTTTTATTATTTTTCTAAGATGTTCCGTGGAGTTTCAGGTCATTCGAGAACTTTTGTTTTACGCACATAAAACAACATTATGGCAATTCTGTTGAAAACAGCGTCAGTCCGGGTTAGTTCCATTCAAATCATACAAGTTAGAGTCCAAAACAAGGGCAAAAGTGTTTGGAGAAGTAGATACGACGGAGACGTATCACGCGCCGTCCAACTTGGCAGCCCAACTGCTTGCTCCATGCTCGGTCGCTCAAGGAGCTGCGTGAAGGTCACCCCGCGCTCCACCTTCCGGACACGCGACCCCATCGCCGTGCTCCTGCAGCCACTTCTGGGGCGGTGTGCCCGGCCTCCTCTCTCCTCCTGCCACCTCCTAGCGCCGCGCTGAGCACACCCCGGGCTGCCTCTTCCTCTTGCTTACTCCCGCACGAGGCACGCTGCGCCGAGCACGCACCCGGCCGCCCCCACCTCCCAGAACCGACACACTCGATTCAGTTTGTTTTTTCAATTCAGTTCAATTCTAAAAAAAAGTTCTCTCCATCTCTGTAGCTTGTGTGAACTTATAGCTGAGACTCGATGAACTCTGTCCATTTCGACTCTTGAACTGATAGCTAATGATTTTATGAACTAGTAAAAATGTTTTTGTTTCATCTTTGACTCTTGTTCTCTGTTCTTTCACCCTCAAAATTACGTGCATGTGTAGATGCTACTTGCCGATTGCTACTTGACAGAACCATTTTTGTCTTGATTTTGCATTTGTATGACACGAATTTGCTATGAGAAAAAACAAGGACAAACAGAAAACAAAAATTAGTACCTTTGTGCTTGCTAGGTGTTTGTTTATGTCTCTTAAGAACTAAACAAAACTAGTAACATCCCTATATAGGGCCGTGAATATGCTTTTAAGTTAGTTGATATGTCTCTAGGACAAAAATGAAAAAAGCATCCTTTTCAAAGGCACCTTCGTATGCATTTTCAGTTCATTTTACAGGTCAAGGACAAGTAAATTTAGTGGCATTGCTAAAATCACAGAATAGTTGGTGCGTGTGCGAGAAATATAGTCGGTGCAAGTTTCAAAATTCTGTAACTTTAGATATATCACCTAAATATGTAATGATTTGCGTGAAGTTTCTTCAAAATTCTGTAAAGTTAAGATATATCACCTAAATTTAAATCGGTGCAAGTTTCAAAATTCTGTAAGTTTAGATATGTCGTAAAGAAAATCGATGAGTCACCATACGCTTTATATTCATGTTCTCTGCGGACAAGTAGCAATGGGACTGAATGGGAGTGATCCCTGAACCATTTCATTAAAGGCCATGGTTTCCAACAATGCTAATGCTACTAGAAAGGAGCTAGAGGCCATGAAGCCTCGTGGCTTCTCCAATTAGCATGTTTGGCCAGTCCTGAAGCGCCTCCTCAAGCTCTTCGACGATAACTGGGCGCCCATCGAGGATGAGAGCTATCGCATCCTTGTTGACACCATACTGGGTGGCAAAAGCAATGAACCAATACCTACCACTACCCATCATGTAAAAAATGCTACTTTGGTTTGTTTGGTAGCCTACTAGCCTTCCTTAATTATCACTTGATGCTCAGCCTTTCCAATTGCAGTTTTCACATCAAGTGACGTGCCAAAAAGAGTCCAAGTCTCACAACCCAATGCGGGTCGGACAGATGACCAACACCTCTCCCGCCAAGATGACAAGGATGTCGGTGATAATGAAAATCTCCCTCACAAAGAGAGCGAAGTGAGTGCATACTTGCCATCTACATTTGAGCCCCATCGCTCAGGTGTAATCTCTCCGGTAAGTTCGTGTATTGTTATCTCGAGTGTTCAGAAAGTGTAGAATGGATGATTTATCTCGCCTATGCAGCTCACAAATCATATGCTCTGTACAAAAAAAAGAAACAAACACTATGCATAGGAGTTCATGATGTAATTTATCATCAGTTCGTAAAGTAAACACAAATACAGTTTCATGTCTGTTATTGAAAAATATAGTTTCATGCGATGAGCCCGTCCCCCGCCGGCCAGCCCTCCTGTCCTTCCCTCCCGCTTCGCATGCACCCACTGCCGCCACGACCACGTCTCCACCCTCCCCACGCCCGCCACCGCTGCGACCACCCCTCCCCCTCACGATTTCTCGTTGATATCGTTGTATTCGTGCTTGTTACGTCTGTTGCCTGATGGAAGTTCTACAAATGTCAATCCAGATGGAAGAAGGAGATCCGTCCAAAGTGTGAGTTTTGCGACGTCGACGTGCAAGTTCTACAATTTATCCGTCCAGATGGGAGAAGGAAATCAGTCCAACCGACTCATCTGAAGCGACATATGCAGAGCCATTCGCCGAGGTATCGGAATAATTCTATATTTTTGTGTTCATTGGATTTCTAGATTGTTAAGCGCAAGTGATGCGTTCTGTTTTTGGCCTGCTCACCCAAGTGGGAGAGCAAAAGTAAGCACCGCCTGCTTAGAAGTTGTGTTTGAAACCCATTTTTAATAGTGAAACAAGTAAATCAAAGGTGGTAATGCTTTATTGTTATAGTTCTTATTTTCTTGCAGGATGCATAAAAAGCCGATTCACAAATTCATCTTCTATATGCTTTTCGGTTCATCGACTTCCCATTGGTAAGTCCAATTTATTTATTGTTTCAATCTTCTTCCTATAGCACTTGTGCTTGATAATGATGTTGTACACAAAATGGCTTATGACATATCTGGATAATGTGTATACTAATGATTTTTGGTTAATATTTTGTATGATTCGTTTGGCAAAGAAGATTCTTCTTCTTTGTGGAGCTTTATACAACACTTCTGTCATCATAGCCTTTTCATGTCTGTACATCTACATGAAAAGGTTCGCCTACAAACTAGGGTTCACTTGGGTTAAAAAAAGTATATTCTACACACACACAATGCTTGAAGTTCGATTACTGATGCTTGGTAAGTACACTCTGTTTTGGGGAGTGCACATCTTGCTTAGAAAACATGGGTAAGTTCATGAAGAGAAAAATCATACGTTCAAAAATCTAGGAAAGCGGTAATCCGTAGGCCCATGCTACAGGGCTGATGCATACATGCCTGCTTCTACCCGTAGTTTTACTAGTTGTTTGTTGAACATTCCACTATGTGTTTTTAGATGATAAGTGCCAGTGCCATGGTTGATGGTGGTATACATAAAAATAATGAATTGTTGCAGTGTAGCTGAAATAGAGCATCGCAGGCTAATTAATTGTAGTTTCTTGTTGCGCATTGAAAGTTTGTGTGCACCATATTTGTAAGAATGTTGTTGCTGGATGGCCACAAAAAATGGAGCTTAATTAGTCTCTGCAATATGATGGTTGTCTGGAGAATTCTTTTTTCTTGTCCAGAGAAAGATATATCTATACTATGTGTATCTGTTCATGATATAAGTTTTCATCAGTTCATAATTCTATCTTCTTATGATAGATAAATATACTAGTTTGGATCTTCATTAGTTTCACCACCCCTCATAACCCAAAAGCAACTCCGCCTATCTCCTCGCTTGCCGGATCGAAATACGATCAATGCCCCATCTACACTTGTATGTTTTTTTCATTTCACACTGTAGTTAGTTTTTCAGTACACATTGTCGTGTTTTTCAGTTCAATGGATTCCAAAAAGAAACAACCGCAGCTGGGTGAGAATTCATTAGTTTACATCTCTTGTCACACTTTGATGCATGGGGCAAAGAGTTGTATTGTGTTGATTCAGCTTCTGTACTTTTTCTAGTTTCAGACATTTGGTACCACTTGTCAACTAGATATGTTAATACATGTGCCAAAAGTGGCTGAGCTGCCTGTCCAAACTAAGTACAGTTTGACAAAAAATAACTGCAATATTTTATTAGTACATGTCCATTAGAAAAAATTCATGTTACAAATGTTTTCGTACTTCCATTTTACAAAAAATAGATGGCATTTGTCGCTCCAATTGTGGAGAAAATGCAGTGAAATTAATAAAGTGTCCTCTCAAAAGTTCATATATACTTGCAGAAAACATGATGCTCTTTAGGTGCTTGTTGTTAATGCAGAAAACAGTTTTCAATACCGAATAATAACCCTAGCGAGAAGTTCATGTTTAGAAAGTTGGTAGGTTCATACAAAGAAACTTAAACAATATTATCCATTTAGGATTGATCTAGTATCATATATGCATCAGTTCTAAATACTTTGTTCATTGTGATCAGAGATAATACAAAAAGCATATCCTTCAGTTCTGCAGATATTTTACAACTTTCCGACAAGTGTAAAAGTTCGCCAATATACAATCTATAAGTTCAATATCCAGTACATTAGTTTAGTAGTTGGTACTAACTACTCCACTGTTTTATTTGATGTACATGTGGTGTCTAGTTTCTTCTGTTAGTTCAATTTCTAAATTTCATCCTGTTCAATTCATATTGTAGCTCCAATTTAGTCCACATGGTTAATTGTTGGCTATTGTGTGTGTGCAGGGTACAGTGACATTGAGTAGGCGTGAAGTGTATCACTCCAGCATGCCAAGCACTAGTGCATGTCAACGTCTTCTCCACTGCAATGGAAGCTCCTCCGTTCGAGTTAAGCACTAGGTGTCGTCCAAGTTCAAAGAGGGTTGTATGCAAGTACATAAGTTTGTTTTAGTGAGAAAAATGCGGGGTTTTGACAATATTCTGTATGATTCATTTATTCAACCTTAGAACTTGGCGATATTCGGTCTAGTTTTCTATGATGAAGGCACACATGAAAGTCCTGCAATGGTTATCCCCTAGTGCTTCAAAGATTCATATTTTGTTTCTTCAAATGTGGTGTGCTACTTTGTTTGATGAGGTAAAACAAAGTAAAATAGTGAAAATGTCATTAAAGACACTTGGAAGTACAAATGTAGAAAATAAATAAGTTCGATTCTTGTCGGTAGGAAGTTTGGAGAAAAAAACACAAGTTTTTAAAAGAAGAAAATGGTAAAAATGTAAGTCCATTCAACTATATAAACCATAAAGGTACGATGGTGATGACACCGTCGGTAAGGATACGGATGGGAAATAAGATTAAAAACTAAAACCAAAAGAACATCGAGTGATTATTTTTTGAGAAGTACAAACTCTCTAGTACCGTAAATACCATAAATTAAAAATAAAAAATTGCATCAGTTCTAACTCAAGGGACAATAAATTTGCAAAAAAGAATTGTAGTAGTAAAAGTTCGGAGGAAAAGCAATTTAATAAATGAAAAAAACCACAAGTTCACAACTACAAAAGTTGTATGTTTAAAAAAAGAAACACACAAAACATTTTCTTTTTGAAAAAATATCATTCAATTCAATGATATAAACCATGCAAGTTCGAGGACTATGAAAACCGTAAACCATTGAAAAGTTACGAGGAAAAGCCGTACCAAAAAAGAGAGTAAAATCTAGTCTGCTAAAACATGCTTAGTACAAAAGCCATATGGACATCGGTTCAAGTACTTTTTTCGGAACCATTCAAAATTACTCTTATGAAAAATACCTCCTGTGTACAAAAACACACAGAGATCAGTACGAGTGCCACCGCTGAACGCTTGTCATCGCGATCGCCGGTGCTAAGGTTTAACGCTGCGCCTAGGGTGGGGCCTAGGTTCTGGGAGGGAGGCGAGCGGGTGGAGGGATCTGCCAAGCAGCTTGGTCGACGGATGGAGTGGGTCATGAACGGGAGAGGGCGAGAGGGAGCTCATATTTACTCTTTTAACAAAAGCGATCGGTTCAACGAAATGATAGCATCAAGATAACCTTCAATTTATCAGTTCAACAATAGTAACACGATGGCGTGATGAACTGCTAAAAATAATAATATCCCCTCATAAAAATACAATCAGCCCCCTATGATTTTATGGTCATGTCCTTGCAATTGACCCCCATCATAAAAGTACAATCAGCCCCGTGTACAAATACAACCAGCCCCTGATAACAAAATGAAACCTCTTTTTTTTAAAGGAACACATTGTATTCCATTAGTTGCAGTTGTAAGTGCTGACAAATCTGCCGCCCTTAGTATCGTGGGCATGGCATAAGACCAAGTACTTCTCAAAGTTCTCTCTAATTTGTCGGTGCAATATCAGCGAAGTCTGAGAATATTAATAGTTTTACATATCTCTCAAGAATCGATCGCGGATAGATCCTTCAGGAGCTGGGTTATGATGCCCTCCCAGTGTGGGGCTGATAGAAACTGTGCAAGGTTCGAACCGACTGTATATGCAAGTGCTCTTACGGCCAGCAAAGTCCCCGTACTGTGGTGTTTTGACGAGCAAAGTCTCTCAAAAAATAGATTCATCCTCTGATCTGCATACTGTAAACAGTCAAATCTTGTTGACTCCATCTCTCCCAATTTTCTGAATAACAATCAGTAGGCGATCGCAAAGAAAGCCCTGAAACCACTTGATGTTTTCCCCAACATGTCTACGTACAAACTCACAAACTCTGTGCAACAGCCAGCCTTGCTCATAACAACTGTTGAAGCGACCTTCCCCTGTAGTAACTGCTAGCGATAGTAATTTCCTTGTTTTCCAACGGTAGTAGCTTCCCATCAGACCTAGGGAGCCACACCATAGCGCTTGTTTCTCTTATTCTTGACTCCACATCTTGTTACTAGCACACCAGCAGATCAGGAAGAAAAAACCACTTGTATTAATTTTGTAATACATGTCCATGTACTGTACTCCTCTAAATCAAGCTCGGCCTTGTCGACGACAAGATGCTCAAGTCCCAGCCATCGATGCTGGCAGCGGCGGCCATCTACACCAGGCAATGCACGATCGACGGGTGCATATCCTGTAGGAACAAATGCTTGTGGACTGAGGGAGTCCTGGATTAGGGGGTGTCCGGATAGCCGAACTATAACCTTTGGCCGGACTCCTGGACTATGAAGATACAAGATCGAAGACTTCGTCCCGTGTCCGGATGGGACTTTCCTTGGCGTGGAAGGCAAGCTTGGCGATTCGGATATGTAGATCTCCTCCCATTGTAACCGACTCTGTGTAACCCTAGCCCTCTCCGGTGTCTATACAAACCAGATGGTTTTAGTCCGTAGGACGAACAACAATCATACCATAGGCTAACTTCTAGGGTTTAGCCTCTCCGATCTCGTGGTAGATCTACTCTTATACTACCCATATCATCAATATTAATCAAGGTGAGTAGGGTTTTACCTCCATCGAGAGGGCCCGAACACAGGTAAAAACATCATGTCCCTTGTCTCCTGTTACCATCCGCCTAGACGCAGATTCGGGACCCCTACTCGAGATCCGCCCGGTTTTGACACCGACATTGGTGCTTTCATTGAGAGTTCCTCTGTCGCCATCTTTAGGCCCGATGGCTCCTCCGATCATCAATAACGATGCAGTCCAGGTGAGACTTTTCTCCCTGACAGATCTTCAGATTCGGGCGGCTTTTGCACTGCGGGCCAATTCGCTTGGCCATCTGGAGCTGATCGAAAGCTACGCCCCTGGCCATCAGGTCAGATTTGGAAGTTTGAACTACACGGCTGACATCCACAGAGACTTGATCTTCGACGGATTCGAGCCGCAGCCGAGCGTGCCGCACTGTTACGATGGGCATGATCTAGCTCTGCCGCCGAACAGTGCCCTGGAGGCCGCACCCATGTCCGCTCCGACCCTTAGCTCGGAGCCGACTGCGTCGATCGAGGACGGGTGGCTGGACACCTCCTCGAGGGCCCCAATCTCTACGGCGATCGAGCCGAACACCAGCCTTGTCCTCTGCGAAGCCTGCGGACTCCAAGGTGCCGGACTCCTCTCCGGACCAACCCTCCGCGCTCGCCAATCAAATCCGATTGGGCACCGATTATGGAGTTCACCGCTGCGGACATCTTTCAGCACTCGCCCTTCGGTGACATTCTGAATTCACTAAAGTCTCTCTCTCTATCAGGAGAGCCCTGGCCGGACTATGGCCAGCAAGGTTGGGATGCGGACGACGAAGAAATTCAACGCCCACCCACCACCCACTTCATAGCCACTGTCGATGATTTAACCGACATGCTCGACTTCGACTCAAGACATCGACGGTATGGACGCCGATGCAGAGACGCACCCGTAACCAGCGCCTATAGGGTACTGGAAGGCCACCTCATCGTATGACATATACATGGTGGACACCCCAAAAGAAGGGAATGGCGATGGAACAGCGGAGGATGACCCCTCCAAGAAGCAGCCTAAGCGCCAGCTGCCAGCCGGGCGCCGCCAAAACTCCGCCAAAGCAGAACGGCGATTCCGGCACGGAGATAATAACACCGGACAAAGGTCAAGACAACCCCTCCAAACAGAATTCAAAGACGGAGGACGGAGAAGCCAGCCCTCATGAGAGAGCAGCAGACAAAGAGGTATAGGACGAGAATTACATGCCTCCCTCCGAAGACGTGGCAAGCCTCGACGACGACGAATTTGTCGTGCCTGAGGATCCCGTCGAACAAGAGCGTTTCAAACGCAGGCTTATGGCCACGGCGAGCTGCCTCAAGATAAAAGCAAACGACTTAGAGCTGACCAAGACTTGCTAGCCGACAGATGGATCAAGTCCTTGCGTCAAGAGTACGGACTCAACGCCCCTCCAAGAGCTACCTAAAGCGCAGGCTGCTACCCCGATTAGAGGAGGAAGCACCTTAACCTACATCACCAAATAAGACGACGCGGCCGACCGGCCACCTCGGCTATGGCTGCAGAGGCCTCTCGGCCCTCCACTCAAGCCGCACTCAAGGCCGCTCAAAAAATACCAAGGCACGGGGAGATGCGCCAGACCCGCGAGATATATTGGAGGACAAGGCAAGGCAATCAAGATCGATCTACGGATCGCGGGCGCTTCTACAACACGTGATTTACAATCGCCACGCCGGATATGGCAAATCCTGCCGGGTCAACACAAGAGGGCAAAGCTCATTTGAGCTACGCCGGGATATAGCCCAAAGATGCAGGGCGCCAAGACACCCACTATGCTTCATGATGAAGTATTGGATCATCAAATGCCCGAGGGTTTCAAACCCTTAAACTTCGATTCATTCCATGGCACAAGAGATCCTGCGGTATGGATCGAGGATTATCTCCTTCATATCCACATGGCCCGCGGTGATGTTCTACACGCCATCAAATACCTCCCACTCAAGCTTAAAGGACCAGCTCGGCATTGGCTTAACAGCTTGCCAGCAGAGTCAATTGGTTGTTGGGAGGACTCGAAGCCACATTCCTTGACAATTCTGTGGCACCTATGTGCGAATTACCACAAGACGCCGATGACCTAAGCCACATAATTCAGCAGCCAGAGGAATTGGCCACACAATTCTGGACACGGTTCCTAACCAAGAAAAATCAAATAGTCGACTGTCCGGATGCAGAGGCCCTTGCAGCCTTCAAGCATAACATCTGCGACGAGTGGCTTGCCCGGCACCTAGGACAGCAAAAGCCGAAATCCATGGCAGCCCTCACAACACTCATGACCCGCTTTTGCGCGGGAGAAGACAGCTGGCTAGCTCGTAGTAATAACATGACCAAGAGCCCTGGTAATTCGGATACCAAGGATGGAAGGTCGCGTCCCAACAAGCACAAGCACCGCATTAACGGCGACAATGCTGAGGATACGGCAGTTAATGCCGGATTCAGAGGCTCTAAACCCGTCACCGGAAAAGCCATTTAAAAGAAATACTCGGCCCGCCCGTTTGGACCGAATACTCGATCGCTCGTGTATACACGGCACTTCGAAAACCAGCCAATCACACAAACAGGGATTGTTGGGTGTTCAAGCAGCAGTGCAAGTTAAATGCCGAAAACGGCGACAAGGGGCTGCATAGCGATGACGAGGAGGAGCCCCACCGCCCGAACAATAGGGGCGAAGGGCTTCCCCACAAGTGCGGACGCTGAACATGATATACGCAACCCACATCCCCAAAAGGGAGCGGAAGCGTGCACTCGAGGACGATATGCGTTGGAGCTAGTCGCCCCAAAGTTCAACCCATGGTCCTCTGCCCGATCACTTTTGATCAAGGGACCACCCCACTAGCATCCGCCATGGCGGATTCGCCGCATTGGTTCTAGACCCAATCATTGACGGATTTCACCTCACTAGAGTCCTTATGGACGGCGGCAAAGACTGAACCCGCTTTATCAGGATACAAAGGCGAAAAATGGGCATAGATCCCTCAAGGATTAAACCCACAAAGACAACCTTTAAAGGCGCCATACCAGGTGTAGAGGCCAATCAGACAGGCTAAGTTACACTTGAGGTGGTCTTTGGATCCCGGATAATTTCCGAGCGAGGAGTTAATCTTCAACATAGTCCCGCTCCGCAGTTGGCTATCACGCATCGCTCGGACGAACCGTGACGGTAAAGTTCAACGCGGTGCCGCACTACGCATATCTCAAGCTCAAGATGCTAGGCCCTCGAGGAGTCATTACGGTCAATGGAAACACCGAACGCCTTCTCCGAACGGAGGAGCATACGGGCGGCCCTCGCGGGCGGAAGTACAAAGTAGCCTCTCAAGGCAATTCTCGATCCCGGCTATTAAACGTCCGGACACCGCTAAGCGCCTCGAGTAAACTACAACAAGACCGTCTGGCACGTTCCGAGCAAGCATAGCAATGTGGCCCCAACCCCAGCCCTCGCGAAATTGTGAAACCAGTACTACGCGTACATAATTACGCTCTAGAAATACCATGGGCACAGGGGAAGGGGCACGACCACGACATGCCTAAAAGGCGGCTCAGCCGCACTCGGGGCTCCCCGATTTTGTCATCCTTTTCTTACTTTCAGACTCCTCTCTCGGAAGGCCTGTCCGGCAAGACAATCGCCGAACACACGATGCAACAGCCAGGGAGGCAGAAAGATACGTCAAGTGTCCAGGTGGTCTCTATAACGAGCTAAATACATGTCTTACATACCATCCCGCAGCTCGCCCCTGGAGGGGGACATGTCCCATAGTCCCATCTCTTGCTTATCGCACTATTTGTGTCGTTCTGCCTTTATCGCAGCCTTTTTCAAATAAACAATACATAGCTTTTGTCTATTATTGCTTTCATCTTTTATGTATATATTTTCAGTTATGACATTATGCAACCGTACACTTTGGTACGGCCTATACACCAGGGGCTTTAGTACCCCAGAATATGGTGTGAGAAGTCCGAACACTCTCAAGAGTACGGCACCCCGAACTTATAGCATTATATGCATCGGCTCCGAATCATGTCTTGGGTAGATAGTTGGGTTTTCCCGGCTCCCATGTTTTGGTACCTTACGTTCCGTTATATCGGCTAAGGTAGCGTTGGGAGAACTACTGTGATTGTGCCTCAGCTTGAGCTGGGTTAAGCACCTCGAGAGAAAGCTAAAATCGACCATCATGATAGGGCGAGAGCTGGTCGCTGTTCGAGAGGTTTCGAGTCCCTAAAGACTTATGCCACTTAGAGCGAGGAGCCGGTTTTGTCCGGCCTAGGCGTGGATAGCGCCCCGAACTCGGTCTTCCGAATACTAGGGACTTTGCCAAAATTTAAAATTATAGAATTCTATGGCCAAGTGAGAGTGATAAAGCATTATAGTCCGATTGCCTTGTTCGTTGTGCTGAGCGCCTCCCTCGAAGGACCCAAGAATGGTAACAAGAGCGCTCAGGTTTATCCCGAACACCCCAGCACTAGTGGCATGGGGAAGAAGCCGATTTACCCGCCATCTCTCGATTTAATAAACGGCCGCATGTAAGGTAATATTTTAAATTCAAAAAGCGTTGTTTAGCGCATATGAACAAGTTTTCAAAGTGCAGGATAACACAAGCGAGTTTACTCAAAAATTACATCCTTGGAACATTCATCTATCCATACGGCGGCACCCTTCAGACGCCCTCATAGTACATCTCGGGCTTGCGATGCTCCTTGCCCGGCGGTGGCTCTGTTACCAGCTTCTCAAAGCATCCATCTTGCCCCAAAGTGCACTTTCAAGACGGGCAAGGGCCCCACTGGCGCCTTCGATGCATACGGAGCGCTTTGATGACTTCAAGCCGTGGACAGGCATCCGCCACCGCCTCACCAGCCCAAAGTAGCTCCTGGCATGACCTCACTGTGCCATAGCCGGACTATAAGGCCCTTCATGGCCTGTTCGGCCACCTTATGGAGCTCGACCAGCTACTTTAGCTGGTCGCTCAAAGGCACCGGGTGTCGGACCTCAACATACTGGGACCAGAACACCTTCTCCGTCGAGCTCCCCTCCTCCGCTCGGTAGAATGCGGCGGCGTCGGACACACTGCAGGGAAGATCTGCGAATGCTCCTGGAGAGCTCCGGACTCGGGTAAGTAATAAGTAATTCACTTTTGCATGCTTTCTTTGCATAAAGAATGCCTTACCCGCCGCTATCTTCTTCATCGCCTCAATTTCCTTGAGGGCTTTTTGGGCTTCGGCCTTGGCAGATTTGGCGCTCTCAATGGCTGAGGCGAGCTCGGACTCTCGAGTCTTTGAGTCAAGCTCCAAACTCTCGTGTTTTTCCACGAGAGCACTGAGCTCTCGCTGCACCTCACGCCCGTGCCTCCTCGCTTCTCTCGCTGGTGCGCTCCACGGCCGCATTGTCTTCGGCCTTGGATAGCGCTTTCTTCAGGGTCGCCACCTCGGTTGTGGCCCTGTAATACTCACGTTAGTCCTGTCATTTTCTGCAACCACATCTTTTTATATTTTTACATAAGGTATTACTTACCTTCCTTGTCCTCGAGCTGCTTCTTGGCAAGGCCGAGCTCGTCCTCGGACCGCCGAGGCTCTCCTTCAATGCAGCGACCTCACTTGATCGGTCTGGGCAGATATCAAGAGCTGCATTCCCATATTGCCATACTTATGTTAGACTCCTGCGTATATCTTTTAGATCCTCATTCGGATTTTCTTTCCAACACCAAACCGAGCATCGTGGGCTACCGCCTATGCGGTAATATTTTTACATATCTTAAATACATACCTCAAAGCCCGTTAGAAGGTCGGCACAGCTTCGGCCATCGCTCTTGGCGGATCGAACCTTCGGATCACCGCACTCATAATAGTGCGGTGCTCCTCGTCGATGGAGGCGCCTTAAGCACCTCCAGCAAGAATTATCCGGTGCCTCCGTTGGACGGAGGTCGCGGACGTCAGAGGGCTTGCCCTTCTTACTAGGGGGCACGCTGCGGACTCCGGAACGCTGAAGGTTCCGGGCGGTGTCCGCCCGGGCCGGACTTGGAGCCCTTGGGGTTTTGTCCCT
The DNA here is from genome assembly GCA_021605145.1 of Aegilops bicornis. Classification (NCBI taxonomy): domain Eukaryota; kingdom Viridiplantae; phylum Streptophyta; class Magnoliopsida; order Poales; family Poaceae; genus Aegilops; species Aegilops bicornis. The sequence continues at coordinate 832,195 of JAHIAL010000034.1, read as the reverse complement.
TTACGCCGAGTCCGGGAGGTCGCCTTGGCGCGCCTCAGACCACCTCCTCCTGGCTTGGACCTTTTGGGACTACTGCCTCGGCACCATCCGCAGGGCGGGGGAGGAGGCGGCCGGAAGTGAAGTGCTATTCACATCTCGACGAGCTCAAGGAGCGGCTCGACGACACGCCACCTGGGCTCGGGCGGACTACGTGATCATATTCGCGTTAGAAAATACTGTGCAATAAAGGAACGCCATGAGTTATTCCGTATCCGGACATTTACGATTTTGCTGGGGCTTGGCCCTGGATGGCCACTCCTCTTCGCCGTCATCGGCGTTGGTGGAGTAGTCCGGAGGAAGGGTCCTTCCCTTCTTGGATTCCTCCGCCCCCAGCTTGGGGCGGCCTTCCTTTTCTTCTCTCCTCACTGGGAGAGACCTCTCTCCTCCTCCTCGTTTCCAGGAGGAGTCCGCCTCGGAGTCATCGGACGACGAGTCCGACACCACCGGGCGCCGGGAACTCTTTCGAGTCCCCGTGGCTTTCTTCTTGGCCTTCTTCTCCGGCACCACGTAAGGTGCCGGGACCAGCAGCTTCGCCAGGAGGGCATCTGCTGGGCCTTCGGGCAAAGGAGCCGGACAGTCGATCTGTCCGGTCTTCTTCTGCCAAGCCTGTCAAAGGAATGGGAGCTTAGATCCCGCATAGAGTCAAACTATGAAAAACAAGAATCCTGGGAGAGGGTAGAACAAGCTTACCACGCTGGCTTGGCGCTTTGCGCAGAATCCGCGATCCTCGGTAATGGGAGGAGGAACCTCGGCGCCCCTGAATAGAACCTTCCAGGCATCCTCGTGTGTTGTGTCGAAGAGCCTGGTCAGAGTTTGGTGCTGGGCCGGGTCGAACTCCCACAAGTTAAAAGCCCGTCGTTGACACGGGAGGATCCGGCGGATGAGCATGACCTGGACTACGTTGACAAGTTTAACCTTGTTGTCCACTGTGTTTTGGACGCAGTTTGGAGTCCGGCCGCTCTTCCGAATTACCTGACGACAGGCCCGCCTCTTTCCGTGAGGTGAGCCGTGTGGGGATGCCAGATTGAATTGGGGCCGCTGCCCATTCAGTGGTCATGCGGCTCGGTGATGTAGAACCACCCGATTGCCACCCTTTGATGGTTTCCATGAAGCGAGCCCTTCAGCCATGTAACGTTGGGCATCTTGCCCACCATGGCGCCTCCGCACTCCGCTTGTTGGCTGCCCACTACCTTCGGCTTGACATTGAAGGTCTTCAGCCATAGGACGAAGTGGGGCTTGGTGTGGAGGAAGGCCTCGCACACGACGTTAAATGCCGAGATGTTGAGGATGAAGTTCGGGACCAGATCGTGGAAATCCAGGCCGTAGTAGAACATGAGCCCCCGGACAAATGGGTGGAGTGGGAAGCCCAGTCCGTGGAGGAAATGGGGGAGGACCACCACCCTCTCATGGGGCACAGGGGGTGGGAATGAGCTGCCTCGCTTGGAAGCCGGTGCAATGTCTTTAGACAAGTATCCGGCTTTCCTTAACTTTGATGTGCCCTCCGTGACGGAGGATGCCATCCAGCTGCCTCCTGCTCCGAACATGGCTGGTGAAGGTTGAGTTGGGATGTGCTGACTTGGGCGCTTGAGCTCGAGTGCTCGGAAATGGATAAGCGGAGGAGGAAGAAGGCGTAGATGAAAAAGCTGGATCCTTATCCTTATATGGGCGGACGAAACTATGTGCCCCCACCACCGGGTAAAACTCGCTTATCTCCCAAGTGCCGTAATTAATGGCATGGTTGGGTTACCCACGCCCGTATTGATGAGAATCCGGAATAAGGGAACACGATCGCTGCCCGACAAGACGTTAAGGAAAACCGCCTCGCTAAATGCGCCGAGGTGGGACAAGAAAACGACTCGAATAAAGGCTTGGCCGTGGTGTGATGTCACGCCATGGAATACGCCGCAGATTGGATTTGTGTAAATATTATTCTCTCTACGATTGTATGTGGAACTTATTTTGCAGAGCCGGACACTACCCTTGTGTTCAAAATCTTCTATGAAGTATTCGGAGGAGGAACCCGCCTTGCAATGCCGAAGACAATCTGCGCGCCGGACTCGTCGTCATTGAAGCCTGGTTCAGGGGCTACTGAGGGAGTCCTGGATTAGGGGGTGTTCGGATAGCCGGACTATAACCTTTGGCCGGACTCCTGGACTATGAAGATACAAGATCGAAGAATTCGTCACGTGTCCGGATGGTACTTTCCTTGGCGTGGAAGGCAAGCTTGGCGATACGGATATGTGATCTCCTCCCATTGTAACCGACTGTGTAACCCTAGCCCTCTCCGGTGTCTATATAAACCGGATGGTTTTAGTCCGTAGGATCTAACAACAATCATACCATAGGCTAACTTCTAGGGTTTAGCCTCTCCGATCTCGTGGTAGATCAACTCTTGTACTACCCATATCATCAATATTAATCAAGAAGGAGTAGGGTTTTACCTCCATCAAGAGGGCCCAACTCAGGTAAAAACATCGTGTCCCTTGTCTCCTGTTACCATCCGCCTAGACGCACAGTTCGGGACCCCCTACCCGAGATCCGCCGGTTTTGACACCGACATGGATGGCACACAAAAATACTCTGAAGAACAACTCATGTGTGAAAACACACTGTATAGACAGTCTTTCATTCAGAGTTCAGACCAACCAACTTTCAGCGAGTGCACGCGGAGCCGACGAGGTGGTGATGCGGAATCGAGCCAGCAAGCGGGTGGCCCGGGGACGGGCGCAACAGCCGGAGCAAGGGCACACAACAGGCGGAGATAGCCATAGTGGCGAGACAAACCAATGGCGCTGGGCAAAAGGCAAGACAAGGCGGCGATGGCTCGACAGAGAGATGAGCGGGCGGCTCACGCAAGAGGCACTTTGAGGACGCAGAAACGGTGGCGGTTCACCCGCTGAGGTGCGCTGGCATAGACCGGCAGCCCGGGGCCATGGCGAAGGCGGCTCGGGAAACGGCAGTTTGAACGCGCGGTAATCCGGCGGAGACAAACGGCGGCTCATACGGCGACTTGGAGAGAGGTCACAAGGGCGGCTCGTGTCCGGCTTGACACTGATGGCGGGTTAACGGGGTGGCGGCGACTCACGTAAAGGCGGGTCATGGTGTAGCAGAAGCGGAGGCAGGCAGCGATTTGGCGGTATAACCAACCACGTAGCGGGTGGTGATACGCTCCAACGTATCTATAATTTATGAAGTATTCATGCTGTTATATTATCCATCTTGGATGGTTAATGGACTTTACTATGCACTTCTATATTATTTTTGGGACTAACTTATTAACCCAGAGTCCAAAGGCCGCTTCTGTTTTCTCCTTGTTTCAAAGTGTTTCGCAGAAAAAGGAATATCAAACGGAGTCCAAAGGGAATGAAACCTTCGGAGAGTTATTTTTGAACGGAAGCAATCCAAGACTTGGAACGACGTAAGGGAAGCAACGAGGAAGGCACGAGGCGGGCGCGCCCACCCCCCGGGCGCACCTCTCCACCCTCATGGGCCCCTCGTGGCTCCCCCGACCGACTTCTTTTTCGCTATATATGTCCATATACCCTAAAAACATCGGGAAGCAGAATAGATCGGGAGTTCCGCCGCCGCAAGCCTCTCAGTAGCCATGAAAAATAATCGGGACCCTATTAAGACCTTGCCGAGGGGGAGTCCTCACCGGTGGCCATCTTCATCATCCCGGGCGCCTCTCCGACGAGAGGAGGAGGAGTAGTTCACCCTGGGGCCGAGGGTACCCGATGTTAGGCTATGTGTATGATCTCTCTCTCTCTCTCGTGTTCTTGGTTTGGCACGATCTTGACGTATCGCGAGCTTTTCTATTATAGTTAGATCTTATGACGTTTCTCGCCCTCTACTCTCTTGTAATGGATTGAGTTTTCCCTTTGAAGTTATCTTATCGGATTGAGTCTTTAAGGATTTGAGAACACTTGATGTATGTCTTGTTGCTCTTATTTGTGGTGACAATGGGATATCACATGATCTACTTGATGTATGTTTTGGTGATCAACTTGCGGGTTCCGCCCATGAACCTATGCATAGGGGTTGGCACACGTTTTCATTTTGACTCTCCGGTAGAAACTTTGGGGCACTCTTTGAAGTACTTTGTGTTGGTTGAATAGATGAATCTGAGATTGTGTGATGCATATCGTATAATCATACCCACGGATACTTGAGGTGACATTGGAGTATCTAGGTGACATTAGGGTTTTGATTGATTTGTGTCTTAAGGTGTTATTCTAGTCTGAACTCTTGAATAGATCGATCCGAAATAATAACTTTGAGGTGGTTTCGTACCCTACCATAATCTCTTCGCTTGTTCTCCGCTATTAGTGACTTTGGAGTGACTCTTTGTTGCATGTTGAGGGATAGTTATATGATCCAATTATGTTATTATTGTTGAGAGAACTTGCACTAGTGAAAGTATGAACCCTAGGCCTTGTTTCCTAGCATTGAAATACCGTTTGTGCTCACTTTTATCATTAGTTACCTTGCTGTTTTTTCAGATTACAAAAACCTATATCTACTATCCATATTGCACTTGTATTACCATCTCTTCGCCGAACTAGTGCACCTATACAATTTACCATTGTATTGGGTGTGTTGGGGACACAAGGGACTCTTTGTTATTTGGTTGCAGTGGTTGCTTGAGAGAGACCATCTTCATCCCACGCCTCCCACGGATTGATAAACCTTAGGTCATCCACTTGAGGGAAATTTGCTACTTGTCCCACAAACCTCTCGCACTTGGAGGCCCAACAACGTCTACAATAAGAAGGTTGCGTAGTAGACATCAAGCTCTTTTCCTAATGCGCCATTCTTGGGAGGTGAGTGCTTGAAGGTATATCTTTAGATCTTGCAACCGAATCTTTTAGTTTCTTGTTTTATCACTAGTTTAGTCTATAAAAGAAAACTACAAAAAAATGGAATTGAGTTTGTCTCATACGCTTCATCTTTTTAGTATCTTTCGTGAGTATGATGGAAAGGAAAATTGTCCTCAAGTGCTAGGAGAAGAAATCTATAAAATGTTTGGCACTAAATCTTTGAATGATGAGCTTGATTGCAATGTTGTTAGTATGAACTCTTTGAATATCCATAGTACTAATGATGATTGCACTAGTCATGATGAAATATCTCCTATAAGCATGTCGATTTTTGTGGAGTGCATAGAGTTTGCCAATACATACCAAAAAGGGAAGGTAGATTTTGTAAGAGGCATAAGAGGCATAAGTACTAAATGGTTGCAAGAAAGGCTATATGTTTGTGCTGAAAATTTAAATTTTCTTAGCCGTACTTGTGAACTTTGCAATGAACGTGGTCATTTAACTATCCGATGCAAATTGTTTCATGATCTAATCGTTTCTGAAAATTGTGATGACTTGATTTCACTTGCACATCATAATGAACTTAGTTTGCTTATGTTTTATGAAGAAATGAAACGTATAACTAACTATCTTCCAGTATTTTCCCGTGATAAACTTCTTGATTTTGATCTAGAGGAAATTTATATGTATTGTGCAGTGAATTGCATTGAAAATCCTTATATTGCCAATTACATAAAGAAAAGAGAGTAAATAGAAGATGAAGAGAACACTAATGAAAGGGAAGAGACTTCCCAATATCCTCCTATTATTTCTTATGATGAATCAGGTAACGAGGAGGAGCTTTCTATTCAACCAATCTCATCGATAAGGAGCTCAAAAAAGAGTGATAAACCTGCACATGATGTGAAGAAGAAAAAGAAAAAAATGGAGAAGAAAAGGTAAAAAGGTATCCCTCCCAAATGATGTTGCTCCTACTACTCATTGTGATGATGATAATTGCTATACTATTGTGCTATCCATACTATTAATAATGAGAGTGATTATGCTTATGATATGAAAAGGCCCAAGCTTGGGGATGCTATGCTTGATGAGGATGACACATTTGAGAATATATTTGCCGAAATTAATGTTTGTCCCAAGCTTGGGGTTGCTACGTTTAATGAAGATGATATTTTTAGCCTCCCAAGTTTTGATATGAAAAGTTGTTATGATGATAGCATGCCTTCTACCTATGATGATTATATTGATGAAAGTGGGTTTGGAAGAGTGACAACTTTAGGAAGTAATGATCCCACTATTTTGGAGGATGTTAAATCTTATAATATTTATGAAAGTGGATTTGGAGAGGTCATGACTTTATTTAGTGATGAGTCCACTATCTTGGAAAAGGTTTCAATCGATAATGATAAGAAAAAAGTTGCAACTTATGATGATTATTGTGATGAAACATATTCTAAAAATATTAGTGATTATTATATTTATAAAACTTGTCATGATTATTATTGTCCTTAATCTGAACATTACTCTTTTAATGTGGAAACAATTTATAGTATTCAAGTCTCTTATGATACTCCCACTATTCCAAATGAGAAGAATTTTGCTTATGTGGAGAGTAGTAAAATTTCTATGCAAGTAGATCATGAAAAGAATGCTTTAGGTGATGGTTATATTGTTGAATTCATTCATGATGCTACTGAAAGTTATTATGAGGGAGGAACGTATGCTTGTAGGGATTGCAATAATATCAAGTTTCCTCTCTATGTGCTTAAAGTTTTAAAGTTATGCTTGTTTTGCCTTCCTATGCTAGTTGATTATTGTTCCCATAAGTTGTTTGCTCACAAATTCCCTATGCATAGGAAGTGGGTTATACTTAAATGTTCTAGTCATATTATTCATGATGCTCTCTTTATATTTCAATTCTTATCTTTTATGTGAGCATCATTGAAATCATCATGCATAGCTAGGGGCGTTAAACGTTAGCGCTTGTTGGGAGGCAACCCAATTTTATTTTAGTTTTTTGCTTTTTGGTTCTGTTTAGTAATAAATAATTCATCTAGCTTCTGTTTAGATGTGGTTTTGTGTTTTAATTAGTGTTTGTGCCAAGTAGAACCTTTGGGAAGACTTGGGTGAAGTCTTTATGATCATGCTGTAAAAACAGAAACTTTAGCGCTCACGAGATCAGCTAAAAAGTTTTACTGGAGAGTGATATTTAGTTGATTCTTTTTGAAGATGATTACTAGACAAATTCCTCGGGTCCACCAATTTATTTTAAATTTTTTGGAGTTCCAGAAGTATACGTTTGATACAGATTACTACAGACTGTTCTGTTTTTGACAGATTCTGTTTTCTATGTGTTGTTTGCTTATTTTGATGAATCTATGAGTAATATCGAAGGGTATGAACCATAGAGAAGTTGGAATACAGTAGATATTACACCAATATGAATTTAGAATGAGTTCACAACAGTACCTAAGTGGTGATTTATTTTCTTATACTAACGGAGCTTATGAGATCCTCTGTTAAGTTTTGTGTTGTGAAGTTTTCAAGTTTTGGGTAAAGATTCGATGGACTATGGAATAAGGAGTGGCAAGAGCCTAAGCTTGGGGATGCCCAAGGCACCCCAAGGTAATATTCAAGGACAACCAAAAGTTTAATCTTGGGGATGCCCCGGATGGCATCCCTCTCTTCGCCTTCGTTCATCGGTAGCTTTACTTGGAGCTATATTTTTATTCACCACATGATATGTGTTTTGCTTAGAGCGTCATTTCATTTTCTTTTGTTTAGCTTGCTGTTTGAATAAAATACCAAGATCTGAAATTCTTAAATGAGAGAGTGTCTTCACATAGCTACATAATTATTTAACTACTCATTGATCTTCACTTATATCTTTTTGGAGTAGTTTGTCATTTACTCGTGTGCTTCACTTATATCCTATGAGTAAATGGTCGAATGATTTGAATGTCATAAATCTGAAATTATGTATGTTTAATATGCTTATCCCATGGGGAGTAATGACTTCACATATAAGAAGTAGAGGTGGTAAATTTATTGAAGGTTAGCAAACATTGTATTGGTCACTTGAACAATTCATGAAAGAATATTGAAGGAAGAGAGATTTCACATATAAATATACTATCTTGGACATCTTCTATGATTGTGAGCCCCATTGATTATTTTCAAACCTGAGCAAATTAGTTGAAGTTGGATAAGGAAGACAACATAATGAGTTATGCTTGGGTATATTTGTATAGAAGTTATATTGTTATGGATCCTCTAACATGTGGTGCTTGCTATTTATAATCCTTTGCTAGCCAAAATATCTGTACTAAGCGGGAATACTGCTTGTGCATCCAAATTCCTTGAACCAAGTTTCTTCCATGAGTGTCCATCATATCTACCTATATGCGGTATTTACCTTGCTCCAAGTAAATTTGCATGTGCCAAACTCTAAACCTTCAAATAATAATCTGTTTTGTATGCCCGAATCGCTCATGTAGCGACTTGGGGCTGTCAGTATCTTCCATGCTAGGTGGGTTATTCTACGATGAGTGGACTCCGCTCATCATTCACGAGAAAATGGTTGGTAACTGGGATGCCCAGTCCTATGATCAAAAGATCAAAAACAAAATCGCAAATAATTTAAACAAAACTCCCCAGGAATGTTGATAGTTGGACGGCACCCGTTGTTTCGGACAAGCCGTGGAGTGTGAATGTTGGTGGAGGGGGAGTAAAAACTTTACCTTTCTGCGTGGGAACCGCCTATAATGTATCTAGTATGGGAGATATTGGGAACTCTTGGTGGTAATGTTGACAATGAAAGCATACCTCTCAAAATTATTTTCATCTATGTTTTAGCTTCGAGCTCTGGCACCTCTGCAAATCCCTGCTTCCCTCTGCGAAGGGCCTATCTTTTACTTTTATGCAAGAGTCAGTAGTATTCCTTCTCATTCCAACCTACTCTTTAGTTTGCAAGCATCATGTGATGGAAAGATCTAAGCATATATGGCCATTCAAATATATTTGAGCATGAATTATGATTGTTGACATTACCCTTGAGGTAAAAGGTTGGGAGGCGAAACATTAAGCCCCTATCTTTCTCTGTGTTCGATGAATACTATTTGTTCTAAAAATATGCTTTGAGTGGTAGCAATCATGGAAGACTAAATGATAGTTGAGTATGTGAGGTTTGCGAAATCAAAGCTCTAACATAGACTATTCCTAAAAATAACATGAATTGTAATTGTTTGATGACTAATAACACGGTTTGTTAGTTTTCAAGAAAGTTTATGATCTATACTTTAACATGTGAATAGTTTGTTACTTGATCATGCAAAGTTTTATCATATGAGCTACTGTTATGACATATAATGATGCTAGAAAAGGTGATTGAAATTATCATTGATCAAACATGTGCACCTGCTAGCAGTCACACTTCATAAAATATTTCTTTTATCATTTACCTACTCGAGGACGAGCAGGAATTAAGCTTGGGGATGATGATACGTCTCCAACGTATCTATAATTTATGAAGTATTCATGCTATTATATTATCCATCTTGGATGGTTAATGGGCTTTACTATGCACTTTCATATTATTTTGGGACTAACTTATTAACCTAGAGCCCAGTGCCAGTTTCTGTTTTTCTCCTTGTTTCAGTGTTTCGCAGGAAAGGAATATTAAACGGAGTCCAAACGGAATGAAACCTTCGGGAGAGTTATTTTTGGAACAGAAGCAATCTAGAAGACTTGGAGTGTACGTAAGGGAAGCAACGAGGAAGGCACGAGGCAGGGGGCGCGCCCACCCCCTGGGCACGCCCTCCACCCTCGTGGGCCCCTCGTGGCTCCCCTGCCCGACTTCTTTCGCCTATATATATCCATATACCCTAAAAACATCGGGGAACAGAATAGATCGGGAGTTCCGCCGCCACAAGCCTCTGTAGCCACGAAAAACCAATCGGGACCCTGTTTCGGCACCCTGCCAGAGGGGGGTCCCTCACCGGTGACCATCTTCATCATCCCGGCGCTCTCCATGACGAGGAGGGAGTAGTTCACCCTCGGGGCTGAGGGTATGTACCAGTAGCTATGTGTTTGATCTCTCTCTCTCTCTCTCTCTCTCTCGTGTTCTTGATTTGGAACGATCTTGATGTATCACGAGCTTTGCTATTATAGTTGGATCTTATGATGTTTCTCCCCTCTACTCTCTTGTAATGGATTGAGTTTTCCTTTGAAGCTATCTTATCGGATTGAGTCTTTAAGGATTTGAGAACACTTGATGTATGTCTTGCCGTGCTTATCTCTGTGGTGACAATGGGATATCATGTGATCCACTTGATGTATGTTTTGGTGATCAACTTGGGTTTCGCCCATGAACCTATGCATAGGGGTTGGCACACGTTTTTGTCTTGACTCTCCGGTAGAAACTTTGGGGCACTCTTTGAAGTACTTTGTGTTGGTTGAATAGATGAATCTGAGATTGTGTGATGCATATCGTATAGTCATACCCACGGATACTTGAGGTGACATTGGAGTATCTAGGTGACATTAGGGTTTTGATTGATTTGTGTCTTAAGGTGTTATTCTAGTACGAACTCTTGAATAGATCGATCCGAAAGAATAACTTTGAGGTGGTTTCGTACCCTACCATAATCTCTTCGTTTGTTCTCCGATATTAGTGACTTTGGAGTGACTCTTTGTTGCATGTTGAGGGATAGTTATATGATCCAATTATGTTATTATTGTTGAGAGAACTTGCACTAGTGAAAGTATGAACCCTAGGCCTTGTTTCCTAGCATTGCAATACCGCTTGTGCTCACTTTTATCATTAGTTACCTTGCTGTTTTTATATTTTCAGATTACAAAAACCTATATCTACTATCCATATTGCACTTGTATCACCATCTCTTCATTGAACTAGTGCACCTATACAATTTACCATTGTATTGGGTGTGTTGGGGACACAAGAGACTCTTTGTTATTTAGTTGCGAGGGTTGCTTGAGAGAGACCATCTTCATCCTACGCCTCCCACGGATTGATAAACCTTAGGTCATCCACTTGAGGGAAATTTGCTACTGTCCTACAAACCTCTGCACTTGGAGGCCCAACAACGTCTACAAGCAGAAGGTTGCGTAGTAGACATCACAGGGCGAGTCCGTGGTAACCCGGCATCGGCTCGAGCAGAGGTGAACCGGCGACGGCGATTCATGGAGGACTGTGGCTGAAGTAGCTGAAGGTGGTTCCGGTTTGTTGGGCCTGAGACCGCGGCGGTTTATGGCAAAGGTGAGCCAGTACGGTGCAGCGATTCGGCGAAAGTGTCCTCCAAGCCGTGGTGGCAACTTGGCCGCGTGGGCGTGCTTAGGGCCGGCGGTTCAACGAGGCGGTGTGCTGCCGGGCCAGGTGGTAGTTCGAGGATGCGGCTGGTCGACTTGACGCATGACGGTAGAGGGACACCTGCAGCGGCTCCATGGAGGTGATGGCCATGCTCGAAGGCAACTCACAGACAGCGATTCGTCGGTGCGAGGCGAGGCATGTAGCAGAGGTGAAAATGAAGCTCCGTTCACAGCGGAGGTCCTCCCAGTCACTTGGCGGCGGGAGGAGTGGCTTGTGGCCGGCCATGGCAAGGGCATCCTCAGCAAGGGCCGGTTTGTCGCATGGATGCGCCAAGCAGCCCGTGGCAGAAGCGACCTTGAGGGTGAACCACGCAACGGGCGGCGATTTGTAATAGCAGTAAAACAATAGCGACTTAACGAGGTGATAGAGAACCGCCGTGGCGACGAGGTCGGCGGTAAACGAAATGGCTCGCAACAGGGCGCAGTTCGGAGGCGGCGGCTCAGAGGCGGAAGTGACTCGATGATGGCAGCAGGTGGCAATGATAAACTGGAGGGAGTCATAGCCGAGGCGAAGCAGAGGCAACGGGGGCGCAGGTTGCAGCCAGCGCGGACAAGGCAAAGCGGCGTCGGGCGAGGCGAGCAATGGCCCGGCGGCCTCGGCGTCGAGGATCTTTGGCGATTTCATTGGAGAGCGATGACAGGACCGGTGGCGCTTTGGAGGAACATGACTGGCGGGGTAGGCGTGGGTGACTCGAGGGCAAGAGCAGAGTCCACGCCCTTGTCCTAGTTCTTCTCCGAGTCGTAACTGCTTTGACCGGTTTATTGGATTCTTTCCATCTCATGTAGCGTGTGAACCTCAGATTGTTTGATACCCAAACGTGACCACAAAAGTTTCTCCGGATTCCCATCTGCCTCAGTGACCCGCACTGCAACGGAAATTTTAACCACGCTGGTTTCGCCAAGTTACGTTTCCGGTTTTGATCCGCCGGCAAAACAGGCAGCAACGGAAAATCAATCTGTTTTTGACGGATTATTTGATTCTGACGTTACGGCTGCTGAACCCCAATTTCTCTTGTCTTCGAATCACGTACCGCTAGCTCCAAAATTAGCCTTGATTCTGATCATAAAACAACGAATGTGTCGGCTCTTCCTCATCCGACGAAATCGCGAGCTTCTCGAACACTAGGAGAGATCCCTCCAAGAACTCATCACCACCATGCGCAGGCCCCACGGTGGGCGCCAACTGTCATGGAATTGTCACGGCAGATGTCCTGGTGTGAGGACTTAGTCATGAGGCCAACGCATCTATGTGGTAGCTTGAGAGGGATTGAGTGCAATCGAGAAACGCAACACAAGACAAGGATTTAGATAGCTTCAGGCCCCGGGAAACATCATCTGGTAACAACCCTACATGATGTTTGTGTCTAGGTCTCATTATCATCACGTGGGAGTCGCCGTAAACCGGCTCTCCTAGTTATGTCTAGCCCTAAGATTATTTCTCTTGCTTGTCCCTCTTTGGGAGCCACGCCCTCCTTATATAAGTTGAAGGAGCGGGTTACCTGTAGAGTCCAACTCGGACTTAAGACTTAACTATTCTGACTTCTCTTCATGGGCTTCTTAACATCTTGGGATTCATAACGTCTCGGGCTTCATAACCCCTGGCAACCCAGTTATCACTGTCTGCCAGGTATTGACTGGTGCCGGTTTATGATGGTCTGCCGGTTTATGATGGTCTGCCGGTTTATGATTGTCTGCTGAGTTATCATCTGACTTAACTCCTGCCGGGTTATCATCTGACTTAACTCCTGCCGGTTTACCAAGTACCAGCCGGGTTATAACTCCGGCCGGGTCATACCACGGGGTATATCTCCGACAGGTGTACTTCTTCACACACACTCTCACCACTTATCGCTGCTTACATGACATGTACTCGGCAACCTTCAAGCGGAAGCCCAGCGAGGGTGTCAGCCATGACCTGACTAACCACACAAGTCCCTAGTGCAGGTTTATCGCCTATTCAGGTTCCATCCGCAGGGAGTCCGGCCAAGGTTTCCACTGCGGCCCCGAATGATGTGTGCAGGGTTCCCGAGGCACCAAGCAGGCCCCAGACACCGTGCCACGTGCCCTAAAGATCACAGCCACCCCTCGGTCAGCGTATGCATGGCCTCCAAAAGATACTACAAACACCAGAAACTACTTGCAACTCCTGGACAGAGGAGAGGGGCGGTTAATAAGTTGAGAGGGTCCATTGGTTTCGGGCCCAATGCGTGGTAGTGGCTGGTCTTAAATCACATACACATATCTCAGTTCCTAAGGACGGTTCCAATGAAACAACCCACCATCTACTCCTACATGGCCTCTCATCGATACCTTTACCAAATCGTGTTCACACACTTAGCTCACACACAGTAGGACATGTTCATCACCATTCCAATTCATTCCCAATGAATCGGACCTGACTCAACTCTAAACCGTAGCAGGGATGACAAACAAGCATGAATGAGTAGGCACATCAGGGCTCAAACAACTCCTACTCATGCTAGTGGGTTTCATCTATTTACTGTGGCAATGACAGGTCATGCAGAGGAAAGGGGTTTAACTACCGCAGCATGTAACAAATGAATCGTTGTTGTTCTAATGCAATAAAAGAGAGCAGGAGCGAGAGAGCAGGATTGTATTGGAATGAACAAGTGGGTTTTGCTAACACAGCACTTAGAAGATAGTATAGTTCTTCATCGGTGTCATCGATCTCATCGCCGGAATCACATCTACCGAGAGGGACAAATACCGCAAATGAGAAGGAACACAACCAATGTAATCCAACAATATGATGCATGATCATGACATGGCAATATGTTGTGGTTTGAGCTAATGCAACTAGCAACAATTTAAATGAAGTTGGTTTGAATCCAAGATTCAAATTCAAATTCCATATGTGGATATGCAAATGCCATTTATTTGATTTGTCCTAAATAGAAGTGATAAGTTGTTCTAACATGCATGCAAATGGTACAAATGGATAGATTGGATTTTTCTGATAATTTTTCATATATAAATTATTTCATTCTGAGCTACGGATTATTTTCTATGTTTTTTTGAAGTTAGGGTATTTTCTGAAATAAATAAATCGTTTAAGATTTATTTAAATTTCAGAAAAGAATTACTACGTCAGCATTGCGCAAGGCTGATGTCAGCAGGTCAACTGGGTCGGTCCAGGTCAAACCTGACCTGTGGGACCCATTGGTCAATGTCACAGTGCTGGTTAGGGTCGCCGACATGTGGGCAAAGTCAACGGCCATGTCAGCACGGTCAAAACTGACACATGGCCCACGGTAATTAGATTAACCTTAATCTATTTTAGTTAGCCGGTTAGTTAGGCGATGGGGCCCGGCTGTCATTGACTCTAGGGGGTAATCAGTAGAGTGTTTAGGCCCTAATGGCCGGTTACGCCGGCCGATCGCCGTCGGCGACGTCCAGAGACGGCGGCGATGCTCGGGTTTTGCCCTCCAGGACCAAATGGACGGCAGTGGGGCTCTACATGCAGATGAGACTCATCCGCGTCCAACGGTGCGGCTAGCACGAGCCGGGGTGGACCAGAACAACGGCGGGGATGGCCGGTGCGGTTGCCGGAGCTCGGACCTCGACGGGAACGATGCTATGGTGGACGGAAGGACGAACGGATGCTTGTTCTGGGCTCCTGGGACCATGCTGAGCACAGCCACGTGCTCAAACGCAGCGGCAAAGAGTGGCGGCTACGTGGCTGTGAGCAAAAGCTCTCACGCTGACAGCGAAGCTAGCTAGAGGGAGAAATCGACACGGGCAGTAGAGGGGAACAGCGGAGAGGCTCACTCCAAAGACGAAGAGAAGGTCGGCGGCTCGGGGGAGGCTGTGCAGTCAACGGACCGGTGGTCGTGATCTCCGGCGCTCGAGCTTGAAGACGATGGCAAAGAGGGCGTTCTGGGGCGCCCGATGGTGTGTGGCTCGACGTAGAGGACAGGGGCATCGAGGCGAAGCTCTTGGGCATGTCAAGGGGGCGATGGGAAGGCGGTGGCTGCGACAACGATGACGATGTGGTCATGGTGGTCTCGGCCATGGCAGGGATCGAACAAGGAGGAGCGAGGGGGAGGCATGGGGACGTCTGCTCGATCCGGACGTCTCCCGTGAGTTTGTCAGCTCGCCAGCACGGCAGGGAGGCAGGGAGGTGGCATGGCATGCGGGCGCACGCCGCGCTGTCTCGGCTCTGCCAGTAGGCAGAGGTTGATGACGACTGGCAAAGGGGAGCTGGGCTGGGCCGCCAGCGCTGGGCCAAGTGGGCGCCAGGTAAGCCACAGCTAACCTCTCTCTCTCCTTTTATTTATGTTTTCTATTTTCTGTCTTTGTTTTTTTGGATTTAGTAAAATACTAAACCACTTTATAAAATCTTGAAATAAATTGTGGGAACATACTGAATTATTCCCAACAGCCCTCAACTATTTTCAGAATTATTAGAGCATTCAAAATATTTATAGAATTTAAATGCCCCAATTCAAATACAATATGAGTTGATTCAAAAATCCAGAATTTCCTAGAAATATGTTCATCATTTTTGGCAGAGGTTTTCACCTTAATCAAAAATCATGAACTTTTCTGGAGGGCATTTTGGTTCATTGAGAAGATTTGAATTTGCACCTAGTTGAATTTCATCTGGTGCTAGGGTTTGAGCATCCCCATTTCAAATTCATTTAAACTCAAACATGATGCATGTATGCAAATGCAACTAATTACAAGCAATACTCCAGGGATGTGACATCCATGCTCATTGAAGAAGAGTAAGGAGGATTTTTCCTTTCATGGATAGCTTGGGTGTATCTGATTACTCTTGCTGACTAACCTTTTGCTCTTGTTGATGCCGGCAGGGAAGTGGAGGAGGACACGGAAACCCTCGTCCATCGTTCCCGGAAGAGGCTCCGGCGTCTTGGGTCGTTGAAGGGCGTGAAGAGCCCGATCTTGGCGGGGGGTGATGCAGAGGACACCATGCCAAGCCCCCAGTCCAGCCCCCGGCCTGGGAGCGGATACTTGGTCCCATCCGCCGGAGGTGATGGGGACGATCTTCTTGTTCCCCCAGGCGGAGGGGGAGGTGAGACGATGCAGGGCGAGCCCCTCTCCGAGGGGCATGCTTCCCTCGTCACTCGAGCCGAAGAGCCTCCCACTTAGTCTCCCGCAGATGAGGCTGCGCGGAATGCTGCTGGGACTAGCACGGCAGAGGGCGAAGTTCATGGCCGGCAAGAATTTCTTGCCGGGAAACAGAGGTCCCTGCCCGGCAGGCCTCTACTCCACCTATCTCTCTGTTCTTTCTCGCTCTGATTGCTCCTCCTGACTTCTCCATTCGCTTAAGACTTCCGTTTCTTTGTTATTTACTGGCCCTTTCATGTGCAGCCCCTCAAGCCGAGGAACCAGAGCTGCTGGAGGTGGTGGCTGATATAGGAAGGGCTGACGCAGATGAGGCCGTAGAGATTGCTGCTGCCGAGGGACAGGATCTTGCTGCCGGGCATGCACATGGCTCCTTGGCGGTGATGGAGCATTCTTCGGAGGACGTCCCGGTAGAGGAAGTGGCTGTCGAGGTGAAAATCCCACTCCGGACTATGGACCCACTCCTCTCCACCGGGACCGTCGCTGAGATTCCGCCACCCTCCTCGAGCACGCTGGCCATGGTGCTGTCGCCAAGCTGGAGCCTCCGGCTGTCTCTCGCCGACAGCGCCGGAGGTCGATGAGAACTCCAACGCCTCTGGCGCTTGCGTATCGAGATGCTGGGGAAGCTGATGACTTAGTCGCCGTCACCATGGACCTGTCCTTCATGGAATCCATGTCGGCGGGCGTGACAAAGATGCAGGTCTGGCACAACCAGAAGTGTCAGGCGCTCAAGGAACGGCGCGAATCCGCCAGCAAGGTTGACCAGAAGCTGAAGGATAAGTGCCTGGAGTTGCGCGAGTGGCATGACAAGCAGTTCAAGGTGCTCCTGTGGCAGCAAGAGACCCTCCTAATGACAAGAGAAGATGTCATGGCCCACAAGGCACGTCTGGCGGACCACAAGGCATCTCTGGACGTCAGAGAGTAAGAGATCTCCCTCCGGGAGGAGAAGCTTGAAGCCACTCTCCGCGCTAAGGATGAAGACCTGGAGGCTCTAGTGCGGCAGCGCACTAGGGAGCTAGAGGACAAGCATGGAGCCGCCCTAGATACCCTTGCCACTGATTATGATTCTTGGCTGAAGAAGCTTACTGACGATCTGGCTGCCGCATCTGCCGCCAAGACTGACCTTGACCGGCAGGTGGCTAAGTTGAAGGAGGATCTCGCTGAGGGAGTCCTGGACTAAGGGGTCCTCGGGAGTCCGGCCTGATATCCATGGGCCGGATTGATGGGCTGTGAAGACATGAAGACCGAAGACTGTACCCGTGTTTGGATTGGACTCTACTTGGCATGGAAGGCAAGCTTGGCGACCGATTATGAAGATTCCTTCTTATGTAACCGACTGTATGTAAACCCTAGATCCCCCCGGTGTCTATATAAACCGGAGGGATTAGTCCGGAAAGGACACACATGACCATAGTCATATAGGCTAGACTTCTAGGGTTTAGCCATTACGATCTCATGGTAGATCAACTCTTGTAATACTCATATTCATCAAGATCAATCAAGCAGGAAGTAGGGTATTACCTCCATAGAGAGGGCCCGAACCTGGGTAAACATCGTGTCCCTCGTCTCCTGTTACCATCGATCCTAGACGCACAGTTCGGGACCCGCTACCCGAGATCCGCCGGCTTTGACACCGACATTGGTGCTTTCATTGAGAGTCCGCTGCGTTGGAGCCGCACGTGGACTCAACACCCTGCAATATTTGCGTCAGCGGAACTTCAGACTCGTCTCTGGCTGTAAGTTCCGGACCGTGTACGGCTGCGGACACCGAGCTAGATCGGTTATCGATCTTCGAATTTAGCGCCGTAGACGTTTTCCAGCACTCACCTTTGGGCGATGTGTTGAACTCTTTAAAGAATTTGTCCTTGGAGAAGGACTCGCAGCCGAACTATGTTCGGTTCGAACTAGGGGCTGATGGAGAATTTTGCTTCCCACCCACCACCCACTTCATAGCTACTGTCGAAAACTCAACCAACGTGCTTACCTGGGGCTCCGAAGACATCGACAGCTCGGATGGCGATGCTGACAAGGAGCAAGGCCAAGACCAGCCATTCACAAGAAGCCGGACGGCCACCTCTTCATACGATGTGTACATGGTCGATACACCAAAAGACAGCAACACCGGGACCGAAGGAAACAATACCCCGGACGACGCCGAACACAATGAAGACCCTGTCGGAGCAAAATCCGAACAGGAGGAACAAGAAAACGGGCAAGCCAGCCCCGACGAACAGGCCCTGCCCAGCGACAATTCGGAGGACGAGAACTACCTTCCGCTCTCCGAAGACGAGGTAAGCCTCGGCGACGAAGACTTCATCGTACCCAAAGGACCCCTCAAGCAGGAGCGTTTCAAGTACAGGCTAATAGCTACCGCAAGGAGCCTGGAAAAGAAGCAGCAGCAACTTCAAGCTGACCAAGACCTGCTCAATGATAGATGGACCACAGTCCTGGCCGCCGAAGTATACGGCCTTAGTGGCCAAGCCAAAAGCTACCCGAAGCATAGATCGCTACCTCAGTTTGATAACGAGGCGTTGGAGCCCATACCATTATCACACCATGCGGCAGGTCAACGAGAACCCGGTCCGGATAAAGAGGCAACTCAAGCCAAACTCCAGACCTCGCCGTAAAGGCAAGAATAACACATCTCGTGGTAGTACAGACGACCTTTGACGGGACTTGGACAGTAGAGCAGGACACACAAGATCGATCTATGGATCGCGAGGGCATGTCCAGACACATGACGACGGCTACCTATTCGGAAGTGACAAACCTAGCCACACCCAAGCCGAAAACCACAATTGGACTCCTTCAGAGTCACGTCGCATTGTGGCCCAACATAGAGGCGCCGCACACCCTCTTTGCTTCACCGATGAAGTAATGGATCATGAATTCCCCGAGGGATTCAAACCCGTCAATATTGAACCATACGACGGAACAACCGATCCCCCGGTATGGATAGAAGATTTTATTCTCCACATCCATATGGCCCGTGGAGACGACCTCCACACCATTAAATACCTCCCACTAAAGCTAAAAGGGCCAGCTCGACACTGGTTAAACAGCCTGCCTGAAAAGTCCATAGGCAGCTGGGAGGACTTGGAAGAAGCCTTCCTTGGCAACTTCCAAGGAACATATGTCTGGCAACTAGATGCCGATGACCTAAGCCAAATAGTCCAGCAGCCCGGGGAGTCAGTCAGGGAGCTCTGGACTCGGTTCTTAGTCAAAAAGAAGCAAATCGTCGACTATCCGGACGCGGAAGCCGCTATGCCTTAGAACCTGTTGTCCGGGGACGAATGGTCGACACGCCACCTCGCCAAGAAGGACCTAAATCCATGACAGCCCTCATCGCTTAATGACCCGCTTTTATGCTGGAGAAGACAGTTGGCTTGCTTGCAGAAGCTACAGCGCCAGTGACCCGGGCACTTCCAAAATCTGAGATGGCAACGACAAGCCACGATGAAGCAAATACAACAGTCGCAATGATAATGAAAGATCACGCGACACTGCGGTCAATGCTGGATTCAGCAATCCCAAGCCCGGTCGGCGGAAGAAGCCATTCAAGGTGAATCGCGACGAACCATCCAACCTGGACAGGATATTGGACCGACCCTGCCAGATTCAAGGCCACCCCGATAAACCAGCCAATCATACTAACAGAAACTGCTGGGTCCTTAAGCAGGCCGGCAAGCTCAACGCTGAACACAGGGCAAGGAGGCCGCCAGGCGACAGGGATGACCGAAAGGTTCACCAAGAAAGCACCGGGGGTAAGAAGCAATCTCCAGTGGAGGATCAACTACTCCCAGAACGGAAATAGCAACCCGGCTTCCGCCGCCCACTTTGTACACCTACAAAATTTGTACCGCGCATACATCATTATGCACTCAAGATACCATGGGCATTGGCGGAAGCACAATACCGACAACCCTGCAAACACCCCAGTAACATTTTTTATTTATTTTCCTTTTTATTTTTTCTTCCTTCTCTATCCTTCAAAAACAGGTGACGAACAGGATAACTATCTGAAACTGGCTCTATCGGAGTCCGGGTCCGTATACTCACCTAAGGGGCTATTCCCATCAAGGATTCCCCCACCGAGGACTGGGCGGCGGAAGTGCGGCGGTGGAGGTCCAAAATAAATTTTTGTAGACCGCACTCTCTATTTCTTGAGCCTGTACTATGCCTGTTCCTCCGCCTCCAACCCCGAGCATGTCAAATAGCCGGGAGGATGGCTTTTATATATATCATAAGTAATCATTGGCATACCGCTCAGTTCCCAGTAAAACATATCCGAACTAATCATCTGTGTTGTCTCGCCACGGAATATGGCTGCCACGGTCGTGTCACAAATATACCTTGGCATACACCGCCAGGGCTTGTAGATGGGAACAAACGAAGTTGCCAAGAAAAGCCCGAACAACTCTACAACAGACTTCAAGGCCGCAAGTTTGGCCTTATATGCATCAGCTCAATCATTTTCTTGGGTCAATAGTTGGGTTGCCCGGCTCTTGTGCTTGCTACCCTACGCTCCGCTTCTATCGGCTAGGGTAGTAAAGGGAGAACTCTGCGATTGTGCCCTGGTCTAAACCGGATGAGCACCTCAGTAGAGAAAGCCGAAAACTGACTGTCATGATGCGGCGAGAGCTGGTCAACCACTTGACGACTTCTTAGAATCTCTAGCGATTCTCCGTGTCACATGAGGGATCTCTTTCAGATCAAGTATGTACGGAGCCATACGCTGCATACATACCAGGGGCTATGTCGTAGCCCCACAATAAAACTCCTATGGCTAAGTGAAAGTGTTAACGCCTATAGTCCGATTGCACGGTTCGCCGCATTATCACCTCCTTCATGGACCAAGACGTTGGATAAAGAGTGATTAAATGCTTTTTCAAGAACACCCCGTACTCCCTACGAGGGGGCTGAAGCCGGATCGAAAACTTTCAGATTATATTAAAAACGGCCCGACAGGGAGGAATTCAAGCTTCGGTAAAACATAAAAATAGATTAACTATAAAATTGCCTTTTACAATTAGCATACATCTCACTTTCAACATTATGTCTTTTCGAGCATCGACCCTCTATCAAGCGGGCGGCCTCTAGGACGCCTTCAAAATAATGCTCCGGTTCGACGGTCCTTGCCTTTGGGTGGACTCTTCGTACGCAACATCGATGGCCTTCATCTTCCCCGTAACATCTTAACTTGGGCAAAGGCCATCCATGCACCCTCAATGCATGTCGATCGCTTCACAAAGATCGATACGCTGCACCGGCCAACAAGCCTCTCCGCACCAAACCGAAATAGCTATTCGAACAGGCTCGGTTGGCCACAACCGGATTATGACATCCTTCATGGCAGCGCGGATATCCTATGAAGTTCGCCCATTGGGATAGCTGTTCATTGAGCAACAGAGGGCGCTTTGATGCGCCAAACTGCGACCAAAAAAGCTTCTCCGTTGCATACCCATCTCGCGCTTGGTAATACTGTGCCGCATTGGTCGGCAAGTCCAAGAACTCGTCCGGAGAACTCCACACTTGGTTAAGCTGAGCATAGTTCGGGTCACCGAACTTAGTTTGTAGCAGAAATGGCTTTCCAGCCGCAATCTCCCTAGCCTGCTGAACCTCCTCACGGACTGCTCTGGATTCCGATCGCGCTTCCCTCGCCTCTTGTAAGGCCTTATCCAGTTCAGTCGTTAAGGCTTTCTTCTCCTTCTCCAGAAATTCACAGCGGCCAGTGGCATTTCCAGTTCAAGCACCACCATGGATATCTTCTCCTCGTCATGGCGCCGTGCAGCTTGTTCCGCTTTCAGCTCGGTCGATGCATTTTTGGCAGCAGCATTGCTACGCCGGGCCTGCTCCTTGGCCTGGGCCAGCTCCGCTCGAAGAACTTCAACGGCGGCAGCACCATCTGCAGCCACGCATACTCCAAAGATCTGATTTTAGCGCCATGCTTATACCACAAAATGTATGGGGATTGCACCGAATACATACCTTGCGACTCGTCAAGACACATATTGATTAATGGAAGATCATCCCCTGCCACATCAATCTTCTACTGCAGCTCGGCAATTTCCATAGTCTAGAAAGTGGCCAAGGGGGAAGCAGCCTGTGTTCAAGTTTATTAGGTTAGTCCTCAAGCAATCCTTTTTTGATCCTCCGTTTGCTTCCTCGGGGAAGACAACCCGAGTCTTAGGGGCTACTACCTATACACAAAGCATCTTCACAAAATGAAACATAGCTGAAAACATTATGTCACAAACCTCAAGCCCTTCAAGAGGCTCATGAAGGCTTCATTTAATCCGCTTTTCACGGACAAAATCTTCTCAATCATCGTACCCATCAAGGTACACCGCTGCTCCCCGAGATGTATGATTTCCGCAACATGTCCTCGCAATATATCCGAGCCTCCGTGTCTCCGAGCCGCTCTAGGAGCAAAACCATCATTTGAAGGAATCGGTTCACCCGCCTTCGTAATCACCGCTTCATTGCGAGCCGACTGTCTGGGCCTTTGTTATCATCAG
This sequence comes from Aegilops bicornis, assembly GCA_021605145.1. Taxonomy (NCBI): domain Eukaryota; kingdom Viridiplantae; phylum Streptophyta; class Magnoliopsida; order Poales; family Poaceae; genus Aegilops; species Aegilops bicornis. Next base: position 809,325 of record JAHIAL010000034.1, on the reverse strand, counting down.
CCCCATAATCTCTGATGGCCGGAGATCCACCTTCGGGTACTGCCTCTTTTGTCCCCTGGTCTAAAGGGACCCTCTGCGATGACACTTCGGATTCGTTCGCCATATTGGGCGAGGAGGTTGGAGGAGGCGTCTCGCTCTCCATCATCTCTGGGAGAGGACTCCCCAAAGAAGAGGATCGCCCAGAAAAAACTCTATGCCGACCTGCGAAAATGCATGAATGCGTTATTACTATCTTCGGTAACAACAACGGAGCAGGACGCTATCAAAGTACTCTGAATTCTCTTACTGTTTGGCCGAGGGCTTGTCCCCCTGTTGGAGCTGTTCAACGGCGTCACTTTTCAAACCCAAGCTGCTCGACGGCGGCATCTTGCCCTTCTTGGAAGATCGCCCCTCCCAATCTTCGGAGGCAGCCCTTTTCCTCCTGCTTGGAGAAGGGATACTGAGTCCTTTTCCGCCTCTGTCTTCGGGTGAGGAAAGGTCGATTTCTCCAGACTCAGTGTCCAACTTACCTCCGAAACCAAGGTCATCTTGTGTCTTCTCGCCCTCCCTGCCGGTGCTCGAATGCACGGTGTCGAGGCCAAGCATCCTTGTTAGCACAGGAGTAGCTGAGTCTTCGGGAAGGGGAGTCGGACACCTAATCCGCTCCACCTTCTTTATCCAGCCCTGAAAAAGGATGGTACTGTCGGTATCTTGCCACTGGGTATCTAATTAGAAAGGTATTCGGCAAACGGGTACTTACCGGGGTATCCGGATGGTTACAGTCTAGGCCGACATCTTTGGTGGTGTCCGGCCGTTGCCTTCGTTTCCCAAAGAATAATCTCCGCATTCCTTCGTGCGTAGTGTTGAAGAAGTGTTGAAGCGTCCGCGGCCCTTCAGGATTAAACTCCCACATGCGAAGAGGTTGTCGCTGGCACGGCAGGGTCCGACGAACTAACATTACTTGAACGACGTTGGCTATATCTATGTCCTTCTTAATGAGGCTTCGGATGCGACTTTGCAGAGTTTGCACCTCATTCGCTGATCCCCAATCCAACCCCTTATTAATCCACGATGCAAGCTGAGTTGGGGGGCGGATCGAAATACAGCGCAGATTGCCCACTCGGAGCCATGGGGCTCGGTGATATAGAACTACCCCTGCTGCCACAGATCGGAAGGTTTGGCGAAGGATCCTTTCAGCCAAACGGCGCTAGCAAGCTTGCTCATTGAAGCACCACCGCACTCGGTCTGCTCCCCCTCTATCACTTGTGGCTTCACATCGAAGGTCTTGAGCCACGTCAAGTGTGGGGAGTCCGGAGGAAGGCTTCGCACGTGACGATAAACGCCGAGATAAGAAGAATAGAGTGCAGGGCCGATCGTGAAAATCTAGCCCGTAATAGAACATGAGCCCCAGATTTAATGGGTTGAGTGCAAACCCTAACCCGCGAAGGAAGTGGGACACGAACACGACCCTCTCGCCGGATCTGGGGGTGGGAATAACCTGCCCCTCGACGGGAAGCCGATGATGGATTTCTGCGGTCAAATACCTCGCCGCCCAAAACTTTGCAATATCTCCCTCCGTGACAGAAGAAGCTACCCACCGGCCTTGACGGTTGGATCCGGACATAATCAGGGGCTTGTGGCGACCGAAACTCGGGTGGTGAAACTCGGGATAGCGGGGTCTGAGGGAGAAGCAAGCGTGGAAGAAAAGACGGGTCTGCACTTTCTATATATAAAGGCTGCGAATATCAAACGCCTCCTTTCAGGCCTCGAAAACTTGCTTGTTTCCAAGGAGTTGTACCCAAGCGATTGTTGGGTTACCCACGTCCGGGTTGACAGGAATCCCTTAAAAAAGGGAGGTACGATCTCCGCTTGGATAAGACATGCCAATAAAACCGCGTCTTGAGACGTGGGGCGACGGGCCAGCTAAAGCGGTTCGCAAATAATGGCGGAAGTAGGCGTGATGCCATATTACCGAAAGGTTGTCGGGGGATTGAACTCGTAAAATATTATATCCTCTGCAGTTGTGTATACAAGTCCAGATGCAATCAATACATCTGAAGACTATCTTGAAGTTCGGAAAAAGGGGAACCCGCCTTGCAATGCCGAAGACAAATCTGCGCATCGGACTCCTCGTCATTGAAGCCAGGTTCAGGGGCTACCGAGGAGTCCTGACTAAGGGTCCTCGAGTCCGCCTTATATCCATGGGCCGGACTGATGGGCTGTGAAGACATGAAGATCAAGACTGTGCTCCGTGTCCTGATTGGACTCTACTTGGCGTGGAAGGCAAGCTTGGCGACCGATTATGAAGATTCCTTCTTATGTAACCGACTCTATGTAAACCCTAGATCCCCTCGGTGTCTATATAAACCGGAGGGATTAGTCCGGAAAGGACACACACGACCATAGTCATATAGGCTAGACTTCTAGGGTTTAGCCATTACGATCTCATGGTAGATAAACTCTTGTAATAATCATATTCGTTAAGATCAATCAAGCAGGAAGTAGGGTATTACCTCCATAGAGAGGGCCCGAACCTGGGTAAACATCGTGTCCCCCGTTTCCTGTTACCATCGATCCTAGACGCATAGTTCGGGACCCCCTACCTGAGATCCGCCGGTTTTGACACCGACATTGGTGCTTTCATTGAGAGTCCGCGACGTTGGAACCGCACACGGACTCAACACCCTGCAATATTTGCGTCAGCGGAACTTCGGACTCGTCTCCGGCTGTAAGTTCGGACCATGTACGCCTATCTGGACACCGAGCTAGATCGGTTATCGATCTTGAATTCAGCACCTGTTAGATTTTTTCCAAAGCACTCACCTTTGGGCGATGTGCTGAACTCTTTAAAGAATTTGTCCTTGGAGAAGGACTGCATGGCCGAACTATCATCGAATTAGAAAAAAGTTCATCAAGTTTGAAAAAGTTCATGAATTTTGAAATAAGTTCATCGAATTTGAAAAATTGTTCATAAATCCGGTGAACTTTTTTTATCAAATTAGAAAATAAATAAATAGAAGGAAGAAAACATAAAAAGGAAAACAATAAATAAAAGAAGAAAAAAAGGAAAAGGAAAAAGAAAGGAAGAATAGAAGAAAAAGGTTGCAGATAATCACAGAACTCAATTGGCTCGTGTGGTTAGCTAGTGGTGCAATCGCAACCCGCTGGTGCGGATCGAATCCTTCTCGCCGCCTATTTTTGCAGCAGTTTACGGCGAAGAAAAATGAACATGTCTCGCCCATCGGGGAGAGGGGTGCGCCTGTATCATTAACATCAGAACGGCGCTACGAAAGGCCGTTAGGATTTGCCGCGGTCAACGGGAGCGGAACTTGGCTCTGACCAAGCAGGCGATGGGCGTGGCTTCGGTCGCTCGCAGACGAGGACGAGGCAGGGGTTGCGCGAGGTTTGCCGGGAAGACGGCAGCGGGCGGTGGACTTGACGCGCGGGTCCCGGATCTGGGTGCGAGCGAGGCTGGCGAGGTGGCGGCGGTGGACTTGGCGAAGCAGGGGAGGTCTGGGACGAGCGGGACGCGTCCACCGGCAGCGGCGGGTACATGGCAGCATGGCCTTGCAGGGCATCAGCGGAACGGGTCGCGCGGGAAGATCAGGGTACCGCGGCGGCGTTTCGTCGAGGTCCTCCGGAAGAAGATGGCGGCGCCATTACTGAGAAAAGAGAGGGAGTCTGCGTGAGATGCAGAGCTTCAACGAAGGAGGGAAAAGGGGCAGGGCGGTGAGGACGGCCTGCTGGTTCGGGCGAGGAAAGGAGCAGCTCCGGCGGTGGCGCTCGCCGGTGCGGGGAGGTGGTCCTGGACGACGAGGTGGTTGCGGCCTCGGACGCCAGAAAGCGCAGCGCAAAGTGCGGTTAGAAGCGGATGGAGGCCGGAGGCGACACGATTGGGGACGAGGAGGCCCCTCGAGGCGTGAGGCGCGTGGGCTCGGGCGGCCGTGGCTTGACTCCCGTGACGCGAGGCTGATGAAGAGCCTGGGCGCGAGGCCGCCATGTGAGGGAGCTCGGGGATGCGGGGACGAGGTGGCTCTGGACGGTGACGAGGCGTGCTGGTTGGCAGCGAGTGGAGGTCGAGGGGATTTGGACCGGGGGCACAGCCACTGATTGGATGGGGATGGATCTCGAGGTGGGAGATAGTGTGGCGGCGGCAGGGACAAATCCCCTAGAATTTAGGGTTGGGGAAGATTTGGTTAGGGGGTTATCTGCTATAAATAGCATATGGCCTAGAGGGGGTTTGGAACGAATTTGATCATCGGATCGCGATCGGATGATCGAGAATAAAAGGTTAGGGGAGTCCAATGAAGAAACGAAGATATTTTTGGAGATGTTTGGGGATGATCCGGACCCATCGGTGACGCATCGCCCGGTCGGGTTCGGGGGAGTTTCATACGCGCGAGAGGGGTCTATGCACTGTGCAAAGAGGGGTTAGGCGGACGAGGTCAAGTGTGTGGTTGGACTGAGAATGGTCAAGGAAGACAAACGGTCTGACGACATGCCATGGAGACAAGGAGAAGCGGCAACTACGAATGACTACGAGTTTTATGGAAACATCCGGATGTAATGCATATGATGTAATGATGAATGCGACAAACAAAAAATAAACATAGCCGGAAGACTTCTGGAGCATCGGTCTTGAAGGCCACAACTCTCCCCACTTACATGAGATGTCGTCCCGAGATCGAAGGATGGCACTGGAGAGAAGCGGAAGAGGAAGAGGTAAAACAAAGTTGCTTATTTGACAAACGAGTGAAACCACGAGCCTTGAGAGGTTGAACAAATTGAAAGAAAGAATACAATAGAGATGAAAGGGATTGCAAACACTCCGTTAGGAAAGAGGAACAAGGAATATTATGAGAACCTTGTGGGTTGAAAATCATGAAACAAGAGCCTAACGAAGCAAAAGGGTATGAAACCACACCGGTATAACTATATAGCCAAGGAACAAGAATGACATAATTTGGACAGCACTGCGGTAGAAAAGAGAAGGAAAACTGATAAGTTGAAAAGAACTTGAAAAGAGGACGCACACTCCGGTTAAACAGATAAGTGAGGAAAGAACATGATCCTCAACTCGAGATGATGAGTGGAGAGAGCAACATCACAATGCCTCCTAAGAAGAAAGAATAGAAGATAGATCATTGGAATAATGTAATGGAGAAGAAAATGCTAACTTCTGCCACAAATGAGCTTGGAAAGCACCCTTCCAAGAAGGTTATAACGGAGTTGTTGGAAAAACAACAATGAAACGAATAAGCTTGTGGTGGGCTTATTGAAAACTTCTCAAAATTGAGGCAAAATTCTGCCACTACGGAAACAAATAATATAATTGATAACACCAACGAGATGAAACACCATTGATAAGCACCACAATAGCAACATTCCTTAGGGAAGGCTTTAGGTGAAATATGACACAAGATAACTCCAATGAAGAGATTGATGGGTTGCAAAGGATCTCCTGAACGAAGAGAAAATGATGGGTTTAGATATCTCATTATTAACAACTTCAAGTAATCATGAAACACGAAAGGCAATTGTCAAGATCGACATAACACCACCTCGAAAGATAAGGTGGAACAAATTGCACTTTGGAATGCAAGATGAAGAATACTTGAACTCCTCAAAACAAAACATGTGTTGAGCACCCTGTTTAATTTTGAGTGTAGGTTGGCAGATCATAACTTCGAGAGAAAACTTGAAGAACAATTGAAGAATGAAAAGAATCCTTGACGAACCACCATGTAGAGCCTCCATGAAGAACTCCGGTAATAAAAGCATGATAAAAAGAAAGAGAAGTTGAAAATACGAGGTGAAGCCTTGCAATGATTTAGATGGAACTTCACGACGAGATAATGCGGAAAACTTGGAACTCCGGAAAAGAAAAGATGAGGCATCTCGAACCGAGAAATGTGACATGATGAACAACTCTGGAAAGAAGAAACTAGATCACTTGGATGAAACAATAATAAGAATTACGTTATGCGTATCCTTCACCAATTTAAATTGATGACAAGCAACGGATTTGGCATCCTACTTATTCTCGTAGAAAGGATTAAGAGAGATATAGCGTAAACTTGAGAAAAGTCTTCAATGATCCACCGGTAGGATTTAAAACGAACGAAGAAAAGAGAGAATTAGAAAATGAACGAAGATACTTGAGGGAATTTAGATACATGAGAACCAATAGATCACGAGCTGACTAGAGGATACTTGAACGATGCACCGCAAGAATTCGAGAACGAGAGCTGAAAGCTGAGAATGAATAATTTTGAGATGATGGGCTATGGAGAATCAATTTGAAAAGACTCTTGAATTGCTCCGGAATGGGTGAAAATAATTTCTCACGATCGAAACAATTATGAGAGGATGGCATCAAGCTTGAACTACGCATCTTTGGAAGAATGGGTAAGGATTAAAGAGGAACTCCTCTTCGGTTTTCAAATCCGAGAAAGACTACCAGAGACACCACCATGAATTTTTGAGATACTCCAGGAGAATGAAAAACAAAGAGGTTGAGCCAACAATGAAAATAATTTGAAGTCGATCTTGGAAAACATCTCGACCGATGAAATTCATTCTACGTCAAACTTCGAAAAGAATTTGGGAATAGCTCCGGAAAATTAGAAGAGTCGAGGATAAGATCCTCGAAAAGACCTATGGGTTAGGGCCCACTCAAAAGATAAACCGTTGAACGATTTAAAAGAGAGGGATTGCGCGGTGGAATTGAATGGCTTGAATAAGGTAAGACCTCAAATAGCTTGAAAGGATTAAGAATAGAAACTTGAATCTTCCTCGAGCTAATCTTAAGCACTCAAACAAATGAATAACAAGAAGTGAAAAGATTACAAGGTGCACTGGTATGGAAAGCATTTGAAACAAGGAAAGGATAAGATCGACAAAGCTTGAATTGAATCCACCGGAGAAGAAAAAAAACGAAGAATAATAAACTTGACGTTCCGTTAGTATCTTCCTGAGAATCACTGAAAAAGAACATTGATGGAAATAATGGAGAGACTTCCATCAATAAAAAGGATACTTGATTAAGAAATCTGAGTCCTTGAAGAAAAAGGGTGGGAGGGCGGGAAAACAAAGGCAACTTGGGGCAGATGGAATGGATACCGTTGAGAAAACTTAGAACTGATCTCGCGAATGGGAAAAATGATAGGATTAGCCTGGAGAGAAGCACGCCGGTTAGAAAAGAATTAATATGACAACCTCGATGATCAAAAAGGATCAGTATTCACACAGAAATATGAGAACACCACTTGGGAAGAATCAACACTTGACATTGAAGCAACTCGAATACCACAACTCCAAAACAAAACAAAGGATTGAACGAATGAATTCCAAAGTTAGCATTACACGACCATTAAGGTGAGAAGCCACTTGATAAGAGATTGATGAATGAAATAACAAGGTACAACTGGAACAAATAAATGGTAAGGATCACCCAATCACATGCCAAATATCTGCGGGAAGAATAACTAGAGCTACTTGAATTCCCACCTATAAACTCCTGAACTTTCTGGTTATGCAATCTGGTGTTGGGATACAGGGGAAGCAATATATGTCACCCAACTAAACAATCCCTACATCCAACTGTATCCATCCGTCAACACATAACCAAGAAAACTCCGAAAATCGTGTACCTCAACCTTCGAAAAGCATCCATTATACGAGCTATGGAAATACTACCAAACTCCCGCGCCAGTACTGGGTGCATCGAGGTTATCTCACCAACAACTGCATAAAAAGATATTTTCGATGTCGGGCGTAATCCCGTGTATTCCAGAACTGCAACGATAAAATTGTGACGACAACACCTCAAAGCTCAACTCCCCGGGACACTGCCACAACCCCTAAATGTCAGGAGCCACCAAGAACAATGTTCTCATCACAAGAATATCGGAACGATCCCAAGATACCCGCGCGATCCTAAAAACAATTCATGAAATTTGAGGAGAGGAAAGCCAAAACATCTACGCCAGAGGCCTCACCAGAGCGATGAAGGGGACTGAGGAGTAAAAGGAATCCTACTCTCCGATATATATAATCCTAAGACTCAAAATATTTTTGTTCTAGACTCAACAATGTCAGCGATTCGATCAAGCAGGGGGCACCTAAGTCGGGGATGGCTCTAATACCAACTTGTAACGCCCACGATGCGGCTATATCTCCCACGTGTCGAGGCATGACTTAGAGGAATAACCGCATTGTGGTTTTGTCGCAAGAAGGTTCATCTTCACACAATCCCATGTAATGAACAAGAAAGGGATAAATAGTGTTGACTTACAATCGCCACTTCACACAATGATCAATTAATTCATACATCATTCAGAGTACACACATAGTCCGACTACGGACAAATCCAAATGAAAAGAAGATAACCCCAAATGCTAGACCCCCGATCGTCCCAACTGGGCACCACTACTGATCATCAGGAAAAGACAAGTAGTAACGGCCAAGGTCCTCGTCGAACTCCCACTTGAGTTCTGTAGCATCCCCTGCACTGGTATCATCAGCACCGTGAATCGCCTTTGGTAGTATCTGTGATCCACGAGGACTCAAAGCAATCTCAAAACCCGCGAGATCAAGACTACTTTAGATTATGGGTAGGATGTGGTAATGAGGTGGAGTTGCAGCAAGCGCTAAGCAAATATGGTGGCTAACATACGAGTACAAGAGTAAGACGAGAAACTACGCAACGGTGGTAAGCTAGAAGTGATCCTGACCTACGCGTGAGAGGGGTCTATGCACTGTGCAAAGAGGGGTTAGGCGGACGAGGTCAAGTGTGTGGTTGGACTGAGAATGGTAAAGGCAGACAAACGGTCTGACGACATGCCACGGAGACAAGGAGAAGCGGCAACTACGAACGACTACGAGTTTTATGGAAACATGCAGATGTAATGCATATGATGTAATGATGAATGCGACAAACAAAAAATAAACATAGCCGGAAGACTTCTGGAGCATCGGTCTTGGGGCGTCACAACTCTCCCCCACTTACATGAGATGTCATCCCGAGATCGAAGGATGGCACTGGAGAGAAGCGGAAGAGGAAGAGGTAAAACAAAGTTGCTTATTTGACAAACGAAAGTGAAACCACGAGCCTTGAGAGGTTGAACAAATTGAAATAAAGAATACAATAGAGATGAAAGGGATTGCAAACACTCCGTTAGGAAAGAGGAACAAGGAATATTATGAGAACCTTGTGGGTTGAAAATCATGAAACAAGAGCGTAACGAACCAAAAGGGTATGAAACCACACCGGTATAACTATATAGCCAAGGAACAAGAATGACATAATTTGGACAGCACTGCGGTAGAAAAGAGAAGGAAAACTGATAAGTTGAAAAGAACTTGAAAAGAGGACGCACTACTCCGGTTAAACGGATAAGTGAGGAAAGAACATGATCCTCAACTCGAGATGATGAGTGAAGAGAGCAACATCACAATGCCTCCGGAAGAAAGAATAGAAGATAGATCATTGGAATAACAAAATGGAGAAGAAAATGCCAACTTCTGCCACAAATGAGCTTGGAAAGCACCCTTCCAAGAAGGTTATAACGGAGTTGTCAACAATGAAACGAATAAGCTTGTAGTGGGCTTATGGAAAACTTCTCAAAATTGAGGCGAAATTCTGCCACTACGGAAACAAATAATATAATTGATAACACCAACGAGATGAAACATTTCTTCCACCAAGATGATAGAGAGATAACTTGGACCATTGATAAGCACCACAATAGCAACATTCCTTAGGGAAGGCTCCAGGTGAAATATGACACAAGATAACTCCAATGAAGAGATTGATGGGTTGCAAAGGATCTCCTGAACGAAGAGAAAATGATGGGTTTAGATATCTCATTCTTAACAACTTCATGTAATCATGAAACACGAAAGGCAAATCAAGATCGACATAACACCACCTCGAAAGATAAGGTGGAACAAATTGCACTTTGGAATGTAAGATGAAGAATACATGAACTACTCAAAACAAAACATGTGTTGAGCACCCCTGTTTAATTTGGAGTACAAAGTTGGCAGATCATAACTTCGAGAGAAAACTTGAAGAACAATTGAAGAATGAAAAGAATCCTTGACGAACCACCATGTAGAGTGTCGGTGTCAAAACCGGCGGATCTCGGGTAGGGGGTCCCGAACTGTGCGTCTAGGCGGATGGTAACAGGAGACAAGGGACACGATGTTTTTACCCAGGTTCGGGCCCTCTTGATGGAGGTAATACCCTTACTCCCGCTTGATTAATATTGATGATATGGGTAGTACAAGAGTAGATCTACCACGAGATCAAGGAGGCTAAACCCTAGAAGCTAGCCTATGGTATGATTGTTGTTTGTCCTACGAACTAAAACCCTCCGGTTTATATAGACACCGGATAGGTTAGGGTTACACAGAGTCGGTTACAATGGTAGGAGTTCGCCTCGCGCTTCGAGTTCCAACACCCAAAGCTTCAGATTCAGGCGCTTCGGACTTTCGACGATGTCCGGATCCGACCAACACGGCCGATGGATGCCTTCCTCTGTCATAGAAGAAGATGTGCTAAAGCTGCGCGACGCCAGGTACCTAACCGGCGAGATCTCGATAGGCTGCTGCTCAGTGGCAGGTCATTCCCACTCCCGAGCCCGGGCGAGAACGTGGTGTTCGTGTCCCACTTCCTTCGGGTTTAGGCTTCCGACGGATCCCTTTGTGCGGGGCTCATGTTTTATTATGGGCTTGATTTCCATGACTTGAATCCGAGTCCATCCTCCATATCTAGTCATTCATTGTCGTATGTGAGGCCTTCCTCCATATTACCCCCACTTTTGATTGTGGCTCAAGACCTTCAAGGTGGAGCCAAAGATGATCCGGGGCAACAAGCAGAGTGCGGAGGGGCGGTCATAATCAAATGTGCTTTGATGCTCCGGGTCTGAGGGCTCTTTTCAAGAGGAGCTTGGTTTGTGGCAACGGGAGTGGTTTTATATCACCGCCCTGTGGGCACCAAATGGGCGGCGCTCACCCTTCCGCTCAGGTCCACCACAGCCGGGCCGCATCATGGGTCAACAAGGAGCTCGATTGGGGGCCGTCAAGGACGTTCCTTGCTGCAAGGCCAGATTCGAGACCTCTAGGAAAGAGGAATCAACCTTGGTTGCAGTGGCGCGAGTTATGGTGATCCCGGCGCCTTGACCCTCAGCGTAAACGCCCCCCGCCTATGGGAATTCAATCCGGAGGGACCACGAGCTCTCCAAAATTTTATGGGCACGACGCCCATGGAGATGTATAAACTGTTCTTCGGATCACAAGAGAAGTGTCCGGACTTGACCGAGGACGCAGGACTAAGCTGCAATCGCCTCAGATACTCAAGTAAGTAGTCCTATAACCCACAAGCTCTTCATTCATTTATTTTATATATATGCCCTTTAAAGGAGCTGTTTCTTGAACAGGAATGGATAGCCAAGGCAAAAGTTAATAAGGTGTCCAGCTCCCTCCCAGAGACCACGCGGATCCCATCTTGACCAAGATGTTGAAGGTCGCGCCTTTTGAAAAAGGCGAAGGGGAGTGGGGAAGCAACCGCCTCTGAAGGAGGCTATCAAGGAAGGAGGGATTAAGAGTCCCACCTTCCGAGGAGAGAAGAAGGACCGCTTCGGAAGATCCGGAGATCAAGGCCTCGAAGAGGGAAAGGAATCTTGACAAGAGTCCGGCTGGGAAGTAACCCAGCCGCATTATTTCCCCAAGGGTATCAGCCTCCAAATGAGCCGTAAGTAAAAAGAAGGGGTCTTGTAAATAAGGAACATCCTGCATTTATTCATGAAGATAACCAAATTGTACCTTGTAGTTCGGACCTCAGCCCTTCTCAAGCAGAGCTCGCCTTCGGGGATCTTCTTCCGAGATGATGGAGAGCAACGCTTCTCCACCTGTCGCACCCTCATGTGAAGCGGACGACCCGGAGGTGTCGCCGCGAGGGTTCCCCAAGTCCGCGGGGCGGAAGGTCCGGCGCCAAGTGGTGTGCGGTCGGAGGAGCCAAGGATCTGATCGGGCGGCGGGTTATTTCGTGAGGATCACCGTGCTCTAATGGGTACGGTGATTGAAAGAATTGCATCCGCGGAGAGCGGATTGGATGAAGCCGTCAGAAGCTTACTGACGAGGTTTGAGGTACGCAAAAATGATGTACCTTCTGACCGTTATGCATATAAAATGCGCCCTGTATAGATAGTAGCCCCTGAGACTCGGTATGTTGTCAAAATTGAGAACTTGCCGAGGATCAAATTCTCAGTTATAACATATCGCCGCTCCTAAACAGGCGGCGGGGCGTCCGGAGGCCAGCCGGACTGATGAATATGCCGAACTAAAGCGGCGACTTGATGAGGCGGATGCGGACATCGCGCTGGTCAATAAACGGTTTGACGAGTCACAAGGTATGTGACTTCTATGCGGACACCTGGTAAGGGGGCCTGACGCCCATGTCTTACTATTCGTATGCTTAATGTAGATGGTGCCGCTGCCGTGGAGGAGCTCAAGTGCGGAACTCGCCCGAGCAAAAGAGCAAGCCAGGGTCAGTAATGCGGCCGCTTTAAAGGCGGCCGAAGAGCTAGAAGCCGAACGGGCTGCTCACTGCCAAAGCAAAGAGGAAATGGCCGATATGGCCAAAAAGTTAAGGAATACTACCGATCGCTGCGAGGTTCTTGAAAAAGAACGTCAAGCGGAACAAGAGGGCCTAGAAAAGGCCGCCGCCGAATCCAAGAATGCCCAATCGGCTTTGAGAGCTGCCAAGGAGGAGCTGAATCAGGCCGGGGCAATTGCGGCCGGAAAACCGCTTTGCTGGAGGAAATATATGATCCAAAGTATGCTCGGTTGGAGAAGTTGTGGAGTTCGGAGGATGCTTATCTGGACTTGGCGGCGAAGGCCATGGACGGTGTTGAGCACTTCCGGGGCTAGAAGGGCATAGAAGGGAAGAGCTATATTGGTCGCAATTCCATAGTCCGGAGCGTCCTCTGCCACGACCGATCGGTTGGCGAATGGGCCGAAAGCTGAATCGGTTGTCCGGCTTGCCATGAAGCATGTCCTGACTCACTTGTGGCGGGCGGACCTCACGAAGAGCTATTTTGGTTTAGTGCAGCAGTTCCTTGGTGCGGTATCACAGATCGACGAAATGAAGCGATCGGCGTGTATTGAGGAGCGCTGGATGGCTCTTGCCCGTGTCAAGACATACTTGGCAGAGATGAAGGCCACCGATGTTGCATCCCAAGACTTGATGTAAGCTTTCTAGTACCCGCCGAAAGCACTACTTTGAAGAAGTCCTACCGGGCGCTTGTTTAATAGAGACACAGTGCTCGAAGGATATTATGTTTAAATGACATGTATGATTTGTGAAAACAATGTTTCAATATAATATAAGAGCTTTTTATACTTGTGCGTTCAAGTAGTAAACTACTCCACATGCTGGCCGCTTATGTATATGTGTATATAACACGAAAGATGGCAGTCCTTGGCTTTCAGCCCCACGCACATAGTGCGGGGGTGTTTGCAAAGAAAGTGCCTTTTCACACTTAATCCAACGTTTTGGTCCTGTTAAGGAGGTGATAGCATAGCAAACTAGGCAACCGGACTATAATGCTTTATCACTTTCACTTAGCCATAGGAGTTCGGGGTGGGGCTACTATATAGCCTCGGGGCACCGCACTCTCCCGAATTGGGTGCGTATGCTCGACCGAAAACCGGTCCTTCGTTAATGCGGAGGAATCCTAAACATTCCTGTGAGTCATCGAGTGGTTGACCAGTCTCTCGCTATATCATGAAAGTCCAGTTTTCGGCTTTCATCGAGGTGCTCGCTTGGCGAGGCAAGGGCACAATCGCCAGTAGTTCTCACAGTGTCGCGTTAGCCGTGAAAAGCGGAGCGTAAGGCAGCAAAACACGAGCCGGGCAACCCAACATTTGACCAAAGACATGATTCGAGCTGATGCATATAAGGCCTAACTTTCGAGACGCCGAACACTCCCTAAGTTATTCGGTCTTTATGAAAATGGGCAAAATAATGCCCTAAGCCCCCGATGTCCGTGCACGCTAAAAATTCTAGTGCGGCCAATGCCAAACGCCACCTCCTCCTCGGTTATAGTAAGGAACCGGGTATGTATATCAACAAGAGACAGAAAAAGGTTTACGCAGGGTCTTAATCTAAAAGAATCTTACTGCAACGGGTCCCTACCGCACGCCTGCTGCGTGGTTCTCGCAGTGCCGTATCCGGGACGGGTGTAGCACGTTGTTCATCCGTAAAAAGAGAGGAACTTAGTTTAAAAGAAAAGGAATCGTATGAAAGATGTACTTAATATTAAATAAACAGTATGGTTTGAAGAAGTGAATAAAGTTGAGCTTTATTGTCTCTTGTTATACATGCATGCAGCCCCTCGTATGGGGGTGTGCCGCTAGTAGGCGCGGACTCGCCTAGCCGTGTTCGGGGTTTGAATGACCAATTCAGGTTCTTTGCCTAGCGAGCCGGATGGCTGTGGGCTGTCAAGGCGCCTCCCATTCTTCCGTGCTCGAGTAACACTTAATACTTCCTTTTAACGAGATGATGCCGCGTGGACCGGCATTTTAAGTGTTAGAGATGCATAATGCGGTATTGCGTTAAAGCGGGCGAAAGCTTCAGCGTCCCAATAGTGCTTGATGGCTACTTTTAAACGGGCGATATGGAAGAGTAACCTTCATAGCGGAAGTTGTCGGATGAACCGAACACAACTTCTAGCAAGATGGAGCCCGTACAATGGGCATATGGGTCTGGCATTACTCCTTTAAAGGAGGTGTTACGGCGAATTTTGGTTGGGTTTATCCCCATCCCGCAGATTGCGCCCCGATATATCAAGTTTATGTCATCGCCGCCATCCATGAGGACTCGTGTAAATTGGAATCCGTCAGATTATAGGATCCAATATCGTAGGCAGTCCATCCTGCGTTCCGGATATTTTCGGAATAGTCACGATGGTCGAAGGTGATTGGTTTTGACAACCCGGTGTGCGGCGCCGCTTTTAGTGGGTGCCACTGCTTTTACCCTTTGATCACGTGAAATGAGTTTACTATTTTAACCTCTTGTGGGAAAGTCTTTTGTTTTCCGGCTCGCTAGGTGCTCTGCCGTCATCTTCACTTGGTGTGTCGAGCCCCTTGTGTTCGGCGTGCTCACCTGCCGGACTGTTTGAAGACCCAACAATTTCGTGGGTATGGTTAGCGTGCCTCCCGTGAGTACCGTGGATTTGACATATCTTGTCCGAGGTGATTTTGTTGAAGTTGGATAGCTCATCGCTATTGTCCTTAAGGGCAGTTTTTGTTGTTCGCCGTGAGCTTTTGAATCCGCGCCGACTGCCGTGCTCTTTGGATCGTTCCTTTAATCCGCGCTGGTCCTTGTTATACCGTGGTTTCCATTTCCATCCCTAATTTCGGATGTACTTGGGTCCTTTGGTCGCATCTTGCTAGCTTGACTATCCTCTCCAGCATAAAAGCGGGTCATGAGGCTTGTTAGTGCGGCCATTGTTCTTGGCTTTTCTTGGCCGAGGTGTCTCAGCGAGCCATTCGTCTCTGGACGTTGTGTTTGAAAGCTGCTAAGGCTTGACGTCCTGGACAAATGACTATTTGGTTCTTTTTAGTAAGGAACATGTTCCAGAATTTCCGGCTAACTCTCGGGCTGTTGAGTTATGTGACTTAGATCGTCTGCATCCTGAGGGCGGACATAAGTCCCCTAAAATTTGCCTGAAATGCATCCTCGAGCTCTTCCCACCTTCCAATGGTATTTTCGGGAGGCTCTTAAGCCAATGCCGAGCTGGCCCTTTGAGTTTAAGGGTAAGTATTTTATGGCGTGGAGATCATCTCCTCTAGCCATGTGTATGTGGAGGATGTAATCCTCAATCCGCACTCTGTGGTCCGTTGTTCCATCGTATGCCTCTATGTTTACGGGTTTGAATCAGCTGGAAATTCATGATCTAGCACCTCATCGGTGAAACATAGGGGTGTGCGGCGCCCCTATATTTGGGTGTGCCGTGATCTTCGAATTTTGGCGTATTGCATTGCTTTGACGAGCATGCTTTCTTGGCCCATAGATGTACCTAACTGGGCCATCCTTTTGATGTGAATCCTTATGCGGATCGCATACTAGCTTGTGTGCGGCCCCATTCGCCGCTCCCTTTTTGCCGTGAGGTCGTCCATCCGACCGGGTGGCCTTCTTGCTTTTTAATTGTGGGGGCTCTAAGGCCTCCTCGTCGTATTCGGCGGTAGCTTTCTTTTCGGGTAGCTCTTTGTTGTTGCCATCGCCCGTACTTTGTCTGCGGTGCTGAATACTTTGCTCCATCTGATCCTCGAGTGCATCTTCCGCTGTTTTGAGCTTCCGCTTTTTCAGGCTGCGCCGCAGCGATGGCGCAGCCTTTTTCTCGGAGGTCATTTTGCTCCAATAGTTTGTCCGCGCCGATCGTCCTGGACCGTTGTTTTCGCCGGGACAGATTGTTTATCCAAGTTGTCTTGTTCGAACGATTGCTCGATAACTTGTTCGTTGTCCACCGGTTCACCCCGCTCTATGGCTGGGTCTTTGTTGAGGCGGACTTTGTTCAGCGCTTACGCTGCCGCTTTGACCGCTTTTCAAGGATTTATCCTTCAGAGCGCCCCGTTGTTCCTCGTCTTCATTTCCTTTAGGTGTATCCACCATGTATACATCACGCAGATGAGGTGGCTGTCCAGCATCCCAGAGGTGCTGGCTCATTGTTGTCTCCTACATCGCCGCCCATACCGCCGATGTCTTCGAGTCGAAGTCGAGCACGTCGTGTAAACTTTCGGCGGTGGCTACGGGCGGGTGGTGGGTGGGCGTTGAATTTCTTCGCCGTCCAGATCTCAACCTTCCCGACCGTAGTCCGCCAGGGCTCTCCGTGATAAAGAGAGAGACTTTAGTGAATTCAGGATGTCGCCAAAGGACGAGTGCCGAAAGATGTCCGCGCCGTGAACTCCATGACCGGGCGCCAATCGGGTTAAATTGGCGGGCGCGGAGGGTTCGGAGTCCGGAGAGGAGTCCGGCACCGGAGTCGGGTCTTCGCAAAAGATAGGGATGGAGTTCGCTCGATCGCCAGAGAGATTGTAGCTCCCGGCGCGTGTCCAACCACTCGCCCTCGATCGGGAATCCGGCTCCGGATTAAGGGTCGAGCGGATACCGGTCGCGGCCTGTGGCAATCGCTCGCTGCAGAGCTAGATCATGCCCATCGAGACAAGCGGCACGCTTACGCTGCTCGAATCCGTCGAAGATCAAGTCTCCGCGGATATCGGGCCGATAGTTCAAACTTCCAAATCGACACGATGGCGGGGCGTAGCTTTCGATCTGCTCGGATGGCCAGCTGAATTGGCCCGCAGCAAAGCCGCCGAACATGAAGATCTGTTCAGGAGAAAAGTCTCACCTGGACCGCGCCATTGTTGATGATCGAAGGAGCCATCGGGCCTATCGGTGACGCATACGAGGAACTCTCAATGAAAGCACCAATGTCGGTGTCAAAACCGGCGGATCTCGGTAGGGGATCCCGAACTATATGCCTAGGCGGATGGTAACAGGAGACAAGGGACACGATGTTTTACCTGTGTTCGGCCCTCTCGATGGAGGTAATACCCTACCCCGCTTGATTAATATTGATGATATGGGTAGTACAAGAGTAGATCTACCACGAGATCAAGGAGGCTAAACCCTAGAAGCTAGCCTATGGTATGATTGTTGTTCGCCCCTACGGACTAAAACCCTCCGGTTTATATAGACACGGGATAGGTTAGGGTTACACAAAGTCGGGTTACAATGGTAGGAGATCTACGATCCGTATACGCCAAGCTTGCCTTCCACGCCAAGGAAAGTCCCATCCGGACACGGGACGAAGTCTTCAATCTTGTATCTTCATAGTCTTGGAGTCCGGCCGTGACGATAGTCCGGCTATCCGGACACCCCCTAGTCCGGGACTCCCTCATAGAGCCTCCATGAAGAACTCCGGTAATAAAAGGATGATAAAAAGAAAGAGAAGTTGAAAATACGAGGTGAAGCCTTGCAATGATTTAGATGGAACTTCACGACGAGATAATGCGGAAAACTTGGAACTCCGGAAAAGAAAAGATGAGGCATCTCAACCGAGAAATGTGACATGATGAACAACTCGGAAAGAAGAAACTAGATCACTTGGATGAAACAATAATAAGAATTACGTTATGCGATCCTTCACCAATTTAAATTGATGACAAGCAACGGATTTGGCATCCTACTTATTCTCGTAGAAAGGATTAAGAGAGATATAGCGAAACTTGAGAAAAGTCTTCAATGATCCACCGGTAGGATTTAAAACGAACGAAGAAAAGAGAGAATTAGAAAATGAACGAAGATACTTGAGGGAATTTAGATACATGAGAACCAATAGATCACGAAATGACTAGAGGATACTTGAACGATGCACCGCAAGAATTCGAGAACGAGAGCTGAAAGCTGAGAATGAATAATTTTGAGATGATGGGCTATGGAGAATCAATTTGAAAAGACTCTTGAATTGCTCGAATGGGTGAAAATAATTTCTCACGATCGAAACAATTATGAGAGGATGGCATCAAGCTTGAACTACGATCTTTGGAAGAATGGGTAAGGATTAAAGAGGAACTCCTCTTCGGTTTTCAAATCCGAGAAAGACTACCAGAGACACCACCATGAATTTTTGAGATACTCCAGGAGAATGAAAAACAAAGAGGTTGAGCCAACAATGAAAATAATTTGAAGTCGATCTTGGAAAACATCTGACTGATGAAATTCATTCTTACGTCAAACTTCGAAAAGAATTTGGGAATAGCTCCGGGAAAATTAGAAGAGTCAGATAAGATCCTGGGAAAAGACCTATGGGTTAGGGCCCACTCAAAAGATAAACCGTTGAACGATTTAAAAGAGGGATTGCGCCGGTGGAATTGAATGGCTTGAATAAGGTAAGACCTCGAAATAGCTTGAAAGGATTAAGAATAGAAACTTGAATCTTCTGAGCTAATCTTAAGCACTCCGAAACAAATGAATAACAAGAAGTGAAAGATTACAAGGTGCACTGGTATGGAAAGCATTTGAAACAAGGAAAGGATAAGATCGACAAAGCTTGAATTGAATCCACCGGAGAAGAAAAAAAACGAAGAATAATAAACTTGACGTTCCGTTAGTATCTTCCTGAGAATCACTGAAAAAGAACATTGATGGAAATAATGGAGAGACTTCCCATCAATAAAAAGGATACTTGATTAAGAAATCTGAGTCCTTGAAGAAAAAGGGTGGGAGGGCGGGAAAACAAAGGCAACTTGGGGCAGATGGAATGGATACCGTTGAGAAAACTTAGAACTGATCTCGCGAATGGGAAAAATGATAGGATTAGCCTTGAGAGAAGCACGCCGGTTAGAAAAGAATTAATATGACAACCTCGATGATCAAAAAGGATCAAAAGATTCACACAGAAATATGAGAACACCACTTGGGAAGAATCAACACTTGACATTGAAGCAACTCGAATACCACAACTCCAAAACAAAACAAAGGATTGAACGAATGAATTCCAAAGTTAGCATTACACGACCATTAAGGTGAGAAGCCACTTGATAAGAGATTGATGAATGAAATAACAAGGTACAATCGGAACAAATAAATGGTAAGGATCACCCAATCACATGCCAAATATCTCAAGGGAAGAATAACTAGAGCTACTTGAATTCCCACCTATAAACTCCTGAACTTTCTGGTTATGCAATCTGGTGTTGGGATACAGGGGAAGCAATATATGTCACCCAACTAAACAATCCCTACATCCAACTGTATCCATCCGTCAACACATAACCAAGAAAACTCCGAAAATCGTGTACCTCAACCTTCGAAAAGCATCCATTATACGAGCTATGGAAATACTACCAAACTCCCGCGCCAGTACTGGGTGCATCGAGGTTATCTCACCAACAACTGCATAAAAGATATTTTCGATGTCGGGCGAACCTGTGTATTCCGTAATCTGCAACGATAAAATTGTGACGACAACACCTCAAAGCTCAACTCCCCGGGACACTGCCACAACCCCTAAATGTCAGGAGCCACCAAGAACAATGTTCTCATCACAAGAATATCGGAACGATCCCAAGATACCCGCGCGATCCTAAAAACAATTCATGAAATTTGAGGAGAGGAAAGCCAAAACATCTACGTCAGGAGGCCTCACCAGAGCGATGAAGGGGACTGAGGAGTAAAAGGAATCCTACTCTCCGATATATATAATCCTAAGACTCAAAATATTTTTGTTCTAGACTCAACAATGTCGTGATTCGATCAAGCGAGGGCACCTAAGTCGGGATGGCTCGACAATACCAACTTAGTAACGCCTTACGATGCGGCTATATCTCCCACGATGTCGAGGCATGACTTAGAGGAATAACCGCATTGTGGTTTTGTCGCAAGAAGGTTCATCTTCACACAATCCCATGTAATGAACAAGAAAGGGATAAATAGTGTTGACTTACAATCGCCACTTCACACAATGATCAATTAATTCATACATCATTCGTAGTACACACATAGTCCGACTACGGACAAATCCAAATGAAAAGAAGATAACCCCAAATGCTAGATCCCCGATCGTCCCAACTGGGCACCACTACTGATCATCAGGAAAAGACACGTAGTAACGGCCAAGGTCCTCGTCGAACTCCCACTTGAGTTTGGTAGCTTCACCTGCACTGGTATCATCGACACCTGCAACTGTCTTGGTAGTATCTGTGATCCACGAGGACTCAGCAATCTCAAAACCCGCGAGATCAAGACTACTTTAGATTATGGGTAGGATGTGGTAATGAGGTGGAGTTGCAGCAAGCGCTAAGCAAATATGGTGGCTAACATACGAGTACAAGAGTAAGACGAGAAACTACGCAACGGTGGTAAGCTAGAAGTGATCCTGACCTACGCGTGAGAGGGGTCTATGCACTGCAAAGAGGGGTTAAGCGACGAGGTCAAGTGTGTGGTTGGACCGAGAATGGTAAAGGCGGATAAACGCGATGCAGCGACATGCCACGGAGACAAGGAGAAGCGGCAACTACGAACGACTACGAGTTTTATGGAAACATGCGATGTAATGCATATGATGTAATGATGAATGCGACAAACAAAAAATAAACATAGCCGGAAGACTTCTGGAGCATCGGTCTTGGGGCGTCACAACTCTCCCCCACTTACATGAGATGTCATCCCGAGATCTAAGGATGGCACCGGAGGGAAGCGGAAGAGGAAGAGGTAAAACAAAGTTGCTTATTTGACAAACGAGTGAAACCACGAGCCTTGAGAGGTTGAACAAATTGAAATAAAGAATACAATAGAGATGAAAGGGATTGCAAACACTCCGTTAGGAAAGAGGAACAAGGAATATTATGAGAACCTTGTGGGTTGAAAATCATGAAACAAGAGCGAATATGAACCAAAAAGGGTATGAAACCACACCGGTATAACTATATAGCCAAGGAACAAGAATGACATAATTTGGACAAAGATGCAAGGTAGAAAAGAGAAGGAAAACTGATAAGTTGAAAAGAACTTGAAAAGAGGACGCACACTCCGGTTAAACAGATAAGTGAGGAAAGAACATGATCCTCAACTCGAGATGATGAGTGGAGAGAGCAACATCACAATGCCTCCGGAAGAAAGAATAGAAGATAGATCATTGGAATAACAGAATGGAGAAGGAAATGCCAACTTCTGGCACAAATAAGCTTGAAAAGCACCCTTCCAAGAAGGTTATAACGGAGTTGTCAACAATGAAACGAATAAGCTTGTAGTGGGCTTATGGAAAACTTCTCAAAATTGAGGCGAAATTCTGCCACTACGGAAACAAATAATATAATTGATAACACCAACGAGATGAAACATTTCTTCCACCAAGATGATAGAGAGATAACTTGGACCATTGATAAGCACCACAATAGCAACATTCCTTAGGGAAGGCTCCAGGTGAAATATGACACAAGATAACTCCAATGAAGAGATTGATGGGTTGCAAAGGATCTCCTGAACGAAGAGAAAATGATGGGTTTAGATATCTCATTCTTAACAACTTGCGAATCATGAAACACGAAAGGCAACTGTCAAGACTGACATAACACCACCTCGAAAGATAAGGTGGAACAAATTGCACTTTGGAATGTAAGATGAAGAATACATGAACTACTCAAAACAAAACATGTGTTGAGCACCCTGTTTAATTTGGAGTACAGGTTGGCAGATCATAACTTCGAGAGAAAACTTGAAGAACAATTGAAGAATGAAAAGAATCCTTGACGAACCACCATGTAGAGTGTCGGTGTCAAAACCGGCGGATCTCGGGTAGGGGGTCCCGAATCATGCGTAGGCGGATGGTAACAGGAGACAAGGGACACGATGTTTTTACCCATGTTCGGGCCCTCTTGATGGAGGTAATACCCTACTCCTGCTTGATTAATATTGATGATATGGGTAGTACAAGAGTAGATCTACCACGAGATCAAGGAGGCTAAACCCTAGAAGCTAGCCTATGGTATGATTGTTGTTTGTCCCACGAACTAAAAACCTCCGGTTTATATAGACACCGGATAGGTTAGGGTTACAGAGTCGGGTTACAATGGTAGGAGTTCGCCAAGGCTTGAGTTCCAACACCCAAAGCTTGATTCAGCGCGGACTTTCGACGATGTCCGGATCCGACCAACACGGCCGATGGATGCCTTCCTCTGTCATAGAAGAAGATGTGCTAAAGCTGCGCGACGCCAGGTACCTAACCGGCGAGATCTCGCATAGGCTGCTCGCCCAGGGCAGGTCATTCCCACCTGAGCCCGGGCGAGAACGTGGTGTTCGTGGTCCCACTTCCTTCGGGGTTTAGGCTTCCGACGGATCCCTTTGTGCGGGGCTCATGTTTTATTATGGACCGAGGAGTAAAAGGAATCCTACTCCGATATATATAATCCTAAGACTCAAAACATTTTGTTCTAGACTCAACAATGTCAGCCGATTCGATCTGCTAGGGCACCTAAGTCGGGATGGCTCGATACCAACTTGTAACGCCCACGATGCGGCTATATCTCCCACGTGTCGAGGCACGACTTAGAGGCATAACCGCATTGTGGTTTTGTCGCAAGAAGGGTCATCTTCACACAATCCCATGTAATGAACAAGAAAGGGATAAATTGTGTTGACTTACAATCGCCACTTCACAATGATCAATTAATTCATACATCATTCAGAGTACACACATAGTCCGACTACGGACAAATCCAAATGAAAAGAAGATAACCGCAAATGCTAGATCCCCGATCGTCCCAACTGGGCACCACTACTGATCATCAGGAAAAGACACGTAGTAACGGCCAAGGTCCTCGTCGAACTCCCACTTGAGTTTGGTAGCTTCACCAAGACCTGGTATCATCGACACACCGCAGAATCGCTTTTGGTAGTATCTGTGAGCCACGAGGACTCAAAGAATCTCAAAACCCGCGAGATCAAGACTATTTAAGCTTGTGGGTAGGATGTCGTAATGAGGTGGAGTTGCAGCAAGCGCTAAGCAAATATGGTGGCTAACATACGAGTACAAGAGTAAGATGAGAAACTACGCAACGGTCGTAAGCTAGAAGTGGTCCTGAACTACTTACGTTCATACATAACCCAACCTGTGTTCACTTTCTGGACTCACTTGAAAAAGAGACAATCACGGCTACACACGCGTTAATTCATTTTAATTAAGTCAAGTGTCAAGTTCTCTACAAGCGATATTAACAAATTCCCATCTGCCACATAACCGCGGGCACGGCTCTCGAAGTTTATACCCTGCAGGGGTGTCCCAACTTGGCCCATCACAAGCTCTCACGATCAACAAAGGATATTCCTTCTCCCGGAACAACCCGATCAGACTCGAAATCCCGGATACAAGACATTTCGACAATGGTAAAACAAGACCAGCAAGACCGCCCGACTGTGCCGACAAATCCCGATAGGAGCTGCACATGTCTCGTTCTCAGGGCACACCGGATGGGTCAAGCTACGAGTAAAACCAACCCTCGAGTTTCCCTGAGGTGGCCCCGCAGGTTGCCCGGTTCGGACCAACACTCAGAGGAGCACTAGCCCGGGGGGGTTAAATAAAGATGACCCTCGGGTTTGTAACTCCCTAGGGAAAAAGGTTAGGTTGTTAGGCAAATGCTAAAACCAAGGTTGGGCCTTGCTGGAGGAGTTTTATTCAAAGTGAACTGTCAAGGGGGTCCCATAACCCCAACCGCGTAAGGAACATAACACCGGTATGACGGGAACTAGGGCGGCAAGAGTGGAACAAAACACCAAGCAACATAAGCATATAGATGCGTTAATTAAATAAGAGATATTGTGATATCCCAACATAAGCATGTTCCACCATGGAGCAATCTTCAACTTCACCTGCAACTAACAACGCTATAAGAGGGGCTGAGCGAAGCGGTAACATAGCCAAACAACGGTTTGCTAGGAAGGTGGGTTAGAGGCTTGACATGGCAATGTGGGAGGCATGATAAACAAGAGGTAGGTAGCGCGACATAGCGGTAGAACGAACAACTAGAAAGCAAAGATAGAAGTGATATCGAGGGTAATGGTCATCTTGCCTGAAATCCCGCTAGGAAGAAGATCGAATCCATGAACCAGACGAACCAACGTAGTCGAACGGATCCTCACAATCGCAACGTAACCGGAACTATCAAGGAGAAGCGCAACCGGAAAGAAGGAAACATCATGGTAAACACCCATCACATCAACATGGCATGATGCACAATCAAGTATGATGCATGTCTGGTTTAATGAGGCATGGCATGACAAAGTGCAACGAACAATACTACAAGTTAAGTGGAGCTCAATATGCAACGAGTTGCATATTGACGAAACACCACATTCAAGTTATTTAGTTCACTCTCGTTTATGTACCCAACAATATTAAATGTTATTAAACATGGCAAGGGGGGGAAACATATATAAACTATCTATTTAGGCAAGTTTAAATGAGGCCGGAAACAATAAACAACAATTACGGAAAATCCTCATATGCATATTTCGAATTTGCTACTGTTCTGCCCTATACACAATTTTAGAGTTGTTAAACATGCAAAGTAATGCCGCTATGTTAATCTATGCATTTTTTCCACCCCATTTACCTATAAAGTTTATTTAAAATGGAGCTACGGTTAATTAGTTATGAAATAAACCATTTTAACATGACATTTATGCAAATTAATGCAAACAGTAAGTTAAACATTTTAACATGGGTGAAAGCAGCATAATATGAAACTAGATGAAATTCTAAGCATTTTACATGTTGAAAACATTTTAATATGATGCATGGTTGTTGAGTTATGATATGCATGAACGGAGAGGGTTTTTTGTAAAAGCAGTGGAATCTACGGATAATTAGGAAATTCGCAGATCTGGAAAAAAAAAAAAAGTCTGGGGCCCGAATCTGGCTGCTGATAGTGTGCAAGGAGAATGGAGGGGCTGCTCACCCATGGGCCGGGCCCAGATCGAGGCCAAAGTGAGGCGGCTGGGCCCTTGCAAGGATCGTGTAACATGCCTTCAGCAACACACCGTGACATGCGGCTGTACATCTACCATCCAAACAAGATCCAACGTCTCACAATGGCTCAAGTGAAAAAATGATTCAGACTTTAGATCTCTCTTCAGTCATTCGACAGTAGAAAAGGGTAAACAACAACGATCGGTTTTCCAGAATAAAAACTACAGTCCTATACGTTGTACCAATCTATATACGTTCATTTCGAGAAAGAAGCGTCTGGCGCTGCCAAGACTGCCCAAATTTGGGCCCTCGGCCACTGACCGTCTTGATCCGCAGGCGAGCCGTCCGATCCCCCTCCCCCACGCCATATCATCTTCCTCCTCCCCACGCTTCAGATCCATTCGGTAGCGATGTGTCCCCGCACTTGACCACCTCGTGTGTGTGCTCGCAAGAATAGAAAGCATCCACGCCCTCTCCCTCGCCACACAAAGCACCCTGTCCTCTCCCTCCATCGCCGCCGTCGTTGTTGCGCTCATGCGCCCACAGACTAAATCCCCGTTAAAGATTTTTTAGCCTCCGTTGAAGCTTTTGTTTCACGGTTGAAGCATTTTTCCACAGGTAACGCTTTTCATGGGGGTTGAAGCTTTTTCCACTATGCATGTTGAAGCTTTTTCCGCCACTGGTTATAACTTCTCCTTGGTGAGTTGAAGCTTTTTTCCATGTCAGGTTGAAGCATCGGCGCCCGTCATCTGCCACACATGTAGCAAAAAAGTTGCCGGTGTTAGCAAAAATAGGATGTGGTTGTAGCAAAAAAAGGATGTGGTTGTAACATTCCCTGTCTGCCGCTTGTAGTTTGTCACACTGCCAGTTCTAGCATCGCCGGTCACGGTTGTAGCAAAAGAAACTCCGTTGTAACAAAACGGCGACACGGTGGTAGCAAAACTGTGGGCGCCCGGAAAGCGTATAGCAAAGCAAGAATTTTCAGTTGCCGGTAGTAGCTTATTTTGCAAGCGGTTGTAGCTTTTTGCTGCTAGTTCCAAGAAATTTCGCTACCGGTTGCAACTCCTGCATCGGGCGACGGTCACCACGCCCATCATCGTCGCAATGCATCGAGGTTCCCGCTCAAGCATCCGCAATGCGATGGTTCCAGCAACAAGGGTGCGGTTCCAAGATCCAACGCGCTTCTTCGTGATGCGCCCGTCGCAACACCGATGCTCGGTGGCTCCATAAATGGCGCAAGGTGGTTCCGCAAGAAACACATGTTGGATCCAAAGAAAAACATGCTGGTTCCAGCATCCGCCTCTTGGGATCCATGCCGGAGTACTATATGGAGGAGAGAGGCGCACCATGAACAAAAGCTTGATCACAATCAAGTGGATCCATGGTGGCTTTCTGTGAGGAAGAGGGAGGGGAAGAGAAACTATTGGAGAAGACGCGAAGGAAGAAGAAGAAACGAAAAGGAACGAGTGGATGTGTCGCTCCCTTCGTGAGTGGATAAGAAAACGATTGGTGACCCATATTCGCGAGCGAGCGCGACCGGCCCAATGTTCGGCCGGTGCGCCGATTACAAACGTTTCCCTTTCAGAAAATAAAATATCTATACATTAAGATCAACGGGCATCCATCAAGCATGCATCAACAAATTCCTCAACGCATCCAGCCATCATCCACCCATTAGAGAATTGAAATAAATTCCATACTTAGAGCATCTACAATTGGACGTCTCAAACCCTCCTCAAACATCCGGTCACTCACCGGTCAAGAAAACCCGATCCTCCCGAACACCTCAAACTGGTCTCAAACGCTCGGGCTGACTGACACCCTCATATCCAAACCATACTTGGGGCGTATTTGGGGTGCGCCCGGACGCGTCCGCCCCATCAGACTGACGTTGGGGTCCCACACGAAACCGCTCGGAAACCCAACAGTCCAACGAGCATCCTCTCCGGGCGGCGTGAATGTCGCGTGGCGCCACTCCGGCTCGCCGCCCCAGGGCTAAGTTCAACCTTTTAAGCCGGATAGCGACCCCAGTCCTAGACACTCCACTACCTCCCTCTCCGCGCCGCTAGCCCGACCCCGCATCTCCCTCTTCGCTCGCTAGACACGACAACTATGGCCCGGCAGAGGGTGACCACGTACGCGATGCAGACGCCGAAGCGGCGCCTTGAGCTGTTCGAGGAGATCAGGGCTCGTCGTGAAGCCCTGACCCTAGCCGGACTGCCTTAGGAATCACCCAAGCGGAACGAGGAGGGGGAGGAGGCCGACACGGAGGTGGTGGTGGAACAGCAACAGGAGGAGGAGGAGGCCGACGCGACCATGGTGGATGCAGCGAAGGAGAAGGCCGATGCGGCCATGCAGGAGGGCGCGACGAAGGAGGACGTGGATTGGATGCGGCGGAGATGGACGCACCCGGGCCGCCCCAGATATGTGCTAGATATGAGGGTTGCTAGGCAGCTTGGGCATCTGAGACCGGTTTGAGGTACCCGAGTGGGTCAGTTGTTTTTTGACCGGCTAGTAACCGGGGCGTCCGTCCGAGCGTTTGAGAGGGGTTTAAGGCGTCCGACTTTAGATGCTCTAAGGATGGAATTTTTTTATTTCTTTAATGGGTGGATGATGGCTGATGCGGTGATAAATTTGTTGATGCATGCTTGATGGCTGCCAGTTCTCGATTTCAACGTATAAATATTTTATTTTCTGAAATAAATGTATACAGGTTTGTAGAACGTATAGGACTGTAGTTTCTATTCTGGGAATCGATCGCTGTTGTGTGCCCATTGCTACCGTCGAATGACTGAAAAAACCTAAGTCTGAATCATTTTTCACTTGGGCCATTGTGAGACGTTGGATTTTGTTTGGATGCTAGATATATAGCCGCATGTCACGGCGTGACTGCTTGAAGGCATGTCACCTGATCCCAGTCCCTGGGCCACGCAATGCAGGTGGGGAGCGGTCAACGGAGCGGAACTTGGCGCTGACCAAGCAGGCGCTGGGCGCGGCTTCGGTCGCTCGCGGACGAGGACGCGGCAGGGGGTCGCGCGAGGTTCGCCGGGAAGACGGCAGCGGGCGGCGGACTTGACGCGAGGGTCCCGGAATCGGGCGCGGCGAGTCGGGTAAGGCGGCGGCGGTGGACTTGGCGAAGCGTGGAGGTCCGGGACAAGCGGACGCGATCACGGCAGCCAGCGGGATGGCAGCATGGCGCAGGGGCGTGAGCGGAACGGGGTCGCGCCGGGGAAGATCGGGGTACCGCGGGCAGCGTTCGGGGAGTCCAATGAAGAAACAAAGATATTTTTGGAGATGTTCCGGACCCATCGGTGACGACTGCCCATGCCGGGTTCGGGGAGTTTTGGACGCGCGAGAGGGGTCTATGCAGTGTGCAAAATGGAGTTAGGCAGACGAGGTCAAGTGTGTGGTTGGACTGAGAATGGTCAAGGAAGACAAACGGTCTGACGACATGCCATGGAGACAAGGAGAACCGGCAACTACGAACGACTACGAGTTTTTTGGAAACATGCGGATGCAATGCGTATGATGTCATGATGAATGCGACAAACAAAAAATAAGACACACGGCGACAACAAAATAGCCGGAAGACTTCGAGCGCCGGTCTTGGGGTCACAAGGTACCATCAATGCCACCAACTTCGGGACCTTTTTCACATGTGGTGCAGCGACCTTTGATCTCTTGTTGTTGGAACTCTCCGGCAAGTCATCAACAGGGGGCAACGCACTCCAAAGAGGTACGCTTCCAGCATTCCTTGTTGGTGTCCCTGCTATCCTTCTTCTTCCCTTTGTTTTCCTTGGTGGGGACTGCTGCTACCGTGGCCTCTGTCGTGACTGCATCCCGATACATCTTATCCAGGCAAACGATTGCGTCTTTCTCATCTGACGGAATGGAAATGACTCCTACCGGCTCTGGCATCTTCAAAGTGTTGTTGGCATAGTGGGATGCCGCCATGAATTTTGCCAGAGCTGGGCGTCCAAGTATCCCATTGTACGACAGGGGGAGGTCGACCACATCAAACACAACCTTCTCAGTCTGGTAATTCAATTCTCCCCCCAAATGCATTGGCAATGTGATCTTTCCCTTAGGATGACACCTCCTGGGATTGACTCCTTGAAACGTGCCTGTGACCTTTAGTTCCTCCTCTGTTATTTGAAGCTTGCTGATAACCTTTGGGGAAATCAGATTCAACCCGGCCCCGCCGTCAACCAACATCTTTGTGACTTTGAGGTTGCGAATTGTTGGTGAGACCAACAACGGCAAACACCCTACCGCGGTGGTGCGGTCAGGATGGTCCTCTCCGTCAAGGATGATGGGCGTGCATGACAATTTGAGCGGCTTCCGAGACACTGTCGCTGGCTCCATGGCATTGACCTCATGCGCCCACCGTTTAAGTAGGCGGTGAGAGGAGTGCAAAGATGCACCCCCGTCAATGCACAGGGCGTTAGTGGCCTTCTAGAATTCCTGCTCGCTGGTTTCCTCTTCATCCCCTCCATAACTCTCATCATCGCAACCTTCCTTCTCTCGGCCCCTGGCGGGTTTTCCTTGGTCCGAAGAGCCTTGCCCAGGCGATTTGCTCCACCGCCTCGGCCCTTCCCATCAGTGCAATTCTGACCTTTTTCCTTATCGTGCTTGTCATATTCAGCCCTCTGCCTCTTGATGAGCTACTCAACCTGATGACACCCTTGGAGGTCGTGGCCTTTGGTATAATGAATCTTGCAGTACGGTCCATCGCCTTTCCCAGCCTTCTCAGCCGCCGCAGCCTCCCGGCAGTCAGTGCACGCGGCAACTTCCTTGTCGGGGGCTTCGGCCTTAGCCTTCTTGCCGGTACTAGGCGTGCCCGATCCTTCGACGGTCATCACCTCCTTACCCTGGCGCCTCTTGTTTCGCTTCATGTTCTTCTTCTTCTGACTGGTGGATTCGTCATCATCCTCTAAGTCGATGCCGACTGATACGTCTCCAACGTATCTATAATTTTTCATTGTACCATGCTATTATATTATCTGTTTTGGACAATATTGGGCTTTATTATCCACTTTTATATTATTTTTGGGACTAACCTATTGACCCAGAGCCTAGTGCCAGTTCCTGTTTTTCCCTTGTTTCAGTGTTTCAAAGAAAAGGAATATCAAACGGAGTCGAAACGGAATCAAACCAACAGGAGAAGTTATTTTTGGAAGGAAAGCTACCGGAAAAACTTGGAGTGCACGTCAGGAAAGAAACGAGGGAGCCACGAGGCAGGGGGCGCGCCCTCCACCCTCGTGGGCCCCTCGTGGCTCCCCTGACATACTTCTTTCACCTATATATACCCATATACCCTAAAACGATCGGGGAGCAGAATAGATCGGGAGTTCCGCTGCCGCAAGCCTCTATAGCCACCAAAAGTCAATCGGGACCTGTTCCCAAGACCCTCACGGATGGGGATCCTCACCGTGGCCATCTTCATCATCCCGCCGCTCTCCATGACGAGGAGGGAGTAGTTCACCCTCGAGGCTGAGAGTATGTACCAGTAGCTATGTGTTTGATCTCTCTCTCTCTCTCTCGTGTTCTTGATTTGTCACGATCTTGATGTCTCGCGAGCTTTGCTATTATAGTTGGATCTTATGTTGCTTCTCACCCTCCACTCTCTTTTAATGGATTGAGTTTTCCCTTTGAAGTAATCTTATCGGATTGAGTCTTTAAAGATTTGAGAACACTTGATGTATGTCTTACCGTGCGTATCTGTGGTGACAATGGGATATCACGTGACTCACTTGATGTATGTTTTCGTGATCAACTTGCGGGTTCCACCCATGAACTTATGCATAGGGGTTGGCACACGTTTTCATCTTGATTCTCTGGTAGAAACTTTGGGGCACTCCTTGAGGTTCTATGTGTTGGTTGAATAGATGAATCTGAGATGTGTGATGCATATCGTATAATCATACCCACGGATACTTGAGGCGACATTGGAGTATCTAGGTGACATTAGGGTTTTGGTTGATTTGTGTCTTAAGGTGTTATTCTAGTACGAACTCTAGGGCTGTTTGTGACACTTATAGAAATAGCCCAACGGATTGATTGGAAAGAATAACTTTGAGGTGGTTTCGTACCCTACCATAATCTCTTCGTTTGTTCTCCACTATTATTGACTTTGGAGTGACTCTTTGTTGCATGTTGAGGGATAGTTATATGATCCAATTATGTTATTATTGTCGAGAGAACTTGCACTAGTGAAAGTATGAACCCTAGGCCTTGTTTCCTAGCATTGCAATACCGTTTACGCTCACTTTTATCATTAGTTACCTTGCTGTTTTTATATTTTTAGATTACAAAAACCTATATATACCATCCATATTGCACTTGTATCACCATCTCTTCGCCGAACTAGTGCACCTATACAATTTACCATTGTATTGGGTGTGTTGGGGACACAAGAGACTCTTTGTTATTTGATTGCAGGGTTGCTTGAGAGAGACCATCTTCATCCTACGCCTCCCACGGATTGATAAACCTTAGGTCATCCACTCTAGGGAAATTTGCTACTGTCCTACAAACCTCTGCACTTGGAGGCCCAACAACGTCTACAAGAAGAAGGTTGTGTAGTAGACATCAAGCAGTTTCGGGCGCCGTTGCCGGGGAGGTGAGTGCTTGAAGGTATATCTTTAGATCTTGCAATCGAATCTTTTTGTTTCTTGTTTTATCACTAGTTTACTCTATAAAATAAAACTACAAAAATGGATTGAGTTTGCCTCATACGCTTCATCTTTTAATATCTTTCATGAGTATGATGGAAAGGAAAATTGTGCCAAAGTGTTAGAAGAAGAATGTATTAAAATGTTTGGCACTAAATCTTTGAATGATGAGCATGATTGCAATGTTGTTAGTATGAACTCCTTGAATGTCCATAGTACTAATGATGATTGCACTAGTTATGATGAAAATGCCTCCTATAAACATGCCAATTTTTGTGGAGTGCATTGGGTTTGCAAGTACACACCAAATAGGGAAGATAGATATTGCAAGAGGCATAAGTACTTGGAAACTAAATGGTTGCAAGAAAGGCTAGATGTGAGTGCTGAAAATTTAAAATATCTTTACCGTACTTGTGAACTTTGCAACGAACATGGTCATTTAAATATCAAATGAAAATTGTTTCATGATTGAATCATGTCCAAAAATTGTGATGATTTGATTTCCCTTGCACATCATAATGAACTTAGTTTGCTTTTGGGTTATGAAGAAATGAAACGTCAAACTAGGCATATTCCAGAATATAACCTTGAGAAATTCCTTGATATTGATCTAGAAGAAATTTATATGTATTGTGCGGTGAATTGCATTGAAAATCCTTATATTGCCAATTACATAAAGAAAAGAAAACAAATAGAGGATGAAGAGAATACTAATGAAAGGGAAGAGACTTCCCAATATCCTCCTATTATTTCTTATGATGAATCAGGTAACGAGGAGGAGCCTTCTATTCAACCAATCTCATTAATAAGGAGCTCCAAAAGAGGATTGAACCCACACATGAGGTGAAGAAGAAGAAAAGAAAAGGAAGAGAGGTAAAAAGATATCTCTCCCAAATAATGATGCTCCTATTATTGATGTGCCTCATGAAAAAGAATCAAAATAATTGTGGAAGATGATGCACTTGATGATGATCTAGTTATGCCTATTGCTTATTGTGATGATTATGATTGGGAAGATAATGATACTCCTTATGATCTTGAAAACCTTTTTGTCACTTTCTTGGAAGAATATGATAATGTTTGCTATACTATTGGTGCTATCCATACTATTAATGATGAGAGTGATTATGCTTATGATATGAAAAGGCCCAAGCTTGGGCATGCTATGTTTAATGAAGATGATGTTTTCGAGAATATATTTGCTGCAATTAGTGTTTGTCCCAAGCTTGGGGATGCTACGTTTAATGAAGATGATATTTTTAGTCTCCCATGTTTTGATAAGCAAATTCATAATGATGATAGCATGCCTCCTACTTATGATGATTATATTGATGAAAGTGGTTTTGGAAGAGTGTCAACTTTTGCAAGTAGTGATCCCACTATTTTGGAGGATGTTGAATCTTATAATATTTATGAAAGTGGATTTGGAGAGGTCATGACTTTATTTAGTGATGTATCCACTATTTAGGAAGAGGTTTCAATTGATTATGATGAGAACAAAGTTGCTACTTATGATGATTATTGTGATGAAACTTATGCTATAAAAGAGTAGTGATGATTATATTTATAAAACTTGTCATGATTATGAGTACCCTTTCTCTGAACATTACTCTTTTAATGTGGAAACAATTTATAGTATTCAAGTCTCTTATGATACTCCCACTATTCCGAATGAAAAAAGTTTTGCTTATGTGGAGAGTAATAAAAATTATATGCTTGTAGATAATGAAAATAATGCTTTAGGTGATGGTTATATTGTTGAATGCATTCATGATTCTACTGAA
Source organism: Aegilops bicornis (assembly GCA_021605145.1). Lineage (NCBI taxonomy): Eukaryota > Viridiplantae > Streptophyta > Magnoliopsida > Poales > Poaceae > Aegilops > Aegilops bicornis. The sequence continues at coordinate 775,353 of JAHIAL010000034.1, read as the reverse complement.
AATTATTATGAGGGAGGAATATATGCTTGTAGGAATTGCAATAATATCAAGTTTCCTCTCTATGTGCTTAAAATTTTAAGGTTATGCTTGTTTTGCCTTCCTATGCTAGTTGATTATTGTTCCCATAAGTTGTTTGCTCACAAAATCCCTATGCATAGGAAGTGGGTTAGACTTAAATGTGCTAGTCATATTCTTCATGATGCTCTCTTTATGTTTCAATTCTTATCTTTTTGTAAGCATCATTGAAATCATCATGCCTAGCTAGGGGCGTTAAACGTTAGCGCTTGTTGGGAGGTAACCCAATTTTATTTTAGTTTCTTGCTTTTTGGTTCTGTTTAGTAATAAATAATTTGTATAGACTCTGGTTAGATGTGGTTTTATGTTTCAATTAGTGTTTGTGCCAAGTAGAACCTTTGGGAAGACTTGGGTGAAGTCTTTATGATCATGCTGTAAAAAACAGAAACTTTAGCGCTCATTTAGATTTGCTTCAACTTTTTACTGGAGAGTGATATTTAGTTGATTCTTTTTGCAGATGATTACTAGACAAATTACTCAAGTCCACCAATTTATTGTAGAATTTTTGGAGTTCCATAAGTTTACGTTAGTTACAGATTACTACAGACTGTTCTGTTTTTGACAGATTCTGTTTTTCGTGTGTTGTTTGCTTATTTTGATGAATCTATGGCTAGTAAAATAGTTTACAAACCATAGAGAAGTTGGAATACAGTAGGTTTAACACCAATATAAATAAAGAATGAGTTCATTACAGTACCTTGAAGTGGTGTTTTGTTTTCTTTCGCTAACGGAGCTCACGAGTTTTCTGTCAAGTTTTGTGTTGTGAAGTTTTCAAGTTTTGGGTAAAGATTCGATGGACTACGGAATAAAGAGTGGAAAGAGCCTAATATTGGGGATGCCCAAGGCACCCCAAGGTAATATTCAAGGACAACCAATAGCCTAAGCTTGGGGATGCCCCGGAAGGCATCCCCTCTTTCGTCTTCGTTCATCGGTAACTTTACTTGGAGCTATATTTTTATTCACCACATGATATGTGTTTTGCTTGGAGCGTCATTTTATTTTCTTTAGTTGTGATTGCTGTTTGAATAAAGTACCAAGATCTGAAATTCTTAAATGTTAGAGAGTCTTTGTTGCATAATTATTCGATTACTCATTGATCTTCACTTATATCTTTCGGAGTAGTTTGTTGTTTGCTCTAGTGCTTCACTTATATCTTTTAGAGCACGGTGGTGGATTTGTTTTATAGAAACTATTGATCTCTCATGCTTCACTTAGATTATTTTGAGAGTCTTAAATAGCATGGTAATTTGCTTAAATAATCCTAATATGCTAAGCATACAAGATTTGTAAGAATTCTTACGAGTGTGTTGAATACTAAGAAAAGTTTGATGCTTGATAATTAATTTGAGATATGAAGATGGTGATATTAGAGTCATGCTAGTTGAGTAGTTGTGAATTTGAGAAATACTTGTGTTAAAGTTTGTGATTCCCGTAGCATGCACGTATGGTGAACCGTTATGTGATGAAGTCGAAGCATGATTTATTTATTGACTGTCTTCCTTATGAGTGGCGGTCGGGGACGAGCGATGGTCTTTTCCTACCAATCTATCCCCTAGGAGCATGCGCGTAATACTTTGCTTTGATAACTTGTAGATTTTTGCAATAAGTATATGAGTTCTTTATGACTAATGTTGAGTCCATGGATTATACGCACTCTTCTTCCTTCCACCATTGCTAGCCTCTCTAATACCGCGCACTTTTCGCCGGTATCATACACCCACCATAAACCTTTCCTCAAAACAGCCACCATACCTACCTATCATGGAATTTCCATAGCCATTCCGAGATATATTGCCATGCAACTTTCCACCGTTTCGTTTATTATGACACGCTCCATCATTGTCATATTGCTTTGCATGATCATGTAGTTGATATCGTATTTGTGGCAAAGCCACCGTTCATAATTCTTTCATACATGTCACTCTTGATTCATTGCATATCCCGGTACACCGCCGGAGGCATTCATATAGAGTCATACCTTGTTCTAAGTATCGAGTTGTAATTCATGAGTTGTAAGTAAATAAAAGTGTGATGATCATCATTATTAGAGCATTGTCCCAGTGAGGAAAGGATGATGGAGACTATGATTCCCCCACAAGTCGGGATGAGAATCCGGACGAAAAAAAAAGAGGACATAAAAAAAGGCCCAAACAAAAAAATGAGAGAAAAAGAGAGAAGGGACAATGTTACTATCCTTTTACCACACTTGTGCTTCAAAGTGGCACCATGATCTTCATGATAGAGAGTCTCTCATTTTGTCACTTTCATATACTAGTGGGAATTTTTCATTATAGAACTTGGCTTGTATATCTCAATGATGGGCTTCCTCAAAATGCCCTGTGTCTTCGTGAACAAGCGAGTTGGATGCACACCCACTTAGTTTCTTTTGTTGAGCTTTCATATACTTATAGCTCTAGTGCATCCGTTGCATGGCAATCCCTACTCACTCACATTGATATCTATTGATGGGCATCCCCATAGCCCGTTGATACGCCTAGTTGATGTGAGACTATCTTCTCCCCTTTTTGTCTTCTCCACAACCACCATTCTATTCCACATATAGTGCTATATCCATGGCTCACGCTCATGTATTGCGTGAAGATTGAAAAAGTTTTGAGAATGTCAAAAGTATGAAACAATTGCTTGGCTTGTCATCGGGGTTGTGCATGATTTAAATACTTTGTGTGGTGAAGATAGAGCATAGCCAGACTATATAATTTTGTAGGGATAACTTTCTTTGGCCATGTTATTTTGAGAAGACATGATTGCTTTGTTAGTATGCTTGAAGTATTATTATTTTTATGTCAATATTAAACTTTTATCTTGAATCTTTCGGATCTAAATATTCATACCACAATTAAGAAGAATTACACTGAAATTATGCCAAGTAGCATTCCACATCAAAAATTCTGTTTTTATCATTTACCTACTCGAGGACGAGCAGGAATTAAGCTTGGGGATGCTGATACGTCTCCAACGTATCTATAATTTTTGATTGTTCCATGCTATTATATTATCTGTTTTGGACAATATTGGGCTTTATTATCCACTTTTATTTTATTTTTGGGACTAACCTATTGACCCAGAGCCTAGTGCCAGTTCATGTTTTTGCCTTGTTTCAGTGTTTCGAAGAATGGGAATATCAAACGGAGTCGAAACGGAATGAAACCAACTGGAGAAGTTATTTTTGGAAGGAAAGCTACCGGAAAAACTTGGAGTGCACGTCAGGAAAGAAACGAGGGAACCACGAGGGGCGCGCCCCCCAGTGCGCCTCCACCTCGTGGGCCCTCGTGGCTCCCCGACATACTTCTTTCACCTATATATAGCCATATACCCTAAAACGATCGGGGAGCAGAACAGATCGGGAGTTCCGCCGCCGCAAGCCTCTATAGCCACCAAAAGTCAATCGGGACCTGTTCGCACCTGCACGGAGGGGGATCCTCACCGTGGCCATCTAAATCATCCCGGCGCTCTCCATGACGAGGAGGGAGTAGTTCACCCTCGGGGCTGAGGGTATGTACCAGTAGCTATGTATTTGATCTCTCTCTCTCTCGTGTTCTTGATTTGGCACGATCTTTATGTATCGCGAGCTTTGCTATTATAGTTGGATCTTATGTTGCTTATCCCCCTCCACTCTCTTGTAATGGATTGAGTTTTCCATTTGAAGTAATCCTATCGGATTGAGTCTTTAAAGATTTGAGAACACTTGATGTATGTCTTGTCGTGCGTATCTGTGGTGACAATGGGATATCACGTGACTCACTTGATGTATGTTTTGGTGATCAACTTGCGGGTTCCGCCCATGAACTTATGCATAGGGGTTGGCACACGTTTTCGTCTTGATTCTCCGGTAGAAACTTTGGGGCACTCCTTGAGGTGCTATGTGTTGGTTGAATAGATGAATCTGAGATTGTGTGATGCATATCGTATAATCATACCCACGGATACTTGAGGTGACATTGGAGTATCTAGGTGACATTAGGGTTTTGGTTGACTTGTGTCTTAAGGTGTTATTCTAGTACGAACTCTAGGGCTGTTTGTGACACTTACAGGAATAGCCCAACGGATTGATTGGAAAGAATAACTTTGAGGTGGTTTTGTACCCTACCATAATCTCTTCGTTTGTTCTCCACTATTAGTGACTTTGGAGTGACTCTTTGTTGCATGTTGAGGGATAGTTATATGATCCAATTATGTTATTATTGTCGAGAGAACTTGCACTAGTGAAAGTATGAACCCTAGGCCTTGTTTCAACGCATTGCAATATTGTTTGTGCTCACTTTTATCAATAATTACCTTGCTGTTTTTATATTTTCAGATTACAAAAATCTATATCTACCATCCATATTGCACTTGTATCACCATCTCTTCGCCGAACCAGTGCACCTATACAATTTACCATTGTATTGGGTGTGTTGGGGACACAAGAGACTCTTTGTTATTTGGTTGCAGGGTTGCTTGAGAGAGACCGTCTTCATCCTATGCCTCCCACGGATTGATAAACCTTAGGTCATCCACTTGAGGGAATTTGCTACTGTCCTACAAACCTCTGCACTTGGAGGCCCAACAACGTCTACAAGAAGAAGATTGTGTAGTAGACATCATCGACGCATTCTTCCTCTCCAGGGAGTTTCCTTCCCTCCTCCACCCGCGCGCATTTGTCCACCAAGGTGTAAAGCTCCTTCATAGTCTTGGGCAGCCAAACATTCATCTTGGAACGTATCCTGCGGTTGCGCACATTGGATTGGAAGGCAGCTATCACAGCCGCCGAGTGGATATCTGGGATATTTCTACGGACTCTGCTGAATCTCTACAAATACTTGTGTAGAGTCTCTCCTTATTTCTGTTGGAGAAGCTGCAAGTCGCTGGGCCACCCATGTTCTTGATGGCCGCCCATGTAGGCATCAATGAACTCATGGCACAGGTCAGCCCATGTTGAAATGGAGTTCTCCGGCAGGTGCATCAGCCAAGACCTCACATTGAACTTGACTGCCAAAGGGAAGTAGTTGGCAAACACCTTCTCATCTCTTCCCCCAGCAGCTTGAACAGCGATGGTGTAGATGCTCAAGAACTCTACCAAGTTCAGCCTCCCATCATACTTCTCGGGTATCTCTGGCTTGAACGAGCAAGGAATGGCCAATGGACTTGCCGCAGCTCATGGGTGAAGGTAGGGCACCCAACCTCGAAAGGCAGGCACCCGCCACCCTCGAGCTCAGGCTCGTCGACGTCGGGACCATCGCACCCATTGGTCTGGCGGTGGTAGTTGTGGCGTCGCCCGACGATGATGCGCGCGCCTCCCCTCCGCCTATCCTCTTGGGCTCGCCGTTGGCCATGACGTGCTCGAGGGTCGGAAGAGGCCATCGAGACGTCGTCAGGTTCTTGATTTTGCGGCTCCCGCGCTGATTGCCGTGGTGGGTACTGCACAGTGGGGGTGGCCCCTTCCGTACGGCTAGCAGCGCGAGCCGCTGACATCGCCTGGGGAGGCCTCGACAGGCCAGTTTGCTGCGAGCCCCCGGCCTCGGCGAAGTCAATCAAACTCTGATTAGCGGATCTCCACGCATCCATCTGATCAGCTATCGGGACAAACCCTTCATTCGTACCTCGTGGAGAATCACCGCTGGGATGCGGCTGATGTTGCTCTCCTCCGGTGTCTCCCGCTCCTGCTTGACCATGGGAGGCAAGTGAACGCTGTCAAGCGCGCCGATCAAGATCCCTCGCAGCACCCACATCCTCGTCGCGCCTGCATTCTCCATGGCGTCGCCCGGCCGCGGTGGCGGAGCCTTCGAGGTGGACGGGTGATGGCGGCACCGGCTTTTTCTTGGGCGCCATGGTCGATAGAGCCGTCGATGATGAAAATGGCGATGAAGATGATGCGCTGCTCACGCTTTCGGATTTGCGCAAGTGATCCCCCTACCTGCGTGCCAAAGATGTCGTGGGAAACCACGGCCACCTATGGGATCAAGAGCCCCTTTTTGGTTCGGCGGGGGAGATGGCACGTTGCACAAAGAGCGGAGGAGTGTGGAACAGCACAGTAGAGATCACGTGGGCAGTTTTTACCCAGGTTCGGGACGTCGTGAGGCGTAAAACCCTACTCCTGCTTTGGTGGATTGATGGTGGAAAAGATGGTGGTGAGCGCAGCATGTTTGCCTGGTAGGGTTTCCTCGGGGCGAGAATGGCTATGTGCTTATTTGTGTGAGGGTATGAGTCAGCCAGCCAACTAACCCCCCCCCCCCTTCTACGGTTGTCATGGGCCTCCTTTTATAGATCAAGGGCTCACCACTGTGCCAAATCAGTCAGTACGCACGGACTAGATAGCAAACAGGGCTATCATACCTAACTCTGCAGGTTGATAGAGTGCATTAAATGCGCTCAATGTCACATCACACCGCTTCGCAGTTCTGCCGGGCTATTTTGCTACCGAGCTCGCTTGCTTGACACGTCCCAAGACGGGTGTCATATGGAGGTGTTTGTTGTAGGAAGTGGGTGCCATGTGGCAAATAGCAGCCACTTAGTCTCTTCGCGGCTTAACACCACACTCATTGACGACTTGGTTGGTTGTGAAATTTGGAGCGGTGGCGTGGCTTGCCTCGCTTAGCTGGCGAGCCTCAAGGCGATCCGAAGCTTGCTTAGGGGCAAACCCAACCTTGCCGGGCTGCTTTTGCCCGGCAAGGGAGGTTCTTTCCTTAGCGATAACATGCTCTTCTAGCTCTTCTTGGTCCTCTTGTGCTGCACGTTGGTACTTCGAAGAACCGATCCCTTGTGCTTTAGTCTGACCTTGGTGCTGTGATCTTGTTCTTGTGCAGGTACGCCGCAACGGACCTGTGGTTTGTTGCATGAACAATAAGGTTAAAATCTTGGAGTATCTGTCCCAAGATTTATATAGTGTTTCGCCGTCTTCTTGGACAAATGAAGTGAGTTTTCTTCTCCATTTAGTAATCTTTGAGCTTGGAAGGAATTTAGCCTTAAACTTTTTAGCACACATAATCCAGCTGGTTATACTATCTTGAGGCAATTGATTATACCGCTTCTCAGCATCATCTTTTAGAGAAAACCTGAAGAATCTCAATAGCACAAATTCTCGTGAAACAACTTTTAACTTAAATGTCCCACATAAAGTGTCAAACATCATCAAATGTGCTTGAGGGTCTTCCTCTTCAGTTCCTGCAAAAGCATGGTTTCTCACCTCTGTAATAAGATCATATTCCATCGAATATTCTTGAGCATAATTAGTAGGATAAACTATAGGAGATCTAGAGGCAGGCAGTGGATCATAGTGATCTCTCATAGGCTTCTGGGGCGTTTGGGTAATCGTAAATGCATGCGAACAAAGTGTTAAGCTCAACTGTTTCACTATTTTTGTATTTTTCTATTAATGAAGCATGTTGCTCCTGAGGAAAACGAGTGGTAAATATGTTCTCCCTAAACAAGTAGAACCTCTGTGTGTTATAGGAAGCATCTACAATAACAATACCTACAAAAAGCAGTTACAAAACAAATACTCTGCGCTTAGCTCCCGAGCAACGGTGCTGTAAAACGCCTTTGGTACCTAAGGCATCAAGCAGGTAGTGTGGCACTTTCACAGAAGTATCCCAATGAGTAATCGTCCCAAAAAAGAGCATATGAGAGTATTTATGGAGGTGTATCTGTCACACACAAGGTGTCACAGATCTTGGGTGAAGTATTCCTTGAGCTTCTGCAAATACTATTACTGTCCGGGGAAAACGACAAACTAAATATGCCAGTAAAAAGAGGATCTAAAGATGCCTACTAATTAACTAATAAAAGTACATAACAAGAGCTTAAAATGTGAATGGTGTTTCCTGCAATGAAGAGATTAGGTGCAGAGAGATTTCAGTTCATGGTAAGAAATATGAATTGTGCTAGTGTGACGGTAATACCAGTTACCTTGTATTGTACTCATAGTATTTGATATAAACTTTTTGTAGGCGGTTCTCCCCAGAGTCATGAAACTCCTCCATTAGGGGTTACATTTCATTCTATGGTCCTGCTTCTCCGTTGCCATAGAGTGGTTGTTTCCACAGTTAAGGTCATAAGATCGGAACCAAGCATTAAGTTCAATGGATCACCGTTATCTCATATTGTCTTTAGTTCTCATAGATATCTCCACCTGTCACACTCACATCATAGGTCACAGAGTTCCTAAACAATATGTGTCACCTATGTAGGTCTTAAGTTCATGTTTCCTGGGCCCTTAAATTGTACAACACGCACAGAGTTCACCAGAGTATAAACATACTAAATAGATCATACTACTATGAATTCAAATGATGACATATAGGATAGGCACATGTCAATCTTACCACTCACCTACATCTCCCACACTTAGGGGAATTACTCACACATCGTAAAAGGGGAAGCAATCGCAACAAAGAGGAAAACCATATCGATGATATTGAGGGGATCAACAATGCGATGAAATGGTGCTCAAATAGTCCTTATCTTAGATGAGACAGAGTAGAGATTACAAGTTCCAATCCCTCTTACAATAGTGAAGGAGGTGATGATGACGACGATGATGATGATGATGATAGAGATGAAAGGACCAAAACTACGATGATCTTCCTGACCTCTTCAGATCCCCTCCTCTCCTGTTCTCGATGGTGTGGCGGCGGCTAGGGTTCTCCTCTCCCTGTGATCCCTTCATGAAGTTGCTTGTCTAGACGGGGAGGGGCTATGGGCACTCCAAACGACCGCTCAAAAGAGCGCGCGCGGCCGTATGGAACATCGTCTTTCATCGCTTTGTTGACAACGCTCTCTTCAAGAAAGTTGCTCCAATTGGCTTGATTTGCAGCAATACCCTTTGGTTTCCTTCCAAATGTGATATTTCCTACCATCCAATGGACAAAGTAGATTTTTTTTCTCTTTTGTTGGAATGGCACTAGAAATATCCGAACAATAACAAAAATCCAATGAAGGCAAATGGAAATCACTATGAAAAACATCGCAAATTCTCGAGCCATCAGTTGGCGGTGATGATCGGCGTAGAACAACGTGCGGACCAGTGCGTCGGCAGTGAAGCACGGGCGGCGAATGCAGTGTTGGTGCCCGGGCAGCGAAGCCTGAGCGGCCAACGCAGCAGTGGCACTCGGGCGGCCAGGCCCGAGTGGTGAACGCAGCGTCGTGCAAAGGCGGTCATAAGTACGCCGCGGAGGCGGGAGATGATGCAAGAATCCCATTCGGAGCAGGGCAGTGACGACCGGCATAGAGCGACAAGCGAACAGATGCGCGAACGACGGCCATGATGGTCGCCGCGTTGCATGAGGCCGCTTGGTCGAAGAAGAGCCTTGGTCGTCGTGTCGGTCTCGGAGTAGAGGCGTGGGGTCGACGGCGGTAGAGGGCAACGCAAACTGATTGTAGATCAAAAAACCAGAAAGAAAAATGCCGATCAAGATGACAAGTGGGAGAGAGAAAAACCTGGATCAAAGGATCGAAAAAAAATCTCTAGGGCAGTCGTTCAACATGACTGGCGGACGAACCCTAGGTACGGGTGGTGCGGCCCTCGATGGCGATCATGGAGATTGACTGCCCCAAGGGCGACGCGATGCAGAAGCAACGACGGTGGCTAGGGTTTTAGATCGATTAGGCTGGTACCATGTAAGAGGGAATGGAGGAAGAGGATTGGGGTAATGTGTTGGATGTATTATTAAGGCTCAAGCGCGAGTATGTATTGAGTATAAGACTTGGAGGCAAGACTAATGGTGTGGATTGACTATCTATGGGGTAATTTGGTCCCCTTGTGGTTTGGCGAGGGATTGCATAAAACGCAAAAAGCAGGTGTAACAGAAGACGCCAGGATTTACCCAGGTTCGGGCCACCTTTGAGGTGTAATACCCTACTCCTGCCTTTGGTGTATTCATGATGTTGTGGGGCACAAGTACACGGAGCGCTCTTCCCCGACAAGGTGCAAGGAGAAAGCAGCTAGACGGGTAGGCGTGCGTAGAGTTGGAATGGGCTCGAACCCTTGTAAAGGTTGCCCTGGACCTCCTTTTATATGATTAGATTGCATACAATGCTATCATACCTAACTCTTCTAATTAGGACAAAAGGCATTTAATGTATCGCTAGGTGTCATGAGGAGGAGGAGTCCCGGCAAGAATGCAGCACCGCTTGCCCTGCTAACTCCTATTAGCTTGACACGCCATTTGGACGGGTGTCGATAAAGGTAATCTTCTCTCCAGTGTGCTGGCACATGCTCGCAAACGCCATCTCGCTGTCTACGGGCTCGACACCTCACCGATGGGCAACTACCTAGCCGGTTAGGTGGAGCGCTGGTAGTTGGCAGGGATTTGCTAGCCTCAGGGCTTGCCGGAGCTTCTTCTTCTTGTCGGCTCGCTCTTGCCGGTAACGACTACTACTGTGCTAGTGATTGTCTTGTTTTCTTCCTTGATCTTCTTGATGCACTCCTCAATCATGGGCCAGCCTCCGTCAAGACCTTTTGCCAGGATTGCTGCCACCGTCCGTGCATAAGACTGGGGTAGTAAGGACCCCGTTCTTAGTGCACCGACAGGAGCCCCCGGGCCTGGGCCACACGCGCATCCGAGGCATCGTTAGGCTAGGCCCAAAAACATGCACGGACACACGTGGCGAAGAACAGCTGCCATAATCTCCTGCCGCAATCTATAATCATGGTGGTTCCTTCTGACGCACGTCCAATCCGCGCATTAAACGCGGGGCATGGGGACGCGGCCTACTGCAGTAAGTTGCGGTGGCACGCCTATGAGAGGCGCCACCAGGGAGAACAGCGAAGAGCCAGCCCCCTCGTGCCTTCCCCATAAAAGATAACCGCAAAGGGACGCTGCTCATTCGCTCTTGTTCTCCCCCGCTCCTCCTTCTTCTCCCCACTAAAAACACTTTCACCGCCTCTGCCGCTGCCACCGCCCTCACACCAACCCAATCCTCCAATCCTCTTCTCGAGCCTTCCATGGCGCCCAAAAAGGCCGACGCCAAGGGGAAGAAGGTAGCCAAGCCGCTCGGCCCTCGAGCGGAAAAGAAGAAGAAAGAACTGGAGGAAATTGAGAGGCGGCGGAGAGAGAATGTACTCTTCACGTCATCGTCCTAGTCTGGAAACGCTCTGATCGAGAGGTATGCATACATGTGGGGGAGGGAGACTGATACGTCTCCAACGTATCTATAATTTTTGATGTATTCATGCCATGTTTATAATATTTTTACATGATTTTGGTATGATTTGATTAGAACTAACCCGGTGACCTTTGTTTTCAAAGAAAGACACTACCGTGGTGTTGTTTTTGTGCAGAAATAAAAGTTCTCGGAATGCTACTGAAAATCAACGGGGATTTTTTCTGGAAAATATAAAAAATACTGGAATGAAGAGTTACCGGAGGGGAGTCCTGTGGGCCCCACGAGGGTGGAGGGCGCGCCCCTGTGCCTCGTGGACTCTCCGTGGGGCCCCCTGACTTGTTCTCGACGCCAACCTCTCCTATAAATCCCCAAACCTCCAGAAAATAACCTAGATCGGGAGTTCCGCCGCCGCAAGCCTCTGTAGCCACCAAAAACCAATCAGGACCCTGTTCCGGCACCCTGCCAGAGGGGTGATCCATCACCGGTGGCCATCTTCATCATCCCGGTGCTCTCCATGATGAGGAGGGAGTAGTTCACCCTCCGGGCTGAGGGTATGTACCAGTAGCTATGTTTTTGATCTCTCTCTCTCTCTCTCTCTCTCGTGTTCTTGATATGGCACGATCTTGATGTACCGCGAGCTTTGTTATTATAGTTGGATCTTATGGTGTTTCTCCCCCTCTATCTCCTTGTGATGGATTGAGTTTTCCCTTTGAAGTTATCTTATCGGATTGAGTCTTTAAGGATTTGAGAACACTTGATGTATGTCTTGCATGTGCTTATCTGTGGTGACAATGGGATATTCACGAGATCTACTTGATGTATGTTTTGGTGATTAACTTGCGTGTTCAAAGTGACCTTGTGAACTTATGCATAGGGTTGGCACACGTTTTCGTCTTGACTCTTGGTAGAAACTTTGGGGCACTATTAGAAGTTCTTTGTGTTGGTTGAATAGATGAATCTGAGATTGTGTGATGCATATCGTATAATCATACCCACAGATAATTGAGGTGACATTGGAGTATCTAGGTGACATTAGGGTTTTGGTTGATTTGTGTCTTAAGGTGTTATTCTAGTATGACCTCTAGGATAGATCGAACGGAAAGAATAGCTTCGTGTTATTTTACTACAGACTCTTGAATAGATCAATCAGAAAGGATAACTTTGAGGTGGTTTCGTACCCTACAATAATCTCTTTGTTTGTTCTCCGCTATTAGTGACTTTGGAGTGACTCTTTGTTGCATGTCGAGGGATTGTTATATGATCTAATTATGTTGTCATTGTTGAGAGAACTTGCACTAGTGAAAGTATGAACCCTAGGCCTTGTTTCAACGCATTGCAATACCGTTCGTGTCACTTTTATCAATAGTTACCTTGCTGTTTTTATATTTTCAGATTACAAAAACATATATCTACCATCCATATTGCACTTGTATCACCATCTCTTCGCTGAACTAGTGCACCTATACAATTTACCATTGTATTGGGTGTGTTGGGGACACAAGAGACTCTTTGTTATTTGGTTGTAGGGTTGTTTGAGAGAGCCCATCTTCAACGTATGCCTCCCACGGATTGATAAACCTTAGGTCATCCACTTGAGGGAAATTTGCTACTGTCCTACAAACCTCTGCACTTGGAGGCCCAACAACGTCTACAAGAAGAAGGTTGCGTAGTAGACATCAAGCTCTTTTCTCAAGGCCGCTGCCGGGAGGTGAGTGCTTGAAGGTATATCTTTATATCTTGCAATCGAATCTTTTAGTTTCTTGTTTTATCACTAGTTTAGTTCATAAAAGAAAACTACAAAAAGTTGGAATTGAGGGTGCCTCATATGCTTCATCTTTTTAATATCTTTCGTGAAAATGATGGAAAGGAAAATTGTGCTCAAGTGCTAGAAGAAGAATGCATTAGAATGTTTAGCACTAAATCTTTGTATGATGAGCATGATTGCGATGTTGTTAGTATGAATTCCTTGAATATCCATGATGCTAATTATATGCAAAGCCATAAGCTTGGGGAAGCTATGTTTGATGAATATGATATGTTTTGTCCCCCAAGTTATGATGAGCAAATTTATTATGATGAAAGCATGCCTCCTATTTATGATGATTAGTGTGATGACATGTATGCTATAAAGAATAATTATAACCATGAAACTTGTCATCATGATTTTAATTTTCATTTGGATTATGCCTCACATGATAGTTATTTTGTTGAGTTTGCTCCCACTACTATTCATGAGAGGAAGTTTGCTTATGTGGAGAGGTAATAAAAATTCTATGCTTGTGCATCATGAAAATAGTGCTTTATGTGATAGTTATATTGTTGAATTCATTCATGATGCTACTAAAAATTATTATGAGGGAGGAATATATGCTTGTAGGAATTACAATAATATCAAGTTTCCTCTCTATGTGCTTAAAATCTTGAAGTTATGCTTGTTTTGCTTTCCTATGCTAGTTGATTATTGTTCCCATAAGTTCTTTGCTCACAAAATCCCTATGCATAGGAAGTGGGTTAGACTTAAATGTGCTAGTCATATTCTTCATGATGCTCTATTTATGTTTCAATTCTTATCTTTTATGTGAGCATCATTGAAATCATCATGCCTAGCTAGGGGCGTTAAACGTTAGCGCTTGTTGGGAGACAACCCAATTTTATTTTTGTTCTTTACCTTTTGATCCTGTTCAGTAATAAATAATCTATCTAGCCTCTGGTTAGATGTGGCTTTATGTTTTAATTAGTGTTTGTGCCAAGTAGAACCTTTGGGAAGACTTGGGTGAAGTCTTTGCGATCTTGCTGTAAAAAAAGAAACTTTTGCGCTCATGATATTAGCTGCCATTTTTTACTGGAGAGTGATTTTAGGTTGATTTCTTTTGCAGATGATTATTAGACAAATTCCTCAGGTCTACCAAGTTATTTCAGAATTTTTGGAGTTACATAGGTATTCTAATGATACAGATTACTACAGACTGTTCTGTTTTTGACAGATTCTGTTTTCATTGTGTCGTTTACTTATTTTGATGTATCTATGAGTAGTATCGAAGGGTATGAACCATAGAGAAGTTGGATTACAGTAGATATTACACCAATATTAATTTAGAATGAGTTCATAACAGTACCAAAAGTGGTGATTTATTTTCTTATACTAACGGAGCTTACGAGTTTTCTGTTAAGTTTTGTGTTGTGAAATTTTCAAGTTTTGGGTAAAGATTCGATGGACTATGGAATAAGGAGTGGAAAGAGCCTAAGCTTGGGGATTACCAAGGAACCCCATGGTAATATTCAAGGACAACCAAGCGCCTAAGCTTGGGGATGCCCCGTATGGCATCCCCTCTTTTGTCTTCGTTCATCGATAACTTTACTTAGAGCTATATTTTAATTCACCACATGATGTGTGTTTTTCTTGGAGCATCATTTTTTTTGCTTGCTATTTGAATAAAATACCAACATCTGAAACTATTAAATGTTAGAGAGTCTTCACATAGTTACATAATTATTCAACTACTCATTGATCTTCACTTATATCTTTCGAGTAGTTTGTCGCTTTCGTAGTGCTTCACTTATATCTTTTTAGAGCACGGTGGTGGTTTTATTTTATAGAAACTATTGATCTCTCATGCTTCACTTGTAGTATTATTTTGAGAGTCCTAAACATCATGGTAATTTGCTTTGGTTATGAAACTAGTCCTAATATGATAGGCATCTGAGATGGGTATAATAAAAAACTTCCATATAAAGTGCATTGGATACTATGAGAAGTTTGATACTTGATAATTGTTTTGAGATATAAAGATTGTGATATTAGAGTCGTGCCAGTTGAGTAATTGTGAAATTTAGAAATACTTGTGTTGAGGTTTGCAAGTCCTGTAGCATGCACGTATGGTAACCGTTGTGTGACAAATTTGAAGCATGAGGTGTTTCTTTGATTGTCCTCCTTATGTGTGGCGGTCGGGGACGAGCGATGGTCTTTTCCTACCAATCTATCCCCCTAGAAGCATGCGTATAATGCTTGGTTTTGATGACTTGTAGATTTTTGCAATAAGTATGTGAGTTCTTTATGACTAATGTTGAGTCCATGGATTATATGCACTCTCACCCTTCCATCATTGCTAGCCTCTTCGGTACCGTGCATTGCCCTTTCTCACCTCGAGAGTTGGTGCAAACTTCGGTGCATCCAAACCACTGTGATATGATACGCTCTATCACACATAAGCCTCCTTATATCTTCCTCAAAACAGCCACCATACCTACCTATTATGGCATTTCCATAGCCATTCCGAGATATATTCCCATGCAACTTTCCACCATTCCGTTTATTGACACGCTTCATCATTGTCATATTGCCTTGCATGATCATGTAGTTGACATCGTATTTGTGGCAAGGCCACCATGCATAATTTTTCATACATGTCACTCTTGATTCATTGCACATCCCAGACATCACCGGAGGCACTCATATAGAGTCATATTTTGTTCTAGTATCGAGTTGTAATCCTTGAGTTGTAAATAAATAGAAGTGTGATGATCATCATTATTAGAGCATTGTCCCATGTGAGGTAAAAAAGGCCAAAACAAAAAAAAGTGAAGGCCCCCAAAAAAGAGAGAAAGGCCAACTAAAAAAAGAAGGCCCAAAAATGAGAGAAAAATAGAGAAGGGACAATGTTACTATCCTTTTTCCACACTTGTGCTTCAAAGTAGCACCATGATTTTCATGATAGAGAGTCTCTTATTTTGTCACTTTCATATACTAGTGGGAAATTTTTCATTATAGAACTTGGGTTGTATATTCCAACAATGGGCTTCCTCAAATGCCCTAGGTCTTCGTGAGCAAGCAAGTTGGATGCACGCCCACTTAGTTTCTTTTGTTGAGCTTTCATACATTTATAGCTCTAGTGCATCCGTTGCATGGCAATTCCTACTCCTCGCATTGACATCAATTGATGGGCATCTCCATAGCCCGTTGATTATCCGCGTCAATGTGAGACTTTCTCCCTTTTTGTCTTCTCCATACAACCTCCATCATCATATTCTATTCCACCCATAGTGCTATGTCCATGGCTTGCGCTCATGTATTGCGTGAAAGTTGAAAAGTTTGAGAATACTAAAGTATGAAACAATTGCTTGGCTTGTCATCGGGGTTGTGCATGATTAGAGCACTTTGTGTGACAAAGATGGAGCATGGCCAAACTATATGATTTTGTAGGGATGAGCTTTCTTTGGCTATGTTATTTTGAGAAGACATAATTGCTTGGTTAGTATGCTTGAAGTATTATTATTTTTATATCAATATTAAACTTTTGTCTTGAATCTTATGGATCTGAATATTCTTGCCAAAATAAAGAAGATTACATTGATAAATATGTTAAGTAGCATTCCACATTCATTTACCTACTCGAGGACGAGCAGGAATTAAGCTTGGGGATGCTGATACATCTCCAACGTATCTATAATTTTTTATGTATTCATGCCATGTTTATAATATTTTTACATGATTTTGGTATGATTTGATTAGAATTAACCTGCATCGACGCTGTTTTCAGCAGAACTACCATGGTGTTGCTTTTGTGCGTAAATAAAATTCTCAGACTGCGCCGAAAATCAACGGAGATTTTTTCTGGAAAATATATAAAATACTGGAATGAAGAGTTACCGGAGAGGAGTCCCGTGGGCCCCACAAGGGTGGAGGGCACGCCCAGCCCCCTGGGGCGCGCCCCTATGCCTCATGGACTCTCCGTGGGGCCCCCTGACTTGTTCTCGACGCCAACCTCTCCTATAAATCCCCAAACCTCCAGAAAATAACCTAGATCGGGAGTTCCGCCGCCGCAAACCTCTGTAGCCTCCAAAAACCAATCGGGACCCTGTTCCGGCACCCTGCCAGAGGGGGGATCCATCACAGGTGGCCATCTTCATCATCCCGGTGCTCTCCATGACGAGGAGGGAGTAGTTCACCCTATGGGCTGAGGGTATGTACCAGTAGCTATGTGTTTGATCTCTCTCTCTCTCTCTCTCTCTCTCTCTCTCTCTCTCTCTCTCTCGTGTTCTTGATATGGCACGATCTTGATGTATCGCGAGCTTTTCTATTATAGTTGGATCTTATGATGTTTCTCCCCCTCTATCTCCTTGTGATGGATTGAGTTTTCCCTTTGGAGTTATCTTATCGGATTGAGTCTTTAAGGATTTGAGAACACTTGATGTATGTCTTGCATGTGCTTATCTGTGGTGACAATGGGATATTCACGTGATCTACTTGATGTATGTTTTGGTGATCAACTTGCGGGTTTAGTGACCTTGTGAACTTATGCATAGGGGTTGGCACACATTTTTGTCTTGACTCTCCGGTAGAAACTTTGGGGCACTCTTTGAAGTTCTTAGTGTTGGTTGAATAGATGAATCTGAGATTGTGTGATGCATATCAAATAATCATACCCACGGATACTTGAGGTGACATTGGAGTATCTAGGTGACATTAGGGTTTTGGTTGATTTGTGTCGTAAGGTGTTATTCTAGTACGAACTCTAGGATAGATCGAACGGAAAGAAAAGCTTCGTGTTATTTTACTACGGACTCTTGAATAGATCGATCAGAAAGGATAACTTTGAGGTGGTTTCGTACCCTACAATAATCTCTTCGTTTGTTCTCCGCTATTAGTGACTTTGGAGAGACTCTTTGTTGCATGTTGAGGGATTGTTATATGATCTAATTATGTTATCATTGTTGAGAGAACTTGCACTAGTGAAAGTATGAACCCTAGGCCTTGTTTCAACGCATTGCAATATTGTTTGTGCTCACTTTTATCAATAATTACCTTGCTGTTCTTATATTTTCAGATTACAAAAACCTATATCTACCATCCATATTGCACTTGTATCACCATCTCTTTGCCGAACTAGTGCACCTATACAATTTACCATTGTATTGGGTGTGTTGGGGACACAAGAGACTCTTTGTTATTTGGTTTCGTGGTTTTTTGAGAGAGACCATCTTCAACCCACGCCTCCCACGGATTGATAAACCTTAGGTCATCCACTTGAGGGAAATTTGCTACTGTCCTACAAACCTCTGCACTTGGAGGCCCAACAACGTCTACGAGAAGAAGGTTGCATAGTAGACATCAGAGACCACGGACCACAAAGCCCCACGGCCCTCCCCTATGGCACCAAGGTCCCCTCAGATTCTTATCCCATTTCCTGCGCGTACTTCTACTATGGCTTGTCGCCCCCAATCTGAAATTTATTCTATGAGATGATGTCGACCTTTGGGCTCACACTGCTAGACTTCTCCCCCAACACAATGACATGCATGGAAGTTTTTGCACATTTCTGTGAGAACTTTGTCCGGGTCACCCCCAATGTAGATCTCTTCCGCCACTTCTACGTCCCCTGGATTAAAGATAAATCATTATCCGACAGTGTGACATGGATCCCAAGGGGGAAGAAGGACCAAAGGGATTACCTCCCGGGAAGTTTCACGGGAAATGGGAAGAGTGGAGGGGTAATTGGTGATGGATCCAGGAGAAGGGTTTCCCGGTGTTCTGCTTGCTGTGGACAGAAAGGATCGAACGCGGTGACGATTGGAAAAGGTTTGGCACCACCTGAAAGAAATTCCGCACAGTGCTGAACAGGATTGCTCGCCTGAAGAGTGCTGGCTTGGCCATAGAAATGGTGGGAGCTGACTTCCTCCGGCACCGGATTTCCCCATTGCAGTAGAGGAACATGCCTGCTTGGGTATACCAGAATGTTGTTGATAGAATGCGGTTATACCCTGGGCGTGGCAAAACCTTGACGGTAATGGGACATGCTCTGCTCGCCAAAGAACTATTCGGAAAGTCGGCATGTTCCACTTGCCAGCCAAAGTTGTGCTGCTGCATATCAACTCTGCTAGGAGTGCTATCTTGGCGTGGATGCCCGAGTGCACTACCAAATGGGTTAAAGGAGATTGGAAATTGCCCAAGCTGGAGGATGAGATGGAATGGGCCTCCAATTTGATGGAAGTGGCCTCTTGGAAGGAGACATATCTCGTCAAAGCCACCACGGAGGAGGAGGAAGCGTACATCACTAGCAGGGTTGCAGAGGCCCGAAGACTGGAAGCTGAAGAAGCCGAGGGGCTGCGGAGCCTGACGACGATGAAGAAGAAGAAGAAAAGGATGAGGATGAGGAAGAACTCATCGAGGAGGAGCAGGGAGAACTTGGTGGAGGCAGAGTGGTCGATGCTGGAACTGCCGAGAAGCCTGAGGAAGAGGAACTAGAGGAAGAAGGCCCTCAAGTTCCTGAACCACAGCGTCATCTTCGAAGCAGGGCCAACCAGGAGCCAGTGTCCACCTCCCCGTCACAACCTGCTTCCGCGGTGAACAAGACCACCACCAAAACTGGGCATTAGGAGGTCGTACGCTGGGAACTTGCCCGGTATTCCAAATCCAAGCTTTCATCATCCCGTCAAGAACTTGTCGGGGAAGGTGAGGTCCCCCAGCCGACAAGCTCGCCCCCACCAGCCATCAAGAGAACCAGGGAGACTCCTCTGCCCCCAAGTATGACATGAATGCCCTCCTCAAATCAGACGAGGAATAAGTAAATATTTGTCTCTTTTTGATCAAGCTTCGATTTTGTTCAACTGCTATTCTGTTTTGACTACTCTTGCTTTTCAGGGATGAAGAACCACTCGCGCAGCGGGCCAAACGCGCCAAGGTTTCGGAGGAGCATGGCTCTTCGACAAGAGCTGGGCAGGGGTCACCAGTGGTTGATGTCATTGTTGCTAGCCCCTAGATTAGCCCTCCGCGCGAGGGTGCGCCTCCGGTCCGGCCAGTCGCCATCAGCACTGAATTCATGTTCCTAACCCTGACATGGAGATGGAAGAGGCCCACCATGAAGAAGAACGCCAAGAAGTGGATCCCCTCACGGGGTCCCCGTCAACCATCGAAACGGAGAGTGCTTCTCTGACAAGGGCCTCCACCGACGAACCTGCCCGCACTAGTGCCACTCCGTCATTAGAGAACGTCGAGGGCAGCACGCCGACAACGTAGGTTGCCAGGGAAGGGGATGTCCTTCTGCAAGAAGCACCGACGGGTAATCCTCTTATCATTACGCACTTCCCGTTGAATTCTTGTCTTTGACTTGCAACTTGAATCTTATTTCTGCCCTTGCTTTTCGCCTGGTCCACGATCCCAACTTCTCTCACGAAGAAGGTGAGCTCCTCGAGGAAGTGATGGATATTGCGAAGGCCGCTTTGCCGAGGAGGCCACCAAGATTGCTGTCGTGGAGGATGTTGAGCGGTCGTCGGGATGTCCAGAAGCCCATGCAGAATCGGAGGAGTCCCACGGCAATGTGCTGATCCGCCAAGATGGACATAGATAGGGTGTCCGTTGTCGACATCGCGCCAGCTCCTGCCACCCAACCAAAAGTAGCAGCAACTTCACAAAACCCGCCAAGCAGCACGGACTCAGAGCCTCCCAGCTCATCTCGGACCGTGGGACCAAATTTTGATGAAGAAACTGCTTAGATCTTGATTCCGTTGGCCCAGAGATCCACAGATGCCGACGACATTACCAACGAAGCCGAGGATTATGCACTACTAGGGAAAAGCCTATACACAGAATCTTACCAGCAGCGCGCTTTAAAACAAGGCGCTGCTGCTACGTAGCAGCAGCGCACGCAAACAAAACGCGTTGCTGGTATAGATGTAGCAGTAACGCGCCCGTAATAAGCCACGCTACTGCTATAATTGCCATGACCCCGCCACCAAGCTAGTTATAGCAGTAGTGCCTTAATACAAAGAGCGCTACTGCTACAGACCATAGCAGCAGCGCATTCTCAATATACCCGCTACTTCTAAGTTTACTACAAAATTTAGTCCCACCTCGCTCCGCGAACAGGGTTTTTACCACCTTAAATATGTTACTTCTCAAACTATCACAACCACTAGGTCTTCATTGAACTCTATGTGTAGAATTTGTGGCCGCAATATGAGTCTTCTCCGGTTCCTAAACCGGCGAGGACTCATATTGACAATTCAGATTGTACACAAAAATATCAATGATGATCAATGTATTTTTTATGTATATTTTTACGTGTTTACACATAGCAGTAGAGCATTTTGTCTTAAAGGCGCTACTTCTAGGTCATTTAGCAGTAGCGTGTTTCCCTATAGCGCGCTACTGCTAAGCCATTCTATCTTCCGCTCCCTCTCCTCTCTCTGATCCACTCACACTCACACTCACTTGATCTCCCTCAATCCTCAATCCCCGTGCCGGTCCTCCCCGTCCGGCCGCCTCGCCGTCAGCCGGCCGCCACCACCACTCCTCCCCTTCAAGGCCGTCACCTCATCCTCCTCCCCGGACTCGGTAATCCTTCATCCGGCCGCCCTCCTCCCGCCTCCTCCTCCTCCGTCCTCCTCCACCTCCGCTCAGCCGGCCGGCCCTCCTCGCTCCGCCTTCCTCCTCCTTCCTACTTCCTCCTCCCTCCTCCAGTCGCCCCTCCTTCTCCCTCCTCCCTGCTACGTTTTCTTTTAGTAGGCTAGTTCATATGCAACATTTTGATTTAGTTGATTTAGTAGGCTAGTTGATTTAGTTAATTTAGAACATTTTGATTTAGTAGGCTAGTTGATTTAGTTGATTTAGAACATTTTGATTTAGTAGTCTAGTTGATTTAGTTGATTTGTGTAGGCTAGTTGATTTAGTTGATTTAGAACATTTTGATTTAGTTGATTTAGTGCGCTAGTTGATCATCCCATGCTAAGTTGTTTTTTTATGCTATATTGAAGTTGGTGTACCACTGTTTTTTGATTGGGTTAATTCCAGCATCTCTAGATCCTATTGTTAGTATCACATTATGTTATTATTTTCCTTTCCTGTGAACTGGATCATTCATCTTTGCTCATTTTTCTTTAGGAAAATGGCGCGACCACCACCACCACCATGTCGACTGTGCAAGTCAAGGTGCACCAGCAGCCTTGCAGCAAGCTATTGTTAAGCATCTACTTCCAAAATTGAAGTTTTCATCATGCGGCGGTAAGAAATTATATGAAATGTAACAACTATTTTGTTTTTAGTGTTGGCATTACTGCATTGTGTCATTTTTCTTTTTTTACACAGATCGTCCCATGCAATGTGAGCTTGAAATTCAACAAGCTGACAGGAGACACTATGACCTTTGAGGCTCCTGGGGGGCCCTACACTATGGAGGTCGAGAAAGGACGCAATATGTCGCAGATTGGAGGAGATGGATGGGTCCGTTTCCTCGCCCGCATGCGTGTTACTGGTGGTGAGTTGATCAGCTTCTCCTTCAGAGCAGAAAGTCCCAAGCTTGCTATCATTTATATCAACAAGGTGGAAGATGATGAAGATGATGAGGACCCACTCAATGAAGATGGTGAGGACCCACTTCATGAAGCCATCGTAGCTCAAAGAATGAGGCTGAGCGAGGAGGAGGTGTGCAACCTATGGGGCATAATTCCGCCACGTGATGACTTTGTCGGGGTGCCATTCGTGACCCGCCTGACAAGTATCATGGTCGATCGGCATGATATGGTATACTAACTGTAGTAATTTGATATGCTTAGTGAATCCGATGATATGCTTTATTGTTATACTTACAAATGCAAATTATCCGATGATATATTTAGTGAATCCGATGATATGCTTTAGTGTAGAGTCCGATCACATGCTTATTAGTGTAGAATCCAAAGAACTATTAATAGTGTAGATGATCCATATATACTTATAAGTAGAATTTATGCTTAGTAGAAATGTGTAGTACTCTGTCTTTTTGATAGTGTAGAAATCTATACTTAGTAGAAATATATTTGCAAGAGTACGTGCGAGGCTACTTATTAATTGATATGTTTTTCTTATTCGGAAATTGCCAAAGAGCCTATCTGTGAGTTGTGGTATCCAGCCTGATGAAGAAGGCTCAGCTGGATCACGCCTTACCGCAAGGGGCTCCGTCACCACCTATACTTACGGCGTGGACACGGACGGTCGCACACACTTAAACTTTGTTGGGTGGAAGAGATTCCTCATTGGCAAGAATCTTCGTGTTGGACAGGCCATCCTAATTACTATCAGGAACACCCACCGCCCAGGCTTGAGGATGATGATCGTCGTCGATATCGTCTAGAACTACATATGTGTGTGTGGCTGTATGACTATATATACCTAGTAGAACTGCTATATATGTGTGGTTGTTAGACTACCTAGTACTGCTTATCATATATGCTATATTCATGTGAGGATGCATGTTGACTATGTATAGGTACCTATAATGCTTTATGATATTGTATGACTACTTTATGACTATATGGTATTGTGGTTAATGATATTGTTATCTGGTACATGTGAAACTGCAGTTTATAAACTGAAACTAAACTGAAACAGGGCAGGGAATAGAAAATGATGAAAGATACAGCAGTAGTGTGGGGAAAGAAAAGCGCTATAGCTACTTAATAGTAGCGCGTTCCATAAAAGTGCTACTAATAAACTCAATAGTAGTAGTGCGGGTTCATACCGCGCTACTACTAACTGTTAGCTGTAGCGTCGTAGTAGTAGCGCGGCCACCCGCGCTGCTGATAGCATCAAAACCCGTGCTACTACTAGGGTTTTCCCTAGTATTGATGCCTTCTTGAAGGCCATGGCCATCGGGTTCAAGGATGTCGAAGACAGGTACGGCAAGAGGTGGAAACAAGTTCAGGAAGAGCGCAAATCCGTGGATTCGGTCGACCAGCAGCTAAAGGAGAAGGCAGAAGAGTTGTGCACATGGTATAATGATCGATCCCGCGAGCTCATAAAGCAAGAGGAAAAGCTGGCTGCCGCCAAAGAGGAAGCGGCAATCCGTGATGGCAAGTTGACGGAGTGTGAGACACTGCTCAACGTCAAGGAAAAAGATCTTGCCACCCGGGAATAGACCATTTCCACCACTCTTCGCGGCAAGGATGAAGAGATTGAAGAGCTTGTGAAGCGGCTGGCCCAGAAGCTGAAGGACGACCACAAGAAAGCCATTGAAGCTCAAGTCTAAGAAAATTCCATCAAGCACAAAGAGGTTGCCGACGAAGCTGCAATTGTTGCCGCCGCCAAAGCAGATCTGGAGGCCCAAGCAGGCAAGTTAAAGGAAGAACTCGCTGGCAGCGGCAAGGAAATTGAGGCCCTCAAGGCTGAAGCACAGAAGACAGCTCTCAATCTGGGGGAGCTGCAGACACAACTTTCGTCCAATGGCCAGGAGCTAGCCAACGCCAATGACATGGTCCAAGAACTGAAATCCAAACTTGTCGTCCTGGAGGAGAACCTTGAATCCGCTAAAGAGCGGGAGAGAATCTTGGCGGAGAAGCTTGCTACTATGAAGTCCTCGGGAAGGAAGTTGAGAACAAGCACGAGGTGCTGCAGAAGGTGCATTCCCTCTGGACAGAGAAGTTGGTCGACACAGTGGAGCACCTCACTTCCCCGCTGGCTGAGATGGGTATGAAGAGCTGGAGCTTCACCGCCAACGAGCATGAAGTTGCCAATGCCAGATTGACCAAGTTCTTTGACGGTCTTATTGAGGCACTAAAGACCTATCATGAAGACAGGAGCGCCTCCTTTTCCGATGAGTCCCAGCAATTTGCATGCAACATTGTTTATGCAGTGCTGCTTAATCTCACCCACCGCAATCCCAGACTTGACCTCTCCAAGATCTTCAAGAGGTTTCCAGAGAACACGGATGTCACTGCCACCGACAAGATTGTCGCGCCTCTTGCCAACAAAGTCCTCAAGGTCCCCAGGATCCAGGGTGACCGCTGTGACTAGGCCCACCATCACACCCATCATCGTGCTGTCATTTGAAAGATACATTTGATCTTATGTTAGACCCGCACTACTTTCGTGATGTAATATGACTTTAGGTAGGTGTATGAACGTATGATATTCCCTTGTTTCACTTTTTTCTTATCATTTTATAATTGGGCACCCTACACATGCACTAGTCACGAGCGCTTTGGGGACGAATCCCCAGCAGCCTACTGGCAGTATTGCCACCGGTGAGCTATCCTTCGACATTTTCAATGTTGTCGCTCGAACTGTTGAGCGGACACGAAACAAACAAGGGCGTGAATGATCATGGCAAGGCTCCTTCGTGTCTAGGTTTCTTATACAAACACAAGATTTAAATAAGGGAAAATGCATAAAATAGTAAAGGAATCTTAAGTTTAAAATTCTCCAACTTAGCTTTCTTTGTCGCAATCCTTGTCATGTGGAGTGGAAGATCCCTTCCACTATCCTTCCTAGGAAACTTTGTGCACAAGGAACTCTTCTACCCATGTAATGGATATGTACAAAGAATCGTGGAAGTACCGAGAACCACAGTGATACGTCTCCAACGTATCTATAATTTTTATTGTTCCATGTTGTTATATTATCATTCTTGGATGTTTTACAATCATTTTATATCATTTCTTGGGACTAACCTACTGACATAGTGCCCAGTGTCAGTTGCTATTTTCTGCTTGTTTTTTACATCACAAGAAATCAATATCAAACGGAGTCCAAATGCAGCAAAACTTTTTGTGGATTTTTTTCTGGACCAGAAGACACTAGATGGGCCATGAAAGTACCTGAGGGGTGCTCTAAGGGGAGCAAAACCAGGCACGCCCAGGTGGGTTGTGCCCACCATGGTGGCCTCCTGCACCGCCTCTTTGCTCTATAAATACCCCAATATTCCGGAAACCCTGGGGGAGTCAATGAAAATCTATTCCAGCCGCAGCAAGTTCCAGAACCACCAGATCTAATCTAGACACCATCACAGAGGGGTTCATCATCCTCATTGGTGCCTCTCTGATGATGCGTGAGTAGTTCATTGTAGACCTACGGGTCCGTAGTTAGTAGCTAGATGGCTTCCTCTCTCTCTTTTGATTCTCAATACAATGGTCTCTTGGAGATCTATTTGATGTAACTCATTTTTTTGTTGTGTTTGTTGGGATCCGAAGAACTTTGAGTTTATGATCAGATATATGTTTTTATCCATGAAAGTTATTTGATCTTTTGATCTCTTATATGCATGATTACTCATAGCCTCGTATTTCTTCTCTGATATTCGGGTTTGATTGCCAACTTGATCTATTTATCTTGCAATGGGAAGAGGTGCTTTGTGATGGGTTCGATCTTACGGTGCTTGATCCCAGTGACAGAAGGGGAAGCGATACGTATGTATCGTTGCTATTAAGGATAACAAGATGGGGTCTATTTCTACATAAATAGATCTTGTCTACATCATGTCATCATTCTTATTGCATTACTCCGTTTCTCCATGAACTTAATACACTAGATGCATGTTGGATAGCTGTCGATGTGTGGAGTAATAATAGTAGATGCAGGAACGAGTCGGTCTACTAATCTTGGATGTGATGCCTATATAATGATCATTGCCTGGATATCGTCATGATTATTTGAAGTTCTATCAATTGCCCAACAGTAATTTGTTTACCCACTGTATGCTATTTTTCTCAAGAGAATCCACTAGTGAAATCTACGGCCCCAATAAAATTAATAAAAAAAACATACCCTACATAACATATCCAACTCTTCTTGGTTCAGGGTTTTCCGTTTCCGAAGACTAGTAAAATAGGCGGATTCTGGAACCCCAAGGATTCAACGGAGGTCCGTTTAGTATCCCAAAACTGCTTAGCAATAGTCGGACAAGTGGGTAATGTTGGGGTGAACCAAAAAAGTTTGGGTAGAGCCGGATCTAAGTGTTTTACCTCCCGGGCCGGGCCTCGATTCCTTTCAGAAAGATGAAGGGACAGGAGTATGCGGTTCTAAAAGATCTTTAATACTGTGCCCAATTCCGAAGTTAGTTCGATACATGTGACCGGCAATGAGAAAAATAAATGCAATAGCTAAATGATGGTGAGCCATATCGAATTCGACCAAAAACTTTGTGTTTGTGGATGGAATCCCCCAAGAAGAGTTAGAATGGCATCAGAAAGACAAGCGCTGACCTTCTTCCTAGCAACCTACATATCTGTCTGCTCAAAGCACATTCGGAGTATAGTTGACTATTCTTCCTTTAGTTATCTCAGCCAAAGCCTACTTTATTCTCTGCAAGCTAGGTAGTTAAGGAATTAAGTAACTAATTTAGACTGATTGGTGGCAGGTTTCGCGATCTATTTTTATTTGCTTTTATTTTCTGATCTATTAATCCAAAAATACAAAAATACCTTGCTGCAATTTTTGTTTATTATTTTATCTCGCGTTCCTGCGAGATCTATTTATCAATCTACTACAATTTTACCTATCTTTTTACCCATGAGGGATTGACAACCCCTCTCTTACGTCAGGTTGCAAGTATTTGTTCTTTGTGTGCAGGAGCTGTTTACGTGGTGTTGCGTGGTTCTCCTACTGGTTCGATAACCTTGGTCTCATCACTGAGAGAAATACATACCGTTGTTGTGCTGCATCATCCCTTCAAGCAAACATCAAAAAGGAAATTTCAAGCGCTGTTCTTGGGAGACATCATCAACATCTACGGGTTCCTAATCACAAATCTCATCTCCCTGCAATTCACATTATCTGCCATTTGCCTCTCGTTTTCATCTCCCCCACTTCACAAAAAATTTCTGTTTTATTCGCCTTCTTTCTATTTGCCTTTTTCGTGTCAGATCTCTTGTTTGCTTGTGTTGCCATGTGTCTCTTATTGGCTTGCATCTTCGCTTGCTAAAAATCTATTGATATGGATCCTCATCCACTTACTAATCTTTTTAAAAGACCAAATTATGATGAACCAATTGCTACTAAGTTGAGTGCGCTAGATTATCTTTATGAAGTTTTGCTTGAGACTCATGAATCTGAAAATTGTGATGAAGTGTTAAAAGAAGGAATTTATAAAGTGGATAGCTCCTTGGGTGAAAAGCATGATTGCATTGATGTTATTATAAATTCTATTAATGTCAATTGTGCTAATAACATGCAAAACCCCAAGCTTGGGGATGCTAATATTGCTATGTCCACTACTTATTGCAATGATCATGATTGGGGTAATAATGATTCTTATGATCTTGATAATTTATTTAAGCCTCATGATGAATATGTTTGCAATAATATTGAACGTGGGTTCGGAAGAGTGTCAACTCTAGGTAAAAATAATCCCACATATTTGGAGAGTGTTCAATCTTGTGAAATTTTTGATAAAAGTGGGTTTGGAGAGGTCATGACTTTAGTTGATGTTAATCCCACTATCTTGGAAGATTATAAAACTTTTATGCATGTGGATCATGAAGAGAAAATTTTATATGATAGCTATATTGTTGAATTTGATTATGATCCCACATGTAACTATTATGAGAGATGAAAATATTGTGGTGGAAATTTTTTCTATTACTAAATTACCTCTCGTTATGTTGAGATCGTCAATGTTTTATTCTTCTACCTTGCATATGCTAGAAATTTCTTGTCTTGATAATTGGTTTGCTTATAAAATTCCTATGCATAGGAAGTATGTTAGACTTAAATGTGTTTTTCACATGTTACATGAAGCTCTCTTCGTGTCTTAATTACTATCTTTCATGTGAGCATCATTGGAATCTTATGCCTAGCTAGGGGCGTAAAACGATAGCGCTTGTTGGGAGGCAATCCAATGAATAAAAAAATTGTCTTTTTCTTTCTGTTGTTGAGTGTTTGCACAACTATGCTACCATTATGATTGTGTTTTTTGTGTTTTAATTAGTGTTTGTGCCAAGCAAAGCCTTTGGGATCATGTTGGGTGATAGTTGATTTGATCTTGTTGAAAAACAGAAACTTTGCACGCCAGTCACGGAATTGTTAAAACTCACATAAGCGTGATAAAATTCTGAATTTTTTACACAAGATTGATATACAAATTGCCTACTTTGTCCTAATTTTTCAGAATTTTTGGAGTTAAAGAAGTATTCGAAATATTGATTACTCTGACTGTTATTACATTTTGTGATTCTGTTTTCTTTGTGTTGTGTGCTTGCTTTGATGATTCTATGGTTTTCTTTGAAGAATTTTTGCCATAGAAAAGTTGGAATACAGTAGATCTAATGCAAAAATAAAATATGAATGGGTTTGCAACAGTACTTATAGTAGTGATTTGCTTTCTTGGACTAACGGATCTCACGAAAGTTTTGTTGAGTTTTGTGTGATTGAAGTTTTCAAGTTTTGGGTGATATTACGATGGATGAAGGAATAAGGATTAGCAAAAAGGCTAAGCTTGGGGAAGCCCAAGGCACACCCAAGATAATATCCAATAAGTATCAAGCAACTAAGCTTGGGGATGCCCAAAGTGGCATCCCTCTTTCTTCTAACGACCATTGGTATTTTACTTGGAGCGGGGCATCCCCTCTTTCTTCTAACGATCATCGGTATTTTACTTGGAGCTATATTTTTATTCGTCACATATTATGTGTTTTGCTTGGAGCGTCTTGTATGATATGA
Source organism: Aegilops bicornis (assembly GCA_021605145.1). NCBI lineage: Eukaryota > Viridiplantae > Streptophyta > Magnoliopsida > Poales > Poaceae > Aegilops > Aegilops bicornis. Next base: position 745,772 of record JAHIAL010000034.1, on the reverse strand, counting down.
GTCTTTGCTTGTTTTGCTTTTTATTTTAAGTCATAAATCCTTGCTAGACACACCTATTTGAGAGAGCCAAAATAATGCTATGACTTTTTAGAATTGCTCTCTATGCTTCACTTAAATCTTTATGAGCTATGGAATTGCTCTAGTGCTTCACTTATATCTCTATGAGCACGGTGTTCTTTGTTATCTTTGAAGAAATCCTCTCATGCTTCACTTAGATTTATTTGAGAGTTAGTAAAATTTTGAGAAATTCTCTCTTGCTTCACTTAAATTAATTTGAGAGAAAGAAAAAATTTATGCTCATGTTCTTCACTTATATTTGTTTGAGATTATTAAAAGCAACATATGAAACTAGTTCCAAAGTGATAGATATCCAAGGAGGATATAATAAAAACTTTCATGAAGATCATTGGACAAAATAAAATTAATAGTTTTGAGATATGATGATGTGATATGTGAGTCATGTTGATGAGTAATTATGCTTTAGTAAGAATATTGGTGTTAAGGTTTGTGATTCCCTATGCAAGCACGAAAGTCAATAGTTATGCAATGAAATTACATCCTACTTGTGGTGCATTATTCGTTGTTAGTTATGCTTAGTGCTCGCTTATGAGATTTTTTGTTTCTTGGTTGGATGCTTCTCAATCTTTTGCTAGCCTTCACTTTGCACTAGGTATGATCACTACTTGTGCATCCAAAATCCTTTAAGCCAGTTTTGCCATATGAGTCCACTATACCTACCAATATGCGGTATTCTTTTGCCATTCTAAGCAAATTTGTATGTTCGATCTCTAATTTTCAAAATAAATTTCTCTTTTGTGTGCTCGTATCGCTCATGAAACGGTAGGGGGTGGCTAATATATTTCCATGCCAGATGGGTTATTCTCAAGATGAGTGTTTATTCACTTGTCATTGCATGTAGAGTACGGCAGCAGTATTAGGGATGCCCAGTCCTGAAATGAAAAATGAATTTACTTTATGTTGTCAAATAATAAATTCCTTGGAAAGTGTTGGTATGAAAGGCACCCGTGGATACTTGTTATGCATGGAAAGTGAAAGTATGGTCAAAAAGGAATAAACTTTATTTTCTGCTTGGGAACCGCCTATGATATATCTAGTATGGAAAGTATTGGGAACTACTCGATCGCTTTTCATTGACAGGAAAAGCATGCCTCCCAAAATGTTTTATATCTATCTTTTCGCTTTGAGCTACGCACCTCTACAAATCCCTACTTCCCTCTGCAAAGGGCCTTTCTTTTACGTTATGCAATTTTTATTTTGAGTCTCCATATTCTCTTATAAAACACCAACTAAGGGGCACTATGATCATACTTGAGCATTGGGTATAGCTAATATGCGAGTGTGTTTCATGAATGGATCAATGATTGAGCATGATGGGCTAGGGATAACTTGCTTTAGTGTTGATATTTTGAAAGACATGGCTGCTTGTTGATATGCTTGAGTATTAAAGTCCTCATGTCAGAACTAGACTATTGCTTTGAACCATATAAAAGTCCAAATGTCCATGCTATAAAGAAAAGAATGTGTGATGAACATGTTAGGCAGCATTCCACATCAAAAAAATTGTTTTTATCATTTACCTACTCGAGGACAAGCAGGAATTAAGCTTGGGGATGCTGATACGTCTCCAACGTATCTATAATTTTTTATTGTTCCATGTTGTTATATTATCATTCTTGGATGTTTTACAATCATCCTATATCATTTCTTGGGACTAACCTATTGACATAGTGCCCAGTGCCAGTTTTGGTTTTTTGCTTGTTTTTTACATCGCAGGAAATCAACATCAAACGGAGTCCAAATGCAGCGAAACTTTTTGTGGATTTTTTCTGGACCAGAAGACACCATATGGGCCAAGAAAGTACCTGAAGGGTGCTCCGAGGGGAGCACAACCCACTAGGGCGCGCCCAGGTGGGTTCTGCCCACCTCGGTGGCCTCCCGCACCGCCTCTTTGCTCTATAAATACCCCAATATTCCATAAACCCTGGGGGAGTCAACAAAAATCTATTCCAGTCGCCGCAAGTTCCAGAACCACAAGATCCAATCTAGACACCATCACGGAGGGGTTCATCATCCTCATTGGTGCCTCTCCGATGATGCGTGAGTAGTTCATTGTAGACCTACGGGTCTGTAGTTAGTAGCTAGATGGCTTCCTCTCTCTCTCTCTTTTGATTCTCAATACAATGGTCTCTTGGAGATATATTTGATGTAACTCTTTTTTGCGGTGTGTTTGTTGGGATCCGATGAACTTTGTGTTTATGATCAGATGTATGTTTTTATCCATGAATGTTATTTGAGTCTTTTGATCTCTTATATGCATGATTACTTATGTGTGGAGTAATAGTAGTAGATGCAGGCAGGAGTCGGTCTACTAATATTGGACGTGATGCCTATATAATGATCATTTCCTGGATATCGTCATGATTATTTGAAGTTCTATCAATTGCCAAACAGTAAGTTGTTTACCCGCCGTATGCTATTTTTCTCGAGAGAAGCCACTACTGAAATCTATGGCCCCGGGGTCTCTTCTTTATTATATTTGCCTTCGCGGTCTATTTCTATTTGCTTTTATTTTCAGATCTATTAATCCAAAAATACAAAAATACCTTGCTGCAATTTTTATTTTTTATTTTATCTCACGTTCCCGCGAGATCTATTTGTCCAATCTATTACAATTTTACCTATCTTTTTACCCGTGAGGGATTGACAACCTGATGCGGAGCATCCCTCGTCCACTCACACGGACACTCCATCACCACCACCACCACCACCGAGAGGACTAATGACAAGAGCACGTGCACCCGCCATCGAGAACGAGGTCGATTCTTTCCTCTTCGAAGTTTCGTCAATTCACATGAGAATTGGGTTCTACCTCATAAAGACATGTTATGCATTCTTAGATACCAAGGAGATGATCGTGAGAAGGAGAGGATGGACACTCGAGCATCCACGGAGCAAGAGAAGGAAGAGGTGGACGAGAATAACGAAGGAAAGGAGCTCCTGGACACCCCGGGTACCTGGATAGAAGGACCCCGGGTGCCCGGACTCGAAGCTACGGGGAGGGCCAAACCTCCTGGACACCGCGGATGCCCGGCCATCTCGGCCCCGGGTGCCCGGACGCAGCCTGGGCCTCGCCCCAGCCCACCCTGGGTGCCCGGCCTCCACCTGGTCGCCTCACTGGACCCGGGTGCACTGCCTCCCACTGGGCTGCACTAGCGCCACCCCTGGGTGCCCGGGCTCTCACCCCAGGTGCCCGGCCTCCCAAATGGGCCAAGGCCACGGCGCCTGACCGTCCGGGTACTGGCTCCTCAAAGACCTGGGTGCCCGCCACCCATCGCCACACCACCTCCGGGTGCCCGGACCCCTCCGAGAATGTCTGCGTGCAATTGGGGTTTTGACCCTTGTATCCCTCGCCCCCTTCTATTTCATCCCTAGGCTATATAAACTCCTTGCCTAGCTCATCTGAGAGGTTAGCAAAGTATTACAAAGACAAAGAGAGAGCTTTGCTCATCTTCCTCCTCTGGGAGATCTAGACCTCCAATTGGAGAAGCTCCTCTTGGAGATCAAGCCCTCCTCTTGGAGAAGATCCTCTTGGATATCAAGACCTCACCTAGTGGGAAGAACTTTTACCGTAGTGTGATCTGTGTGTGCTGATAATTTGCAAGCTACACTTCCTTTTGCAAGTGTGTCTACTGTTGCAAAGAAGAGAGGCAAAAAACCTAAATATCTTGCAAGTGTGTGCTGATTTCTCTAACAGAAGAATGACCCGGAGTGCTGAAAAACTTCAGGGTTTCAAGCCTTCTTCTGCGATTCCAATTAAGCCACGGCCACCTAGGCAACCACGCGCAAAGAAGCCCAAGATCCAGGAGGACAATGATCACCAGTCCGACCCCAGGGCGGCAGATGATGGCCATGCCCCCACTCCCATCCATGTTATGCAGAATGTTGGTGCATCTTTGGGCATCCCACCTGAGAAGCTATCACTGGAGCAGCTTATGGCTGATCCAAAGGAGACTCCAAACAAAGATGTGTCTAATGATGAGTAATATTTGTTACCATAATTCAGGGAGTCAGGCCCTTTGTCCTGCCATTTATTTTCTTTTGGGGTTGCTCTGCTCTACTGCATACATGTTTGTACTTTCGATGGGCTTTGTGGGTCACCTGAACTATCTTTTGCACTATTATGGTTATGTTGTGTGCCAATATTATTATGTGATACAGTGTTTCTACTCTTATACTACAGTGTTTTATAACGAGTACACATGTTAATAAGGATTGGGAGGTGCTATGATGGAATGTCAGAGGGCTTAATTCTGAAATTAGACAAATGGGTCGTGTGAGAGCCAAAATTGAGGAAAGCCAATGTTCGTTGTTTGCTTACAGTGAAAAAAGTGTGATTTCTTTTGATCAAAGATCTATCGTGAAATTTTGCCCTAAAAGATTTGATAATTTTGCATATTCTCCTTACATGGGTGCTTCGGAGGAGTTATTGTCCTTTGGTGTTCCTCTGCTTTAACTGGTACTCTGGTTGATCTGCAAAGTTTTGGTATCATCGTTAATTTTACCTCAACCCAAAATAACCAAACTTGGACCTTGGTTAATGTTTATGGGCCTTGTCAGGGAGATCTTAGGGATTCTTATGTGCACTGGTTATATCATATTCAAATTCCTAAGGATGATCTCTAGTTATTCTTAGGAGATTTTAACTTTATCAGATCTATGGATAATAGAAATATGCCAGGAGGTGACATCAATGACATGTTCATTTTTTATGATATTATTGCCCACTTGGGTCTAATTGAGCTGCCTTTAAAAGGAAGGTCCTACACTTGGTCAAATATGCAGGAAACACCACTTCTGGAACAGCTTGATTGGTTTTTTACAACACAAACATGGACTGGGGAGTACCCTAATACAATGGTGTATCCTTGAGCTAAGACTAGCTCTGATCACGTCCCATGTGTGGTCTCCATCTCCACTTCCATACCCAAAGCAAAGATTTTCCGTTTTGAGAATTACTAGGTGGACATGCTTGGGTTCCTTGAGTGTGTTAAGCTTTCTTGGTCTGCCCCCACTAAAAAGACTAATTATGCTGCCATTCTAACTGAGAAATTCAAAAGGTTGAGGACTGATCTTAGAAAATGGCAGATTGGTCTATCTAGGTTGAAGCTGTTGATGAATGCTTGTAATGCGCTTATTACGGCCTTTGATAATTTGGAAGACCAGAGGCCCCTATCTAGGCCGGAATTTAACTTCAGAAGATTGTCAAATTGCACCTTGAAGAGCTGCTTCATCTTCGTGACATTTATTGGAAACAAAGATGCACCGTCAGATGGATAAAATTAGGGGAAGAAAACTCCAAGTTCTTTCAAGCCATGGCAACTGAGAGATTTAGAAGGAATACTATCTCTAGTTTAATCAATGCTGATGGGTTGTCCTTATCCTCCCACAATGATATGGCTGGTCTTCTTTGGTCTTCTTATAAAGATAGAATGGGCGTTTCTTGTGGGATTGACATGTTATTTGATCTAGAGAATTTGATCCAACCTGTCCCTGGCCTTGAATGTTTGTCAGAGCCTTTCTCAGATGAGGAGATCAATGAGGTATTGAAGCATCTGCCTCTTGACAGGGCACCTGGACCAGATGGGTTCACTGGTTTGTTTGTAAAGAAGTGTTGGCACATTATTAAGGAAGATTTCCTTAAGTTAATCACTGATTTCTATGAAGGAAGAATTTCCCTGCACAGTATAAATGGTTCCCTAGTGACCCTCATTCCCAAATGATTATAGGACGATCTCCCTCACAAATACCTGCCTCAAATTCCTCACTAAACTTCTGCCAAATAGATTGCAGAAAGTTATCCTCACATGCATCCGTAAAAACCAGTATGGTTTTCAAAAATCAAGATCCACCTGTGATTGCATTGCACGGAGTTTAGAATACATTAAATCGGTGTCATCACCCAGAGACCAATTCTCGCCCTTAAGCTGGATTTTGCTAAAGCTTTTTGACACTGTGGAGCATGATCTGATTTTTGCTTATGTTGAAGTATAAGGGCTTTGATGCAAAATGGATTGGTTGGATTAAAGAGCTTCTTTCTTACGGATCTTCTTCCATCCTACTAAATGGTGTACCTGGTAAGCAGTTTAATTACAAAAGAGGTGTAAGGCAAGGAGATCCTCTCTCACCACTCCTCTTTGTTATTGCTGCTGATCTCTTGCAATATGTGGTTAACCAAATGCTCCAACAAGGTTTAATGTCACTTCCAATACCTTCTAATGATCAAGATTTCCCAATAGTCCAATATGCAGATGATACTTTGTTGGTTGTTCAAGTTGATGAATCCCAACTGCTAGCTCTCAAGAATATGTTGATTGCCTTCTCCAAATCAACTGGTTTAAAAGTTAATTTTCATAAGTCTTGCATTTTTCCCATCAATGTTACACAGGAGGAAGCAATCAGATTGGCTGCTATTTTTGGATGTCAGGTTGGATCCCTTCCTTTCACATACCTGGGTTTGCCTGTGGGTACCACAAAGCCTAGAATTCAAGATCTGGTGCATGTTGTTGACAGAGTTGAGAGGAGGCTCTCTGCTAGTTCCTCTCTGCTTTCTCAAGGTGCAAGACTGCAACTCTTGGAGTCAGTCCTCTCTTCTATGCCCATCTATTTCCTTTGCAGTCTGAGTTTACGAGCTGCTATTATTAAGCAGCTGGAAAGAATCATGAGGCAATGCTTATGGAGAGGAAATTCTGATACCCCAAAGCAATCTTTAGCAGCCTGGCCAATGGTTTGTAAGCCAAAGAATAAAGGGGGCATGGGGATCATCAATCTTGCAGTTCAAAATAAGGCCTTGCTCACAAAGCATTTGCATAAGTTTTTCAACAAAGAAGATATACCTTGGGTCTCCTTGATTTGGGACACTTATTACAATGGAGTGGTCCCCCATGCAACTGACCAGTGTGGCTCTTTTTGGTGGAGAGATATCATGAAGCTAAATGAGATTTATAGATCACATTCTATTATCACCATCAATGATGGCAACAGCTCTCTGTTCTGGCATGATGCTTGGAGCTTGGGTGAAAGCCATTTTCCTATTAAGGAGAGATTTCCCGGACTTTTCTCCTTTACACTGGATGACAAAATATCTGTCGGGGACTTTAGTGAGGATTTTGATATTGGTACTTATTTTCAATTACCATTATCTCATGAAGCAATGGATGAGCTGGTTTCTCTTAACTCTTCTTTAAGTGGACTACAAAGATGTCCCCAGGAACCTGACTCTTGGTCATGGGCACCTGGTAAAGGATCCTACTCTGCTAAGAGTTACTATACTCTAGCCCATGCACATTTGCCAGATGATGATCCTTGCAAATGGATTTGGTAAAGCGCGTGCATAATGAAAATCAAGGTTTTTGCATGGTTAATGTTGAGTGATAGGTTCAACACCAGAGACATGCTTCTAAGAAGGCACTGGAGATCTGAGGATGATGACAACTTAAGCAGTGAATTATTACTGCTTAGATTATATAGATCACAAGAAAGGTCAAACAAACCAATGGAAAGTAAAATGTGATCATCAGGTTAAACAGAACAATGGAAAGGAAATTTAAACACATAATTCAGGGGTATATCCTTCCCAAGGACAAGTAGAGCATGATATCTGTGACAAGATATAATGTAGAAAACCCTTTAGGTAAGGGAGAGAATTTTCGTGACATTATCCATACAACGCTGTTTGGATAATGGACAAAGAATATTTAGCATTGTGCTTCGAATGTTCTTATTGAAAATCAGAGTACTACAGACATGCTTCGAGGTAGCCTTGGCATGGTCTTCAAGCAAAGGTCAGACTTTGGATACAGTGAAGGATCCATCAGAACAACTTGTAGAATAAGTCTTACAATTTCCTCATGGAAGAATGGATAACCTTGCTAATAAGGAAACTATAACAGCAGGTCATCTCGCCAGTGTGTGCTGGCATGCCATCACCTTACCGGGTTATAAAGGACCAGTGTTATAACTCTTGGAAAAATGTTCCAACCATCATACCTGACCGAGATTCAGATCTGATCGGTGTTAGGATACCTCAAACTCACGATGCTTGAGGAGAAAAGGTGCGATACAAATTGAGGAGATGACGTCGAAGATTCTCGGGAGATGAACTACGGAAGCCAGTTCCGAAACAAGAGTTCATCGATAAACCAACGAGAGGATGAGGAGGTGGCTGATGGAATCAACGACAATTCATCAAGATTAACAAAAGATGGATTTCCACAATTATGTGAACAAGGAGATAACATTTGTTAGATCAAATGGCATAATGATGTATGCTCGAGGAAACATACACAATTAAACATTGGTTGAAAGGTGCACCCGAAATATGGGCTGGGTTGCACAACCAACGTCGGAATGGTGATTCAATAATCAAATGTATAAGAATGAACGGCCGACCGTTAACTTCAAAGCAATAGGGTTGCTAGAAGGGCAGAATCCAAATAGCACCGTTCATCTGTTGGTACCCTGGTTGGAATCAACTCGAGGACCCAAGAAAGAATGGTGATGGTGAGAAGTATCACCATACCAAGAATTCTTAAGAGGTGGTGAAATTCTCACGACATTCTTGACATAAAAGGTGGTAATATTCCAAGGTAAAGAAGAACAGTGCTAGGCAGCAAGGGACTCAAGGTACAACACAAAACACGAACAAGTTTGTGTTGGAGGAAGGCAATAAAGTGGCCGATGATAATACAAACCATCGAGAGGCAAGGATGGTATTTCCCGTCAAGAATTCAATAGATATTTTGGAAGAGCTCAGAATGTTGATGATCACGACACCTTTGTCGAGAGATTTCATGAAGGTGTAATCGATCATGGCGACATCAAGTCAAAGGAATGATGAAGCGAAAGGTTATTGGAGCCACGGCACGCTACAAACTCCAAACCAAGTTTGCTGTTCAAGGCGAAATGACATGATGAGGAAAATCCACGTAAGCTTTAGCTCATCATCGAAAATTGTGCTCCGAGAAGAAGGACCAGGTAGCACAGTTAAATTCAACACAAATAGGTATTGCAGAGCAGGCTAGGAATGACATGATCGGGTACAAACTCGTACTTAAAGAAGATTATCAAGAGGTGTTGAACCGTGAGTGCGGACTCGGTTCGGGCTTATCGGTGTCTTCGAGTGTTTAATAACTCGGAGCCCGTGAAAAAATTGGAATCAGTGAGGATGTAGTACTTGATAAAGAACTCATAAGAGGTTATGCAGTTACGCGGATAATCTCGAGATACCAGGGGTAATACTCGACGCATGCATCAAAATAATAGAGGTTGGATTGGGTATTGCTCTGCAGAAGGACAAGTGGTTTTAACTTGTCCGAGAAATTGAATCAAAGGGAACAATATGGTCGTGAGTCACATTTGTACATGATCAAACCACAGATACAAGCACTTATAACAAGGGGGTAACTATTCTCGAGAAGCTTCCATGATAAGATTTGCATCGTGTCCATGGGCATGAACGCATAAAGTTCAAGGTCGACTCCACTTCTTCAATGTATAACCTTCCATTCACCTCTCACTTTCGAAGAAGTCGTAGTATTGAAATTTTATCTAGCAAAATACCGTAAGAGTATGACTCGTGAAAGCTTTCGAGTTCACACATATTAAGGAAGGCATAGGTTCAACCCATAGGGCTTCTTAGAAACATATACCAATATCACAAGCTCGAAAGTAGAGCAAGGTTGAGAAAGTAGATGATACAATTTACCAAAAGGCATTATATATCCGAGGGAAGGCTCACAAGGTTATTGAATATGAAGGGCAATGTCGGATAAAATCCATTAAAGGATCTCACGGGTCCATAGCAGAGAGCTGATGTGAGCATCGGCACACAATCGGAGGAAGTAACAATGCAAGGGCATTGGATTATAGAAACATCTGAATAATTCGATGCTTATATAACAAAGGAATTACGATTTCCAAAACAAAGGATCGAGCGATCGCCCGATCAAGGATGGATAAGTTGGATAGACCGGTGGCACAATTGACGACAAATAGTTTGGTGAGAACCAGCTCATGTTCAAAAATGATGTCTCGAGCTGAAAAGTCAATTTAGAAGGGTTGATAGATGATTGTGTGCATTCGCACACATGTTGAATCAATAGGATCAAAATGACGGTGTCAAAGATACTAGAGAATATTGCCGGATATATGGGAAGCATCCATAATGCAAGTAGACAAGTATTTGCGAGCAATAAAGCTGCTAAGGATTTTGGGAGGATTGAATAGTATTTCAAAGACTTTTGTGAAACACACCGAACAACCTGGGATTTGAGCGGATACCGACAAGTGCAGTATTTATTTGAAGGGGTATTCATGTGGCAAAAGAACTTCTAGGCAGTAGGCACAAAGTATTCTCGGAACAATAGAGAAACTTCGGGTATCTTGTAATAACAAGATCAATGGGGATGATCGTATGAATGGCAAGTGTAAGTAGTTTTCCATACGGATTTATTGGTGGTCGGAATAGCAAAAGTGATGGGCACAAAGTCTCGGGAGAATATCGGAGGTATCTTCGGAATCCTTGGTGCACAAAAGTAATCATCTGGATCAAGAGGCTCTCGGGAGAAAGTATTATCGAGAACCTAGAGTCGAGTTAGTAAAAATCGTTTAACCCGAATAGAAGAGAGATCGATTCCCGCAGTACAGATCGAGGAGTAAAAGATCCTAATACCACCCAATGGCGACGTGCATGGGGCCTGCAATGCGACCATGTTAGTAAAATAGTTTTGCAATTGACTAGACTCGACTTCGCCAAGGAGTTTGAAAGGGGATTCCTTGCTGACAAAATAGTCGGCTCGATACCATCTTCAGACGCTTCGATTCAATCGTACACTAATCATGCACGCAAATGTGTACGATCAAGATCAAAGACTCACGGGAAGATATCACAACACAACTCTACAAATAAAAAATAAGTCATACAAGCATCATAATACAAGCCAGGGGCCTCGAGGGCTCGAATACAAGTGCTTTCGATCATAGACGAAGTCAGCGGAAGCAACAATATCTGAAAGTACGGACATAAGTTAAACAAGTTTGCCATAAGATGGCTAGCACAAACCGGGATACAATCGAAAGAAGGCGCAGGCCTCCCGCCTCGATCCTCCTAACTACTCCACGGTCGTCGCCGGGCTGCACGTAGTAGTAGGCACCTCCGGGTAGTAGTCGCCATCGACGGTGGCCTAGCTCCTGGCTCCATCAAATGCAGTTGCAGCAACCGGGCAAAGAAAGGGGGAAAAGGGGAACAAGGCAACCGTGAGTACTCATCCAAAGTACTACTTAAAGCAAGGAGCTACACTACATATGCATGGATATATGTGTAAAGGGCCATATCGGTGGACCGAATCGCATAATGCCGTAATAAGAGGGGAATAGCTAATCCCGTCAAGACTACGCTCGCAGCCTCCGTCTTGCAACATGTAGAAGAAAGTAGATCAAGTCCTCCAAGTAGCATCGCATAGCATAATCCTACCCAAGCAATCCCCTCCTCAATGCCCTGTTAGAGAGCGACCACCGGGTTGTATGCTCGCGCACTTGGAAGGGTGTGTTTTATTAAGTATCCGGTTCTAGTTGTCATAAGGTCAAGGTACAACTCCAAGTCGTCCTGTTACCGAAGATCACGACTATTCGAATAGATTAACTTCCCTGCAGGGGTGCGCCACAATACCCGACACGCTCTATCCCATTTGGTCGGACACACTTTCCTGGGTCATGCCCGGCCGCGGAAGATCAACACGTCGCAGCCCCACCTAGGCATAACAGAGAGGTCAAGACGCCGTCTAAACCTAAAGCGACATTGTGGGTCCGGGCCCATCGCCCTTAGCACACCTCGCACGTTATGTATACACGGCCGAAAGCAGACCTAGCCTAGTATGCGTTCGGTCCAATCCGGTAGCGCCGCCCGGCTCGACATCACGAAATGCTTCGCTGATACCACGATGCGGTTGCCCATATCTTGTCCCACGTGGCGGTTAGTCCAGATAAGGTCAACGACCCAACTCGAGATCAAATACCAAGATCTCGTTAAGCGTGTTAAGTATCCGCGGACGCCCGAACAGGCTGTGCCCACCTCTCACCCAGTGTAGTCTCAACCTGCCCCGACGCCTCCGCCACAAAGATCCATACAGAGGGCCGTTGGGACAAAGGTCCTTTCAGCCCCAATCCGTGAATCACTTTCGCGGGTGCTCCACAAGCCGACCCGACTTTAGTCACCACATGTATCATGTATAAAGTATATAGTATATGCCCGTGATCACCTCCCCGAGTGATCACGGCCCGATACTATAGCACGTGAGACGGACAAGAATGTAGGGCCACAGATGGAAATACTAGCATCCTATACTAGGCAAGTAGGAATGCGGTAAAGGTATCAATGTAAGTAGCAAGGACAGGCTATGCATCAGGTTAGGAATAACGAAAGCAGTAATATGCTACACTACTCTAATGCAAGCAGTATAGAGGGGAGTAGGCGATATCTGGTGATCAAGGGGGGCTTGCTGGTTGCTCTGGCAAGTAGGAGGGTCGTCAACTCCGTAGTTTAACCGGGTAGCGGCCGACGTCTGCCTCGTGGTCTAGCGAGAGAAGAGGGGAAGAAACAATAAATACAATGCAAACAAATGCATGACGATGCATGACATGACAAGGCGTGTTGCTAGGCGTGCCCTAACGCGGTAGTAGGTGGTACCGGCGAAGGGGGGAAACATCCGGAAAGTATCCCCGGTGTTTCGCGTTTTCGGACAGAGGAACCGGAGGAAAAGTTGCAGTTCGAGTAGGTCAGGGTGTGTGGCGGACGAATGGGCTGCGTGATCCGGATTCGGCCTCGCTGCTCTGAGCAACTTTCATGTACAAAGTATTTTCATCCGAGTTACGGATTATTTTATATGATTTTCTAAAGTTTACTATTTTTGAATTTATTATTAATTCGAATTAAAACAGAATATACTGCTACATTACCTAGTGCTATTCTAGCCACGATGTATGGACAATTAGGGCGATGGGCATGGTTTGACCCAGTCAAAGATTAACCGGTCAATATATAAAGCAGTGTATGCGGGTCCAAATTGTCATTGACTTTAGTTTACCAAAATGTTAATTAACCGAGGTGGTCCTACACGCCATTCTCTATGCACTAAGTAATCAACAATTCAATCCTAAGCTAAACTAATCTAATTAAGCAAGGGCGGCCTCACATCCGGTGGATGTGCAGCGGCGATGGTGCCATGGCGATGAGCATGGGCACAAGCCACGGCTGACCATTGTCATCAGTAGCAGCAGCAAGAAAACGCATCAACAAGGTAGTGGCTAGCATGAAAATCAGTAGTAGCGAGGAGCGGACTTTGGCGCCAAAGAAGCAGCAAGCAGCAGCACTAGCACAGCAGCGATGGCGATAGGGAGCAGCAGAACAATGCAGCAAAGAAGAAAAAAACAGCAGCGGGGACGCGGAGCGCAGACGCGGGCAAGCGCGAGGAAGCAGAAGGCGTGGAGTGCGCGCGCATGGCGCAGCTAGGGCGCTGCCACCGGCAGAGCGGTAAGCAGCCAGCGTGCGCATACCCTAAGCTCGAACGCGGCCATGAACGAGGACGACTGAGCTCGGGGACGGCGGCAAACGGCGACAAATCAAAGGGGACAGGTGGGGAATCGGCAGAGGAGCTCACGTTGAGGCGGTGGGCGAGCTCGAGGAGGCCGGGATGGTCGGGAGCAGCGGCATCCGGCGGCGGACGATGGTGTACGCGAGGGAGACGATGATGATGGTGGGCGAACGGGGCCTCCTAGCTCGACCCCTTGGTCAAGGGTGAAGAAGACGACGACGATGGAGCCCCTAGATGTATTCTCAGACGCCGAGGAGGTCGTCGGCTGCGACGACGGTGATGGTCATGGCGGCTGCGGCACGATGGGGAGGGGGGTACTGTGAGGGAGAGAGAGGCGAGGCGAGGGATGGATGTGAGGATGCTAGGGTTCGAGGGGGTCGAGATGACCTTGTAGGACGCTAGCGTCGCTCGATGGTCGGCACTGGCCGGGTCCGCCATGGATGCCAAGTGCTGGGCTCCATGGCGAATTTCGTGAACAGGAGGTTGGAGGAAACCTCCTGGTGGGCTAGGCTAGCTACTGGCCCTTTGGGCTTTAAGTGTACAGTAGTTAGGTTTCCCCCCATTTGTTTATTTTCCTGCTTCTATTTATTCTCTGATTTCTTTTATTCACCACAGTTTTGCACTTCCTTTAAATACCAATTGAATTTTATTCATCATGAAACTTGTCACTTAAATACTTCACAATATTTTGGAATGACATACAAAGTTTGAGGTCAATTGGAATTGTATAAATATTTGCTTATTTCGAAAAGGCTATTTTATTTGCCATTGGACCACTTTATAAATTCCTAGGGCTTAATTGGTGATTCAAATAAGGTTGGGTTCAACATGACAAATGATCAGGGGAATTTTTGAACAATGCGAACATTTTAGTTTTATTGAAAACTTCTACCGTTTGACTTTATTTCAAATTTGAATTTGAATTGTTTTTGAACCATCGTGAGATCGACAACTTTATCCTGGTGACGTGGCATCATTAGCAGGGGGTTGCTGTAGCTTAATTATCCGGGCGTCACAATTCTCCTCCAGTACAAGAAATCTCGTCCCGAGATTTAAGAGGTGGAGTAAGGGGGAAGGGATTTGGTTACGAAATTCTAACGGGTCTTCTCGGTGTTGGTTGCTCTTCTCAAAGAGGTCGATCCATTACATTGACGTCTTCATTTCTCTGCTCCAGGTCATCATGATCAAGTCGTCATCCTTTCTTCGAGATCTCCATCGTATTTCACGAAAGAATAAGGGGGTATTCCGGAGAACGAACCTCTACATGGTTGACTATCTCGTCGATAACATCGGGGAAGGTGGCCGAAAGTAACTCTCGAATTGAAACTTAAGAAAATATCGAGAGCAAGGTAAGAAGGTGCAATAAGAAGTTTCAAGCGGATAGGAAATCGTTCATTGCCTGAAAGCAGAGTGTGAAAAGGGGTTCAGAGCAACGGGAATAAGTATTGTGTCCGATACCAGAATAGATCAACAGGCAAGTGGCCCGTGAATTACATACAAAGTCAAGCACGAGGAATAACTTTGACATCAGGTTGTACAGGAGAGTCAGGTTTCGATCCTGTGGAACTGTGGGTTATGGGCCCACCATGTGGTTCAAAAGTAGGAAGGACGGTGACATCTTGCACAGCCGCGACAGGGAGGCATGTCAGTGAATAGCTTGTCAGCTATGTTGGCAACAACATTGGTTCCAAGGGCGAGGGACGAAGAGAACCATTTTCCTGCTCGTTGAAACGAGGCGGCCAAGAGGCAAAGTTCTCATCCATCGGCGGTTACCGAAATGTCATCAACAATAGAAATAGGGTCTCACTGGCAGAGTTGTACAATCGAGGTGTTTACATAAGCAAAGTGAATTATTATCGCTTAGATTATATAGATCACAAGAAAGGTCAAACAAACCAATGGAAAGTAAAATGTGATCATCAAAGTTAAATGCAGAACAATGGAAAGGAAATTTAAACACATAATTCAGGTATATCCTTCCCAAGGACAAGCGAGCATGATATCTGTGACAAGATATAATGTAGAAAACCCTTTAGGTAAGGGAGAGAATTTTCGTGACATTATCCATACAACGGTGTTTGGATAATGGACAAAGAATATTTAGCATTGTGCTTCAAATGTTCTTATTGAAAATCGGCGTACTACAGACATGCTTCGAGGTAGCCTTGGCATGGTCTTCAAGCAAAGGTCGACTTTTGGATACAGGAAGGATCCATCAGAACAACTTGTAGAATAAGTCTTACAATTTCCTCATGGAAGAATGGATAACCTTGCTAATAAGGAAACTATAACAGCGGTCATCGGCCAGTGTGTCTGGGCATGCCATCACCTTACCGGGTTATAAAGGACCAAAGGTTATAACTCTTGGAAAATGTTCCAACCATCATACCTGACCGAGATTCGTGATCTGATCGGTGTTAGGATACCTCAAACTCACGATGCTTGAGGAGAAAAGGTGCGATACAAATTGAGGAGATGACGTCGAAGATTCTCGGAGATGAACTACGGAAGCCCGGTTCAGAAACAAGAGTTCGTCGGTAAACCAACGAGAGGATGAGGAGGTGGCTGATGGAATCAACGACAATTCATCGAGATTAACAAAAGATGGATTTCCACAATTATGTGAACAAGGAGATAACATTTGTCAGATCAAATGGCATAATGATGTATGCTCGAGGAAACATACACAATTAAACATTGGTTGAAAGGTGCACCGAAATATGGGCTGGGTTGTACAACCAACGTCGGAATGGTGATTCAATAATCAAATGTATAAGAATGAACGGCCGACTGCTAACTTCAAAGCAATAGGGTTGCTAGAAGGGCAGAATCCAAATAGCACCGTTCATCTGTTGGTACCCTGGTTGGAATCAACTCGAGGACCCAAGAAAGAATGGTGATGGTGAGAAGTATCACCATACCAAGAATTCTTAAGAGGTGGTGAAATTCTCACGACATTCTTGACATAAAAGGTGGTAATATTCCAAGGTAAAGAAGAACAATGCTAGGCAGCAAGGGACTCAAGGTACAACACAAAACACGAACAAGTTTGTGTTGGAGGGAAGGCAATAAAGTGGCCGATGATAATACAAACCATCGAGAGGCAAGGATGGTATTTCCCATCAAGAATTCAATAGATATTTTGGAAGAGCTCAGAGAATGTTGATGATCACGACACCTTTGTTGAGAGATTTCATGAAGGTGTAATCGATCGGCGATGACATCAAGTCAAAGGAATGATGAAGCGAAAGGTTATTGGAGCCACGCAGTACGCCACAAACTCAAAACCAAGTTTGTTGTTCAAGGCGAAATGACATGATGAGGAAAATCGGCGTAAGCTTTAGCTCATCGTCGAAAAATTGTGCTCCGAGAAGAAGGACCAGGTAGCATGCTTAAATTCAACACGAATAGGTATAGCACAGCAGGCTAGGAATGACATGATCGGGTACAAACTCGCACTTTAAAAGAAGATTCTTGAAGAGGTGTTGAACCGTGGTGCGGACTCGGTTCAGTTATCGGTGTCTTCGAAAGTGTTTAATAACTTCGAGCCCGTGAAAAAATTGGAATCAAAGTGAGGATGTAGTACTTGATAAAGAACTCATAAGAGGTTATGCAGTTACTGTGATAATCTCGAGATACCAGGGGGTAACACTCGACCTACGCATCAAAATAGAGGTTGGATTGGGTATTGCTCGCAGAGGACAAGTGGTTTTAACTTGTCCGAGAAATTGAATCAAAGGGGAACAATATGGTCGTAATCACATTTGTACATGATCAAACCACGTATACAAGCACTTATAACAAGGGGGTAACTATTCTCATGAGAAGCTTCCATGATAAGATTTGCATCGTGTCCATGGGCATGAGCATAAAGTTCAAGGTCGACTCCCACTTCTTCAATGTATAACCTTCCATTCACCTCTCACTTTCGAAGAAGTCGTAGTATTGAAATTTTATCTAGCAAAATACCAGAAGAGTATGACTCGTGAAAACTTTCGAGTTCACACATATTAAGGAAGGCATAGGTTCAACCCATAGGGGCTTCTTAGAAACATATACCAATATCACAAGCTCGAAAGTAGAGCAAGGTTGAGAAAGTAGATGATACAATTTACCAAAGGCATTATATATCCGAGGGAAGGCTCACAAGGTTATTGAATATGAAGGGCAATGTCGGATAAAATCCATTAAAGGATCTGTCGGTCCATAGCAGAGCTGATGTGAGCATCGGCACACAATCAGAGGAAGTAACAATGCAAGGGCATTGGATTATAGAAACATCTGAATAATTCGATGCTTAGATAACAAAGGAATTACGATTTCCAAAACAAAGGATCAGAAGCAGTCGCTCTGATCAAGGATGGATAAGTTGGATAGACCAGTGGCACAATTGACGACAAATAGTTTGGTGAGAACCAGCTCATGTTCAAAAATGATGTCCGAGCTGAAAAGTCAATTTAGAAGGGTTGATAGATGATTGTGTGCATTCGCACACATGTTGAATCAATAGGATCAAAATGACGGTGTCAAAGATACTAGTGAATATTGCGGATATATGGGAAGCATCCATAATGCAAGTAGACAAGTATTTGCAGAGCAATAAAGCTGCTAAGGATTTTGGGAGGATTGAATAGTATTTCAAAGACTTTTTTGAAACACACGAACAAGCTGGGATTTGACGGATGCTACGACAAGTGCGCAGTATTTATTTGAAGGGGTATTCATGTGGCAAAGAACTGCTAGGCAGTAGGCACAAAGTATTCTCAGAACAATAGAGAAAACTTCGGGGTATCTTGTAATAACAAGATCAATGGGGGATGATCGTATGAATGGCAAGTGTAAGTAGTTTTCCATACGGATTTATTGGTGGTCGGGAATAGCAAAAGTGATGGGCACAAAGTCTCGGGAGAATATCGGAAGGTATCTTCGGAATCCTTGATTGCACAAAGTAATCATCTCGGATCAAGAGGCTCTCCGGGAGAAAGTATTATCGAGAACCTAGAGTCAGAGTTAGTAAAAATCGTTTAACCCGAATAGAAGAGAGATCAGATTCCCAGAGTACAGATCGAGGAGTAAAAGATCCTAATACCACCCAATGGCGACGTGGGCCCGTGGGCCGCACAGCCATGTTAGTAAAATAGTTTTGCAATTGACTAGACTCGACTTCGGCCAAGGAGTTTGAAAGGGGGATTCCTACAGCAAGCGTTTCTCTAATACCAACTTGTGGACGCTTCGATTCAATCGTACACTAATCATGCACGCAAATGTATGCGATCAAGATCGTGGACTCACGGAAGATATCACAACACAACTCTACAAATAAAAAAATAAGTCATACAAGCATCATAATACAAGCCAGGGGCATCGAGGGCTCGAATACAAGTGCTCGATCATAGACGAGTCAGTGGAAGCAACAATATCAGAGTACAGACATAAGTTAAAACAAGTTTGCCATAAGATGGCTAGCACAAACTGGGATACAATCGAAAGAGGCGCAGGCCTCCTGCCTAGGATCCTCCTAACTACTTCCTCGGTCAAATCGCCGTGGCTGCACTGCGTAGTAGTAGGCACCTCCGGGGTAGTAGTCGCCATCGACGGTGGCGTCTAGCTCACAGGCTCCATCGTGCAGTCGCAAGAACCGGGCAAAGAAAGGGGGAAAAGGGGAACAAGGCAACCGTGAGTACTCATCCAAAGTACTGCAAGCAAGGAGCTACACTACATATGCATGGATATATGTGTAAAGGGCCATATCGGTGGACCGAATCGCAGAATGCCGTAATAAGAGGGGATAGCTAATCCTGTCAAGACTACGCCTCGGGCAGCCTCCGTCTTTGCAACATGTAGAAGAAAGTAGAATGAAGTCCTCCAAGTAGCATCGCATAGCATAATCCTACCCGCGATCCCTCCTCAATGCCACATTAGAGAGCGACCACCGGGTTGTATCCGCACTTGGAAGGGTGTGTTTTATTAAGTATCCGGTTCTAGTTGTCATAAGGTTAAGGTACAACTCCAAGTCGTCCTGGCATCAAGATCACGGCTATTCGAATAGATTAACTTCGCAGGGGTGCACCACATTACCGACACGCCGATCCCATTTGGTCGGACACACTTTCTGGGTCATGCCCGCCGCGGAAGATCAACACGCCGCAGCCCCACCTAGGCATAATAGAGAGGTCGGCCGACGGTCTAAACCTAAAGCGCACGACAGTGCAGGCCCATCGCCTCTTAGCACACACACGTTGCGTCTGTGGCATAAGCAGACCTAGCCTAGTGGCGCATATCCAATCCGCACGCAGCGCCGCTCGGTCGTGACATCACGAAATGCTTGGCTGATACCACAGCGCCCGGTTGCCCATATCTTGTCCCACGTGGCGGTTAGTGCGTATAAGGTCAACGACCCAACTCGAGATCAAATACCAAGATCTCATTAAAGCTGCGTGTTAAGTATCCATGAAGCCGAACAGGCCAGGCCCACCTCTCACCCGTAGTCTCAACTCTGCCCGACGCCTCCGGCCACAAAGATCCACACAGAGGGCCGTTGGGACAAAGGTCCTTTCAGCCCCCAATCCGTGAATCACTCGTGGGTGCTCCACAAGCCGACCCGACTTTAGTCACCACATGTATCATGTATAAAGTATATAGTATATGCCCGTGATCACCTCCCGAGTGATCACGGCCCGATAGTATAGCACAGCAGACGGACAAGAATATAGGGCCACAGATGGAAATACTAGCATCCTGTACTAGGCAAGTAGGAATGCAGGTAAAGGTATCAACAGAAGTAGCAAAGACAGGCTATGCATCAGGATAGGAATAACGGAAAGTAGTAACATGCTACACTACTCTAATGCAAGCAGTATAGAGGAGAGTAGGCGATATCTGGTGATCAAGGGGGGGGCTTGCCTGGTTGCTCTGGCAAGTAGGAGGGGTCGTCAACTCCGTAGTCGAACTGGGTAGCAGCGACGTCTGTCTCGGGGTCTAGCGAGAGAAGAGGGGGAAGAAACAATAAATACAATGCAAACAAATGCATGACGATGCATGACATGACAAGGCGTGTTGCTAGGCGTGCCCTAACGCGGTAGTAGGTGGTACCGGCGAAGGGGGGAAACATCCGGGAAAGTATCCCCGGTGTTTCGCGTTTTCGGACAGAGGAACCGGAGGGGGAAAGTTGCGAGTTCGATAGGTCAGGGGTGTGTGGCGGACTTAACGGCTGCGATCCGGGATTCGCCTCGCTGCTCGAGCAAGTTTCATGTACAAAGTATTTTCATCCGAGTTACGGATTATTTTATATGATTTCCTAAAGTTTAGTATTTTTTGAATTTATTATTAATTCGAATTAAAAACAGAATATACTTCTGTTACCTAGTGCTATTCTAGCCACAGTGTATGACAGTGGGGCCAGTGGGCATGGTTTGACCCAGTCAAAGATTAATCGGGTCAATATATAAACAGTGTATGCGGGTCCAAATTGTCATTGACTTTAGTTTACCAAAATGTTAATTAACCGAGGTGGTCCTACACGTCATTCTCTATGCACTAACTAATCAACAATTCAATCCTAAGCTAAACTAATCTAATTAAGCAAGGGCCGGCCTCACATCCAGTGGATGTGCAACGGCGATGGGTGCCATGGCCCGATGAGGCATGGGCGCACAAGCCACAGCGCCATTGTCATCGATGGCAAAGACAAAAATGCATCAACAAGGTAGTGGCTAGCATGAAAATCAAGAGTAGCGAGGAGCAGACCCTTTGCGCCAGAAGCAAAGAAGCAAAGAAGACTAGCACAAAGAAAGGAAGTGGCGACACGGAGCGAGCAGCAGCAAACGCAGCAGCAAGAAGAAAACAGCAGGCGGGGGACGCTGGAGCGCTGGACGCGGGCAAAGCGCAGGGGAGCAGCGGCGTGGTGCGCGCATGGCGCAGCTGTATGCTGCCACCGGCAGGAGCGGGCAAGCGCGTGCGATACCCGGAAGCTTCGAACGCTGCCATGGACGCAGGACGACCGAGCTCGAGGACGGGCGGCAAACGGCGACAAATCAAAGGGGAAAGGTGGGGAATCGGCGGAGGAGCTCACGTTGAGGCGGTGGGCGAGCTCGAGGAGGCCGGGATGGTCGGGAGCAGTGGCATCTGGCGACGGACGATGGTGTACGCGAGGGAGACGACGATGATGGTAGGAAGCGTTAACGGGCCTTTTAGCTCTAATTCCCCCTTGGTCAAGGGGGGTGAAGAAGGCGGCACGATGGAGCCCCTAGATGTATTCTCAGCGCCGAGGAGGTCGCCGGCGCGACGATGGTGATGGTCATGGCGGCTGCGGCACGATGGGGAGGGTATTGTGAGGAGAGAGAGAGCGAGGCGAGGGGGACAGATGTGAGGATGCTAGGGTTCGCAGGGGGTCGAGATGACCTTGTGGGGCGTCGGTAGCGTCGCTCGATGGTCGACGCGTGGGTCGGTCCGACCATGGGCCATGCAGGCGCGTCCAGCCGCGACCTTCGTGAGCAGGAGGTTGGAGGAAACCTCACGGTGGGCTAGGCTAGCTCTGGCCCTTTGGGCTTTAAGTGTCTGAAGAGTTAGGTTTCCCCCATTTGTTTATTTTCCTGCTTCTATTTATTCTCTGATTTCTTTTATTCACCACAGTTTTGCACTTTCTTTAAATACCAATTGAATTTTATTCATCATGAAACTTGTCACTTAAATACTTCACAATATTTTGGAATGACATACAAAGTTTGAGGTCAATTGGAATTGTATAAATATTTGCTTATTTCGATAAGGCTATTTTATTTGCCATTGGACCACTTTATAAATTCCTAGGGCTTAATTGGTGGTTCAAATAAGGTTGGGTTCAACATGACAAATGATCAGGGGAATTATTGAACAATGCGAACATTTTAGTTTTATTGAAAACTTCTACCGTTTGACTTTATTTCAAATTTGAATTTGAATTGTTTTTGAACCATCGTGAGATCGACAACTTTATCCTGGTGACGTGGCCTCATTAGCAGGGGGTTGCTGTAGCTTAATTATCCGGGCGTCACAGACGACATACTTGTATTTAGCAAATCCATCAAAGATCATGTAAATCATGTTAGGGCCGTTTTGCAAACTCTTCGCAAGGAACATCTTTATGCCAACATGGAAAAATGCACTTTTGGTGTTGACAAGCTTGTTTTCTTGGGTTTCGTTGTTTCTTCCAAGGGTGTCCATGTTGACGAGTCCAAAATCAAAGCAATTAAAACTTGGCCACAACCAACTAATTTGCAACAAGTGCATAGTTTCCTTGGTCTAGCGGGTTTCTATCGTTGCTTTGTGAAATACTTTAGCACTATTGCCGCACTGTTGCATGCTTTGAGTAAGAAAAATGCACCTTTTGTTTGGGGACCTTTGCAATCTACCGCATTTATGAGCTCAAATCCTTGCTTACTCATGCTCCGATTCTTGCTTTGCCCAACTTTGACAAAACTTTTGAGGTCCATTGTGATGTTAGTGGTAATGGCATTGGTGGAGTTTTTATGCAAGATTAGCAAGCCATTGCATATTTTAGTGAAAAACTTTCCGGCGCTCAACTTAACTATCCCATCTATGACAAAGAATTGTATGCTTTAGTGCGCGTGTTGCATGTTTGGGAGCATTATCTTCGCCCACATGAATTTATCATACATACTGACATGAGACACTTAAGTACCTTAAAGGCCAAATCAAGTTGAATAAACGGCATGCTAAATGGAGTGAATTTATCGAATCTTTCCCCTATGTGATCAAGTACATTAAGGGCAAAGAGAATGTTGTGGCGGATGCTCTTTCCTGCAAATGCATGTTAATTACTCAACTTGAATTGAATGTTGTTGGATTTGAACATATCAAAGATTTGTATGAGCACGATGTGACTTTTGCTACTCCTTTTGCTAAGTGTGTGACGCATACATCTTGGGAACGATATTATATCAAAGATGGTTATCTAATGAGAGCTAACAAACTATGCATCCCCGAGTCCTCTCTTCGTTTGTTACTTTTGCAAGAGGCTCATGGAGGCGGACTCATGGGACACTTTGGATGCGGCAAGACTTTTGCCACGCTCTCCACTTTTGGCCCAAGATGTTCCGGGATGTCTCATGCTTCACCAATCGGTGCTCTACATGCCGCAAAGCTAAGTCAGAATCTCAATCCCATGGTTTACATATGCCACTTCCTATTCCACATCAACCATGGGAAGATATTAGCATGGATTTTGTGCTTGGATTACCTAGGACTCAAAATGGCAAGGATTCTGTATTTGTTCCAATTCTCTAAAATGGCTCATTTTATCCCATGCAATAAGATAGACGATGCTTCACATGTTGCAAATCTTTTTTGTAGGGAAATCTTGAGGTTACACGGAGTGCCAAAGACAATTGTGTCGGACCGAGGCGTCAAGTTCTTAAGCTACTTTTGGAAGACGTTATGCGCCAAGCTCGGAATCAAGCTACTCTTCTGCATGGCATATCATCCTCAAACCGATGGCCAAACGGAAGTCACCAACCGGACGCTCGCCACTCTCCTATGCGTGTTTATCAAGAAGAACATCAAGGAGTGGGAGGAGTGCTTACCCATTGCCGAGTACGCCGACAACAGCGCAACACACTCTACTACCGGCAAGTCCCCCTTCGAGGTTGTCTACGGCTTCAACCCTTTGTCGCTGTTGGACATCCTTCCTCTACCGCTACAAGAACGAGCGAACATTGACGCTAGCGCAAGAGCCACCTGCCTCAAGAAGATGCATGAAGAAACAAGGGCCACGATCGAGCGTCAAGTACACGGTCTCGCCTCGAAGCTCAACATCAACAAGTCATCGATGGTGTTCCAATCGGACGATCTAGTATGGTTACATCTCTACAAGGACCGCTTCCCCAAGGAGCGCAAGTCCAAGCTACTTCCGAGAGCCGATGAACCATTCAAGGTGCTCGCACACTACAACGAAAACGCCTACAAGTGACAAGTACAACGTAAGCAACATCTTCAACGTCAAAGACTTGGCCAAGTACCATGGTGATGAAGATCACAATCCGTGGACGGATCTCCCCCAAGGGGGGGGGGAGATGATGCGGAGCATCCCTCGTCCACTCACACGGACACTCCAGCACCACCACAAGCACCAAGAGGTCCAATGACAAGAGCACGTGCACGCACCATGGAGAACAAGGTCGATTCTTTCCTCTTCGAGTTTCGTTCGGATTCACATGAGAATTTGGTTCTACCTCATAAAGACATGTTATGCATTCTTAGATACCAAGGAGATGATCGTGAGAAGGAGAGGGTGGAGACTCGAGCATCCACGGAGTAAGAGAAGGAAGAGGAGGACGAGAAGAACAAAGGAAAGGAGCTCCTGGACACCCCAGGTACCTAGACAAAAGGACCCCGGGTGCCCGGACTCGAAGCTACAGGGAGGGCCAAATCTCCTGGACACCTCAGGTGCCCGGCCGTCTCGGCCCCAGGTGCCCGGCCGCAGCCTGGGCCTCGCCCTAGCCCACCCCGGGTGCCCGGCCCCAGCCCACGGGTGCCCTGGGCCTCCACTGGTCGCGCACCGCTCTCTCGGCCACTACCCGGCCTCTGCTGGCTGCACCAGCAGCCACCCCCGGTGCCCGACCTCCCCAGCGCCAAGGCCACGGCGCCCCTGACCGGTCCAGGTGCTCAAGCCCTTAGGCCCCGGTTTCCCGGCCACCTACTATCGCACCACCTCCGGGTGCCTGAGCCCCTTTACCCTGGGTGCCCAGACCCCTCCGAGAATGCCTGCGTGCAATTGGGGTTTTGACCCTTGTATCCCTCTCCCCCTTCTATTTCGTCCCTAGGCTATATAAACTCCTTCCCTAGCTCAATTGAGAGGTTAGGAAAGTATTACATAGACAAAGAGAGAGCTTTGCTCATCTTCCTCCTCTAGGAGATCTAGACCTCCCTTGGAGAAGCTCCTCTTGGAGATCAAGCCCTCCTCTTGGAGAAGATCCTCTTGGATATCAAGACCTCATCTAGTGGGAAGAACTTTTACCCTAGTGCTATTTTCCTTGAATTGTTCATGCATGCTTGTGGATCTCTTGTATGCTACTCTAGTGGATGTGCTATTTGGGTTTGTTAGAGTGATGTCCTCCTTGTGATTTTGTGTGTTCTTGCTCTTTCCCCCCTCCAAGAGTGAAAAGATCTCCTCTAGGGTTTCACCCTACAGCACAACCCCTCTCTTACGTCGGGTTGCAAGTATTTGTTCTTTGTGTGCAGGAGCTGTTTACGTGGTGTTGCGTGGTTCTACTGGTTCGATATCCTTGGTCTCATCACTAAGGGAAATACCTACCATTGATGTGCTGCATCATCCCTTCCTCTTTGGGGAAATACCAACGTAGTTCAAGCAAACATCACCCTGCTGGGGGAAGGGGTACACTTTATCCTGGTATTCCCTTAACGATTCGGGCCTATCGCCCGGGTGCATACCCAACGGACTGCCGCCGCTATCGCAAGGGTGGCCAACCTTATCAGGTGATACTTTGTCAACACCGGGCGAACAACTCGCCGACGACTGGGTTAATCACGCGCACCGTGTTGTCGGGGTAGCCTCTCATTCTCGGCATTCGTTCAAAGGTGGTGCAAGTACTTCCTCGTTCGCTTGCCCGGCAACGATTGTCATTGATTTCACCATAGTCACGGACTTGGAGCAATCATCGATGTTTCGTCGGGCTCAACAGTTCATCGTACTTGTGGTGGCCGCTGATGTTGCCACAACTGGAGTTGCTGCAATGGGTAAGCTTCCGGCTTGTGTCTGACCAAGCGAGGTTGCTTCGATAGTCACATTTGTCGTCGTGCTGGGAAGGCGGGGGGCACGCGTCCGCATCACGTGTGCCATTGTTGTTGTCTCCGCCGGAGGGTCGTAGAAGTTGACCACCTCCATCACCGCCAGCCGCCCGCCCCGCCGCAAGTATCGGGCGATCAAGGCCGATCGCGCTTGGTCGTATTCCCACCGCGATGTTCGCAACATCCGCGGCGGCGGCGGCGCCCGCGGGTGCGTGCGAAGGGAGCTTGGACGTAGAGGGCTTCGTCACCACGGAGCCCTTCTTCTTGGTCGCCATGGATGATGAAGATGATGCAGAAGAACTCGATGAAGTTGACATGTCATCTGTTATCCAGGTTTACGCCACTGCGCCCCCCTACCTGGTGCGCCAAAGATGTCGGTGTGGATCGACTATCTATGGGGTGATTTGGTTCCCTTGTGGTTCGATGAGGGGTTGCACAAAACGCAAAGACCAGGTGTAATAGAAGACGCCAGGATTTACCCAGGTTTGGGCCACCTTTGAGGTGTAATACCCTACTCCTGCATTTGGTGTATTGATGCTGTTGTGGAGCACAAGTACACGGAGCGCTCTTCCCCGACAAGGTGCAAGGAGAAAGCAACTAAACGGGTAGGCGTGCGTAGAGTTGCAATGGGTTTGAACCCTTGTAAAGGTTGCCCTGGCCCTCCTTTTATAGCTCAAGGGGTTACCATAGTGACAAAAGGGTCATTACATAATGATTAGATAGTGTACAATGCTATCATACCTAACTCTGCTACTTAGGACAAAAGGCATTTAATGTACCGCTAGGTGTCGTGAGGAGGAGAAGCCCCGCCAAGGCTGCAGCACCACTTACCCATCTAACTCCTATCAGCTTGACACGCCATTTGGACGGGTGTTGATAAAGGTAATCTTCTCTCCAGCATGCCGACATCGCGTCGGCAACGCCATCTCACGCCGCAGGCTCGACACCTCACCGATGGGCGACCACCTGGCTGGTGAGGTGGAGTGCTAGTAGTTGGCGGGGATTTGCCAGCCTCGGGGCTTGCCGGGCCTTCTTCTTCTTGCCGGCAAGGGATGCTTCTGTGCTGGTGATTGTCTTGTCTTCTCCTTGGTCTTCTTGCGCTCCTCGATCATGGTCCAGCCTCCGTCAAGACCTTTTGTCGGGAGTGCTGCCACCATTCGTGCATAAGTCTGGGGTACTAAGGACCCCGTTCTTAGTGCACCGACAAAGACGCCTCCTAGAGATAAGATGGAAGCAATTCCTATGTAATCCCGAACAATCTCTAAACGAGAAAGCTAACTTCCGAACGATCATAAGGTAACGACAGGTCCGAACGGCCCGGCAACCGCTCGATCCGCTTCTCTCGCGCGACAACCGCCCGATCCTCTTTTTTCAGTCTCCCGCGTGAAAAGAAAAAAAAAGGTGCTACTAAGAATCAAACGCACATTACAACTAAGCTAACTTACTGTTCTAGTTTTTATGCAAATTAGATGTATTTTTATACCTTATTAAATGAATGCAAAAGAAAAACACTTGATCCGCTTCTCTCACGCGACAAACCGCTCGATCTTCTCTTTTTCAGTCTCGTGTGAAAAAAAAGGGGGCTCTACTAGAGAATTGAACACACAACCTACCGGTTGAGGCCACAATGCGCTAACACTTGAGCTAAGTTTTTGTTATGTCTTTTTATATAGATTATATGGATTTTATACCTTATTAGATGAGTGGAAAAGAAAATCAACCGTGCCTACTTTGACGACTGAAGAAAACCATCTAATCCAAGTTTTTTAAAGAACTGATGCATCGTGTTATACTTTTCTTTTTTTATATGATGAACATTTTCTAGAGAAATAAATGTTCCACGCCCTATAAAATTCGAGCAACGATCTTTTTCTCATGTGTCACCAAAAAAAGAGTTTGTTTTGAAACATTGCTAATAAATTCTCTGTAATGGTCCTGATAATTTACGCACCACAAACATGATAGCTTGCGTACAAACATCGCAGTAGCTTCTTTTTACCTGAAAAAACTATTAAAAAACATCATAAGTAACTTCTGTGTAAATAGTATGATAATATACATGTCGCGGACCTGATAACTTACATATAAATACCATGGTAACTTATAAGCCAATGGAAAAAACTGTCCAAACATACCCTTATAAGTTTTGTGCAAGTGTCGTGGTAACTTACGTACGACATACCGAGCAATTAACACAATTAATTATCCAGATATAGAGGTAGTCTCTCCTCCAAGAAAAGGCGGGTAGGGTTTCTGCCTCCCATCGGCGACGCCATCGATCTACCATGTCTCCTGTGGCCTTAGCGCCATGGGTGCGCGGTGGATCCCGGCGCTTGCCGGCGGGAGGGCTTCATTTTTTTGTGGCTTTAAGTTTTTATGGGGTTTGTGTCTCGCTCGGGAAGACGAGACGACGGAAGCTTCTTGAAGTTATCGGGCTAGATGTACTATAGCTACCAACATGTCTATTTTGTAGTTATCGGGCTAAATGTACTATAATTACCAACATGGTTATTTTATAGTTATCGGGCTAGATGTACTATAGTTATCAATATTGTTACTATGCGGTTATCAGGCTAGATGTACTATAGTTATCAACATGGTTAATTTTTGGATCAGATACACCGTCAATACATGGTTTAGACACCATTCGCCTCATACTGCAGACGGTTTTTTATAGTTTGGCTTGTTTCGTCATGCTAGAACAAAAAGACACGCCAGCGACCAGGATTCGAACCATGGTCGTGCACTATGGGGCGGTGTCGGTAAAGTAGCAGGCACATACGTCTTTATACTAGTACTATCGACATGTCCTAGCCATTATGACCGTTCCTTTTGTTTATATGTCTTTTTTTCGATTTCCTTTATCTATTTTCAGATTTTAGTATTCTTCGTCTTATATGCGGTGTGCGTATCATATATTAAAAACTTATACACATTATACGCAGTGATCATAATTTTATAATATACCTTGTAGAAATATTATAGTCATTACGTACTACTCAAAAATTATAGTCACTGCTGTGACGCCCCCGGTTCGACCTACACTAATCATACATGCAAATGTGTACGATCAAAATCAGGGACCCAAGGGAAGATATCACAACACAACTCTAGACACAAATTGAAATAATACAAGCTTCATATTACAAGCCAGGGGCCTCGAGGGCTCGAATACATAGCTCGATACACAAGAGTCAGCGGAAGCAACAATATCTGAGTACAGACATAAGTTAGACAAGACTGCCTTAAGAAGGCAAACACAAAAGCAACAACGATCGAAGAGGCAAGGCCTCCTGCCTGGGACCTCCTAACTACTCCTGGTCGTCGGCGGTCTCCACGTAGTAGCATCCGTCGGCGATGGCATCTGACTCCAGGAAGCCACCATCTGGTTGCATCAACCGGAAAGAAGGAAGAAGGGGAAAAGGGGGTAGCAAAGCAACCGTGAGTACTCATCCAAAGTACTCGCAAGCATCAGATCTAAACTAAGTATGCATTGGTATCAAATGGAAGGGTTGTGTACGTGGACTGAACTGCAGAATGCCAGAATAGAGGGGAAGGCCTAGCCTATCGAAGAGTAGCATCTTCAAGCAGCTCCAAGCATCTTGCAGCATGTAGAAGAGTAAAGAATAGCATTTTATAATTAACAAGCATGTTGTAGAATTAATGCCCAGAGATCCTTCCTCGACTCCCTGCGATAAAGCAATCCTGGAGCCACATATCCATCACATATATAAAGTATCCATTTCTAGTTGTATAAAATCAGGATACAAGTCTGAACGTCCATTACCGTGGACACGGTATTCGAATATATATCTTCCCTGCAGGGGTGCACCACGTTACCCAACACGCTCGATCACTCGTCGGACACACCTTCGGGGTCAATGCCCGGCCTCGGAAGAAGATCAACACGCCGCAGCCCTACCTAGGTTCGGGAGAGAGGTCCTGCCGGTCTACATCCTAAGCGCCTGGGGGTCTTGGGCCCCATCGCCCGTTGCACTCGGAGTCGTTGTAACGTAGGCTGGATACCACCGCCTCGGCGGATGGCCAAAGACGATCCGACCATGCCGCCATCTTTGAACCGGACGTCCCGATAAAGCTCCGGCCGACATCGCGCGACGCCGAGGCCCATAACTATTCTCGCGTGGTGGTTGGTGCATAAAGGCCAAAGGCCAATTCGTAACAAATACTCAAACCGTTAGTGCATTAACAATTAAAGTAGTGGCGGCTGTCAGGGACAAGTCCGGAGCTATCACCCCTCTGGTGATACCACTAAACAGCCAGCCGCCACCGCCACATCGCACGGTGCTCTCGGGCCCGCCGGCTTCCATAACGGTCTCAAGTAAATTCAAGGTAGCTGTGTCCAGACATCAAGGGGAAAACCCGAGGAATCACCCCCGATGGATTCCACTCAATGTAATCATCAAGGTGAACGTAAGAGGGACCACCCTCGAGGTTCACACTTGAGGTGTTACACGACAGAGCCGTACCAGAAGTGATTAAGGAGGAAATCACCCTGATGACCCACGCACCGAATAGCTACACTACAGGAGATCTCATCGGGGAGTGATGTATGAGGTTCCACCCTCGGCACTCAATGGTAACCTGCAGAGAAGAGCAACAAAGGGCGTCATGTGATGTGAGGTATCGAGGCTGCAGTCGCCGATCACGTTGATCGGGTAAATCGATGATGAAGCAGGGCAACAAGGACAAGGTGGGGGTCGCGATGGATCACTAACCAACCTATAGTAAGCAGTTTAGGATAAGCGGTAGGTAACAATAGCGGTACAAAGGTGCTATGCATCGTAATAGCAAAGAATCAAACATCTTGTAGCAAAATCTAATGCAAGCATGAGAGAGAGAATGGAATGGGCGATATCGGGATGATCAAAGGGGGGCTTGCACGGAAGCTCCGCTGAAAGGGAAGAAGGGTTAAATGCGTGGACGTAGTCGATCACAGGGGCATCGGCAACGGTCTCGGGGTCTACCGGAGAGAAGAGGGGGAATAAACAATAAATACAAAGCAAACAAGTGCAATAGTATGCATGACAAGTTAAAAGCAGTGCTAGGAGTGTTCTAACACAGTGCTATACGATACCGGCGGAGGGGAATAACATTCGAGAAAGTTTTCCCGAAGTTTGGCATTTTTAGACAGATGAAACGGATGGGGAAGGTTGCATGTTTGCTACGCTAAGGGCGTGCGACAGAAGAACGGAGGGCGTATTCCGATTCGTCTCGTCGTTCTGAAGAACTTTCACGTACAAAACTTTTTCATCCGAGTTACGGATTATTTTATATGATTTTCTATAGTTTAAATCAATTTCTAAAATTTCTGGTTTTATATTAATTTGTTTTAATCCGAGTTGACCAAGTCAACTTTGACTAGTCAAAATGGCAGGGTGTGGCCCGCATGTCATAGGTTGTACCTAAACAATAAAATAAAACTAATCTAATTGAAAGGGACCCACCTGTCATCTACACATATTCTAATCAAGTAATTTAATTAACCTAACTATTGCTAGACTAATCTATCTGGGCCGGCCATTCTGGGCACTAGCATGTTGGACGAACATGGTAGGCACGCATGCACGGGAGTGCACAATGGCCATGGCTTCCACTACTAAGGGCGGCAAGCAAGAGCCAAGAGCAACAACAGCGATAGGTATTAAGAGCAGCAATGAGTGGATTAGGGAGCAGGAGCAAGCAGAGTGGCGGCATGAGCAAGAAAGAAGCAGCAAAGGCAGCGAAGCGAGGAGCAAAGAAGATGTAACGGCGGTTCCGGCAGGAGGCACGTGGTGCGGACGCTGGCAGGAGCGGGCGGCACTTGACGCCGGGCAGAAGCGCGAGGCAAGGCGCGGCTAAAGGGGAGCCAGGCGTGCGGCGAAGCGGTAGCGCCCGAGGGGAGGTCTCATGGCGCAGAGCAACATGATGAGCGCAAGGTCGACGACGGCGGCCTACAGCGTCTACGAGGATAGATCGAGGGCGGAGGAGGGGAACCGGAGAAGAGGCTCACTGCTGGGTCCGATGGCGGCGCTTCGAGGAGGCGGTGAGGTCGCGATGGTGTAGATCGACGACGCAGCGGCGTCTGCGGTGGCCGGGCCAGAGGAGACGAGGTTGATGGCGATGGCTGCGCAGCTCCGGGCCTCTAGCTCCGGCGTTCGAACAGACGCGGGATTTAACGCGACGAACGCCCGGGACGTGCTCCCGCCCGCCGGAGAGGTCGGTGGACGCGTCAACGACGGCAAGGAAGCGATGCCCGCGTGAGCTTGCGAGCTCAAAATCGACCCACAGGAGAGAGAGGGGGGCGATGGAGATCTAGGGGGAATGGGAGCGGGCGAGCTAGGGTTTCAGGGATGCTATCTTATAGGCCGAGGGGGGCTCGTGGCGGCCATCCATGGCCATGGCGCCGTGGATGCGTGCAAGCGCCTCCACATCTCTGCATACCGAGGAGAGGATGAGGCGGAGTGGGCTGGGCATGTACTATATATGATGGGCCAAAGTGCCTGAGTTAGGTTCCTTCTTCATTTACTATTTTACATTTTTCTATTTTTGTTTTGTAAAAGACACCGCTTGTATTTATTTAAGCTATCAAAAGATTTTACAAAATATGGAACTTGGCCATATAAATGCTGACAATATTTGGCACGCCATAAAATGGTTGGGGTAATATTTTAAGTCATTTGATTTTCGAATAAATGCAAAGGAACTAAAGTGGATGTTTTAGTCACTCCTTTTGGGTGATAACTTTTGAATAAGCAAACAAGTGACCTAGTTTTTCTCCACCATAATTAACTATGGATTATTTGCCATCACATGAACTTTTTAGTTTTGACATTTGAAAACTTTAATTGTTTGACTTTATTTTAAATTTGAATTTAGAATTAGTTTGAATCAACGTGGGACCTATGCAATAAAAATGATGACATGGCATCATTAGCAGGGGATTACTGTAGCTTGATTATCTGGGCATCACAATTCTCCTCCACTACAAGAAATCTCGTCCCGAGATTTTAGGAGGTAGAAGGAAACAGAGCGGGGTATTCATCGCGAAGACGTTCCTCGAGTTCCCAAGTGGCTTCATCTTCAGAAGGATTTGACCACTGAACTTTTAGAAATTTGATAGCCCTCAGAGGGTGCGACATTCAGCTTGAACGAGAACGCAGGTCAGATGCTCTTTGTAAGTGAGATCATTTGGCATGGGTTGAGATTTATAAGCCATGGGGTTGTTCCAATAAGACTTGTGACTCAAGGCATCGGCCATGTCATTAGCCTTGCCAGGGGTATAAGAATTACCGTAGTCATAGTCTGAAATTGTTTCCATACATCGTTGTTGACGGAGATCCAGATCTAGCTGAGTAAACAAATACTTCAGACTTTGATGATCGGTGAAGATCTCGCAACAAGTACTAAGAAGGAAATATCGCCACAACTTTAGTGCAAATTTAACTGCAGCAAGTTCAAGGTCATGGACTGGGTAGTTCTTCTAGAAAGACACCTCGGAATCCACAAACAACTGGAATGGTTTCAATTCTCACAAGAGGAGAAGCATTTCACGCATTCAAGGAATAAATCCGGGCTTCGGCATTATGAACAAGATGAGCATGGTAACTTACTATCTCACTCGAAGGATGTAGTAGATAGACGGTTTTAGTGGCGCAAATGATAGAAGCGGTATGTGTATTCAACCATTCCATGCCCAGAATGAGTTCAATATTGGGTGACTTCAAAACAATCGAGGAAACATGGACTTCCAACACTTCAGTTTCCACGGGGACGTTGTGACTAACCATGGTGGTCTGATATTGGCCTGCAGAATGCAGCTTGGAATTCTGGCCAAGTGATGGCGGTTCCAGTAGGTAAGGAACACGTGTGGCGGTCCCACCATTGAGCAGCAGGGCCTTTCAGGTAATAAGC
Source organism: Aegilops bicornis (assembly GCA_021605145.1). Taxonomy (NCBI): domain Eukaryota; kingdom Viridiplantae; phylum Streptophyta; class Magnoliopsida; order Poales; family Poaceae; genus Aegilops; species Aegilops bicornis. The sequence goes on along the minus strand of JAHIAL010000034.1, from coordinate 711,390 downwards.
TGCGAAGTTGACATAGTTGGCAGGGGCTACATCAGCAGACTCCAACTCGAGAGTGATGTGACGGAGCCAGTCATCAGCATCCAGTGGCTGAGTTGAGTTGTGGAAGATGATAGGGTTGAGACACGCAAAGCATTGCAGAGTCACTGGGGCTAGTTGCGGATTCATATTGGGACGCGAAACTAAGCCACGACTCCTACCATGAACTAGTGATTCAGCATCAAACTGTTGTATCATACCGGCCATGTATTCGGGAGGTGGTGGACTGTCGCCACCACGGCCACGATCAGCGGGTCTAACTATCCTGCTTGGATGCAACAGGGTGTAGTTTAGCAAGGGGTGGAGCAAGTGTATGGAGTCATTCATGATGTAACTTGAACATGAGCAAAGGCACGGTATGTACAAAACAGTAGTCATTAAAGACATACATATACATATACAGAGCCATTTGCACGTTGTTAGTATGGTTCAGACAAGAGAATCATCCTAGACATACTAGGTGTCACGTATGCATGCGAGGGAGGGATACAATAGCGGGACATAGCAAAGGCTACATCAGCGTCGGTGAAAACCTCTGAAGCGAGGGATTAGCAAGTGACGACGCAGGGTGCCCTCGATAGGAGGATCCTACGGTCAGTGAATATTATGAAGCAGAACTTGGCTCTCAATTCAAGAAAGGCATATTACCAAACTCCGGATGGATGTGATCACGAGAACCTAGGATAGAGTTAGCAAAATCATTTAACCCGAATAGAAGAGAGATTAGAGTCATAGAGTATAGACGAGGAATAAAAGATCCTAATACCACCCAATTGGCGACGTGGACCCGTAAGCCACACAGCCATGTTAGTAAAACCGTTTTTCAAAGATTAGACTCAACTTAGGCCAAGGAGTTGGAAAGGGGGATCCTACAGGCAGTCGGCTCTGATACCAACTTGTGACACCCCCGGTTCGACCGTACACTAATCATACACGCAAATGTGTACGATCAAGACCAGGGACTCACGGGAAGATATCACAACACAACTCTAGACACAAATTGAAATAATACAAGCTTCATATTACAAGCCAGGGGCCTCGAGGGCTCGAATACATAGCTCGATACACAAGAGTCAGCGGAAGCAACAATATCTGAGTACAGACATAAGTTAGACAAGACTGCGTTAAGACGGCAAACACAAAAGCAACAACGATCGAAGAGGAAAGGCCTCCTGCCTGGGACCTCCTAACTACTCCTGGTCGTCGGCAGTCTCCACGTAGTAGCATCCGTCGGCGATGGCATCTGACTCCAGGGATCCACCATCTGGTTGCATCAACCGGAAAGAAGGAAGAAGGGGAAAAGGGGGTAGCAAAGCAACCGTGAGTACTCATCCAAAGTACTCGCAAGCATCAGATCTAAACTAAGTATGCATTGGTATCAAAAGGAAGGGTTGTGTCTGCGGACTGAACTGCAGAATGCCAGAATAGAGGGGAAGGCCAAGCCTATCGAAGACTAGCATCTTCAAGCAGCTCCAAGCATCTTGCAGCATGTAGAAGAGTAAAGAATAGCATTTTATAATTAACAAGCATGTTGCAGAATTAATGCCCAGAGATCCTTCCTCGACTCCCTGCGAGAAAGCAATCCCGGAGCCACATATCCATCACATATATCAAGTATCCATTTCTAGTTGTATAAGATAAGGATACAAGTCTGAACGTCCATTACCGTGGACACGGTATTCAATATATATCTTCCTGGGGTGCACCACATTACCCAACACGCTTTCGATCACTCTGGCGGACACACCATTACGGGGTCAATGCCCGGCCTCGAAGATCAACACGTCTCAGCCCTACCTAGGCTCAGGTCTACTTCCCTAAAGCGCCCGGGGTCTTGGGCCCATCGCCGTTGCACTCGGGCGTTCTTGCAGGTGGATACCAAGCACCGCCTCGGATGGCTGACACGATCGGACCGTGCCGCCATCTTTGAATCTGGACGTCGACAAAGCTTGGTGATCTTTGCTGACGTCGAGGCCCATAACTATTCTCGCGTGGTGGTTAGTGCGTAAAGGCCAAAGGCCAATTGTAACAAATACCCAAACCTGTTAGTGCATTAACAATTAAAGTAGTGACGCTCAGCCGGGACAAGTCCGGAGCTATCACCCTCACAGGTGATACCGCTAAACAACCAACCGCCACCGTCACATCGCACGGTGCTCTCGGGCCCGCCCGGCTTTCTAGCGATCTCAAGTAAAGTCAAGGTAGCGTGTGTCCATGCATCAAGGGAAAACCCGAGGAATCACCCCGATGGATTCCACTCAATGTAATCATCAAGGTGAACGTAAGAGGACCACCCTCGAGGTTCACACTTGAGGTGTTGCAACGATGCAGCCGTGTCGAAGTGATTAAGAGGAAATCATCCTCGATGACCACGATCGAATAGCTACACTACAGAGATCTCATCAGGAGTGATGTATGAGGTTCCACCCTCGGCACTCGATGGTAACCCTGCAGAGTCGAGCAACAAAAGGGGTGTCATGTGATGTGAGGTGTCAGGTTCTGGTCGTCGATCACGTTGATCGGGTCGTCGATGATGAAGCAGGGGCAACAAGGACAAGGTGGGGGTCATTGATGGATCACTAACCAACTTATAGTAAGCAGGTAGGTAACAATAGCATGTACAAAAGCAGGCTATGCATCAGAATAGGAGCAATCAAATACTATAACAAAATCTAATGCAAGCATGAGAGAATGGAATGGGCGATATCGGGATGATCAAAGGGGAGGGCTTGCTTGGAAGCTCCGCTGAAAGGGAAGAAGGGTCGTTGTGGACGTAGTCGATTATAGGGGCATCAGCAGCGGTCTCGGGGTCTACCGGAGAGAAGAGGGGGAATAGACAATAAATACAGAGCAAACAAGTGCAATACTGTGCATGACAAGTCAAAAGCAGCGCTAGGGGTGTTCTAACGCGGTGCTACACGATACCGGCGGAGGGGAATAACATCCGGAAAAGTTTTCCTGAAGTTTGGCATTTTTGGACAGATGAAACGGATGGGGAAGGTTGCATGTTTGCTACGCTTAAGGGCGCAGGATGAAGAACGGAGGTCAGTATTCGATTCGATCTCGGCTGCTTCCGAGCAACTTTCATGTACTTCCTCCGTTCCTAAATATTTGTCTTTCTAGCCATCTCAAATGGACTACAACATACGGATGTATGTAGACATGTTTTAGAGTGTAGATTCATTCATTTTGCTCTGTATGTAGTCACTTGTTGAAATCTCTAGAAAGACAATTATTTGGGAACGGAGGGAGTACAAAACTTTTTCATCCGAGTTACAGATTATTTTATATGATTTTCTAATAGTTCTAATCAATTTCTAAAATTTCTGGTTTTATATTAATTTGTCTTAATCCGAGTTGACCAAGTCAACTTTGACTAGTCAAAATGGCAGGGTGTGGCCCACATGTCATAGGTTATACCTAAACAATAAAATAAATCTAATCTAATTGAAAGGAACCCACATGTCATCTACACATATTCTAATCAAGTAATTTAATTAACCTAACTATTGCTAGACTAATCATCTTGGGCACTAGCATGTTGGATTTAACATGATAAGGCACGCATGCACGGGAGTGCACAATGACCATGGCCTACTTGGGCAAAGAAAGAAGCAAGAGCCAAGAGCAACAAATGGGTAGGGATTAAGAGCAGCAGCGACAGGATTAGGAGCAGGGAGCAGCAGTAGTGGCGGCATGAGCAAGAAGAAAGCGAAGAAAGCGCTTTGTCAGCCATATTTACGGCGGCAAAGAAGCAAGCCAAGAGCTAAGAGCAAATGGTAGGGATTAAGAGCAGCAAATGATGTGATTAGGGAGCGAGGAGCAGCGAGTGGCGGCATGAGCGGCAAAGCAGAAAGGCGGCGCAGCAGACAGCGATGAGGAGCAAAGATAACGCGCAGCGGTTCTGCGGGAGCACCTTGGCCTTGGCGCAGCGTAGGAGGCGGCCGCACGCTGGTGGGCGCGCGAGACAAAAGCGCGACTAAAGGGGAGCCTAGGGCGCGCCACGGCGAGGGACGCGTCCTGTGGAGGTCCACGGGCGCCTCTGACACATGGTGAGCGCAAGGTCGACGGCGGCGGCCTACGACGTCTACGAGGATAGATCGAGGACGGGAGGGGGGAACCGGAGAAGAGGCTCACTGCGGGGTCCGATGGCGCGCTCGAGGAGGCCGGTGAGGTCGCGGTGTTGTAGATCGACGACGACGACTTGCGGTGGCCGAAGCAGAGGAGACGAGGTTGATGGCGATGGCTACACAGCTCCGCCTCCCAGCTCGATGCCGAATGTGACGCTTTACGAACGACGATTTAACATCCAGGGGACGTGCTACCACGGAGAGGTCGGTGGACGCGTCGACAACGGTGAGGAAGCGGTGACCGCGTGAGCTTGCGATCTCAAAATCGACCCACAGGAAAGAGGGCGGGGGGGACGAGGGGGATCCAGGGGGAATGGGAGAGGGCGAGCTAGGGTTTCAGGGATGCTACCTTATAGGCCGAGGGGGGCTCGTGGCGGCCATCCATGGCCATGTGCCACGCCCTCCCTGCCTCCTCTCCTGTACAGAGGAGGGGATGAGGCGGAGGTGGGCTGGGCCTGTACTATGTATGATGGGCCAAAGTGCACAGTAGTTAGGTTCCTTCTTCATTTACTATTTTCTGTTTTCTATTTTTGTTTTGTAAAAGACACTGCTTGTATTTATTTAAGCTATCAAAAGATTTTGCAAAATATGGAACTTGGCCATATAAATGCCCGGCAATATTTGGCACTGCCATAAAATGGTTGGGGTAATATTTTAAGTCATTTGATTTTCGAATAAATGCAAAGGAACTAAAGTGGATGTTTTAGTCAATCTTTTGGGCGATAACTTTTGAATAAGCAAAGAAGTGACCTAGTTTTTCTCCACCATAATTAACTATGGATTATTTGCCATCACATGAACTTTTTAGTTTTGACATTTGAAAACTTTAATTGTTTGACTTTATTTTAAATTTGAATTTAGAATTAGTTTGAATCAACGTGGGATCTAGCAACAGTAAAAATGATGACATGGCATCATTAGCAGGGGATTACTGTAGCTTGATTATCCAGGCATCACAACTACATACTATTCAAAAAATTATACACCGCCTATATATTGTATAATTTTTTCCGCAGTATATATTGTCTAATGATCTGATATACAATATACGATGTTTCTTTATACAGATAATATACAATATGTATATTGTCAACATTATGGGCGGTGACTATAATTATATAATACAATACGTATATTGAAAAACTTATACTATATTGAAAAAAGTCACAGTTAACATTATAGTATAAAGAAATATGTATATTGAAAAACTTATATTATATAATTTTTAAATTTATGATTAACATTTACTATGCGATATTTTTATTAGGAATGTTCATCGTATATATGTTTGTTCGTGTTTCCCTATTTACAAAAAAGTTCACCGTATATATGTTTGTTCGTGTTTCACTATTTATAAAAATGTTATACGATGCTGAAAATGGTATATGATATTAAAAAAATGTTCATCGCATCATATAATTAAAAATATGTTCATTGCATCATATATTACAAAAGTGTATTCTATATATATATATATATATATATATATATATATATATATATATATATATATATATATATATTTATTTATATATATATATATATATATATATATATATTCATCACCCAGGGTGCAGAATAAGTTATTCTTCACCCGAGGTAACCTTACAATCACTTCATAAATAAATTACGTTTGGAATACAAATAGTTACATTCATATTGATTCACTACGTAAAATTTGATATAAAAAATAAAAAAATAGATTATAAGACCAGAAATATCGCATTTTATGTATGTTTTACACTATGTTTTACGTTCGTAATTTTACGTAACATAAAATATTCTTTACGGTGAGTATATATTTTCTTACATCTTTTTTTACGTATAAAATAAGACAAAATTTATGAAACCTAAAAATACGGTGCATTGACCTCAGAATAGAGAGGGGGTGAAGAATAACTATTCCTCACCCAAGGTGACGAATAGCGCTATTTTAATATCAATGCACCGTAGTTTTACATTCCGTAAATTTTGACAACTAACAATGCACCGTAATAGCGCTATTTTAAAATAGCTCTATTCGTCACCCTGGATGAGGAATAGAGAGACGGTGAAGAATAAACCTAAAATAGCGCTATTCGTCATCCTGGGTTATTCCTCACCCAGGGTGACGAATAGTCAATCCCTAAGTATAAAATTAGGGTGAAAAATAGTTATTCCTCACCCAGGGTGACGGAATGTAAAATTACAGTGCTTTAATATTAAAACAGAGGGAGGGTGAAGAATAACTATTCCTCACCCAGAATAGAGAGAGGGTGAAGAATAACCATTCCTCACCCAGGGTGACGAAAAGTCAATCCCTATATATCACGGTGCATTGATATTAAAATAGCACTATTTTAGGTTTATTCTTCACCCTTTCTCTATTTCGTAAATAGCACTATTCACCCTGGGTGAGGAATAGTTATTTTTTACATTCCGTAAATTTTAGCTTATTTCATACGTAAAAGGAGATCGTAAGAAAATATATGACCGCCGTAAAAATATATTTTATGTTACGTAAAATTATGAAGTAAAAACATAGTGTAAAATATACATAAAATGCAATTTTTCTGGTCTTATGACATATAATTTTGTTTTCTTATGTCAAATTTTACGTAGTGAATCAATATGAATGTAACTATTGCTATTTCAAATGTAATTTATTTATGAAACGATAGTAAAATTACCTCGGGTGAAAAATAACGTATTTTGCACCATGGGTGATGAATAGCATTACTATATATAAAAATGAACATTTAAATATATATTGGATACTTTTAATATACAATGATCTTATTTAAATATAAGATGAACATTTAAATATACGATGAACTTTTTCCCTATTATAAAAATGTTCATCGTCTACATATATTTTCACTGTGTACGGCCCGAAGAATACCCAAAATCTGAGAAAAGATAAAAGAGACACGAAGAAAACGAGTACAGCAAAAAAAACAAGCGCGCCAAACTATAACAGAGGATACGCGAAGAATCTTGTGTTGCAGTGGCAGCGATGTCTAGCTGCGAACCTGAAGGCGCGGGTTCAAATCCAGGCACGCGCGGTTTCTTTTTTTATTTAAATCCCGTGGCAGGACCCTCTTTTAGGCAAACAAGGGATGGATGCGTGATTAAATAAAAAGTAAGCGCCTTTTTTGCAAAAAGCAGCACCTGACCGGCGGGCCCCAACAGTCAGATACACCGTCAATACACTATTATACGTGGTTTAGACTATTTTGTAACAGACTGCCTCAAATATGGTACTGGCATGTAAAAATTACGGAAAGTTGTACCAATCTGCACGCACTATCCCAATTGTGGTACCTTCTTGCAATTAACTCATTGAAAACATACCTTCGATAACTTATGCGTAAATAGCATGGTAATATACAGACCACAGGCATGTTAACTCACGCACAAACATCACGGTAACTTTGTCATGGAAATAGTTGTTGAAAATGTATCACGATAACTCATGTGTAAATAGCATGATAATAGATACACATCAGACCTGATAACTTATTTAGCCCAGCCCTGCTAACTATTTGCATGAAAAAAAGTTGTTAGAACATGTCAGCATGAGATTTAGTTTCGAAGGTCTCGTCGCAATAGATTTTATATGTGAAAACAATTTTTCTATTGGACCAACGATTTTGAGCTATAAAATATTTTGAAGTCTCGAACACGGAGGACTAGGATGACATTAAACATTTTCTCTCTCTAATGCATGCACGCATGTGCTTGTGAAGAGAAGGTTTTGTGAAGAGAAGGTTGGAGGAACTTTTCAGTACCCCGGTAATTTCTGTGTAAACAACATAATAACTTGTGCACCATAGGTATGATGGTAATTTTTTATTAAAAAAAGTCATCAGAATGTATCAACATGGGATCTAGTTTCAAAGATCTTAGTCGCCACGACTCTTTTATGAGAAAACAGTTTTTTAATCAAAGCAACAATTTGAGTTACAAAACATTTTAAAAATTTTGAATTCGATGGAATCTCCGCTGACATCAACAATTTTGTCTTACATGCATGTATGCAACCATTAGGGGAAAATAATACTGTATGAGTTTGGTTTAGGAAAAAAAAAGGAGCACCGCGTACACCTAATAGATATACTACTTGATCAAGTCGTTCGGATGTGTAGCTACCTTCCGACTGTTCAAAAGTTAGCACAGTCCATCTCTAAATACCAAATATTCTCTAACACTCCCATTATGCGGCGCTTGCTGAAACTTGAAAATTGCACTTAACAGATAGTAAGTGAAAGAGACATCTGCAAATGCCCTCGCCGTACCAACTTTGAAGACCACAATGGCGTGCCGCTAGAAACAGCTCAAGAAACCTATGGTTGAGGCATCACCCAACGAGACCTAGTGACCAATGAAACCGATGGTTGGGGCATCATCCCAGGAAACGTAGCTTGCAATCTTTCACCACTGGCCAGAGGGTTGGCGGTGTGCTTTCATTCGTAATGTAAAGTTGGGTTCTTGTTCCATCATGTGTCTCCAACAAAACACCAAGCTAGTAATCATCACAGAAACGAGAAACGGGGAGCCAACAAAAGAACACTTCGGTGCACCCGCTCCAGTGAGCACTATATTTTCAATAGTGCCAAAATGGTATTCTGAAGTTCCAAAAAAACTAGATGCTCATATGGATGTACACTACATGTGTAATTTTTTGTGAATTTTTTGTGATAAAATACTACCTCCATCCCAGTTTATTAGGCCCGACCGTACCCTCGATAGTCAATCCATTCGAAAAAGCAATAATCTGCTACGGGCATAAATGATCCAGTCTCGTCCTCTAAGACAATAACAGTTTGGTTCCCAGTTAAATCACAGTCTCTTCGGTTTGGCTGATTGAAACAGTCTGACTAGTGGCTTTCACTTCTATACTTTCTTCATTCTCTTCACTCCGAAATTGATTCTCCAGAACCTCGTATATATTGTCTGGTGGGCATTTGTCTGCATGATTCCTAGGGTTCTCCTGGCAAAAGCACTCTGGCCATGAGTTTGTATAGAAAGGTTCCGGATGAATGCGCTTGTGGGGGCCACCAACATATGTCTTCATCATGACCTGCCTCACTCGCTCCTCAAAACCAGCTGTCGAGCCTACTTCCCTGTCCATGAATATCGGAGCAAGGGCCTTCCTGTTTGGTGTGATGGTGGTACGGAAACCATAGTATAGGCGGTGACCAATGAGGTTGTTTGCAAAGTTGCTTGGGCCGTCATATGTGGGCATAAAATGTCTGATAGGAGACAGACCATGTAATCAACTGCAGAACCTGCCAGCCCACGGGTATTTTCTTCCAGCTTTCCAGGTCCAACGGAGCTATGGTTTTCTAGGCGCGGAAACATAGCCTTGAAGGGCCTCATGAAGCGTTTCCCACCAAAGAGCTCTCCAGAAGCAAGGTAAATGTGTGTTGTATTATCAAAGCCCAGTGCACGAAGGATAAGACCTACCTGCACAACAACATTAATGTTTATTTGAATTAGCCATGTGAAGTTTTCTTCAACCAAGAAGTTCAGCTATGAAATGTACATATTTTAATGTCTGTGAACAATTTTGAAATGTTTACCAAGCATATACTGTTTTCCTGCATATGCTTCAAACTTTGATTCCTACTCCCTCCGACCCAAAATAAGTGTCTCAACTTTGTACTAACTAATCTTAGTCCATCAAAATGTCCCATTTACAACATGATAGTATATGGCATGCATGGAAGCAAAATTGCATCGCAGCTCTCGGGTGCCACACCCCCCCCCCCCCCATATGAATATAGCATTAAAAAAATATCAGAAAATTTCAAAAAAAATCTGAAATTTTGGGATATCAAACCTGGGTGCCCATTGTACACCAGTATTCAGTTTCTTGGGGAATGGGTGGCCGTTGTATCCGTGGCAGGAAAATACGGTCCATCCAAATTTCTTTTTCCTATACATAGGAATTTTTTAACTTTTTTACCTAGATTACCACGGGCATCCATTCCCCACCAAACAGAACACGGGTGTACAGTGGGGACCCAGATTTGATATTCCAAGATAGACTAGAACAGTCAAACAGTGGTGTAGATCAGAGTATATGGATCTTGCTTTCAGAGGAAGGATAAACTCCACGAAGATTAAGGTGGAGGCACAGAATAGCAGTTGTGCACCAAGCTTTCTGTCAAGCCAGCTATATATTAGACTAAAAAATGGTCCACTTTTCAACCCTGAACCCTAAAACCATAGGAGTGGCAACCTCAAAGTATCAAAACCGTTTACTGCAATCTCGGTGGCTATACAAGTGATTTTGGCTGACATGGATAGTGCATGTCTGTCATGTCATGTCATCAAACAAACCACTTCATGCTGACGGAACGGGTAAGGTTTGTGTTACCACAGTAAGCTCTCACCTTCACCCGTGCCATATTTCACCATCTATCTATATCTTTCCCTGTTTGATGATGTGGCAAACAAATGGCATCAACAGTCTGACATCGGTCAAGTCTTGATATCACAACAGTGGGTTTCAAGAGAAATACTTGGACCCTCCGGTACATCAAGGACAAGTTTAGCAAAGATGTTTGGATTGGAGTGAGAAGTACCTCTCTGATGGTGCTAAGGAAGTTCTTATCAATCCATGGTGTAAACAATCCCAACTTATGCAACAGTATTTTCAAGTTTTCGCAGGGCTGTGTGATATCGAAATTACCCAGAAATTCTGGTGGGTTGAGGAGACAGATAAAAGGAAGGTACATTAGATGGCTTGGGACAAAATTGTTTGACCAAAACTTGAAGGTGGCATGGGCTTTAGGGACCTGAGACTGTTTAATCAAGCACTTCTTAAGTAGACAAGCCTGACGCCTTATTGCATACCCTGAAAGTTTGTGTGCTCAGCTACTCAAAGCGAACTGTTACCCTTCAGGCGATCTTGTTGATTCTTCTTTTAGTCAGAATGCTTGACTTGTTGGCAAGGGATCGCTCATGATTTGGAGCTGCTAAAGCAAGTTGTCATTTAGCATGTGCACACAGGAGAGAAGATCCAGATATGGAGAGATAACTGGATTCGGAGGAACCGAGGAACCTAAAGGTCTCTAGTCTGAGGCCGCTCCAGACTGTCTGAGTTAAAGACCTTATACATGTAGCCGATAGTGGCAATGAACACAGCGAGCGAGAGAGAGTTGTGTGCTGTGAACTTGCAGCTTTTCTGCCATCGTTCTTCTGCTTTTATTCAACCAAAAAGCGATCGTGGCTTGTGCCCACGATGCCCTACACGAGCCGTGCCATCCCACATCCCAGGCGATCGGTTTACAAGTGCATGTCGTGGCAAAAGACTAATTTAGCTGAAAACTAGCTACGGCTAAAACTAACAAGCTGAAGAAATAACAAGATTAGCCAACAAACTCTCCCTGATCTACTTATTCAGCACTCTGACAATGCCGATGCGGTCGCACAGCTCCTGAAAATGGGCACGTCTGAGAGCCTTCATCAGAACGTCGGCGAGCTGATCGCCAGCGCACATACTGAATGTCAATGTTGCCTGTCATCGACGCACTGGAAAAGGAAATGGTAGCGGAGCTCGATATGTTTGCTCCTGTCGTGGAAGACATTATTCTTGCTCAGCGCACTGGCTGACTTGTTGTCGATGCAGAGCTCGACGGCACCGTCCTGGCGCCCGAGCAGCTCACCTATCAAATACCCTGGCATGCCACGCCCACCATGGCAACATACTCCGCCTCTCCACCTCGCAAGACGAGAGCACCACTATGTTGTGATTTGCCAATTTCAAGGACACGGGGCACCTTCCAAGGATGAAGATGGTGCCGCTTGTGCTCTTCCGATTGTCGACGCCGCCTCGCCAGATCTCCCACTTGAAGCCATTGATCTCCGCCGGTGACGATCAAGTCGCCGACGTACACTCCAACGAGAAGGCGCGCTTACAGCGCCATGCGCGCATGTACACCGTGATGCTCGATGGGCACTTGTCAAAGCCGAACGCAGCGAGGCTGCTGTCAAGCTCCACGTTCCAGTGCGTGTGGTGGCTGACAAAGACTGTAGAGGGCTTTGTGCAGGCTGAGCACCTTGCTCTCAGCACCATCGCATTACCTAATCCAGGAGGCTGCACCACGTACACCTCATCAAGGTCACTCTTGAGGAACCCGACTTGACGTCATGGTGCTGCACATCCCAGCTCCTAGGCGGCGATAATGAAAGCAGCACGCCGCGACAGAGTCGAGGCGAAGCATCGGTGCAAACACCTTGAAGTCGATGTCGGCGGCGCTGCACGCAGCCCTTGCGACGAGCCTTTGTGCTTGATCATCTCGCCGGACGGTGTTCTTTTTCTCCTTGAACACCCACTTCGGACCAATGGGTGACGACTGCGGGAAGATCGAGAGGGACCAAGTCCTATTAGATTCAATGGGCGCCATCTCGTCCATCATCACCGTGGCCCGCCAAGCAACATAGGGCTCCGCGTCGGGAAAAATTCGCCATTTCGCCCTCCGACATCAAAAGGCAGCGCCCGCCTCTCCCGGGTTAGTCGCACCGATCAAGCAAATCGGTGACGCGCGACACCAAAGGAACGGCGTCGGGGTCGTTGGCATCATTGAGCATCTATAGTGGCGCGAACTCCACTTCCTGCATGCGGGCAAGCTCTAGGGTGTTGGCTGACATGGCAGCGTTCCTAGGTATTGAGGAAGCACCGCTGGGGTGGCTGCCATGGCAGGGTTTTCGCCCGCTGCCGCAGATGGTCCTGGTGCTGCCATGGCCGCGTTTCCGCCTGACGCTGCCGTCGCCCCTACATGCACGATGAGGTCGATGGTAAAGGTGCCACCAAGGTGGTCCGCCTCCTAACCCCAGCTCCAGCTCACATCCTCGTCGAAAACCACGCCACAAAAGACGTGTAGACAGTGGCTGGTGGGGTGGTACACCCGATAAGCTGTGGAGCCCGGCTCGTCGGCGATGAACACCATGGGCATTCTTCGGTTGTCCAGCTTCTTGAGATTTGGCCGCACCATCTTGACATGCGCGACGCAGCCAAAGACGCATGTGTGTTCGACCTCGTGCTTCTTGTCGTGCCAGGCCTCGTAGAGCGTTATCGCCTCGACGCTCTGAGTGTGCGCATGGTTGAAGATGTACATGGTGGTCATTGTCTTCCTCTAGTAGTCCGGCATGCCGTTCGCCTTCATCATGTTGCACGCCATCCCGACCATTGTTTGGTTCCGCATTCAACAACGTCGTTCTACTGCGGCAAGTACGGCGTTGGTTCCTCTTAGAATAATCTGAGGCGCGTAGAATCTACCGAGGACCCAAGCAATCACACAAGACACAATATAACAAGGTTCACCGAACATCGGCTACATTCCTAGGGCCTGACTATGAGCGCTCCTCCCCATGATACCGCTACAATACCGCACACCGGCCACCCAGGCTATCCCCACATTATATAAGAGGCCTAGAATACAAGTGCCCTACTCGAACACGTCGCCGTACCTTATCTACACACGGTTTGAATCCAAGTCCAATCAGAACCTACCTTGTACAAGTATTTGACACAATTCCAAAGAAAATCCACCGTGGCAAATGTTCTCCGCCATCTTGGATTCTTCCATGCGTCGAACCTCCATGTACATTTGATTTAACATTATACCATGTCTCTCCTGGGTAGCTAGCCCACACCACCTCAACCACCACTACAGAGAACCACCGATGATCACCAACAAATTTTGAGTACCACATTTTCATCGGACCACTGGGCCCGAGTCCGAACCACGTATCTCGCTTTACCCGCTAAAATAGGCTTCGATTCTCGATATCCTTACACCGTAGCCCCTCCATCATCACCAAATGAAGTCTTCCATCACACTCCAGCTCCACCTTCAGCATGACTCTATGTAGCTGGCCGTGCTACCCCGCGCCCCGTCGACTTTAAGTTCCCATCTGTACGCTGTCTTCAATCAACCCTGGTCATAGCCATAGTCTTGTCGAAGCAGCACAAGCCCTCAGGTCCGCACCACGTGTTTCCACACCCCATAAGTCAGCCACTATCAGCATCACGCTCGTATGTCATAGTCGCTGAAATCACCGCCGTTTTCTATACTGACCGACTCACGTCGATCCATCAGACTGTAGAATCCAACCCAGCTGAACTTATCCGACTGGCGACTGCAACCATGCTCCACCCTACGTCATGTCAACCATGCTCCCGGTCAAGTCTCCTGGAAGCCGCACAAGCCCTCTGTGTATGCATGATCAGGGGCAGAGCTACGGCTGGGCCAAACCAGGCCATGGCCCACCCAGCCCAGCAGGAATTCAATGAAGACTGGTACTGTATCTGGGCCCTGAAAGCGAAATTTCAATGGTATTTCCTAACCAGACCTGTTTTGGCCCACCCAGAGAAGTGGCTGAAGCTCCGCCACTGTGCATGATCCTGCATTCCTGCCACAACGCAGCCCAGACTCCTCTGAGCCTTATATACACGATTCGCCATCCTTGGTTCCCGTTTGACTGCTAGCCGAACAACACCACTGCTGCCATGCCGCCATCTCCTTGGCGTACGAAGCAAAAAAACAGAAGTAGTCCAAGCAATTCCATTACTATATCAGCTCCACACCTGTAGCACCCCGTGACTTCCTGACTAATTTTCTTGTTCTCTTTTTTTCCACGCTCGAGATAAACATGCTAGCAGCCAGCGAACCCCATGTTCCAACGCGCTGCAACACCTTCCAGAACCGATTTTTATTTCTTAACCAAATCTCATACTGGGCAGCTTGCCGTGGCAGCACCACTGCCCACCTAGGTTTTGACCTTCATAGCAGCTCTCTACCTAGGCTTCCGTCAACAGCTGCTTCCGCCATCCCACAGCGCACCAGCCAGCCCCTCTTGAGGCCAACCCGCCTCACTCGAGCCTCCAGTAGCTGTACGCTAGGTCTTCTACTGCTACCCACGCCAAGATGCGCACGCGGCACGCGTCTCCCCTGCCACATGCCACGTAAAATCGTCCGCAGCCACCACTGAGTTCTGCCAATCGAATCAATCTCGCCAAGATCACCCACGATGAGGGCCTCTGCTGCTGCATGTCTTCGCATTCCAATTGCTTCATCGTGCCCATACCTTGATAGCCACATCGCGTGCAGTCTCAAACTCATCGCCTCTGAACCCGATCTGATCTTCGCTCCTGCTGCCATGTGAATCATACGAAATTGGCACTCTTCCTCTAGACCAACAATCCGTGACCTCCTTGAACCTTCCTCATGATACCACTTGTTAGAATAATCGAAGGCGTGTAGTCGATCTACCGAGGACCAAGCAATCGCACGAGGCACGGCCGATTTGTTAATGATGTTCACCGAACATCGGCTACATCCCTAGGGCCTGACTATGAGAACTCCTCCCACCGCTACAAGACCACACACCGGACACCCGGGCGCCGTCACATGCCGCCGGCTCCCCCTGCATGCCTGTGCTAGTATGTTGGCATAGATTATATATGTGTCTACCACGACATTATATAAGAGGCCTAGGATACAAGTGTCCTACTAGAACATGTCTCTGTACCCTATCTACACAGAGCTTGAATCCAAGTCTAACTGTAACCTGCCTTGTACAATTATTCGACACAATTCCAACAGTTCCTCCTGTCTATAACAGGACTGCCCATGAGCTTGCTCAATATGGGTGTAGTGTGTCGTGTGGGGGTGTTCTGCAAGGCTCTGTCCCAACCTGCGTGTCCACGGCGGTGTTGCACGATTTTATACCAAATTATTTCTTCCTAAGTAATACACCTTTTCAAAACAAAACAAAAAACTAATCGTAAAACCACCTAAGGTTGTACAGAGGACAATTTATACAGTTCAAGTTTCCAACTCAGAATGTAGTTGAGGGCTGAAAGCTGAAGTGGACTTTTTAAAAAGAACATTCAACGTTCAAAATAATAATTAGCGAAGTAAACAAACTGCAATACTTGGTTGTAGCCAGGAAGTGGCACTCTGGCAGGTAAGGTATGTGCACTAAATAGCAATAATATTTGGTTGTAGCTTTGGATATACTAGTCGGGTAGTATCGAAATCACTAAATTTACTCATAGTTCTGGATAGACTTCTGGTCCAGAACAATCGTTATGCCATGAAGGATAAAATTTACTCAGTTGGCCTTCAATTTGGTATTCCAGTTTACAACTACTCCCTCCATTCCAAAATAAGTGTCGCGGTTTTAGTTCAAATTTGAACTAAAAGCACAACACTAATTTTGGAATGGAGGGAGTAACTCCTAATTTCAGAACATAGTTGAATAAGTACCACTACAGAAATATCCAGAGCAATGTATCTAAAAAGATTCATTACCTCTTCTGGAGTTAAAGGGCACTTTCCAATGAGCCGTCTTTCCCTATAGACAAGTTCTTTTTCTGCAAAATTTTCCTTGTGGTACTTGATCAGAATTTTCTGTTCCTGAGGTGTAAATATATCAATGCACCTGCATTTTTCATGTAGAAAATAAGCCATGGCCAGCAATGTAAAATGAAGATATGCAAAATAACCACTGCATTTATCAAATCTTTGTTATCAGCGATGTAGCATCAAGGTTTTGGATTCCAAATGCTAAAAATTCTCATGGGGCACCGAGATTTCTGGTTACCGCGGTAACCAGAAAAAACAGGCCGTTACCGGAGGCCTTTTTTAATGAATTTTGGATCCAAACAAAATTCAGTCAAAATTTATTGAGTTTGAAATTCGGGATTTTTCACCCGGTAAGGCGATTTCTCATGGGGTACCAAGATTCGCGGTAACCGGTTTTTTCTCCCGGTAACCACATCCCTGTGTAGCATAGCTTGTCTCTAGTAAAAAAACAAGCTGATCATCTGTAGAACTATAAAAATGCAATATAAATGTATCCCAAAGTTCTAGTACAAGAGAGCACAAATGACCATGATACAGAATATCAATGGTGTGAGTTTATCATTTCCTATCTTACTTCTAAAGGTTTTGAGTTGGTGGTAGATTCACCCACCCTTCTCTACTCTCACATGTGGGATCTTTTTGCCAAAAAAAGGCAGAAATAAACAATTGAGGCAGCAGCGGAGTCAAACTTGGCACCTTATCAAGAGGGTTCTAGCTTCTTACCATCTAATCCATACACAAAGGGCATAACAAAGAAATCAAACGGTATTTATTGAACTAGCCCACAATCGAAGTGCTGTGTTTTTATTTTATTTTGAGAGGATTGTTATACAACCCAAATCAGGATGAAGCCTAAGTTAGATGGTATAACCTATTTAACTGTTTTTAAGATTTGCGAGCACATTGATTTATTATGAGTCCAGTGCAAGCCATAGGTACTTTGCAAGTTTGGTTAATGACATCATTTCAAAAATTTGATGAAAAGTTGAGTAATGTTATGATATCTAAGGCTCTACAATGCTCTTGTTAGCTTTTCTGTAGCCTACAATGAACTGCAATAAAGAATACATGGATGCGTTTCTCCATTTCTGGATGCATAGCAAAGCATATATGATGACAAGTGAATAACAAACTGACTATTATAAATGTGAATGACTGAATTGTGTAATCACACAGTGTGGTTAGTCAATGTTCTACCCAGCAAAAGCAAGCATATCCATCTCAAACCGAAGATGAATCGACATGAAATGGCCTTCTGAGCGGAGCTTATTCACTATCTCACTGCTTGTTTTCATGATGTTTGGCTTGAATCGTAATGCATGATAATTCACCCGGCATCGAAGTCTCTGGATCTCTGGATCATTTATATCTTCTGCCAAGCGATGTGAAAATGGAGTTAAATAGATAGCCCCATAACTCTTCATCTTCTCCAAAGCAACTGTCGTGTACCAAGTTACCGGTGCATCTCGAGGTGGCCGGATCTGTTAGCAACACATATTAGTCTCTGGAGTTATTCACTCGTATAACTGAAACTAGTGAGTTTTTCTTTCACCTGGTAGGCTTTCAGCTTCTTAGTTTTTCCGTTTGTAATGATATCTGGAACGCTCGTAGCAATACGGACATCATATTTTAATGTCTTGATGAAGTGGGGAACATCATAAATACCTATGAAACCACTGGTTGCATGTATAAATAGAAACCATAAGTAAAAACATCAAACAGGAACCATCATGCCAAGATCATTCAGAACAAACCAAAAATGCTGACAAAAAGGCAGTTTCAAATATATAGAACAGCAAAGCTGAATTTAAATGTTCCTACGAGGAATGAAGCACACTACATGTAAATCATTTGTGAAGCCTATTATCTTACTTGATTCCTATAACAGAAAGATACTCCCTCTGTAACTTAATATAAGACGTTTTTTCACACAGTCACGGTGTCAAAAAACGTCTTGTATTAAGTTACGGAGGGAGTACCACGTAGCTGGAACTCAAAAATCGAACAAACAGTACTTAATTTTGAGAATATGCAGAAGTGTCTTTTGCTTAAGAAATGGAAATAATCTGTTTTTACAGATGAAGGGCTAATTCAGTTTTACAAGCAAATCAGAGGAATAGAAAAAGTAAAGGATTAAGATGCCCTACCCAGGGCTTCGCCCTTTTAGGTCTCTGAAAAACCAGTTGACATGTGCGACCCAATCAAGGACGCAGTACTTCTGCCTGAGTTCCTCTGGATCCTACTCGTCAGGATTACCGTGCTCTCTAATCCTTAGGAATTTTCAATGAGGTCTTACCAAATACTAAGAATCCTAAGGAATCAGATCAATATGGACGGACACAGTCCTAAGGAATCAAGTACTTCTATTCCTATGAAACGAATGCTAAACATATGAAGAAAATCCCATAGGAATCCTCCAAAATTTCCTCCAAACCGAATGAGCCCGGAAAGAAAAACGACGATAAAAGGATTTGCCTGGCATTAGATTGCAGCACAAAGAGGAACTTATGTCATAGAAACAACTTAATTCTGGCATT
Organism: Aegilops bicornis; assembly: GCA_021605145.1. Lineage (NCBI taxonomy): Eukaryota > Viridiplantae > Streptophyta > Magnoliopsida > Poales > Poaceae > Aegilops > Aegilops bicornis. The sequence goes on along the minus strand of JAHIAL010000034.1, from coordinate 692,325 downwards.
ACTTCATAGCTACAGGTAGAAGGTCTAAGCAATGAAAAGTAAATGTAAATGCCACATGTACAGCTATTACACAATTTTATAGTGTAATGCGGGGCAATTGGTTTTGTGCCATTTGTCCAACCCGAAATGCTAAGAGTTACTTTTAAATGGCTTGTACTGAATATGCCAATGATTCCATTACTTGCATAAGACCTCATTTGTAAAACTTGGTCTGAAATTGCACATCTAGAACACCTTTTATAATTATGAAGCAGCATTTGTAAAACCTGGTTCAAAATGCCAACTAGCTTGAGGCCAAGAAGGTTTTGACTGAGTTAAATTTTAGATTTTCTCATTTTACAGGGGGGTAATCTCCAGCCCAAGCATGTATGGACAATGGCCCCAAAGATGCTGCAACAGAGCTCGCAACAAGGACCAAACAGCACAATTGCATTGATAGCCACATTGATGAGTTGGGCAACAACAGACGCACATGTGATATGGCAAAGGTCACAGTGTCGACGTGTGCGAGCCAGTGTGGCTAAGCGACAAGGCAGCAGCCCAGGAGTAACTACGTAAGGTTAGGCAGTGATCGAGGTGTGATTCGAAGGCATTTGCCACACGAAGCAGTCGACGGGCACATTGTTGTGAATTGTGACTACATAGCCTGGCACTGCACCAGCAGAGTGGTGCGCAGCATCGTCTATTATGCTATTCTCATTGCCGACCTGTAATTCCCATAGTATGCCTGCTTGATTGGCTCCCATAAGCCCTACTACTCGTGACGAGACTCACGTCCTTCGGTCCAAAAGCTAGAATTGCATTACGGTCTGCTTGCTTCCGAGAAACCCGAACTTCATAATGTTTGGGATAGTTATGTGATATTCTTGGAACTGAAAATTGTTTTCAAAAACAAAGGCTAGAAAGATATGCGATATCTAAAGAAGTGTTCTGTTTGCAAATCTAGAGAAGTGTTCAACTATGTTTAAGACTGAAATGCGTAAGATCCGGAAGAAAGCCAGTCATGTGTTGACGGTGAAAACTTGTAGAGAAAGAACAGAACCAAAGGATGTAATGAGACTCACATGCCTAGGGAAGTTCAGGGCTCACGCCACTCTTAAAGTTGTTGTTTCTTCTGAGAGTAAAAGAAATATTGAAGTAAAACTATAAGTAAAAGGCAGAAAGAAAAGAAGACCGGAATGTCCAGCTCAGGTATGAATGTCATACAAGTTATGAGATGTAAAGGTGGCTGGTCAAGTAAAGTGTAATTCTTTGGAAATATGATCAATTTGTTGATCACTGATTCTTCAGTATTGTGGTTAAAAGGTTAATCACAAGGATATTGACTCGATTGCATATTATTGCAAATCATTGCAAAGAAACTCGAACAGCCTAAATGACCAACATATAATGAGGTTAAAATATTTTGATGGATTGTAAATGTTTACAGTATTTCTATCAGTGTATTTCCTCTGTATTTATTATCATAATTCATTTTAGAGTTTTTGTACACTCTAGCCCATTGCATAAAAGTTGCAAGGAGGTTGTTCATGACAGAACAATAGTTGTTCGATATTATGAACAAAAGGGCATACTCTTATTGTGAATAATATGTATATTATGAATATTGATAATAAAATTGAACATCCATAACACAGACGCTAAATGTCGCAAGACTAAAAGAATACCACATCTGTGTGGCACTGCATTTAGTCACATTGGAGAAACCAGCATGGAGAAATTTCATAGTGATGAATTTTGAAGTCAACTGATTGAGAATCATCTGACACTTGCAAGTTTCGTCCAATTAATGAAGTAAACTAAAATGTTGTTCGCAGGCCATAAGGAACGAGCAACAAAAATAATTGGAGATATGCATATCGATGTATGTAATCCAATAAGTGTTGTTGCAAGCAGTGGATTTATCTATCTTCAAGATGACTCAAGTAGATATTTATATTTACTGAGACATAAATCTGGATCTTTTGAAGTGTTTCAAAAGGTTTTCAGAATGAAGTAGAAATTATTGTAACAAGAAAATTATGTTTCTACAATTGGATTGCAGAAAAGAATATTTAAGTTAAAAATTTAGCAAATGTCTGATGAGCTATAAACGAATTGTATAGGTTGCACCTCCTAGAAACACTACTGAGAGTAGATTGTTTTGAGTAGATGCAATCAAACTATGTATGACATGGTGAGATCAAAGATGATTCAAAGTGATGCTTTAGAGGCTGTGGCTTTTACTTTGAAAAGGAGGCGCCATCAAATTTATTGAAATAAGTGCTACTTTGTAGGTTATCCCAAATAGTTGGGTATTCCTCTATCACTACGCCGAGGCAAAGTGTTGCCACAGAGTGCGAAAGTTTTGAAGAAAATGTTTTCTACAAAAGAGTGAATGGCGGACAGTGCAACTCGACAAGATTATGGAATCTTCGTAATCAGCTCAAAGAAAAGAAACACGGGAAGTAATTCTATAATTTCTTACTGCGACGGATACGAAAGCCTCTACATGAGATATAGAGACTACGGTCAAACTTGCAGCTGAACTATATAGGTTGGGAAAATTCATGCAGACCTTTGTGGTATGCAGACGAAATATTGTTGGGCAAACAATGAACCTATAAATCACAAAGAAGCGTTGATGGGCCCTGACTCCGAAAATTGGCTATATGCCAACATAATCCGAGATAGTATCCATTCATATAATTCAAGCTTAGAACTTGATGAACCCTTCGAAAGACTTAAGAGTCTAAAGAATACTAATGGATCTATAAACTGACAAAGATAAAAATGTTTTATAATACTTGACCTGCTACAAATAGTTTATGACAAGATCAAAGAATTGACTATGACGAGATTGTCTCATCATAGTAATACTTAAAGTCAGTTCGGGTTAAACTAGCAATTATTAAATATTTCAATTATGAGATAAAACTGATGGATGTCAAAATGATACCCATGAGATGAAAATAGAACCAAGGTTGTATGTTTGATACGATCCAACGTAATTTTGTCGATCCAGAGGATGCTAGTAAGTATGCAAACTTCAAGAGGTCCTATAATGATCTGAAGCAAGGTAGTGGAGTTGGAATCTTCGTACTGATGAAATGGTCAAATAAATTGATTTCATCGAGTAAAGCGAAGATGCTTGTATTTACAAGAAAGTAAGTGGGAGCATGATAATATTTCAAAACACTATGTATATGACATATTGTTGATTGGAAGATATGTAAATTTCTTGACACAGATTGACTTTACTGAAACTAGTTTTTCAGTAAAATACTTAGGCCATGAATAGTCTTGGTATTAGACATAATGACCTATGGAGATAATAGTGTTTAATCAGACTTAGCCAAGATACATATTGACAGAATACTAAAGCAGCTTAGTATGTAAAATGTCAAGAAGAGTTTCTTGTCAATGTCACATGGAAGGAGTCGGTATCCTGAAATACTAATGAGCAAAATATGATTTCAACTACACTTGTATTCCATGTATGTAAACAATCAGATATTTCCAATACTCCAAGTTAATTGTAAGTAAAAGTTACTAGTATGGTCAAATTGTTGATCATAGGACAAAAATGAAAAATGTCGTTAAGGATTAATGACATTTTCTCACACACGGAGAAAATGAAGAGATTGTTGTAAGGAGTTACATCAATGAAGGCTCGTTGTAAGTAGTATATCGATAAAATCTTCATCTGTGCTCCAAGTGATTTTTTTATTTCAAACTAAAAGTGATTTATGGTGGCATAATAAGTTGGAATTGGTCCAAAAAGTTACTGTGGTGAATTCTATAACAGAAGGCTAAGTATATTATTGCTTTAGAAGCAAAAATGAAGGGTGATGAGTCGGAAGTTCATTCATGAGCTTGGTATGGTTTCTAGATGATTGTATCACTGGAACACTATTCTTAATAGTGCTTCCATAACTCAGTCTAATGAATCAAAGGTTCTACCAGTGATTCAATATATATACAAAGCCGGTTTCACACAAATTATGAATTCGTATGGAAGCATGATAGATGCATAGAAATGCAAATGATACACGTGGATCTGAAGTTATCAGATTTGATAGACGAAGTCTATACCACAAGCAAAGCATGGACTGACACCAGAATGCCATTGGTGTAAAAGTTAAAAGTGCTAACAAGATTATTAACTCTAGTGCAAGTTGGAGACTGTTGGAAATATGCCCTAGAGGCAACAATATTGTATTATTATATTTCCATATTCATAGTTAAGAGTTTATATTTCATGCTATAACTGCTATGATCCTGGAATATGCGATTCAGTGGAAAACTCATATGCACGTGTGGAATGATAAACGGTAACAACAGGTTCCGGGTCTCGCCTCTAAGACTGGCTCAAGTGTTGGTGGTGATCACGTTTTCCGGATCTTGGGATATCGTTAAGTGTAACGATAGTCCTAAAACAACATTGAGGGTATGACGTTAGAAGAACGATCATATTGAATCGACCCAATACTTGTCGGTTATACTATGTGATTATATCGTCTAAAATCATCTGTTATAACACGGATTGTTAGCATGAGTTTTAGTTCCTCGAGACCATAAGAGTGTCTCGGCCACTTCCTACCGATCGTGGGCTTTGGGGTTGCTCAAACGTCATACGTAATAAGGTGATCATAACAACAACTTTCGTGCACAATCGAAAAGTTTGACAAGTGACCGGACAGCTCGAGAGTGGGATTTGCTCCTCCGACGATGGAGAGATATTCTTAGGGCCCTCTCGGTGTGGCCGGCATCCATCGTGCGTCTGGCGGAACCGCGGTGACTACATCACGGGGATGTCGGAACACGTCATCAAGAAAGAAGAACAAAACCGGTAACGGGAGCAACGGTTTAGTGAGCATGGTGTTGACTCAGGAGGATACTGATGCACACCGAGTTTTGTAAAGTATCGCGAAGCAAAGGGAACATTACATGATAGCCAAAGGTTCACTCGAATATCATTCGTGTAATCATAGGGACCGATATGGATGTCCACGGTTCCACTATCGGCCATTGAATGAAGGGGTTTCGTTCATGTGTATGGTTTACCGAACCTACGGGTTCAGAAGCTTAAAGTAATCACGATCTGCTGAGTGTTAATAGGACAGGAGTGATAAGAATATATTTGTGGAATTGTTTTATTAATATCCAGAATAGTTCCAAGAGGTTCCTTGCGAGAATAGTTCCGAGAGGTTCCTAAGCGCTTTGAGGTCACCGGAAAGGTTTCGGTGAATATCGGGTAATACCAGGTATTACCGATTAATATATATAGGTGGGAAATGTTTCCGGGGATGTTAAATTTTATATATAATGGTTTGAAAATGTTTAGAACAAATATATATTTAATTTAATATCAATGGGCCTAATAAAGACAAGAGGTGGAAGGAAACTTGGGCTATGAAGGCCCAAGTGGAGGTGGCGCCCTCCCAATCTGAATCTCTACTTGGGGTGGGAGTTGGACTCCCCCCATGGCTGGCACACCAAGGGAGGCTTTCCTCCCTTTCTGGCTGCCCTCTCCTCCCCGCCTAACCTATATATACTAGAGAATTTCTCCCTATTGGGACACAAGTTTTGGAGCCTCCTCTAGTTGATCTAGTGCACGTTCTAGTTGATCCTAGTTGACTAATTAGAGTGAGCCCTAGCCACCTCTAATCCTCATAATTAGAAGCCCCGTGTGGTTCTAAACTCCTCCCTCTAATTCTCCGTCGACGATTAGCTCGACAATGACGGCTACCCGGATCGTGGAAGACCGTACGCTTGCAACCAAGTAGAGAGGCCGTGCTTTCCGTCTTCTGTTCAAGGGATCGTTCGAGGCGGTTCGCGGAATCGTCATCAACGTTCGAGAGACTCTGTGTACAATCTACACCGACTCGTCTACTTTATTTGCACTCCAAGAATCGATGCGATCGTTGATCTCATCCCTTTATGCATATTCATTTTTTTCCTGGGTGATCGTAGGGCGAATTTTTTTTTGCTTTTTCTACTACGTTTCCCAACAAGGCCGGATGAAGCTGGCAGATTTATGTATGAATATAGAGTAATATGTCTTGTCACAGAGGCAAAATTGGGAAACATAGAATGATGAACCCTAGCCACAACCCAACTGGTTATATAGGTAGCGGGGTCAGGAATAATACGCGGTAAAAATGACTATGTTGTTACAGTAGTAATCAAGCACGGGGCAATCAAGGCCATCGAAGGAACATAGATAGTGGAGGCTATTTGATCTAGCAAAACGATAACTGAATGATTGACACCTACGTTTCAATATGTGACATCGTAGTCTGTTACTTTGAATACTATACCTAACACTAGGATCATATGACAAGCACAAAAGAGAAGGGCATTGGCTAAGCAATGCACGGCACTGCAGACAGCGATAACGCGACGACGCTAAGCCAAACCATAGCGTTATGGTATTGCACAACTACACGAATGAAAGGGGCAAGGTAGGCTGCATGCTAGCATGCATGTAGATACCAGGGCCACAGGTGTCCAGTAGTGGCCCTATGGCAGCAGTGGCGGAGCTTGATGAAGATGTCGGGGGGGCTAAAGAGAAAACATGCATGCTTGGGGGGCTAATTACTACACTTCCTTGTATTTAAGATCCCAAAATATTTTTTCCTCAGTAATTATATCAAAATTTTGGGGGGCATAGCCCAAAAAACACTACATCAGTGCTAACCAATAGAAACATGATTTATTGTTCTTATTCATTTTTATAAAAGCCTTGGATTCATCCTAACACGTTTGTGCGTGAACTTTGATTCTTGATTTAATTTAGTTTTATATACTATACTAGTGAATGGACAATTTTGAATTGGGTGTTCAAAGTTGTACTAATTACCGTGGAATTTGTCAGGAATTTGCAACTTTATTTTATTTGGAGGCCAAAGCCATAATATATAAAAGTAAAAGAGAATGCCAAGAAGCTAGAATACAAAAGGCCAAAGGCCATCATCAATATAACTCTAACACCCCCCCCCCCCCTCAAACTCATGGTGGATCCACAACACTGAGTTTGGAGAGATGAAAATCCATCTTTGCGCTCTAGTCCGGGCCTTCGTGAAGAAGTCACTAGGCTGTAACTTCGGAAGGCACATGTTGAAGACCAATAACATGATCTCGCATGGCCAGCGCACAAAAAGGGCATCCACACCAATATGCTTGGTAAGCTCATGCTTCACCGGGTCCCAAGTAATCTTGATAGCACATGTCTTTGTCGACAAGAGGGTGGTAGGTGTAGTAACAGAAACACCAAAATCCTCTAGTAACCATCGTAACCAAGTCACCTCTGTCGTCAGAAGAGCCATAGCTCGTAACTCGGCCTCTGCACTCGAACAAGAAACTGCGGTCTGTTTCTTTGTCTTCCAGGCAATAAGAGAACCACCAAGGAAAACACAGTAAGCAGAAAGTGAACGGCGGTCCGAAGGATCACTAGCCCACGTAGCATCCGAATAGGCCCGAGTCAGAACTTGGTGGAATGGGGAAAAAAGAGGCTGACGAGAGATCATGCCACGAAGATAGCGTAGAACACAAAGAAGGTGACTATAGTGAGCGAAGTGGGAAGCAGAAACAAACCGACTCGTAATATGGACAAGATACGAGATATCCGGGACGTGTGATGACAAGATAGACAAGACTCCCAACAAGATGGCGATAACGATGTCGGATAAGACAAGGGCTCGCCATCGGAAGCATCGAAGGTGAAGATTGAGCTCCATAGGAGTCTCAACAGTCGCGCTCATCACTAAGAGCCGCCTGCAGTAAGAAGATCTTGGATATACTTTTCTTGGGAAATATAAAAGCCATCGGAGGTGGATGAAACCTCAATCCCAAGAAAGTAACGTAAGAGGACCAAGATCGGACATAAGGAATCGCTCATCGAGGCGGGCCTTGACAAAGGCAATGTACTCGGAGATAAATGCGCCGCCATGATGATCATGGCATCAACATATAGAAGAAGAGTCCTACCACGAGCAGAAAGGTGGACAAACAATGCTGGATCATGAGCATTGGGCAAAAAACCAGCGGCAGTCACCACAGAAGCGAAGCGCTCAAACCAGGCACGGGGGGCTTGCTTAAGGCCATAAAGAGAGCGTGAAGACGACAAACCATGCCATCGAGAGCAGAATACCCAAAGTGGCGGTTGCATATAAACCTCCTCGCCTAACTCACCATTTAGAAAGGCATTCTTCACATCAAGTTGAGACACGGACCAATGGCGAGTGAGGCCACGGCAAGAAGTGTACTGGACCGGTGGTCATATGGGCCACGGAGCAAAAGTCTCATCGTGTCGCGACCATCTTTATTCTTTGAAAGCCACGAGCCATAAGACGAGCTTTATAACGCCAAGAGAACCATCGAGCGAGTCTTTATCTTATAGACCCACTTACAAGTGATGGGACGAACAGGGAGGAAGAGAAACCAGATCCCATGTGTCGGTGCGCTCAAGAGCAGCAATCTCCTCTCGCCATGGCAAACTGCCATTCAGATGCACAATAGCATCTCGATAAGAAGTCGGCTCAAGAGCGGGTCGAAAGACCATAGCGAGAAGGAGAATATCGATCAGGGGGCGGACAAGGCCGAGAACGAAGACCATAAGTCGGCTGAGAGGAGGAAGACGACACACCAGAAGTAGAGGGCACATCAGTAGACTCATCCACAATACGTGGACGTCGAGTATAATAAAAGGAAAGGAGGGAAGAGGTGGAATCACTGAAGACGAAGACGGGGAATGTATCGATGAAGGTGGTGAAGGGGAAGGTATCGGTGATGAAGGTGGAGAAGGTGAAGGTATCGATGATGAAGGTGAAGAGTCATGTGACGAGGGAGGAGAAGAAATCTTAGGAGAGGACGGTGTCGAATCTGGAACCGCGGGACGAGGAGTAGAATACTGGGCACAGGGGGAGGTGTATCTGGAAATGTAAGAAAAGAGATATCCTCTGTGGAAAAGGACGAGGAGGATGGACGCGGGTAGAAGGGACGAGACTCATCAAAGGTCACATCCCGAAAAATACGCATCCGACGACCGATGGGATCCCAACACCGATAGCCCTTATGCTCATCACTGTATCCGAGAAAGACACACTCAACAGACTGAGCGGTCAGTTTGGTGCGTTCAGAAGGGGCAAGCAAAACATAGCAAACGCAACCAAACAAGCGAAGCGCCGAATAATCAGGAGAGCGACCAGAAAGACGCTCGAGAGGAATGCCACCCTGTAGAGCAGCAGATGGCTGAATGTTAATAAGATATGTGGAAGTGGTAACAGCCTCAGCCCAGAAGTGAGGCGGAAAAGAGGCGGTGATCATCATCGCACGTGCCGTCTCAAGAAGGTGACGATGCTTGCGCTCAGCCACACCATTCTGAGCATGAGCACCAGGGCAAGAGAACTGAGGAAGAGTACCTTGCTCAGCAAGGAATCCTCGCAGCGCATGTGAGATATACTCACCAGCTGAATCTGCGCGAAAAACACGAATAGGAGTGGAAAACTGGGCTTGAACCATGGCAGCAAATTTTTTGTATATAGATAAGACCTCACTACGAGAAGACATGAAATAAATCCAAGTGTACCGCGAAAAATCATCTATAAAGATAATATAGTAGCGATGACCCCCTTTTGAAGCAAAGGGAGCGGACCCCAAACATCGAGTGAACAAGGTCAAAAGGCGCCCGACACCGACTCCTTTGTGAGGATAGGGTAGCTGAATCTGCTTACCTAGCCTATACAACCCAGACAATCCAACGAAGCGTTACCGGAGACAGGCCCCAGAACACCACGATGAACCAAAGACGAGAGACGAGAACCACATAAATGGCCAAGACGATGATGCCATTCTTTGAAAAGAGCTGGTAGATGCAAGACGGGGAGTTCTGAGGCTGGCGTGGCAAGGCGCCGAAGACGTAGCCGATCAAGCTCCCAGAGACCATCGAGGCCGAGGGTCAAAGACCAAGTAGAGCACCCGTGCGGCGATTTATCCCGGATGTAACACGAATCGAAGTCGAGGATGACCCTACAATTAGAATCAACAATCGACCACGGATATGAGTCGCATGGTAAGTCGAGGAACATGAGCTGACAGAGGGAACATGAAATGAAGAAGTGCTAAGAGTGCCTCGACTAGCTACGGAAGGGGAAGTGCCATCGGTACCGTAAGAACACGAACATGAGACTCCAACAGTCAAACGGAGGTCAAAGTGGAAGAATCGTAGGTCATATGAAAAGATGCTCCAGTATCAAGAATCCATGGGGATGTACCTGAATGAGTAGAAGGTGGTTTCTTATTGCCAGAAGAGTCAGTCACGGAACCTGCAGAACTTGTCGGTGAGGAATCCCAAGTAGCAAGGCAGTAGACCGCTAAATTTGCGCAATCTCACGAGGAGACAGGGGACATGGCGGAAGGGGTCGAGGTAGAAACACCTGTCGATAATAAGCAGACTCCACCACCCGTGGAAGCCGCGTGTAGAGTCGACCGAGAATAGCGAGTCGACGTAGAGCCGGATGTGGAAGCCACTGGGAGAGCCGACATAGAGCGATAACCGTTGTGCGTGGAAGCCACGAGAGTCGGCGTAGAGCGGTCACCGCGCGCGGAAGCCGCGAGAGGAGTCAACGTAGAGCGACCACCACCGCGCGCGGAAGCCGCGGGAGGAGTCGACGTAGAGCGACCACCATCGCGCGCGGAAGCCGCGGGAGGAGTCGACGTAGAGCGACCACCACCGCGCCCGGAAGCCGCGGGAGGAGTCGGCTTCGAGCGACCACCACCGCATGCGGAAGCCGCGAGAAAAGACGTAGAGCAGACGCCATACCGTGCGAAGGCCGCAAAGGAAGTCGATGAAGAGCGGCTACAATCGTGTCCGGAAGCCATAAGAGGAGTCGATGCGAAGCGGCCACTGCCATCCGAGAAATTCGGAGTAATGCATAACAACGCCCGGGGAGGCACCGAGCAAAGATGGAAGGCGCCTCGTGGAGCTAACGAAGAAGGACAACCACAATCAAGACAATGACATAGTACTTTTCTTTTCTTTTTATTAATTTTTTATTGAAAGGAACGGCCAATTCTAATCACCCAAGGCCAAGCCACCGCTTCACGGAAAGGCCAAACCACACGATGCACTTCTCGCCTCCGATGCCAGGCATCAACGCGAGATGGCGGCATTTAAAGGTAGCGAAACGGCGAGTGAAATGGGTGCGACCGGCAAGAAGATCGCCGACGACGGCCGAAGCTGTGGATCCGAGGCAAGGTCAAGGACGGAGGAGCATCGCGACTCAAGCTTGTAGTTGATCCGCCGGATCCGGCCGCCACGGGCCCGAAGAGCAAACGGCCGGAGCTAGCGGTGGCGGCGGCAGGAGGTGCAATGGTGGAGGAGGCTCACGCCCGGGAGGGAGCGGCGATCAAGCATACTGAGCTACTAGACCAAATTTCTTCGATCTAGACAGTGAGGCGAAGCCCTTTCGTCGATCTGGACCCAGTGAGGCCCGAGAAGGCAGCGCCCGCACACCCACTCGAGGAGCCCCCGAGAACGGCGACTAGCATCAGCGAATCGAGGGCGCGGCAACCGGTTGGGGATGAGATGGCCGCCGATTGATTCAGCACGAGTTGCAAACATGCGGAAAAAAAGAACCTAGGCTCTAATACCATGTCAGGAATATGCAACTTGATATTATTAGGAGGCCAAAGCCATCATATATACAAGTACAAGAGAATGCCAGGAAGCTAGAATACAAAAGGCCAAAGGCCATCATCAATATAACTCTAATGTAATTAAGGCATGAAGCCATACAAGGAAGCTATGGGAGAGTCATTGAGCATTGTTTAAGAAGATTGACAAGCGTGACCAAAAAACATTATGGTTTCATGCCTAGGAGGTCGATCCTGGAAGCCATTTTCTTGGTTCGACAACTTATGAAGAGATACAAGGAGCAAAAGAAGGACCTGTATATGGTGTTCATTGACTTGGAGAAGACCTGCGATAAGATACTGCAGAATGTCATATGGTGGGTCTTGAAGAAACACAAAGTCCCAACAAAGTACATTACCCTCATCAAGTAAATGTACGATAATGTTGTGACAAGTGTTTGAACAAGTGATGGGAACACTGATGACTTTCAATTAGAATAGGACGGCACCAAGGGTCAGCTTTAAGCCCTTATCCTTTTGCTTTGGTGATGGATGAGGTCAGAAGGGATAATATCAGGAGATATCCCATGGTGTAATGCTCTTTGTGAATGATGTGGTGCTAGTCGGAAATAGCCGGACGAGGGTTAATAGAAAGTTAGAGATGTGGAGACAGACTTCAAAATCACAAAGTTGTAGGCTTAGTAGACGTAAAATTGACTACATGAGGTGCGATTTCAGTTCTACTAGGCACGAGCAGGAGGAAGTTAGCCTGAACGGGCACGTGGTACCTCGGAAGGACACATTTCAATATTTGGGGTCAATGTTGTAGAAGGATGGTGATATTAATGAAGATGTGAGCCATCAAATAAAAGCTGGATGGATGAAGTGGTGCCAAACTCCGCCTATGCCTTCTAGGCATAGCCGGTCCCAAGCCCGGGTAAAGGAGGAGGGTTGTGATAGGCTTGGCGAGCCAACGTAAAAACTAGCCAGTCCCATAGGTATGAAACCCATTTGAGCGAGAGTAGTACTAGGATGGGTGACCTCTGGAAGTCCTCGTGAAAGGATTTCATATCTAAGGGTTGTGATAGGCTTGGCGAGCCAACGTAAAACTAGCCGATCTTTTGGGTATGAAACCCATTTTGGGCGAGAGTAGTACTAGGATGGGTGACCTCCTGGGAAGTCCTCGTGAAAGGGTTTCATATCTAGCCTACCCCAACTTGTTTGGGATAACAGGCTTCATAAGTAAGTATGAAGTGGTGCCAAGCTTCTGGAGTTCTCTGTGATAAGAGAGAGCCACACAAGTTAAAAGGCAGGTTTATAGGATGGCGGTTCAACCTGCGATGGTTGTCTAGCGTTGAATAGTGGCCAACTAAAAGGCGGCATGTCCAACAACTAGGTGTAGCGAGGAATCGCATGTTAAGATTGATATGTGGCCACACAAGAACATTCGGGTTCAAAATGATGATATACTTGATAGAGTTGGGGTGGCACCGTGCCTGAGATGGTTTGGGCATATATAGCGCAGGCCTCCAGAAGCGCCAGTGCATAGCGGATGGTTAAGGCGTGCTGATAATGTCATGAGAGATCAGGGTAGACCAAACTTGACATGGAAGGGGTCCGTAAAGAGAGATCGGAGATATAAAGGACTGGAATATCACCAAAGATTTAGCCATGGACAGGGGTGTGTGAAAGTTAGCTATCCATGTGCCAGAACAATGACTTGGTTTCAATATCTTACGGGTTTCAAATTATTTGCTGGATAATTTTCAATTGCATCATACTTCTTGGTACATTAATACTATCGAGTCCACCGCCAAACTTTCCGTTGCCTATTATCGACAATATAAACGATACAATAATCTACAAAAGGAACAATGATTTGCAACTACACAATCAACACATAATTTGAGAATATTTTCAAGTAGGATACTGGTGTAACCATGGACCGGTCATTATTCATGAAATTCTATATAAAGGACCTGAACTAAATTTTAATTTGTTCAAAATGAAAAAAAAAACTTCTTATATCCCTCCAAATATACACACGTGTTGTGGCCTTGCATGCATAAATTTATAGGCACTTTTCAGAACTCTGGAACTATTCTACTGTCCAGTATTTCATCTACTAAGTGCTAAATATCTTGCTTCAAATGCTTGTAGGGACTAGGGAGTTGACCGAGATAGTTCACTGGATGGAAATATTTGGGTCGATCATTCTCATGTTAATGTCACATAATCAGGCACAAAAAGAAGAGGATGAAATTATATAAGCAACTAAAACCAACTATAGAATATGAACACAATGGAAATATGATTGTTTTAAAACTTATTAAGTTTTCTGCAAAAATCAACAATTTTCACAAAGAACACAAGGTTTTTATCTAAATGCATACATTGTTACTGCATGAGATGCCATTTCGGATAAAAGTGATACCTCTAAATCACGCCAGAAAGAGTTTGTATCTAATTCTGGCAGCACTAGTGTAGCATTCATTATTCGTGCAGCAACAACAGCATTACATATCTACAAAAACAGGACAATAGCAACCTTAATTTTGTTACCATCAATCATATAATCATAGTAACTCCAGCGATTTAGTGCTGGTGGTTTTTAAATCCCATAGTTCGTCTCCAAGAATGGTGTTGGACAGTGGGTTTCCCACTAGTGCGTTGAACCCGTATTCTCGTTTTCACCTTCTTTTTTTTACTTTCTGTTATGGAAGTTACGGAAAATGTGGAACCGGGTTCAAAAAATAGCAAGTATTGTGATCAAACATGCTTCTTAGAGATAAAGGGAGAGCTTATTCATTAATCACCGCGGTACGTTGTTGGTTCAAGCCACCATTGCATCGGACACGCAAGTACCCATTAGTCTCAGACTCAGTTGGTGGGGCTGCAGGTACATTAATTAACTTCAGCATATCCACTTTTACCATCATTTGCTAAGAATATGACCGTCAACTTCCAGAGAGGTTACAGAGACAAACATACGAGGCCAATATGATCGTGGTGCAGAAGAAGCTCTCCAGCCATTTGAATTTGCAGTTCCCCACAACTTATTTACACCAACATCCTTGAATAATAGCATCAATGTTAGTATAAAAAATCATTTCATTGAGAATTCAAATACATAATGCACATATTGTCATTGTAATAGTCCACATGCAATTAGTTAAAATCAGCTTATCAGCCCACAAACTAAAATGATGCATTTCAAAAGGCATATTGCCACTAAACAATATTTATTTCTGATACTATTGTTTATCATTAGAATAGAATATTTTAAAATGCATAGTCATCCAGTTCACCACTAGGAAATACATCCTCGTGAGCAATCAAAGTGTCCCAATGATTTCCACGAGGAGAAGGTAGTAATTCTTTCTAACCAATTTAAATGCATTTGCATTGTCTCCAATTATATCATCCAAATCCACAATAAACTAATAGCAGCAACCATATATATCTTTTCTTGCGGATCACCAACCATATAGATCAACTACACAAAATAATGAAAGTTACAGTAAACCGTCTTAATCACGGAGGAATGCAGAGCATTGCCAACGTCTTAAGCTGCCGCTTGGGCTCCTTCCCCACGACCTACTTGGGGACGCCTATTAGTGACTCTCGGCTCACCGTCACCGACTTGCGTCCGAAGTGGCCAAAGCTGCAGACGAGCATTGAGCCTTGGCGAGGTAGGTGGTTGTCGGGCGTGACCTTGACGATTCTCATCAACTCCTCCCAATCCAGCCTCCTCTTGTTCCTCCCGAGCTTCTATAGCACGCGAGACTACGTGATCATGAGATTGCCGAGTCCGATCCTCGCTTCTCTTGGGCGGGTGACAACAATAAGCAGAAATACCATATGGTCAGCTGGCCGGACATCTGCAAGCCGAGGGAGCAAGGAGGCCTCGAGATCATGTGCTCTAAGCGCATGAACATCACCCTTCTATCCCGCTGGCTATGGCGCATTTGGCAAGGGCAAGGTGGCCTCTGGTTAGACATCATTCGGAACAAATACCTGCGTGGGCAACCCCTCGCCTTCTGTCAGAGATCTGGCGGCTTCCAGTTCTGGCAGTCGGTCATCCAACTACTCCCGGTTCTTCGCATTGGGACCTCCATTTTAGTTGGATCTGGGGCGGCGACTCTGTTTTGGTTCGACCGGTGGGCGGGAGACTCCCCCTTCGCCTCACGCTTCCCCGACCTCTTCTCTATGGCTGTTGACCCTTGGATCTCTGTTGAGAGGGCCCTTATTGACTTAGGGCGCCTCACCTTCCGGAGGCCATTTGGGCCTCCGGATTACTCGCTGGCATGAGTTGCTCATTGCGTCATCCTACACGAGCTTTGTGGTGGGCCGGCACGGATCAGTCCGGTGGCGCCTAGAGCCGTCGGCCAATTCTCCACCAAATCCTCTCTTAGGGCCATTGCCCTCGCCCCCCTCCCCTTACGGCGGTTTGGTCCATTTGCCTGCCTCTGAAGATTCGGATCTTCATGTGGCAATGGATTCAAGGCGGACCTCGTCACGGGTGGAGGTTCATAGCGTAATGGCCCTGGTAGTGGCCTATGCCCGCTCTGTGGTGTCCCCAAAGACTCGAATCACATCTTCTCTTGTGTGTCCGCTCAATTTATTTGGAGCTGCTTCAGAGAGGTGGTTGGTGGCAATTGGTGCCACACCAATTTCCTGACACATCGCTCACGAACTCTGTAACTCCCCGCTTCTCGCCACATTAGGTGGTTGAGATTGGGGCCCTCGCTGACGCCTGACGATCCGCAATAGGCTTGTGATTCAACGCATCCCGCTTCGACGTGCTACTGACGCCCTCTTCAAACTCTCTGGTTACTTGCAGCTTTGGCGGCCGCTTAGCCGCCCCTAGGACCGGGACGCCATCTCTACCTTCATCGCCGACCTCCGCTCGATGGCTTTTCGTCTGTCGCCGCCGCCTCCTCCGCCACCCCCCGAGCCGGATTAAGGGTCGGCGCAAGGCTCTCCGGCCTCACAGTAGTTCTTTTTCTTTTGTTTGGGCTTGTTGAGCTGTGCCCTCAACAGAACCTTTTGTACTTATTGTTGCGAGACTTGGGTGTGTGAGTTGTGGACTAGTCCTTGTATGGTTGCTCTGTGGCGGTTTGCTTTATTTATAAAGCGGGGCGAAAGCCTTTTTGGGTAAAGTTCTGGTAAACACACTATCCCCCTCCACCGGTCCCTCCCATCGTAACAACGATCGTTCACATACTTTTCTTTTGCAGCGGCTTGGAGTTCTTTGACCCTCAAGCCTCGTGAGAAATGCCCCACCACCATCTATTGGTCTTTCCCAAAGCAATAAAAAATATTAAGAAAATACCATCACTCATGACTTGCGTGTTCGTGGCACTAAAGCGGTGATTCTAAAGCTAGATTTCGAGAAAGCTTACGATCTTGAGTTAGTTGGAATTTTTCTTCGTCAGTGCTCCTCGCCAAGGGCTTCGATGGGGCTATGGTACCACGAGCTTATGCAGTTGGTCACGAATGGCCATACTGCGGTCTCGGTGAGTGGGACCATCAGCAACTTCTCCGCCAACGGCAGGGGCCTGAGGCAGGGTGACCCGGCCTCCCCCTTCTCTTTAATTTCGTGCTGACTCGCTCTCCCAAATCTTGACTCGAGGCGGTCATTGGACATATAACCCCTGTCAGCTCCCATCTTGCTCCTAATGGCATATCCCACCTCCAATACGCGAACGATGCCATCATTATAGTTGAACTTAACGATGAAAGTGTGGCTCACCTGAAGTTTCTTCTCCTCTGCTCCGAAGCGCTCTCTGGTCTCAAGATAAATTTTGCCAAGAGCGAAGTTATTGTTACTGGGGTCTCGTACTCTGAGGCTCTTAGAGTTGCTCATTTATTAAATTGCTCCCTGGGCTCTTTCCCTTTCAAATACCTTGGCCTCCCGATCTCCCCTCACAAACTGTTGGCTAAAGATTTCGCCCCGGTGGTCTCGAAGGTGGGCAACCGGGTGATGCCGTGGAGAGGCCGCTACAACACCCAAGCTGGCAAGGTTGCCTTAATCAACGCCTGCCTTTCCTCCCTCCCCATGTTCCTGATGGGCTTCTACCTCCTTTCGGGAGGGATCCACGCTGGGTTTGACAAACACAAGGGTGCCTTCTATTGGAACTCGCCGGACAACAAGCGTAAATATAGGATGATCAAATGGAAGCTTATTTGCAGACCTAAAAACCTTGGGGGGTTGGGCATTATTAACACTGTCGTCATGAACAAATGCCTCATCATCAAGTGGTGGTGGAAAATCATGTCCTCTTCGGAGTCCCCGCTGTGGCTTAGCATTCTCAAAGCTAAATACTACCTTGAGTCTAGCCCCATGTTTGCGCTTCGGCCTCAAAGCGCTCCCGATTCAGCAAGATCTCTGTCAAAGTTCGCCTGTTATTCCAATCCACAGTCAAATTTGTAATCCGGAATGGTAAATTTACTCGCTTTTGGTTAGATTGGTGGTGTGGGAAGCCACTCTTGCGGTGACATTCTGGTTTTATTTTCTTCTTGTCTGACGGAGATCTCAATCTTGAGCTCTGCATGAATAATTGGGATCTGGACCTTCAGGGGCGCTCTCTCTTGTAGAGTTGGAAGATTGGCACCGTCTTCTTTGCTTGCTTCCCTTTGCTCTCGAAGGAAGAGGACTCGATTGGTGCAGCCCCACTCGCCTCTGGTTGCTTTTCGGTTAAATCCTATAGGCTAAAATGAGTTCGGGCTCACCTACTTCCAAGTTCAAGTGCATATGGAGTGCCCGTGTCCCTCCTAAGATCAAAAATTTTCTGTGGCAAGCTTTTCGTGGGAAGCTTCCCGCGGCCGACCAAATCCGAAGAAGGAACGGCCCTGGATCGGACAGATGCGCCTTGTGTGCGGAGCTTGAAAATCTAGAGCACATTTTCTTTCGGTGTTCCTTGGCTAAATTTGTTTGGTGTTGCATCCGCTCCACGGCTCCATGTGTCTTTGAACCCTTCTTCTTCGAGGAGCTTAGGGCCCTAGCTAGCGGCATCTCCGGGAGTTCAAAAGCGGGTTTTACGGGTGGGGTTTGCAGCGATTTGTTGGTCGTTGTGGACCACTAGAAACAAGTTTACCATTGACCACATCTTCCCGGCTAATCTTGTTGATTGCTTATTTAAAACTGGCGTATTCTTGCAGCAGTGGAGATCATTGACTAGGGATGCTGATCACGAGGCCTTCAATATTATGTCGTCCAAGATTCGGGCTACGGCTTCTTCCCTGGCGCGCAGACAACGTGAAGCTTCTTAGACCACGCGACACCTTCTACTCTTCCTATCTCTAGCCTGCGTGCCATGTTTGGCTTGATAGCCATATATCAGAACTTCTTTGCTTTCGTCTGTCATGTGTCTGTTGGTTGCTTGGTTTGCTGGTTGTGCTACTCTGCCTGGTGGCTTTATTTATAAAGTCGGGCGTATGCCTTTCATCTAAAAAATAAATAAACAACACAAAAAATAACTTGAACAAATACCCTGTTGAAGAGAAGATGGGGAGAAATTCCGTAACATCATCTAACTAATGCAGCAGTTGCATCCCCAGTTGGCCCGCAAACAGCACAAGCATATCGTGTGCTTCCATTGCCATAGAAATAGCCAAGCAGATCAAACAATACAGCTAAGCTACACACCGGTAAGCAAGCACGGTCCAGAGAACGAACCTGGGCCTTGTAGGGAGGTAAGAGGTGAGGTCGGTGGAGGAGGACCAGAGCCAGATAGTGCAAGTGACGAGCGCCGCCACGGCGACCAACAGTCGCGCCGGCGCGCGGCGGCGGCGGAGGGACGCCTCTCCAGGACCCCTACCGGAGAGATCACCGAAAAATTCAGCAAAAAATTGAAACGATAAGGGGATATGGCGAGGGAAAGCGGTGCTCACCTGCGCATTGGGGCGGGGTTAGGTTTCGGAAACAGATGGGAGATTGGGCACGATATGCGCTAAGATCTGGGAATCGGAGGCCTGGGAGGAGTGGAATTGAGCCTGTGTCCTGCGCGCGCGGGTAGGTGAAACGTGGGATGTGAGGTTTTGTTTAGCGGCCCTTTTCTTTTTTTTCATTTTTTTCTTGAAATGGAAAAGCGGCCGATCACTAGTTGAGGATGCGTATGCTACCACTGTCGCATGGCCCACGCTTTTTTTATTTTCGTCGGAATACTAACGCCTACACGCGTGTGGGCGTTAATTAACTTCGCCACACGCCTCGATCGCCGTCCAGTGCCTTTTGCACGAATCTTGATACGAAAAGGCTGATTTTTGTTGCCACGTAGGACAGCTCGTGTGTGTGGCGGGTGATACGAATTCAATGTATCTATAATTTTTTATGGACTGTGTTAATGTCCAACCGTTCGGACCATTAGCAATAGATCCGAACGGATCAATTTTACCTTTCTCTGGCGAGGCTTTGTGTAGTGAGCAAAAGCATGCATGCATGAGGGCGAAATGAGAAAAAGCATGCATGCAGAGTGCATGGTGTTGTGGTATTTAAATTGCTTTGAGTATGTGCATGTATGTGAGACGAAAATGCTAATGTCATCAAATATTCCAACAGAATTCAAAATGTTTTATAGGTCAAACTGTCGCTCCGATTGAAAAACTGTTTTCACATAAAAGATTTGTTGCGACGAGACCTTCGAAACTAGATCTCATATTAATATGTTTCGACGATTTTTTTTGGGGGGTCAAAAGTTACCAGACCTAGGCTAAATAAGTTATCACCTCTGTGGTACTATGTCATTTACCATCCTCTTTACTATAAAAATTATCAGGACATAAAAAGGGTTCCTCCAACATTCTTTCAACATGCAAATTCACTAGAGCACAGGAAAGTAGAACTCATTGTAGATTCTTACTGTTTCAAACTGTAAAATATTTTATAGCTTAAACTGTCGTTGCTGATTAAAAAAATTGTTTTTACATAAAAAACTCGTCACGACGAGAACTTCGAAACAAGATCTCATGTTGGCATGTTTTGATGACTTTTTTGGTCAAAAGTTACCGCAAATTTATCAGTTATGTTATATGGATATGAGCATGTTAATTATGCAGAAGTGATCAGAGGTGTGTTTTTAATTACTTCTTTCCCTGGGGTTAAAGTTACCATGATTTTTATACCTAAATTATCAGGTCCGCGATGCATATATGACTGTGTTATTTGCATAGAAGTAACCAGGATATGTTTCAACAACTTTTTATTCGGGTCTAAATTTACAACGGTATTTGTACCTAAGTTATCAGGTCTGCGATGTGTGAGCTACCATGCTGTTCACACAAAAGTTATCAGGGGGGTATATTTCATCAACAGCTCTCCCCCACCCCTCACCATCATCGCCAAAGTTATAAGGGCCATGGTACATAAGTTATCAGGTCTACGATGTGTGACTTATCATTATATTCACACAAAAAAGTTATCGGATGTATATTTCACACCCCCCCCCCTTCCTCATCCGGTCGCCAAATTTACCAACAACGGCGTAGATAAGTTATCAGGTCTGCGATGTGTGAGTTACCGTGCTATTCACATAAAAGTTATCAGGGGCATATTTCATCACCCCTCCTCACAAAATTATAGATTGAGATACACCATGAAGGAGATCATTCGTTCAATTCTGTGATATTCTTTGGGAAGAAAATACATGTAAAAATGGCTTGGCAAGTTCTTACATAACTGAAATTACTGAACCGAAGCTAGTAGAGTAGAGTCGTGGGCTGCCGATTTAAGCCACCAAATTCAGCCCTGCAACTTCGGTTAAGCAGCCAAAATGTGGTTGAGACCTTGTATCGGCTACCAAGACATGAGGAAGACATCATCTACGCTCCATAATTCTCGGCATACACGTATTACAACACAGACTACGCAGCAGTGGAAGCATGTGCACAGAGTGCAGCAGACGGTCCCTCGGCAGCTGGGCGTCTTCAAGGGCGAGCATGTCGAGAATCGCATCGGCGCCAGACCGCCGCTGTTGGCTGAGGGCGGTCTGGCAGCGCCATTGAAGCTTCCGACAACGTAGCGGCGCCGGTCGAAGGAGATGATGGGGTCGAAGAAGGGGTCCATCGGGGACGACAGCAAGCTCCAGTCCAAGTCGGTGACGCTCGACGTACCCAGCGCGAGCGCCGTCGCCGCTAGCGCCCCTGCTTGTCCGCCACGAGGAGCTGTTGCTACACTTGTCTCACGCCTGGTAGCTCTCCTTGTCCACCTGGCGCAGGAGGAAGGAGATTGGGCGCCGTCGGGGGAGAGAAAGGAGGAAAAGATAAGGTGAATCGCAATCCGCTCGTTTCCTATCTGACGACGCGGGGACTCGTTCCTGCCTGTCCCTAACGTCCAGCAGGAAGGAAAATAGTTTTTCCGATTTTTGATTGTTCCATGCTATTATATTATCTGTTTTGGATGTTTAATGGGCTTTGTTATGCACTTTTATATCATTTTTTGGACTAACCTATTAACCAAAGTCCCAGTGCAATTTGTTGTTGTTTTTTGCCTATTTCAGTGTTTCGCAGTCCTACGTGGAGATCAATAGTTATTAGTATGGCTTCTTCTCTATCTTTGAATCTCAAAACAAAGTTCTCCTCGATTCTCTCGGAGATCTATTTGATGTAATTCTTTTTGCGGTGTATTTGTCGAGATCCGATGAATTGTGGGTTTATAATCAAGATTATCTATGAACAATATTTGATTCTTCTTTGAATTCTTTTATGCATGATTTATTATCTTTGCAAGTCTCTTCGAATTATCATTTTGGTTTGGCCTACTAGATTGATCTTTCTTGCAATGGGAGAAGTGCTTAGCTTTGGGTTCAATCTTGCTGTGTCCTTTCCTCAAAGGATGTTAGGGCAAAGAAGGCACGTATTCTATTTTTGTCATCGAGGATAAAAACATGGGGTTTATATCATATTTCTTGAGTTTATCCCTCTACGTCATGTCATCTTGCCTAATGCGTTACTCTGTTTTTATGAACTTAATACTCTAGATGCATGCTGGATAGCGGTCGATGTGTGGAGTAATAGTAGTAGATGCAGAATCGTTTCGGTCTACTTGTCAAGGACGCGATGCCTATATACACATGCCTAGATATTCTCATAACTATGCGCTTTTCTATCAATTGCTCGACAGTAATTTGTTCACCCACCGTAAATTATGCTATCTTGAGAGAAGCCACTAGTGAAACCTATGGCCCCCGGGTCTATCTTCCATCATATTAATCTCCATAACGTGCTATTTACGCCGCTTTTTTATTTTGCAATCTTTACTTTTCAATCTATACAACAAAAATACCAAAATATTTATCTTATTATCTTTAATAGATCTCACTTTTGCAAGTGACCGGTGAAGGACTGCAACCTTTATCGCATTGGTTGCAAGGTTCTTGATTGTTTGTGAGGTACAAGGGACTTGCGTGTAGTCTCCCTCTTGGATTGATACCTTGGTTCTCAAAAAGCTGAGGAAATACTTACGCTACTTTCTTTGCATCACCTTTCCTCTTCAAGGAAAACCAACGCATGCTCAAGAGGTAGCAAGAAGGATTGGCAGATTGCCGCCGGGGAGATCTACGCACAAGTCAAGACATACCAAGTATCCATCACAAACTCCTATCCCTCGCATTACATTATTTGCCATTTGCCTCTCGTTTTCCTCTCCTCCACTTCACCTTTGCCGTTTTATTCGCCCTCTTTTTCATTCGCCTCTTTTTACTTGCTTCTTGTGTGCTTGTGTGTTGGATTGTTTGTGATAGAGGCAAAGGTGTCCCGTCTTTCGATGAGATGATGGATATCGCTTTGGTGGAAATCGGCTTTGACGATCCGACTACGAACGTGTGAGGACGTCGCGCCTTAGCAATCGCTAAACCAATTCCGAGAGGTTATTGACCACGCCGGAGCACGATCAACCTGACCACGAGGGTCTGTTTCCTGCGAGCAAACGAAGAACAAGCAAGAAACTGAGATTGCAATCTGGATATTGCGAATATAAGATGAAAGCTTTATTGATCAAGGTGGGGTTCTGTGGACGCCTTTATGCAGTCGTTGAACACAAACGGCACGCGAAGTTGCGACTATGGCGAACTTTTAATCTAAACAAAACCCAAGGGAAAAAGCTACTAGATGGATCTAC
Organism: Aegilops bicornis; assembly: GCA_021605145.1. Classification (NCBI taxonomy): domain Eukaryota; kingdom Viridiplantae; phylum Streptophyta; class Magnoliopsida; order Poales; family Poaceae; genus Aegilops; species Aegilops bicornis. The sequence continues at coordinate 668,591 of JAHIAL010000034.1, read as the reverse complement.
TTATATAGGAGCAAGGGTGGCGACCAAGGAGGTGGGAGGACGTCCCAAGGCAGCCTAAAACTAACCCTATGTCGTACAAGGCCAATGGGCCCAAGTGGAGGTGACGTAACACCATTGGACTTGTAGTTTGACTCGGATTCTGCTGACATCAGATTGTTTCGTCCATAACTCAACACTCCGGATGAATTTGAAGGTGAATCCAATTGGGTTGGAAAGTGCACGAAATCTATTTTCCAACAAAAAAGAATCATCCAATTTGGAGTTCGGATGAACTATTGACGTTTTGAGTCGGTATATGCATGCGATCCGAATCTAAGTCGAGAACATGAGAGACTTGGACTCTATCTTCTCTTGGGCCAAAAGTGACGTGAGAGAACTTTTGAACAACAAATAAATTCCTCTTTCTCCCTTATCTTCATATGTGGATTGTACAAATGTCCCATACACCTGCAATTAGACATGGCATAAAAGTTTGTGAAGTATTTTTGTCCTGGATGACATAAATAAATTATTGCATAGTTTGCATTAGAAATCACCTCACAAATATATGTGTATGCAATATTTTTGGTCGTATCCAAGATAGTCATGTCCTCATCATCCTCCTCTTCTTGAAAACAAAGCCGTCCTCGGCGTTGCTTAGTCTGAAATGTGGCTAACAAAAGAGACAAGGTGTACATGTTGTATATGTATATGTCATCCATTTTACTTCCCTTTGATTTTTTGAACATATGACACATGAATAGATGAGTAACTTGCATAGTTCATAAAATCTAAAGCCAAAACATTATCACAAGAAGTAGAAGGCATGAAAATATTGCAACTCAGTTTGCACATATAAGTGAAGCTCTTATTCATTTCAAAAGATTGACAATGTTCATCATTAAACCATCCCAACATTGGTGAATAAACCTTACTTGCATCAAATTTACATGCTACAACATGCTTAAATAAGCAAACATGCAATAAGTCATTCGACACAGAATCATCACCAAGATTAGAGGTCATATCAAAATGATTAAACATTGATTCTTTTGCATCAACAGTTAATTCAATGGGTGCACTCAAAATTGTTGGTATTTCGGTTGTTTGATCACATGACGCATTCATGGCGATTATCAAGATTCTCTAAAATAGGTGATGTGCTCAAATCACTGGTAACTCAACACATGATGCATTCAAGTTAACTAGGGATGCATCATTCTCATGTGAAGTTATATCATTAATACCTTTATTGTTACCTTGTCGCAAAGACGTGGTGATGTAGGTGCAAGGCGTTGACAATGCACCATACACTTGAGATGATGTCGCTCCACAATGTCCCGAGGTGGGGCTGCTCTAGTAGGTGCAACGGTGGAGGAACCAACAAGCGGTGGTGAGCATGAACTGGAATAGTAGTTCTTTGTAGTCACCCAATGCATCCTCCTCAGATCGTCTCTCAAAGGTACAAGCGAACATACATACCAAAGAATGCAACGAGGAATATAGTGAAATCTTGCCTGAGATATCATGGTTCAAACCACCAAAAAATCTATTCATTGTATCATCCTCAGATTCTTCTATGTCACAATGATGCATATAAGATTTGAACTCTTGGTAGTAAGCATGAACAATGTTCTTGCCTTGTTTTAATTGTTCCAAGTTGCAAAGCAATTCACGGCGATAGTAAGGAGGAAAAATTGTTGTCTCATTACGACTTTCAAAACTTTCCAAGTTGTGGGTTGGTTATCGATGTTTTTCTTACAATGTACACTCCACCAAACAGAATCAAAACCGATTAAATGCTCTAGTGGTAGCTCGTACTCTCTCAAGTTCGGAAAAATCATGGTGACTAAAAACTTCTTCTAATTCAAGCTCCCAAGCTAGATAAATAGCAGGATTAAATCTACCCTCAAATGATGGTAAAGACATAACACGACCATATGCTTGTGTGTGTTGTCCCAACTCTCGTGATGGTGAAGATGTGTCCGTCGTCCAAGAACTTCTATCTTCGGAACCTGTCATGATTAGTAGAAACAAGAAACAAAATTCGAGAATAATGTTCCTATGAACTACTAGGATGTGGTTTTAAAGTGCTCACAGTAAAGCAAATATCAATATCTTACAAGTTCTTACCATGCGGCGGTGGTGACGGGCAACCAGCGGTGTCAAGTAACTCTGAAGATTGTGTAAAGCGATTGCCGAGGAACGACGTATACACGGTGTAGAAATATGTGGAGCTGGGTTGGCTATATATGGTAGCAATAAATTAGCTATAATCTATTCAAAGATGCAATGTTGAATAATCGCTCATCGACGGTACTGTGGTGGTCCTAGGCTAGACCGGACTAGAGGCGCAAGCCTGGAACACTAATGAGGTCACGGCGTAGCACAACTAGCATCAATGAAGGATACTAAGTAGCTCTGGACAGCAAGATATAAGTGAAGATCCTGGCAGCGGTGAAGATAATGATGAAAACAAGCGCCAAGCGGGATATACAACAACTCTCTCCAACTTTCCTCTTGAAAAGTTTGAGCCAATTTTATGATAAATTTTCAAGAATGCTACTAACTCAAGCTTTCCAATGCAAAAAAATCACTCAATTCGAATTGATATGAGGAGTCAAAGAATTCTAAAAGCGGCCTAAAAATTGGAACAAGCTGTGTTCACGAACTTCCGAGGGCAAAAGACCTATTTAGAAGCCGATTTTGAGATGTCAAATATTGAACTAGCTTCTAAAACTATTTAGATGCAGTTTCAAAAAAAAACTATTTAGATGCGGCTCGTCACCAGCTTTAATTCGAGTACTCGCGGAGTCAAAACGGACTTCGTATGAGGAAGTTATGCCTGTTTTCTTAAGCAGGCGCAAAAATGTATTCCAATCCGAATTCAACTACGAGATTGAGTCTAGATAGATCCGAATTTTGTTTTTTTCTCTCTTTTTTTCCTCACACTTTTTCTTTTCTTTCTCTTTTTTCTCCGACTTTTTTACTTTTTCTCCCCTCTTTTTTCCGTCTTTTTCTCTCTCTTTCCAAAACAAACTAGATAAGATGCATTGGATCAGCGAAGATGTGAATGACCTCAACTATGATTATGACAATGAATAGTGCGTAGCACGTGGTGGAAATTGATGGATGGGATGGTGGACAGCGGAAGGGATAATGATGCACGGCGGCGTGACTAATGTGAACAGAACTTCGAAACTCTAAAGGAACTAGACACTAAGACCAAAGAACTCGACACGACGATGCAACCGATAATTCAATAATGCAAATAATGAAAAGAAAATTGCAAAGGCTTGACTGGCTAGGACAAAGGATGAATAGATCTAACTTTTTGTGGCTTTTTTGGACAATAGGTAAGAAAATAAATCGAATCTAGGGATAACTGGAAAATCTCACCGAGCAACCTGAAAACTGATACCACTTGATAGAGGCAAAGGTGTCCCGTCTTTCGATGAGATGATGGATATCGCTTTGGTGGAAATCGGCTTTGACGATCTGACTACGAACGTGTGAGGACGTCGCGCCTTAGCAATCGCTAAACCAATTCCGAGAGGTTATTGACCACGCCGAGCACGATCAACGACCACGGGTCTGCATTTCATGAAAGCAAACGAAGAACAAGCAAGAAACTGAGATTGCAATCTGGATATTGCGAATATAAGATGAAAGCTTTATTGATCAAGGTGGGGTTACGTGGCGCCTTTGTGCGGTCGATTGAACACAAGCGAAATGCGCAAAGTTGCAGCTATGGCGAACTTTTAATCTAAACAAAACCCAAGGGAAAAGCTACTAGATGGATCTACTTATATAGGAGCAAGGGGTGGCGGCCAAGGAGGTGGGAGGACGTCCCAAGGCAGCCTAAAACTAACCCTAGGTCGTACAAGGCCAATGAGCCCAAGTGGAGGTGACGTAACACCATTGGACTTGTAGTTTGACTCGGATTCTGCTGCATCATCAGGTTGTTTCGTCCACAACTCAACATTCCAGATGAATTTGAAGGTGAATCCAATTGGGTTGGAAAGTGCACGAAATCTATTTTCCAACAAAAAAAGAATCATCCAATTTGGAGTTCGGATGAACTATTGACGTTTTAGTCGGTATGTGCATGCAGTCGAATCTGAGTCCAGAACGTGAGAGACTTGGACTCTATCTTCTCTTGGGCCAAAAGTGACGTGAGAGAACTTTTTAAACAGCAAGTAAATTCCTCTTTCTCCCTTATCTTCATATGTGGATTGTACAAATGTCCCATACACCTGCAATTAGACATGGCATAAAAGTTTGTGAAGTATTTTTGTCCTGGATGACATAAATAAATCATTGCATAGTTTGCACTAGAAATCACCTCACAAATATACATGTATGCAATATTTTTGGTCGTATCCAAGGTAGTCATGTCCTCATCAGTTTGTCATGATGGCTCAAGACAATACTAAATTGTGTGATTTTTCCAATACCAACAACAATGATTTTCTTAGCACTCCGATTGCCCCTATTACCGATGCTGAATCTTGTGAAATTAATGCTGCTTTACTGAATCTTGTCATGAAAGATCAATTCTCTGGCCTTCCAAGTGAAGATGCCACTACACATCTAAACAACTTTGTTGATTTTTGTGATATGCAAAAGAAGAAAGATGTGGATAATGATATTGTTAAATTGAAGCTATTTCCGTTTTCACTTAGAGATCGTGCTAAAACTTAGTTTTCGTCTTTGCTTAAAAATAGTATTGATTCATGGAATAAGTGCAAAGATGCTTTTATCTCTAAGTATTTTCCTCCTGCTAAGATCATCTCTCTTAGAAACGGTATTATGAATTTTAAGCAACTTGATCATGAGCATGTTGCACAAGCTTGGGAGAGGATGAAATTAATGATACGTAATTGCCTTACTCATGGATTGAATTTATGGCTGGTCATACAAAAAATTTATGCTGGACTGAATTTTGCTTCTACAAATCTTTTAGATTCGGCCGCGGGAGGCACTTTTATGGAAATCACTTTAGGAGAAGCTACTAAACTCCTAGATGATATTATGGTTAATTATTCTCAATGGCACACCGAAAGATCTACTAGTAAAAAGGTTCATGCAATAGAAGAAATTAATGTTTTAAGTGGAAAGATGGATGAACTTATGAAATTGTTTGCTAATAAGAGTGTTTCTTCTGATCCTAATGATATGCCTTTTGTTAGGAAGATATGCAACTTGTATTACTAGGGAGGCCAAAGCCATCATATATATGTACAAGAGGATGCCAAAAGGCTAGGATACAAAAGGCTAAAGGTCATCACCAATATAACTCTAACACCCCCCCCCCCCCTCAAACTCATGGTGGATCTACAACACAGAGTTTGGAGAGGTGAAATCTATGTTGCGCTCTAGTCTGGGCCTTCGTGAAGAAGTCCACTAAGCGTAACTTCGGAAGGCACATCTTGAAGAGCAACAACATGATCTCGCACGGCAAAGACGCACATAAAAAGCATCAACACCAATATGCTTGGTAAGCTCATGCTTCACGGGGTCCCGCGCAATACTGATAGCGTTTGTACTGTCGGACAAGAGGGTGGTAGATGTAGTAACAGAAACACCAAAGTCCTCCAGTAACCATCGTAGCCAAGTTACCTCTGCCGTCAGAAGAGCCATAGCTCTCAACTCGATCTCTGCACTCGAACGGGACACTGCAATCTGTTTCTTTGTCTTCCAGGCAATGAGAGAACCACCAAGAAAAACACAGTAAGCAGAAAGTGAACAGCGATCCGAAGGATCACTAGCCCACGTAGCATCCGAATAGGCCTGAAGCTGTAGCGAGCTGGAATGGGGAAAACAGATGATGAGAGATCGTGCCACGAAGATATCGTAGAACACGAAGAAGGTGACTATAGTGAACTGAAGTGGGAGCGGAAACAAACTGACTCAGAATATGAACAGGGTAGGAGATATCTGGACGAGTAACAACAAGATAGACAAGGCTCCCAACAAGATGACGATAACGCGTCGGATCAGACAAGGGCTCACCATCAGAAGCACGAAGGTGAACATTAAGCTCCATAGGAGTCTCAACGGTGCGGTCATCACTAAGAGCCGCACGAGAAAGAAGATCTTGGATGTACTTTTCTTGGGAAATAAAAATGGCATCGGAGGTGGAGGAAATCTCAATCCCAAGAAAGTAGAGAAGAGGACCAAGATCAGACATAAGAAACTGTTCATTAAGACGTGCTTTGACAAAGGAAATGTACTCAGAGTCGTCGCCGGTGATGATCATGTCATCAACATATAGAAGAAGAAGAGTCCTACCATGAGCAGAAAGGTGGACAAACAACGCTGGATCATGAGCATTGGGCAAAAAACCAGCGGCAGTCACCACAGAGGCGAAGCGCTCAAACCAGGCACGAGGGGTTTGCTTAAGGCCATAAAGAGAGCGACGAAGACGACAAACCATGCCATCAGGAACAGAATACCCAGGTGGTGGATGCATATAAACCTCCTCGCGCAACTCACCATTTAGAAAGGCATTCTTCACATCAAGATGAGACACAGACCAATGGCAAACAGATGCCACGACGAGAAGTGTGCGGATAGTGGTCATATGGGCCACAGGAGCAAAAGTCTCGTCGTAATCACGACCATGCTCCTGTTGAAAGCCACGAGCCACAAGACAAGCTTTATAACACTCAAGAGAACCATCAGAGCGAGTCTTAATCTTATAGACCCACTTACAAGTGATGGGACGAACACGTGGAGGAAGAGAAACCAGATCCCACGTGCCGTTGCGCTCAAGGGCAGCAATCTCCTCTGCCATCGCAAGCTGCCATTCAGGATGAACAATGGCATCGCGATAAGAAGTCGGCTCAAGAACGGTCAAAAGATCATAGCGAGAAGGAGAATATCGACCAGGGGGCAGACAAGGACGAGAACAAAGACCATAAGTCAGCTGACAAGAGGGAGACAACACACCAGAGGTAGAGGGTACATCAGTAGACTCATCCACAACACGACGACGACGAGTATAATGGAAAGGAAAGGAGGGAAGAGGTGGAATCACTGGAGGTGGAGACGGGGAATGTATCGATGATGAAGGTGGAGAAGGGGAAGGTATCGGTGATGAAGGTGGAGAGTCATGCGATGAGGGAGGTGAAGAAATCATAGAAGAGGACGGTGTCGGAACTGCAACAACGGGACGAGGAGTAGGAATACTGGGTACAGAGGGAGGTGTATTAGGAAACATAAGAAAGGAGATGTCCTCCGTGTAAAAGGTCGAGGATGATGGACGTGGGTAGAAGGGATGAGACTCATCAAAAGTCACATCCCGGGAAATACGCATCCGACGGCCAACAGGATCCCAACACTGATAGCCCTTATGCTCATCACTGTATCCAAGAAAGACACACTCAACAGACTGAGCGGTCAGTTTGGTGCGTTCACGAGGGGCAAGTAAAACATAGCAAACGCAACCAAACGAACGAAGTGCCGAATAATCAGGAGAATGACCAAAAAGACGCTCGAGAGGAATACCACCCTGTAGAGCAGCAGATGGCTGAATGTTGATGAGATAGGCGGAAGTGGTAACAACCTCAGCCCAGAAGTGGGGTGGAAGAGAGGCGGCGATCATCATTGCGCGTGACGTCTCAAGAAGGTGATAGTGCTTGTGCTCAGTCACACCATTCTGAGCATGAGCAGCAGGGCAAGAGAACTGAGGAAGAGTACCTTGCTCAAAGAAGGAATCCTAAATGGCGCGTGGGAGATATACTCACCCGGTGAATCTGCCTTGAAACACCACGAATAGAAGTGGAAAAGCTGGGCATGAACCATGGCAGCAAAATTTTTGTATATAGATAAGACCTCACTACGAGAGGACATGAAATAGATCCAAGTATACCGAGAAAAATCATCGATAAAGATAATATAGTAGCGATGTCCCCCTTTCGAAGCGAAGGGAGCTGGACCCCAAACATCAGAGTGAACGAGATCAAAAGGGCGCTCGGACATGGACTCACTGTGAGGATATGGTAGCTGAATATGCTTACCAAGCCTACAACCCAAACAATCCAATGAAGCATTACCGGAAACAGACCCTAGAACACCGCTATGAACCAAGGATGAGAGACGTGAACCACATAAATGGCCAAGACGATGATGCCACTGTTGAAAAGAGCTGGTGGATGCAGCAACAGGGGCTGTGAGACTGGCGGCAGTGGCAGCGGAGGGAAGAAGCGGTCAAGCTCCCGAAACCATCGAGGGCATCGAGGGCCAGCACCAAGCAGGCGCCCGTCACGACGATCTTGAACAGAACACGAATCAAAGTCGAGAATGACCCTACAACTAGAGTCAACAATCTGACCACCAGATATGAGCTGCATGGTAAGTCGAGGAACATGAGCGACAGAGGAGACATGAAATGAAGAAGTGCTAAGAGTGCCTCGACTAGCTACAGGGAGGGGAGTGCCATCAGCCGTAAGAACACGATCAGGAGACTCAACAGGTCGAACGGAGGTCAAAGTGGAAGAATCATAAGTCATATGAAAAGAAGCTCCAGTATCAAGAATCCATGGGCATGTACCTGAATGAGTAGGTTTTGGTTTCTCAGTGCCAGAAGAGTCAGTCATGGAAACTGCAGAACCTGTCGGTGGAGAATCCCAAGCAGCAAGTAGGCATTGTAGCAGCGCAATCTCATGTGCAGACAAGGACACGACAGAAGAGGTCGAGGTAGTAACACCTGCCGTCGATGAGCAGTCGCCATCACCCATGGAAGCCACTGGGGGAGTCGACGTAGAGTGGTCACCGCTGCACGTGGAATCCGTGAGAGGAGTCGACGAATAGCGACCAACACAGCTTGCTGAAGACGTCATAGAAGACAACGTCACATACGGACGAGCACCAAGCACTGAGCGACGACGTATGCGCGAGACTGGGTCCATGTAGGGAACCCCGTCGAATATCACGTGGCGGTGTGGGATGGCGACATAGCTCGATGACATCAAAGACATGGTGCTCCTTTTTTTCTCGCTCTCTCTCTCTCTTTTCTTTTTGTCTCTTTTTTCCTCTCTTTTTTTGGCAACAGCTGACTAACAAGTCAGTCCTCAGCCAGGCCAATTCAGCCAAATAGCACGTTGGCCCACGAGCAACCCAATCAAGTAGACACGCATGCAGCAGCTAGCAATCCATGCGAACAGGCACGTAGCATATACACCCGTGAGGAAACGGGTTGACCCTTGACCCGCAGGATAGGAACCGACGGGGCGGCGACGTCCTGTAGGATTGACTCTGGATGGCCAGCTCGATCTGGAGTAGCAGCGGCCGGATAATCGTGCGGTGGATGTGGCGGACGGAGGGTCACCGTGACTGGAGCTTGTAGGGGAGGCGGATCCGCGCTGGACTTCAGCGGCCGGCAGGTAGAGGCAGCGGCGGCCAGAGATAGCAGGGGCGGCAGCGGGATGTGCAGCAGGTGGAGGTGGTGCAGCAGGTCGAGGGGGTCCAGTCGGTTGAGAATCTTGCGATGGCCAGAAGGAAGTAGCGGACCAGGTACAGACTGCCAGACCAGAGATCTAGACGGGGAGGTCAGAGAAGGGGAACCGGCAGCCTGGGAAGCGATGGCAGCCAGGGCGTCGCGGCCAAGCCGGAGAAGATCGGAGAAGCCGGCCTGAAAGAAGACAGCGGCAGCGGTAGTACTAGATGGATCCAGCACGAGTTGCAATCGTGCAGAAAAAAAGGACCTAAGCTCGATACCATGTTAGGAAGATATGCAACTTGTATTACTAGGGAGGCCAAAGCCATCATATGTACAAGAGGATGCCAAAAGGCTAGGATACAAAAGGCCAAAGGTCATCACCAATATAACTCTAACACCTTTGTCTACTTTGATTGAGAATAATAATGAATCTATGGATGTGAATTTTGTTGGTAGGAACAATTTTGGTAACAACGCATATAGAGGAAACTTTAATTTTAGGCCGTTTCCAAGTAATTCCTCTAATAATTATGGTAATTCCTACAACAACTCTTATGGATATTTTAATAAGATGCCCTCTGATTTTGAGACTAGTGTTAAATAATTTATGATTTCGAAAAAGAATTTCAATGCTTTGTTTGAAGAAAAATTGCCTAAGATTAATGAGTTGGCTAGGAACGTGGATAGAATTTCTCTTGATGTTGATTCTTTGAAACTTAGATCTATTCCACCTAAGCATTATATCAATGAGTCTCTCAAATCTATGAGAATTTCCATTGATGAGTGCAAAGAAAGAACCGCTAGGATGCGTACTAAAAAAGATTGCTTTATGAAAGTGTGTTCTTCTAGTTTTCATGACAATAAGGATGAAGATCTAAAAGTGATTGATGTGTCACCTATTAAATCCTTGTTTTGCAATGAATCTTGATAATGATGGGACTGGAGATGAGTCAACTTTAGTTAAAAGGCGTCCCAATGATTCGGAGTTTTTAGATCTTGATGCAAAAATTGGTAAAAGTGGGATTGAAGAGGTCAAAACTTTACATAGCAACAAACCCACCATTTTGGATTTCAAGGAATTCAATTATGATAATTTTTCTTTGATAGATTGTATTTCCTTGTTGCAATCCGTGTTAAATTCTCCTCATGCTTATGATCAAAATAAAGCTTTTACTAAACATATCGTTGATGCTTTAATGCAATCTTATGAAGAAAAGCTTGAATTAGAAGTCTCTATCCCTAGAAAAATTTATGATGAGTGGGAAACTACTATAAAAGTTAAGATTAAAGATCATGAATGCTATGCTCTATGTGATTTGGGTGCTAGTGTTTCCACGATTCCAAAAACTTTGTGTGATGTGTTAGGTTTCAGTGAATTTGATGATTGTTCTTTAAATTTGCATCTTGCGGATTCCACCATTAGGAAACCTATGGGAAGGATTAATGATGTTCTTATTGTTGCAAATAGTAATTATGTGCCCGTAGATTTCATTGTTCTTGATATAGATTGCAATCCTACATGTCTTATTATTCTTGGTAGACCTTTCCTTAGAACGATTGGTGCAATTATTGATATGAAAGAAGGAAATATTAGATTCCAATTTCCATTCAGGAAAGATAAGAAACACTTTCCTAGGAAGAAAATTAAATTACCTTATGAATCTATTATGAGAGACACTTATGGATTGCATACCAAAGATGATAATACCTAGATCCATTCTTGCTTTTATGCATAGCTAGGGGCGTTAAACGATAGCGCTTGTTGGGAGGCAACCCAATTTTATTTTTGTTTCTTGCTTTTTGCTTCTATTTAGTAATAAATAATTCATCTAGCATCTATTTAGATGTGTTTTTATGTTTTAATTAGTGTTTGTGCCAAGTAGAACCAATAGGATCTTCTTGGGTGATAATTATTTGATCTTGCTGAAAAAGACAGAAACTTTGTGCTCACGAAAATAATTGTTAAAATTCACCAGAACGTGATAAAATACCAATTCTTTTTGCAATAGATCAATATACAAATTATCCAGGTTGTCCTAGTTTTTCAGAATTTTTGGAGTTCCAGAAGTATTTGAACAAATCAGATTGCTATAGACTGTTCTGTTTTTGATAGATTCTGTTTTTCGTGTGTTGTTTGCTTATTTTAATGAATCTATGGCTAGTATCGGGGGGTATGAACCATAGAGAAGTTGGAATACAGTAGGTTTAACACCAATATAAATGAAGAATGAGTTCATTACAGTACCTTATTGTGGTGGTTTGTTTTATTTCGCTAACGAAGCTCATGAGATTTTCTGTTGAGTTTCGTGTTGTGAAGTTTTCAAGTTTTTGGGTAAAGATTTGATGGATTATGGAATAAGGAGTGGCAAGAGCCTAAGCTTGGGGATGCCCAAGGCACCCCAAAGGTAAAATTCAAGGACAACTAAAAACCTAAGCTTGGGGATGCCGGAAGGCATCCCCTCTTTCGACCAAGATCTATCGGTAACTTAACTTGAGGCAATCTTTTTATTCACAACATGATATGTGTTTTGCTTGGAGCGTCTTGTATGATTTGAGTCTTTGATTTTTAGTTTACCACAATCATCCTTGTTGTACACACCTTTTGTAGAGACACACATGAATCGTAATTTATTAGAATACTCTATGTGCTTCACTTATATCTTTTGAGCTAAATAATTTTTGCTCTAGTGCTTCACTTATATCTCTTAGAGCACGGTGGTGGTTTTATTTTATAGAAATTATTGATCTCTCATGCTTCACTTATATTATTTTGAGAGTCCTTTAGAACAACATGGTAATTTGCTTTGGCTATAAAGTCAGTCCTAATATGATGAACATCCAAGATAGGTATAATAAAAACTATCATATAAAGTGCATCGAATGCTATGAGAAGTTTGATTCTTTATGATTATTTTGAGATATGAAGATGGTGATATTAGAGTCATGCTAGTTGAGTAGTTGTGAATTTGAGAAATACCTGTTCTAAAGTTTGTGATTCCCGTAGCATGCACGTATGGTGAACCGTTATGTGATGAAGTCGGAGCATGGTTTGTTTATTGATTGTCTTCCTTATGAGTGGCGGTCGGGGACGAGCGATGGTCTTTTCCTACCAATCTACCCCCCTAGGAGCATGCGTGTAGTACTTCGTTTCGATAACTAATAGATTTTTGCAAAAAGTATGTGAGTTCTTTATGACTAATGTTGAGTCCATGGATTATACGCACTCTCACCCTTCCACCATTGCTAGCCTCTCTAATACCGCGTGTATTTCGCCGGTATCATACACCCACCATATACCTTCCTCAAAACAGCCACCATACCTACCTATTATGGCATCTCCATAGCCATTTCGAGGTATATTGCCATGCAACTTACCACCGTTCCGTTTGTTATGAAACATTTCATCATTGTCATATTGCTTTGCATGATCATGTAGTTGACATCGTATTTGTGGCACAGCCACCCTTATAATTCTTTCATACATGTCACTCTTGATTCATTGCATATCCCTTACATCGCGGAGGCATTCACATAGAGTCATATTTTGTTCTAAGTATTGAGTTGTAATTTTGAGTTGCAAGTAAATAAAAGTGTGATGATCATCATTATCGAGCATTGTCCCAAGTGAGGAAAGGATGATGGAGACTATGATTCCCCATAAGTCGGGATGAGACTCCGGACGAAAAAAAAAAAAAAAAGAGGCCAAAAAAAAGAGAACAGGCCCAAATAAAAAAAAAGAGAGAAGGGACAATGTTACTATCCTTTTACCACACTTGTGCTTCAAAGTAGCACCATGATCTTCATGATAGAGAGTCTCCTATGTTGTCACTTTCATATACTAGTAGGAATCCTTCATTATAGAACTTGGCTTGTATATTCCAATGATGGGCTTCCTCAAAATGCCCTAGGTCTTCGTGGAGCAAGCGAGTTGGATGCACACCCACTTAGTTTCTTTTGTTGAGCTTTCATACACTTATAGCCCTAGTGCATCCGTTGCATGGCAATCCCTACTCACTCACATTGATATCTATTGATGGGCATCTCCATAGCCCGTTGATACGCCAAGTTGATGTGAGACTATCTTCTCCTTTTTGTCTTCTCCACAACCACCATTCTATTTCACATATAGTGCTATGTCCATGGCTCACGCTCTTATATTGCTTGAATATTGAAAAAGTTTGAGAACATCAAAAGTATGAAACAATTGCTTGGCTTGTCATCGGGGTTGTGCATGATTTAAATATTTTGTGTGATGAAGATAGAGCATAGCCAGACTATATGATTTTGTAGGGATAACTTTCTTTGGCCATGTTATTTTGAGAAGACATGATTGCTTTGTTAGTATGCTTGAAGTATTATTATTTTTATGTCAATATTAAACTTTTGTCTTGAATCTTTCAGATTTGAACATTCATGCCACAATAAAGAGAATTACTTACAAAATTATGTTAGGTAGCATTCCACATCAAAAATTCTGTTTTTATCATTTACCTACCGAGGGGCGAAAGGTGAATTAAGCTTGGGGATGCTTGATACGTCTCCAACGTATCTATAATTTTTTATTGTTCCATGCTATTATATTATCTGTTTTGGATGTTTAATGGGTTTCGTAATGCACTTTTATATTATTTTTGGGACTAACCTATTAACCGAACGCCCAGTGCAAATTGCTGTTTTTTTGCCCATTTCAGTGTTTCACAGAAAAGGAATATCAAACGGAGTCCAAATGGAATGAAACCTTTGGGATAGTTATTTTTGGAACAAACGCAATCTAGGAGACTTGGAGTGGACGTCAAGGAAGCAACGAGGCGACCACGAGGCAGGGAGGCGCGCCCAGGGGGGTAGGCGCGCCCTCCACCCTCGTGGGCCCCTCGTGGCTCCACCGACCTACTTCTTTCGCCTATATACTCATATACCCTGAAAACATCCGAGAGCACCACGAAACCCTATTTCCACTGCCGCAACCTTCTGTACCCGTGAGATCCCATCTTGGCGCCTTCTCCGGCGCTCCTCCGGAGGGGGAATCGGTCACGGAGGGCTTCTACATCAACACCATAGCCTCTCCGATGATGTGTGAGTAGTTTACCACAGACCTTCGGGTCCATAGTTATTAGCTAGATGGCTTCTTCTCTCTCTTTGGATCTCAATACATTCTCCTCGATTCTCTTGGAGATCTGTTCGATGTAATTCTTTTTGCGGTGTGTTTGTCGACATCCGATGAATTGTGGGTTTATGATCAAGAATATCTATGAACAATATTTGATTCTTCTCTGAATTCTTTTATGCATGATTTAATATCTTTGCAAGTCTCTTCGAATTATCATTTTGGTTTGGCCTACTAGATTGATCTTTCTTGCAATGAGAGAAGTGCTTAGCTTTGGGTTCAATCTTGCGGTGTCCTTTCCCAAAGGATGTTAGGGCAGCAAGGCACGTATTGTATTTTTGCCATCGAGGATAAAAACATGGGGTTTATATCATATTTCTTGAGTTTATCCCTCTACATCATGTCATCTTGCCTAATGTGTTACTCTGTTCTTATGAACTTAATACTCTAGATGCATGTTGGATAGCGGTCAATGTGTGGAGTAATAGTGGTAGATGCAGAATCGTTTCAGTCTACTTGTCACGGACGCGATGCCTATATACACATGCCTAGATATTCTCATAACTATGCGCTTTTCTATCAATTGCTCGACAGTAATTTGTTCACCCACCGTAAATTATGCTATCTTGTGAGAAGCCACTAGTGAGACCTATGGCCCCTGGGTCTATCTTCCATCATATTAATCTCCCGCCAACGTGCTATTTCTGCCGCTTTTTATTTTGCAATCTTTACTTTTCAATCTATACACAAAAATACCAAAAATATTTATCTTATTATCTTTAACAGATCTCACTTTTGCAAGTGGCCGTGAAGGGACTGACTTTTATCGCATTGGTTGCAAGGTTCTTGATTGTTTGTGCAGGTACGAGGGACTTGCGTGTAGTCTCCTACTGGATTGATACCTTGGTTCTCAAAAACTGAGGGAAATACTTATGCTACTTTGCTGCATCACCCTTTCCTCTTCAAGGGAAAACCAACACATGCTCAAGAGGTAGCGGCGTGTGAGGGAGTTCGCCCGCACACTGGTTTTCTCTCCGCGGTCAACGGTTGCCGGTCGAGGTGTGCGGTGGAACTGCCGTCGCGCCCGCATGCCACGCCCGACTGCGGTTGTCGTCTACCACGTCTCGCCACTTCACTCCCCCTCCCCTCACGGTTCCATTACTCCCCTCCACTTCATTACTCCCCCAATGCACCATCCACACCAGTTCAGCCGATTGGAGGAGAAGCCGAGAGGAGAAGGCGGCGGCGGCGGCGGAAGAGTCGATGGCATTCATGGCCGTGGTGGGGGCTTCACCAGGACCCGAAAGGCCGCCGGGCCAAGAGCCGCAGATTGAAGGTAATGCTCCATCCCACGCCACATTCCCTGCGCATTTCGCCCCCCCCTATGTGGTCAATTTCCGCTCGAGATTCCGGTGGTTTTCGCGGTGCTCGGCTGCCCGTCGGGCGGTGGAGTCCGGTGCTTGCCCGTTTAGAAATGGTATTGCGCGATTTTCAGCTATTTGGGGTGGCAGCCATGCCGGTGTGGATCAGCCCCGTCCATGACCACATCCGGGTTCTGCCTTTCGATTGAGCCGGCGATTTTTCTAGATGTTAGTTATGTATTGCTTCGGAATGCTATGGCCATCAGTGTAGGGAGTTTTTTGTTGTTAAATTTCAGGATATGATAGTTGCGAATGAACCCTAGATCTAGTTAGGTGCATTTCAAAGTGTAGGATAATGGCAACCATGGCATTTTCAACAACTATCTTCACTGATGGCAACTAATTTCCTGATCAACCGTGTCAGTTGCCACAAATATGCTTTCCATGTGGCAACTAATTTTGTGTACACACTATGGCTGTTGCCATGCTGTAGGCAGGATAATGGGCAAATTCACTATACTATAGAGTCAATTTGCGTTTTGCCATGCTGACTTGTGATATCGGAACATATTTGGCTGTATTACATGGCAACTCATTTTTTATATGAGGCCAGGGTGTGAATTGCCACATTACATGCTGTGTAGAGGAAGTTGTCTGCCCTTTTTTGAAGTGCCTTGCATTTAACATGGCAACTTCAACCTAGTACATTTGCTTGTGAACACATGGCAACTCATTTTTATATGAGGCCAGGGTGTGAGGGTTGCCACATTATATGTTTGTGCAGTGGAAGATGTGTGCCTTTTTTGGAGTGTCTTGTGCTAACATGGCAACTTGAACATTTTAAAAGTGTCTTACGATTCAGTACATTTTTATGAAACCAATGTGTTTAGTTGCCACATTTCTTGTTGGACAATCCTAGGGGGTGTGGGTGTTCCTATGATCTTGCCTCATTTGCCACTTTCAGTTGAGCCAATATGGCAAGTAGATTCTGCTAGCTGGCAACTGCTTCCTTCATAAGCTCATACACGTCCGATTTGCCATGCTTACGCAATTGCTTTTCCATTTTGATTTATTTTTTACGCCTTTTTCGTGCATGTTTAGCACATGGCAGTTAATGTCCTCTTTCAGATGCTTAAACTTTGGGGCAACCATTAGAGTTTTAGTTTTTTGTTCATCGATGATATCAAGTGAATACTTACTTTATGCAGTTCTTTCTGTATCTGTCGGCTGTGTTTTCATTTCACGCTGACATGTGTTTTGTTCTTACCTCAGCACAATGGCTCGCGGCGACCATCAATACGATGATGACGACTTCATGGAGTTACCGCAACAGAATCACGCAAGTGGTCGTACAAAAGATGGCGATGAGGTCACTTTCCACGCTATATGTTTTAATGTCACATTGAATTTGTAATCTTCTGTTAGAAACCAAATTTTCACGACATTCAAACATGGCAACAAATGATCATTTGTCTGTTATGAAGAAGAAGAAATGTTATCGCAATAGGGCTTCGCAAGAACGCCTGACTATATTGACCGAGGGATTTACTGACGAGCAGAAGGGAGCTGCTGGTGAGATGGGGATGCAGGCTCTGATGGATGTTCGGTGCAAGAACCTAGTGAACCCTGTATGCGACTGGCTCGGTGAGATTTATGATCCTGCCTCCAGGGAATTTGTGATTCCGAGACGTGGAAGACTGCCTTTGGACGAGGAATCCGTGTTCTGCACTTTGGGTGTGCCCCATGGAGAAATCAAAGTCCCGTACGAGGTGAATAATAAGATTGAGGAAGTCTTGTTTGTCCGTTTGTTTCTTGGGATGGCATCCATGCCGAATACGACTGTGCTGGCAACTTCGCTAGAGGGCATGAAAACCCATGGCGAGGTTTTTAAGATGAAGCTCCTCATGTACCTGATCTCAGCTGTTTTTGTGCCTACCACATCTCTTCGCCCAAGCAACAAGTGCTTCCCCATCCCGGTGAATGCTCTATCTCTACTCCTTTCTTCCTTCAATCTTTTGATTCTGATGTCATCTGGAAGCTAGTCACTGCCAGTTTTTTGATGCTTTCATTTGAATGCTGATGCGGCAACTTTTTGTCCTGAAATTTGTGTTGTCTGAAGTTTGAAAGACGTAAAGAACATGAGTTGGTGTAAACTCATCGGACTTCTGCATGATGCATTCTCAAACAAGAAGTACCGTAGAAGGGTGTCATTGCACTTAATGGTATTTTTCCATACTCTTTTGCAAATACTCTTACCACGATTGAATGTTTTCCCAAATCAACATGTCAGCTGTTGATAAGTGTGAATCGTACAAGATCATGCATGGCAGCCCTTTTGTTTTCATTGTTTATGTGAATTGTTTACATGTGAAAGTGACTTATGTTTGATCCATGGCATCTATGGTTGCTGCCTACAAGGCAATAGCATGTTTCAACAACACAAAAAAATGTTCATTTCATACATCCACTCTCTGTTTATACAATATGCATGGCAACCATGATGTTGAGCTTGTGGCAACTATCATCATAACAAGATGGCAACTGCGAGCACAACATGATGGCAACTAACACAGATAGATGGCAAATATTTTCCCTTTCATTCCCCTTCAACTTGATGACTGAAGGACTCTACATTAGCTTCTTTTTCAACATAGCATGATGGCAACTGACATATTTTTCTTTTAAATTGTGTATACCAGCTCATGTACGTTGACCGTCTTGATCTGTCCACCGTCGACTTTACTGGGATAGGAGGCCTGCCGCCTCCACATAAGTTTGCTGTCTCTGCGTGGACGTACGATGCTGTCAAGGCTGTGCTTGCCGCAGACAGGATAACTGATACGAAATATGGGAAACTGCAGGTTAGTTATGCCTCCTTTCTTGCACGACATTCCTCAATTTTGATGCTGCACAACATATGAAAAAAAATCCCCATACGGCAACCATTTGTGGCTAACAAGAGATGAATACCTTGTCAGCCATGGCTGTCTACACATGGCACCCATGTCTGACACCACACGACAACTCCGCCATCTGTCATTAAACTTCTAATTTCTCCCTCTTTTTTGCAATACATGAATTGTTAGTCATTGTTCCTTATTTTCTCTCTTACATTGTGGGGACCCCGACTCATAAGTCGAGATCACCGAATGCACTGCGATGTCACAATGATCCCGGAGATCAATGCTCACTTTGAACACAGAAGCTGAATAACAAGAGTCTTACATCCATACATACCGTCTTACACAAATTATGACCATTATGGTCAAGTCTTACATAGATAAAGCCTTAAGGGCTGAACATCAAATGAAACAAAAGCAGCGGAAATCTTCATTGATAAGTAGAACCCATGCCATCTGCCTTAACCCTACATGCATTCTGACTGGGAAGCGTCCTAGTTCGCGTGTTCGTCACCAAAGAACTCTTCCTCGAACTCCTGTTCTTCCATGCCTGGTCAATTATATAGCTAGTGGCAAGCCAATGAGTACTTTGAATGTACTCGCAAGCAACCCAAGATTTGGTTCAAAGTAACAATGCAATTGTACGACAAGTAAGCAACCTAGCTTCATGCTAGTTGGGATGTCCTATCAACTCGTGAGATATGCATCAATGAACTTGGGTAACCTCGAGAACAGGTTACAGATATCAACATAAATAGAATTTGAATCAAATTCCATGCCATTCAACATGTCAAGTCACCACCTTGACACAAATAGTCCCTTTCCACACACACATACACCGAGATTGTAAACTTTCTTGACATAGTTTAAGTAGCACCTCCCAACTGTCCATGACCGTGGACACGGCTATTCGAATAGTTTGACACTCTGCAGAGGTTGCGCACTTTACCCACAAGATCCGGGAAGCTTTCGTGTCACCCACGATCCCGATTACCTCAAGTACTCGGGGAAGCACCCGATCATTACCTTTCCTAGACGATACTAACATAGGCTCCACTCGTTGATACACAACCCTCGTGTATAATCAAAAGATCGTGGGACTACGCGCCTTTTCACATTATCACGCGCATACAGGGGATAGCGGTGTGTCCGGTGCCCTGTGAAAACAGTCATGGCCGCCTATCGAAGCACGACCCCGTCCTGAGAGTGACATCAAGTCACCCCCGTCACTAGTAATGTGGGCACCATGCTAGTATCAGTCCAAGTAATCAATAATGCCCCGTCCCATAAAGGGGTAGAGTGCTTGCACATGTTTGGTTGGGACGGTAATCACACATAAATCTAATCCATCATTTTACACACTCCAAAAGCTCTCTTCGGTACACCACTTCTTCCTCAAGTGGTGACCTTAGTTCAACATCTCCTAAGGGCATTAGGGGCACCTGAAGGGGTTTTCGAAAGAATGTAACCACAAAGAGTTCATGGTACACATGCATCATTATGCATCAACTAGTCTCTTGACAAACGCAATCATGAACAAGGTAAGGTCATAAGTAGGGGTACGCATCATGTGGTGGTTCACAACAAGTTCACCACCGTCATATTTCATCATCGTGCAATCGGAAAAAAAGGGTACTGATGAACAAGAGGGGTGTCATGGTCAAAGGGCTTCTTGCCTTGATTGGCTTGTTCTTTGAGGTCTTCAAATCCTTCTCCTCCTTCTTCTTCAGCAACTTCGTCAAATACGGGATCAAATCGTCGCAAGAAAATAACGGAAAAATAAGACAATAATGAAAATAGAAAAGTCAAATTGCTCAAAAAAATGTCAACTTATTTTTGTAAAATACTAGGAGGAAAACTAGGAAGGGGGAAATTCTTGGTTTTGGATTTGGAGTTATGGGGACAGAGTAGTGGATTTTCAAACAGAGATTTTACTGTTCAAATTTGAATTTAAATTTGAACAGTGCAGAAAAGTGTAATGGATGTGTATGAAAGTTACATCAATAAATAAGTGGGATTATTCTGAGATTTTAGGAGTTGGAATTATTTCATTTGGATAAGTATTTTATCATGTGGAATTTTTATAAAACAGACAAAAAGAGAAAAGGAAAAGTGGCCTTTGTGCCCTTTGGCCGAAAAGGCCACGGCGGCAAAGGCCCGTAGGGAAATCAGCTCAGCGAGGCCGCCACGTTGAAGGCGTAAAGGCTGGCACGCCTTCACCGACGTGAATCGAACGGCACGCAGCTGGCGTCACGCTTTTTTAAACCTGATGGGTGGATCCCACCCGTCGTATGCGGAGGTCGACAGACAGGGGCCCACGGCCATCGCCGTAAATCTACCTCAAATCTAGGCGACAGCAGAGCTCGCCCGACAGCGACTCTCGAGGCGGGAGGATGCGTGGGTGGTACCGTTGGACCTGTGGGGATGTCGCTGCTCGGGTGGTGGTTGAGATGGTCGCGGAGCACCCCGGATTCGCGGCTGGCGAGGTGATGCGGCGGAGGTGCTTGTGCGTTGATGGTTCCGGCCGTTCCCGCCGCAAAAGGAGTGGGAAGAGAGGGGAATGGTCGATGGACGCCGTGCAGTTCCAGATCGAGAGAAAGCGGGGCGGAGGAGGCCTGTACTGCGTGGACGCCCGGCCGAGAAGGGCGGAGCTCGAGCTCGATCTCAAGCTCGGGCGGCTCTGGAGACAAATGGGTGGTGCGGGAGGTTGATTAGGAGTGTGGGGGAGCGACATGGAGCGAGAGGGAGGCTCGGGGTCGCCTTTTATAGGATGGTCGAGGTCCACCGTAGGCGCGGCCTACGGGTGCCCACGGGATCGGCTCGGGTGGCCGTTAGAGAGGGAATGGAGGGCTCGGGGGTGTTCGTGGGAGTGGTGTAGTGTGCCAGGGAGAGAGAGGAGGAGCGGGGAGAGCTGCGGCGGACCACAGGAGTGGCGCGAGCGTTGGCCGAGCGGGGCGGCGCTCTGGCGCGAGCTGCAGGAGAGAGAGGAGGGCACGGGAGGAAGTGGGCGGCTCTTTGGCGTGGAGCCGGACGTCGAGGGCACTCTTGGCGCCGGGGGAGACTCGAGGTGGTCGGGGGGCGGGCGCGTCAGCGGTCGGTGTTCTGCTAGGCGCCTCAGAGCGACTTTGGCCGGCATCCGCGGTTTTCCCGCGTCCTTTACCATGCGCGCCCACTAGTGTTTGGCAGCTGAAGGGGGCATGGGCAAAAGCTGGGGAGAGTCTTGGATGCTCTGGAAAGCTGAAGGGAGAGAAGGAGGCTGAGAGAGAGGGAGGAATCCACTGTCGGAGAGGAAGAAAAATGGGGTTCTCCCCCTTCATCATTGCTTCCTCGGGTAAAAGCATCCAGGTGCTAGAGGGAACTAGGAGGGGTTGTGGTAAAAAGTAGAGCACATGGAGATTAGTGAAAGAGGTCCAAACAGGGTTTTTAGTTAACATGCAGAAGGTGTTTGATATGATTTTGGGGTACTTGCGCTAAGTTCCTCCTGGTGCCACTTGGCAGGGGTGTTTGTCATGACAAAATGACAGGGTAGAAGGAAGATGAGCTCACTTGGAAGAGTTTGCTAATGTAACTTTGGCAAACCCTAGAAATTGGCAGAAATGAACTTGTGTAGATCTAGTTGAGTAAATCACTTCTCCTTGGTGTACCACTTGGTGTAGTGGCCTCATTTGGTCCTGTGAACATGCTCACAAAAGTTGGGGTCAAGGAGAGAAAGTTGGTAGTACAAAGTTGTTCAAATTTGATTCTGGACAGAGAGGGTTTTGGGGTATTTGGGTGGACCAAAATGACCTTAATTGAGATGAGGATTTGCAAGGTGATCACCATATGCATTTGTGACTACCTGGATTTTCCTTGGATTTTTATAAAATATTTCTGTAGAAATATTTCAAATCCTTGAAATGGGCAAGGTGAATGGTTTTGGGAGGTTTTGTCCAATATTTTGAACATTACCATGGGTTGAAACTCTTATATATGGAAAATATATGTCCACTGAGTTTACCTGATTTTCCTCAAATATTTTTGAATCTTTAAAATAATTTTAACCTATTAAAGACCATTTCTGGCCTAAAGAAAAAGCCTTTAAATAAAATAGGAAAATTACTTCTAAAATTATATTTTTGTGGTTTATGGGAGTCCTATATCTAATAGGTTTCAAATATACTCTTTGAAATATTTTTCATCCCCCAAATCAAGTACTTGTAGTGCAAACCTTAATTCAGGGGTTTTTGGAAAACTAATTTTTGAAAATACTATTTGGCCAAATTATTTTTGTAAGAAAATACTATGTTGCACTATACACATGGCATGATAATTGGGCAGAAGTTTTGGGGCAAGGAGATGAAGTATATGAGGTGGAGTTGTGTTGACTTTAAAGAGCACTTGAAAATCACAGAGAGAAATCCAACTCCAAATAAAAGCCAAATAATGCAAAAGTTTTTGTAGGTCCAAATTTTCATGCTTTATTAATGCAAATGCCATGTTATAAAAAGCAGGGTGTGATAGACCTACCCCCCTTACAAGAATCTCGTCCCCGAGATTCCTAAACTAGGCTCTAAAAGAGATCGGGAAACTCGGATGTAAGGTAGTCTTCACGTTCCCAGGTGGCTTCTGCTTCAGTGTGGTTGCTCCACTGGACCTTTAAGTATTTGATGGTGTGGCTTCGCGTACGTTGTTCTGCTTCATCCAAAATTCAGATGGGCCTCTCACGATAGGTCAAATCAAATACGAAGGTCAATGGCTTGGTGATCGACATCTTTGTAGAGATCGAGCTTATGCGGAACTTGGAGACACTTCCGGAGTTGTGACACGTGGAATACGTTGTGCACATCGGATAGCTCAGGTGGTAGTTCCAACTGATAAGCCACCTCTCCTCGCCGTGCAGTGATCTTAAAGGGGCCAATGAATCTTGGTGCGAGCTTCCCCTTAACGTGGAAACGCTTGGTTCCCTTAAGGGGGGTTACCCGTAGGTACACATGGTCTCCGACTAGAAAGTTCACCTATCGGCGACGAGTGTCGGCATAGCTCTTCTGTCTTGACTTGGCGGTCTTCAGACGCTCTTTGACTAGCTGCACTTGTTCTTCTGCTTCGCGGAGAACATCTGGTCCAAAGACTAGCCCTTCTCCGGTCTCTGACCAATTGAGGGGTGTGCACACTTGCGCCCATATAACACTTCAAATGGTGCCATCTGGAGACTTGATTGGTAACTATTGTTATAGGAGTACTCAGCGAACGGAAGACAATCTTACCACTTAGCTCCATATGCTAGGATACAGGCTCGGAGCATGTCTTTGAGAATCTGATTCACTCGTTCTGTCTGGCCTCCGGTCTGTGGGTGGAAAGCAGTGCTGAAAGACAACTTGGTTCCCATGGCCTCTTGGAACTTCTTCCAGAATCTAGAGGTAAACTGGGTTCCTCGATCTGACACAGTCTCCTTAGGAACACCATGAAGACTTACAATTATGTTGATGTATAGAGTCGCCGGCTGGTTGCCATCATAGGTAGTCTTGACAGGAATGAAATGGGCCACTTTGGTCAAATGGTCGACTATAACCCAAATGGAGTCATGACCCTTATTTGACCTGGGTAACCCAGTGACGAAATCCATTCCGACTTTATCCCATTTCCATTCGGGAACCTTGAGTGGTTGGAGCAATCCAGCAGGTCACTGATGTTCAGCCTTGGCCCTTTGGCATACATCACACTTTGCAACATAGGTGGCAATCTCCCTTTTCATCCCGTGCCACCAGAATCTTTCCTTCAGGTCTTGATACATCTTGGTCCCTCCAGGATGGATGGAATACGGGGTGTCATGAGCTTCTTGCAAGATCAGATTCTTGAGCTCAATCTTGTTGGGCATGCAAATGCGATTCCCAAACCACACAATTCCTTGCTCATCTTCTGAGAATCCTGGGGCCTCGCCTTGCTTCATCTTCTTCTTGATGCCTTCGATGCTTACGTGCCCTTTCTGTGTTTCCCTAATATCATCCATCAAGGTAGGTCTAACTTTGAGGTTGGCCAAGAATCCTGGTACAACCAAATCCAACCCGAAGCTTTCAAGTTCTTCGTACACGGCGGGTAGCCTTTCCTTAATCATAGCGTTCAAGGAACAAGCCTTTCTACTTAAGGCATCTGCTACCACATTAGCCTTCCCAGGGTGGTATTGAACACTGAGGTCATAATCCTTGATCAACTCTAGCCATCTTCTACGCCTCATGTTCAATTCTTTACGAGTGAAAATATACTTGAGACTTTTGTGATCCGTGTATATCTCACACCGCTTCCCTAGGAGGTAATGTCGCCATGTCTTCAGGGCATGAACCACTGCTGCTAACTCAAGATCATGAGTAGCATAGTTCTCTTCATGAGGCCGTAGTTGCCTTGAAAGGTAAGCTACGACTCTGCCCTCTTGCATCAGAACACTTCCCAGTCCGGTTCTCGATGCATCACAATTTATCACAAATTCCTTGTGAATATCCTGGGGTGGCCAGGCGGGGCGATGTCAATCTCTTCTTCAGCTCCTGGAAGCTTTCTTCGCTCTTTGGTGTCCATTCAAACTTCTTGTCCTTCTTCAAGAGCTGGGTCATAGATCGGGCAATGCTCGAGAATCCTTCAATGAACTTGCGGTAATATCCCGCGAGTCCGAGGAAGCTTCTGACTTCCTTCACATTGCTTGGGGTTTGCCATTCAGTCACGGCTTGGATCTTGGTGGGATCTACTGACAACCCTTCAAAGATTCAATACATGACCCAAGAATCCAACCTCATGCAGCCAAAATTACACTTGCTGAACTTGGCGTCGATTGGTGCTCTCGAAGCTTGTCTAGGACCATCCTCAAGTGTTGCTCGTGCTCTTCTTCCGTCTTCGAGAAGACAAGAATGTCATCAATGAAGACGAAGACAAACTTGTCCAAGTATTCCATGAAGACCTTATTCATGAGATACATGAAGTGGTCAGGGGCATTGGTTAATCTAAAGGACATGACCGTGCACTCATACAGGCCATATCTGGTTACAAATGTCGTCTTTGGAATATCCCGGGGTCTAATTTTTAGCTGGTAGTACCCAGATCTGAGGTCGATCTTGGAGAACACCTTGGCCCCATTGAGTTGATCAAACAGATCTTCAATCTTGGGAAGTGGGTACTTGTTCTTGATTGTAACTTCATTGAGGGAGCGATAGTCAATGCACTAGTGGATGGTACCGTCCTTCTTTGCCACAAACAGAATAGGTGATCCCCAAGGGGAGGCACTAGGGCGGATAAATCCCTTCCTCAACTGCTCTTCCAGTTGCTTCTTCAACTCTGCTAACTCTTCCGATCCCATTCTATAAGGCTTCTTATAGATGGGTCCTGCTCCGGGCATGAGCTCGATGATGAACTCAATGTCTCGGTCAGGAGGCATTCGTGGTAGCTCATCAGGAAAGACATCATGGTATTCGCATACTACTGGCACTTGCTCCAATCCAACTTCAGTCAGACAATTGATTTGGGTGGCTTGAGCAGAGGAGGGGTTGGAGGCAAATTTAACTTCGACTCCTTGGTCATTGGTCACAGTGACAGTTCGGTTGGCACAATCTAACAAGCCTTGGTGCTTGCTGAGCCAGTCCATTCCCAAGATCACGTCCAAGTCTTGTGATCTCAGGATGATAAGGTCTGCTAGGAAATCTACCCCATTAATGACAATCCCGACTCCTTTACATCCTATCTTGGCTCTCATCTCTGCTCTGGGGGTTTGTACCACCATAGGGTTATTCAGGGGTGTAGGGGTCATGCCACTTTTTAATGCAAACCTTTGGGTGACAAATGAATGCGTGGCTCCAGAATCAAACAAAAGCGATTCCGGTCTTTGAGTTGACAAGGAACACACCCAACACGACGTCCGGGTCTTCCTGGGCTTCTTCTGCAGTGACATGGTTCACCCGACCCTTGCCATTGTTGGGCGGGTTGTGGGGAGCTTGGTTCCTTGGTGGCATTCCGTGGCCTTGTCCTGGGTTCTGCACATTGGGGCGCGGAGCATCGGGCTTCTTGTTGGGGCACACCCTTGAGATGTGTCCTGCGTGACCACATCCAAAGCAAGTGACTTGGTTTGGGTTGTTGATCTTGTTGCCTCCACTGTTATTGGGGTTGTTGAAATCTGGCCTGGGGTTGGCATACTGCTGAGGCTGATAGTTGGTGCGGGGTGCAGGGCTCTTGGGCTCTTGATAGGTTGGCTTGACCGGGCTGGCTGCCATGGGCTGGGGCTTCAAGTTGCTTTGGAGTTACCCTTCTTGATCATCTTGCGCTATTAGTATCGTCCCAAGGCACGCCGCTTGTCCTCAAGCCATGAGTGCCTTATTCACCAGGTCGAGGAAGGTTGGGCAGTCACACACAACAAGCGAGAACTGCAGGATCTGATTGAGGCCTTCCATGAAGCGCTCTCTTTTGGCAGCATCAGTGCTGACATATTCAGGAGCATACCTTGACAGAACACTGAACTTCTGCATGTACTCCTTGACAGTGCTACTCCCCTTCTTCAGGGCCCAGAACTCACGCTTCTTGATGGCCATAGTTCCAGAAGGAATGTGGGCCTTGCGGAATTCTGCCTTGAAGTCATTCCAAGTGATGTTTTGCCCCGCATGCATGACCTTGAATCCATCCCACCAAGCTCTGGCAGTTCCTCCGAGGAGCGATGGGTAGCATATGCCACCCTCTCACGGTCTTGGCCAGGTCTGACTAGTTCCAACAGATCCTCAATGGTGCGGACCCAATTAAATGCGCATCTAGGGGTTCAGCAGTCTCGATGAAGGTGGGTGGTGCATGCTTCTTGAACTCTGCCAACGTGGAACGTCCATTGCCATTCCCCGCCTGCTGGTGGTTGTTGGTGACAGCTTGAGCAATCATTTGGAGGGCTGCAGTGTTGGCTTGACGTTCCTCCCGGAAGGCTTGGAGAAGCTGAGCCATGTCCATGTTTGGAGGTGGTGGCGGCGGTGGAGTCTGTCCTCGGGCTTGGTCCTGGTTGGCTCACCTTGGTGTGAACCTCCGGCTTCTTCTTCTTTGGGTAGAGGTACCAAGATCGTGTTACAACAGGCATCCTGTTGGAGCGGTCAAGGTCTCATGATTGGGAAAAATGAGGGAAAGCAATATAGTTGGGATGCCTAGTAAGGGGTGGGTGTGACACAATTTTAAGTTAAGCCAAGGCCGGAAGGGCCAAACTCATGCATTAAAACCAAATGGGTGATGTAGCCGTTTACAAGTTCCCGAAAGGGAAAGCACGACTTTCATCAAAACAAGACGAAAGCAAACACAACACAACATGGTTTCATTTGAACCATTACATGGACTCGTCTTCGCATAAGGGGCACACGAGCTATCCTACCTTAAGGGTTATGGACTGGCCTATCCTAGTCCTGAACAGTGTCTAAGTGGTGGAATGCTCAGTCGGGTATTCCGGCTCCTCTGGGTCTTCCTCCTCATCTTCATCTGTCCAGGTCTCTTACGTCACTTGAGGGAGTGGGGGGTGGAGGAAAGTGGCTGTTTCGTCAGGGCACCGTGAAGAGGTTCTGCGATAGTCCTTCATTGTCATCTGACGTGGCTGAGATGACCCCTTGGCATGTGTAACCTGTGGGGTCGCCTTCTCGATTGGCAACCAGAGTGTCCGGTGTGCACCATCCTTCTTGATCCTATGCGCCTTTATGCAGAGCTAGGCGAAGGAGTTCCTTGGTCTCGTGGAGTTCCTTCCGAAGCTCCATCGACTCCGAGGCCAGGTGATCTGCCAAGCTGTCAGCACACAAGCTGAAGTAGGTCTAGAAACGGAGGGGAAGTCCTTCGTCCATGGGTGGAGCTGGTGCGCTGCTCTCGTCATCACCCTCCTTACGATAAGGCAGGTAACGAGTGGCTGGCTCACTTGCCATCTCTGGCAGAAGATCTCGAAGGTGAGTCAGCGCCTTGAGGGCAGCAGTCTCAACGGTGAGAAGCAGGGTCGCCATCTGGGGTCCCTCAAAGAACCAGCTCGTCGGGGAGTCGTTCACCCTCACAACTACCTCCACATGATACTCCTTCTTAGTGCTGTTGATCCAGTGCTCGTGGTAGGAGAAGGTGGGGGCACGAGTGAACTGGCACTTCCTGAGGCTGTCTTCAAGAAGCACAGGAAATCCGGTGGTCAGGAAGTCCTCGGGTATGACGGCCATCTACAAAAGTGGAAGGGAAGGGTCAATAGAGGAAATGTGACCTATGTTTGGGATATTTTAAGAAGACATAGGTATATAGGTGATTTTGTAGATAGTCTCACTCTAACTAACGTCCATGCTAACTAAGGCTTCCTACAGTCAGGATGGCTCCGATACCAGCTCTGTGGTGACCCCGACTCATAAGTCGAGATCACCGAATGCTGCGATGTCTGATGATCCCGAGATCAATGTTCACTGAACACATGAAGCTGAATAACAAGAGTCTTACATCCATACATACCGTCTTACACAAATTATGACCATTATGGTCAAGTCTTACATTGATAAAGCCTTAAGGGCTGAACATCAAATGAAACACAAGCAGCGGAAATCTTCATTGATAAGTAGAACCCATGCCATCTGCCTTAACCCTACAGGCATTCTGACTGGGAAGCGTCCTAGTTCGCGTGTTCGTCACCAAAGAACTCTTCCTCGAACTCCTGTTCTTACATGCCTGGTCAATTAAATAGCCAGTGGCAAGCCAATGAGTACTTTGAATGTACTACTTAAGCAACCCATGATTTGGTTCAAGTAACAATGCAATTGTACAACAAGTAAGCAACCTAGCTTCACGCTTAGTTGGGATGTCCTATCAACTTGTGAGATATGTTTCAATGAACTTGCGTAACCTTGAGAACAGGTTAGAGATATCAACATAAATAGAATTTGAATCAAATGCCATGCCATTCAACATGTCAAGTCACCACGTTGACACAAATAGTTCCTTTCCACACACACACATGCACCGAGATTATAAAATTTCTGGACATAGTTTAAGTAGCACCTCCCAACTATCCATGACCGTGGACACAGCTATTCGAATAGTTTGACACTCTGCGGAGGTTGCGCACTTTACCCACAAGATTCGGGAAGCTTTCGTGTCACCCACGATCCCGCGATTACCTCAAGTACTCGGGAAGCACCGATCATTACCTTTCCCTAGACGATACTAACATAGGGTCCACTCGTTGATACGGCCCTCGTGTATAAGCAAAAGATCGTGGGACTCTGCCCTTTTCACATTATCACGCATACACGAGGGGACCAACGGTGTGTCCGGTGCCCTATGAAAACAGTCATGGCCGCCTATCCAAGCACGACCCCGTGCCGAGAGTGACCTCAAGTCACCCTCGTCACTAGTAATGTGGGCACCATGCTAGTATCAGTCCAAGTAATCAATAATGCCCCGTCCCATAAAGGGGTAGAGTGGTTGCACATGTTTGGTTGGGACGGTAATCACACATAAATCTTATCCATCATTTTACACACTCCAAAAGCTCTCTTCGGTACACCACTTCTTCCTCAAGTGGTGACCTTAGTTCAACATCTTCTAAGGGCATTAGGGGCACCCGAAGGGGTTTTAATGTAACCACAAAGAGTTCATGGTACACATGCATCATTATGCATCAACTAGTCTCTTGACAAACGCAATCATGAACAAGGTAAGGTCATAAGTAGGGGTACGCATCATGTGGTGGTTCACAACAAGTTCACCACCGTCATATTTCATCATCGTGCAATCGGAAAAAAAGGGTACTGATGAACAAGAGGGGTGTCATGGTCAAAGGGCTTCTTGCCTTGATTGGCTTGTTCTTTGAGGTCTTCAAATCCTTCTCCTCCTTCTTCTTCAGCAACTTCGTCAAATACGGGATCTAATCGTCGCAAAAAATAACGGAAAAATAAGACAATAATGAAAACAGAAAAGTCAAATTGCTCAAAAAAATGTCAACTTATTTTTGTAAAATACTAGGAGGAAAACTAGGAAGGGGGAAATTCTTGGTTTTGGATTTGGAGTTATGGGGACAGAGTAGTGGATTTTCAAACAGAGATTTTATTGTTCAAATTTGAATTTAAATTTGAGCAGTCTGAAAAAAAGTGTAATGGATGTGTATGAAAGTTACATCAATAAATAAGTGGGATTATTCTGAGATTTTAGTAGTTGGAATTATTTCATTTGGATAAGTATTTTATCATGTGGAATTTTTATAAAACAGACAGAAAGAGAAAAGGAAAAGTAGGCCTTTCGTGCCACCCTTTGGGCCGTAAAAAACCCGCCACGGGCCCGAAAGCCTGGGAGGGAAATCAGCTCACGCGAGGCCGCCACGTTGAAGGCGTAAAGCGAAGGCACGCCTTTTCACCGACGGCGAATCGGCAGACGCTGCGTCGTTTTTTAAACACGATGGGTGGATCCCACTGTATGCGAGGCGTCGACGGAAGACGGGGCCCACGGCCATCGCCGTCTACCTCCCGTCTAGAAACAGCAGCGAGCTTGCCGCGGGCGATATCCGAACGCAGGGAGGATGCGTGGGTGGTACCGTTGGACTCAGGGGGATGTCGCCGTTCGGGTGGTGGTTGAGATGGTCGCCGGAGCACCCTGGTTCGCCGGCGATGAGGTGATGCGGCGGAGGTGCTTCAGGCGTTGATGGTTCCGGCCGTTCCCGGCTGCAAAAGGAGTGGGGAAGAGAGGGGAAATGGTCAGTGACGCCGTGCGGTTCCAGATCGAGAGAAAGCGGGGCGAGGAGGCCTGTATCGCGCGTGGACGCCCGACGAGCCGAGGCCAGCGGAGCTCGAGCTTGATCTCGAGCTCGGGCGGCTCTGGAGACAAATGGGTGGTGCGGGAGGTTGATTAGGAGTGTGGGGGAGCGACATGGAGCGAGAGGGAGGCTCGGGGTCGCCTTTTATAGGATGGCCGAGGTCCACCGTAAGTAGCGACCTCTGGTGCCCACAGGGATCGGCTCGGGTGTGGCGTTAGAGAGGGAATGGAGGGCTCGGGGTGTTCTTGGGAGTGGTGTAGGGTGCAGGGAGAGAGAGAGGAGGAGCGGGGAGAGCTGCGGCCGGACCACAGGGAGTGGCGCGAGCATTGGCCGAAAGGCGGCCTTTCTGGCGAAATACCGAGGAGAGAGAGGAGGGCGCAGGGAGCAAGTGGGCGGCTCTTTGGCGTGGAGCGTCGCTGAGGGAGTGTCGGTGGCGCTGGGGAGACTCGTGGTGGTCCGGGGCGACTTAACGGCGGTGGTGCCTGCTAGGTGCTCGAGCACGACTTTGGCCCGCATCCGCGGTTTTCCCGATCCTCTAGTGTCTGGCAGGTGAAGGGGCATGGGCAAAGTCGGGAGAGCCTTGGATGCTCTGGAAAGCTGAGAGGAGAGAAGGAGGCTGAGAAAGAGGGAGAAATCCACTGTCCAGAGAAGAAAAATGGGGTTCTCCCTCCCTTCATGATTGCTTCCTTGGGCGGAAAAGCATCCAGGTGCTAGAGGGGAATTAGGAGGGGTTGTGGTAAAAAGTAGAGCGCATGGAGATTAGTGAAAGAGGTCCAAACAGGGTTTTAGTTAACATGCAGAAGGTGTTTGATATGATTTTGGGGTACTTGCGCTAAGTTCCTTCTAGTGCCACTTGGCAGGGGTGTTTTTCATGACAAAATGACAGGGTAGAAGGAAGATGAGCTCACTTGGAAGAGTTTGCTAATGTAACTTTGGCAAACCCTAGAAATTGGCAGAAATGAACTTGTGTAGATCTAGTTGAGTAAATCACTTCTCCTTGGTGTACCACTTGGTGTAGTGGCCTCATTTGGTCCTGTGAACATGCTCACAAAAGTTGGGGTCAAGGAGAGAAAGTTGGTAGTACAAAGTTGTTCAAATTTGATTCTGGACAGAGAGGGTTTTGGGGCATTTGGGTGGACCAAAATGACCTTAATTGAGATGAGGATTTGCAAGGTGATCACCATATGCATTTGTGACTACCTGGATTTTCCTTGGATTTTTATAAAAATATTTCCTGTAGAAATATTTCAAATCCTTGAAATGGGCAGGAATGGTTTTGGGAGGTCTTGTCCAATATTTTGAACATTACCATGGGTTGAAACTCTTATATATGGAAAATATATGTCCACTGAGTTTACCTGATTTTCCTCAAATATTTTTGAAGCTTTAAAGTAATTTTAACCTATTAAAGACCATTTCTGGCCTAAAGAAAAAGCCTTTAAATAAAATAGGAAAATTACTTCTAAAATTATATTTTTGTGGTTTATGGGAGGCCTATATCTAATAGGTTTCAAATATACTCTTTTGAAATATTTTTCATCCCCCAAATCAAGTACTTGTAGTGCAAACCTTAATTCGTGGGTTTTTGGAAAACTAATTTTTGAAAATACTATTTGGCAAAATTATTTTTGTAAGAAAATACTATGTTGCACTATACACATGGCATGATAATTGGGCAGATGTTTTGGGGCAAGGAGATGAAGTATATGAGGTGGAGTTGTGTTGACTTTAAAGAGCACTTGAAAATCACAGAGAGAAATCCAACTTCAAATAAAAGCCAAATAATGCAAAAGTTTTTGTAGGTACAAAATTTCATGCTTTATTAATGCAAATGCCATGTTACAAAAAGCAGGGTGTGACATACATCCTAGTTGTTTTTGATGATTTCCAGCTGATGGCCAAGCATGCTATAGACTACAACGTGTTTGGTGGGCCTCAAAACTTTGGCAAGTGGATGAACGTGCACTTAGCTCCGTCTTGTCCTGCCGAGGTAATCAAGGATGTTTATTTTGGTTTTTGAAATTGTTTTCCTCTTCTTCTTTTTGATATATCTCTATGGTTGTTTTGGTTTATTTGTTCTTGCGCACGTGACTCTAATATGGTTGGTTACTGTTGCTTTTTATTTCGTGCATAGGCGAGGGCACCTGTTGAGCATCTAGTTGGGCAGTTTGCTTCCGGCATGACCAGCTAGCTCGGGAAGTTGGTTGAGGGTTGGAAGGCACTTAATGGCTCTGACAGCGACGCGGTTGCGAGGCAGTTCACACCATTTGTTGCAGAACGGACACACATCGGCCAACCGGTTGCCATGGCGGTCACGACTACAATAGCTCGGGGGAGCTTCACGACACGCATAAGATGAACTTGATGGAGATGCTAGTCTCGACAAGGACGATGATTATGACATGGAGAATGTGCAACGTGAAACCGACGATGATGAACATGTTGAAGTTTGTGCAGGTGGTAAGAAGGGCAAGGCTGCACCAGATGTCCCCCCACCGGAGAAAGTCATTGAGCAGACAGCTGCGAGAGACAAGGGGGTATCGCCCTCAAAGAGGGCCAGGGCTCCAGAGGATGTTGGGCAGGGCTCTGTTGGCAAGAGGTCTAGGACCGATCCCTTAGCTGCTAGGAGGAGGTTCTACATCTATTTAGTGTTTTGTTTGTCTCTCCTTTTTAATAGACCGACCCTTTTTTTTCATTGTTTGCTAAGCGTGGCATGATTTTCGTGTCTCACACTTGGTACCTTTTTTTGCCATTTTTTCTACGTGTAGTGAGGCGACAGCTGGTGGACGAGAAGTTATGAAGAAACAAGCGCTAACGCTAACCCGTGTTTCTACCCGATTGAACAGGGGTGCCCCCATTTCTGGTGACACCCCTTCCACTAGGTCGTCTCCTCATACGTCGACGTCCAACACCGGGGATCCTGTCGTGTTGGTAGACTTGAGGAAGACAGTCAAGAAGTAGGTTATCCCTATTTTTTCATTGTCATAGTGCTACATTTTTGCTTGATGCATTCTAGATCATATACAACCTTTTTAGTTTATACATTTATGCAGCAACTACCCGTCTGCTTTTCAATGCAGCTGTCCAGCTTGCCACATGGGCTACTGCCATCAGTCCCACATGGCAACTGTTGTTTTCTCATGATCTTTTTTTTGCTGCATGGCAACTCCTGCTTGTTCTGCATGCCAACTGCTAACTAGGCCACATGGCAATTCTTACTCCACTTATATGGCAACTACCAGCTTTCCATTGGCTTCCACCCCCCTACATTGTCTTGTGTGCTCATCCATACCTAGTTCTCAAATGGCAGCTCTGGCACATCACACATTTTTCCATTTTAAAGATGGCTACCATGGCAACTATTTTGTTCAAATTTTTATACTCTTCATGTGCTTTTCTTGCAGGGTGAAGAAGCCTACTACACGCGTGACCAAGCAGAACATTAGAGACCCACTCGAACACATTCATTCAAAGCTGCCGACAGGTGGCAACTCAGGTGTTCATGAGGCGCCAGTCGACAAAACTCTGCATTGCACCGTCCATCGCTCCCACTAGCTCCGATGCAAGCAGCCGACCATCTCCATGGATTCTTGGATGTGCAGGCTACAACAACAGGCATCTGTACATTTGGGAGTGATGAGTCAGTATCTGCCAGGACTGCTGAGATATTTCCCACTCTGTTGGCAATGAAGGATGCTGCTGTGACCCATGCCACCCGATCAGCAAGTGTTGAAGTGGACGCTCCCGATATCAACCTAAGCAAGGAAGATTCCCGCTCATCTGATACGGATTCCAAGAGTGTGGCTAGTGGCACTTCTGCGTCCACAAAAGAAGGGCTCTGGCGACAATTGAGAATGAGATGCCATCCACAAGTGAGACTCTTGGCACAACATGACCCGGCCTTTTCTAGTGGTCGAGAGGTTGCTACGGGCGACCGTTACGCTGAGTGGTCTTCCACCTAGGCATAGCCCATCGAAGCAATCTGCAGACATACCCAACGCGCTTCCATTTGTAGCTAGGAAGCAAGCGGAGAGATGACTCTAGTTATGTACTGTGTCCAGCTGTTCCCACCACCTGCCTTAAAAGCAATGTTATGGAGAAAGCAGCGGTGGGAGTGCAAGCCAGTGGTGTAAGTCGGGGCACGACGGACGGAGGTGAACGTCCGGAGCAGACTGCGTCTTTACCCGCCGTGGAGAACCCCATCTTAAATCTGCGCACTTCTAAGCTCCCAGTCAACATTGGTGTCCCATACAGCCCAAACAAGAAGATTGGCAATAAAGTTGCGGTTGATACCGCTGACAGCACGCCCCGCCCTACTAATAAGCCTGATGATACTGCAGCAGATGAGGCAGAAATGTTTGTTCATCTGTCACCCACTGGATTCTCTGAAGCAACCTTCCTCATGATCCGGTGTGGTAGGGAGGAGAGGCACCCAATGGCCTTTCACCCACCGAGTTGTAGCCTTGGCATCGATCATGATCAAGATGAACCATGGTGCAAGATCCTATGCGATTGCCTTTGCTTTCCCGGCGGGCATGGCCCCAATGATGGCGCGTGACCAATGGTGATGGCGTGAAGGGCACATGAAGTTTGCGAGCCGATAGTGCAAGGTACATTTTTGTGTGTTTATCATTTAGTTTTCTACATTTTTTAGTCGGCGTTTGTCACAAGCTTTTTCGGTTTCTCACTTTGGTGATGGCAAATCTCATCGATGCACATGGCAACCGGAGTTGCTGCACCATGTCACCTCTGCTTTGTTGCCTGTTGCAATTCCATTCGCCAAGCACATGGCAACCGGAGTCGCTGCAACATGGCAACTACAGTTCAACCCACGTGTGGCTAACTGTAGTTGTTGCCACATGGCAACTCTGATGCACTACATCGGCAACCCGGAGTTGCCTCCACATGGCAACTCCCTATTTTTTGCACCTACATTTCATATTCTGCACCCTTTCTTTCACAATAAACTTGTTTTGTTTCCAGGTATCCTAACCCACTGTTTGATCCTTGCAGCCACCCCTGAGGAGATTACGCCGTCACTTGATGAAGCTTACCGCAGGATTGAGGTGGCAACATTGCGGAAGGAGGTCCTCACGAGGTCGAGGGCAATCAAGTTCTAACGTTACTTTCTTGAGTCGGTATCCAAGGATACCATTAGAAGTGCCACCCCTGGTTCTATGAGGCAGCATAGGGTAGTTCACGCACCACCCGCGAATGACTATGAGCCCAAAGTCAAGGCCACAAAGGAGCAGAACCAGTTGTACGATATTGTCAAGCGTTTGGGAAATGCGAGGTCCAACAGCAAGCACATGAAGGAGCTGAAAGCGTAATGCCCACACCACATAACCCCTCACTTGCTTTCCTCTTATTTTTTTCCTTTTGATATTCTAGAGATGCTTTGTTTATGTTTTATTTCTATTTTTTACTTAGTAGAGACATGATTCTTTTATGTTATATCATTTTCGTACAGCTCATGTTTGGACAAAACCAAGATCATACAATGTGATGCGACATACGTTGACCTGGGTGATCTTGCCGAGTCTGTGAGGCCACTCGGTAAAATGTCGAAGAATGTAGTTGCGTGTGGGATTGACTTCAACAACAGGCATATGGATATTTGTCCCGACAAAACAATCATGCATTCTGATGTGACTGCAAAATATGGGATGGTGACTTCCACCATAAAATCCCGAGGAAGCATTTTGCTGCGCATGGTGAATTCAAGCTCACAATGAAGAAATGTGTGAGTATTCCTTCCTTTTTGCACATTTTCCTCCCATGCTATGTTTTGTCAGTAGCTATGCTTCGCATGTGGGCTACACACTGTTTTGTGACAAATGTTTCATGTGGCAACAACTGCCATGTAAAATGAGTTTATTTGCTTTTAATGCAACTTATGTGGCAACTTCAACTAAAATACTGTGCAACTTTGTTCATACATGGATGGCAACTTCTTTTAGTTACACATGGCAACTAAACATTTTCTGTGGGTGTACTTTTGGACACTTGCTACTTTGTCATTCATGTACCTCTTAGTGCATCCGGCGATATCTTTACATATCATTTTCCCAACTACATCATTGATGTTTTTATGTGAACTCTGCTTTTTCTTTTTTCCTTTATCTTACTTTGCAGGTACTGTTCCCCATGTTCCAGGAGCTTGCACCACACGACCCACATGACAAGTGTGGTCACCACTACGCGATTTGCCTTGACCTGAAGAACCAACGATTTGAGGTGCTAGATTCGGTCACGTTAGGTGATCACAGACCTTACTACAAATGCTGAATTCTTCATCAACAACCTCAAAGAGACATGGAACCGTCACTACGAAAACTCAAGGGTCCAGATCGGTCATTTCCCAATCGAGTACATCGCGACTACGAAGCAAGGAAAACGGTAGTTACTATCTTTTTCCATGTGTCCTCCACACCAATCCCAAACCTTTTTTGTCACCTCTGCATTGAAGTTTATGATTTTTTTTTCTGTTCTCTTTAGTTGACCTGATTCTTTTCTTTATAGGCATGACCGTGGCTTTCACATGTTGGAATACCTTGCAAAGTGGGAAGGTCGATGGGTCCATGTCGTTACAGCTGCAATGGTCGTCAAGCTCCGCAAAATATACACATGGAACTAGCTGATGAATGAAAATTTCAACACGCGGGCCAACGCACGAGAGTTCATAGAGGAAGCTGTCTAGAAAGTCAACAAGAAGTACAAGTGATCAAGTGGTGCTCCATACTGCATGCCTACCTTACATTCTGTGGCTGAGGAATGTAAGGTATCAACTTGTTCTTTTAAAACTATGTCCGTGTACTATGTTATGACTGCATCTGCCCATAGCCTAGTATATAGTGCTGGCGTGTGAGTGACATTGAATATTTGTAATATATGTGTGGATGTGAACCTACTTAGGTGTGACAGCAGCTACGTTTATGTTTTAGTATTATTATGTGTTCGTGGTTGGTAGTACCAGTTGGGTGTTTTCGAATGCGTCTATGATGTCTGAAAACATGGCAAATGTAGTTGATCAGAGACGGTTAGTGAAAGTTATCGTTCTTTTCGTTTGGCTTTTGGGTTTTTTGCATTGCTAACTGTATCGGTTAGCATGATAGTTCATAAGCAGCCGTTACCTTGCGTTTTTTGCACGCGATCGTTTCAACTAGTTTTTCATAGTATGCACACAATACAATATATGCGTAATAAAATGCGTTGATTGAAAACGGAAATCTACACGATGGCAGATTCAGTATAAATAACATGGTAGATTCAGTAGAAATAACATGGCAGATTCAGTAGAAATAACATGGCAGATTCAGTAGAAATAACATGGCAGATTCAGTACCACACACGGGCAATTGTAGTCATTCATTCATGGCATTTTGTTTCATATTCTGATGCCCATCAAGAGTCATTCTCCCATTTTTTAAAATTTAGACCATCTACCTTACAAAAAATGTCACCAACAACCAAGTTACAGTCCTCCAATGTTGCTTACGGATTGCCCGTCCCTTTCTTTGTTTTCTTGTGTTTTGCTTGAATCTCCAACCCCGACTTGTATCTCACCTCTTTTGGACGCCCTTTTGTGATGGAATGGGGCGGGTTCCTGACCTGGGTTTGTGTGCTTGTTGTTCTAGACCCTACCTCCGAGTTTTCAGATGATGGCCCCGTGGACGAAGGCACACTTGAGGTGCGGGGAACCTATGTAAGGCTTCTTGACTTTCCTCTTTTGATCTCATCAAGCTCTCTTTTGAGGCCTTCCTGTGTTTTTACGCCACCCTCATTTGTCTCATCACTCTTGCATGCTTCATCTACTAGTTCAGCATAGTTCTTAGTCAACACAACGTGCCTCACGGCTTCTATGGTTGCCTCTGGTCTCTCATCATGCACAGCCAAAACTGCATTTGATGTTTGTGGCCCCAACGCGTCGTTAGCGTCCCAAGTCCATGGCCACCGTATGAAATGGCGGGGCATTCGCGTGACCGTGTTCATGTCCATTACTTTTAGTATGGGACAACACACATTCCCGTCCCGTTCGAATTTGCAGCATTGGCAGTAGTATTCGCCTTCGTTTATCGAGGCCTTCACAAAGTAGTTCCTTCCTTTATGCAGGTCTTGGAGTTACGAATCTGACATGCCCAAGAGAGAACACACCTTGAACGTATGTTCTTCCACCTGGTAAGCCGTGTACATGCTGGCACACTTTATTTCTTCTTGGAATTTGCATGTTTTTTGTGGTTTTTTAAACTCTTATATGATGTTTGTAGCACCTTATGTTGATGTAGGCCGTAACGTAGCAAAGGCATCTAAAATGAATGATGGCATGGAAATCCTAATTTTTTTCCCCACATCTGTTCTTGTGTTGTTTGTTTCCATATGGCAACTGTATGATATTTTCACATGGCAAATGCATAACATTTTAATTGGCAAGTGCATTTCATTTAACATGGCAAATGCAATTCATAAAACATGGCAAATGCAGTTTTGGGTCACATGTCAACTACATATCATTTTCACATGGCAACTACAGTTCATTAAACATGGCAACTACAGTTCAACCCACGTGGCAACTATAGTTGATTTCACATGGCAACTACATATCATGATTACACTGTACTCAGTGGCTACTTTTCAATCTATCAGCAATTGAAAAAAGGCAAGGCAACTGCATTGCATTCTATATGGCACCTACTACCTTCATGCTTGTGCAAATAAGGCGGTAACACAGTTGACTTACTTGTTAAAAATCTTGTTGGTATATGTCTTGCTCATACGCCTCTCCATTGGTAAATATGTTAGCATTTTAGGCTGCTTGAGCGGTGTTTGCTTCTTCTTTGTAGCTCAGATCCCAAGTATTTTACATTTGCAAAGCTGTGTATTGCTTGGCAAACTGCAGCAATGAGTTGCTAGGGCTCACGTACCGCTTCAGAACAACATTGAACCCCTCGCTGCACTGCGTAGTCTGCAGAAATGGGAAGAAGCATTGCATGAAGTAGGTCGGCACCCAGTACATTCGCTTCTCCCACAGGCTAGCAAGCATCTCGTTGTCTTGGACTTGATATGTTTCAATCATAGCTGTCTAGCTCCGTTCAAACTCCTCCACCGTCAAAAGGCATGGTCCACTTTGCTTCGAATGCCTTGTGCAGCTCTGGACGGTCGACCAAAAGAAACCAGTCCTAGCATCTCCTCGGCCTTCTTTATAATATGCCACTGCGGTGCACATGCCTAATCGCTAACGGAAAGACCTCCTCTATGCCCGCATTTTACATGCTAAAATCCTGGTATGTTATTATGTTCATCGAACAAGTCCACCCATGCACTCCAAGAAGGTTTTGAACAGCCAAGTGTACCCATCCGTATCTTCGTTCCGAACGAGCCCGGAACCGAACTGCAATGACTGATTGTGGTTATTTATTCCTATGAATGGAGCGCAGGGCATCTTGTACATATTAGTGAGATATGTCGCGTTGAACAAAATGCAATCTCAGAAATGTTTGTAGTCTCTTCTTGCGGCACCATCCACCCAATACATGTTACGTGACCACGGTCCTCATCGTCCAATCTTATCTTGTAGAAGAAATCGAGGATCTGCTTTTGCTTTCTCGTCAAGTAGGCTATCGTGTCTTCTATGTCGCCCAACCTACTACTCTCTCTATGGTACTTTGCCTTTAGGTTTGTGACATCTGCTTTGGTATGTAGGGCATGCTACTCATAGTTCCATTTTTTACGTGGATCATGGATACTATCCGGACCATTCTTGATGGACCGACATTACAATCATGTAGCGACTTTATGAATTTCTTCTCGAAATTTGAATCCTCTTGTGGGCGCTCAAAAAATTTTACCGTGTCAAACTTCTTTATGAGTTCGTGGTTGTGCTCTTCAAAATATTCAGTGACCACCCACCGTGCTCCATCTACGTTTAGCTTACACCGGACAAGGCATTCTATCTTGACAATGATACCTCTCTTTCGTTCCGGCACGACAGGCGCAACACCTTTACCCTTCTTGTTCTTTCGTGCCTTGTAGCACCTCATCTCACATTTGCTGTACTCGTTAGTTTTTTTTAATTTTCCTATGGTATTTGGTGTTGACCGCAAACCCATGGAACATTGCATATCTCTGGTAGAATTCCTTGGCATCTTCAAACGAATCAAATCTCTGCCCAACATATGGTGGTCGAGGTACCATGATTCTGATTGCCCATCTTCTTCATCCTTGTGCTTCGTCATCGGTTTCATCATTCACTTGATGATCGGGCGGCTATTTCATACGCTTGAGTGTTGCTTGTGTTGGTGTGCAAAGGTGTGCTTTATCGGCATTCTTTGGAACGACTGCCATTTCCGACGATGAATTTCGCATTGTTTGTGGCGGGGATTGTTGACCGGCTGGTGGGCAACGCTTCTTCGTGGTGCTCGAGAGGTTCCCTTGAGAGATGTCCCAGCGTCATTTGTTGATTGTAGTTGAAGGTCCTGCAATAAAAAAACAGGTACGTGTGTAAGCATTGCTTGAATGGCATGTTTATCATAACGGAATACAACAACTGCATGTGATTTGGCATGACATCATTCATACAGCAAGTCATGGCATCTGCATATGGCCATGCATGGCAACTATAGTTTTTCAGCCATGGCAGCTACAGTCCAACAAACATGGCAACCAACATCTTTTAGCATCAAAACTTGGATTCTAGGTACGAGATCACAAGGCAAATGGAATCAATCATGAATGTTGCACATAGTCATACAACAATTGACAAATCCTGAAGACAATAGATGACTTTTTACACGCGTCCACTTGGTAGCATTTTTGGTTGTTTTTTCCACCACCACCATGACAAATCCACCTT
Source organism: Aegilops bicornis (assembly GCA_021605145.1). NCBI lineage: Eukaryota > Viridiplantae > Streptophyta > Magnoliopsida > Poales > Poaceae > Aegilops > Aegilops bicornis. The sequence goes on along the minus strand of JAHIAL010000034.1, from coordinate 626,220 downwards.
TTCCCCCATGCTTTTTCCACAAAAGCAAATGCACTATTGTTTTTCTGGTTCAGATTTTTTTACCTTGTTGTGCCGCATGTGCTGATCGTATCTGGTTTGTCATTCCAATTTGATGTGCTCTACCTGCAATAGCGTTGGCCTGCAACTGTGAAGCTTGCCATGAGATGTTTGTCAATGTGGTTCCACCATAACAACCTGTGATCATTTTAGCAGTTGGTCAATGCATGGCAACTGTAATTTGTACAACATGGCACATGTAGTGGTCCAACCATGCCACACAGATTTGTTCACACTTGTCATCCACAGTTGTTTAGACAATGCAATCACATTTGATTACACATGGCAACTGCAGTTGTCCAGGCATGGCAACTGCAGCTGTCAAGTCACCATGAAAACCCCAATGTCACCTATGTTCCTTCTCCTAATTCACTGTCCACAACTTCACTTCATAGACTCACTGGTCTGACGTTGATGGCAGGTACATGGTTGCCGCCTGATGCCACGTGCTGCATGAAGGTCCTACATTTTTCCATATAACTCACAAGTCTTTGACATCCTTGCAAGTTTAATTTCATGGCCACACCAGTATGTTTCTTTTTCGTATGCGTTACCTTGATTTGCCACATTAGCTACTTGAAGTTGGTCGCATTACATTTGTCGGCGTTAAGCATACAATACTGAATCTTGCCATGGTATCCCCGTGTGTGTGGTTGGGTCATAGAACCTGCAAAAAATGACATTGTAGGACATAAGTAGAATGCCATCTTCCTCGTCACAAACATGGCAACTGTTCCTTTTTTATCATGCATCGTACCGATGCTCGCGTACTGCTCTAGTAGTGGCAGCAACGACCCTGCAGAAATGAGTTGATTGTACTCCGCTGCATCCCAAGGGGGCGTTTCCGGCCTTTGAGAAAACCAAGGATCAGTGTCGTCTTCATGATTCATTTTTCCGCTTTTTCTGCCACTGTGTTTTCAGTCACTGCATGAACAAGAAAGCATCAATATCCGCAAGATAATATGATGGCACGACAATCTTATCACATTTCTTGCATAGACAACCAACACATCATGGCAAGTAGGACATGCACATTCATTCTCTTTTCTAAAATTTGGATGCCAGCTATCATTTTGAACCGATGGCAGCAACCAAGATAATATGATGGCAAGCGACAACATAACATGGTGGCAGCTAACGACAAAGATAGGTGGCAACTAACATCAGATATAGGTGGCAATTAATTTTCTCCCTCCCTAGGCACCACCCAAATTCCTCCTTTCTTCCCCTAGTTTTAGTGAATTCTACACATCCTTCTGAATCAACTACTCGCAACAACCCAACCCATAATCTTGGTTCAAATCTAGGATAGAACATGGAAGATCTGGCGTATGTTGGTGGGCAGAGGGGAATACACACAATCCATGGTGTGTTTGCCATGACAGTGTGGATCTAGTCGCCATCTTCGTGGGCAACCTGGAATTTCAATTTTCCGGATAGAAGAAGGACGGAAGCGAGGAGGAGATCGGAGATCCACTTGTTAGCTCATCGTCCGGGGGGCGGGTGGGGGTGGCGATGGGGGGAGGCGCTTAGAGATCTGGTGCAGTTGCCGTGGCAACTATAGAAGGAAAACGATGGAGGTTTGGGATCGAGAGGTAGGAGGCAGCGGCGCGGAGTCGCCTTTGGGGTTGGCGGTTTGGGGACGACGGTAGCGTTGGGTCGTCTTGAACGCGTGGTCGATCGCGCTGGGCGATGTGGCGATTGTGCCACACACGACGCGGCGGGCTGTGGCTGCGTGCACCGGACGCCGTCCGCTGGCGGGTTTGTCTCCGTGCCACCACAGCGCATGCGACACAACCCCCTATATGCCACACGTGTGGCAGTTATCACCGTCCTTTTTTGTAGATCCATTTATTTAAAATGTTTTATCTCCTAAACCGTGCGTCCAAATCTCGAACCGCTTTCACCGTTGGATTCCCCGCGTCAAGATCTTAAAAACTAGATCCCATGTTAATAGGTTTTGGCAAAAAAAAATTTCACGAAAAAACCGAACCGGGAGCACGGGTTTTTTCCCTTTCCGAATGAGGCACGCCCGTGCCTCTCACGAAATCACAACCGTGCCTCTCGCGGAAGCAAAACCGTGACTCTTGCGGAAGAAAAAAAAGATAAAACGCGTTTTGTTTTTCGTTTCTGAGGAGGTACGGTCGTGACTCTCGCGAAAGCACAACCGCGCCTCTCGCGGAAGCAAAACCGTGACTCTCGCGAAAAAAAAACAGAAAACACGTTTTTCGTTTCTGAGAGGCACGGCCGTGACTCGCGAAAGCACAACCGTGCCTCTCGCGGAAGTAAATCCGTGACTCTCGCGAAAGAAAAAAACAGAAAACGTGTTTTTTCCGTTTCCGAGAGGCATGGCCGTGACTCTCGCGAAAACACAACTGTGCCTCTCGCGGAAGCAAAAGCTGGACTCTCGCGAAAGGAAAAAAAACAAAAAACGCGTTTTTTTTCGTTTTCGAGAGGCACGGCCATGACTCCCGCGAAAACAAACTGTGCCTCTCGCAGAAGCAAAACTGTGACTCTCGCGAAATAAAAAAAAATGCGTTTTTTCGCAAAAAATGTTCGATTTTTTTGTCGAAAAGCTAAGGAAGATAGGTGGAAAACCAAAACATTGAAAAAACCCAGAAAAAACCCGGTAAAAAGGCCAAAAATGCGTGCGAAAAAATAATAAAAAATCCGGAGGGAGGCGGAAGCGCGACAGCGTGGCGAATAATTTGAGAAGCGTATTAGCTCTGATCGTTGCGAGGCTCCCGAAGGAGGGCTAGTTAACTAGTTGCTCTCGCGATTTTGAACGCTCAATTGGCCATCCGATCGTCATATTTGGGAATGGTTCGCGCAGGATTGAAGGCCCGCACGACCTCCTTCACATCGTACCTGCAGCAGCACATTTTCGTCACCGACCAACCCTTACTGTCGTCTGCAACCCTTCCTTATCCTCTGCCTCGCTGTATCCCGGCTCTATCCGTGATGTCCTCTCCATCAAAGTTGTACTGAAGCTGCAATCGATCTACAATATAATCCACGATTCAGTCTAGCCTCTTGCAGATCCCCTTTGTCTCCAACGTTTTAATCTCCTCAGCCTCAAATTCTTGGCTGCACTACAATTCAGCTTCTTTTCTTGGGTCGGACAACTCACATGATTGTTGTTGCAGCGCAGGAGCAGCTGTTTTGATGGCTTCTGTCAGTGGGAAACTGCAGCTGAGTCCTCCCATCTACCCACTTGCCATCCTCCAATCTGTGCAGTGCTACGTATCACATATTCACATAAGGGAAGAGAGGATGCTCAGAGACCAGCGATTGTGATCTGGCCGACAGTAGCATCTCCCGACATTGAGCAGCGACATAATTGCAATTTCATGAGTACCCCCACTTAACATTTAAGCATCCAGTTTATATGGTTGCCCCTTATTATCATATTTCAAATTTTATATCTTTATCAGTACTCATTTAACAAATTCAAATTACATGGTAGGCTTCTCATATGTTTGCATATGAACAGAAATAGCCATCTCTTTGCTGGAGTTTGATACAGGTGGAGTGCACTCTACAAGTTAGTAGCATGGTCGCTCTATCCAGCCATCTGTGTATTGAACAATAGTGTGATTTGTATTTCTAGAAGTATTATCGATGATTTGTATGTTTGCAACCTTGCTCTCGGTCGCTGTTGGCTCATTGTTATTGCAGATTTTCCATAAACACTACAATACGAGGAATGAAAATACAATACATAATTCATATCTCTGGGTTATGTATTTCACTGGTGGCTATTCTCCCAACGAATAGTCAGATTGTTCTTTGCACGGAACTTAACTATTTTTCAAGCCTTTCCCTCTGTCTTACTAACTTTTTATGTAGGCAAACCAAAAAGTAGTTGTGAAAAATGGTGGTGAACATTGTACGTAATTTCAGTTCAAATTAGTGTGAACAACTACTCATGAGGAAAAACATAAACAACAAATCTTATGGATTTTGTAATAGCAATGATATTTTGAATAAATGCATTGATATTTTAATATGGAAACGAGAAATAGCTAGCCCGTGGTGTTGAAAGGGTTGATGGACCGTTGAGGCACACATACTCCACATCTAGGCGACTAATAGTTATATTTAATAATTTTTACAACTATACAATAATACAATAAATCATATTTATCATTAGTGTTATTTATTATATTAGCATCAAACATTCACGTTCCTTACAAACAAATCCCACTATAATATGTTACAAAACATTCCCGCAACAACGTGCGGGGTATCATCTAGTATGCATAAGGCCCCTCCCAATGCTCCGCCTTGTACAAGTGCTAAGGCTGCCATGTAGGCAAAAAATCTGACGTGGCAAGGTAATTAAGAGGAGGGAGATGAGTGTGGTGACCCCAGGAAGAAACAATGCCAAGCGTGAAAACCTAGGCAAAACACTTAAATGCCACCAATGCATGAAGAAAACTTTAGTTGCAAAATCATTAAATGAAGGATGCTTAGCACCAACAAGTTAAGCACCTATGCATTGGGGGCTTTTAGTTGCTAAAGTTTTTAATGTGCTTAACAACTCATGTAAGCACCAATGCATTGGAGGTAGCCTAAGAGATTCATCCTCACTAACCTATTTATCTAAACATGTAAGCTATCCACGTCATCAACCATGTCATCTCAGAAAAAATGTTCCCACGTCATGAAGGAAATAATTGTTCACTTTCTGCATTTGCTAGACGCCTACGGCCGCGATCATCTCCACCCACACTCGAACCATGTGCGCTGGTATTAATGCTCAATTGACCATTGTTGTTATGTGTGCTCAGCGCAATCTTCTCAACTTCCCATCGCATATTTTCTTTTCTCCCCCTCGGGCCGCTACACATCTTCCACGCAAGCGGCAACCTATCGATCCTGCCTTTAGAAATCCTATCCCGTGTACTGTACGACGTGACAGCTAGGATCCCGTCTCTGCGCGAGGTGCTCCTCTGGTACGACTGTCGATTTGGCTTGCCTCCAGGATACTCTGGGGCTACGTTCCCCTTAACCAGTGTGGTGCCTGCATCGAGATGGTGGTGCCCTGATCCACTGCTTTGCTGATCGCAACACTGTGCCAACGGACACATCCAGCGCCATGGATGATGTTTGTGGTACAAACTCGAGCTAAGTTGTGGATTTTCCCCTTTTGATTGTTTTGAGATAATTAAGTGTTCCAAATGTAGAGAGTTCTTCGTGAGTACTCCCTCTCTCTCAGTTTATAGGGCATGCGTGTACCCCTAGATCGTCAATTTGACCAACCTAATACAAGTCATATATTACAAAAAATATACCAATATAAACTTCAGATGTTCTATTTTCAAACGGTATAATTTTTGTGTTATATAATTTATATTAGGGTGATAAAATTGGCAATCTAGGTATACGCACAGGACTTGTAAACTGAAATGGAGGGAGTAATCAAGATTGGGTCATAAATGTTGCAATTTCTCTTTTGATTCCTATAATCTCTTTATTCCTCTTCGCCATAGCGTCTGCATCCATCATCTTTCCTTTTTGTTATTTTTTTGGGATGACTCCATGCACCTGTATCTCTTGATTTTGCAGCAGGCCGCACACCATTAGAAACCTGTCAATTCCTACTACTACTGGACAGAGGTACGCAATGATGTTTCATCCTGTGTTTGATCTTTCAAGCCCATATTGTTGCATTCTAATCCCCCCTCTTCTCTTACTGTTGTGCATCGGGGTAGTTCCATATACCTTCCTCTTTATCGGTATTCAACATTCTAACCGCTGGTAATCCTGCAGTGATGCTTAGATCTGGTGATGCTAGCTTATTGCTGCAATTTTATCCGTCTACAGAGATTAACACTATGCACTGTATGATGACATCATCTTCTCCAGATTTCTTATGGTTAATGTTGTCACTCTTTGTGGTTATCATCTATACTACAATCTGCATGGTCTGGCAATAAAATTGTTTGTCTTTTATTCCTGCAGGTATACAGTGCATTCTAGGCATTCCCTTATATTTTACCCAAATTAATACGACCTCATTGACGACCGTCAACCTTCTCTACTCTTGAATTAGTATCTCACATACAAATGACTGATGAATATTTTCTCTACTCTTGAATCCGACTAATACTAATATTGCAGAACTTCCTTCACTTTCAGGTTTGATACTTCAACTTCTCGTGCATGTACTTCGTATAAATGTTTAATACTCCAAAACTTCCATCACTTTTAGTCTCGGTGCCGCCTATGAGCTCCTCAACCTGCACATTGACCGGGAGTAAAGGATGGCAGAGACTAGATAAAGGAAATGGAGATATCAACTTTGTATAAGGCAGCGAAATGTGGGTAGATATGTCACATTCGACAAGGCGTTTTGTTTTGTCGGGGAGGAGAGCTGCTTTGCATCACATCACGAACTACACCATGTTTTGCTGCCATGAAGAGAGCACTCAGATCCAAAAACATAGTTTCAACTTGCAGATTTGTCGTTGACTAACCGATTTGTCTAGCAGTGTGGCGTCCAATCATATTATTGTACCCCTTGAGATAGGCAATGCCTACCATCCGATGAATGTAACTCATACTCCTCTGCTTTATTAGCTGGATGCATTTTTTCATGCATTGTTAAAGAAGCCCCCTAAAGAAATTACCTTACAAAATGGTCGAATCTTCTCTAATGGTATGCATCAATGATCTTCTCAGTCATTAAACAAACCTTCTATTTGTAATCTCTGATGTGTGTTGAATGTATCTCTAGGTAATCGAAATATTTTGATGATTGCACGTTCCTTTTTTCTGTATTCGGTGTTTGAGTCTCAATCATTCTGATGTTTTATTGTCATAAGTTACTTCAACATATTTGCACCCCCGAGAGTGTTGACAAGTATAGGCATGTGAACACTCAAAGGAAGATGATAAAATAATAGTATCTGATGGAATCATCTAGCAAATCCTAATTATGGTTGTGCTCTCAACTCTCAAGTGCTATTTTCCCAATATATAGATGTAAGAACATCTTCTACTTGACTGGTCGTAACAGATTTTTATTCTTTTAGTGCTTCAGTGCTACACCTAATAGTCTAATTATGTCTAGCTTTGCAGAATTCATAAGATTCACTTTGCTAATATCTCTTCATTGTCATAGTTGTTTCATACAACATACATGCCATTCTTTTCGGAAAAAGTTATCCTGACTTTCAAAGCCATAATTTTTAAAATATTAATTGGAACATAATAGAGGAATGCATATAATATGCTTATGGAATGCTTTGTTCAGTTATTGAACCAATATTCATCACTATGATAAGTTTAAGAGATTTCTCCCTTACATGGCACTGTATTATGAAGTCAAATTGGCTCACTACTTTATATTTCATTTTGAATCTTACTTTTCTCGCTAATTGTTGCATAATATTTTCCTTTACTAAATGTAGTAGACGTTGAATAAATTTGCAGAATCATGGTACAACCTGAACTGTTATGATTCCGTTCTTGCCATCATGCACATCTTCTTGCACACTATTCTTTTTCTACTTTTTAGGTGCCAACACTCTCCTCCCTGTTAATGCAGATGACTGATAGATATTGTCGCCGGATGAATATAATTGTGATATTACGCAAGTGACTAAGAAGAAGCATCACCACCTCCCAAGGAAATTTCCAATGCCTATTTGATTTTTAGTTCTTTTATTTTCTCTTTGTGTGTCAAATGTTTTGGTTGAGCGGATGATTGAGTAGTCACTGGGAGTGGAAACACCGACAAACATTGGTATAAAAACACGTAACCTTTCTATTCTAGCCGATTGTTGCATTGTTCGATTTTATGAAATGGTTTTATTTAAGCTGGGATATTAATGGTTAATAAGTATATTTAAATGATATATATTTCATTTGTCTAATATATCCGCTTTTTTCTTGTTACAATTCCCTTGTTGCGAAGTGTCATCTAGTTCCTCACAATTTCCCACTCGCCGCTACCCGTGTCGCCTTTGCTCAGGCTTCGTACCTGTGCATGCTAGACGGGGCTCCCCAGTCCTCTCCACACGGCGCCTCCTCCCCTGCCATGCCGCCGTGGTCTCTACTGGTGGCTTGCCGGCAACAACCTCTCCATACAATTAGGATGGGGATCGTGCACTTCTTTGGATCCATATGGTGACATCGACCAAGCACAACAACCGTTACATATGGCTTTCGTAGATAGAACATGAAACACAAGTATAGGTGCATGAGCTGGCTGATCGATCTTGTCGACGGCCGTAAGCGGTACTGGATCGTTCGATCCGCCTTTGTTGCGGATGCACGAAACACCCACACACATGTACGGCTGTCAGACGCAGGAGACGAAGACGCTTTTATGAAAAAACTCCATGGATCCACCTTCTTTTTGTCATCGACGCTACTTGCACGTCAGTTCATCATGGCCATGGCACCTCTCGACATTGAGGTTCAGGGACGAGAAAATGATTGTGGCCACACCTTGATGCACGTCGATTGCTATACAAGCGATTTTAAACCCTTTTCGCGGCGGCATTTGGAACCGTCGCCCTAGTGAGTGACAGCGATAGGGGAGGTCCTTCCCACGCGACTCAGAAACCAACGGGGATATGCCCTCCTGGCACACACGCTCGGCAAAATAAGGTCGTGTGCGACCGACAAGCGCTCAAATACAGAAATACGTATAGTAGAGCTAAAAAATGCAATTATACATGCGAAATTGTTTCCGGTCGCAAGTACATTCCACACAGTCAGTCCCCGCTAAACGTTTCCGTTCGTATGTACATCCCACACAATTCGATCCAAGGAAACCGTTTCCGTTCACGCAGTACATCACACACAATTTTTCCCGTTAAATCGCTTTGTGATAGCATTGCCGTACACCACGATATTAACAATTTAATCGTCAGCGTTATTGAATGCATCACACACGGTGCATAGAAGAAACTGTGTGGCAAAGGCTGTCCATCACACACAGTTTTTATGTGGTAAATGTTTGCGCAAGGTGGCCTAACGCAAACAGTTTTCAAGAGGATGTCGTGTGCACAGTGGAGATTGATCGCACACGTGGTGGATCTTAGAAACATTTCTGATCTCCACGTCTATTGCAGACAATTCGCTTTTCGCAAACCGTGTGCAGTGTAATCCTTAATTTACACATGTTTTGAATTTGAAAGTAGGCACATCACTTATTTCATATCCAACCATGTTTATTACAAATATAGGTTCAACCACGAATGCATAATTCGATGCACAAGTACATATACTGAAGAACTACAGAAGCACCAAGTAAACAATGATAAACCACGGTTATCTTTGAAGATCGTAAAGAGAGGCGAAAGACATTACGGTTCTTTGGAGAAGGTGAAGCGGAATGCCCATATTGTTCCCTCCTCCATGCGTAATGCGTGCACGACTCTAGGCCAACCCCTTGTGATGGCTGCCCGTCCATCCTTCACTGTCTTCACTACGACTTCTCGATGCTCATTGTAGTGCGGGTGAAATACTTTAACCTTCATTGCCTGTACACCAATCATGTACTTTGTGAGGTAATCTTAAGTGAACTGCTTCGGGAACCACTGGGAACGAAAAAGATTCAGACATTGTTGTCTAATAACTCATTATGGGCAGTAAAAGAGAAGGCTGCGAGTTTGTAGTTACCATCCTCTGACTCCTTTGTTGTGTTGGATAGAGCATAAACAAATAATTTGCTTGCCACGATTCGTATCTTTTTGCTAATAATCCTTATCAGTTTCCTCACTTGATGCTTGTTCTTGAATATCTCATTGCCCCATACGCGAAAAGGGTTGATGCGTGGATCCTTGCCAAGGGCATATGTACCTACAAGCAACAAGTCAATATTAGAAGCTAACAAGTGTCCATGCACGGATCTATATGCACTACATTATGGAACAGCGGGGGAGTACAAGCCGAGGATGAAGCTAACCTCGGCGGAAAATGGTGGCCACTCCCACTGTTGTCCTGCATAAGTAGTGGAAAGGCATGATAAGTACAACAACCTTAACATCAAACAAATATAGTAAAGGTAAACAAAATCATCTCCAAATGATAGCTTGAATGTGTTGGTTTCATCATGCTGTTAAAGCAGATATAAAATGGAAGGCAATGTTACGGACATCAGGCTTAATAGCCATCAAATATTGCAATTCAAACTGGTATTGTTGAAAATGAATAGAATGTAGGTAATGCTTAAACATCACACTGGATAAATGTGTAAAACTGACATAAAGGGCATGTGTTAACTACACCAGGAATAACTGGAACCAAACATAGCCGTTCAAACTGGTATTGATGTAGTCGAGCTTCACAGTTCCGACTTGCACATAATGAACAACACATTGTGAATGACTGAAATAAACAAGGCATAAATGATCCGAATAACAAACAAATATCGCCATTGAAAACTAGCCAGAGTCTCACTGGAACCAACCTAACAAGCAAATCTGAGATAAGTAGGGCATATGCTTGAAAACTGGACAAATGCTCACTGCAACCAATCCTAACAACCAAATATAGATAAACAAGGCATCTGCTTGATAACTTGACAAATGCTCACTGCAACCAAACTAAGAACCAAATACATATAAACAAGGAATCTGCTCGATAACTGAAAAAAATGCTCACTCCAACCAACCTAACAACCAAATACAGATAAACAAGGCATCTACTCACTATAAACAACCAAATATAGCCATTCGTGAAACTGAAGTGGACAATTCATACTCAAACATCACATAGCCCTATTAAACAATACATTTTTGCATAACTGAAATAATTAAACACGGCACAATTAAAGCGCCGCACGGCAAATGCTACTACAACAAAGGGTATGGGTTGGCAAGCTAGAAAAGGTAAGATTTGCTGATAGAATATTGCCTCACATTTCATGGACGGGATCCTTCGATTGGAAGAGCACACTCCATGGTGTGCTCTCTGATGTCACAGATGGGCTATTTCACCTTGGAAGAACCTTCGTGGGTGCCCTCCTCGTGGTCGTGGTCGATGAGATCTGACTTGGCAATTGAGGATCCCAAGCCGCCGCCGTAGAACGTGTCCTTCAGAAATGACAAAATGGGCTCGATGGCGTATAAAGCTCGCAAATCCTTGACCGCTTGGCGGAGGAGATCAGCGGCAGGGCTGTCAAAGATATCGACAGCGGTTGAAATAGAGGGGTTGGGGATGGACCACTTAACCTGTGGGCGAGCTTGATGTCGAGCCTTGACTTTCCCGAGATCTGATGTCGCTTAGCCCTCGACATGAAGCCTTCGGCATGGCAACGTAGTCAACGTCTTCACCGGCTTCCGTGGCGACGTGTTGCTCCGGGATCGACAGGTCGGGGCGAATGGAGGCCACCTCGCCAATGTCTGCCGGAGAGTCCATGATAAACCTCTTCTTGGCCGAACGCTCGTCGGGCTCCCTGGGATACATGGTCGAGCTTAGGCCGCGACATTCTGGAGCAAGGGATGTGGATCTAGAGGGGAGGGACACCGCATGCCTCATCTAAAAACTCAGGGGAGTGGGGCGACAGTATGGGAATCGCTGGGTAACCTGAACTTTATTATCTAAGCTAGGAGGAACGGGCAGACCGGCAGGGGTTGGTGGCGGCGCCGGCGGCGGGGAGGGGGGCGGGTGGGGGACTTTGGAGGGGGGTTTGGTGTTTGAGGATAGTCCGTGGCTACTGAAAATTTTAGTAATGGTGGGTGGAGATGGTGGTGGACGAGGGAGGGCGACGGTTCAAATGCCTCGGCTACTGCAATTTTACTATAAGGTCGGTGCTGGAGGAGTGTGGGCGACGGTTGAAGTACGACGGCTAGTAAAATTTGGGTAAAGGAATTGATGCGGGGTGGGAGTGCTCAAGATCGCGCACGGTCCAATAACAATATGCTTGTATAATAATAAGGAAAAGTGGCGCGGAACCGCCGATTTTTGCAATGCTCAAGGCGGGTAGTTTGTTTTTATATTTCTAGCTAGTTGCTCTACTGCACACGGTTCGTCCTAATTTCCAAATAAACTTACCCGCATTTAGTTTGCACAGGCTGTGGTTTTATAGCGCATTTGCATCGTGCACGGTTAAGCCAGTACCTCCACCCTTTGCTCGCGGCCATGCGTCGTGGTGATTTCAACAAGACTTGCATCGCCGCACATGGTTGAGACAATTACCTCCACCCCTTTGCTCGCGCTTGCGGTCGTGGTGATTTCAAGACTTGCATCGCTGCACGGTTGAGCCAGTACCTCCACCCTTTGCTCGCGCTTATGCGGTCGTGGTGATCTCAACAAGACTTGCGCCGCATTACGCTTGAGCCAGTACCTCCACCTTAATTTGCTCGCACTTGCGCGGCCGTGGTGATTTCAGTGCACTTGCATCGCACACAATTGAGCCAGCGCATTTGCATCGCACACGGTTAAGATATTATACCCGTGTCCGTTGAGCGTCATCAGAGTCTTTGCAGCAAAAAATAACGTTAGAGATGGTCAGAAGACAGCCACACCAGCATGTGGCCCAAATATATATGAGTGAAAAGGGTGGTTTGTGATGTTCAAAATCCCAATGCACAACTTTGAACGTGTGGGCCCACGGTTGGGCGCGTTGTTGAAGACTGATGAGAGGGGCCAGAAGTCAAGAACCACCTGGAAGTGGCCAAATATATGTAGGAATGTTGGGGATGTTTCAAACTTTAAATACACAATGCATAACTTTGGTGGCATCTGCCTCGCAAACCCGAAAACACCCTTGGAGATATATATATATATATATATATATATATATATATATATATATAAATATATACATAATGACATAATGTTGTACCTAGCTAGGATGCTTGGCCACCACCTCCCACTTCGTGTCCGTGGGGCGGATGCACGTAATGATTGATACTTTGGCCATACATGCATGTCGCCATGACCTACCATAAGACGGACCAATGAATCTATCGTTTGGTCAAACGACAGTTGTTGTTGTCGATAAACCGCTTGGGTCAATAGATTGAACCATCATAAAAATCACACGACAGGGACCACAAAACCAGCACCTATTGCATGCGGCCCAAAATGATGTACGTTGGGAAGGGGTGATGTGTGTTTTCAATATAGAATAATGTACAATTTAGATGTGGTGCCTACCTCTCGTCCCAGACAACAACCATGAAGGCAAGGTAGTTAAGGGCCAGAGATACGAGGGTTTGATGTAGGTCGAACCCAGCAATCCGAGCATGTGGGAGGAATCCACGACAACGCATGAGCTCGAGCTTTGGGTGAGCGACATGTGACGGTGACCGGCCCTAACACGAACTAGGAGGAATCCATTCATGGCCAACACATACCCCTCATTATTGGTTAAAGGGATGATATATATACACTCGGGGAGCCCACAGATATGCGTGTCGTCACAAAAAACCGCACAAGGGAGACGTGGTCGATCAGAAGACCCCATATACACTTTGCATGTCGCCGAAAATATGTATGGAGTGCGGTGGTGTGTGATTTGTTTAAATCCCAAATGCACAACCGATGGGCCACCAACTACATTACAAACCGAACACCGTACCCGACTCCAAGCCCGGTTCAATACGTATACAATGTCGACTTCCCAACTTTGAGGCGGGGCCGGGTCGTCCCACGCATGCGCTCAAACTTTATTTTGTCTAGCATGGGACACATCTATATATATCTATACATCTATACACCTATATAATGTGCGAATAACTTTGAAAGTTGGTCGTTGGATGAAGCCAATCCGACGGTACAAAGATGGCAAATCCGAGCACTACTGGCCGTTGGATATCATCTGCATTCCACCAGATTCTGCCACATGTACAATCTAGAAGACTCCATGGTTGAACTTAAGCATAATGCACAAACCTCAAAACACAAGCACTTCTCCTTTGTTCTCTAGGATCTTCCATATCTTAATTGCCCAAACTTTTTTTTCTAAATGAATTGTCACTTCTTGTTTTTACCTTTACAATGCACAATTCCATGAATCTTAAAATAGACAAGTCCAGGGGGAGTACAAGCGGGGGATGAAGCTAACCTCGGCGAGGAAAATAATTAGCCACTCCCGTTGTTGTCTGCATAAGTAGTGGAAAGGCATGATAAGTACTGACAAAGAACCTTAACATCAAACATATATAGTAAAGGTAAACAACATCATCTCCAAATGATAAGCTTGAATGTGTTGGTTTGACATGCTATTAAAGCGGATATAAAATGGAAGGCAATGTTACCAAGCAAAGGCTTAATAGCCATCAAATATTGCAATTCAAACTGGTATTGTTGAAAATGAATAGAACGTAGGTAATGCTTAGACATCACACTTTGGATAAATGTGTAAAACTGACATAAAGGGCATGTGTTAACTACACCGGGAATAGCCCGGAACCAAATATAGCCGTTCAAGCTGGTATTGATGTAGTCGGCTGACACGAGTTCGACTTGCACATAATGAACAACACATTGTGAATGGTGAAATAAACAAGGCATAAATGACCCGATTATAACAACCAAATATAGCCATTAAAAAGCTGGGCCAGAGTCTCACTTTGCAACCAACCTAACAAGCAAATATGAGATAAATAGGGCATATTCTTGAAAGCTGGACAAATACTCATCGCAACTTTTCCTAACAACCAAATCTGAGATAAATAAGGCATCTGCAGCGATAAGCGGACAAATGCTCACTGCAACCAAACTAAGAACCAAATACATATAAACAAGGCATCACGCCGATAATCGGAAAAATGCTCACTCCAACCAACGTAACAACGAAATACAGATAAACAAGGCATCTACTCACTATAAACAACCAAATATAGCCATTCATTGAAGCTGGTGGACAATTCATACTTAAACATCAAATCGCCCTATTGAACAATACATTTCTGCATAACTGAAATAATTAAACAGGAACTATAAAGCACCGCACGGCAAATGCTACTACAACAAAGGGTATGGGTTGGCAAGCTAGAAAAGGTAAGATTTGCTGATAGAATGTTGCCTCACATTTCATGGGCGGGATCCTTCCAGTTGGAAAACCTGAGTCTAAATGATGCGCTCTCGATGTCACAGATGGGCTATTTCACCTTGGAAGAACCTTCGTGGGTGCCCTCCTCGTGGTCATGGTCGATGAGATCTGACTTGGCAGATGAGGATCCCAAGCCGCCGCCATAGAAAGTGTCCTTCAGAAATGACAAAATGGGCTCGATGGCGTATAAAGCTCGCAAATCCTTGACCAGCTTGGCGGAGGAGATCGTGGCAATGTCATCAAAGATATCGACAGCGGTTGAAATAGAGGGGTTGGGGATGGACCACTTAACCTGTGACATGGCCCGCGTGAAGCCATCGCTGTGGATGAGATTGATGTCGTAGCCAGCTTTCCCGAGATACAGTAATATGCTAGCCCCCCCTGACATGAAGCCTTCGGCATGGCAACGTAGTCAATGTCTTCACCGGATTCCGCAGCGACGTGTTGCTCTGGGATCGACAGGTCGGGGCAAACGGCGGCCACCTTGCCAATGTCTGCCGGAGAGTCCATGATAAACCTCTTCTTGGCGAGCGGCTCGTCGGGCTCCCGGGATCGTGGTCGAGCTTAGGCCGCAACATTACGGAGCAAGGGATGTGGATCTGGAGGAGGGTCACCGCATGCCTCATCTAAAAACTTCGAGGAGTGGGGGCGACAGTATGGGAATCGTGGGTAACACGAACTTTATTATCTAAGCTAGGAGGCAGGCGGACGGCGGGGGTTGGTGGCGGCGCCCGTGGCCCGCGATCTAGGGTTCGAGGGGAGGGCTGGTGGGGACTGTGGAGGGGGTTGGTGTTTGAGGATCTGTGATTAGCTCTTGAAAATTTTAGTAATGGTAGGTGGAGATGGTGGTGGACGAGGGAGGGCGACGGTTCAAATGCCCCGGCTACTACAATTTTACTATAAGGTCGGTGCTGGAGGAGTGTGGGCGATGATTGAAGTACAGCGGCTACTAAAATTTGGGTGAAGGAATTGATGCGGGGTGGGAGTGCCCAAGATCGCGCACGGTCCAATAACAATATGCGTGTACGATAATAAGGAAAATTGGCGCGGAACCGTCGATGTTTGCAATGCTCAAGGCGGGTAGTTTGTTTTTATATTTCTAGCTAGCTGGTCTCACTTGCATTACGGTTCGTCCCTAATTTCCAAATAAACTTACCGCATTTAGCTTGCACAGGTTGTGGTTTTACAGCGCACTTGCATCGCACATGGTTAAGCCAGTACCTCCACCCTTTGCTCGCGCTTGCACGGTCGTGGTGATTTCAGCGCACTTGCATCGCACATGGTTGAGATAGTACCTCCACCCCTTTGCTCGCGCTTGCTGTGATCGTGGTGATTCAAGCGCACTTACGCCGCTTTACGGTTGAGCCAAAGACGGCCCACCCCTTTGCTCGCGCTTGCGCGGTCGTGGTGATTTCAGCGCACTTGCATCGCACACGGTTGAGCCAGTACCTCCACCTTAATTTGCTCACACTTGCGCGGTCGTGGTGATTTCAGTGCACTTGCATCGCACACAGTTGAGCCAGCGCACTTGCATTGCACACGGTTAAGATATTATACCCGTGTCCGTTGAGCGTCATTAGAGTCTTTGCAGCAAAAAATAACGTTAGAGATGGTCAGAGGACAGCCACACCAGCATGTGGCCCAAATATATATCAGTGAAAAGGGTGGTTTGTGATGTTCAAAATTCCAATGCACAACTTTGACCGCGTGGGCCCACGGTTGGGCGCGTTGTCGAAGACTGATGAGAGGGGCCAGAAGTCAAGAACCACTGGAAGTGGCCAAATATATGTAGGAATGTTGGGGATGTTTCAAACTTTAAATACACAATGCATAACTTTGGTGGCATCTGCCTCGCAAACCCGAAAACACCCTTGGAGATATATATATATATATATATATATATATATATATATATATATATATATATAAATATATAAATAATGACATAATGTTGTACCTAGCTAGGATGCTTGGCCACCACCTCCCGCCGTGTCCGTGGTAGGCGGATGCACGTAATGATTGATACTTTGGCCATACATGCATGTCGCCATGACCTACCATAAGACGGACCAATGAATCTATCGTTTGGTCAAACGACAGTTGTTGTTGTCGATAAACCGCTTGGGTCAATAGATTGAACCATCATAAAAATCACACGACAGGGACCACAAAACCAGCACCTCATACATCATGGACACGCATCAACAGAACTTACCATTTGAACTATAATCTCTTCAGAAAATAGGATTGGCCGGATTCAGATAGCAAAAATTTAAGTACGCAAAATCTCCAATTCCTTCGTGGTTACCTCAGTGTCTTGTTTCATTTTTTGACTCCTGCATCTAATACCTGCATGTCCAGTCTCAACTTGTTGATTGTACGTTGTGAATCATGTACACGTTGTCTTGCCACCTCTAGTTGATGCCCGATAACATCAGCACATTCCAATACCAATCCATAATCATTCGGTAATGGCCATGCCACACTGCTCGTAGATCTTTGTGTTGATATCACTTCATCCTGAAATGTTTATGTAAGTACACATGACTCGGGCAAAAATATAGTTACAACAATGAAGCGAGCAAGACATACTATTTTGTACATGGCAAGACAGGACTAACAATATTGTTACACGTCATGAAGCATAAGCGGGTGATATTTTAAAATTATAAAATGGTAGTGTATGCAGCCTGCATCTGAGAAATCTCTTAGCTCACCGGAGGAGCATGATGTTGGGGCCAAATCCAAAACACGGACATGTTACAAATTTAGACAATGACGTTGCGTATAAGTAAGCAAGCGATTGGCCATTACAGCAGCTTAATTAAAGTCTTAGGGAGCATAATGAACAACAGAGGATTCATACAAACCTACTACGACAAGCAAAGCTATGCAATCATTAGCCTAGAATAAACTAGATTGTGAGCCTCATGCATTAATAGTTGGTTAATAGACTTCAAAGCTTGAGGCACACTTCGCGGAGTAATTAAATGGTAAGGCCTTTAATTATGTCAAGTAATAGTTATACAAGTACCCAACATCAGGCATCATTGTTTGGGCATCTCATTAACTGAGGACAAATAAAGTAATTGAAAAGAGCAATTTAACTACACGTGAAACAAACAAGGAATTGAACTGTTGAGTTGGATACAATGACTTACCTTAACTGGTTGAACAGGCTCAGCGCTGCTCGTACTTGTTCCTTCCTAACATCTTGTACTTGGAAATCCTCAATCTTATCTTCATTGCACCTCCTCTGCAAGGTGACACAAACTAGCTACTCGTCTCCTTGGAAGATAAATATGCATACTTTCCAGTCTGTGAACAACACAAAAGGATGAGATTATAACAAAACAACACCACATAATGAAACATGCCACATCTATTGCACTTGCACACAATGAAATGAGCATTTACTATGTAAAAACTAGGCATACTTTCGAACTGGATCTCCACGTACTCTTGGAGAGCCTACTTTAGTGTACAGCCAAACCTTTATGTCACCTATGAGTTAGAAAAGCCCCCACTACAGCAACCCTTAGTGTTTAAATCGTTGACAAGCTCTGTTAGAGTGTTAGGTCAAGAACAACAAGTAATCAAAGCAAACAGTTACGGGTATGGCTGGCTGATGTAAACAAGCAATTGAGCAGATGTATCAAGAAAAGAAGCAAAGAAGGAGGCTTAAAGACCATCACTTGGTGACCAGATTGAAGGGGCATTTAAACATCATGTGCAGCGTATGAACTAACATAAACATCGCATATTCCAGTTCTATAATGGAATGCACATGTATTAGGTTATTCCATGTATGATGATGCCTAAATGTACACTATAGCGAGGCAGGAAGCGATTCATCATTGCACACACAATTGAATTGCAGGTTAAGGCCGATTCTATTCCGCCTTTTTGAGCTTATTGTCAAAATAAGCCATAAAAAGATGTAAAGAAGTCATTTTTGAGTTATGGGCTTGGGCTTAACTTATTTCGCTTTGGAGGGTGTTTGGAGTGAAAGCTCACTAAAAATTGAAGGAAGGGGAATAGTGAAATGTATGTTGTACGCCTATATTAAACTCAAAATGCAATTGCCACTGCCGCTTGCATCTCCTCTCCCTTTCCCTCCACCTAGATCCCCTTCTGCATGAGCTAGGGTTCCTCAATGAGCCGTCGCCCTTGGTCCCATCTGGCCTCGTCCTCGACTATGCTCATCCGGCTAGGCTACATGGCGCGGGGTAGGCCAAATCTCCCGGCTGCTCCTCCTCTGGCGCGCCCCTCATTCTCATAGGTCATGGCCAGCTGCTCCACTGTGGTCCGTCAAACGCACTACTCCGGCGGGTGCCTCACAACTACGGCTGATGCCACACTGCGGTAGAAGGCACCTTATAAAAAACAGAGTTGGTGATGATGGTGTGCCTGCCATCCTGCAATATAGGCCATCCGGTTTATATCTGACGGATAGGAAGAAAACTGTGGCAATTTTGCAAAAAGAAACCTACACCCCTCTCCACATTTGCAAATAAGGCCTAC